>OY728159.1:969262893-971762893 GCA_963277665.1 Viscum album | reverse complement strand
AGATGTTTTATTTGGTTGAGGAATATGTAACCCTTAAGTTTAACATAAAGGATTATTTTAAAATAATTATATTACATTTTTGGGGATGTAAGTGAAATTTTTTGTGATAACCATTGTGGTTAAAAAATTATTTAATGTTAAATTTATTTATGTTGTTTTTGAGGTTTTTGAAGGTTAAAGTATTATAGAATTTCTATTATCATTGTCTTTACAAGGACTATTTTCATTTTAACATGACATAATTAATTTCAGGTTTCGATGATGTTATTTTATATATATTATATATCATTTATCACGATTAAAGGAAAAGGATCTCACATAACCTTATTATCCCTTCCATATGATTTAATCATCAATATCATGGAAACAAATTATTCAAATGATTTTGAAAGATTTTTGAAAATCCAAATCACCTGTAATAAACTATTTGATCTATCCAAAACCTTTTCATTTCTAAAAAATTTATATGTATTATGAAATATATATTATTTTATTTCAAAATCTCAACTCATACATCTCATTTAGAAAGGGAAATAACTCCAAGGGATTGAATATTTATTTTCTAGAGATATGAACATAATGCTGGAAGTTAAAGTGGATATCAATAACATAAAAGAATACCCTAATGTCTAGATTTATGGTATGAATTATTTTATTATTTTTTAAGTATGAAACATGATTGGGTTGATATTGATTAATAAAAATGACATATTTCAAATATTTGATATATAGGAATAAAGTATTATGCAATTAGAAGACAAATCATGGTTAAAGGTTTAAGAAGGAAGTTAAATGAAGGCTGTGTTTATGTATCAAGTTTTAGAATTATGATGTAGAGTTATTTTATCAATTATTTTATAATATATTATAAATATTATGAGAATCATGAAACATCTAAGGATTATTATATATTAGTTTTTATTTCCAAAATTTGGAAACATATGTTAAATAAAATTGATACCTTTGAAAAGTGGTGTAGTGAAAATGTGATAATTTTTTTGATACAATAATTTAAAGACACATGATAAAGGGATAAATAAAACTTTGGGATAATAGATGGTTAATATTAAGGAAATGATAGTCAATTAATATTATTTGATTTTGTGGAAAAATGAGTTGTATAGAAAACCTTAGAGTTTAAAAAGTGATTTGATGATTAATGATATTTTTAAGGATATTCATAATATTTTGGGAATGTTAATGGAATTATATTAATATAATTTCAGAAAAAGGACAAATTGTAGGCTGGGTGAAAACCTTCACATCCAGAAAGGCTGTGGGGATTAAACTCACAACTGATGGATGATAAGGGCGCAATGCCTACCACTGGTCGACCTCATGTCCTGGTTAGTATGAAATTAATTTTTTTAACTTAAAATGATTTGATAGATAAATATTAAGATGATTTTGGGAAATTATGTTTCATTATATAGATAACCATGGGATAAAAACACAATTTGGTGATTAAGTAATCAATGTTATTTCAGTATAAGTTCACTATTTTGGGAACCTTATATGATTAAGGTAATTGATTTTTTTGGATAAGATGAGATTTTATTTTATGATTAAAGGTTGAACTATATTTTGGAAGCATATTTGATTTTAATGTGGTGAAAAATGTTAGAATAATATGTGATAAAATCATTATAATATTTTAGTTTCAATATTAGTTAGGAATATATTTAATAATTTTAAGTATATTTATTTAAAAAATGATTTAGTTTGAACTTTGGGTATTACTATGTAATTTTAGAGATTAATGTATTATTTATTCATATAAAGGTTTATTCATTTTAGGAATTAACTTACCTTGTGAAAACCATTTTGGTTTTGGTTAATGTATAAATATAGGATAAATATATTTTTGTACTTTTTTATAAGTACATGATCTAAAGGAGTTTTATTTTAGTACTTCCAGCATAAAAATAATTCACCTTTAATACTCATTTTTTGGAGAAAAAGATGAGATTGTGGGGAAAATTGTTTAAAGTATAAAATTATACTTTTCAAGAAAGTATATTTCCTTATTTTATTCATATTAATGGTAATATAATTCCTCAAAACTAGTAAAATGATCTTTAAATAGAAATTTTATTATATTACCTTCATTTCTAATGAATTGATATCTCTTTTCACAACTCTTTGGTTTATGGTTTTATGGTCATTAACTTTATGATGATCATTCACTTTGTTATGATCAATGATCTATGTCACTCTCTATAATTATTTAGACATTATGATTTCCTTAAATTTCCATATTTTCACTTCCCACTAATTGTTTCCTATATTTAAACCTATCCACGTGTTATTCTAGATGGCCTTCATATTTCCCTTTTCCTCTTTTTAATAAGATGTTTTATTAACATTTTTTTACGATGTGAAATTTCAAAAAAAAGTATTTTTAGATGGAAAACATTTGATTACCGAGATCAAGTTCAAATTGTGAGGATTAAATTTTTTAAATGAGTATAATTTAATAACCCAAGATTTTAAAAGGACATTATGTGTGATAACATGTACGATATGCAACACTAATCTTAAATTAACTATGAAATATTATTTTTTAAATATGATCCTAATGACTTAGACGTTGAATTGTTGGGTATTAATAGGATTAAACACATTATGAAATATATATAAAGGTCATAATCAATAAAAATGTATTGATTAATTCTTAGAAAATAATCATTCAATTTTTAGAAAAGACATTTTATTTTTCAAAAATACATTTTCTTTAAAAATGGAATTTATTGCTTTTTGTGAGAGAATATTATAATTAATTTATAAAAATTTTAGATTTTTTTTTATAAAAATGATATCATTTTTGAAATTAGTATATAAAAATTATCTTATGGTCAAATTTTTAGACTTTTATGAAAGGTTTTATTTTTCAATGAATAGTTAAAAATATTGATTTTTTTTGAAAACTATATTTTCTTTTAAAGTATTTATAAAGTAAAATTATATTTTATATTAGTTTTAAAATTTTAATTAGTTCCTTTTTATTAAACATAATCCAATTATAGTCTTTGGAATGAATTTTATACTTTAATTAAGTATAAAAATATTTGTATACTTAAAATTCAATTTTTTGAAAAACTCTTTTTCATTGCGTTTTGTGGGATTAATTTTAAATTAAACTCCACCAATTCCGTGTTTTCAATCTCTAAAAAAAGATTGCATATTTTTAATCATGATTAATACATTTGGTAAATATGAACCATTTATTTTTAGTCATTATGAATAGTAATCATAGTAAGTTTTATAACCACAGTAAATGTAAAATGGGTTAATTAAGGGTAAAAATAATATGATAATGAATATAAACTAACCATCACACTTGAATTAATTTTATTGGATGATGATATTTTTTCCATAATCATCAAAAATTTAAATATATGGCCTTTTTTCCATTTAGCCATGACTTTGACCTTTATATCATTTTATGTAAAGAAAAATAAAAAATATCATTCTCTTTGTTTTATTATCTTTAAATTTTTGAAATAAAGATAAAAATAATATATGTTTGGTTCTAAATATTAATTTTAAATATAATTTTTTTCTAATTTTTTTGTCATGAAATAATTACCTTAAATGACTACAAAACATTGATATAATATTTATTAAATTAATAGAAAAACAAAATAAATGATTTTGAAAATGTTAAAAGTAATATGATTTGAATAAATTATTGTGTTAAATAATTTTTTTAGATAAAAAATAAATATTATTTTAGATTTTAATTCCTTATATTCGAATTCCATTGTTGTCATGTAGTTTTAAAAGTCAAATTAAATGAATAGTTACAAAATTAACATTTATGTTATTTTATAATAAATAAGATTTTATTAAATGATTTAAAACTCCAAAAAATTATATGTTTATCCAAATTAATTTAGATATGGTTGAAAATATCAAACATGATCCATTTATGTTCCAATTGTCTTTTTATAGTAACTATATTAACCCCTTAAGAGTAAAAAATATTAATATCACTATAATTTTCAAAAAGGTTAATGGAAGGTTAAAACAAAAAGATAAGGGTAAAAATATAATCTATAATTATATAATTTTTATTTATCAGATTATTTATCCCACCCTTATATTAGCTTCAAATATTATCAATTCTGATCCATTTTAATGTGAAATTTAATTTGTATTAATTTAATATTTTAAAAAATTTCAAGTGCGTCCATCCTCTCTCTTTTATAAGGGAACCTCCTATCATATTTTATTCGCACTTAAAAGTATTTTTGTTTGTAAAATCTCTCAAAAAATCCATTCCTTATATCCCTTCCCACATTCTAGAGGCCATGTTTTGATCAGAAACCCAATCTATGAAATCTTTTTGTGAAAACCTTAAGAAGATTTATGAAGGAGAGGTATAGATCTTAATCAAACATTTTCTCATTATTTATTCTTATTCGTGAAATCCATTGGGTAAATATGTTGTTTATTTCAATCTTATTTTATATTTACTTGAGTATAATTGAGTTTTGGTGGGTTTCGGGCTAGAAATTCAACTTTTGGAGGCCTTTTTGATAGGAGCATGGTTAGCCCACATAATTAGTAGAAATCGTATGGTGCCTATGCGGGTGGGACTATTATTTTAAAAAATACATTTTTCATAGCCTACACATGGTTTTTTAAACTGTGTGAAGCTCCCTAGAATCCATGAGGCCTCTTTGGCTTAGGTAGAGGTTGACACATGACTGGAGCATAATTGGAGTACAATTTGTCAAACCGTGTGGCCAAACCATGCAACCTGTCCTGGTGTTTTAAATTTTGGTTAATTACCATTTTACCATTTCTAAATAAGGATTATTTTACCCCTATTTCCACCGACATGTTTCGTATGACCTTTGGGAGATCTTGGAGGATTTATACCTTCATCCTCTTTTGACCCTTTCCCTTTGGTGATTTCCAAGAGATTTGAGGTGGTTTCTTCCTCACTTTCTCTCCTTCTTCCTTTCTCTCCCTTATCTCTTGGATTTGGATTCCCCCATGAACCCTAGTTATCATGTGGTTTGATTTCAGGGTTCTAGGTGAATTTAATGATAGGTATTTTGGTCTCTAGGGGTTTTAGAAACCATTTCTTATCACTTAGGTGTGGTCGCCATTGAAGGCGATGAGGTTCGAGGTGTTATGACTTGGTTATCATCTCTTTAAGGTAGGTGTTACTATGAAATTATTTCATTTTTGAATTAAAATCAACATTTTTCTTTCTAAATCTCCTTTTTATGAAAGTAATAATATATGTGATAACTTTTAAGTGATTTGAAACCATTTCATGGTGTTTTGATCTTGGCATAATTGGTTTTTCATATGGACTCCGTATTTTCATGTTTTAAGTGACATTTTTAAAGATGATTTTTTTGAAGTTCCCATATGGATTTTTGAAATGGTTTCCATGTTTCAAAAACAGAATTGACCAGATTTTGTTTTTTAATGAGTTAAAACAAGGGTTTAATGGTAATTTATATTTCTAAGTGAGGTGTTGACATCAAATTGTTTTATGATGGTAGTTATTTTGTGGATTTCCAATGTTTCTTTGAAATGTGTGTGTGGTTCACCCCTTATAAAATCCCATGGTGTCTTGTTTAAATGGTTTTATGAAAAATGGTTTTCCTTTTGACCTTGTTTCTTATTTCAAAAAGGAATACCCTTGTTGAAGGGTAGTTTTGAAAAGTTTTGAAAGAAATGGGTGATTTCTTTAAAACTCTTAAAATATTTTTGGGGATGTTTTGTGAAAATTGTGATGGGAATGAAGGACCTTGGACATGTTTTAGATTTTTAAAGAAGTGATATTTTATGTAATGTTGAATTTTAAATGTTTTAAATGCTTGGGTATTTTCCATTTTTTCCCAAGTGGTGTTTGGAAAGTATTTATGCAATGAGAAAGGGATTGGAATTCCAAGCTGTGTTTTGTTGTTAAAGACAAATTTGGAACTTTGGTTTTTAAATGGTGTATGTGGATGTCACCCCTTGATTGACCCTTTCTTTTTCCCCCTTGTGTGGGTTCGTGATCACTATGTGATGCTTGTTTCTCCCCTTATGCGAGAATGTGATTGCTATTACTTGAGTGCATGTTATGTATGGATATGGGGGATTATCATCATTGGGTGTTAGGAGTGAGGGTAGTTATTGTCATGCCCTATGGGTAGACATGGCTTTTCTGATTCTACGCCTCAATTACTTATTGGTCATGGGATACTTGGTACTAAGTGGATGATCTATCTTGTTCCTCTATTTAGTTTACACACCACTAGTTTCCCACTAATCATGATAGGGATAAAGACTCAGTGGGGGTTCATCATAACTGTGATTCATCTGTGGACTAATGGGATTATAGTTTAAACTTAGCTCATTCCATTAGCTAGTTTAGGTGGTCATACCCTATTATGGTTAGATTCTTGGAATGTTACTATTCATAGGGTAGATCCCATGACACATTTGATTGTTTTATTAGTTAGTGATTGAGAGAAAGTTTGATCTAGTTCTTGATTGTATCATTTCCCCTACTTTTATTGATATTGAACCCCTTTCTTGTGTTATTTAAATTGTATTTTTATATTCCTTATGATATATGGTGACTACTTGTTGTGCTCGCCCCATGTGTGAATTATGTTGTTTCCTTTGGAAATGAGTTTTCAAAGATGTTTGTGAAAACCTATTTTAAAATTTGTAAGACTCCTATGTGAGTGATTTAAAGTTGATTTTAGAATGGGTTTTGATATAAATATGGATTTAGCTGGTGAAATGTTCTAAAGAAACTATTTTTATTTAGAAAAAACATGTTTGTGTCATTTGGAGAAATGTTAATGGTGTGTGTGGTTTTGGAATGGATGAGGATGGTGGCTTTGTTTTCAAAACACGTGTGTTTAGTTTTGGGAAAAAAATTAAAAATGTTTAAAAGTGGATTGTGGAATTGTTTTGATTTCAATACATTGTATATATATAAATATTACTTTATAGCTTTATTTTCATACTATGATTGATGAATTTTCATATGAAACAAATTTCATAGTTTTATAGGGTTGTGTTGACATACTAGGATTTTTATATCATGCCTAAAAAATTTTAGGTTCCAGGTTCCCAATTGGAATCTCACATTTGGTTTGTTTATCGTATCCATGCGGGGTAAGTTGGGAAGTGGTGAGAAACTGAAGGTTGCATGGAGTTGGTTTCAAGTTCAGATTGAGTAGGTTGGTTTTTAGTTGTTTTCTTTTCAGTTATATTTGTTCTTGTTATACCTTCTTATATCAATCTATTTTCATGATTTTTTATATATTTGTAAATGGGTTGGATCATTATTGTTGGTTATGACCTATTTGGTATGATGTTTATTTATTTTGGATCTTATATTTATTAATTCCTCTATTATATCTCTAATTTGGGTGAAATCATTACCAAAGGGATTCTTGGGATTCCCAGTCACTTATCATAAGCCCGTGGGGGTAGGGAACTCCCTTCAGGCCTAGTGAAGGGTTGGGTTAGGTGCTAATTTGGATGCCAAACTAGTTTGGTTTGTGACAAAATGGTATCTGATCCTTGGGATTCCTTATTAGGAGCCTAATATTCTAGTGTTTCCCTTGTTATTTGGATATTCACTGGTAGAAAGTTGATTAAAGTTGTTGGGTCTTGATAGGTAAGGTAAGGGAGAGTCCAGCTAGCTCTTTATTGTCCTTAGCCTCAAGTTTCCAGTGTAAGTTGGGTTTAGAATCATGGATTTGAGTAGTTTTTGGATTTTATGATGTTTTGGGGTGATATGGAAGGGAAATAAAGCCACACAGTTGGTTCACATGGCCTAAAAAACCACGTGGAACTGATTTGGTTGATTTAACCTTCTTATGGGGCATGTTTCATGGTTGACACCCGATCACCAAACCATAGTGGACAAGGCATGCATGACACTATTTATCCTTTATTAGCTTGTTTGAAATCCTATTGATTTTTGATTTCTCCAAAAGTTATTTTCACATGTTATAGGTGGAATGAGGAGTGTTTTTTTCACTTTTTGGGATGTGTTTCTTGTGATCCTTTCTTGGATGCTTGTGAAATGATTTATTGCACCTGGTTTTTAAAACCTTATTTAAAAAAAGGGTATTTAGAAAACGTTTTTTTTTTTCAAAATTGGTTTTTGAATAAATGGTAAGAGTGAATTCCCATGGGTTTGTGAATTTTTTTATAAAGTGCTAGTTTCCATTTTAGTATTTGGAAGTTTTTTGTCAAAAAGTTTGGAAAGTATTTGAAGAAGGGATATGGGTTTTGATAATAATTTCAGATGCTTGATTTTCAAAGTGAAATGGGATTTTGAAATGATTTTCATGGCTTTCCTTATTAGGGTAATGTGTATGTTCTAATAAAGTTGTTTTATTTTAAAACCTATTATGGTTTGGATTTCAAGTATGAAACTTGGTTGAGGATGATTTCAAAATTCCTTGGTGAAAGTGGGGTTTCAAAATAAAATATCTTTTGGTGTGATTCCTTTTTCCTTGTTTAAGGGCTTATTGTTTTGGTTTATTCCTGGATCATGGAGGAATATTTAAATTTATCTTTTGAGAAATGAATTGATGATATTCATGTATTTTTTTTTTATTATTTTCCCCCAGAATGGTTGAAAGTATTCCTAGTTCCAATGCCTACCAAGAATCCAAGTGGTGTGGTGGGAACAAAACCTTTATTGATCTTAGAAGAAAGAAGGTGGTTGGAAGAGATTGGGGTGATCCTCAATTCTCTTGGGACACCTTAAGCTTTCTAGGTGAGATCTGTAAAGATATTTCTAGTTAGTTTTAGTTGAGTTAGTGGTAGTTTTTTGTCCCTCCTCTATTGCATGAGGGTTTTTTTGAAAGTTATCAGGGAGAAGTTTATCTAGTAGTTCTTCTTGATGTTTTTAAAGATAAAAAAGTTCTTGGGTATCCTTGAGTTTTCCTTTATTATGTCCTTTGGGTCATCATAATTTTTTTTATAACCTCAGTTTTTGGAAGTGGTCTTTGTTTTGATCAATTAAGGAATGGTTTTTTTGTTTGTTATAAATACCTTCCCTTGTTAGTTGTGATCTTGGCCTTAGAACTTCAGTTAGTATGGTTGTATTTTGTGAATGTTTCCCCCTTTTTTGGGAATTTCTTATGGATTGATCCCTTTTAGGATGTTTTATGGATGGTTTAATGTTATTTTATTGAATTTTTGGTTCTGTTGTGGAATTTACCACCCTCTCCCTCCCTCTTGAATGTTTTGTTTCTGGGTTAAGAGTGTTATTTTGTTGTGTCTCTTTATTTGGGAAAAAACTTTCTTAGTGATAGTGGGTCACACCCATTATTTTGGTTAAGCCTGCTGATTCTTGTTTCTTGGACTTGAAATAGGCCTTTGGTTGAATTCTTAGGTTCTAGGGTGTGTGATACACTAATTGAGTATGGTATACTAACTGGTTCTTAGATGTGGACATTTTAGGGGGTGCACCATGTGAGGGTGATCTAGTGTTTACCCTAGGTTATCCGCATATATTGTAACCCATAGTGAGTGTTCTTGTCCTTATTTTGGGGATCTTCATGTTTTTTCTCCTCCCCATCTGGTTTAGAAGTGTTTGTGGTTGAGAGTGTGTTCCTATCGTGGTTGATCATTGTTAAAGGATGTGTCTCCTAGTAATTTTTCCATGTGACACCATTTTAGATGAACTCTAAATGGTGGGGAGGCCATGTTAGGTCTCCCATACTTCATAGACTTATTATTTCAAGATTCCATTTTAATTTTTCTTGGAGGTGTTTGGTTCCTTATGGTTTATTATTTTGATCACTTTTGGGATTTCAGTTGTTAGCTTTGAGGTTATGTAGTTTAGAGGGGTTCTATCAGTAAGGTTATTATTGGATATTTAATTTTCTCCCTCCTCATATTGTGTTGAAAAAAATTTCTAGGGGTAGAAAGGGTCATGGTGAGGAGGTTTTTGAGAGGACCAGTTTGGGATATACCTAACACTAAGAGGGTGGGTGAATCAGTGTTGGGGATTTTTTAGACCAATTCTAACTTTTTATCCCTATACCTCTTGAACTATTAGTATCTTGATTATATTATTCTCTTTTCCATGTCGCTTGAAATAATAGAGAGTAGTAAAAATACGCACATGATATTTTTACAAGGTTCACCACTCAATAAGAGCAGATATGTCCTTTCCATGCATGGGAATTCCTAGTGCATGGATTCTACACTATAATGTGATATGCTGTTATAATGGATTGACTAGGAAAACAATCATCTAGTTAGTGTGGCTTCCTACACTTGGAGGGGGGAAGGAGATAATCTCTTCTAAGTGTGAGTCCCTACAATCAGAGGGGTAAGGGAGATGATCCTCTTCCAACTTTTAGCCTCTAGCTGGTTCTTTATACTGCCTGTGGAGATAGTATTCTTCCTATTGAATTGGGTTTGCAACACCAATAGAGTCTTCCACCTACTAAGACTTGTTGGATGTCACACTGCTACTTTATATTATACTCTTCACTTGTTACTTACTTAGCAATAATGAAGTAACCCTCTTCTTCTTTCCCAACAACAAACTTGAAAGCTGCATAGTCTTCCTATCCTACTTCTTCAGTGCAAAAATAACTGCACTGAACCTTATTATTCATATTTCTAGAATAAAAAACCTCCTTTTGTGATTGTCAAAACAAAGAGGAACAACTCAACTTTGCATCGTCACTGTTAATATGACCTGAATAATTTAATATAAGTTGGATACAATCCTTATTCTTCTCTTGTTCCTTACACGAATCACCTTGTTCTTTCAAAAATTGTGTACCAGGTATGGTTATAGGATCAACTCTCCGTGAATCGTATATCCTCCACATACCATCCCTACTTCAATTCCATTTACTGTCTCCGTGCACCACCTCCGTGTACCACGTCAGCATACTATGTCCGATCTGCGTATAGCACCTACTCCGCGTATTATGCCTGCTTCATGTATTGTGTCTGCTCGACGTACCATGCCTGCTAAGCATACCTCACCTGATCTGCATACCTTTCCTATTCCATGTACCACATCTGCTCCGCATACTACACCTGATCCACATACCACATCTGTATTCTGCCTCTGCGAACTGCCTCCTCATACCATGTCTACTTACCTCGTTCTGCTTCTGTGAACCAACCTCTGTCCATCATTTGTTCTCTATTCGCGAACTTCCTTTGCTTCCACATATCGGATCTTCATACTCTGCATACTAGACTTCCTTTATAGGTTATTAATCCTTGTAAGAACCTTCAGCAAAATTCCTTTCGTACAAACCACTTCTCTTTTGCAGAATCCACCTCACAAACCACTTTCGGACTTCCCCAAATTCTCAGAGCAAAAAGTTATTTGTTAATGATCTTATATATATCTTAATTATGTAATTAACACTCCTTATTTAGGCAAATAGCACCTAAAATTTCACTAATCTATTTTACCCAAAATTTTGATGTGGGACAATCTTCACCGCATATTGAACTCCATCTGCATATTGTAATCCTTTACTACGTACTGCATATATTCCACCAATGAAGAGAAATCTCACATACCGAAAATCCTTACACTGTGAACCATTTTCAGTACCATGACCCGTTTTATGAACTATCGGGCCTTCTACATACCACACTCCCTTCACCAAAAAATGCTGCTACGAACCATTTATGCCACTCCACGTACCGTTCCCACTGTCTAGTACATAGCCACAAACCCTTCCCAGACATGGTACATGATCCATGTTCAAAGGTACGTGATTATCATCCTTTTCCAATTTCATTCGTCATTCCACATCTCATTCACTCCTATGCAGAAATGCTTCCATTTTCCAAAAACAAAATCCTGATTTTGAGGCCCAAAAATTTAGAAAACACTGGGAAATAAAGCCACCTTAAATATCTGCTTTGGAAAGAACACCCATGCCAATTCAATGTCATATACCTTATTTTAAAAACACCTCCTTTGATCATGAAAATCTTCTGCTGTGATATACAGTCTTTGATCAATCACCTTTAGCATTGTCATATTTGAAAAGAAAAGTATTGCAACTTCCATGTCTTCGAGCAACACCTTTATTTCCAATCAAAACTGAATATTATTGGCATCACTTTTTCTCCACATTTCCTTTATAAGTCTTGTATCACAAGTTCTCCAAACTTATGATATTTGGGAAATAAAAATCAACAAAGCATCGTCTGATTTTGAAAGCTAAGAATATGAATGCTTTCTCTTTTCCTCTTCATCATCAAACACCATGCATGACCATCATTGAATCCCAAGCCAATGCACCCTTTATTTTTCCTCCTCTTATACTCTTTTTGGAACATAACTTCCAAAGCACTTAAATCATACTCACATGTATGATACTTCATCTATATTCATTGTTGTAAACAATGTGTCACCTTTAACACAAGTTCTTTAAACCTATGATCAATGCATCAATCATTTGACATAACATCATGGAGAATTTTCCAAGAATGGTATCCAATGTTATGAATCCATAACAATTCCCCAGGAATCTTCACTTCAACTATTCTCCATTAACTTTGGAGGTATCCTTATTTATCTTCATCATCATTGACATCTTTGACAACAAATACAAATCAATACACCAAAGTAGTCCTAACATTTTTGAAACCCCTCATGTCAGTATGTTGTTTATTACCATATTATTTTATCTTTCATTGAGTAGAATTGAGTTTTGGTGGGTTTTGGGCTGAAAATTTGACTTTTTGAGTCCTTTTTGGAAAGAGCATAGTTTGCTCGCATGATTAGTAGTAACTATGTGGTGCCTATACAGGTGGGATTGTCATTTTTATAGAGTCATTTTGCATGGATTCCAAATAGTTTCTTTAATTGTGTGGATATTACCAGAATCTGTGCAATCTCCTTGTCTCAGGTATAGGTTGGCGCACAGTTGGCACAAAATTTGAAAAACCGTGCAGAAAAACTATGCAATCTATCTAGGTGATTAAAATTTTGGGTAATTCCTATTATTCCCGTTTTAAATATGGTGGATTTCACCCCTATTTCCCCCACACGAGTCTAATGACCATTGGGAGCTCTTGAATGAGGTATAACTTCCTCCTCTCTTGATCCCTTCCCTTTGGTGATTTATAAAAAATTTGAGGCGAGTTCTTCATCACTTTCTCTCCTTATTCCTTTTCTCTAACTTTTCTATTTGATTTGGATTCACCCATGAACCCTATTTATCATGTGGTATTATTTTAGGGTTCTATGTGGATATAATGATATATTTTTTGGTGTTTAGCGGTTGTAGACACCATTGCTTGTCCTGTGGGTGTGGTCACCATTGAAGGCGATGAGTTTCGAGGTGTTACGGGTTAGTTCTAATCTCTTTGAGGTTGGTGTTACTATAAAATTATTTAATTTTGGAATTATAAGAATGCTTGAACTTTTTAAATTCCCTTTTTATAAAAGTATGAATATATGTGATAACTTTGAAGTTATTTTAAACAATTTCATGGTGTTTTGAGCTTGTAATAATTGGGTTTTCATATGGTCTCCATATTTGAATTTTATTTCTAATGATTATAATATTTTATAAAGTTCTCGTGTGGATTTTTGAAATAGTTTCCATGTTTTTCAAATTTTTTTGACACAATTTTGGTTTTCAAAGAGTTAAACCAAGTTTTAAAATGTCATTTGAATTTCTAAGTAAGGTATTGGACTCAAATTATTTTATAAAGGGGGTAATTTTGTGGATTTCAAATGGTGATTTGAAATGTGTATGTGTTTAACCCCTTTTCAAATTCCATAATGGATTTTTTAAATGGTTTTATGGGAAATGGTTTCCCTTTTTTCCTTGTTTCATTTTTCAATGGAAAAAATCCTTGTTGAAGGGTAGCTTTGAAATGTTTTGAAAGAAATGGGTGATTTATTTAAACCTATTAAAATATTTTAAGTTCTGTTTTGTGAAAAGTGTGATGGAAATTGAGTCCCATGGTCATGTTTTATATTTTTAAAGAAGAGATACCGTGTGTAAGTGTGACTTTAAAATGTTTTAAATGATTGGGTTTTTCCATTATTTTTCAAAATGGTTTTTAGAAAGTATTTATGGAATGATAAAGGTATTGGAATTTCAATCCATGTTTTTATGTTAAAACACCATTTGGAACTTTGTTTTTTAAATGGTGTATGTGGATAGAAACCCTTGATTGCTCATTGCTTGTTTTCCCCTTATGTGGGTTTATGATCACTTATGATGCTTGTTTCTCCCCTTTCATGGGAACATTCTTGTTATTCATTAAGTGTATTTTATGTTTATATATGAGGCTTCACATCATTAGGTGTTAGGAGTGAGGGTAGTTATGGTTATGCCTTGTGGTTAGACTTGGGTTGTTTGATTTTATACCTCACTTCCTTATTGGTCATGGGATGCCTGGTACTAAGTGGAATATCTAGCCAGTTCCTATAGTTGGTTCACATGCCACTAGTTTCCCACTAGTTGTTATAGGAACAAGGGCCGTGTGGGGGTTTGTTCTTGATTAAATGCTTATATGGTCTAGTGGGATGATAGTTTGAACATAGAAAATTCCAGTATCTAGTTTGGGTAGTTATAACCTTATATGGTTAGATTCTTGGCATGTTAGTATTCCCAGGGTAGATCCCATGATGCATTTGATTGTTTAGTTAGTTAGTGATTGAGGGTAAGTTTTTTCTAGTACT
Organism: Viscum album; assembly: GCA_963277665.1. Classification (NCBI taxonomy): domain Eukaryota; kingdom Viridiplantae; phylum Streptophyta; class Magnoliopsida; order Santalales; family Viscaceae; genus Viscum; species Viscum album. The sequence goes on along the minus strand of OY728159.1, from coordinate 971,748,210 downwards.
CAATTGTAACATTTACCCTAATTTTATTGATATGAAACCCCTTTTTTGTGTTGTTTGTATTGTATTTTTTATATTACTTATAATATATGGTTCTTTATTTTTATGATTAACTCGAGTGGGTGTTTGGTTGTTTCCTTTGGAAATTAGTTTCCAAAGATATTTGGGAAAACCTATTTTGAAGTTTTAAGGACACATGTGATTTAAATTGGATTTTAGAATGGGTTTTGATTTAAAGATGGATTCAGTTGATGAAATGTTCTAAAGAAACCGTTTTTCATTTATATAAAACAAGTGTGTGTTATTTTGAGAAATGTTAATGTTGTGTGTGGTTTTGGAATAGATTTGGTTAGTGTATTTTTTTTTTAAAATGTGTGTGTTTAGTTTTGGAAAATGAAGGAAAAATATTTGAAAGTGGATTATGGAATTGTTTTTATTTTCATACACTGTATATATGCAAATCTTAATTTTTAGTTTCAAACTATAATTTATGGATTTTCTTATGAAACAAATTACATATTTTTGGAAGGTTTTGGTGACCTACTAGCCTTTTTAGATCATGCTTACAAAATTTCAGGTTCCAAGTACTCAGTTATAATATCTCTTTAAATATTTTCATCATAGCTGACATGGGGTGAGTTGGGTAGTGGTGAGAAACCAAAGGTTTCATGGAGTTTGTTTAGGGTTCTTCTTTAGTAGGTTGGTTTGTAGTTATTTTTTAGTTAGCTTTTTTCCTGTTATTTTTACTTGTATCGCTCTATTTGGATAATGTTTTTTTAATTTTAAAATGGTTTAGATCATTATTGTTGGTTATAAACTATTTGGTATGCACTTTATTTATTTTGGATCTTGAATTTATTCATTCCTCTATTACAACTATGATTTGGGAGAAATCCCTGCTAAAGAGATTCTTGTTATGCCCATATTCTTGTCTCTCACCCATGGGGATTGAGAATTCCCTTCAAACATTATGACGACATGGGCCGAGTGCTAGTTTGGATGGAGACCTGGTTTGGTTCATGAAAAAATGGCATCAGAGCCTTGGTTTTACTTAATAGGATCCTAATATTATTGAGTATCCCTTGTTATTTTGGGATTTCTTAACATAAAGAAGATTAAGGTTTCTAAGGCTTTATAGGTAAGGGTAGGGGGAGCCTAGCTAGATATTTCTTATCTTGAGCCTCAAGTTTCTAGGGGAAATTGGGTTTTGAATTTCGGAATCAAGTTTTTTTATCTATTTAAATGGCTTTTATGTGATATGATTAAATTTTATTAGATCCCCTTTCATTATGTATATGATATTAGGGACTTCTCTTTGATTTCTAGGTGATGTGGAAGGGAAATCATATTGTAAAATATGATGAAATGACCTAGGAAATCATATGGTGATTGTGTGGTCGAGTTAGACTTATTAAGAGGTGTGTTTCATGGTTGAAACTCAGTTACCCTAACTGTAGTGGAAAAGGCATGCATAACACTATTTATCTCTAGTTATCATGTTTGGACTCCACCTGATTCTAGATTTTTCCAAAAGTTTTTTTTTCACATGTTGGAGGTGGAATGAGGAGTGTTTTGTTTTTCTTTTGGGGATATGGTTATTGTGATACTTTCTTATTTTCTTGTTCAGTACTTTGTTGTGCTTGGTTTTTAAAATATTTTTTTTGGAAAATAAAAGGGTTATATGAAAACATTTATTTGCAAACATGGTTTGGGATTAAATGTGAAGAGTTAATTCCCATGGTTTTGTGAAATATTTTATAAAGTGGAGGTTTCCCTTATGGTATTTGGAATTTTAGTTTTTGAAACAAGTTTTGAAATTACTTGAAAATGGAAATTGGTTTTGATAATCATTTTGGATGCTTTATTTTCAATGTGAAATGGGATTTTAAAAAGAATTTTATGGTTAACTTATCGGGGAAATTTGTGTGTTCCAACAAGGTTATTTTATTTTAAAACCTATGATGGTTTGGATTTATAGTGTGCACCATAGTGGAGGGTGATTTAAAAATTCCTTGTTTATAGGCGGTTTCAAAACAAAATCACTTTTGGTATGATTATTTATGCCTTTTTTGAGGTCCTATTGTTTTGGTTGATTCCTAGATTATGGAAGAATCATTCAGTTTATGTTTTGAGGCACGAATTGATGATATTCAAATATTTGTTGTTGTTGTTGTACCCCTATAATTGTGAAAATTATTCCTAGTTATGACTCATACCCCGACTCCAAGTAGATTGGTGGACCTCAAACCTTTGTTGATCTTGGAAGAAAGAAAGTGGTTGGAAGGGATTGGGGTGATCCTCAATTCTATTAGGACACCTGAATCCTTCCAAGTGAGAACTATCGAGAGCTTGTTGGTTTATTTTAGCTAAGTTAGTTGGATTTTTTGGCCCCTCATCTATGGTGTAAGGTATTTGTTTTTGAAAATTTTCAAGGTTAAATTTGTCTAATGGTTCATCTTAAGGTTTCTCAAGTAGTAAAATTTCTTGGGTATCCTCAAGTTTTCCTCTGTTGTGGCCTTTGGGTCATCTTCAAAAGTTTTTTATGCTCAGTTTCTGGAAGATGTATTAGGTTTTATCCTTTAAGTATGGGTTTTTTTATTTGTTATATAGAACTTTCCTTATTGTTTGTGATCTTGGCCTTGGAGATCTGGCTATTGTGGTTTGATTTTTTTGATGTTTTATCCATTTTGGGGATGTTTCTTATGGATGGATACCTTTTGGGATGTTTTATGGATGTTTTATGGTATTATTTGTTTATTTGTGGAATGTTAACCCACTCTCTTTCCCTCTTTTATGTTTTGTAGCTGAGTTGAGAGTGTTGTTTTATTGAGTCTCATTTTTGGGGAAATACTTTCTTATTGATAGAAAGTTTCTCCAATTAATTTGGTTAATCCTGGTGGTGCTCATTGCTTGGAATTGACATAGGACTTTGGGTGGATTCATGGGTAACTAGGGTGTCTGATACACTAGTTGAGTATGGTATACTAAATGGTTCTTGGATGTGGTACTTTAGGGGGACGAACCATGTGAGGGTGATCCTGTGTTGAACCTAGGTTATCCATGTGTGCTGTGACCCTAGGTGAGTTCCCTTGTCCTTATTTTGGATATATTTATGGTTTTTATACCCTTCATTGGGTTTGGAATACTTTTGGTTGAGAGTGTGTTCCTCTTGTGGTCGATCACTGTTCAAGGATGTGTCTCTAGGTAGTTTTTCCTTGTGACCCATTTTTAGATGAGTCTAAATGGTGGGGAGACCTTGTTAGGTTTTCCATTCTTCGTAGACTTCTTATTTGGGGTTTCCATTTTAATTGTTCTTGGAGATTTTTGGTGCCTTCTGGTTGATTAGTTTGATCACTTTTAGGATTTAATTTGTTTTATTTGAGGTAAGTGGTTTCAAGGGATTCTTTGGGTTAGGTTCTTATTGGATCTTTTGTTTTCTCCCTCCTCTTGTTTTGACCATACATTATGGGGGCATAAATTGGCATGGTGGGGAGTTTTTGACACACCTCATGTCACAGTGTTATTTATTTCTTTATTATTTTATCTTTCCTTGAGAATAATTTACTTTCAATGAGTTTTAGGCTGAAAATTAGACTTTTGGAGGCCTTTTTGGCACTACCACAATCAGATCACATAGTTATTAGTAACCATGTGGTGCCCATGCTGGTGGGCCTTTAATTTTGACAGACCTATTTTTCACATATTTCACATAGTTTGTTAAACTGCGCGGAGCTCTCTAAAATTCATGTAACCTTTTTTTATTAGGCATAGGTTAGCATATGGTTGGTGCACAGTTTGAAAAACCATGTGGACAAACTGTTTGACCAATCTTGGTGTTTAATTTTTGTTTTCAATTTCTATTTTCCATTTTTAAATAATGGGTATTTCACCCCTCTTTTTCCTCACATGAGTTAGCTAACCCTTGATAGCTCTTGGAGGAGTTATACCTCCCCCCTCTATTGATCCTTTCCCTTTCTTTAGTGATTTCTAAGACATTTAACCTGAGTTATTCCTCACTTTCTCTCCTTTTACCTTTTCCCTCTATTCTCTCTTGGATTTGGATCCCCCATCAATATTATTTATCACGTGGTTCTATTTTAGGGTTTTGGTTGGATCTATTGATATGGATTTTGGTTTCTAGGGGTTATAGAAACTGTTTCTAGTCCCACAAGTGTGGTTACCATTGAATGTGATGTTTTTAAAGGTGCTACAACTTGGTTCTCATCTCTTTGAGGTTGGTGTTACTATTAAATTGTTTCATTTTATAATTCTAAGCATGCTTTAACTTTCTAAATTCAATTTTTATGAATGTATGAATATATGTGATAGGTTTGAAGTGATTTGAAACCATTTCAGGGTGTTTTGAGCTTGGCATAATTGATTTTTCATATGGACTCCATGTTTTCATATTTGAAATGGAATTCGTAAAGATGATATGTTTTTTTGATGTTCTCGTATGGAATTTTGAAATGTTTTCCATGTTTCACAAAGGTTTATGACCCAGTTTTGGTTTTCAATGAGTAAAAAAAAATGTTTTAAAGGGAATTTGGATTTCTAATTGAGGTGTTGAACGCAAATTGTTTCTTCAAGGGAGTTATTTTTTGGATTTGAAATAGTGATTTGAAATGTGTGTGTGGTTCACCAATTTTAAAATTCCATGGTGGATTGTTTAAATGGGTTTATGGAAAATGGTGGGCCTTTTGGCCTTGTTTCATTTTTCAAAGGGAAATACCCTTGTTGAAGGGTTGATTTAAAACATTTTAAAAGAAATGAGTGATTTATTTAAACCACTTTAAATGTTTCAAGTGGTGTTTTTTTAAAAGTTTGATGTAAATGAAGGCCCTAGGATATGTTTTATATTTTAAAAGAAGATATCCATTTTGAAATGGTGATTTTTAAATATTTTAAATGCTTGGGTGTTTTCTATCATTTTTAAAAATTGTGTTTGGAAAGTATTTTTGTAATGAGAAAGGTCTTGGAATTTCGATCCATGTTTTGGTGTTAGAGGCCTGTTTAGAACTTTGGTTTTTAAATGGTGTATGTGGATGAAAGCACTTTATTGACCATTGATTGTTTTCCCCTTGTGAGGGTTTGTGATCACTATGTGATTCTTGTTTCTCCCCTTGTGTGGGAATTTACTTGTTATGTATTGAGTGCATGTTATGTATAGATATGGGGTTTCACATCATTGGGTGTTAGGGGTAAGGGTAGTTATATTTATTCTTTGTTGGAAGACTTGGATTGTTTTATTCTATGCCTCACTTCCTTATTGGTCATGGGATGCTGAGTACTAAGTGAAAGATCTGGCTTGTTCCACTAGTTTTTTCACATTGAAGGTTCCAGGAATAGGAGAAGTTCCTTTGGTGGGTGTTTAATTAAAATTTATTTTAATTTAGAGTTTCCTAAAACCCTGAGAGAGGATATTTTAAGGTTAAATTTATAATTAACTTATTTATACCAGGAAGAAATGATTACCTCATCTTAGGATCCTTTCTTCTCTAATATTTTTGATCTTTTGAAAACCCTTTTGGATTACCTTTATTGAATTATAAGTATTAAAGTGTAGAATATCTCTAGTGGTGATCCATGCATTCTCCTTTGATCTCCGAGAAACACCAATTTATTTCTAAGTGCTAGTGCAAAGAATCAATTTTATTGCATTGTTTATCATGATTTCTCTAAGATCCTTTAGGCATGAAGGATTTTTTCTTTTTTTTTTCTTCAGAGTAAGAGAGGAGGAATTAGAGAGAGAGAGAGAAGTTCATTATGCACAATGGTTCTCTATCCTCAATTTTCATTTAACCCTTCAAAATAGACATAACCATATATTTTTAGATTTAGGGTTTAAGTTAAAATATCATTTAATTAAATATAAGAGCTTAAATAATATTATAATATTTATTAAAACCTATTCCACGTAATAGTAATAATAATAATATTATTTTATGGTGCACAATAAATTGTACAATAAAAAATATTATTTTAATGGCTTGTAAATTAATATCTATCACCAGACACGATCTTGGTCCATTTAAACTCCTCAAAATTTATTGAATACCAAAATAAACATTTTATTGATAAATAAATATATTTATCCACAAAACGACGAATAAATATTTATTAAATATTAAATAAAATAAATAAATATTTTTTTATTCATAATTTAATGAATAAATTTTTATTTAATTTATACAATCAATACAAATTTAATAAAATTATTCCTTGGTCTTGAGAATAATATTTATTCCCTTAATTAAATTCAAATTGAATTTAATCAACATAAATGGAAAGACTTAGTGTGTGACCCTATATGATTATTTCTCATTCGAATTATGTAGGTATGCCTAAAGTACAAGATTAATGTCTAGAAATGATTCAAGTCACACAAGAGAAAGAACATAATGTTTCAATTTTGACAACCACATACAAACGATATTTGTGTAATAAAATACCATTTCATAATACCTCATCAAGAAGGCAGCACATCAGTATCATCAAACTATATGATTGATACATATTTCTTTAAGTATATAAAATAAACATCATTACACCATGTCCATGTAATTTATGTGAGAGTTATATTTAAATTAATTGGCTAAGATATAAACTTATATAGAGTTGGAAGAGACAAATCCTTCCTAACTTATCTATTAATAACATGTCATTCATGATGCACCCAACACACCCTACTTCTCACTAATAAATGGAATGATGGGGTTTTCAGTAAATCTAAGTGTGCGAGTCATGAAATTCATTAATGATAATCTTAAAGTCCAAGGACCATTACACATGATTGTAGATAAGAATATCTAATGAGACAAAAACATACAAAATTCCTACTAGCAGTTCTATTCTTATAATCTTCCACGTTGAATATTACCAAGTACCAACTTCATGAGAAGAAGCCTCATTTTATTATGAGTACTCACACATGAAATTCTATAAATTATGTACCCTTAAACAGTATATTATCCTACCATAGAACTAGTTTTAAGAATATCTTCATAACATTTCAAGGTTCTAATCATAATGGAGAACTTCTATGCCCTTTTCAATGTGACAGATACTATAAGACATTATCACATCAATGTTATATAGAATAAAAATCAATATGTAATAATATATATTTAAATTAATATTCACATATTTTAATATACATGTAATCTTAAGTAAAAAATTAGTTGGTTCTAGGGCACCAACTCTAATAAACTTCCACTTGCACTAGAGCCAGCTACTAATGAACAGTTAGTTATCACATGTAGAAACATGATTCTATTGAGTATGGATACAATTTATAGTCCTATCACGTTTTTTTGGATAGGTTTGAAAAAACACACATGTCTTCATGGAATTTATTTTTACCGCAACATTACTATCTTGAGAAAATCCCTCAATTAGTGATATTATTGAGTATCCACCTATTGTTCCCATGTCAAAGTCTGACATCCAAACTAAATATATCATCAAAACTTATTGTGATAAGGATAAAACTATCTCTTCTATTATAAATAAAAATCAGAATAGGATATTTCTAAACCACTCCTTAAGTTGAACTAAAAGTTGTAACACACTCAGATATTGTAGATATAGCTACCACTGGTTGTAATAAGTTTTTATCATATATTTCATTATCATTTTCTATGATACTAGATCAAATTTATCTAAATGAATACAAGTGTTCAATTCACTTGATCACTAGTATTACCACTTCTAAAAACACCAAGGACTCATCCAGCTTTACTTTTCAAAGTACTGTCAGATAGTTCTAACTATAAGTTAATGCAGTTATATTGGATCTGTTAGATATTCACATAATATGAATCATGAATTATTAATATTAAACATTAGTGCATATCATAGCACATGAGATAAATTTATTTCACTTAATCTTGTGAAATTATATTAATCTCAATAATCACTTCCTATTCCTAGGCATGTTCTTTTGGAAGGATTATATGCCAACAACAATTCGGTCTTGAATTATTACAAATTTCATTTTTAAATACTTAGTTAACAACTTTAATTTTTAAATACATAGTTAATATATGTACTATGACTATATTGACAAAACCCATAGATCTATCCTATAGATATTGTTCCCTAGAAAATGATTGCTACTTTAAGTCATACTTGGAGAAATTTCATTCCTTAGTCCAAACAAACTGCTAATACACAATTTTATTTTATTTTATCAACTTATCTATCTTGAAAAATTATATTAATACCACTAAACAGATATTGAAACATGTCACTCATTAGTTTCTAAAAAAATATTCTATGATCACTATGTATGATTTATTCATAAATGAATTTATGTAATCTACATATCTTATTGGCATTTATTAATTTCACTGACCCATTTAAGACATGCCTAATAGAAATATACCATAGAGTATCTTTTGGTCGCATCATATAGACATATACCATAAAGTTTAGTCTAAGTGAGGTGTCCTTGACAATCAATATCCCAATATGATGATCATAGAAACATGATTTAACAAAGTGTAATTCAAGAAGTATTTTATTATTGATGATTGGTGTATAAGTTTTTTCATAGAATATACCTTTAAAAAATAAATAATGTTTTATTAGTACTGTCTTGAACCATCCATTTCTTGTTTCTATTAAATACTGACAAGAATTATCAAGTCTTAGAAACATTCAAAATATGGAGTCCCTGAATCTTGATACATAGATCCCATTACTTGGATATATATACATACTTGTCAACCTTAAAATATTACCATTTATTCCTGCATTGTAGGAATCTTTATTATGAAAGAATAATACATGAATTATCCATCTTGGTGAACTTAAACTATGCTAACTCATGTGCATCAATATCCTTAACTCGTAGAAGTTAAATATAATCCCAGTATCTTCAAAGAGACAAGCTTCCTTGATATAAATCTAGTCAATCTTGACTAAATGTTAATATCCTCAGTGGCGATAGGATCATTAACTCAGATACACCTTAGTGTTTTGATGTTCATTTGTAGCTAAGGCCAAATTTTATCAAATGGATTTAAATAAACACCTGTGGTAATGTATTAATAAATTCTTATCATATCACTATTGATATGATATCCATTAGACAATTTAGTTGGCATATAGTGTATTTGTTTCACTTCTATTTGAAAAAAATGTATTAGAATAAATAATGAAATATTTTCAATATATATAAGACTCACAATTGATATTCTTTTTACCATCATGATAATGATGTGTATAAGAAAATTTGAGTTTAGTATTACCTTTACTCCATATATATGATCAATGAATACTTGTATAATATTTTCTCCAACAAGCTATCTTAGAGGTTCCTTAATCTTTACAAAGCTCACTAATTTACTTCACTGAGCCTTTATAAAATTCCTTAAAGTAATCTCATGATGTAAATAAAGTTAAATTTATATTTAGAATAGTTTATGTGGACATGTTGAACTAAATTCAAAAGCATTTTGATGCACCTTTAATTATAAATGTTTATTTATCTATAATATGATAAGTATTTTGTTTGTATTACCAATATCTTAGCTCAAGGGAGACTAAATATTTTTTTGGGTATAAATTAGTTAACTAATTTCAGTTTTATTTGAAAAATAATTATATTTACACAATTGAGTATGAGTCTTATATTTTATATTCATTATTTATTGTGATGGATATCTAATATTCAAGAGTTTCTGAACCAATACTTTAGTATTAAAGTACCATAAAACATTTATTCCAAATGTGAAATAATGTCTCATTGTTTCTAGATTTACACTAAGATAATTTTCTTGGTAACACTCATTAAAAACTTAAATAATTTTATTTTGGCAATGAGAAGTAGCGAGCTCCATTGGCTAACAAAGTAATCACCCTTTCTTAGATCCTTTTGAGTCCATTTTATAACACTATTATTCTTGTTCACTTCATATATACAAATACATATATATTGTAAGAATATTGTATTTAGTTCACAATAAGTGAATAGAAACTTAACGAATATACCTGAAGTGTATACAATTTATTGCTCTTAAATTCATTGAAAATTATTTTCTAGTGTCCAAGATTTCCAAATAAGAAGAAAATAGATTTCTATTCATTATTTTTTCCTCAAATCCTTTGTCTCTTTAAAGGAAACTGTAAAGGATATATTGGATTTATATTATCCATAGAATCTTAAACCTTGTCTTTTAATCATTTCATTGAAGGGGGGGAATAGGTTTCAACCAATCCTTATCCACATTGTGAAGTATGAAAAAAAGTTTCTTGAGTGACTTTTCCATTTTTTTATCCGGGATTGGAAAAATAATGATAATCTAGGTGTTACGGATAATAAGATAATATTAATGGATAATTTATTATCCAACTGTAAGCCTAATTTCTTCAACTGATCAATATAACACAACATTTTGAAGGTATAATCGGTAGATAGATTTCCTTCTTCTAGTTTACATTGATATAGTGCATTGAAAATATTATTTATTTCAAGCCTTTCTTTATCTTTATCAAGATATGGGAGATGATAAATTATGGTTTAAGAATCTATCCATTTATGTTGTATCATTAAATATCCATACGTAGTTGATAATATAATACAACAAACATAAGGTGCATCCTCAACATATCTTTGGTAGGATACCTTTTCATCATAACTCACTTTATGGGGTAGAAGAATAGTAATAGGGTATTCCAATAAATAATATAATTTTTAGCTTATAGTGCATCACATAAACAATTTTACTATATCAAAAAAAATTTGTATTTATAAGGACATACATTGAGTTAAGGAATGATCGTACTATTTTTGTGATTTTTCTTGATATTTTCTACAATAATTAAAACATATTATTAGTACTTTAATTGATTATAAATTATGTGATAAATAATAAATTAATTGATTTTATTAAATCTCCCACCATTTTATCAAGTCCCAATAGACCTCACTATTGAACTCATAATGTCTAGTTGCTTTGACATTATAGTGGAAAGGACCCATATTACCCTTCTCATAATCCCAAGAAGGGTTGTTCAATCCCTTTGAAGGTATTTAGGTAGGAAAGTTTTTGCCAACTATGGGTTTACAACTCCTTGATCTGTTGAGTGGATTCCCCAATCCATAAATTCTGGCTTGGATTTCCTCAACACTTGCCTCTAAATTACACCAAGTCTAGTAAGGTATACTCCTCTTGATGTAAAATGATCAATTCAACCTAAAACCATTATAATAAACCCCCTTATAAAATTAAGTTTCCCAATAAGGGTTGGTCAAACACTTAGTTCTATTGGTTTCATTCCTAATCAAGTAATAAAAGGAAAAGTATGACTTAATATTTAGTTGAGGGATTTTAATTTGTTATGCATAAATTTTATCTTGTTTTATACTTTACATAAACTGATAATATTAAGTGTATTTTACTTAATTAATTAACCATGCTAGATAAAACATTTACGCACAATCCATTTATTTAAATCCCATCTTTTCACATTAATTCATTTATTTATGTGATAATAGTCTTGCATCCATAAAATAAATAATTCATAAGATAGAAATAAATAAATAATAAATGAATCAATCATGATCTTATCTAACATTTGATTGTTGAGAGGATAATAAATTTACCCTTGAACTAGGGGAAAGTTTCTTATTTCAGTCTTAGCATAAGTTGTAGAATTCTACTTGTACAATTGTGTATCACCTAGGTTAGCATCATTATGGTTCCATCTTGAACTGTCTCCACACATATTGGGAAAATCCATTAATTATAAGTATTTATAACTCACACACATGTGAGGGGAACTAAAGGATTGGTTAATTGTGATTACATAAATAACCATGGACATGAAAGTCCTATATAATAATGGATGGAGGGATGACTCTCAAGCCATAAAATTTAATTTGTTATTAAATAATTGAAAACCCATTCAATAAATTAAATTAAAATATCCAACACATACACATGTCTTGTTAAAGATAATAAATAGTAATACATATAATGTATATGAAAAATTAAATCGATTACCATTCAATTCAATTCATTATTTATTATTAAGATAAACATTATGGAATTAATTAATTAATTTCAGTTAATCTTAATAACCATATGAATTCTCTTGGAGATACCCATGTTAATGGAATTCATAGTAAACAAATGACATAACCAATTATTAAATATTATTATAAAATATTAATTGATAATTGTAATAATAATTTAAAAACAATATTAAATTTTCAAATGAAAACAGTGCCAATCAATAAAATAAGATTTTAATGCTATAATTATCAATTTAATGTAATTGAATTCTTTCCTCAATTGGGATAATACACAATGTGTAATTACAAGAAACACACCACGTGCCTTGGTTTCCTTGTACTCTGGTTACATGCATGGGGCTTCAGTCATGTATCTTGGATGGAATACACAGTGTGTACAAGCCAACTACAAACCGTGTATCACTCTTTTTGTGTGTCTATGAAACCCACCAAAGAAATTGGTGTGTTCATCAGTCATGGATACATGATGTGTACATACCATCTACATGCCATGTATATCTCATGCTATGTTCCCTCATAACTCATTGAATGGATCAATATGTATTTTGGACACGAGAAATGATAAACTACATGCTATGTACATTTCTTACATATAGTATATATCATTAATGATCCAAATTGTCATTCTCACATGCTTTGACCATGTATAATGACCACACATATTGTGTGAATTTTGTAGCTAACCTATATAGACTACATGACATGTATGACAGCTACACGCCGTGTAATCTAACACGATGTGTTCTAGGTTGGCCCATTCTACACGTGGTGTGCAATGAATTCACTACATGTAATTACTACCCAGCGTGTCGTGTATCCCGTGACACAGACAAGTGTAGTTCACTTGGACACACAATGTGTACTATAGCTACACACTGTGTAATCCCATACTATCCGGCCACATTACTCGACACTTCTATATGGAATCTATGATCTCTCTTTATCTTTTCTTGAACTTATGAAATTTTGAATCATGAATGAAGAAATTAAAATGCTGAAATCATGTTAATTCAATTTGGATTAAATAATGAATAATATGAAAAGAAAAATTTATCCATGATTGTGCATATTGATCAACAATCAGATAAATAATTATAAATTTAAAATGTTACCACTTTGATACCAGTTGAAGGTTCTAGGTGCATCAAAAGTGAATTTTGTGGGTGTTAAATTAAAATTTATTTTAATTTAGAGTTTCCAGAAACCCTAATATAGGATATTTCACATTAAATTTATAATTAATTTATCTAGATTAGGAATAAATGATTACTTCATCTTAGTATACTTTCTTTAATGTCATTATTGATCTTATGAAAATAATTTTGAATTACCTTTATTTCGTTATAAGGATTCAAGTGTAGAATCCCTATAGTGAAAATCTACACATTATCCATTGATCTTTGAGAAATGCCAATTGATTTCCTGGAGCTAGTGTATAAAATCAAATTTATTGAATTGGTCATCTTGATTTCTACAATATCCTTTGAGTTTGAAGGATTTCTTCTCATTCTTGAGATAAAGAGAGGAGTAATTCAAGAGAGGGAGAAGTCTGATTGTAGATCTAGTTTTAAGAATATTGTCATAGCATTTTAAGATTCTCATCATAGCGGGGAACTGATTTGCCATTTTCAATGTGATAGATACTCTAGGACATTATCACATCAATTTTATACAGAAGAATAATCAATATGTGATAATATATTTAAATTTATATTCATATATTTGAATATAAATGTAATATTAGGTATAAAATTAGTTGGTTCTAGGGAACCAACTCCAACACACACTCCGCTAGTTTCCCACCAGTAATGCTTGGTATAAGGGCTAAGTGTGTGTTAGTCATCACTATGATGCTTTTGTGGGCCTATGGGATGACAATTTATACTTAGTGCATGTTGGTAGTCAGTTTGGGGGGTTATACACTTATAAGGTTAGATTCTTGGCATGTTATTATTCCTAGGGTAGATCCCATAATGCATTATATTGTTTGGTTAGTTAGTGATTGAGGGGATGTTTGATGTAGTGCTTGATTGTATCATTCCCCCTTATTTTATTTATATGGAACACATTTCTTATATTATATATATATATATATATATTATATTCCTTATGATATATGGTTTCTGATTCTTATGCTTGACCCATGTTGGTGTTTGGTTGTTTCCTTTGGAAATGAGTTTTCATAGATGTTTTTTAAAAACTACTTTGAATTTTTAAAGACTCCCAAGTGAGTGATTTAAAGTGGATTTCATAATGATTTTTGGTTTAAATATGGATTTTCCAATGAAATTTTCTAAAGAAACCATTTTAGTTTAGTCAAAACAAGTGTTTATTGTTTTGATAAATGTTAATAGTGTGTGTGTGTGTGTAACATACCCTGATCTGGCACTCTCTAACGTGGCCGAAACAGGTTGGTTACGAGAAATCAAGTGTGCCTCCCCATACACCAAAGTCTTCCAACTAATAACAGGGGTGTGATAGGTATAGTGAGGATAATATACCCCTAGTTATAGAGTTACAACACAACAGAATAATCCAATAACAATAAATAAATATCAGAGTGCGGAAATAATGGAAACAATATAATGCAATGGAAAACCAACAATAAAATACAATTGAATAATCCAATAAATAATAAAGGAATAATGTAATGATGTTCTGGAATGTAACTAAATGTAATGTTAGAATAGATATAATTAAAATACTAGTAGACTCAAATAAATACTTAAAAGTCCCCAGTCTCAGACCCCATGTTAGTCCCACATCTAAACTCCATCCCATCTAGCAATAAAAAATTCAACAGTAAGGTCCTTTTCTCTTGTCCAAACCTGCATCTATGTAATCTACTCAGGTACCAACAGTGGTCCAAATAGGGTGTGAGTATAACTCAGTAGGTTGACACCACCGTGTCTAAACATAATCAGTCCGATAAGAAGTTCATGCAATAATGAAATAAACAGGAGTATTAATTAATTAAATAATTAAATTAATACCACATCAACCTGCTTCGGTACCATTCTAGGATGTCTCTGATCATGTCTCAAAACCATGACCACCATAACCATATTGCCATGGTAAAACATAAATTGTTCGGTGACATACCAGAATGTATATGAGAATGCCTCACAATCATTCCAACCATAACCTTATAGCCAAGGAATAATTTACACAAGTCTGAATCAAAAAACACTATATAAGAATTTCAATATTTAATTAGGGCTTAGTCTGTTATGTAATAATTTCAAAATTTATTAGGTCTAGACCCTATATATAAGAATTTCAACATGTATCAGGTCCAAGTTTGGTATATAAGCATTTCAGCATGTGTCTCTAGGCATAACCCACTATATAAGCATTTCGGCATGTCTCAAGGCATATCTTGGTTTATAATAATTTCAACATGTAAACTGAGCCAACTTCCCATATAATAATTACAATATTTAAATCACAACACATGTCATAGCAGTAGGGATATCAAAATTTCACAACATTAGGCTCAATGGATAATTATGCAAATTACCATTTATCTTTTAAATTACACCTTTTATTTATCATTTGGTCTTAAACCAATAAAATATCATTCACTTCAATAATGAGGACAATCCAAGGTGAATCTATATCAAGTAATCACCTAAAAAAATTTCATGTTAAACTCACTTTAATACATAAATCAATTTATTTATAATCAAGGGTTAACTCACCCAAATGGTAGCCACAATTAAGGTCAATAACAAATTAGATCCAAAGGGACTCCAAGGAATAATACAATTCATCATTTAATTAATTCAGGTACATGCTATATTGGTACAATTTCAATATTGCACATATTAGAAAATTATCAAACCATAGGTTTAAGTTTTAGACCCCCTACCTTTAACCGGTGAAGAACATAATTCTTCAAAAAACAAACACCCATGAAGAAGAAGGTGCATATGATCATAAGAAGGATCTAGGGATCATATTCATGATTGGGATGTATGAAATCAAGAGAGTTGCTCAAAAACTTTCATGTATTAGAGCCATAGGTCCAGTGGAGGAAAGATGCATGCGAGATACAAGAATAACCAGCTACATGTAACTTTTAAAAAACTGCTCAAGAAATTACACGGTATGTAATGAAGTTACACATTTTGTATTTATTTTTAGAAGGATATTCCAAAAAATCTATCATCTCAGTTGAATATTTAATTTAGACAAACATTACATGATGTGTAATGTTTTCATGGTGTGTATTCACTTCACATCATGTATCAATTCATGACATGAGATTGGTGTCTTTTACACGCCGTGTAACCCATTTACACATCATGTAACTCATTTACATGGCTTTTAAATGTTATTTAGATAGTTTTAATCCTAGTTTCCTTATACACACCCGAACCCACTTTAAGGACTCACAAATTACCAAGTACCCTTGGTAACGCTTGACCCATTTATACCCAGACTCTATTAATTCAAACAAAAATCCCTAAAATACTCTCTATGTGGATCCTCTCTGGTTTTATCAAGTTTCCTCACAACCTAATTCTATGTTTATTTAAATTACCATACATAAATAATGAAACATTACCACTAAGGTTTAAATATGAGTAAAAAAAATCAAAATAAGTTTAACAAAAAACTTAGAGAGAGACGTACCTGGAAAAAATGGGATCTTACAACCTCCCTGCCATATAAAAGCTCATCCCCAAGCTTCTACAAGAATCACCATGGGGCCTTATTGAACAAGTTTGGACACTATGATTTTATATTAGACTCCCTCTCCCAGGTATCCTTCTAAACTCACCAATTCTTCCACTGCACTCAAACCAATGGTATAGTCCCATCCCAAAGATATCTCTCACTACGATTCACAATCTATATGAGATTCAACTTAAAGGATGCAACTATAAAAATATTGATGTCTGTTAGGTATATCACATGAGAAGGATATAGATGATATCATCAAACCCGTAACATGAAAAACATGACATGCATGGCACTATATCATTGTAGAAGGGCTAAATGGTATGCCACTGGACTAACCCTTGCCACTATCTTAAATGACTCAACAACCCTGGCCAATAGATTTCCCTATTTTCTGATATGGAATTTCCCCAAACTAGGTGAAACCTAAAAGAAAACATGATGACCAACCTTAAACTTCAGAGTTTGACTTCAATAGTTAGCATAGGATTTCTACATGCTTCTCACTATTACCAACCACTACCTAGTAAACTGAATATGCTCAGACCTTTGCTGCATGAGACTAGGCCCAACAAGCATTGACTCAGCTGCCTCCAACCAACAAAGAGGATAATGACATGGACTTCCATACAAAACTTTAAAAGGTTCCATTTGTATCGATTCCTAGAAGTTGTTATTATATGAAAACTCTACATGTTCCATATTCTACTCCCACAAACCACTGAAATCCAAAACACAAGATAATAACATATCCTTTAGAACTTGAATATTCCTCTCAGATTGACCGTCAATATGAGGATGATAGGACATATTCAAAATAACCTATGATCCTAGATACTTCAAAAGAACCTTCCATAAACATTATGTGAAGTTAGGGTCTCTATTAGAAATGATAATCCTCAAAACACCGTGCAACTGATCTACCTCGTGCACGTAAAGAATGCCTAGATCATCAACTGTGAAGGTATCATTGATAGGCAAGAAGTGGTATAACTTCATCAATAGATCCAAAATCACCCATAAAACATCATTTTTATAGGTTTTAATGGGTAATACTATCACAAAATCTATAGTGATATCATCCCATTTCCACTCAAGAATGAACAAAGGCTGTAAAACCCCAGATTCCCTTTAATGATCAGCTTTCACCTACCGAAAAGTGAAAAACATCTCCAAAATCCTACTAATTCCTTCTTTATTCCTGAACACTAGTACTATATATGGAGATCATGATAAATATTTATCAAACTAGGATGTACCGCCCATCTAGAGGCATGAAACTCCCTTACAT
Organism: Viscum album; assembly: GCA_963277665.1. Lineage (NCBI taxonomy): Eukaryota > Viridiplantae > Streptophyta > Magnoliopsida > Santalales > Viscaceae > Viscum > Viscum album. The sequence continues at coordinate 971,730,193 of OY728159.1, read as the reverse complement.
CTCCTTGTATAAGCCTGTAGTAACACATACTCGGCTACGGAAAAAGAAGATAATTTCCACTAACAAGAGACCATATTGATGGAATCTCTCCACCATATAATATGTCTCTTATAACTCATCCCTCTAGATCAGATAAATTCTCGATCTCGATCTTGTCCAAAATAATGGGTATAAAAGATGTTGAGGTCAGAGATACTCATCCCTGAGACTAATAAACATCTATATGCATGTTTTCAAAGAGGTCCCTCACCCACCACTCACCATAAGATTATAGTACTGCCTATGTCGATATCTTTCATCTCAATTCATAGGCAACTCATTTTACCTTGCTTGGTGTATAATTCAACTCAAATTTGAAGACTATAGATACTCGAACCACCTACTATGCTGAAGGTTTAGGTCCCACTGGGAAAATATGTAGCTGAGGCTCTTATAGTCAGTGTATACCACAAACCTCTCACCCATGAGATAATGCCTACAACATATCAGGGTTTGTACCACTACTACTAACTCTAGATTGTGAGTAGGGTAATTCCTCTCATGTGTTCTCAACTGTCTGGATCCATAAGCAACCACTTGATCCTTCAGCATCAGAACTACTTTGAGTGCAACTCCAGATGCATCATAGTTCATGGTATATGCTTTACCCAGAACAAGTAAAGTAAGGATAAGTGATGAGGTAAGTATATCTTTCAACTCATTAAAATATCTCTTGAAATAATCATACCAAAAAAACTTCACTCCCTTTTTAGTCATCCCTAACATCAGTGCTGCAAAATGGGAGAAGTCATTGATAAAGTGTTGATAATAACATGCAAAACCTAGAAAGATCTGAATCTAAAATACATTATTTGGATTCTCCAAAGATACAATGACTACAAATTTCTCTAGGTACAAAGACACTATTACCTATGAGATGATATGACCTAATAAGTGAACTTTATCAAACCAAAAAACTGAATTTGGTGATCTTGGCATAAAGATGATGATCTCTCAATGTACTTAGGATGATGTCAAGGTGTTGGGAATGCTCGTATGATTATTGGGAGTAAACTAGAATATCATTAGCAAAAAACACCACAATTGGTCTAGAGAAGTATGGATGATCCTATTCATAAGTCCATGAATACCATTAGTGCATTGGCTAACCCAAACAACATTACTACAAACTCATAAAAGATATACCTGCCACTAAAAGAAATTCAAGGTATGTTCGATGGTCTCAACCTCAACTAATGGTATCCTGATATCAAATAGATATTGGAGAAGATCTTAACACTACTTAGTTGATCAAAGAGATCATATATACATATAGGAGGATACCAGTTCTTGAAAATTATCTGGTTCAATATTCGATAATCCACTCATAAGCTCAAAGGCCCATATTACTTCTTGGTGAAGAGAACTAGAGAACCCTTTGGATATATACTAGGCCATATGAAACATTTTGATTCCAGATTTTCCAACTGAACTTTCAACTCCCAAAGCTCTGATGGTGTCATTATATAAGGTAGGATAGAAACTATCTCTGCTCCTAGTAACAACTCAATTGTAAACCCAATCTCTAGCTTGGGCATTAAGCCATAGAACTCGTCAGAAAAAACATCCTGAAAATGGTATAACATTGGAGGAAATGAATCCTGATACATTCCATCATCATCCAGAGAAAGACTGACTATCTTAGCCGTGAGACAATCCAACCTCCACTGAATTGGTCCTTCATGACCATCCATAAGATCCTACTCAACTTAGTGAGAATAACTACCTCCTTCTAGTGATAAAAAGGTAACTATCCTATGGTAATAGTCAATATGATCTTGGTATAGAACTAAAAAATCTATACCAATAATAAAATTAAATCATTTCAATCCCAACATGAATGATTCCAAAAATAAATAGTTACCACCAATATCTAGAGAACATGCCTTGCAATATTTTATATTCTCTGACCACACTCCCAATGGTGTATCAATGGTCAAAACACCATCCAATATTTACACATAAAAAACTAAAACATTTTGAAAAAGAGAAAATAAAAAGGAATGTGATTATCCTATATCAAACAAAACACAAGCAAGTGTATAATACACAATAATAATACCTATAATAGTAGAAAATCATATATACACACTAGCTGGAGTAGTTTTCATAACATTTAGAAAACTAGACCCTCTTCCCTAGGCTCCATATTGACTACCATGAGCTATAACCTCTTCCGAGTACTTCTGTTCCTATATGGGGATACCACATACCCTGGCTTGACCAGAAAGTCATGTGGAACTCTAGCTACCAGCCTGCTAAGGAGAAGTTGATTCATTCATAGACTCTGGTACCTTTCTTGATCCCTTACTACTACCATGATACTACATTTCCCTATAAACCTCTATAGTTGGACCACATTTCCATAATATTGACACTCCAAAGTGGGGTATAGACACTTAGATCATTTGTGGAAAATCTTTCCACACTAATAGAACTATAATGGAACATAGTATTGAGATGGCTACCCACTTCCTTGACTTCTCTAACTGCTACTTCCATGGAAGAAAATGTCGTAGCAATGATTCTTTATACTAGAAGAAGATATTGTAGTTTCCCCTATTGAAACGGCCGAGTTTCTACTCAAGGAATATCTCATATTCCATTATATAATGATTACTTGATTCATTACATCCACAAAAATACTCATAATAAACACTTTCACTTATGACCCAATATCATAGCAAATAGCATCCTAAAAACATCTCACCTTAGATATCTCATTAGCTACCAAATATGGCGCAAATAATTGTAGGTTGGTGAAATGTTCAACATAGTCAGGCACTAACATGACCTCCTTTTTTAGGTGCATGAACTCACAATCCTTCTCATCCCTCAAGGTATTGGGATAAGAATAGATCAATAACTTCACATTTAAGTCCTTCCAAGATAACTCCTCCTCCTACTATACCGTCTATATAGTGTCCCACCAATGCTTGGATAGTCCACAAAGCATATATACAACAAGATTCAACCTCCTATATATGGGTGTATCAATATGATTAAATATCATCTTAATGGAATCAATCCATAACTCACCTACCTAGGGGCCTCCCTCCCCAATGAACGTAGGAAGATGCTGTATCTAGAACTCTCTTGTCAACTCTGACATCGAAGGTACAATGTGAGCAATCTATCTTTCCATGGATCATATGACCCTCAGGAAGTTGTCTCAAATATGAACATACATATGATCCTCAGGAACTATAGGAATCTCTAGTTCAGCTATGTTAGGAATGTTTTGATTTCCACTCCCCTGACACTCAAATCAAAGGTGATGAAGATACCATTTCTCTACAAGACAATCACACTTCTTAGAACACTGGTTATAATAAGGTCAACCTCAATAGGTGAAAAAATAGATAACCACTATTCCCAATCTCTCTAAACATGGATTACAAGTGTTTTATCATGACATAACAAACCTGTTTATTTCTTTTATCAGATATTACTAGTATCTTATATCACATTTCATAGAGGAAAGTATGAATCACATGTAATAAATATATCCCTATCATGAACAATGCATGTCAATATATATCCTTATATGCCAATTATGATGCATGAATACATATCTCATGACATACCATGCCACAAGTATAAATCTCAAGGATTAATTAAATCATCAAATAATAACCTCACAAAATATGTGAATCACTCAGGGTGAAATAACATCAACTATAACAAGAAAATAGTATAAAAACAATCCACCCCTAGCCACTCAGATTCTCACCCATACATGGGTTAACTACTTCCATGCACAAGCTCATTAACAAGTACTGAAACATCCCAGTATCTTTTCTTCCTTTCCCAAATAGTAAAGAAATAGAAAGGAACCCTCCTTTGATACCACTCTGTAACGTCCCCTAATTCAGCACTCTCTCACGTGGTTGAAACAGGTTGGTTATGAGACCTAAAGAATGACTCCATATATGCTAGAGGATTTCTAATAGAGGCAAGGGTATGATGGGTATAATGGGGAGACTATACCCCTATTTATAAAGATATAATGTAGAAGAATAACACAATAACAATAAATAAATATCAGATTGAAGAAATAATGAAGACAATATAATATAGCGGAAAACCAATAATAAAAACCAACTAAATAATCCAATAAATAACAAAGGAATAATGTAATTTCATGTTGGAATATAACTAAATGTCATTATAGAATAAATACAAGTAAAATATTAGTAGACGCAAATAAATACTCAAAATTCCCTGATCCCGAACCCCATGTCGGTCTTACCTTTTAACTCAAACCCATCCAGTAAGAAAAAAATAAACAGAAAGGTCATTTTCCTTTATCCAAACCTACATCCATGTAATCTTCTTGGGTACCAATGGTGACCCAAATATGGTGTGAGTATAAATTAGTAGTTTGAAACCACCATGTATAAACATTACCAATATGATAATAAGTGCATGCAATAATGAAATAAATTTTTTTATTAATTAATTAAACAATTAAATTAATACCACGTCAACCTAATTTGGAACCACGCCAAAATGTATCTGAGAATGTCTTATAACCATGCCAAATATAACCATATAACCATGGTAAAACCTAACCATCCTCTAGGTCATGCCAAAATGTCTCTGAGTATGTATCACAACCATGTCAACCATAACCTTATAACCAAGGTATAAATCACAAAAACATGGGTCAAAACCCACTATATAAGTATTTCAACATTTAATCATGGAAGAGCCTAGTATATAAGCATTCCAACATGTATCAGGGATAATCTTGATATATAATAACTTCGACATGTGTCTCTGGGCATAGAATTCTATATAACCATTTCAGCATATCTTATGGCATAGGCTGGTATATAACCATTTCTGCATGTAAGTTGGTCCAACACCCCATATAAGCATTAAAACATTTAAATCAAAACACATGTCATAGAAAGAAGGATATCAAAATATTACAATATCAACCTCAATGGTTAATTATGGAAATTACCATTTGTCTTTAAATTAACTTTTTATTTACCATTTGGTCTTAAACCAATAACATGTTAGTCAGTTCAATAATCAGGCCAAGACAAGGTGAATATATATAAAAAAATCACCCAAAACCAATGTCTTACTAAACCCACTTTAAGCTATAAATCAATTACTTTATAATCAAGGATTCAATCACCCTAATGATATCCATAAGCTAGGTCAATGACCAATTGGATCTAAAGGGACTCCAAAGAATAATCCAGTTTATCATTTAATTAATTCAAGCACACAATATATTGGTACAATTTCAATATTACACAAACTTGAAAATTATAGAACAATAGGGTTAAGGTTTATAACCCCAACCTTTAATTGGTGAAGAATGAAACACTTACAATGGAAAATTTCCATGAGGAAGAATATGTATATGATCACAAGAAAGATCCAAGGATTGGATGTCTGATTGGGACATCTAGAATCAAGATAGGTGCTCTAAAATCACATGGATGAGAGACCTAGATTGAGAGGAGTAAATGTTCACACAGGTCAGAAGAATAATTAGATGCACAAAAATTTTAAAAAATTTCTTGGGAAATTACACAATGTGTAATGAAGTTACACATCCTGTATCTCTTTTTAGAAGGATACACTGAAAAACCTATCATCTTAGTTGAATATTTAATTTTACTGAACATTACATGATGTGTATTGTTTTAAACAAATGTATTCACTTCACATCATGTATCAGTTCATGACATGAGCTTAGTGTATTTTATACATTGTTTAACCATTTTATATAGAGTTTAAATGTCTTGTAGATAGTTTTTAGTCCAATTTACTTATAAAAACTTGAACCGCCTTTAAGGTTTCTCAACTTAACAAGAAACCTTGGTAACTCTTGACCCATTTATACCCTAACTCTATTTATTCAAATATAAATACCCAAACTATTCCTTTCATGAATCCTCTCTATTTTTCTCAAGTTTCCTCACTACCTAAGTCAGTGTTTATTCAAAAAACCATATATCCATGAAGGAACATGACCACAAAGGTTTAAATATGAGAAAACTCAATTTAAATTTTTTAATTAAAAACTAAAAGAGAGATCTACCTAAGAACATATGGGATATTACATTATGGTTTTGGAATGTCTTAGGTCAATGTCTTTGTTATCAAAATGTGTGTGTTTAGTTTTAGAAAACAATTTAAAACATGATTGAAAGTGGATTATGGAATTGTTTTGATTTTTATAGGTTGTATATATTTAAAGCTTAATTTCTAGATTTATTTTTAAACTAGAATTGAAGAATTTAATTATTAAATTAATTCAATATTTTTGGTGGGTTATGGTGAATAACTAGGTTTTTTAGCTCATGCCTAATAAATTTTAGGTTATAGGTTCCCAATTGGAATCTCTCCTTCAGTTGGATCATCATGGCTGATGTGGGGTGAGTTGGGTGTTGGTGAGAAACTAGAGGTTGCATGGAGTTGGTTTTGAGATTAGATCAAGTAGGTCGGTTGTAGTTTTTTTCTTTTTAATTAGCCATGTTCTTATTTTTCCTTCTTGTATCTCTCTGTTTGGATGATGTTTTTAGTATTTTTAAATGGGTTGGATCATTGTTGTTAGTTATGACCTATTTAGTATGATATTTATTTATTTTAGGTATTTTTCTTATTTATTACACTTTTATATCTATAATTTTGGATAAATAATTACCAAATGGATTCTTGTGATTCCTAGGAACTTGTCACCAGCCTATGGGTATTGTGAATGCCTTCAGGCCTTATGATGGGCTAAGCCATGTACCATTTTGGATAATAGCTCGGTTTGGTTCATGAAATTCTATCTCCTTAAAAATTTATTCAAACCTATTGAAATAATTACACTAGTATATTTATATATTTAGATGTTATTGTGTTAATGGAATAACCTATATCCATCTTCTTTTCCACCAAATGGGAAATAAACCATTGTTTATTTGTACGGTGGATTACTGCCACGCAAACCAATGTAATTCATTTTCCATCACCTCCTCTCTCGACTGGTTGTAATGATGGATTTAATGTATATATATATATATGAAATTCATGACATATTTATCATTCTAAAAAGGTATTATATAAATTAATTTATTACCTTTCCAATTACTGAAAAATGATAACATTGTTCTTGTGTACGTGTGGACTACCATCTCCATGAAGCGATGTGATTCATTTTTTATTACCAAATCATATATACGGTATATATAAGTGTATTTAAAGAAATAATATGGTATTAATTATATAATTATAATATTGTAAAAATAAAATAATATTTAACTTCTTTCTATAATGATCATTAGAAATGTAAATGTTACTCATGCGTACATATGAACTACTGTCTCTATGATTGTAACAAAATTAATTTTTCATAACCATATTTCATGGTTTGTCTTAAAATAGAAATTGATTTATAAATATGATAATTATTTCATTATTATTATTCTATATATTATTTAATAATGACCAATTTGACCATATTAAACCTACCAAAGTCATTTCTAACATATGAGCTGAATATCATCAAAATGTCTGATGTAAAATTAATTGATTATAAAATGGTAAAATAAATAATTATCTTGATTTTTTTTAATAAAGTAACTAATTAATTTAAATTTATTATTCAGGAAGATAAAGAATGTACATAATGAGTCAGACTCGAGCTAAGAGTCTTTATTTTAAAAATCATCTTTTAAAGTTTCTCTTCCAAATCATTTTCTTCCATGTAAATATTTTTATAAATAAATTATTAATGTATTAATATGGACATAAAATAATTATAAATGAAATTTTATATCTCTTTTAACTTTATTTCAAAGGTTTTGAAAAGGAATATTTTTATGGAATGTTTTGAATTTATTTACAAAAGAAAAAATGAATGTTCTATTTTAACATATACGACCACAATGAATTTTCCTGTCACCACAACCATTATTTGATATTTGGATTACTTTATAATATTCCATGTTTTATTCAAATAAAAAATATCCTTCCATTGATTTGGGTAATTTATGTTTTGAAAATGGGTTTTCAAAAGGAAAGGGTATTTTGATATCCAAAAGTGTATTCCATATGTGTTTAAAAGAGTTTTTAAGGTTTTTATTCATGATATAGTCCTTTTAAATTGTTTATAAAAATGAGTGAGCCTGATATAGCTCATGATTATGGGTGATCTTGATATATCTTATATGATGGGTGCACCTTGATAACGCTCTAATGCATTGGGTAATGATTTTGTTCTCTAGAGAATTATTTTGGAAGTCATATGTATGGTTATTCCAATTATAGGGGTTTTATAAAGGTTCTATGAAGATGATTTCCAAATGAACCTAAATAAAATTTATATACTTTCTTATGATTTTTCATGGAAATCCTTTGATTTCAAAAGGTAATCTAATGATCTTTTTAAATAAATGATTATGACATTTTGGGTAAAAAGGTATGTTTTTAATGATTTTTAAAGGTTCTCATGTATAATATGAAACATTCATAATTATTATTTTTCCTTTATGTTTTATTATAAAATGTTTTATGATAAACATTGGGTAAAAATTATTATTTAACGTGTAACTAAATGATTATTTTGAGATGAAATTTTATTATGTTAAAGGAAAACTCTTTTTTTATAATTTTATGGGTTTAAAATAGACTAAGATGTTTCTCTATTTATTTTTTTATCTCTTACTTGTTTTTTTATGTTCATACCATGTTTTTAAATGTTTTCAAAAGGTTTAAATATGGTTAAAAAATAAGAATTCAATTTGGAAGTCATGGAGATTATTCATGATAAAAAAACATGTTTCATTTTAAAAGTTTAATACTGTGGGAAAAATAAATACTGAGTAGAATTTCCCAATTTGTAATTTATAGGTTTTTTATGTAATATTTATGACCAAATTCTTTAAAACTATAAACCAAAAATATATTTAGGAAATAAAGAAAGTTAATTCTTGTCTAAAGACAATAGAATATGTATTATTAAAGGTCGAGTATATACATGTTTGACTCTGATTGAAGCAAAATAAATGATGTCTATTTTATACTACAGAATTTTAGCCTCACTTAATATCCCTTATAGTGATTCATCTACTAATTAATTTTAGATTCTCAAGGAAAGTTTACATAATAAGAACTTTAGAAGTATTAAATATTTCTTCTCTTTAGTTCATCCATTAGTTTTTTCTCTCTTATACTTTCATTGTTTTCCTTAAAAATTATGTATTAATTTTTTATTTTAAAGGTATATAGAAATATTTAGACATTAAACAATTGTGAGGAGTTCATTACACAAATTTAAAGGATATTTCCCTTCAATATTTCTCAAACATAATGATTCTCTCTATATATTCTCACAAAATAACTTCCACTCCACAATTGAGTTCAACTATGATCATTAATTTACTTATAGATCTGGATCATTATAGATTTTAGTATTGTAATGTGGATTCTTAACAAGGTTTTCCATGAATTCTAGGGGATAAAAAGGGTCATATATTAAGTTAGGTTTCAAAACAAGTTTATTGAAAAAATAGATTTTCAATCAAAATAACTCCTCAATAATTCTTAACACAAGTTATTCAATTATCCCTTATTTTTACAGGAATTCACAATAAATTCTAGGTATTCATGTATAACTTTTTCTCTAAATAAATGAGGGAATTATATAGAATATGTAAAAAATGGTTTAAAAACCTCATAGGTGAGTGATTTTAAAAGTGGAAAGTATGTCGTGTAAAAGGATTCAAAAATCATTTTTTTTTGAATTTACCAAACTTTAAATATAAAAATAAGTTCATTTAAACATTCATCTAAGTTGACTTTCTTATGTTAAAATAGTATCTTAAAATTAGCATAGGTTCTAAATTTATAATAACATTAAAATTGAGATTAAATTTCCTAAAAAATGAAAAAAAGAAAACATAAAAAATATCCCAAAGTAGGTTGACACTCCCCCATAATTAAATGAAAATATCCATTTTAAATTAAGGTACAAGTTTCATGATTATATAATGTAGGGGAAACCAAATAAAAAGGATAAATACACCCTAGTTTTATTGAGTAGGGTAAACTTGAGTTTCACTTCTAGTTAATTTATTTAAAAACATATAATAAAGTAGTAGAAAACATGAGAAATTTATTAAAATAAAAAAAAATAAAAAGAAAGGGAAAGGGAAATACGACTTGGTTTCAACCATGAAGTTGGTATTAGGCTTTCATTTTTCTTAGTTAGGAAATTACAACTATTATAACTAATCATAAGGGGGATTTGGATTATGTGATGTGAACCACCACAAATGTTTTCTTCTAGTACTCATCCATATAGATTGAGTATAGAAATTCATTTTTTCACTGTATTGAAAGTCCTCTCCCATAACTATTTGGTATAAATTTCATAGTAGAGACAAGAGTAGGTATGATGTCTCCACTACTTTAACCTCCACTATCATTGTGACCTATTCATCTTCCATATCCTTCTCATTAGAAACTCAATTTAATGTTTCATTAAAGGGGATGTTAGTAAATAATTCATATTAAATGAAATTAAATCAGGATGAATTTAAATATAAATTCTCCCCCTCATTCCATATAGCTTGGTGATCCATCTCCTCAAGAATGGATAATGGGAAATCCTCATTTATTACCTAAAATAAATATTCAATGGGTTAAATAAGCTTCATGTGTTCCTCTATAGGTGAATTTTATTATTCTTCATAACTCTTCAAGGAAATCCATGGGTTGGATGATTATAAAAACATAAATAGTAGTAGTTAGTACCCAATTAACTTTAAGTGAAATAATATGAGAATGAGTTCAATAATAGAATATCTACCTATTTTAACTCAACTTCAAGCCCATATTCTTTGCTAAGTTCCTCTTAGAGGTATGTTATTAGAGTTAGTGGATGGTAGTAAATCTCCACTAATCACTCTTGAAATTCTACCACTTCGGTTATTTGTTCTTCCATGGATATAGGAAGGTATATAGGTGATAATTTTTTATTGTTAAAGATGGTATGATCACTTTATCATGTTTCATTATATACAGTAAATCCGGTATAAATGAAAAGGTTATTGATCTCTAAAATATATCTTTTCTAGAAGGCATACTTCCGCGATCTCTTCTGGTAGTTTTAAAGTGAGTTTTGATAGTATATTTTCAAATAAGTCCTTATCAACCTCATCAGGTTTTTAAACTTGAAAAATAATTAGAGTAATATCTTCCTCCATTGGTTTTTGTTATTTTTCCTCCAGTTTTTGATCATTGGATTATAAAAGAAATTCAACTATCAATTTTATTCAGTTCTTTATCTCCTATATGCATTACCTAATATCTTTCAATTGATATTATCTTATATTATAAAACTCATCCTCCTTCACATGCATGTAGTTAGTCTATTCATAATAATATGAGTTTTAATACATCATGGTCACAAGCAATAATTTTTAAAGTTTTTTATATTAAAATAAATAAAAGGTATTTATAAATTATAAAATGAATTAAAAGTGATCGACTAGATCCCCCATAAATGGTGTTGGATTTTTACACACCTATTTTAGGGTGTTTAAAAATAAATTTTATTACTCATAGTGTATAATAGTGGCTGACCAAATTCATCTCTAAAGGAAACTATTTGGGTTCACTCAATATTCTTAAAATTTTATTATATTTTTGGTATTTTTTGTTTTTTTAAATAAAGGAAATGAATAGGGATTTTGAAAATTAAATGAAAGTAGAAAATAAAAATGAAAATATAGATGCAATCGAATGAAGTTGGAAATAAATAAGCTACCCCTAATATTAGAATTGATTCACTATCACTATAATTTTAATCACATTCTCAATCAATTTTCACAATTCATAGTATGTGTGAACAAACCTCACCTAACTTGATTGTGTGTTTGTATAGTTTTCCCAAAAATCATCAAGTGTTGAATAACCACCTCCTTTAAGGGAAGAAAACTAGATACTCCTAAACTAAGATAGTAACCAAATTACCCTTCCTTTCTACAAATCACTCACCATTCTCAATTTAACCCACTGGTTCCATCATAAACCCATGAACTGAATCAAGGAAGAGAAATAAGTTGTTCAAATGGGTGAACAAAATAGTCCTGAACCAGGGAAGAAAATAACTGTCACTAACCTCACAACCCCACATCTTATCGAATCCTTATATATTGAATTCAAATAATCAATTAAAATCCCAATTTGTTTATAAATTCACTGTATCTCTCATGGATCAACCCTAGGATTATCTCTAAATGATCATGAAGGTTAGAGATCATAGTAATAAACACTATGAAAATGATACAAGTGAGAGAGACAATTACTATATTAAAATGCATAATGAATTACCATAGAAAAAAATAGTAAAACCTAAAATATTTTCAAGGTTTTAGGACAAGTTTAAAATTGGGGAATCTAACTATTAACCAAAAGAAAACCCCCCACTACAATGGAAGGAAAATAACTTAAATAGTAGGTGTGAACTCAGCATGATTTGACATGTGCATGGGATTGGATTCCATGTTTGTATGGATTGAGATGCAGGATGTTTCCACATTGGATATAAAATTCTATGTTTTTCTTTAGTTATTAATTATTTAAAACCTTACATAATCATTGATATTCCCTTCAAATATCTTCCCTGATCATGTTTCCTTATTCTCCCTTGAATTAACACATGAGGTCAATTAAAAATATGGAAATATCTTAATGGTTGAAGATTATGGGAATCATTCCATACAAATTTGATTATTCTAATTTTTCAAAGTACAATACCTTATATAGAATATTTGGATGAAATTTAACTAACTAAAATACTCATGAATCATTAGGAAGTTTGAACTGCATCTTACAACTTGTGTTTACCCAAAAAATTGTAAAGTCATGGTCATAGAAACACTTACATATAAAAATATGTGGCTTTTTTAACCTTGATGTATAATATCAACTTGGTCAAAATTCTACCTAGTAGAAAAGTATAATACCTTATATATTAGTATAGTAATGGGAACTCTTAAAAATCATGTGGTTCATACTTATGTGCCTTAAGGTAGTGTGTAATTTTCATTTCTATAGAAAAATAAGAACCATTATGTATACAATAAGAGTGTTGGGTAACCCTTATATATGTAACCTTTATTTATATAGGGATTCATCATAATAACCTTTACATATCACTTTATTATCTCATGGGTACTTTTCAAAATATTCAATATAAACTCAAAAGTAATCTTACATATGAGTATATGAAACTTATGCATCCTTCAACATTTCAGAGTGACGCTTAAGTACAAAGTCCTTTGTAAAATTATAAGAAACCATGACAATGTATTTTCCATATTTTCTTATTTAGTTACTTAAACAAAATCCATCTTATAATTTAAAATAAAAAATAAAAGGATTAATAATAGATTGTTATACCTATATCTCTCATGAATTATTCATGATCACAAATACTCACCTGCGTATCTAATGATTTCATTTAAGTGATTTTAGTTTTTATTTAGTAGACTTTGAAGCTTCCTTGATAATTCAAATTGATTTCTTTGAATAAGATTTTAAGATATTTATAAATTTATATTGGATGTGATGAAATAATGGAAGGAATTTGGAAAATAAAATAAAGGAATGAAATGTAACTTAATAGACCAAAGAAGTGCATGGTGCACTACAGGTGTCACCATTTAGTCGGTGTAGGTTAAATAGTTAACTGGTGGTGTGGAGAAATCTTTATATGATCCAAGAGTTCACCAACCAGCTGGTGGTGGAGAACCAACTAGCCAGTGGAAGCATGTAGAGTCAGAAAACCCTAGTAAGTCTACCAACTAACCAGTTCCATTGGGTGTCTAGCTAGTAAGTCTAATCTAATAAGATTATAATCTTTAATTTGGTGGGACCCATAACTCTTAAAGTGTTATTGATGATGCTTAATGATAGATATAGATTCCATAATGTTATTTTCTTCATTAGAGTCTATAAATAGAGGTGTTTGGTGGCTTAGAAGATAAGCACTCAATAAAAAATATTCTCTTAATGATTTAATGATGGATCTCTAGAAATTATCTCTTAATATCTAAGTCTTGTATCAAGAGCCAATTTCATTTCTCTATTCTCAAAGGCTCTTATCTACTTTTTTCTCTCTATATCTCATAGTTTTTATCCTTTGAGAGATAAGAGACTTGATTTGTAATGGATTTTTCCAAGAAAATATTTCTTTTCTTATCCTACCTTTTAAAATAAATTTATTACTATAATCAACAAAAACAAAGGGAGATAGGTTCTTACTATTGTTGATGTAAGGGAGGCCGGTTTCTTGTTACAAACTTAAAAAATCAAGGGAGGATTTGTTTCTTAATATCTTTTAAAATCAAAGGAATAAGATAATCCTCTAAACTTGAGGGGAGGATATGTAGAGGATCACATTAAGCTATTATTGAATTCCTTTATCAAACCATACTTTCTCTCTCTTTCTATTTATGAATTACATCATCTGATATTTATTTGCATAATTTCAAAAATTCAATTTGTCATTTTTCTTATATTCTTACTCACTTAATTAAATTTTATATTGACTTTATAATATTGATTGAATTTATCACTTTATCACTTCATTATATCGAAATAATTTTGTTTTAAATTTTTCAAATGAATTTTTTATTTTATTTTTTAAAAGTAAATTCACCCCTATCTTTCCATCCTTCCCTAAAAAATATTTGGTATCAGAGAGAATAATTTTTATTTTTTATTCAAAAACATTATTTTTTCTGTTTTTCTTAAAAATAATTGTTTTCAAAATCAGTTTTAATTTTTACAATGTTAATCTATTTAAAAGAATAATTGTAGGATGGGAAATACCTCTTATACTCATGATGAAATATTTAATAGAACAAATTAATGTTATTAGAAAAATCCCATGTCAATTTTTCTTAGAAGCATTTGATATCCTATTTGGAAAATGGTTATGCGTGGTTATACCCATACAATATTACTAGAGGATAAATAAACACCCCAAGATATTAATTCTTTTGAATTAGATGGTAAATATATGAAAAAATTGCAATATGGTATTTTCCAAAATGAATTCAATAGAATATATACTTTCAAAACATACTATAAAATTTGGAAAGTTTTAGAAATTACACATGAAGGAATGAAAAAAATTCAAATATAATAAGATTTATTTGTGTATTAAAGACTTTGAAAGTTTTAGTATTCATTAAAATGAATCTATTTAATATATTTTTACTCACTTTGATAAATTTTTAAATGGATTAAATTCTCTTGGTGATGATTTTTCTACAAAAACTTTAGTATAGAATTTTTTTTGGGTCTTAACAAGATCTTGGGAACTAAGTATGATGACTATAAAATAAGAAAAATACATAAAAAATATGACACTTGAAGAATTAATTTACTCTCTTATGAAATATAGGTTCACTATGAAGAGACAAGCTAATAAAAAAGAAAAATAATAAAAGAAAGAAAAAGAATCCAAAAGAATAATTGATTTTAATTCAATTAATGATGAAGATTCATCTGATAATGAATATGAGATTTAACACTTGACCAAGAGATTGAACAAATTGAAAAAATAAGAAAACATCCCATAGTTTTGAAAGTAAAAATAAAATTTAAGCGTTGTCTGTGACATGTTATGAGTACAAAAAGAATATACATATTAGACTAGATTTACCCATCTATAAAAAGAAGTTTAAATAAAAGAAAAAAGGTAAGAAGGACCTTAAAGTATCAACCTAGAGTGCAAGCGTTGACTCCGTTGACTCAACCTATACAACCTTTTCAATCTACTCAAGTCATAAATGCATCATGAAACATCTCAAGGTAGATGAAGAAGTTAGTTCTTCTATTTTCACTCTCTTTCTAATTACTAATACTCCTATCATTCATCTTTATCTTATTACTATTATAATAAAAAAATAAAAATAAAAATTTCTTTTTAAAACTCATTTAGAATCACAAATATCTTACCCATAAATATAAAAAATTTCTTTTAGAAAAGTATATTATTTTTAAATAAAAATATTATTTGGTTTTGAAATTAAAAGAAAAACCAATGATTGATAATTTATAATCCCAAATTAAAGAGCTTAAAAATAATCTCACTCAATTCACCCATGGTGATCAATATCTAGATATGATTTTGGGTTCTCAACATCATATAAAAAATCATAATGGTATTGGTTTCTAAAATAACAATAGTTCTTAAATAATATTACTTTTTTAAAAGTATTCTTTCAAGATAAGTTTTTTAGTAATTGTCATAAAATAATGAATTTAATTTATGAGTGTGATTTAAAAAATTATAGATACAGGATACCCAAATCTTTTTATCTTTCATCATGTTTAACTCATTAAAAATCTCATACTAAAAAAATTTGGGTTCTTAAGTATTTATTATCCAATATCAGTGGAACTAATTTTTTTTTCAACATCAAAATGATTATTAGCTAATATTGCCAAACCCAAATATAAAAGGGTGCCAAAAGGCACTTGATTTTGAAAATTTTCAGGGCTACACTATCGAGATTAATTATCATATTATATGATGGATTATCAATAAAAATGGATTATTAAACTCTTGAAATAAATGATATATTATTACTAATTGAGATCTCTGTTAATTACTCCAATTTAGGTGGATTATTATTTTGTAAATATATGGGATAATCTACTTGTGGGATAGGTTTTTAAATATTTTAAATTATTTTTCTCTCTCTTGAACTTCATTTAAATATCTATCCTATATCTATCCATCGTTTATGCTTTCTTATTCTTAAAATAAGAGTTTTTATCTTTTAAAACATTATTTTTAAAAAATATTTCTCTTTTAATTTTCTATTTGTCTCTTGAATTTTATTTTAAATTTATTTTTATTCTCTTTTTCAAATTTATTTTCTTCCCCTTTTCAAATTTCATTTTATTATCTTTTTTAAAATTATTTTTCAGAATATTTTAATTTTTTTTAAATATTCAGAATAAGTTTTATCCTTTTATTTTCATTTCTTATCTTTTATAAATGTATTTGTATTTAAGATAATGGTTTATTATCTTCAATTCAACTATATGTTATTTAATTATTTCTATCTTATGAATATACTTTTTTTTCATTTATTATTATTATATCATGGGTTTTAAGCTTATTATAATCATTTAGGGGAGAAATTATTGCATGTAACTCTTATTTGACCGTATATTCAATTAAATTCTTGATATAAATATCTTTTCATCTACCTTGTTTTTTTGATAATCACGGAGAGAAATAATCTTTTATGTCAAAGAGAGATAAATTTTTATTTGGGAGAATTGTTTTGTACATCAAAGGGAGATACATTTATTGTTTTTTGGGAGAATATTTTAGGTTAAAAGGGGATATGTTTTTGAATACCTTGTGTTATGTTTATATCTTGATTTTATTGACTATATTAATCTCTTATATCATGAATTAATTTGAATATATGTTTCACTCTTTATTTAATCTTAATTTATATTTTTTTATGTTAAGTGTTTGTGATCATAAAAAAGTGGGAGATTATTATACTTCTCACTCTCATGATTTTTTCATGATCACAAAAACTTACTTGTGTATATAATGATTTCATTTAAGTTATTTAAGTTTCTATTTAATAGACTTTTAATTTTCCTTGATAATTCAAATTGAAGACTTTAAAGAGTCTTTTAATAAATTGATTAAGTCTTATTAGATGTGATAAAATCATGTAAGGAAGTTGGAAGATAAAATTAAGGCATGAAAGGTATCTTAATAGACTAAATAAGTGCATGGAGTGTTGGGACCAAGCTATTGTATGTGTTTTAAAAAATATAGAAGAAGTTAATGAGATACCCGTTTTATAAAAGTTTGGTAAGAGTGTTAAATTTTATTGATCAATATTAAAATCACTTAAACTTGAAAAATATGATTGGGAGAATATAGTATTTCAGATGAAAAAAGGTTATCAGATGGTGTTAGGTGACCATATTAAGAAAATTGACTGAAAGTTTTCCGAACTAAGTCCATTGGTAAAACAAAGTTCAATTAATGAAGTTTTTGTGATTGAATTTTTAGAATGCTTACAATTTCCATAAAAATAAATTTTTGATGAAAAAATATGATGATGATTTACCGATCCTAAGTTCTTTATATCATGAGTTTTGGAATATCACATGTTTCTAGCTTGAGTTAAAAGGAGGAGAAATTTTCTTAATTAAAAAGTGATAATTCTTTAAATTTAAAAAGTCCATCTACAATTTTTTTTGAATATAGGAATGTTATAGAAGTTTAAAGGGTTTATACTTGGGAATGTGATTGGAAAAAATCCAATCAAATGAAGTCCCACCAGATGTATTCCAATTTATAAAATTCATTGGTCAATGTTTTTATAATACAAGTCATATGTAGAAAGTTTCCAAGAAATTATTTAAAGTTTTTCCTATTAAATTATTATATAAAAAATCAGATGAAATATTGGGGAAAAAATTTATAAGGAAAACATATATTCAAAAAAAATTTGAGATGAATTTCCCCTTCGAAATTCTTTATCAAGTTTTAAAAAAGATAAAAAATGTGATGATATTATGCTGATAGTTCAAAGTTACAAATACCACAGAAGGATAATTCATGATTATCAATGATTTTTAAGAAATCATTTTGAATGAAGAGTTTTCTTAAGTTTATAATAAGCTTCAAGAATACTCTAGAAGTCCTAAGAATATTTCGAGCGAATTGTACTGAGTGGGTAATTTTAATTTCAATATTTCATCAAGAGGAAAGTAAAATTGGAATCCCAGATTTTATCCTTTTAGAACATTGATAAATAATATGAAATTACAAGTATGAAGGTGTAATATTGCACATGAAAAAGTCAAAGTGATGTGGAATCTGTTTCATATAGAAATACTGAATTGACTTCTAATATCCAAAGTTTGAGAAGGAAGTTTCCAAATAAAAAATATATTGGTTAAAGAAGAATAAGAAGAAGTTTATTATAATCAAAAGTGTTATAATTAAAGGCATAAAATAGACAAAGATTCACTATAAAATCCTTTATATCATGTGGAATTGGATATAAAAATTAAGGCATTAAAAAACTTTATCAGATGGATGATTGGACAAATCAGATGAATAGAGAAATTAATGAAGTTTTATACTGAAGTCCAAGAAGGAATTTCGTACTTATTGTAGGGTGAGAAACTGAAGAAGATATATTTTCAAGAAGAACAAGTGTCAATAAGTAAAATTAGAATAGTGAAAACATATTTAACTTATTGGTGGAGGTTTCTAAAGTTATTGAAAAATATTTGTTACATCTTATCTGTAAAAAAAGTACATGCACTATAGTTTTGATAATACTACAACATAAGAGTAAGGATACTTCTTACTCACCATAAACACATAAAAGTATTATTTTCTAGTGGAGTGTGTGGTATTTAATTATTTAAAAACCATGCCAAGGACTAGCTACTCTTACTGAGTACAGAACCTTGTAAATTATTGTGTTCCTGTTGATTATGCTCATGTACTTGTTTTCAGTCAAGTTATAACTCTTTAACCAGAGGAAAAGGTTGTTTTATAAGAAATAAATTATAAAAACAAATATAACTGATTCACCCTCCCCCTATTAGTGATCACACATATATTTTTGGGTCCTTTCATGGAGCACTACAGGCATCACTGGCTAGCTGGTGTAGGGCCACCGGCCAATCGTTGGCATGGAGAAAGATTTATCTTCCTAGGAGTTCATCAAATAGATAATGGAGGATCACTAGATAGCTGGTGGAATCAGGAGGATCCAATAACCCCCAATAATCCTAATAGCTATCTAATGACATCATGTGTCTAGCTAGTAATTACAATCCCTCAATTTAATAATATTCAATTCGGTAGTCACCATAAATATTAAAGTGGAGTTGGTAATGCTTAATGATTGAGATATATTCCAAAAGGTTTCTTGCTTCATTGGAGGTTATAAATAGAGGTTATTAGTGGGTTGGAAGATAAATTCTCAATAACAATAATTATTTCAATGCTTCAATGTTATATCTCTATAAATTATCTCTCAATATCCAAGTTCTCTCTCCAGAGACAATTCATTTTCTCTATTCTCAAAGGCTATCACTTACCTTTTCATCTATCTCTATATATCTAATTTTTTTTTCTATCCTTTGAGAGATAAAAGACTATATTTTTTACATATTTGTTGCAATAAAATATTTATTTCCATATCCCGCCTTCTACAATGGGTTTCTTAGTACAACTGATGAAAAGAAAGGGAGACGAGTGCTTACCACCATTGAAGTAAGGGAGGTCAGTTTCTTACTTCAACCATGGAAAATCAAGGGAGGATTCATTTCTTTATCTATGTTAAAATAAAGTGAATAAGAAAAACCACTCAACCTGTGGGGTGGAGATATAGAGGTTCACAACGATCTATTGGTGAACTCTTTTATCAAACCATGTTTTCTCTCCATTTTTATTTATGCATTGCATCATCTGATCTTGATACAAATAATTTCATAAATTAAATTCATCCTTTTTCCCAATATGCTTACTCTCTTCATTAATTTTGATATTAACTCGATAATACATATCAAATTTATCACTTTATAACTTCATCATATCAAAATAATTTTGTTTTGAATTTCCCTTTTCATTTATTATTTTATTTTTTTAAAGGAAATTTACCCCCCCTCTTTCTAACCTACCCAACTAACATAGTAGACCATTCATTTTATTCCAGAAATTAAATTAATGAATTTAATTCACAATTTTGGATATTTTAAGAAACATTCACAAAATAAAATAAAATAAAATAAAACATTAATTAAAAAACTCTATAAAAATTAATTAATTAATAAATGAGAGGGAATAAAATAAACTGAATATCAACAAAATATAATAAATTTATTACCTATATCATCCAACCTTAGAGACTATCTCCTTC
This sequence comes from Viscum album, assembly GCA_963277665.1. Lineage (NCBI taxonomy): Eukaryota > Viridiplantae > Streptophyta > Magnoliopsida > Santalales > Viscaceae > Viscum > Viscum album. The sequence continues at coordinate 971,709,194 of OY728159.1, read as the reverse complement.
TTATCACACACCATCACCACCCCCATCACAAATACAATATGGTTAGCCATATTCTCTACAAAATCATCCTCATAATTGATGTATATCAAAAACTACTCCTATATAACTGGTCAAAACTTTTAAATTAATGCCATATATCACTGATATATTCACACCCCCACTATCTATAATGTCCCCATCCCATTTCCCTTTATAATAGATAGGCTGGGTTGTTGCATGAGCTCAAACATGCTTCCCCATATGCCAAAGCCTACCAAATAGTAATGAGGGAATAAGGTGTTTTCATGGGGAGACTATACCTTAATTCATATTGAAGAAACCAATAGAAATAAATAAACAACATATCAAGTAATAACCTATGAGTATAAAATATAATAAAAAAGAATCATATTTTATCAAATTAAATCTTTTAATATATGCATACATACCAACTGACCACCCACCAGGGTGATCTCACATACAATATTAACAAAATAAATAAAATTCAAGGATTCATTATTTCTATCCAAAAGCCTCATCTACAAACTCCATCCAAGATTTCCAGTTTGACCATGTAATACATGGCCTTCGACCTACCTAAAATTGTGAACATGAGGTCTTCTCAGGTACTAAAGTGTAAGGGATTCCCAAGTAGGGTGTGCATAAAACCTAATAGGGAACCACCGATTATTTTCTTAATATAACAAGTAATAAATTTATGTACAATGTGATATGATCAAAATAATAAAATAAATCATAAAAGTATAGTAAAATAATCACCATTAATCCTCGAGTTCTAAAGTGACACCCAAGATTGACCATACCTGCTTCAGCCAGTGCCAGTTATCTCTAATCATAATACATACCCATTAGGGGGGATGACAGCCCACTATGAAATCAAAAATATATCCAATAACTTGGGGTGGGGGTCACCCTAACCAGATCTTCTCATATATATAACACTTAAGGGGATAGTTTCCCACCCATAGTACCCCATACATCATATTAGGGGGAATGAAACCCCACCCGTAATATCTCATATATCATAATTATGGGAATGACACTTTAATTATATAAATCATATCACATCATGGGGAATGAATCCCATCGCTGGAGTCAAATATATCATATTAGGGGGAATGACACCCACCCCTAATTTCACATATATCTTAACACATTGAGGGGAATTTTACACCTCCCATAATATATCATATCATAACATATTATAGAGATGGAACCCCTCCCATAATATCCTATATCATATCATATCAAGGGGGATATATCCCCTCTTATAATATCTCATATCACAATATATTGAGATTGGGGGGGGGATGGTGTCCCTATTATAATATCTCATATCATAACATATCAGTTAGGGGGGATAACACCGATCCCCTAATTTCTCATTTAATAAAATATCAGGTGGAATGATATAACTCTTATAAATCTAATATATCATATAAAATTAAGGCGGAATAATTCTCTACCCTATAATACAATCATCCCCCTCACACAGGTTGGCCACACACACAATCCTATCATACATCTCCTAGGTTGGAATCTTGAGCACATAACCAAGATTCATTACTGTATCCATACAAGGATATTACCATACTTTCCTCCATGAACTAACTCTCACTAGGGTTAACATGAGTCTGGGGAACTTTCCAAGGAACCTCAGGTCATATCATAGTCTAAACACCCTACATGGATCCTCTATCACATGCCTAATTCTTGGGTCAAACCCATTTCCTAAAGGTCAAAACATCCCTCAACACCACTACGATCGTATCATATCCCAATTGACCTCATATAAGAATAGCACACTAACATTACACTAGAGGGATGAACCTAATACCATCTCCATTTCTAACCAACTAGGCTAGTACACTCATACCCAACCTTCCCATATTACTTTATAAGGTACACCCACACTAGTACTCATATACTAGAGGGGGAGGAATGCTCACCCCACTCTCTAATTAACTAAACCTATTACTACAAGGCATCTAAAGATTTTTATGGCATATCCCTAGGCCAAATATACAAATTCATCCCTCTTCCCTATATTGATGGGTTTAAGGGAACCTATACCAAGGTCCACTACATTCATCCTTTGTGTTTCTAACCTTACGGGGCCACATGTCTCATGGGACACATATGCGATTAGGCCCTCAGTCCTTGGTGATTGATCCACAAATCTTGTGTTCAAGAGACCATAATGTCTCTTATCAATTCTATTTTTTTTGATATTTAAGGGAAACAATTCATTTTAAATATAAGGTCAATCACACATAGTGCAAAGACTACATATCACATGCACATAAACAAAAAGCATAAACCATATGAAGATTTTCAAGGAACACCTACCTTATATATTGAGATATTACCTTTTTCTAATCATGAATACTCATGACTAAGATAGTTCAAGAATGACTAACCATCACTTATAAAAATGAATCCCCAGGTCTATCAATTTTGTCACACCCGTATTTTCAATTCCGTGCTTTGTTTCAAATCCTTTTTTTGGTTCTTATATTTATCTAGGTTTCTGGGTGTTCTGGGTTTGATTATTTGGTGTCTCCTAAGTTCTTGGTCTATGAAATTATTCTTGGGGGTATTGTATGGTACTTGGAATCCTATTTTTTCAAAGGTATGGTGTGAGGTTTTGGTGTTTTGGAGTTGTATTAGGGACACTTCTAGTGGCACCACTTATGTGGTAAGTTATTAAGGTGCTATGTACCCTTGAGTTGGATGCGTTTTGGGGTGAAAAGAGTGCTTTGTTTTGTAAATTTTTCTCCCCTATCCTTGGACTATATTTCCTATTTGGTTTCCCCCTTAGAACCCTAAATTTGAAGGATTATGGAATGGTTTTGGGTGGCCAGAACAAGCCACACGGTTTGGCCACACGATTTACTAAACCATGCAACCAAACTGTGCAAGAGTGTCTAGGTCATTAAAAACATTTTTTAATTACAACTATTTCCTTCCATAATAAACCCAAATCAGCCCCATTATTCCCCATTTCATTCCCTACCTCCATGGACAACCTCCAAGCTCTCTCTCCCTCCCTTGAAACTCAATTTTGAAGGGATATTTGATGGGGGAAAACTTTAAAACCATGCAAGTAAGTGATTATATATTTGATTTATTCCCATTACATAGGGTTTATTTCACCCTTTCACGAGTTATAAATTGTCCAACTACCAGGGTTCATACCTAGGGTTTAAATTCTTGTCTTTCGGGGGAAATCTTGAGGTTTTAGGTTGCTTTTCACTTCCTTGAGGTGCAATGATGGTGTGGTTGAAGTTTCTTACCAAGATTTGAGGGTTTCAACACAAAAGGTAGGTGATTACATGTGTAACCATTTATTAATGAGTTATCACGATTGATTTAATTATTTTAAATGTTTCTTATATGCTGTTCATTGTGAGAAAAACTTTTTTTATGGAGTTTGTTAAGCGGTAAATTTTATAGTTTCACTTTTGTTTCAAATTGGGTGTTTTCCATGTGTAACTCTTGTGGTATCATTTGGGTTTATTTTATAACATGTGAAATTGGTTTATTAAAAGTTTCTAGGTCTTATAATTCTATTCTGAACATTATTGGTGTGATTTTGGCCTTAATATAGGGTTTTGAAATGGGTTTTGTATGAAAAACATGGTTATACCCCTTGGGTTTGTTTTATGAAAACTGAAAATGATGTAGTGAGTTAAAAAATGTGGTAAAATGATGTACATGTACTGTTTTGGTGAGTGTGTTCACCTAAGATGAGTTTTTTAATTTTAAAGTGGTTATTTAAGTTGTCAAAAAAATTTAGAATATTTAATAAATTGCTAAAATGTTTTATCAAATGGCAAGAAAGGTGCGAAACACATTTGTGGGTTGTTTTGTGTGAGTGTGATGTGAAAAATGTTTTTTTGATGAAATAAGTATTATGTGATATGTGTGTGGGATTTTATGTGAATTTTAATACCTTGTAAAGGTTTTTTAAATTTTTTTAAAGGATTTGTTGAAGTGTTAAAGAGATGTGAAAAGTGTTGTGGACTTTTTTGGTGTGAGGATGATTTCAAAATGAATTTGAATAAAAAGGGGATTATGTAACTTTTTTGATATACATGTGGGATGTTTGGTGAATGTGTGATGTCGAAGTGGTATTTTCATGTGAAAATTATATTTTATGTCTTGTTCAACTTGTTTGAGAATAAGAGGGAAACCTGGGTATCTAGGTGGGTGGACATGTATTAGTATGCTAGTGATCCTGTGTGATTTGGCCTCAGTTTCACGTAGCAAGTTTGACACTAACAAAACTAACTAAACTATAATTATGATGATGGGGGACCACTATGTTATGGTTATGGTATCTACTAGTTGCTCTTGTGCATGAGAATAGATATTGTGGTGGTTACTTTCACCGAGATACAAGGTACCTGGGACCCACAACGAGTTAGTGCCTAGGGGTTATTTCCCATTGCTCTTGCTCATTAGATAATTTATACTTACATTATGCATATGGTATGTTTGGAAGGAAAATTAATTAGCTTTGATATTTTATTTAAAAGTGTTGTTTTTTTAAAATATCCCACTTGAAAACAGTTTTTATTTAAAGTTGCATCTTTTAGAAATTGTTACTAGCATTTCATGTTATGAAAACTTGCAAGATTTTTGTCTTTTAATGTTTATCACATGGAATATCTTAGTGGTGGTATCATATTGGTATTTTTATCACACCATAATTACACCTTTATGTGTAAGTATACTTGGTTATTTTGTTGTCGCAGGTTTGGGTACAACTTTGTGCCAATGGTTCGGGTTTTTAGTGGTCCTTCACGATGAAGTGTTGTGAAGATGGCTTAAGGACAGTGCCTCTTACCATGAGAAGGTTATTGGGCTGTTCTTTTTTATTTTGTACCTTTGTAATGGTCTTTGATCACTATTTTAAAATGTTTAACTCAATTATGAAATTTTTCAAAAGATGATTTTGTTTGAAAAATCCCGATTTGTTGTATTGGGTTCGTTTGTTGTTTTAAGTTTATAAACTTAGGTAAATAATTCCCAATTATTAGTTTATGATACCCAAGAACTTGTGCTAGCCTGTGGGGATTGGGAATGCCCTTCGGGAATTTTTTCGGATAGTGTCGGGTGTCGGTTGTGATAGTGACCAGATTAAGTTCGTGAAAAATTTAATTTAACAATTCATAGAATAATTTATAAATATTTCAATAGTTTATTTAATAATTAATACTTATTACATAAAAAGGACTCACTCACCAGGAACTATTCCATGGAAAACCATTAAGAAAATGGGTATGCACCACCCCTAATATTCATTCACACATTCAACACACAAAAACCAAATTTCTCATTTCAACCCATCTATCAATTACATTAGAATTGGTGGAACACCGTAAATAAATTTATAGCAGCAACATATCTATTTAAATACACAGAAAACCTATTGTAATCATCTTTTCAGGACCCCTTTAGAAAATACAAGCAAAATAATTCTCATATCAAGATGATTCCACCATCCTCTAGTGGAATCACTATCTAATCCCGAACTATGTCACAAAAAATCATTAGAAAGAAAAAGGAAGAGATTCAAGGAAGAATCGAAGTGGTGTTAAATATTTACCTCAAGATATCACCTAAATAAAAAATACTCAAATTAGTCCAGAATAGAGAGAGATCCCACTTGGATATGGAGAGAGGAGAGAGATCACTCTATAGGACAAGTTTGTTGTGAAAAGGGTATAAAATACCCTAATTCCCCTTTAATAGAAATTTACTAACATTTTATTAATATTCTATAAATCCTAGATTTTTTCTTCTTCTAAATTTTGATTTTTTTTAACCCCCCTAAAATTTATATTATATATCACCCTTACTAAGGACCATATATAATTTACATAAAAATATATTATACAATATAGAACTTTAAAAAAATTTCAAACTCCTCACTCCGTACATAATATATATTGGTTATACATTAGGTTTTTCCTTTAGGAAAATCCTAATATTCAATATCTTTAACCTTGAGTAAGGTTTTTACCTTTAGAAAAGTCCACATATAAAATTACCTATAATATATGATATATTTTTTATATTATACATAATACATAATTTTTTACCTTTATGTCAAAACCAATATATAAGATTTTTATTCAAGAATAACATATTTTATATATATTATGTAATATATGATATATTTATCTTCTATGTATGAAATTTCCATTAACCAAAAAAACATACATAATAATTTTTTCATACACAATATAATTTACTTATAAAAATTTGATATGTAATATTTTTATCACTGAAAAATATATTTGTTTCCTAAGTAAATTTTTTCACTTAGTCAGAAAAACCATACATAATATTTTATTCATACATATGGTTTTTCTCTTTATAAAAAACCTTACGTAATATAAATTTTCCATAATTAATATAATTCATCTTTTATGTGTAATATTTATATTCCATATATAATATATGTTTTTCTCCTCCCTTTAATATGTAATTATTTTTACTTAGATAAAAATTTTTTCATAAGGTTTTTTACTTAATTTTTTTTGAAAAACTGTAGCAACTTTAAAAATACCAAAACTCTCTAAAACTTTCTCTAATTAGATGAAATATCTAAGGATCCCCTCTAAACCTACCAGTTTCTAAAAAAACATCTATAACAACCCTAGATTTATCCAAATCAAAAACTTAATTTCTAGACCTATTTAAAAACTACAAATACCTCTATCATTCTTAATACACTTTTCGAAACCAAGGTTCATCCCCAAATACCATTCCAAAACATGCACCCTTAAATAACACCCCAAGAGTATTTTAATATATATTTAAATTGAAATTTTATATTTAATAAAAATGTTAATTTTTTTTAAAAAATTTGGCTAAAACTTCAAAAAATTCCATACCTAAACTATCCTAGGATATTGAAACCCCCACCATAATGCTTCTCAATCCTGAAAAGTTTTCTTATGAATCTAATATAAAACATACCAGTTATGGAGATCAGATCAATGACCCAAATATAATATCTCACACTAGTTATGACAATGCCAATATAAGACCCAACATGAATCTAGCACTGAAAATCCCACAAACCCATGCATTGTGACATTGATTATTTCCACAAACTCTATGAAAATGACCCACTCCCAGTGGAATTCATGAATTCCCAATTCACTAATTTCACGCCCCATTGGTTAAAGTTACTAGTATGCACTAGATCATCTATTTCTTGAATCCCCAACCAAGTATCAACCAACATCTTAATTAGAATCCATAATCTCAATCCTAAGACTATATCCATATTATAAGGCCCCACCTCATTGTGTATGTTAAGTGATATCCCTGAGCATTTATATTTCCATAGACTCGGTCAACCAATTGGATAGTTTCCTAAAATATCCATATTATTGTACCACACTACCATCATCCCATGTATAACACCTAATAGTTTCTAAATGTACTAAATCAACTCAATTTCTATCAACAGATACCCATATCTAGGTATTTTTCATTTAACATGAATAACTTGTCCATTTATACCCATGCACCATCTCAAGATCCACACACTTAGATTACCTATGGTGATATACCCATGTCACACCCCCTCTCCACTGCTAACCCTCCCAGGCTATTAATGAAGAGAAGGAGTTAACCCCAAATCCCACCTCCAATAGGCTATAGGATGGAGACCAATGTTGAGGGTATAAAACATGTATATGGGAGGAATTTCCAACATTAAAATAATTTAAGGACAAGAGATAATGGTATATACAACAATAAACAAAAAAATTATATTCCATAATAAATTCACACAACTCGAATGATTCATATATATCAAATACATCACATCAAGAATATATACTTTAGAGGAAATATAAACTCTAAAACATCTATCAACTCCATCTAAGTTTCTCAAGAATAATCTCCAATATTATTTGGATCTTCCTATAAACACTTAGAAAATTATGGTGGGGTGGAAACTTGGAAGTAATTAGTAGGAAAATCCTTCTAAAAAATAAACATTCATGCACAATAAATATGCAAGATTAATCATGAGTGAAACCAACCAAGAAAAAAAATAAAAGCATAATCATAAGAAGAAAATAGAACAAGTATAGGAATAGAATTTGAAGCCACAATTTCATTTACACTTCCAAAAAAACCTCATCCAAGCCCCCTACATCATTGAATCAAACCAAACCACAATTCCATAAGCATCACCATAACTTTTCCTTCACCGAGCTTGGATATTTCTGTCATCGCTCGTACCTCTCATTAGATCCATTTTCCCTTTAAGTGGTAGCTAACCCATAGGACAAACTATCTTTATCTTATTAGAAATGTGAGAATGGAACCACATTGACCACACACCATCAATGCATATCCACATACCATATCATTACAATAATATCCACATAACCAGAACAACACCACCGCATAGACACAATCAAATCGACAGATGTCATCATCACAAATCCACTTTCCAGTTATATATTGGTTGGGTAATGTAAACCAAAGGACATCAACCTTGTACCCTATTCCTTTCGTGTACACCTCCAACCATTCTCTATCACTACCAGATATCACCACCAATAGTAAATCACCATTAGGCATCCCCACTAACTGTGCCTTTATCCCCATAATGTATACATCATAGTTGGGTATCACAAACATGTAGAGCATTAAACTTTTTCTCTCCCACTACCATGCATGTACCCTTACATGAAACATCATCATCTCCCCATAACCACTTTCATAATTACAAACATAGTTTAACAATCATATATCAAGGGAAATGTTTTAAAAGAAGAAAAAAAAAACAAAAGTATACCTAAAATTTTAGGAAAGGAAACTATATAACAATGATTTTATCATTTCCACACTACTTTCATCCCCATCATTTACCAATTACTTACCTCATTATATGTATTATACATTCATTCAATCCAAGATTGTTCAATAAATCACTAACAACCCATGGATAAATTTAATAACATCATTTAATATTTATATTACATCCATACACTTCATTCACATACATACCATATTTATAATCATAGACATGGGAAACCCATTCATCCATTGTTAAGCATATTATTAACAGTCTGATCAATTCACACTTAGATCATTAAAAATTTATCACATCCCACTCTCCTTAAAAATTTATATTCATCATGCCAACTATGTTCCATTCATTTCATAACTATCAATAATTTATTAAAAATCCCATTAAAATCCCTATCCTTTCATTTCATATATATTTAACTAGTAATTAAGTATTATACTATAAATGAATGATCTTCTGTATTTAGCTTATGAATTTACTTCACATTTTTTCCTAATCTCACCATTAATTAAAATAATATTAATCTTATCTATTTTTTTCTTATTCTATTCAATAATTCACTCCCCATTTCACCCCCTTTTAAAATCACCCCAATTACACATTAACTAGTTCAAGGAACAACAATCATGCCATAAGTAGCTTCCCAAATTTCATATTTTTGTATTCCCATTTAATATTTATATCTAAGTAACTAAAGGAGGTATGATTTTTCAATGATTCCATAAACAAGAAAACCACAACCACCAATACAACTCAATAATTATCAAAGGGAGAGAAAGAAATATTGAGATCATAGAACACATGAAAATTCATTTAGTTTAAAGCCCAAGTTCTAATTATAGGTTTATCATTCCCTTATTAATTTCATTATCATTTAATGTATGTTCCCATATAATCATACCTCTTCGCCAAAACCAATAAAAAAATTAAGAAAAATAAATAAATATATATGAAGAATATGATTATATGCATAAATCAAGTGTATTATTCAAAAAATAGAAGATAAGTTTAGAAATACCCTAACTCAAGAAGCAAAGACTCTAAAACAAGAGAAAAAATTTCCAACACCAATAAATCCCTAAGAAGCTTCCTCAAGCCTAAAATATAACATCCATCACCATGAAATTAAGTGATATCAATATAAATTGGACATTGAAGTTGATGCCATCATCATGGAGAGTATAATAAGAATAATTAATTAAGGGAATGAGAAAGATACTTGAAATAAAAGAGGGAACTAATCACCATCAATCAGGATGTTTATGATCCTCAGAAGGATGGATAAATGACCATAATAGAGAATCTAAAATTGTACAAGGTCTTGAAAGAAGGAATCTAGATTGAAATAGGTATATAGTTTAACCTTTACTCATAGATAAAATTGAAAAAGCCTCTTCCTCGATATAGAGGAAATCAAAACGACCATAATGGCCTTAGTAAAATGAGATAAACAATTCCATAATTCAAAATGGTCAACTCACCCTATTTATATAGTGGTCATTTCTCTAATTTAAAAGAGTTTGACCCCCCATTATTGTCTCCTATATAGAATGGAGAAGTTTTACTAACTATTTTGGATGCCCAAACAACCACTATGAAATGATATATAATGTGGTGAAGATGCTCTATAAATTTCACATCCCACTTATATAGATCAATACTTACTCAATTTGAAATAATTTGACTTGAAATTTAGTTGTTTTAGATATCCCATTTCCCACAGGTGAATTCTCCAAGAAAAACACTTAGAAAAACTACCTCCTTGGGCATTTCCCAACACCAAACAAACAATTCAAAATTACCTAGATCAAATCTTGATGATGTTAATAACTTCACACAAGAACCTTTATGTGGGTTATATTATATGAGTTTACACTTAAATAAGATAAGAAAACTTACAAGGACCCTTACACCTGATCTGAAAAATATTTACATAGGTCCAAAACCTATCTTTACACAATAATGGAAAAACCAAACTTACCCTAACGCGAACTAGCTACCTTCTAACGTTGGGAAAACTAAATTTATACAAGGCTCGATATGACCTTACATGAGATTCAAATTAGTCAGCTTACCCTTATATAACTCAGTTGACCCTTACAAAACGACTAACCAAAATGATATTCCCTATGAAAAAACATCTAAAAAACGCACTTTCCATGACTAAAACTCTTAAAAATATCAAATACTACCACCACCACACCCAATAATATAACATGGTAGACCTCAAAAATTCTATAACTCTTAAATATTTCCCCCATAAAGACACCAAACCTTTCCTCAAAGACTCCATCACCCAAAACACACAAAGTAATGGGTCAGGAATGTCTTAACCATTACATTAGATACCTATAAAATAATTCTAGTCCTAAAGAATTAAAAAATAACTCAAGAGGAAATGAAGAAAGGGATGGACTAAATATCCACCCCATGGAAAAGAGCTTATAACATGACCACCATAAGAGATGAAAAATATCTTAAAACATGAAACATCATCATCTAAAACCACACTCTTAGGGGAGATACCTCTTAAATAGGAATAAACTACTACTAACATTCTCTAGGGATGATTTGAGTTACAACTTAAAATCACTTCCTATGAGGGCAAATTTAAGAAAAAAGAGAAAGTTTTTAAGGATTGAGAACAATCGACCATTACTTATCAATTCCAACAACATCACCATTTCATGATTTACAGGAAAATAAACTTTAAATAGTATGAATAAATTTAAAATGAATGTATCATAATTATAAATACTCCACCATATTAATACATTTCACAAAAATAAATACATTAAAAATATTCCAAAATCAAATTCTAATTTCAACTATAACAATGGTTCAGGAAGCTTAAAACGTACTTGAAAAGAACTTAGAAAAAAATTAGTTTTAAAATATGAATTCACTTTCTTAAAACCCATTCATCTAAAACTTTTCAAATTAAAAGAAATAATTTAGATGATAAACATTTAAATCACCTTTCAAATATATTTTAATAAAACTATTAAAAATTCATTTAAATAATGAATCTAAAAATACTTTTTATATAATACTCTAAATAATTTTTATGGTCACTCATAAAAAAATCATTATAAACATTATTTAAAGGTGAACATGTCACTTATTTAAGAAGAAAAAAAATTATGATTTAAAGAAATTAAAGTATACATTACTAAATATTTTAACCATGTTAATTTATCATGAAACTTAGGGTGCTAAAAGTTCTATCATAAAAACCATATTCATGATTTTACCATACTTTTTTAACTATTACAACCCTATAATACTATATTAAATCAATATTAATATGAATAAATTTAAAACTATAATTTACTAGATTAACACATGAATTTTTTCATAAAACATGAGGTGTAAAAATGTTTAATATATAAATTTTAAAACCCTCTAGTATTGTTAATAAATTTTTATTTACTAATAATTCACCCAAGTGAATGCTAAAATAATTTTAATATTTTAATCTACTATTAAATTCAGGTTAATATCATTACTTTTCATATTTTTAGATCAACACAAAATTATATTATTTAAACATTATAATCAATTACATTAGTATAAGAAGAGTTTCTATAAGAATAAAAATCAAGGGAACCAATCCACCACACCATGATATTATCCTATTTGGGAGAACCTGACTTGTTTGCATGGTTTTAAAATATTTCATGAAAATAATATGTCTTGATGGGGAAGATTCATCCCCCTCTTAGTATTCTTGAATCCATAACATATGTTACCATCAGAAGGAAAATACATTTTTAATTTTTTTTTGTTATTTATTAAGGAAACATATTACCAAAAAATCATGCCACACAAAATCAAAACTTCTCATGCCTACCATGGAAACCAAATGCATCCACAATGTCCAACTCACACCGAAACCAAAACCAGTCATAAAAATCCCCAACTACCACCATATATATCATAACATGACAACATATTAAATCACAAAAAAGTCAAACAAAATAATATAATAATCAATAACTCCTTCATTTTTATTTTTATGATAATTTAAGTGTGGCTAGGAAGAACATCTTCACCAAATCTCGTATTTTTCAAAAAAACACTTTCATTACTAGATTTAATATTTTAACCTTTTAAATATGATGATATCTTTAAACCAATAATAAAAATAACACAACATATCATTAAGAAACACCATCACTTCGAACTATTTTTTAAATAAATATCATAGAATTTCTGAGATTAAGTTCTATTAAGGGAAAATTTCATGTTAGCCGCCTTTAACATGAAAACTTATAGTTTAGAAAATATATTTTCAACAAAAAATATCAATGTTTCATGGGAATTTATCATCAAATGACTCATAATATAAAATTATCAACACTATCAAGTTGTAATTAAAATAAACCATCATACATTTCATTTAAATAATAACACTTAGAAATGCCTTAAAAACATAAAATATTTTTTTACATTTTATTTTCCCATGAACTATGTTTGGAATTCCCAATAATATATTCTTTCAAAAATTATACCACACAAGTGACATGCTTTCATATTAAAAAATTAAACTTTAAATGTTTTATTTTTTCACTTCAAGATAGATATACTTAAATTTTATATTTACTTAATTATTTTACTACCAATGAAGCATGATTTTTAGGTACAAGGGTAACATGTGTTTCTTTAATATTTCAATACAAATTACTCAACTTAAAATTGACTTAAATTAATAATTCACACAAACATATTTCAATCTTAGACATGCTTGCTACAACTTAAACAATAAAAACTTTTTCCCTTACACATGATCATTTATATTTCAACAACTATACATGGAATGTAGAATGGATTTAACAAATCACACCAAAATAATTTATCATAAAAAATTTATTCATTCTTGAAAAATTGAGACTTGTTTTATTTATGTACAAGTTCTCAAATTTTAAAGGTGTTATCACTAATCATGGTTGTTATCTCCATATAATTATAAAATAAATAATTAAAATCCATCATTATAATAAAATTTTAACACATTTATACTATATATCATGAGTGGAAGGTGAAAAATGGCATAATAGCTAGTAAAAAATTTAAAACACTTCTATACATGGCTCAAAAACTATTAATTTCATCATATATAAATGGAATCTGCTAAAATAAAAATGGTTTATAAAGGATTTTAAAATAAAAAAATTACACATTAAAAGAACAATTTAAGAATGAATTATTGAAAATTATAAATATCAGTGGAATAGATCAACATTTTATATACTTTATAAATAAAATAAAAACCAATTTATGAGAGATTAGGTTGTAGTAATCATGGTGGGGAGACATATCCAAGTTTAAACATGGATCCATTTAATCAATATACCCTAGTTATTTTCCATTTTTCTATACATGAAAGTCATAAGATCAATTTAGTAAGAAAAAGATAAAATCATCAATAAAAGTATCTTGGTAGAATAATTATAAAAATTAACATAAGTTTCATAATGAAAATTACAATGAAACTGTTGAGAATGATGCATGAATATCCCTATGATTTATACCCTGAGATGTCTACACTTTCACCTAAACATTTAAATAGGTTATAAAAGTCCATTAATTGGATCACAGGTGTCCCAAAATATCTATTTCCTAGCAAGTACCTTTGATCTACACACATGAAATGCTTGAGTTTCACCATTTCTCTACCAATCCCATATATTATTCACCCAAGCATAACTCTGATCTCCACACTATCTCTAAACCATTATATTTGATACCATTATATCATGAACCCTTCTATTGGTACCCCTCTTGGTCCATCAATAAAGAGGAGTGACCCCTGAATCTCACCTATGATATGAAACTGGGTGGTGACCAGAGTTGAGGATATAAAACAGGAATATGGGTGACATTTTCCTCATTAAAAGAATTTAATGATAAGAGATAAGGGGAGTTCTACCAATTAAGATTTTTTTTATATTCCCTAATAAATTCCCATAACCTGAATGATACTTATATATAAAATAAATCACATCAATAAGACATATGTAAAAGTAACTCTAAACTCCAAGTCATCCATTAACTATATCCAAGCTACCCGAACAACAACTCCCTATCAGACAATCATAAAAACACTTATAAAAAAGTGGTGGGGTGAGTAATTGGGAGTACTTAGTAGGACTATCCTTACAAAATAAATAAAAACCAATGTGCAATAAATATTCAAAATTAATCATGGGTGAAACCAACCACGAAAAATAATCAAAACATAATCATAAAAAGAAAACCTAAAAAGTATAGAAATTTAATTAAAACACAAAATTTCCTTTGAACTTCCAAAAAATCCTCACCCAAGATCCTCACATTAGGAAATCAAATAAAATACATTGCCAACAACCAAACCAAAATAATTCTATAACCATGTCCACAACTCTTCCTTTATCATTCCAAAATACTTTTATCACCACTATTACTTTTTAGTAAAGATATTCACCCTCTAAGTGAAAGATAACCTATAAGATGATATCTCTCTATTTGATTAGGAATGTGAGAATAGAATCACATCAACCACACACTATCATTTCATATTAAAATACCATATCATACCAACCATATCCACATAACCACAATCATACCACCACATGGACACAACCATATTGATGCATATAATTATCAAATATCCTCTTTCTAATGATATGTTGGCAGTGTAATGTATAAATGAAGGACATCAACTTCATTCCCTTCTCCTTTCATGTATATCCCCTACCTATGAACTATCGTCAATATATATCTCCACCAACTATATATCACTCTGTCATCATCACCAACTATTCCATAAACACTATAATATATTCATTAGAGTAGGGTATCATGAATATATAGAGAATCAAACCTGATTCCCCTACCATGCATGAACCTCACCATGAAACATCATCTCCCCATAAACAATTTCATAATTCTAACCAAAATTTAACAATCATATATTAAGGAAACCATTTCAAAACAATATAGAAACAAAAAATTCACACCCATGGTTTCAGGAATAGAAACCAAACAACAAAAATTTTCTCATTTACACATTACTTCCGTCACCATCATTTACCAATTACTAATCTCATTGGATTTATTATTCATTAATTCAATCCAAACCTATTCAATAAATCATTAACATCCCATTGATCAATTTAATTCTAACCTTTAATAATTATAATATAACTAGAAACTCCATTCACATCCAACCTATATTTATACTCATAGTTATGGGAAACGCATTCATCCATCATTAAACATATTCGTACCACTATGATCAATTAAAACATAGATAATTAAAAATTTATCACAGTATAACCAACTTTACAATTTAAATTCATCATATCAACCATATTCCATTCATTTCATTACTATCAAGAATTTATTAACTACCCATTAAATTCCACTTCCTTCCATTTAATATTCATTTAAAAAGTTATTAAGAATTATTCTAGAAATTAACACTCTTTAGTCTTCAACATACAAATTATTTTCACATTTTTTCATCATCCCATAATTAATTCAAACCATAATAAGCTTATCCAGTTGTTCTTGTCTAATTATAGAATTTACTCCCCATTTCAATCCCCCTTTTAACATCATCCCTATTAAACACTAACAAGTTCAAGTAATAACATGAACAACATAAATAGATTCCTATATTTCAGATTTTTATAATCCCTTCTAATTTATATATTAAAGTAATTAAGTCACTAGTATTCTTCAGTGATTTCATAAATAAGAAAACCAAAATATCAAATAAAATTTAATAATAATTAACGGGATATAAAGAAATATAGAGATCAAAAAACACGTTTAACTTCTTTTATTTTGATGCTCAAGTTCCACTTCCTAGTTTATCATTCCTTTATTAATTTCACTTTCCTTTAATGCATGTTCCCATGTAATCACCCCTCTTCCCAAAAACCAAGAACACCCAATAAGAAACATCAATCAATATAGAGGGAGAAAATTATTGTATTCATAAAAAGAATCAAAATAGTTCAAATTGAGAATATTTTTATAGAAGATAAAATATATATCCTAAAATACCCTAGCTAAAGAATCCAAGACATTCCACAAAAAGGGAACAAATTTGATCACCAATAAATCCAAAATAATCTTAATCAATCCTAAAACATTACAAAAATCATCGATACATTGATCAAGATCCATAGAAACTACAAATTAAAGTTGATACCATCATCTGAGAGAGTAGAATAAGAAGAATCATATGAGGGAATGATAAAAATACCTTAAATCAAAGGGGGGGAACAATTTCCATGAATCAAGAGGTTTATGATTAATAAAAGGATAGATAAACATGCCCAAGAGAGACTTTAAAATTGAAAAGGGATTGAGATAAATAAATTAGGTTGAAATGGGTATATATTTTGACCTTTACTCATAGAGAAAACCGAAAAGGCCTCTTCCTTAGCATAAAGGCACTCAAAATGACCATAATAGACTTGATAAAATAAGATCCAAAATTCTATCATTCAAAACTGAAAAACCACCTATTCCTATGGTATTCATTTCTATTATTTAAAAGTGTTTAAAAACAACCACGGACTCCTATATAGTGTGTTGAAATTTCCCTCTCCATTTTTGATGCCCCGAAAACCACCACACCATGACCTATGACATAGTGAAGTCGCTCTCATCATTTAACAACCCACCTGCACAAATTGACCCTATATTATCTCAAATCACCATGATTTTAAATGAATCCTTTTGGACTATCCCATTTCCCATTGGTGAACTCTCCATTCAAAACTCATGAAAAAAAGGGCTCCCTTAGATTTTTTATCTTTTTGGTGCATCTCAGTACCAAATGGAAAATTCAAAATGCCCAAGATCAAATAATCTTGATACAAATACCTTTACACAAGGTCCTTTATGTTTGGTAAATTACATGAGTATAACCTTATGTAAGATAATAAAACTTATAGGAACCCTTATGCAAAATCCAAATTTCCTTTAAGTAGGTTTTGAAATTACCTTTACACAATGATGGAAAAACCAAACTTACCCTGATGTGAGTTGACTACCTTTATAAAAAAGTGAACCTACCTTTATGTGAGGCTCTACATGAATCTTATGTGTGATTTAAATCATCCATATTATCCTTATACAACTTATATAACCCTTTTTAAATGACCTGCCGAAATGATATTCCCCACAACCAAACATCAAAAATGCTCACCCACCACACTCATGGTTCTTAGAGAGCTTTACCATGACCACCACCACACCTATAAATATGGTGTGATAGACATTAAAAATTACATAACTATTCACTCCCCCCAAAATAGTACTAAAACTATCCATCACCCAAAATAAACAAAGTAATAGGCCGAGAAGGTCTGAGCTATTACACTCCACCACAAGACTTTCCTTATACCACTTATTAAGCACTATTCCCAATAGGTTCCAATATTATACACACATCAGTCCTCTCGAGCCATGTTCATCCCATCCCTAAATAACACCTATCATGGATTAATCTTTTATTGAATATTCCATGGTACTCATATCCATCACTAAGGCATCCACTCATCCCAGGGGGAAATCCTCTCATCCTCATCAAAATCTCAATCCATCATGACTATAAGAATCCCACTGAATTCACTGGTCACCTAAATAATAAAAAAATATATCAAAACCCACAAGGATAGTAATAAAATTACCTTTACTTAAAAAATCCCAACCTAGAAATCAAAACACTCTGAGTGATCTATACAAAAAGGACCAAGACATGCCTTTACTCCAACATATCTAGGGTATCCACATCCTTTTGTCATCCTATTCCCACACCAAAACATATCAAAATTTCCAGCTCCACAATCCATTTTCAGTGAAACCATATTATAAAACAATCTGATTCTCACACTAGGAAGGTGTCAAATAAACCCACCATGTATTTCCATAATTCATCATGACCTCTCCTTAGGAGTCACATAACTTACCCAACTAAATCACCTAATTATTAGATTTACAAAAATATTCCCATCAACATTAATTGTATATCATCCAAGGAAAATAATTCCTAATAAATAACCATGCTTTTCTCTATTAGGATAAGATCGAGTTTCTCAAAAACCACATACCATGCGGGCTAGAAAAAGGCTCACTCTCCCTACCTATTGTAAGAGAGTACCCATCTGACTAACTCACAATAGTTATCAATGGATACCATTACCAAAAAAACATACAAAAATAACCACACTTCACACACATGCTCATATCATCAATTCCAGGAATAACTTACTATTTACTTAGCTGAACATGCCTCTCGTACATGTGAAACCAATCACAATAAAAGTGCCACCCATGCTTACTCATCCAAAATACCCAAGTAATTTTCATGCCATTGTCACACACTAGATATCAACTCTCATATATTAATCTAATAACACAGATAATATAACCATGCTATCTATTTTAAGGCACTCACATGACACAACACTAACTTCAATGTTGTCATATATATACTAGACATATCATACTCAAGTCACAACCCACTCTAGGTACTAATCCTCATTAGGAATATATATTCTACAATACCCCCTCGAGGAGAAATATCTCCTACATGTTTATAAATTCAATGACATTTATGATGATATGTATTGAGTAGATCATATTTTTGGTTCATTTAGATGAAATCCCATTTTCAAGTTATAGAGTAAAATTTTTTATAAGTTTCTATTAGCACTTTATTTAATCTATTATGTAGAATTCCACCAATAATATATGTTGGAAAACATGATATAAGATGTTTTTGACACTTTAAGTAACTAATTTTTTTTTATTTTCATTTTTTTTGAAAACTAGTGTCTCAGTCATAGACAATAATACACATGTCATATGAAACTAAATGTATGATATAATGCATGAATGAACACTCTCATGATACCTCATTCCATGTGTGATGAATAATAAATCAATAAATCCAAAATATAATTTTGAACAATAATCAACTCAATTGTAACATTTAAATCAAGAATAATAATACCAACTTCCAATGAACTTTGACTTAAAATAATGCATGTGTTATCCTTGTACATGAAATAAAATCCATCCCAAGTTCCAAACATTCTTATCTAATGTATACCATATCCCAAATATTAGGAAAAATAAAACAACACTCTAATACAACTTTATAATATACCCAAACTTGTTCAATTTACAGTAATTGGACTAAGTTGTCACATGAACTCAAGTGCACCTCCTAGTACACCAGATGATACCGACCAGTAGTGAGGCGATGAGTGTATTTCATACATACATTTATGGTGTTTTAATAAAGTGATTTACTTATTTAATTGATTATTATTTTCATTTTAAAAACTGTCTGAATTGTTTTATGATTTATGGAAAGATACAATAGGTTTTTGGAAAAGGAGAAAAAAGAGAATATTTTTGGTAGAAAAAGACACTTCGCATTGAAAGTGAAGTTAAGCGACATGAATCCAGATTTTTGAAGGTGGAGCAAGCTAGAAAACTATAAAAAGACCATCTACACATCATGTATTTTGTTACATGATGTCATATTCTATAGAATTAATTGTCACCCAGGACAAGTCATGAAGCCATTACATGATTTGAAAAGCAGTTACAATTTGTGTACACTATACATGATATGAAAGTTTGAGATAGATACAGATATAAAAAATCCACTGCTGATGCAGATTACACATCATGAAAATCCATTACACATCATTTATTTATCGGAAAAAAAAAGATACGAGAGATATACTATATACCTGAGGGTTTGAAAAAAACACTTTTAAACCCATACTTGGACACACCAAAAAGGGACATATGGAATTGGAGGAGACACACAAAGGCCTACCAAGGCACTCACACTCAATGAAAAGCCCTACCACCACTACCATTTTATAGGGTTTTTATTCATTTCTACACCCTCTTATGGATAACATGAGTAGGTGATTTATTTATGTCATGGAATGTGTGATAAATAGGGATTTAATGTATGAGGTATTTTATTTTTGATTTAAATTTATGTTAGGATTTTATATTGGTTCTTTAATTCTATAACTTCCCTGATTCCTTTTTTTTCATTCCCATTGTGAGTGGGGTTAGGTATTGGGTTTAATTTCTTTCTTTCTTTGAGCATGAATATTGCCTGAGTTGATTGAATACCATTGTTTAGTGTATGATCTAAGGTTTTTAATTATTCCATGAACATTGGGTTAGTTTATTCCCTATGTTTAAATAAGGTTTCAAGTTACCCATCCTTTTAAATCTAAATCACCTGACCATGTGAAAATGATAGATTAAGATGGAGAGTGTTTATCATAACATTTTGACTTGCTAGAACCTGATTCTGAGGACTACTTGATTGCACTTAATTTTTTTATATGTTTTCATCCTATGAACCTAGATTCAATACTGCCCGACACCCTTTTTAAATTTTCTCCTCCCACATTATTCACCAATCACATGCCCAATAGCTTAGATTTATTTTTTACAAATCAAAAATAGTTTAGGTATTTGTAATTTAATTAATATTTTCTCTAAACCTATCTCTATGGGTTTGACCTTGGACTTGAAATTTCTATACTACCCTATAATTTAGTGGTTTGTTTGTTTCGTGTTATAATTTTCTAAATTCAGTAACTCTATAAGAATTAATGATACCCACGAGGATATCATGAGGTTTTAAGGTGTTACCAAGGGGAGACTATACCCTCATATCAGAGTAAAAAAACAAGTATAAATAACTAAACAACAACTAAATTAGTAACTAAATTACACATAATATAATAAAAAATAATTATACTATATTAAATGAAATGTTATCATATAATTATAAATCCCAACCAATCACCCACCCATCAAATATTAAATAAAATATAAATAAAAGAAATGAAATGCAAGGAAGATCCACTACTATCCCCAAGGCTCATCCTTTAGATCCATCAAATCCATTCAGGTCAACCATGAAACACTGAGCCTCTTCCCTTCTCAAACATACAAACATGAGGTCTACTTTCACACCAAATTGTTTGGGACACTCAAGTAGGGTGTGTGCAAAACTTAGTTGGCCACTACCAATGATGTATCAACATAACCAATAAGAAATGTATATACAATGTGAAATTATGAGAATAATAAAATAAAGTGTAAAATAATAATAAAGTAACTACCATCAATCCTCAGGTTCTAAGGTGACACTCAAGATCGACCATACCTACTTTAGCCAATGTTGTTTTCCTTTGATCATAATTCATACCCATCATAAGGGATGAAATCATACCTTGAAATTTGAAATATATACAATCACTTGGGGGAATAGTTCCCCACTCAGATTCTCTCATATATATAACACTCAAGGGGGAAGCCTTCCCACTTTTTATATCCCATACATCTTATCAAGGGGAATAATTACCTACCTATAATATCTCATATATCATAATTAGTGGGAACAATTACTGCCCTGTATAACTCATATCACATTAGGGGGGGAATGGTTCCCCTTCCTAAAATAACATATATCATACGAGGGGGAATGAAACCCCACCTGTAATATATTATATATCATAACACATCAGGGGGTAGGATAACCTATTTTAATACCTCATATCATAAAATATTGGGGTGGATAGATCCCCTCCCCTAATATCCCATATCATAAAATATCAGGGGGAATGGATCCCCTCCTATAATATCTCATATCATAACATATCAGGGAGGGGGTGGGATGAAACCCATCCTATAATATCTCATAACATAACATATTAAGGGGAATAATTACCCTCATATAATATCTTATATCATAAAATTTTAAGGGGAATGAAACCCCTTTCATAAATCTCATATATCATATAACACCATATTAGAATGGTTTCCCACCCTAGAATATCATGATATCCTTCACACAAATTGTCGACACACCCAAACCCATCATAAATATCCTAGGATATCTCTTGATCACAAAAACTATACTCATTACTGCATCCATGCTAGGATATCACCATACTGGCCTCCCTACACTAACCCTCTCTAGGTTCAACATGAGTCTGGGTCACCCGCAAAGGTCCCCTAGGTTGTATCATATCCTGGAAATCCTATGACTCCCCTCTCACATCCCTAACTCTCAGGTCAATTCTATATCCAAGTGGGTTTAACATACCTTAACACCATAATTATCACATCATGGAATTTTTAGGAAAATACCACACTAGGGTCACACTAAAGGGATAGACCTAAGCCCATTTTTCCTTCCAAACCAACCAAGTTAGTCAACTCATACCCAACCTTACCATAGTCCTACCCACCAACCTGGGTACTCACATACTATTGGGGGAGAAACACTAACCCCATTCTATAGTCAACTACCCTATGACTATAATGTATATCAAGATTACATATGGAATATCCTTAGGAAAACTATTATAATTTATCTCTCCTCACTACATAGATGGGTCTAAGGGTACCTATACCAAGGTTCACTACACTCATCCTTTACTATAATACCCTATAATTCCATTTAATTTTTTTTTGAAAATTAAATGGGATTATTTTGAGACCAGGATCTGAGACGACACATAATTATGAGGCCCAGAGTGGTAGAAATGTATTTTTGAACTATTTTGAGGTTCATTAAATAATCGTACGAGTGGGTTTTTATAACTTTTAAACTACTGACTAGATCAAAAATCTGAGGGCACTGTTGATCTCAAAGTGTCGGGATTCACCTAAAAAGGGACTAACATTGTCCGATGTGGGCCAACAGTGGAAGTTAGTTTTTGACTGTAAATAAAATAATTAAGTAACAATTATTTTATTTTTAAAATCCTTATAAGTTCTAAATGGCAAATCGAATTAGAAATCTGAGAGTACCATTGAGATCATGAGGGCATGTTTCCTTTAGGAAGAGCTTAACCTTGACTGGAATAGTTTGAGGGTGAAAGATGGTTTTTAGAAATTTTGAGAAAAATTAAAATAAAATAAACTTGATTATTTTATTTTTATTTGAACTTTTGAAATTGTTGAAGTGAAACAGTGTTGTAATGAAATGACACTCAAACATTGTTTCATAAATGAAACAACGTAATGACACTACAATTCAATGATAATGAAAAAGAGTTTCATCCTTTAATGATTTAATCGGGGGGGGGGGGGTGCATCATTGACACATTGAGAGAAACACTCTGAATCTATGAAGGATTGACATTGAATAATTATGATCGCCAATGACTCGTGAAGTCACCCTCCTCTTAGAGAGATCCCTTCCTTGATGAAGTATTAAGGAACTTCACAGACGGATCACCTTCAGTGGCAGATTCTTCCTGTAATCAAAATCCAACCATGTAGGGGTTTAAATTCTTAGTGAATTGGTTTTCCCTGTTCTCCCCCTATAAACAAAGAATGCATATCAACTCTCCAACAAGTTGGTCCATGGATAGATTTTTCTTGTGAGTTTGGGAAATTTTCATTATGTGTTGATATCAAGATTAAATCTTTGTGATTTATAATTTATACGTTATTATCCTGCTAACACGAACAAATCCGGACCAACACAAACAAAGTCTAGTTGTTCTTTTGGGTGTTCTTTGTGATCCCCTCTTTCTCTCTCTCCCCGTTCTTCATGGTGTAACAGACGGAGGCAAATCGGCCATAGAGGAACCAGACAGAAGGGTTGTGATTAGATGGGCTGTGGCACTGGTGAGAGACCGTGGCACAAGGCCATGATGGCGGCACCAGGCCACGACACCCCAGCCGCGATGGAGGCACCCAGCCACGGTGGTAGGTGGGAGGTGACAGCAGGATCCACCAGCACAGAGGCCGGTGGCTAGTGACAGGCGAACGTGGCCACTCGACCACATCGAAGGCACACGCAGTGCAAAGCCATGGTCCGAAGACTACATCGGTGAGCTGGACCTATGAGTCACGTGGAAGGACCAGTCTGCGTGAGCGGACCAATGTTGGAGGGTGGCGCCACTCGAGCACCATGTTGGAGGACTGGGCCGTGCTGGCAGGCCATGAAAGGAGTTGGTATATAGTCATAGACCATGTGCAGAGGAGGAATAAATCCACATGTGGCACGAACCAGATTCCCTGAAGGCATCCAGGTAAGGGGAAAACTGACCCGCCATGCAGGCCGGTCTGATGGTGCGAACTTGGCTGTTGGGTGTCTCGGGATGGAGAAAAGTCGGCCTGCCAATGCAGGATGGGCTGATAGGACAAACCGGTCTTCTAGGATTCTCGGGTGGGGAAATAGTCGGCCCTCCAGTTGTGGGTCAGGCCAGATGAAATAAGGTCATTGGGATGGACCCACAGCCGAATCGGGCTGAGTCCAGCATGGCCCAATTGGCCTGGCCCAGCGGCCAAGCTGGATCTGGATGGACCATACCCAAATAGGCCAGGTTGGGACATCTGAACCTAGTTGGGACATGCAGGACCCCTATGCTGGGTTGGTTGGGTCAGTTCGACAAGGTCAGATCGGGCCGAGACACAACCGACCCCTGTTTACTAAAACACCAATATCTTTCAGAATAGGAATCCGATTGACACACTATCTATGATGTTGGGACCCTTGAGACAAGAGGATCCTTTAGAAATAATCTAATTGATTTTTTATGGTATTTGAGATACCACCAAGGGCTTGAGGAGTAGATTCTTTCTAAATCAAGCATGCCAGGAGCAGGAATCCTACGACAGGCCAAGAGAAGAGTGGGTCTTAGTGATCCAGCTAGCCTATAGATGAGCGGTTATTAGTGATCCAACTAAACTATATATGAGCATGTTTTAGTGATCTATATAGCCTAGATATGAGAGGGTCATAGTGATCTAGCTATCCCAGAGATGAGCAAGTCTTAGTGATCAAGCTGGACCAAAGACAAGTGGGTCTTAGTAATCCAGCTGGCCGAGAGACGAGTGGGTCTTAGTGATCTTTCTAGCTCAGAGATGAGCAGGTCTAAGTGATCCATCTATCCCTAGATTCAAGTGGGTCTTAGTGATATAGCTAGACTAGGTGATGAGTGGGACCAGATGATTAATTCCTCAGTAGTACGAATGTTCAACTTTACGGTTGATAATTCTACTTCCTATACTTTGAGTTATACCTGGTGTGAGATATTTTGATTTTCAATCATTCTTTGTGGTTTTTCTTTTTGGTTATGCTTTGTGGTCTTTCATTTGTGGATTGGGGTCCATACTGAGTATTGTGTTACTTACCCCTATATGGGCCTCGTCCGCATATATCGTGTCTCGTGCAGGTGATCGACACTTCAAAAGAGACCTTGGTGGCCCAAGATGAGGTGGTTACCAGTGAGACAGGATGGACAAGACGTACATCTATGGCTACCGATAGCTATCCTACACCTACCCTCCAAGTAGGGATTGAGAAGAAGGACCTTGGAAGATATACTTTTCTTATAGATTTGGGATTGTATTCTAGACCCTTATACTTTTTAGTTGTATTATAATTTCAGTAGTTGTCTTGTGAAAGTTATGGTTTACTTAGTGTTTATATTTCTATAGTTTGTGTTGTGTGTCTATGTATAGGTTTAAAGGCAAATGATTTCCCTTTTTGAGATATGCCTATTCAGTGCTAGTCACTAGCCCTTGGCCTATAGAAGGTGAGTTTGGGGTAGTCACAACACAGGGCCTAGGGGATGGGTCATGAAAAAGTGGTATCATAGAATTGGGATTCACCTAGAAAGGGCCTAACACTGGATAATGTGGGCCAATAGTGGAAGTTAGTTTTTTCTATAAATAAAATAATTAAGTTACAAATATTTTGTTTTTCAAATCCTTATAACATCTAAATAGTAACTTGGATTGGAAATCTAAGAGTACTGATGAACTTGTGAGGACGTGTTTCCCTTAGGTGGATCTTAACTTCGATTGATGAAAATTGAGGGTGAAATATGGTTTTTAGATTTTTTAAGAAAAATTAAAATAAAATAAACTCGATTGTTTAATTTTTATTTGAACTTTCAAAATTGTTGTAGTCAAATAGTCCTGTAATTAAACAAAACTAAAATGTTGTTTCATAAATGAAAGAGTGTAATGGCACTACAACACAATGGTAATGGAAAAGTGTTTCCTCCTTTAATGATTTAACCCAGGCGAGGGGGGGGGGGTGCGTCATTGACACATCGATAGAAACACTCTAAATCTATGAAGGATCACCATTGATGAATGAAAAAAAATGATCACCAATGACTTGATTACTCCCCCTCCTCTTTGAGAGATCTCATCCTCGATGACGGATCGCCTTTAGCAACGGATTATTCGTGCGATCGAACTCCAACCAGGCAGGGGTTTATATTCTTAGTGAATTGGTTTTCCCTGATCTCCCCCTCTAAACAAAGAATGTGGATCAACTATCTAACAAGTTGATCCATGGATGGATTTTTTTTATAGGTTTGGGAAATATAATTGCAGGTTGATATCAGGATTAAATCTTAGTGATTTATAATTTATACTTCATGATCCTGCTAACACGAAAAAATCTGGACCAACATGAATAAAGGCCAATCATTCTTTTGGGTGTTCTTTGTGATCCCCTCCTCTCTCCACCCATTATTAATGGTGTAAAGGATGGAAGTACATCAGTCGTAGAGGCACCAGGGGGAAGGGCCGCAACACCGACAAGATACCTCAGCACAAGGCCACAGTGGCGACACTAGGTCACAGAGGCAGACGAGAGGCGGCGCACTGGCAGTGTGCCATGGTGACAACAGAAGCCATCGGCACAGAGTCCGACAACTGGAGGCAGGTGTAAGTGGCCACCCGACCACATATGAGGCACACACGGTGCAAATACGTGGTCTACAGACTGCAACGGTGAGGTGGACCCGCGGAAGAGTAGCTTGGGTGCCGCGTTAGAGGAGCTACCCACGCTGGCGGGCTACTTCATGAGATGGCACGCGGTCCTGGACCACGTGCAGTGCAAACTGGGCACCCTGCGGGCATCCGGGAAGGGGGGAAAACCAGCCCACTATGTGGGCTGGGCCGATGATGCTAACTAGGCCACTTGGTGGCCCAGGTTGGAGAAAATCCGGCTCGAAAATGCAGGCTGGGCCGACAGGACAATCCGGGATGCTGGGCAGCCCAAGAGGGGAATAAAATGGACCGCCAGTTGTGGTATGGATCTAGCAAGGCCCAATGGGCCCTACCCAACAACTAGTTCAGACCAGACTGGCCCATACCCAATCAGGTTGGGTTGGGTTGGCCGAACCGGGTTAGGTCATGCAGGACCCCCGGGTCAGATCGAGAGATCCCTTCATCGACGACAGATCAAGGACCTTCGTGGACGGATCGCCTTCAGTGATGCATTCTTCCTATGATCGAACTCTAACCAGGTAGGGGTTTAAATTCTTAGTGAATTGGTTTCCCCCATTCTCCCCCTCTAAAAAAAGAATGCTGATCAATTCTATTATAAGTTGATCCATTGATGGATTTTCCTTATGAGGTTGAGAAATATAATTATGGGTTGATATCAAGATTAAATCTTAGTGATTTATAATTTATACATCATGATCCCGCTAACACGAACAAATCTGGACCAACATGAACAAAGGTCGGTTGTTCTTTTAGGTGTTCTTGGTGATCCTCTTCTTCTCCCTCTCCTTGTTCTTCATGGAATAATGGACAATGGTGCATTGGTTGTATAGGCACTAGGCGGAAGGGCCACCGCCATGCAGGCCGCGACACTGGAGACTGCGACATTAGGTCGTGGTAGTATGCAGGAGGTGGTGGGTTGTTAGTGTGCCTTGGTGGCAGCAAGAGCCGCCGGCAAGAAGGCCGGTGGCTGGCGGTAGGCAGACGTTAACACTCGACCGCGTTAGAGGCACACACGGTGCAAATCTACGGTCTGTAGACCGTGATGGCAAGCTGGACCCATGGGTAACATGAAAGGACCGATCAACATGAGTGGACCGAAACTGGAGGAAGGTGCCACATTGGAGGAGTGTCTTGTGCTGGCGTGCTATGAAAGAAGCTGTAACAGGGTCCTAAACCGCGTGCGGAGGAGGCAACCAAGCTCAGTCGACTGCTTGCGTTGTGAACCGGAGGCCCTGAGAGTGTCCGGGCAGGGGGGAACTGGCCCACCATGCGGGCTGGGATGGTGGTGTGAACTGGGCCGCTGGACGGCCCAGGCTGGAGAAAAGCCGGCCTACCAAAGCGGGCTGGGGCAATAGGACAAACCATGACACTGGGCGGCCCAGGTAGGGAAAGAACTAGCCCACTATTTGTGGGCTAGGCCGGATGAAACCAAGTCGCTGGGGGACCCTGCGGGCTGGACCCACGACCGAACCGGGCCAGCCCATACCCAAATGGGTTGGGTTGGCCAAACTGGGTCGGGTCATGCGGGACCACTGGGCTAGGTTGGTTGGGTCGGCCCAACCTAGTCAGACCGGGCCTAGACACAACCGACCCTTGTTTACTAAAATTCCAATTTCTTTTTAGACTGGGCATCCGATTGACACGTCATCTATGACGTTGGGACCCTTACGACGAGATAGTCTTTTGGGAATACTGTAAGTGAGTTTTTGTGGTTGTTGAGATGCAGCCAAGGGCTTGAGGAGTAGATTCTCCTAAAATCAAGCACACCACAAGAAGGGATCCTACAACTAGCCAAGAGAAGAGAAGGTATTAGTGATCCAACTAGCCCAGAGACAAGAGTGTATTAGTGATCTAGTTGGCCCATAGATGAGCAGGTCTTAGTGATCCAGCTGGCCTAAAGACAAGCTAGTCTTATTGATCTAGCTAGCCTAGAGACGAGCAGGTATATGTGATCCAGCTAGCCCTAGAGACGACTGGGTCTCAGTGATCCAATTGGCCTAGGTGATGAGAAGGCCTAGATGATGAATCCCTCGGCAGTATAAATGTTCAAATTTACGACTGATAATTCTACTTCCTATACTTTGAGTTATACTTGGTGTGAGCTGTTTTGCTTTGTGATCATGATTTGTGGTTTTCTTTGTGGTTATGATTTGTGATCTTTCCTTTGTGGATTGGGGTCCCTGTTGAGTATTGTGTTACTCACCCCTACATGGGCCTTGCCCGCACATGTTGTGTCTCGTGCAGGTGATCGACGCTTTGATAGAGACCTGGGTGGCCTAGGACAAGGTGGTGCCCAGTGAGATGGGACAGATGGGATGTACCTCTATAACTACAGACAACTATCCTCCACCTACCCTCTAGGTAGGGCTTGAGTAGATATATCTTGGCAATTGTACCTTTCTTGTGGATTTGGGCTTGTATTCTGGCCCCTTGTAATTTTTAGTTGTATTGTACTTTCAATAGTTGTCTTGTAAGAGTTTTGGTTTACTTAGTGTTTACCTTTCCACGTTTTTTTTTGTGTTCAAGTGTACAAGTTTAAAGGAAAATGCCTTCCCTTTTTGGGATATTCCTATTTGGTACTAGTCTCCTACCCCTAGCTTATGGAAGATAGTTTTTGGGGTAGTCACGACACAAGCCCTGGGGGATGGGTAATGAAATTTTCATTTATACCCCTCTAGGGAGACATGTCTCATGGAACACATATGTGACCATGCTCTCAACCATCAATGGATGATGCACAAATATAGTGTTCAAGGATCCATCAAGAACATTAAAATTTCCATTCTATTCTTTGGGATTTAATGGAAAAAATTCATTTTAAATATACGGTGAACCACACAAGGTGGAAAGACCACGTATCACATACACAAAAAATGAAAAACATAAACCTTGGGGAGATTTTATCGGACCTCCTACCTCATAAAAATAGTTATTACATTTTTTCAAGATCATATACCCTCGCTTAAGCTCATCCAAACCTGACCAGCCATCTTCCATTAACACAAATCCCTAAAACCATTAATAATCAATTAATAATTCAAAAAAAAACATTTCCATAATTTATACCATAATTAATCTCATAAATAATACCTTGGGAATAAATAAGGAATTACTCATTAGGTGTTATTCCAAATCTAAATTCTCAAGTAAAGGGGTGTACACCACCCCTGGTATCCATCCAAATATTCAATACATAAATTCATAATTTATTATTTCAATCCATCCATTAATTTAACCCAAATCAATGGAAAACCCCAAATAAATTTTTGGTAGTGACATACCACTTTGAATCCACATAAAACCTAGTGTGATCTTCCTCATGGGATCCCCTAAAGATAAGATAAGAAAAAACTTTTTCATATAGATATGATTCCTCTATTCTCTAGTGGAATCATCATCCAATCCCTAGATGGGTCACAAAAAATAGGTAGTTATAAAGAAGAAGACAAAAAAATAATTGAATCCAAGTGATAGATTTACCTCAATCTATCACCTTGATCAAATGAAACTTGAATCCATCAAGAATCAAGAGAGGCCCAACATAGAGATGAAGATATAGATGATAGAACAATATAAGATGATTTTTATGTTTATAGTGCGTAAAATACCCCAAATACACTTTAATATAAATTTACTAACATTTTTTTATATTATGGAAATTCTATAAAAAACTTTCATTTTAAAAATTTTAGAAAACTTTGGAATCCCCCTAAAATTTATGTGATGTATCTCCCTCCCTGATTCCTATATGTAATATATTTAATAATTTTTGAAATAAATGAATTTACCAATTTTTGAACTTATTACTATATATGTAATATATAAGTTATATTTAAGGGGTTTATATTGGGAAAAACATTATATATAACATCTTTAACCTTTTATAAGGTTTTTATCTTTGAAAAAATCCATGCATAACATTTTCTATTATTCATAATATTTTCTATATATTATACAAAATACATAAGGGTTTCCCTTTATAAAAAAGACAATACATTAGAGCATAACATATTTTATATATATTACAAAATACATAATATATTTATCTCCCATGTAAGGTTTTCCCCCTGACCTGAAAAATCATAGGTAATATTTTTTTTCACACATAATATATTTTACTTAGAAAATGGCTTTGACTCAATAGTGAAGTATGTTGACCAGGGTGTCGAGGGGGTGCATGAGAATTTGGAATCTCTATTGGAACAAAGTGACGAATTGGATAATAAAAGGCTCAGAGATGGTAAAATTTATGCGGAAACTTATCTTGATATCAAACACCGACTGTTCAATAAGAGGTTGGTGCAGGAGTATAATCAATCTTCCTGATTTTCATGGACCAGTGTTACTTCACTCTCATGTCACAATCCTCTTCTCTCATGCCATGACCATTTCGGCATGTCACCTTATTTCTTGAGGCCTTGGAGCTTGCTTGGAGTTGATGCACTTTTTTCTTGATGTGTTGGACCTTATTTTCTATATCGCCATGTTTGCTTTTACTTTTGGGTTGGTGTAAATCCATTACACCTCATGATTGTATATTTTTACTTTTGATTTAATAAATTTATCTGGAACATGAATTGTGCGACCAATTCATGTCTCCATTTGTGTGAAAAATAACTTAGAAACAAATTAATACATAATATTTTTCTCAATACGTAATATATTTGTTTCCCACATAATTGTTTCCCTTAGTTGAAAAAACCAGTCGTAACATTTCATTCATGCGTATGGTTTTTCTCTTTGAAAAAAACCATACATAATATAAATTTTATATATGTAATATAAATTTTCCTTATGAATAGTATTTTTATTTCATACATAATATATATTTTTATCATTCATATGATACGTAAGTTTTTATACTTAGAGAATAATCAGTGTATAAGGTTTTATAATTAGGAAATTTTTGAATAACTACAACATCCTCAAAAATACTAAAACACTTCAAAACATTATCCAATTGAACGTAGAACCTTGGGAGAACCTCTAAACTCAATAGACTCTGAAAAATTAAAACAAGAACAACCTTGAACCCATTAAGTCCAAACCTCAATTTCCCATCCTATTTCAACACTTCCAAAACCTCCACCAGTTCCCAATAAACTTGTCTAAGCCACGTTTTCACCCCAAATATCATTACCAAATATGCAACCTTAAATAAAATCCCCAAAAGTTTTTAAATATAAATTTGAACTAAAATTTTGTATTTTAGAAAAAATAATACATTTTTGGGTTTTTAGAAAAAAATCAAGAAAGTATATACCTAAACTAGTCTAAGATGTTACATTATTAATTTATTCACCCACCTAGTCTACTATAAATATAATGGTCTTATGGAATATAGTTATACTACTAACATATACCATGATCCCACCCAATTCTATCATAATCAAATCCCAGGTAGTGAATACAATATACCATGTTTATACCATGCTCCCACCTTAGTTTACCATAAACTAGAATGAATGGAGTAATTTAGAAAATCACTAACATTCTTTATATTCTAGGTATACACAAGTTATAAAACATTATCTTTATCTAATGAAATTAATAATACCCCTTTTAATAAATCCACTCTATCCATTATGTTATTATAAATTTTCACCTCACTTTATTTACACTAGAGATGTTATTTAAGGATTTATAGTAAATTCAAGTACCATCACCACTACCAAATCATTCCACAATCAACTTATCTCCTATGAATTAGGTTGCACAACCCTCACTATATATGGAACTACCCAATTCCATAGTGACATGACCATGTAAAATCCATACCACCCCATGCTACACACTTCCATAAGTCTTCCAATTCCAGAATGTGGTATGGAATTGTGCCAAAGTGGAACCAACTAGTGTATCTCACTACCTATTCCCCCAAACCTTCACTAATACTTGGAAAAATTTAAATAAAATATGTCATGAATTTCATTCTAAATTGTTACAGTCCACAAAAATAGTTTTAAATTTTACTCTTCTTTCCTATTTGATATTTTGAACATATTTTCATTATTTGGTTGAAGGTTTAAATTGGATAATCAACACATATTTCATAAATAATCATAATCAAATACAAATATAAATTTCCACAATAAATAATTAATTAAATAATTCATGTTTGAAATATAAACATAAGTCAACATCAATTCATCAATTTCCCATATCATGATATTTTCCACTTCTATAAATATTCTCATAAATATTTATTATGACATAATTTATCGATATTACCCCTTATTTCAAAATAATTCCAATCCTCTTATTCACATAGTATATTTCCATCAAATTCTATATTTCAATTCCACTATTTATCAATTTTTATCCATGATCCATAATGTTTTTATATCCTTTCAAACATTCATTTAGAATATTTATTTTAACCATTTATCATCCATATCCATCATTCAACACCTTACACTTTTAACTTTATTCCACCCTTATCAATTCAAATTATTTTATTATAAAATTTATGTTCCTTAACATATTCTATATTTTATTATTATCATATATCAATTTTAATAATAATATTCCAATTTAGACCTCATCTCAATATAATTATTCTATATGAATAATTAATCCTTAAATATTATAGTCAATGATCATTATTTAAATTATTAATGTCAATGTAAATTTAAACTTATTAATATTAATATTTACAATATACCACAATGACCCTATCTTAAATTTTTAGGAATTATATACCCATCATGAAAAGAGAAAGACTAGTAGATTCACAAAGATAATCTCAAGAGATTATAATCTTGAGTCACTTACCTTGATTATAAAATGAACACAAGTCTTAATCCTTTCATGATCACCACTAATAATTTGTCTAATCATGTTTTTCATTCATACTTCTCTAATCCTACATGAAACATCTACTAAGGGTTTTTCTTTTTTAAAAGAATAAATAATAGATAGAATCGTATTATAAATTCTTCAGGTAGAAAATGAATCATGTAGATTTAATTTACTATAAATACTTTATTAATCCAACCATTTTATTTTCCCTTAGTCCTTCCCTTTAATTATTTTATTCAATTATCATAACTCTATATTTATTTGACTGATAAGTCCCAACACAATATAAAATATATAGTCTCTATATCCTCTAAATATCTTTTTCATTATAACCCCATATAAAATATATCACATTCAATATCATTTATGTTATAAAAATAATCCATTAAAATATCAATTAATTAATTAAAAATATTACAATTAAATCCCTCTTACACTCAACATATGTGGTAAAATCCATCCATCTTATAAAATTAAAAAATTACCACTGAATGGTAAAAATTATGTCTCAAATATAATGACATGCTCAAAATTTAATTTAGATACCAACAAAATTATCACTTTATCCTTATTATTAAAAAATACATATATATATTTAGACTCCAAAAATTTAGATTTCTAGATCTCTATAGAAGCATGATCACATCTTAGATGGAAAATTTCATTCTTGGGGATGATTAGGAGACATGGATATAAGTCTTTACCCCATGGAAAATTGATTTCATGATGCATTTATTAAGGGTTTCTTGGGATTTATAGTTGTTTAAGAGGGTGAGTTAACTATCGACCTAATGTCAGGTATTGAACCCATGTTAATTTATCTTACTATATATAATTGGCTAAGTTATGGGAGTTAAAGGACTATATTGAGGACCTTGAGGAGAGGGTGTTTATGAGACATTTAGTTTCCAAATTGGGTATTAGTTTTTTGTTTTCCCAAAAGGGTGATAGGAGTTTGAGATCATGTGTGGATTTATGAAGACTAAACTAGTTAATAATCAAGAAAAACTATCCACTTAAAAGGATAAATAATATATTTGATTAGAAGAGGGGATCATAATGGTTTTATAAGATCAATTTCCAATTTGGGTATTATAAAATCATGGTATAAGCTAAACACATTACATGGATGGTATTTAGTAGTATATATGGTCATTCATAATAGTTTCTATAGTTGAGATATTGGTGTAATCTGGAACATTAAAAGGGAATAGATGGAATTTATTGATCATACTAAGAAAAATTTGAAAGTATTTATTATATTCTAAGCTATCAAAGTGTTATTTATATATTTATGAGGAAAATTTATTAGGAAATGTCAAATATAATTATTATATCTTTTAGACCCTGATAAGGTTGACATGATGATGTTTTAGGGAAATATCAAGAATTTTATTGAGATTAGAAGTTTCCTTAGACTAACTATATGTTATCATTAATTCATCCATGATTTATCTAACTTGAAATAATAAATAATGACCCTATCCAATAAAGGTGTAATTCGATTTGGATGATTAGTGTGATATAAATTTTCAGGATCAAAAGTCAAGGCTCACTTCTATGCTGATATTGATCTTACCAAGAAATGTAAGATAAACATGGTGAACTTTAATGAATCAAAAATTGTTTTTAGAGGAGTTATAATGATGAATGATTGGATTATATCTTATGATTTATGATATCTTATGATAATGAGAAGAACTAATCATCAGATTATTTAGATTAAGTTATTATAGTATATGCTCTTAATATTTAGCATCACTATCTCTTTAGTGAGAAGTTTATTTTCTATATTGACTAAAAAAATACCAAAAATATATATTTTCCTAGTGGTTCCTAGATATTAATAAGTATATATGGGTCAACTACCTGCATTTTTCAACTTCAAGAAAGTTTATACACCTTTGTAGGGTAATTTGGTTGTTGATGTACTTAGTAATACGATATAGATGTAGGCTGTTTGTGATTCAAAATATGAATGATCGTTGATGTGACTATTATTAGAGTTTCATTAGGATATGAAAGAGTACCATGGGAGTGGTTTTGAATTCACTAATAACTATATCATTTTTATTGGATAGGGTAAAAGATAGTCAATAGTCAAACACTAATTGTAGCATTATATAGGGATAACACTTCTAGCTGGACTCATGGTTCAAGCTTCATCCTATACATTTATAGAAGGGTGGTGGTCTTGAAGATAATAAACTTGGAGGTTATATGTGATTATAATATATAAATATGGGGGTTTTACCCTATTTTGATAAATATATATCATGATACTTTATTTTAATTCTTGTGGTAAGGGATGAAGAAGGATATAGCGGGGCTACATTTCATGAAGCCTTACTTTCCGGCAAGTGAAGGATGAGCACCAGTGACTTGAATATTTTCTATAGATACTTAAAATTATAATTTTAAATTGGGATGATTTCATGATTGATTTAGTTATAGGATATCATAAGTTTTCTTAAGTCAATAACACAACACAAGTCATAGTGGTTAGGCCGATTAATGTAGAGAAATTTCTACTTACATGAGATATATAGTTAGCGGATGATCCTAGTAGCTTATATATATGTGATATGTTCAGAGTATATAGAATACAAAAATATTCAGTATTAGAAAAATATGTTATGTTCACATCCAAAATATGGAAGGTTATTCAATGATCTTTGGGAACTCAATTGAAGTTGAGTATAATATATCACCCATAAATGGATGGGTAGTTTATAGTCTTAAAAAACGTTTATAATATGTCAAGGGATCAAATTTTTATTCTTTTTTCTATTTCTCCCATATCTATAAATGTATTATATAATGATTTTTATATCACACACACACATATATATTTTATTTAGTTTTGAGTTGAAATAGGTTTCACATTTTTTTGGTAGTGTAGATTCATGCCTCTCTTAATTTTTTAGTAGTTTTGGGTCATGTAATTTATTTCTTTCATACCTATTATGATATGTGGTGTACCCTTTTACCACTATGAAACCTAATATGGGGAGTGAATTAGAGTGGTTAAATATATTTTTCTCTTTAGAACAAATTAGATCTTGTCTTTGCATTAACAGAGACAACTTGAATATGATTTTAATCACACCTAATTGAAAAATATAAAAAATTGAACACACTAGTTTTACTTGGTTTACGTATAAAGTTTTACCTGAAGGATCAAATATTAATGATGTGTTGATATGTTGATTAACTACTAATTTACCAGTATGTGGTTATAACTTTAGGAAGAGCTCACTATTATACCAAGGTCCAAATCCTCTTCCTCAATTCCACTCATTACTTTTAATAGGGATAAAATAATGAAATCAAATAACAATTCAATATTACAAGATTTAAATAAAAGATAAATAACACTAAATAGTAAGGGTGTTCTTCCATGATGTTCAAGTCTTTAATTCTAGATATTTTAGAGATAAGAACAACCGAATCTTCTTTCAATCTTGATTTTCAAATCACTTCAGTCTCACACAATTATATTCTCTAATCCATATATTCAATGGTATTTAGATATATATAATATTCCATATTATCCTATTATATTATCTATTCAGTGCGTGATGCATTTCTTCTTGAAAAAAAAATCACTATAATCATAGAATTTTTGAATTTCAAATTTGAAACTCAAACTCCAATTAACATCATGTTTAAATACAGTCCTTGGATTCAAAGGATTGATGTTCTCCTCCATAAAAATTTGAACAGGAAATTACTAACTATTGTGATAACTACCAAAACATCCAATTAATACCAAACAAACATTTAAATATGAAATCTATATAAACCCTTGAGCACTATGAAACATGATGCACCATAATGTGATATGTTGGATTCTCTATAACTCCCTTAAACTGTCAAATAATTCATGGAACAACATATATTTTCATTTAATGAATAATAATACTTTATAAAATTTTTAATATAACCAAATATCTTCATGGAATGACCAGTTATGTTACACTGTGAGAACCTGTTCTCTAAAGACACTTGAAATAGTTCAGATTCCTTCATGGTGTGATCTTCTATTTCATGGTGCGAAAAACTCTTTTTATAGATTCAATGAGAAATCAACCAATTTTCTTTATGGTGTATCACTAACTTCACGATGTGTAAAATCAGTAGAAAAATTTGTTATCATTTACTCAAACTCCCTTTTGGTGTGATTCTTATAGGCGTGGTATAAATCATCCATACATAGTTTTAAAAGAATCTTACAAAGATGAAATGTTGTGTTATACTTATATTCATTGTGTGAATTATTTAATTTCTATAATATTATGAACTTTCTTTATATATCTTATATTTTACTCATGGAACATTAAGTAACTTCCAAGATTCAATAATACTCCATCTTAGTGATAATATTAATGAAAAATATAACTAAAGTAACCTTTGGTTGCAAAAATCTCCCCCTTTGTATTTTGTTATCAACCAATATTTAAACCACAATATCAACTATGATCTCAATAATATACTCCCTCAAACATTGATATTAATGTCCACTTCTAATTAAACTCCCCCTTTAGGGTTCTCAAAACTCTATCTCCATCTTTTCTTCCTTTTATTTTCAATACTTTACTCCCCCTTTGATAATAAAATGTAAAGGGTTATTTTACATTAGTTCAAGTCATGATCTGAAATTTATTAATGATTCCATTATTTCAGATCTTATCAAAGTACATTCAATTAATTTTTAATCCTACATGATCCAGAGCACAATGTATTAAATAAGATAAATAACTAAATACATTAATGTCATCAATATTTCCTATGATCAATGCCACTTTATTGTAACTCCTTCTACTTTTCTACAAAACCACATGAATGGCGTCTTACCCTATCTTATTACTATAAATAATAAATATATAACTTGAAAAAATACTAAATAATCAAATATTTCATTAAGTTAAATTTAGAGAGTAGTATTCCAAACCTCCTTATTTTTAAGAGAGTGGTTGAACACCGAGGTTCATTATATTCCTCTCAAACACATAAGATACTAATTGTTTTTTAAAAATATTATCCATTTGATCTTGAGTTACAATTAATTATAGAATCACTATATAATTATCTACTTGAAACTTTATGAAATGGTTCTGGATCTCAATGTGATTCATGTTGGTCCACATACATGGTTCTTATGCTAGGGGGTGGTGAATCATGGTATATGTAACTGTAAATTTTACCCCTTTTCGAGATCTTATTATATAGTCATCCGGAAAAATTATCTCTCCCTTAAAATCTATATGAAAATGATGAATGTAGTATAGAGAGACATGGTATATTTTAATTGGATTTCCCAAATGGGATACTCTATGGAGCATGCAAGAAAATTATCCAATGCACTAGAGTCACTAAATCTCATTGAATTTCGGTTATAAGGTTTGTAGTGACCACAACAATACTCTTGGTTTACAAAAAAACATAAGAAAGCTCACATATCTCCTAAAAAAGTGGAACACACTATCCCCTAGAACAACCTTCTCATACCACAAATTATAATTGGAGGTTAAACTTGTAGTGATGTATCCTTTTACTGCACCTTCCTCATTTTGAGGAACCACACATGAACTTCCTATAATAAGGACTCATAGAACACCTCTATTCTTCTACCTTAGTTATGTAAGAGTGATGATCATAGCTAGGATCACTTTGGGAAGACCACACTAGGGGGGGTTAATTATTGTGGGGTGACTCATTATATCTTTTAAAATTTTATCCCTTTTAATACCTATTTCACTTATTCAATGAATAGTTCTATTATATTCTTTAGCTGTAATTATCAAGCATACACAAAAAATAGTAATTCACAAGAACACCATGATTTGTTAATGAGGCTTACCTCCAATGTGGATGACTACATCCCCAGTATAGAGTGGTTATTATCCCCCTCACACACATATTCCTTTTTATTATCAAAGAAATCATGGGAAAGGGGATGACCTTAGACACATTTTCCTAGAACCAACTAGGTACAATGAAAGATTTATCATTGAAGTATAATAATACAGGATATCATATTGTCCCTTATAAAGTGATCACCAATTTATAAAAATTATTATTCAATAGACACTAATAAACTCTGATCCACTTCCATTGTGTGAAACAATCTATTGGGATGCCTTTACTTCATAGCAATAAAAGGGATATCACAAATCTTCAGTCATAATAATACGAATATTCTATATATACTAGATGTCTCACAATTCTATAACCCAAATAATAATTATTAAATTCTAGATCAGTCACAATTTCATATTCTTCTTTTGATATTCAACAAATAATATGATATATTTAATTATAGTGTCGAATTATCAATATTTGATACACATGATTGGAAATTGAAATTGTATCAAGTACTCAATATTTTCGGTTACTCAAGAATTTAGAAAACCTTTATCACATATCAAATTAGGATTATTATTATTTTATTTGATTTCCAAATTCTTCTTTTCTGTTTTCCCACTTTTTCCTATTGTATTATATCCATCACATTAATTAAATATTTAAGACATATCCATTAATATTGATGTACTATTCACATGCATGTACAATTTGAAATATTTGAATGAAATATGGTTATATACCTTTTCATGTACAACAGAATAGATGTAGGTTATCACATTGTTTCATTCTACTGTATTAGAGCATGAGATATCACTCTTTCTTATCATAATGATATATATATATATATATACATGAAACATTCTTCTTAATCACATGGAAAACCATACGTATTCTCTTTTTATTCTTCATGTGTTAGTGAGGAAATTCCCTTATGCAACTATTAGTTTCATGGAGTTATTTCTTCCTTATGGAAATAAAACAAGAAAAATTTATCTTTTCCTTAATGAAATAGTTGAGTGGGGAACCTATTCATTTAATTAAATTCATACAAATTTATTTGGTTATTCACTTACATAAGAGTGAGTAAAAAATTCTATCTTCTTGAACTCAAATGAGGTTCATAGATCTCTCCATTATGTGACTGTGTCAAGTGTGGATCTCCTCTTCGTAAAACAAAGAGTTTTGCAGTGCTTTATTTCTCTATAAAATGAGATACTATCAAAAAATTATGAATGGAAACTCTTAATATCCTTGGTATTTATAGATATATTATCACCACCAATTAATATTCCACTTTCTTAAACACCAAGTCTTTTGTCATACCAATCAATGATTTTGAATACTAAAAGATCTTGGAATTATTTGGATTATTTGAATGTGTTTTTCCATCACATGATGTAGATAATCATGGTGACACTTCTTACATGAGATAAAGTTATTCTTTCATGATGGAGCACTTGTGTTCATGTAGGAATATCTCATGCATGATCTCATGCACCCACACTACCTCAAATGATCTACATGTCTTCATCTTCACTCAAAAATGATATTTTCATTGAAAAATAGTTTCAAACACATCGAAGCATATATGCATATTGTTATACATTATTATTGTTTTTAATACTCATGACATTGATCTTGATTAAGTTAATGAATATGGAAGGAATTATGGATGTCAAGCATTGGTCCAAACAGTGCAACAAATCATTGATATGTGGTAAGAGACAATGCACTGAGGTGATTAGAGATTAATTTGATATGTGATGATAAAATGAGATGGGTTATATGTGTATCTTTTTTAATGTGATAACAATAACTTCCCAATAAATTTACAAATTGGATTTATATTAATTTTATCCCCAATTAATAAGTAAATTCATTCATTCAATATCACATTTGTGGGTATGGGGTCCACTCATATCCACCTTGCCTCACTGCACTACTTCCCATGTTGTGTGTTCCACTTCTCTACTTATGCATGATAATTTTCATGCACACCCATGCTTGAACCTATGTAGAAATTCTCTATAGATTCCACCATATGCCCGTTCATGGATTGGATCCCATGTGGTATAACATTATCCCATATCTGGTTGATTTGGACCTCCCTGGATGGCTTTTATTGGCCCATTTTTTTATTTCCCACTCAAAATATGCATAGTAATTACCAAGTATGAAAATTAAAATCCAACTCAAATGAATTATTTAAAATGATTCATCATAAAAAAATATAAATTTATTTTTCTTTCTTTTTTATTTCCTTAAAAAATATTCCACAACTAATGTGAATTTTTACATGAAAACAAATACGTGCATGGTATTTATAAAACTCCTCATGTAATAAAATTTCATGGCCTTAATCACTAAAGTAAAAAATATTCACTTCTTTAATTTACATTTGCACATGTCTTTGAGATCTAAGACCAGTTAAAAAAATCATCATAATTTATAGTTAATTTATCCAAAATATAATATATGACATTTGAACTTCCATATATGGAACTCATTTTCAAGGACATACCTGCAATCTATACAAAACTTACAAGATATTATTATTTTCCAATACATATCGACTTAAAGTAATTCATCACTTAATAACTCATTGATAATAGATACAACATAAACATAAATTAGGATCATTAATCACCATACTACTTTTTTCCTTTGAAAATCATGTGCCAATAATGTGAAAATAGAGGGTCTCCTTCTCCTTATTTTTCATGTAAACTCCTAACATTCTATTTTTATGAAAAATATATTCCTAACTTTGTCACATAAAATAGATATTTCCATTATTTTCCTATATCAAATCCCTATAAAGTATTCTTCTCAAAAGAAAAAAATAAATCACCCATTTTATTACATCCAAATATACTATTAGATTGTGTATTTAAATAACTCTAATCATATATTTCACCACTCTCCACATCATCTACTTTACACCCCATGAAGAGAGATGCATCCATTTTGGTTCCACAAAAAAAATCCCTATGATGTATTAATATAATCAAAATATATTTTATTTAACTTAACTTGAGTATTTTCTTTATTTGATTTAGGATATGGAAAACATATATGAATGATGATGAAATACATGAGATCTTGTAGGTCACCTGGTTTCAACAAATCCATATAGAAATATCCGTTACATTGCTTTAGACTTCTAAAAAACCATACATAAATTCCTTCTACTAATTACATACATGGATATCTATAAAATTCACATACATGATCCTTTACATAGTTGAGTTCCTTCATATAACCAAATACCTTTACATAGTCAAATTCTCTACATGGATCAATTCCTTCATGTAGCCAAATTCTATGCGTAACCAAATTCCTTATGTGATATATTTTTATATGAAAATCATTCTCATAGACAATTTATTCACATATAAAAATTATCTTATGAGGATGATTCACATATGCGAGATCCTTTACATATCCAATTTTTTATATGGGGGGACTTACCATTTTTCTGAAAAACTACATAACAATAGATTGCATCAAATTAACACCTTCATCTTCCATTTCTTTTCCAACCTTCAAAATTGATAATCCAAACATATATATAGAATACATAGAAGTTTTGTTTTACTCAATTTTCAACAAATAAAACCTAAAAGACACTATATAGGGAGTTTTCCAAAAATCACACCCTATGGGTTTATTTACAATCCAAAAAAGATTAATTATCATTTGAACTGCTATGAAATTTTAGAACCAAACAAATCTGATCGTGATTTAACTCTAATAATATTAACTTTAAAGAGTAGAATAATTAATTACTAATCATTAACTCTATGCCCAAATTATCCAATATCAGTGTATGAAATAATAGTCAGATGTAAGTATTTCCATAAACCCAAGTATTCACTATTATACACTTCATACACATCCAACCTTTATTTCAACAACAACAAAAACAACTCCCCTTGATTCAGTTGTCAAATAATCCCCCCTTTTCAGGTTCTATGTGTCCCCTATTTAATATTTCTACAACTTTTTCAACAATCCTAAAGATAAATTCCTTGAATATTTACAAAATAGTGTTATATTGACATGAATAGTAGAGAAAAACATAGATTTATCAATAAGAAATTTTCACGGGGGGGGGGGGGGGGGGGCATGTGTCCAAGTACATATAAGGATATGCATTCGGTTGGAATCCCATATAAAACCAAAGATGATTGAAATATGCCTTGAGTAAATTTTTTTTATGATATCAGTGAATTGACCATAAGTGGGAACAAACTATAACTTCACCACATGTTTCTCTAACTTCTTCTTTAATAAATGAAACTTTATCTCAATGCACATAATCCTCAAGTGTTGAATGATATTTTTG
This sequence comes from Viscum album, assembly GCA_963277665.1. Classification (NCBI taxonomy): domain Eukaryota; kingdom Viridiplantae; phylum Streptophyta; class Magnoliopsida; order Santalales; family Viscaceae; genus Viscum; species Viscum album. The sequence continues at coordinate 971,664,501 of OY728159.1, read as the reverse complement.
ATAATGTTTATTACACTAAATTTCTTACACATGATTATAATGGTAGATACCATATCAATTCCAATATCTTCAAGATATTGTTTCATTAATATTAACTGTGTACAATCTTGAGTTTCTGCCACATATTCGACCTATTATGAACATAAAGAAATGCAGTATTTTTTTATATAACAAGAAATTCAAGAGTTTACAACATAGAATAAACCTCCAAAAGTTGATTTTTGTTCATCAAAAGAACCTTCCCAATTCACATCTTTATATTTGACTATTTATGCTATGAATTTCTATAGTAATGGAACCCAAAAATCCATAGTTCTATTGATATATCTAAGTAAAAACCTCATATTTTTTATGTTAATATCTTTTGGAAAACTCTAATATTATAAATCATGACATGTGGTGAACACAATGTCTCTATGAGTGGTTTTTAAGTAGAGAAAATTGCTAATAATTTTCCAATAGAGTGTCACATCCACTGCCTTACCTTCACCATCTTTTCCCAATTTTATCTAGGTATCCATTGGAGTATCCATAGACTTAGAATTATCCATTTGAAACTATTTCATCACTTACTATATATATTTAATTTTGGAGATAAACTTCTCATTATTTCTTTTAATTACTTGCAAACTAAGGAAAAATGATAATTCACTAATTAATGACATCTCAAATTTTTACCTGATAAGTTTTAAAAAATTACTACATTAGGTGTCATCTAAGACACCAAATATGATGTTTTCAATATATATAAGAGCCATCATTCATTACCCTTTATTCTTCTTGATGTAGAGGTTATGATGAGCCCCTCCTTTATAATAGCCGAGATTCTTTATGTACTGATCTAGCCATGAGTACTAGGACCTAGGTGCTTGTTTTATCCCATATAGCACTTTCCTCAACAGATACACTTTTTATCATCAAAATTAATGATAAATACATTAAGTTTATTGATTTATACTTTATATTAAAGGAATATATTCAATATTGTTGATTTAACATCCACTTGATACACTTTGAATATCTTTTTCGCATCCATAGCTAATAATACTCAAATATATTCAATTTTGGATATTAGTGAAAATGTATCATCCATATAAATTCATTCTAATTGGGAATAAAACTTTCATACTAAACCCAATTATTCATTATCACTTGTCCATATTCATTAATCATATTTTGAAAAACCCATTTGGTAATGATAACATTTTTGTACTTTGACCTTGGAATAATTTACCATGTTGGGTTCTTTTCAATTTAGGCAAGATCTTCATGTATGGACTTGACCCGAATTTCATATTTAGAAACTTTTTTAATGTTTTTACACTCCATATATGAAATTAAATAGGTTTTATAATAATCCATTATCCATTTATTTTAAACTAGGGTTTTCTGATCTTTGACTGTGTTTTTTTCACTAATTTATGCTTTACTACATTTACTATTTGGATCTAATTAAAATACTATATTTTATTTATTTCTTAAGTATTCATATGAATATTTTATATCTCCTTGATCTCCCTCATTCCCATGCTCCTGATCATCACTTTACATCACCATTTCCTTGATGAATTTTTGTAAAATCTGCTCACCGGTTTAGGAATTTTTCTCATTTTCAACAACGATTACATCTTGAATTTTTTAAAACTTTCCCAGTGTTTTGTTTAATAATTTACACACCTTTATTTTGGATTATTATTTAAGTAAAATTCCCTCATCTAAACCATCTTAAAAATCATTATTCTTCACTTTATTCAGAATAAATCATTTTCTTCCAAACAATATAAAGTATTTAATTGATGTTCTATTCTATAATTTGTAGGGATAATTGTCTCCATTCAAAAACAACAGGGATCTATTTTATATGTACACTGATGTAATCACTGATTCCTTCTAATATGCCTATAGTAAATTCTTTTCAATGAATATTATCTGAGCCATGTGATTGATAATACAATTTATTTTTCAATGAATCCATTTTGTTGATGAGTCCTAATGGATAAGACTTGATTTTTTATCCCTTGTTTTTTAATGTAATATTCTATTAAAATATTGGCATACTTTATACAATTTTTATTTTTTAACTTTTCAATCTCCAGCCCAAGCATTATTTTTACCAATATTCAGTACTAGGTTATACATAGTAATACTTAAGTATTGTGATAAATGATCATTATCCTTTCCATATTGATATAGAAATCAAAAAAATTACATAATATCTTTTTCCATCCATGGATTTGGGTGTCATTAGACCACACAAATCTACATACACAAGCTTAATAAATTATTTAGACTTATTCTTTATCTTGTAGGTTTTCTTGACTATATTCTCTTTTTGATAATTATCAAAAATATGAGTTCAATATCATGGGATTGTAGGGAGATATTAAGTTCCCTCATTTTTCATCAAATAATATTGGTATTTTTGGATTTAATGGTCAAGCCTCTTATGCAAAAATTTATTTTCCTCCTCCTTTGAAAACATGCATAAGTTATCCTCTCCATTGATGAGATATATATTTCCTTTTGTTCTTTTTTCCTTGAAACACTATAGTTACATCCTTTCCTTTTATAATTCAAGTCTTCTAGTTGAATTTAATGGCATGAATAGAGTTACATAATTGACCTACACTAAGAAGGTTGTGAAAAAGTCCTTTCACTAAGAGAAAATATATGCATGTTAAGTCCTTTACACAAATTTTGGCCTTTCCAAAGCTAATTATTTTTATCCCCTAATCACTATTGAGCCTTACGAAACCATCCTTTCCACATTTTATCCCCATGATTAGATATTTTTTTCCATCACATGGGAGGTGAAACCACTATCTAAAATCCATGTAATAGATTTTTCCATTACTCTCAAATAAATCTCTACAAAATTGGCCTTTTCACCTTTATGTTTCTTGACCTACAATCACTAATTATTTTTACTTGATTATGAACAAGCTTATTATCCTTCCAACTCTGTAGAATTATTTTATTTATCCTTCAGGGATGAATATTTATTTTTATTTGTCATCCTACTTTAGGATTAATCATGACACCATACACATATTATTCAATTATCATTTGAAACATTTATTTTTCTCTTTATGAACAATTCACTACCCTATTCCCAAAACCTTCACAAAAAAATCAATACCCATTAAAAGAAAATATAGGATATAAAAATATAACCACTTGTTCTCAACTTCCATGATACCTAAAATACCTCTTATAAATGGACCACACATATTGGGTATGACCCATATTACCACAATAATAACAATGAATCTTTGGTGCCTCAAAATGTGCCTATGTAACTACAGAAAACCCATTTTAGGCATGATGAGGTTCATCTAAAACCACTTTCATTCAAGGAGTGAGAGATTGGGGTATTCCCCCCAACTACCATTGATTTACTATTATGGTTTATCCCCACAAATAATTTTCCCTTTTCACCAAACCACTACAGATAGAAAATAAAAAAAAACTTATTCAAAGGGAACCCCCTCCACTTCCATAGTGTACAGTACACTTGTGCTCCCCGATGCCACACAGAGAGCAAGGAGTCATTTTTATCTTCACACTTAAATCATCAAATAATAAATTATCCATTAAGAACATACATTATTTTATTTAGTTCTTTTAGATTATTGGTCAAGCCATCTATAATTCAGGCCTGTTCTTTGATTTTGATCCAAAATTCAGCTTTATATTCTAAATTTCCAAGAATTTATAGATTTGAGTTTTTCCACCAATACTTTTTGTTTTAAATTTTATTATGATTTTTATTGAATATAACGATTTTATTCATTTACCACACCATTATAATTTTTTTATCTCTATAGATGTAAAATTATTCAAGGGATTCCTCAAGCTTAGCTTCAAGATCAATCTATCCATTGATTCTATGATTTTAATTATCGATGTACCCCTCTTTATGCTTGTCTACAATAGCTATAAGGAATTCCTCCTTGAGGTATTTATATACTTTAAACTTCTCTACTTTATATTCCTCTAAGTACTCATCTTCACAAGATATAAAGTTCTTTTTCATGAATAATTTTCATTGCACTCTTCTCTTTCTCATACCACCCTTAAAAGTTCTCTTAATGGGATCTTCTTTTTCATTATAATATTGGAAATTATTTGGAAACCTAGTATAAAGATACCAAAATTTTCCACATATGAATTAATTGTGGGGTAGCTTCCCCTTGAACTTTTTTTTTCCTCTTTTGATATTAGGGGAGAGAAATGACATCATCTCACCAACTTCTTCTTCCTCAGTTTCTTCTTTGATCGAGAATTTTTTCATAGTATTTTATGCTATCTTCTAAGACTATTAATTTGTAATAGAATCATTTTCATCATTTATCATTTCATATTCCATAAGTTTGTTTTGAAAAATGTCAAATGTCACCTCTTTCAGAACTTTATCTTCAAGAATTATAACTTTTGAATTAAAGTGTGGAGGTAATATTATCAGTATCCTTTTGATAATTTTTACACCCTCAATTAATTCTCTAAGAGAATTAATGTATTTAGTAAGAATATTAAATTGATAAAAAAATACATTAACAGATTCACTCAGGCTCATTCTCAAATTTTTATATTTATTCCAAAAAAGTTGTAACTTTTCTTCATGAACCTTTGAGTCTCCTTCATAGATATTAAAAAGATTTTATCATAGGGAATGTAATTACATTATTAAAATAAATTGTATGTAAATAGGGTTTTATAAATATCTCCGTAAGTTATTAATTGGCATGGCCACTATATCTTTCTATTCAGGGTAATTTTATGATAAAAACACATTATCCATGATGGATGTGATCCTGTGAATGGCCACCATAAACACATCCAACTCCAATGATTTAAATTAATGTTGTATACATTTTTTACACAATTAGAAGTTTCTCCCTTTAAATATAGTAATACCTTTATGGTTGAAAACCACTTCCATAAATTCAGAGATAAAATCCACACAAATATACCTTTAATACCACTTATTGGTCCCCAGACAAGGTTTTTACCCTGTGGGTGAATTGGGATATATGAAACATTAATATTTACCCATTATCATGATATTGTTTCATAGTTATTGGAAAAAATTCTATATCCCTCACAATATATATGAAAATGATGTAAGTAGTAAATAGAGACAAAATATTTTACTTGGTTCACCCAAATGGGAAACTCTAAGGTGCATGCATGATAATGTGCTAGTGAAATAAAAAAACTAAATCTAACTATATTTTGGTTACATGGTATGGAGTTTCCATAATGACCCTCATGGTTTACAACCATAAACATAGTAAATTTTAATACTCTCCTAATAGAGTGGGACACACCGCTCTCCATACAACAACCTTTTTATCTCATAAATGGTAATCATTGGTTACACCTATAGCAGTGTATAACTTTGTTGCACCTTCCTCAGTTTAAATAAATCTACATGAACTCCCAGTGAACAAGACTCCTGGAACACGTCTCTTATTTTACCTTATTCATTTGTGAGAGTTTCTCAGCACAATGATTTTTTTCCTTTGAAAATTATGTGCAAAAAATGTGCAAAAAGATGGCCTCATTGTCCTTATTTTTCATGTCATCTCAAAACATCATATTTTCATGAATAATATATTCCCATATTTATCATGTAAAAGAGAGATTTCCATTCTCATCCAACATCAATTCCCCCACCAACTCTTTTTTTAAATTAAAAAAACCCATTTTATTGCTTCCAAATTTCCTATCATATTATTTAGTAAAAAAACTCTCATCATGTGTTGAATCACTCTCCATGTCATATAATTCACTCCCCATGAAGAGAGACATGGATATTTTGGTTCAACCTAAAACATACCTAGTATTTATTAAAATAATTGAAACATGTTTTATTTATCTTCCCTTGAGCATTAGATTGATTTTCTTTAGGATATAAAGACCACATATGAATGATTATTAAATAAATGAGATATTATAGGTTTTATAGTTTAATAAAAATAAAATGATCCATATTCCTTATGTTACTATACCCTTTTTAAAAAACCCTATGTGGATGCATTTTACTAATTACTCATGTGTATCCCCATAAAATTCATGTACGTAAACCTTTACAAAATTGAGTTCCTTCATATAGCTGAATTCATTTACATAGGAAAAAATCTCTACATATCTAAATTCCTGAATGTTCTTGAATTCTCTGCATAGCTGGTGGATTCACATATATGAATCATTCACATATCCAATTAATTCATATAACTAAATTCCATTATGTAGAATATTTTCATACATGAGCTCATTCACATGGACAATTTTTCATATGTGGGGACATTTCTATTTTTAACAAAGCTACATAATTCTAGATTACACTAAATTCATCCCACCTTATTTTAAATATTTGTTAGCCTTCAACATGTAGACTTAAACTAGAGATAGAGACTAATTCCAAGATTCTTTTCTTCCCATTTTCAACAAACACAACTCAAAACACACTCTAAAGGGAGTTTTTTTTTCAACACTTCATGAGAGAGTTTAAAACCATATTATTAGAAAACTATATAAATTTTTTCATCACATTGAATCATCATTAGTTGTTTGACTTCTTCAATTATGTATTACAACTATTTCTTCATCCAAATAATCCATGTAAAAGTTTTGGTGATGTATATATACTCTGCTTATTCTATTCCTAAATAAAAAACATTATTTATTACTTAGCCAACTAAAAAAGTATTCCCAATATATAAAATACCACAACTTATATTTTCAACCCATAATGTCACCAATCTAATTAATATATAAATAAGAAAATAAATACTTTTTATTTCTATGTTTTAACAAAAAAACCATAATATAAATTTCCACAAACATATCTTATTACTCTTATCACTCCCATAAGATGTTATTTTTATGGAAAACTTTTTAACCTTGATGTTAATCATGTAACATAAAAAATATTCAAATTCATAATTCATTAATCGTATGAATTTATCAATAAATTTTTTCTTCCCACCACCAAAAATGATATCATCAACAAATAAAAAAACAATGATATATTCTTATTTTGATATTATTAAATAGAGGTTGTGATCAACCCCTCCCCTACTGAATTTAATCTAACTCATGAAAGTATACAAACTTTCATTCCAAGTATAGGATTATTACTTTAGGCTATACAATTATTTTCTCAACCTACACACTTTTAAATCATCATTTCCTTAAAAACATTAAACTATTTGTTTGATATATACCTATTCATTTAGAAATCCATTCTAAGAGACTATCTTGATATCCATATAAAATATTATCAATTTTATTTAGATTTACACTGTTAGAATGAGTCTAATAGACTCCATTATTACCATTGTTAAAAATGTATCAATGACATAAATTTGTTTAACCTGATCATATCCTTTGTAAAATAACCTCGATTTATTCAGAAAAACCTTTTCATTTTCACCCAACATTCTTTTCAAGACCCATTTTTTAGCAATCAAATTATGTTTCTTTGGTATTCCCACAAGATATTAAGATTAATTTTTATCAATTTGATCCATTTATCCATTCATGGATTTCTCCCATAAATATTTCTTTACCACTTATTAAAAAAATTATAGTTATGCTTATGATAGTAGAGTAGTGTACTGTAAAGTTATCATTTTTTGGGTTTATATAGGTGTAGTTTTATCAAAAAAATATTTGATATGTTGACCTCATCATGTATTCTCCTTTTTGAAGTCAATGATTTTTATTATTCAGTAATATCTTAAGCCACCGATTTAACTTTAGAATTATCTGCTTCATATAAATAATTATGTACACAACTATGATTCATAACTTGTTGTATTTTTTCATAATAAACTTCAGTAAAATATATAATTATATAACTGTTCTTAGAATATCCATTAATAATCTTAACATCATTTCTTTCCAAAATACTTTTTTAAACTTTTGTTGAGACATGTATAAGCTTTATTATTGAATGAGAATCCTAAAAATATCCCTTATTATATAATATCTCCAACCTTTCCTTGATTACATTATTTGACTTGAATACAAAACTTACTCCCAAACACCCTAAAATTATTTAGTGTTGGACTTATTCTTAGATACATTTCACAAGGAGTTTTATTTTTATTAGGTTTAAGAAAATCTCTATTCAATGTGTATACTTCCATTTGCACAAAATTCTTCTAAAAATGGCATGACATGCTACTATCTATCAACATTGTTTTTACCATATTGCTTACCATATGGTCCTCCTTTATTCCACATCATTATGTTGTGGTGTACTCACTGATAATATTTCATGATTAATTCCATGTTTCTCTAAGTAATTATCTAACTTATAGAAAGTTTAGTCCATACCATTATAAGACATTATAACCTTGATTATTCTCATGATTACATTCTACACTATTCTCTAAAATCACTTAATACACTTAATTACTTCAGTTTTCCCTATAAAAACATGATACATCACATTATACTATAATTATTAATAAAGAAATGTAATACTTTTCACCATATGTTTTAGGAACATTCATAGGTATACACATATCTATGTGGATCAAATTAAGTATATATTTCTTAATATTATTATTTAACATATGTAAATTTCTCAAAATATTTCTTTTTACACTAGAAACACACGTATTCTCTTGATTTCATTTCAGATTCATCATATCAATTGCTGCTTTCAATTTTCAAAGATTTTACATGATTTTTTTATTAAAATAATTAAATTAAATCTCCAAGTTAATTATCATGTATGTATAATAATAAATAAGAAGTATAAAACAAAGACAGAATGCATGTGATATTATAGTAGTTTGGTTCAATGTTAACCTACATCTACTCTTACACCACTTTACTCTTTGAGAGACATATTATGAACTACCTAATTTTTGAAGGGAATCATGACCCAATATAACCATCTTTTCTAGTAGAGGTATAACTAATATAGACAAATGAATTTTAATGGCGAGTTATAGTTCATTAAAATAAATAATTTTTAAGGAATATATAACCAACCATGAATTTAGAATCTGGGTGTCACAACCCAAAATAACTAACTTTAGAATGTGAGATTCAAAACATAAATAGATAATTCTTTTATTGGGAAAAGAATAAACCAATTTTTTAGTATAGATACGAAAGATAGAAATAATTAATATAGACTAAAATAAAACTAGGCTGGTGAATTCAATGAAGATAGTTATTTCACAACCACAAGTTCATGAGTAATGGATCAATGAGTTTCTTCAAGGAAGTGGTATTAATAATAGAATATTAGGTTCCCCTTGAGATTTCATCTAGAATAAGAGCCTACGTTCATACATGATCGTTTGGAAATACACATCATCAAACAAAACATGAGATTTTGATGGATCACGCTAAATTAAAATATCATAGTAATATAATATCTCTTTGTATCATATATTTTAATAAGTATTTTTACACTTTAAATAAGACTAAATAACAAAAAAAAACTAAACTTTTTTTTGGATAATTCAAAATTACTCAAAATAATTAGAGAGAGAGTAATGGATTGTCATTATATACTAATCATTCAATATTCAAAAACTAAATAATAGTTTGAATCAAATTGAATTCGCCATTAAACATTTTAAATATATATTCATAATATTTAGTCAAAGTAAATCCCATATATATTTCATCATTTTCTTATGTAAAATTCATATTTAAATATTTAAATACTTTCTATATACATGTAGATATGCGATAGAATTATAAATTTAAATAATACTACATTAAATACAATACAATAACTTTGAATAATATTTTTAACATTAATTTTTTTTCTAAACATTAAAAAACAAATAAATTACATGTAATAAATAAATTCAAAAATTTGAAACTTCTAGTTGCAGGTTTATGTATGAAAGAAGAATAATTTAAATATATTTAAAAATCTCCAAAAACACTTTACATGGATTCCATATGATTGATATGAATTTTTGGAATTAATAAATAAATTAAAACAAACATTATAAACATGTAGTAAATGAAAATATAAAAAATATATGAAAAACAAAGCAGTCTGGGTAATCTGAAAATTTTCAAATTTTCAACGATGTAAAGGATTGACCATTTGAATCAATCTACCATGATGTTTGAATAACCCTAAGGTATTAACCACATAAGCATACAACTTACTGTGAGGATCAAATTGTCGTGAGGCATGAATAATCATGAGGTACCAACCACATGTGCAAAAAACTTACCATGAGGGTTAACTTACCATAAGGTATCAACTACAAGAATAAATCAATAGACCAAAAGAACAAATGATAAAAGACAAGAAAAAATCATCAAACACAAGTGAAAAATACTATATGTCAAGTTAAGATACCATGAGAATATTCAAGGAACTATGAGACATAAAAATGAAGAAAGTCAAGTGACTTTAATCCTAAAGTGATCATGAGGACCACAATAGGTCAAGTGATTGTGAGAATTAAAACATGATTAACAAATATATAAATGCTTACGCTATAAACTTTTTTATAAAGACAGTATATAAAGACCACAAAAATATTAATTACAAGTCATATATATGATGTTTTGAAAAATTATAATTACCCGATTAAAATAAAAATCATTTGAGGTATTTTTAATATTCAAAAACATAACAAAAATAAACAAACAACAATATTGTAAATCATATCAAACATTAGGCACTCAAAAAATCTCCCATTTTAAAAATTAAAAAAACCTTAATAATATTTTACAAAATTCTCCCCCTTTTTAAATTTATCATAAAAAGATTAAAATGAATTAAATCATAAACATATTTAAAATATATTTCAAAATATATCATGTTTAAATATCATAAAAACACCCTTTAATAAATGTATATTAAGTCAAAAATATAATCAAGAGTAAAATGAAATTTCTAAAAAAAAATTCCATAATAGAAATATCAATTTTTATTTTATTAAACATTAAAAAATACAAAGGTTTGGTAAAAATATCAGTAAGTTGATGATCATTTGAAACATATTCTAAAACAATATCTCGTTTATTAAAAAAATCTATAATAAAATGAAATCTCATGTCAATATGCTTTAGTTAAGAATTTTGTAAAGGATTTTTTTAAATATAAATAGTAGAAGAATTATCACAACAAATAGAAATATTTTTAAAATTAAAACCATAATAAAAAATGATTGTTTTATCCATATAGACTAGGAACAACATGGTGAAACATAAATATATTCATGTTCAATATTAGATAAAGAAACATAATTTTTTTCTTTGAAATTAAAGATATTAATTTTTTATGTTAATGAAATATACCTAAAGTACTTTTTATATTAATTCTACATCATCCAAAATCAGTATCATAAAAACTAATAGAATAAAAATAATTCTATCTAAAATAAATCAATTCATAATACACAATTCATTTAATAAATCTTAAAGTTAATTTAAAAAATTTTAAGTGAGATTTCTTAAGATCATATCAAAATCTAGTATATAAATAAACACTGAACATTATATTAGGTATTGAAGAAATAAAATATAATAAACTACCAATCATACCTCTAAAAATTTTATAATCTATATATTTTCCTTATATATCTAAACCTAACTTGAAATAAGTACTCATAGGGATTTGAAAAGTTTTACAAGAATCTAAACCAACTATCTACACTAATTGTTTATTATATTTATTTTTATTTAATAATACCCTGTAATTTCTTTCAAAATTTGGAATACCCAAAATGTATTTACATTATCCTATTAAAATTATATCAAATTCACCTTCCATAAAGTTAGAAAATTCATGTAATTCAATTGAAGATCTAAAAATAATACATTTAAATAAATTTGAACAATTAAAACATCATTTGAAATCCTTTTAATAAAAAACGTAGGATCTAATTTACATTTATTAATATCATTTATCAAAAACAAAAAAGTGATTATATCTTTCCAAGTATGAGGTTATTTATTTAGACCATATAAAGGTTCTGATATATTAAAAAAATATTTTAAAATTTATTATTTTTAAAACCAAGTGGTTGATTAGAAAAAAATTCTTCAAAAAAACAATTAAAAAAGAACTTTAAAAATCCATTGGAAATAATTAAAAACCTTGAAAGTAAACAAAATCTAACAAAATTCTAATAGATTAAATTATAGAAATAAGTAAAAATGATTCATCAAAATCTATACCTTCTTTTTGATAATAGCCTTGAGATATAATTTCAGCATTATTCATAAAAATTTGATCATATTTATCCATTTTATTCCTAAAATACCATTTAGTTCAAATAACATGTTTATCTACAAGGGTTCAACTAAAGACCAAACATTATTTATATGAAATTTGATTAATTTTATTTTCAAAAATAAATAAACCAATTATCTTCATTTAAAAAATAAACAAATCATTTTACACACATTCATAAACAAAAATATAGTTTTCATAAAAAATTAAAACAAAATTTCAAGTTTTAATTCTAGAATCAAAATTTCCAATTATATTATCAAAAGGGTGATCTATATGAATTTTATATGATTTATCATTAGAATAAGAAGGATTATTCTCTTCATTAACAATTACATTATTATATTAAGGTTTTTCTTCACCAAAAAAAAATTAATTAAATTCATCTTGAAAATTATCTACATCTGAAATCTTTTTCAAATTATCTTCATCAATCTTACCATAAACAAATACTTCAAAAATCATAGTTTTTTATTATAAACTCTATAATATTTTTATGTTATTTTAATAGACTATAAAAATTATTCATCTCTTTTAGTATCAAATTTATATAAATTATTCTTATCATTAAAAATAAAAACTTTACACCAAGTTTTTTTTGAAATAATTGACATTAGGTTTCTTTCCTTTAAAAAACCAATAAAGATTTTTCTTTCAGAATAATATAATTAAAACTCTATTTCAAATATAACAAGCTATATTTATATATTCATCCCAAAAATATTTAGGTAATTTATATTCATTTAACATAGTTTTTGAAATTTTTATAATAGTTCTATTTTTTTTAAAGAACACCATTTTTTATGGTAGTCTAGGACTATTCAAATTATAAAAACAACCATTTTAGTCACAAATTTTTATAAATTAAAGTTTAAAATATTTAACTTCATTATCAATTTTACTATAAATAATTTAATAATAATTTTTTAACTAATTTACAAAAAACAATTAGATAAAGTATATCTTTTATGAGAAATAAAATAAGTCTAAGTAATTATATTAGAAGAATAAAAAATCACAAAAACATATTTATTTCCCCTTAAACTACAAATATTTATTGGAGAAAATAAATAATAATTAATAAGATATAATGTTATAACAATTTTAACTTCATTAAGGGACCTAAAAATTATTCTATACTATTTAATTTTTATTGAAGAATAAAAAATAAAATTATTATTATTTTTAAAAATTGGCAGCTACTGAACATGACATTTATCTGATAGTTTGGGTAATAGTTGAAAGTTAACATGTTGAATAATTCGATGCCATAATATATCATATACTTATATTTCATCAAGAAACATAAAATTTTGGTTATTTAACTCAAAAAAATCAATAGAATAAATATTATCTTTTCAATTTTCATAAAATAAAATAGATTCATTTTTGAAAACTAAACATTTATTATCTTCAAATTTAACACTCATTCCATCATCACATATTTGTAAAATAATTATTAATTTAGGTTTCAAAAAATCATTGTATAATAATTTATAAAATACAAAAAATGTTAAATATACCTATAATGACCTGGATTTTCATGGGTTGGACATTCCTAATGTAATTTTAGTTTTCCATTTTGTGGATGGTTTGTTTTGAGAACCGACATTCAGGATAGAAATATGGACTTTTTAGAATCTGAAAATAAATATTTTATACATGGTTTGAGGATTAGAGGGTATATATAAGATCAAGAGATCAACATAGGAGTTCTAAAGGTGGCTAGATAGATTTTTCATTTATACAGCATCCACCGGCTAGCCGGTGGGCTAGAAAGAACTGAGGGGTTCTTCCTCAGTGTACCTACTAGAAGGTGGTATCACTGGCTAGTTAGTGGGATTGTTTTGGGGTATTTTTAATAGGGATAGACCTAAAATTTTAGTGTTGGGGATGCTCAGTTTTCTGATGGGGAAGGGGGATTAAGAGAGGCCATTATTGGACTAATATACCTCCCTCACTCTCCTTTGATCCCTCATTAAGGGGGGATAAATATGGGTTGTTTGTGATGATGAATTAAGGTAAGATCATATGTTTACTTCTATTCTTGGACCCCACCTTCAATTTTACATACTTTTTTTATTTTTGTTAGGGTTTGTGTAATGATTTCACTAGAGCATGGTGAAATCATCCAAACATGATGTGGATTTCACTCTGATTGTGAAGAGGGAATCCTAAGATGTTATCTGGATGATGTCAGAAGTGATTTTGGTGAAGGTATGCTAATTCTTCAATTTAATTGACAATTTCAATTTAAGTGAATTAATTTAATTATGGAATAGATGTTTTGTGATTGTTATTTCACCCAAAATGGTGTTAGGTGGTGTGATTGACCTTCTATGGATGGTTTCATATATTTTTAGAACAACAACAGTGATAAATGAGATTTTCAATGTTTATGCCATATGGGTTGAAATTTAATAAAGAATTATAATTTTTTCATAAATTATTTTGTTTTTTTGGTATGAGATAGGTTTCTATGAGAATGGGCAGTGATATGATGGATTGGATGATCTTAGTTGAGGCATGTGTAGGATTGAAGGCTATATAGACAAGGCACGATGGAGGTCAATGCGAGGTTAACTCTGGTATCGGGGTAGGTGGACAATGTAATAGAAAACAATATGCATGTTTATGATTGAGAGTGAATACCTACATAAATACATGGGTTAAAGAATGGGGTATAAGTTCCATTATGGTCTTTAGGTGAGGTGTTAGGGTGTCATGGGCCTCATGGGATGGGAATAAGTGCTCTTGAGCATTGGGATGGTTTTGGGACCACCTTGAAAACTTGGTTGCCGAGGGGTGAGGGTACCATTATGTTAAAGAGAGACCTTGGGAAGGTTTTTGGGTATGTGTTGAGATGAATATGGCCTAAGTTTGGTTACCTAGAGCTATTGGGTAGGCATGGGTGGCTCAGATCCAGTTTAAAATGGTTGAGACCATCGTATGTATCGTAGGTGATGAAAACTCCCTCCAGAGGATAGAGGCAAGTATTGGCGTGTGAATAGAGTGAGTGGAGCCCTTAAGAGATTATCATTGGAATTCCATGGGTGTTTTGTGGCCATAAACTAGACCCCACCCATAGGTCAGTGTCTGGTAGGACATGATGGCTTGGGATGATCCTTGGGTAGAAGAACCAGGTGTTCTGAGGGGATTCAATGAGGTTGGACCAGACCTTGAGGTCTGGGATGAGGTGAAACATTGGGATGCAATGTCACCACTAGGTAATGGTATAGAGGTAGTGTCGATGAATAAGAACCACGGAGGGTCTGGAGGACCTAGTGGATGACTTGATGGGTGAGTTTAGACGTGTTGCAATGAGCGGCTAGGTCTCGAGCGACTAACACCCTAGGATCAGCTAACGAGATGACCAGAAGATTTCAACCCTATGTTTTGTGTTTAAGGGAACTTTACTTTAGGATTATTGGGTTGAGATAGTTTAGGTGACCTACCTAGAGTCTTCCGGGATGGATCAATGTACTAGGTGAATTTTCTTTAGAGTATTGGGCCAGTGGATGAATATTCCATGTTCCTTCAGGTATTAGGTCAGGAACCCTAAATTCATGGATTGGGTTGTATTAAAGGGTTCCCTGGAGTTTTTATGGATGGGATAGTGTGATAGACCACCCTAATGTCTGCATGGATGGTTTAGTGGATGATTGTGGCCTAACTCTAGGGTATCAGGTCAAGGTCATGGCTAGAAATAGCTTTGTTTGGTGTGCATGTGTTGGTTCTTTCTTTGTAGAATCTTGGGTCAAGGACCATTCCAGGGGATTTTTTGTGGTGTGATAGATGATTGATGGACCTACCTAGAGTGAATAGAGATGGTTTTAGGTTTTTGGATGTATGGTTGTACCTAGTTTCTGTGGGTATCAGGTTGAGGTTTTAAACACCACCCTACCCTAATTATGTGGATATAATATGGGTATCAGTATGATGAAATGATACAATAGGAGTATTACATCATGGTTCTAATGTAGGTTTTATTAGGTATCAGGGTGACCTAGTTAGTACCTGATGGCTGAACAGGTGTGTGTACCACATTGGGTGTCATGGAGGCCTGGTTAGTGCACGATGAATCGACAAGCATGTTTATTAATGTATTTATTTTACTCATTCCAAAACACACATATGAAGACATATATTATGTGTTCTTAGTGAGACCTTTCTGAATTTTATGATCACACCCTACATGATCATCTTAGTGCCCACACATACCTTATGTCTACATTTCATGTTAGGGCATAGGACATGCTGAGGATCGACTGGGGGAAGCTCGATGGGTTTTGGAGACTGGGTGTGTGGGTCCAATGATAATAGTGAGGATAGTGGGCATGCATTGTATTTTTTTGGATCATTTTGGTAGGTGATTAGTGTTGAAATGTTTTCTTTAACAAGATCATGTATTTTATTGCCTATGTTTATTTATGTTGTTTACTCTAATGGTTATTATGTGGATGATTCTTGGCTATTTATTCAGTTTGTATAAATTTAATTTGAGTGCATAGTCTCCCCATTGTAAAGATAAATACCTCACCACTAGCTAGTAGCCTCCAGTGATAGAGAGGTGTGCTTAAGGCCATGTGACACTTTGGTTTAGAATAGTTATAGATCAGGGTGTTACAAAATTGTATCAGAGATTTTTTTTTGTTTTATGATTTAGGTAGATTGTAGATAGGTTGTCTAGGTATGTGTCAGATCATGTGATGAATTCTAGACTAGTATGTCAATAATACTTGTTCTGATAGAAATTATAGGTTACCAGGGAATGGGATAATTATTCTTGGTTTTTATGTTATGTTTATATGATTTAATTTTGTGTTAAGAGCATAGATTTTGAGGTTTGTGGTTTATGGTGGTTTGGATCTTAGATGGTCGGTAGGAGGCTTGAGTTTCATTCCCATCTTGGTGGATAGAGTCCATGTACATGAATCATGGTCTTCATGTTGGATTCACATGAAATGCATTTCTTGTCTTTGGTTTTTTAATAAAGAGAGGTAAAAACTATTTAAAGTGTCAAAAAAACATATATAACATTTTCCCATATAACTTATTACTGGAATTATACTCAGTTTGATCATGATTTATTTTCTTCTGATGGAAGGTATTGTAGATATTATTGTCGGTGGTGTCTTAGTCTTGTAAATGAAGTCCCTTTATCAAAGGGATGTGTGGAGAAACTTTGTGGGTCATATCATGCATTTTATAACCTTGTGAAGACTCAACGAGGGAATAAAACCACGAATAGGTAGTTTAATAATAGTCATGTATTTCTCTAAAGAAATGGAAACCTTGAATGAATTTTGGAAAATCACGTGGCATGCCTTATGGTATCAAAGGATTTTTCAGAGGTCATGACTAGTTGGGTGACTTTATTAGTGGTTTTGGATGAACTCTCAACTAGTGTGGTGCGAGTATGGGTATATGATCATTGTTTTGGAATGATTCTTATGTGGATGGTGGTCGTGTGATATGATTGGGCATGGTTAGATTCCCCAATTTTGAATAGGAGTAATGAGGGTACTTTAGATTGGTCAAGACAAACATGCACATAGGGAATGATTAGTGGGTTAGGTGTGTGACTCTAGGAAGGATATACAAGAATCATGTGAGCGTGATTCATGTTTTGTGATTGGGTTATATGGGATCATGCAACCATTGGGTCTTGTTGAGGCTGATCTAGGTAGAATACATGAATATGTGAGAAAATTCATGGTGGATCACTCTACCATGAGGGGTAGAATGGGCATTGATGTGGATTTTTGGGAAATTTCTTAGTGTTTAATAGAAAGTGTGCATGAGTTATTAACAGTTCCAGGTGGTCCTTGGTTTAGTGAATAGGCTATGTGTGGGTCCATTGGAAATGGTTTAAGTTATGGATAAACTTGAGTGGTGTGATGTCGGTATCACTATGGTGGTTTTAGTTTGGATAAAATCTTGGGGTGAGGTGACTAGTGATCTTGGTGAGACACATGTGGTCATGGAGGCCATGATATTTTGTTTATAAATGAGATATGTACCTTAGTGGTGAGAGGTTATGTTTAAGACCCATTGATGTAATGTGGTATGGTCGATCAAAGAATATTCCTTGACATGAATTATCAGGGAGGAGAAAACATGGCTTAAGATTACTAACACACATGTAG
The DNA here is from genome assembly GCA_963277665.1 of Viscum album. Classification (NCBI taxonomy): domain Eukaryota; kingdom Viridiplantae; phylum Streptophyta; class Magnoliopsida; order Santalales; family Viscaceae; genus Viscum; species Viscum album. Next base: position 971,646,111 of record OY728159.1, on the reverse strand, counting down.
TGTTGGGACCCATTTGGGGTCTGAACTCATGGAGTGTAGTAAGGGAATCCATGTAGTGGGGAGTACACCACTGGCTATAAGAGGGTATGAACCTCACCTTGGATGTTCTGTAGATATACTGAAAATGATGTTTCTAGTGATTCGAGAATGAGTTCCAGTTGGAGTTTAGATTTGGTGATCAAGTATTAGTGGGTTGTCTATGTTTATCTATTGCATATGGTGATGAATAAAATGCAAGATAAGAGTTTTTGTAGTTTTATTAATGGGTGACGATAATGATAGTCTTATATTGGGGAGTTCCATATCATTTTTGGGTGCATGGACCTTGTGTATTAATGGTCATAGTGGTGAGAACAGTTGTGGATGGTTAGGGTGGAGTCATAACTCAAGTGTACAAAAAAACCTATTAATCTCTATTACTCAATAAATACCATATTCTAAGTTCAAGTGTAGTGTGGGTTATATTTGGTGCATTAACATCATACTTGGGGTGGTTTTTATGTGATCTAAGTGTGTGTCAAATTAGAGGTGTGCCAATGCTTAGGGTGAGGGAACGATGGATGGGGAAGGAAATTAGTAATCCAACCTTGAAGTTACACTAAGGTTTAGGTTTATAATTTGGGGTTAGTTCATGGGTAATGTTATGATGCCTCTAGGTGTAGGGCATCATGACCAGGCTTGAAGTTTGGTGATGCATCAATATGAGCAGCCAAGTATTTTTGATGTTTTTATGAATGAGGTAGGTTAGGATACATGGTTTTATGGTTTCCATGACTTCCCTAGGATGAGAATAATTATAGTGGGTAGACTTCAATGACCCACATTGTTAAACGTTATAAATTTTAGGGGGAATTTGAATTTTCACATTGGTGGATGGTTCATTTTTTGAGAATCAGTGTTTGGGATAGAAATATAAAATTTTTAGTGTTGTAAAATAAATATTTTGGATGTGGTTTATGGATCTTAAGGCATCCAATAGATCGAGATATCAATAGAGGATGTCTATATATGGATAGAGGGTTGTTTCATTCCCACAACACCCATGAGCTAGCTCATGGGATATACATAATCGAGGGGTTCTTCCTGGGATCACCGACTAGATGACGGTGCCACTAGTTAGTTGGCGGGACTCTTTTAGGTTATTTTTAATAGGTACATCCCCATAATTTTGGTTTTGGGGATTATTGAGTTTTTAATGGGAAGGGGGCTTGTGAGAGGCTATTATTGGCCAAATCTCCCTCCTCTTTCCTCCTTTGATCCCCCATCGAGGTGGGATGAATCTGATCATTTTGTGATGAATAATCATTTTAAGATAATATGCTTTATTCCATTCTATTCCCCCCTCAATCTCCTCTATTTTCCTTTAAATTTGGTTATATCTTGGGGGATGATTTCCCTAGATCACTCTGAAATCATCCAAGCTTGATGGGGATTTCACTCTACTTGTGAAGAGGGAATCCTAAGAGGTTTTATGCATGACATTAAAAGTGGTTTTTATTGAAGGTATATTGCTCAATAAATTTTATGAAATTAAATTAAAGATATAATCAATGTTTTGTGATAGAATTTTCACCCAAAATGGTGTATAGGAGGTGTGATAGACCTTCCCCAGGTGATTGGATGCAGTTTTGGCATGATGGTAGTGCTTAGTGAGTTTTTTGACATTTATTCCATGTGGGTTAAAATTAAGTTGTTAACTATAATTTTTTATTTCATTTTCCATGATATAGATTCCAGAGTGTGGAGAAATTACTCAGTCGTCTTAGTAGATCTTGGTGGAGGCATGCACAAGCTTGGTAGGTGCTTGGATAAGGCTCGATGGAGCTTGGTGAGGGTTAACTTCGGTATTGAGGTAGGTGCACCCAATAATACAAAACCATATGTATGTTTATGATTGAGAGTGAATTCCTACAAAATTTTATAGGTTATAGAATAGGTTATAAGGTATGTTATGGTCTTTAGTTGAGGTGACGAGGTGGATTGGGCTCCAAGGATAATAAGTTCCCTTGACCACTAGGTTGGTTTTGGGATCATCTCAATGACTTAGAAGATGAGGGGTGAGGGTACTGTTTAGATGAAATGAGACCTTGGGTAGTTCTAGATGTGAGTGTAGATATATAGATGTACTAGGTTTGGTTACCTTGATCTAGTGGGTATACATGTAGGGATTGGGGATTTTTGATGATGGGAGAGGCTGTTTTATGTCTCCTGGGTGATGAGAACTCCCTCCTAAGCCTGTAGGTGATTCTTATTGTGTTCTTGGAGTGAGAGGAGTAATCCAGGACATGGTGTTAGGATGCCATGGGGGGTTTTGGTTAGGATATGGAACCTATATTTGATGCCATGATTATGTAGGATGTGATGTCTTGGGATGATCCCTCAGTAGCAAGAATAGGTGTATCGAGGGGCTTTAGAGAGATTGGACCAGACCTTGAGTTTTAGGTCAGGGTGAGCCTTCTAGTGGTAGTTTCATTAATAGGTGATGGGCTAGAGGTTGGATCGATGAGTAGGAACCTTGATAGTTCTAGATGACCTAATGAATTCCCCGACAGGCAGGTTGAGACATGTTGTGATGAGGGTCTAGGTCTTGAGTGGGTAGCACCCTTGGATTATTTTCTCTACTGAGTGGTGGATTATGACCCTGTGTTCTATGTTTGAGTGACCTTTCCTTGAAGATTCTTAGGTCAGGAAACATAAGGTGGCCTCCTTAGATTATTCAGGTATGGTTCATCATGCTAGGTGAAATTTCCATAGAGGCTTGGGTCGATGGATTCTTGTTCAATGTTCCTTAAGGTATCAGGGTGAGGACCTTTTCATGCAGGGCTTGGGTTAGTATGATGGACTCCCTAAAGTCTACAGGGATGGTCTGGTGTGATGTATCTCCCTGATTTTTGTGGGGATGGGTTGATGAATGACCATTCCCCATTGCTCAGGTGTCACATCAATTCCCTTTCCAGATGTGGCTTGGGTTGGTGTGTATGTATTGGAACTTTCTTTATAGAGACTTGGGTCGAGGATTACTCTGAGGATTGGGTTGTGGTATGAAAGATTACTGATTGAACTCCCTAGAGTGATTAGGTATGGTCATAGGCTTTTGGATGTATGGATGTACCCAATATATGTGGAAATCATGTTGAAGTTTTAGATGCCACCCAACCTTGAGTATGTGGGTATGAGAGGTGAATTAGTACAATGGAACAATACAACATATTGATTCTATAATGGCACCAAAGAATGTTTGATCAAGTGTTGGGGTAGGATGGTTTTCACCTAATGGTATGACAGGCATGTGTACTTCGTCTGATTTCATGGTGGCCTGGTTAGTGTATGATGACTTAGAAATAATATTTATTTATATATTTATTTTCCTCATGAAAACATATACATATGATTTACTATATTATGGGTGCTTCATGAGACCCTATAGGGTTTTATGATCACAGCATTAATGGCTATCTCGATGCATCTGTAGACCTTATGTGTTCAATTTAGGTCATGGAATAGGATGTGATGAGGATCGGGTTGGGGAAACTCAATGAGTTTTGGAGATAATGTGTGTGGACCTAGGTATGGTAGTGGGGAAAGAGAGTATGTGTTTTATTGTTTTATTTTGTATTTGGGATCATCCCAATGTGTGATTAGTGTTTGAATGTTTTGTATGACTGCATCATGTATGTTATTTCCTACGTTTCTTTATATTTCAAACTCTGATGGTTGTAATGTGGATGATTCTTGGTTATTTATACTATTTGTAGGAATCTGATTTAAGGCCATAGTCTCCCCATTGTATGGATTAAACCCTCACCTCTATTCTATAACCTCTAGAATATGGGGAGTCATACTTGAGGCCATTTGGTACTCTGTCTTGGGTGGGTTTTGGGTCAAGGTGTTACAATACCTACTTCACTAAATCCCTTAAACTTTCCCATTCATTTATCTTTTAATGTCATAGAGTCTAAATCACATTTATTATAAGATATAAAATTTGATATATCTCCAATCATTCTTCTAGAGTATCCATTTTCCATGTGCCATGTATCTTTGACACCCTTAAGGCATGTTTCCTAAAAATATTAATCAAATGGATTTTTTTGTTATCCATGCTATCTTGGGTCTAATCAAGTTAGTATAATAATTCTTAGGTACCCATGAAAATTTTAAATAAGTATTCATTTGTAATATAGAAGATAAATTCTTGGAAATAAAATTTTTAGTATGGCCTAAATAATGAGGAAATATGAACAAACATCCATTAGCATAGTTCCATTTCCTTACACATTTAAATCGTGTAATATTAGATATATTTCCTTTATAACTCTTAAAAAATAAATTATTTTATAACATAGGTATTTCTTATTATAAATAAAACCAATCTTGTCTTTATTTAGTTTCATAATTAACATCATTTTATCATACTTTTCCTGACATCGAAAAATAAATAAATTTTCTTTCAAATAAACAATTTATTTCTTCATATTTTCATTCTATTTTTGTGAAATATATAAATCATTTAAAATTTTTCATTTTATCAAGAATAAATATTTTTAATTACATCATTTTTATAAGCCACTTTCTTATTTTTCTCAATAGGATCCTTATTTTATCCTTTTAATTTTTATACAAATCATTTATTCCTAAGTTATATTTTTGTAAATTTTTATTTGGTTTAATTATTTAATCAATATTAGGTTGTTCAAATTCATAATTATATGAATTTAAATAATAATAAATACTAACTTCATTCACACTAGTTTCTATCAAGAATAAGTTAACTATTTCTTTTTCACTTCCATTTTCATCACTTAAATTAGATTCTTCTATGAAAATCCATCCAACCATAAAATCTATTTAGTATTTTTATTATATTTGTTATATTTTATTTCTTACTTAAGTTTTAGATAGGTATGTTTCATGTGTCACTTCTTTCCTCACTCATAATATGTTTGTTTAGAAACATAATTATAATCGGGTTTATCTTTATTATTTTGATCATCCTTGGGATTATAATTTCTAAATCATTTCTGTAATCCACTAGTTATTTTCATTATTTTGTAAACACCATTCTAAATTGGCTATTTCTTTCTCACTTTCTTGTGATTTATAATCAAAAGAGTTAGTAGAAATATTTATATTCAATTTATATACAACACCTTTCAAATTTAATGTCTCATGTTTAGTGATATTATTAAACTATAGTTCATATTTATGTAATTTACCAATGAGTAGTTCCAACCTATATTCCTTAAATTTCATGATTTCATAAATTATTACTTTCTTCATACACTATTTATTAGGTAGATCTCTCAAGAATCTTTCAACAAACAAAATATTTTCTAAATTTTCTCTAAGGAAATTCATTCCATTAATAATATTGTGAATTGGTGATACATCTAGTTAACACTTTCATCTTCACCCATGTGGAAATATTGATACCCATCCTGAAGAATTAAAGATATTTGTCCTGATTGGATTATATGAACTAAGGTGAGTAACTTAGAAATTTTTCCATATTTTATATGTAATCATAGAATAATATGCATGACTAATGGTTAATAACATAATATAAAATATTCATAATTTTATAATTCAAAACATATTTCATAGAATCATTTCTTGTAAGAGAATCAAGGTTAATATTGGGTAATTTATATATTTTTACCATCATAGTACAATGATCAATATGGAGTTGCTTATTGTATGCCAATATTCTAGATTGCTAGTAACCATAGTCATTTACCTCAAAATGTAGTAGCTTCTGAGGAATCCAAACATCATTTATTTTCATCCCTGTCATATTACAAAGATCATGTTCCATAGACTATTAGGTCTAGGATATTCAGGTTATAACAAAAATAAATAAGTAATAAAACTTATATCTGATAAGTTTAAGCTTTGATACCAAGTGTTAGATCTGATTAATAAGGTAAAAGGTATTGGGGGGGGGGGGGGTGAATAATCCATTTTAAAATTTAAAAAAATTGAATTAAATCTATACGTTAATTATCATGCACATGAAATAATTAATAAATGGAAAAAATAGAGTACCTTGTAAATTTTAAAGTAGTTTGGTTAAATGTAAACCTATGAATACTCTTACACCTCTCTACTCTTTGAGAAATATGTTATGCACTACCTGATTTTTAAAGGGGAATTATGTTCTAATAAATCTTACCTTTTATAGTGTAATTATAAGCAATACAGACACCCAAATTTAAATGGGGATTTATAACTTGTTATAATACATAATATTTTAGGAATATATAACCCACCCTTACATTATAATTTGTGATTCCTAAGTTGAAGGATCAAAATTTAGAATCTAGGAGTCACAACCTAAATAAAGAATGATTTTTTTCCTAGGAAAAGCATATAAAAAAGTTTAAGAACATATGAAAAACATATAAAGAATTAATATAGACTCTAATAAAACTAGGTAGATGAAGTTGATGAAGAAAAACGAAGAACATCCAATGGTTCATGAGTAATGGGTCGATATATCTATTCTATTTAGTAGTAGAATCCATAACATATTTGGTTCCCATTGAGAGTTTTATAGCCCCATGGGAATTGTTAATTTCCACAGGGTTACCAACTTTAGAAATTTATAACATGAATCAAAAAAACCACTAAACAATAAGGCAGTATAGGAATTGAAAGTTCAAGGTCCAACCCATAGATACAAGGTCGGAGAAAATTTTAATTAGATAAAAAAGACCAAAACTAATTTATGTTTGTAGAAATTAAATCTAAGCTACTTGGAATGTGATTAATGAAGAATATGAGAGAAGAAAATATAAAGAGGGTGTTGGGAAACAATGAATCCAGGTTCATGGGATGGAAATGTATAAAATAAAAAATAAAAAATCATGAATTCATCAGAATTGGGTCCTAGTGAGCCCAATGGTTAAGGTAAAAACTATCCATCCCAAACTCTCCCTTTTTCATAGTCAAGTACTTCAGATTGCAAAGGTTGGGTAACCCAAAACCTCATTTAAACATAGGGTAAAGACAAAAATAATGGTCATGGAGGAATTAAAAACCATATAAATCACATAAAACATTAGTATTCAATCAAATCAAGCGATGCTCATGCTCAAATAAATAAATAAATTAAACCACCTCCCCAACCCCCTCACAATTATCATACAAGAATAATAAAGAAAGAGATAACACTGAATGAAAAACATGAAATCCTAACATAAATTGAAATCAAAAAATAAAATACCTCATAAAATCAATCCCTGTTCACCACACATGATGCACCATAAAGAAATCACCCACTCATGATAACCATGAGAGGGTACAAACTAGGGCTCTGCGGTGATGAGAGTAAAAAAATCTTATATAATGACCGCAAACCAGGGCTCTGTGGTGATGAGAATCTCTGACAGTTAGCCCTCATCAAGGATCCATATGAGATTAATCTTACTTTGTGGTTAAGGGGGTCATTTTATAAGGGTTTTCTTCCTCCCTCATTTGCATATAAGATCTCATAGTTATTTTTATAGTATTATGAAACTATCACAATGTTTAATTTTTACACGACATGTAATCCATGTCAGTAACATATTTTTTATATCTATCTCTATCTCAAACTTTTCACAACATGTATAGTGTACATGAAATTTAATAGATTCTCATAGCTTGTAACTTTGAATAATATTATATTAACATTAAACAATAATTTTTTATGAATTAAAAACAAATAAATCAATCATAATAAATAGATTAAAAAATTTGAAACTTCAAGTTATAGGTTTATGCATGAAAGAAGAATAATTTAAATATACATTTAAATCTAATTTAAACTTTAAAACAATACTTCTTATAGTATACATATGATTTATATATTTTTTTGGAGTCAATAAATCAATTAAACCAACAACTATAAAAATGTAGTGAATGAAAATATCAAAATATATGAAAATTTGAGTAGTATTTTATGATTTTATATAAATTAAAGGATCAATCGTGAGAATCAACATACCATGAGCTCTAAATTACTTTGAGTTAGTGACCACAAGAGTAAATAAAATATCATGAGGGACAACTCATCATGAGGTTTGAATGAACCTAAGGCACTAAATGCATGAGAAAACAACTTACCATGAGGATCAACTTACCATGGGGTATCGACCACAAGAAAAAATCAACCGACCATAAGTTCCAGTGATCAAAACAAAAGGAAAATATTCAAACATAAGTAAAAAATAAATTATGTAAAGTAAATCTAGCATTATAATAGTCAATCTACGGTGAGATACAATAGTATGGCAAGTCAAGTTACCATAAGTCTTAAGTGCTCGCGAGGCATGCAATAAGTAAAGTGATTGTGAGAAAAAAACATGATAAATAAATATATAAACAATGACTATATAATATTTTTAATAAAAATATTATAAAACAACCACATAAAATATAAATTTCACATAAAGTATATGATTCTATGATAAATTATAATTACCAAACTAAAATGGAAATTATTTGAAGTTTTTTAAATATTAAAAAAAACCAACAAAAATAATAAACAAAAAACATCACTATAAATCCTACCAAACATCTAGAACTAATAATAAGTCTGAACTAATGATCCTAAAGACTTTTTTATACCTATACTAAAATAAAACAACTATTTTCCTTACTATTAACCTGATATAAGTTTCTATTTTTTCTCCAACTTTCAATAAGACAATTTCTAGATTTTCCATTAATAAGACAAATATTCTGATTGAATTTGACCTCTAAACCCGAGTAAAAAAATTGAAAAACACTCAATAAATTGTAATGAAGTTCATAAACATAAATAGAATCAATATTCTTCAATTCAAAACTAGTGAGTTGATTAGTTCCACTTTATTTAATCTTAAATGCTTCAAAATTTACAAGGTGAACTATTCCATCAACTTTTCCTTTAATATTCTTCAAAAAATTTGTATTACCTATCATATTGGATGAACACCCATTATCCAAAATCCATGTACTTCTATTCATTTTTTATTTTAATTCAATTTTCACAAGATTTTCCTTATCGATATTCCTTATTTCCTACTAATAAATTCCTGAATGAGTTAATAATTTTTTGGTCTCTTACTCTCATTTTCATCATAATCCATCAAGTTGAATTATTCATCATTAAGAGGATAAAAAATTTCTTTAAGGAAATTGAATTAAACTATCTTTCATCTAGTTTAATTTTTCTTCTATAGGAAGATATTCCTCTTATCTGACTATAATCAACTACTTTATCTACAAAACATAAATAATTAAAATAATAACTATAGAAGGGGTTTCTTATTTGATATGAAGAGTATTTTCCAACTCTCCTTAACTTTATTTCAATATATTTTTCTCTTAGATAGATTTTAGTTTCACCATAATAAGGTATAATGTGTCCAATAAAACCAAAAAATTGAAATTTCATAAATAGAGATATCTCTTTACTGTAACCTCTACATATATATCTATATTTTAAATAATTTTTTGATTATTGATAAGTTCCCATTGGTTAAGAACTTTTTCCCTTTAACTGATTCCATGTATTCTTTATCCTTATAAACTTTTCCTTAAATGTTTCACTTCAAATCCAATACTAATTTTAACTATACCATTTAGCCTTTGTAAACTCATTATTTCTTCAAAATTTATTATTCCTTATTCATACCTTTCCTTAAAAACTTCATCTAAAAATTTCCCAAACTGTAGCTTTTTATTTGAACCATATGTTTTGAATTCTTGTTCAAACTTTTTTCTAAAATAAATGAATTTTTCTTAAAGAGTTTCAATAAATTTTATTTTCTATTTTATAGATAAGTTAATATCATAAATGACCTTAATGTTTCTTAAATATTCAATCTATAATCAAATATTATTAAAATTTCACATGATTATTTTCATAATATTCCACAGATTTCTCAATACAATCAAATTCATATTCAATTTCATCAAACTAGATTTAATATCCCTTTGTTAAACCTCAAATTTTATTATTATTCTTTATTTTTTAATCAAACTTTTCAAGAGATCCTTCCGATCATGCTTGAAGGTTTACAAATCCTTATGGTTGATTATTATAATCTTGTTCAGTTTTATATTTCTCTACCAAATCCATCATTATATCCTATACAACTAAGATAAACTAAGTTTCAATGCCTTATAATAGATCTTCTTCAACATCCCATTATTCCGTGATAATAAGAACCTTCCTTTGAAACTTAGAAACACTTGAATTTCTAGAATTTAATTTCATTCTAGATGGAAACTTCTTCTTTTATTTTGGTGAGTAGTCAAACATGAATATTTATTTATTAAATATCTATGGGAATCTTTTATTAATGTTTCTAAACTTTTTATAATAGAAAAATTATAGAGGTCTATTTTCTTTAAATCTATATTTTCCTATTTTAAACATCCATGCAATAATTGATAAGAAGTCACTGCTTACATAATATTCATTTTCAACCTTCTGAAATTCCTATTTCTCAATAGATTTGAACACTATTTATTTAGATGAATGTTTTAAAGAACATTCTAGATTCAATATCATTCTATAAGAAAAAAAATTTCTATGTAATTCATCAAGATATAACTCATTGAGACTCATTTATTTAAGATCTAATAATTTTGATTTGTACATAAGAGGTAATCTTCTAATGAAATTTTTATGTATGTTAGAATATTTTATTTTTTAACCAAGAACTTGAATGGAATAAACAACTTCAATAATACATATAATGAAATCATTTTTCTTTTCATAGGAACTCATCTTCAGATCAAAAAATCTATTTTGTAAAACTTGAAACTTTTCCACATCTTTTAAATTCAATGATCTTAGAAAGTTTATCCAAAATAACTTTGGATATTTATAAGTTTAACACATTCATATATATTTATTTATAAAGTGAAACTGATAAGTTATAATGAGCCTTATCATCATTATTTGACAACATTTTGTTAGCTTCCATCATTAACCTTCCTATTGGTTCAATTACTTGTCTCCCATGTACTGAAAAAGAATTAACATCTATCCCAAGAGATCATGGAATATATATAATCATATTATTCCACATATGATAATTGAATACATTGAATAATGATACTCCCTTTTCATTATTAATGTTCTCTATGATATCTTATTTCTTTTAATAGATTTAACAAAAACCAATAACTCTGATACCACTTATTATACCATGGTCCCACTATACTCCCTAAAAGGGAGGGGTGTGAATTTGTTGTTAAAGTTTATTATTATCTTTAGATCAAATGGGATCTTGTTTTTTCATTAGAAAATACAAATTGAATCTAATTTTAATCACAACCAAATATAGAAATATATAGAGTATGAACACACTAATTTTACTTGGTTCACTTATAAAAAGAATACCCTAAGGAGCACATATCAATTGATTGTTGATATACTAATTAACCACAACCTCACTAGAATGTGATTATAACTTTAAGAATAGATCGCTGATCTACTAAGGTCTATGAAATCTTCCTCTCTCCCACTAACTTTTATCAAGAGGGATAAACTTATGAAATCAACTCATGAGTAGATATTACAATATTAAATCAAATATTAATAACATTTAATAACAATGGTGTTTTTCCATGATGTTCCCATATTCACTTAAAGACATTTTAGAGATAAGCATAGCCACATCTTCTTTCAAACCCAATATTCAAAGAAATTCAGTCTCATTCACTTCTCTTATCTAATAAAGATATTACGTGATATTATAATCTCTCTAATATTTCATATTATCCTATTCTATTATTTGATATGCATGTGATGAATTTTTTATTCAAAACAACAATCACTTTAATTAGAGAATGTTTAAATTTTAAATTTTAAATTCAAACTTAAATTAACTTACCATTTAAATCTAGGCCTTGGATTCAAAGGATAGATGATCCCCTCTATTGAAATTTGAATAAGTAGTTACTAATTACTAGGATAACTACCAAACCATCCACTTAATTCAACTTATACATTTAAATTCGAATTCTTCATAAACCCTTTCTCATGACGTGACATGATACATCATGGTTTGATATGTTTGTTTCTTTATATCTTATCTTAATAGATAAATTGGTCATGAAGATAACTATATTTTCATGGAATTAATACCTTGAATTTTGAATATATTGAATATGCATAGATTTATTCATGGTGTGACCTATTGTTTCATCATACAGGTACTTATTCCCAAAAAACACTCGAAACAATTTAGCTTCCATCATGGCATGATATTTAATTTCACAATGTGAGGATTTACTTTCTAGATTCATTGAGAAATTTCCTAGATTTCCCTATGGAATGTCACTTAATTTATAGTGAGGCACATTAGTAGATAAATTTTTTATTATCTACTCAAACTCCCTTTACAACATGAGACCAATAGTTGCATCTTGAATCATTCATACATAGTTTTCAAATAATCTCACAAAGATGAAACATAGGTAGATCCATATGTTCACGATGTGACCTATCCCATTTCTATAATCTTTAAAACCTTCCTCTAATAATATTTAATTCCATCATGTAACTTTATGACACTTACAATATTTAATAATACTCTATCTTAGTGAAAATATTGACAAAAAATCCAACCAAAACAACATTAAGTTACAAAAATATATTTTATATAAAGGAAATGTTTTCAATATATATTGTAGATTTAAAATAGTAGATATGATCATAGATAGTTGATTTTCATTATATATTAATTTATTCTTCTTCTTAATTTATAAACTGTAAATATATATTTTATTTTTTTATATACAACATTACATTACATTGAAATTTATTTTTAATTTATTATTCAACCAATCAAGATCTTAAATAATTATTTTTTATAATTTTAATCATGGAAAACTATTAATTTCTCATTTATTTTTCCATTGAGATAATATTACAAATAAATCTCTATACCAACTCAAATATTGTGAATGTTATAATTTCTAGTACTAATTTTTTATTTATAAAAACATGGTGACGATTACATTGAACACTTAAATCCCCAATGGGGTTTTGTAAAATCACTCAAGAATTTCTTGTTTGATTTATTTGAGGTTCCTCACTATCACACTGGATCAATTTTGATCTTTATTACACATTGTATACAACTAAAGTTATCTTCTTAGTTGATAAATATTTTTCTTGTGGATGTGACTAACATATTCTATATTATTATTTGGAATTTAAATCAGGTTATGCATGAAGGAAAGAGACTGTCCTCAGTATTATTATATCTCATGTTGTTTTTACTATGAGTAATACATATTCTGATCGATGATGAAATTCTAATGTCTTGATACACAAACTCTTAGTTCTTTATAATATGGGAATTTGAGGTTGATTCCCTATTTATAAGGGTTTATTCTATAAATCTTGGAACTATATACTTATTGATGGATCAAATTGAACTATAATGAGGTAGTAAAAGATATAATAGGGTTGAATGGTTATCTAGCATTAATAATTAGGTTCACCTTGTGAAAAAACCAAGTGCCACACACCTCAAGCTAGCCTTATAGTATTGCAAATACTACCAATAAGAGTTGAGGGTTGATATACATAGGTTTCAATACTATATCCTTAGGCATAAATAACTATAGAACACCATATAAGCAATGAAAAGAATTATTTCTCACTTTATAACAACACCATAAAATAGAAAACGTAGCTAAATACCTACCCAGAATAATATCAATAACATTTTTTATTGAGATGAACTACTATAAAAGTTATACAAGTCATAAAATAAGAGAAATAACTCCTATAGAAAGATCATCTACTACAAGGTCAAAAAGTAAACAAAATAAACGAGACATCCACAAAACTAGTCTTGAGTATTGACCGAGTCTTGCCTAAAAACTCTAACCAAACTCTATCTACTTAACAATCTATAACAGCTGATATTTTTCCCTTAACTAGTTCACCATAAATAAAGTATTCTTGAGTACCAGGATGCCTAATCAGGATGTAAGCATAACTCAGTTGTCCACCATGAATGGTGTCCTTAACAATTATAGTAAATATTGGTTCATGCTTTATGTAAAATACCAATTAAGTAAACAATAATAAATAATAACTCATTACCTCATTAAATTATCACAACCAGAACATGTGTGACTATAACTACTTCATATATTTTCATATTGGGATGATATAACCATAGCCTAAAAATGCCTAGAGGATGAATGATTTATTCCTCCTCATAAAAAAAGTCACAGTGAATGCACTATCACTATCACATATACAAGTAATTTAATGATGCATCACCATTGCATGTCAAACAAGTGAATGATCTATCACCACTCTCATAACATCAGTGATCGAGTAATCACCTAGATAAAAAGGTATCAACATATTTCGATAGAAAATACACCACTGGAAACTATCTCTAGTCTGAAGATGCACGGTCAAGATATCTTCTCTACGTGGAGGATGCACCATCAATCTCAATCACTTGGTGGATAATATTCCACTAATTCTAATAATTAGGTAGATGATGTACCACTGAGACATTCCATTAAGGTAGAAAAGGTTCCATCGATAATCAACACAGGGTGGATGATATACCACCAACACAGAGCCTCATAGTGAATGATATATCACTGATGCTCAAAACTCAGGTGGATGATATACTACCAAAATATTGAAGGTATATGATATAATATAAAATAAAAACATCACATATTGAATAATGCATCACGTCCTCAAGTGACCCAAGTGGATGATACAACATCGACATATCATGAGTGGATTATGTACACCTAACTCCATTATGGCTGTGATCAATTTATCACTAATTAGATACTCAAGTGAATGAGGAATTTTTGATCATCTTATTTGTAAGAATAATGTATCAAACTTAAAGTAGTTAAAGTGGATGATGTATCAAAATTTAAATATTAAAAGTGAATTATGGATCATAATTTAAATAATACAAGTGAATGAAGCATTGCAAACTCAAACAAGGGGTCATGTTCTCTAATTATACCAATCCAAAAAATGTTTAGTGCCTAGGCTAACTCACCTATGGAATAGCTCAAATTTAAGCCAAACCTCACCATGGGATACACTGGGGAACTAAAATAAGATAATAGGGTTGGTTATTAGTCATAATCACCCATCTAGGGTTCAAAGACATGGGATCATAATCCACTTCACATTGAAAACTAGTCATTAGTGATAAATAGTATCAATGTACACCTTTTATAGGCCTATCACAGTCATTATTGTTCCATATGAACCATTATATCCATTATTAGATAATATATATATATATTATGAAATGCATGGAGGTTACAATTCCCCCGTACTTTCCTTACTCATTAGACACAATGCATTTAATCTTGTTATGTTTTGGGTTTTACACATACTATATGAATTTAAGGTCAAAAAATTAATTTAGTTTTATGGAATACAAGATAAATCGATTTACCCTTTTTTAAGACACATTCCATGCATGTAAAAACTTACATAAAAGTAAGTGAATACTCATCTAGGATTAACAGGGGTTTTAACATTCTAAATAATCATCTTATTCGACCTCAAATGAGAAAAATTAAGAAAATTGTATAATGCCATAGAATTAGGCTTAATGAATGATACATGATGAAACACTGAGATAAATGAAAAAAAAAATATAATAGGAGTCACATCTTAATCGATGAAGACCTATTTACATAGATAGATTGAATATCAGGAATGAAATAGGAGATATCTACCTAGGGAAAGAGAGAAATAGAGGGATAGGATAGGGCATGACTGGGGTAAAAAAATGAAAAATGGGGGAAGGGCCTCATAATGTTTTCAAATTAAAACAACTAATTTTTTTTTAAAAGATAAATAGATACACTCCAGGTTCCAGCCTACCCTCTTCTAGGTACTCGATGGGCACCAATTATTAGTCCTAGGGGAACTGACCACCTGATGTTCGTCATAGGGATGCCTCCTCACTTGGGGTCTATAGGGTACCCTGTACCAGACCACTAGGCATCTGGTGGTGTTTGTCTATAAAAAGACAAGCCTCATATTGGGTTCGAACAACCAAAATTCACCCCCATGACCCTTTAAACACCTATAATGCTCAAAATCAATGAAAAACATTATGTTTAGAAAAAAATAGATCGAAATAAAATTTTAAATAGATATAGGGTTTTACAATGTCCTTACTATATAACAGATCATCCCTGATATGTACTATTAAGCATCATTGAGCCTTTTAAGTGAAGTGATTCAACTATTGTACCCACATTTCAGACTCATACTCCCATATATACTCCTATATATTCTCATGATTTCACTTAACTCATACTTAAGAGACTATATTTTTGTGTAGAGTCTTCATATTCTAGTCTATAATCTAAATTGGCCGCTCCTCGAATGACGAATCCAGCTCCAACTCAACCTCATCGACATTGATCACATGAAAAGGGTTGTGGAAATATCTCTAATGTTGGGACACATAGAATACATCATGTATGAAACTGTATCTCTAAGTAAGTTCTAACTAAAATCCCATGTTACTGATCCTCTCGGACACCTCAAATGTTCCCACAAACTAGGGTGCTAGCTTCCCCTACCTTTAAATATGATGGTTCCTGAAACATGACAACAATCTTAAGAACACATAGTTGCCTACCTTGAACTCCAAAGAATATAATCTCCAATCATCATATGATCTATATTTTCTATAACTAGTCACCAAACACTTTTGGATCATCTAAATATACTTTGACATCTCCTACACGAGATTCAACTAGACAACCACTGAATTCCCAATTTCTAGCCAATGCAAAGGTGATTTTTAAAACCTACTATACAAATACTCATAAGATTTCATATGAATAATTCCTAATAAATTTTATTATTAGAAAACTCTATGAGTGAATTTTGGATCTCCCATGAACTGCCAAAACCATGGATGCATCCCCAGTGTATGTCTTTTAACACCTATATGATATACTCTAACTTCTTTTTTATTTGAGGATGGAAAGAAGTTCTCATATACACCTATGTATCAAGAAATATTTATAGGTATTGTCACAAACTAACACAAGACACCTCTAATATGATCACTTGAGCTCTCATATGGCAAGTCGTGAAGGGAGTTCCTCATCCATATAGGCTAAAAAGTAGCACTTGGGAATCAAATGAACAAAAGTAAAATAGATTTATCCTAATATTGAATTAGGTATTCTCCCACTTCCTTTTTTTTTGCAAAGAGTGACGCTAATAGAAGAAGGAAGAAAGGGGAATTCCCAGGGAGAACTATGCTGAATAATAAGGGAAAGGGAGGGAAAATAGGAAAAGAGGTAGAAATGAGGTGGATGATGAGAAATGGGAGATTATTTTCAAGGAGGATGGATAGAAGTACGCCCAGGTATTGCGCATGCTCGGGAACGACCAGTGCAAGGTGTTGTGCATAGATGAAACCAAGTGCCTCTGCAACATCCAAGGGAAAATGCACAAGAAATTTTGGATCGTTGTTGGAGACATCATCCTCACCAGCCTCTGAGATTAGCAGGATGAAAAGACTGACATAATAACGAAGTGTATACCTGATGTGGCCCGACTCCTCAAGTCCTACAGTGAGATTCCTGAGAACACTCATCTTAACGAGGGCGTCACCAATGTCGGGGGTGACGAGGGTGATGGAATCAGTTAAGGTTTCATCAATTTAGAGAATGAAATATATCGATAAGATCTAGGGTTTTGGGTTCCATCTCTCTCTTTTTCTATAGTATATACAAGTTTTTTATGGAATTTTTTTAATATGGATTTACAACTGTATCTTTCTATTTCTGGGTTATGTTCTGAATTCAATAAGCTTAAGATGCGATCTATTTAAGATTTCACCAAATATTTCATGAAAGAACACGAAACTTCTATATAGAAAACTGGTACAACCACTCTATACATCAAATAATCATAAATATAAAATAAATATTAAAAAAAAACAAAATGAGGCATAAAAATACTTCATAAAAAATACCTTAATATATCAAAAAATAAAATTTTAAATACAAGGCCCAAAATTTGATAATTGACATGGAATAAAACCTGAGACAAATAAAATACCAAAAATTAAATGAATACTGTGATCAACCATATTCAAATATCAAGAAAATAATATTTTACGTAGCATTATCACAACACCCAAACTGAAAGCCAAGTACAAACTCTAACCAAACTAAGATCACACTAAACCTGAAATGTATATAGTTGTGTGAAAAATGCCCAGTAGGTATTTTCACCACACCTCATGCATATCCCTTTAAAATTAAATCCATTTCACGATATTTTAAAAATAAAACTATAAGAATATTTTTTTCTCTAATTTGAAAACAAGTTACTAGAGGCCAACATTCAAATCCATTTCAGTACAAAGAAAACAATATAATATTAACATTACTTTTTTAAATCTCTTGAAAACACTTCTAGGAGGAAACTCTAAGCCTTTGAAATGGAAATATTTTATTTAAATTTTTTCATTCAAAACATTTATAACTTGGTTTTTAAATCAATATCAAGGAAATGAAACAAAATATAAAATGAAAACATGTATAGATCCTACTAATAAAAAAAATACATACTATACTTCATAAAAATAACCAGTGATAGGTGAAAGAAAGAAACTAAAAATGAATGAAAATAATATAAACTAAATAAAGGAAAAAAATTTACCAAAGTAAAAAATAATAACATCTACTCATGATAAAGTAAAAGTAACCAAAGATAGATGGAAAACAAACTTACTCAACAAAAGAAAATAAATAGCTAATATCAAGGGAAAACTCTAAGAGAACTAAGCCAAGGCACCCTAAACTATTCATTCTCTCAGTTGTTGAAAAATCATAATAAACTACATGATTAGACTACTAGGGAGAGATATATCAATGCCAAAAATCACGGTGATTCCCATCCAATAGAACCACAACAACATCATAGTATTTTTTTAGTTTGTGTTTTATTATATCCTCAAGGCCAGGGAGAGCATAATTAGTGAATAAGAGGTACTTATTCCCATTTTTCCTTACCCAAGAACTCATAGTTCTCATTATCATTCTAATGGGGGTGAGTAATATTAATAATGAAATCAAGAAAAAATCTCAATGATGTATATGAAATATACAATAACTATAAATCAGAAAACACCATCACCTTTAAACAATCATCATAGAAGAATTCCCTTTTTATTTTTAACTAGGAATAAAACTTATAAAACAAATCCATTATTCAAGATAACTCATAACTCTCAATCAAAAAACTCAAGTGATGTTTGCTTTTAAGAATATTCACATAAGGAAACCTCCTTTTATAAAGTTCCAACTAGGTCATTTGGAACATACTTTCAAAACCAAATTATAAATTCATTTCTTAAAAATCAGACCATAAAAAATTTCCATGAAAATTATTAAAAATGTTTCATGCCTTTATAAACATAACCCAACCCCATTCAAATACAAATATCGAGAAATATCAACCAAACATACCAATATATCTTTAAAATAAAGTGTAGATTAAATAAAACCCTGTCTTTATTCATAAACCATTTTCTAAAAATTCAAGATCCTTCCTTTTAAAACCATTAATAATCAAAACATCAATTTTTATAAGATAATTTATTTTAAAAGAATTCAAATCTATATTAACAAAAACTCCAGATGAAAAATTAATATAGAAATTTTCTTTAAAAAAAGAAATAAAATATATCTATTTGGTCAAAGGGAAATTGGGTGAAAATGTAAGCATTAGAAAAATATAAATAATCATGCATTTTATAATTCATATATATTTTAAACATGGCTTAAAAATATGTCGGTGATCAAGGAATTAAGTTTAAAAAGTTTTTTATAGAGACACTAAACTCAATTGATGACTGAGAAAATGACCTCCTTTAGGTCTATGATCACTAGACCACATAACAGTGTTGAACCATGAGTAATGAGATACAATCCACTCCAAACACATACCTAGAATTTAGATATAAAAAACTCAAATTAAATCACTTGAACAAATGACTATCTAAACTCAAATTTAAAAAACACCTAAGAAATTCATAAATTAGACTGAACATCATAAAATTCATCAAATAAATTATAAAAACCAATGACATATTTTATCTAACATAAAATAATCTAATGTAGAGGACCTTCGGGTCCACAACACTTATCAATGAGCCAAACGAATAAAGAACAACTCCTTAAAGGGTATGATAAGGCTCAAGAAGAAAAATATACATCATACTTAGATGTTTCACTAATATCCAATGACATATCAAACTCTAAATCCCTAATTTAAATGAAATTCATAGGATCAATTATGTAATTTTATTAATTAGGTAAAATGATTCCCAAAAAATAATTAATGGAATGCGATAGACCTACTTCGTTCCTTTATTAAAAAATAAATAAATGCTAAAATCCCCATTTATACAAAAATTCATAGCAAATATAGGGTAGTATATAAATAAATTAATATCCAATGAAATCATGGTGAAATAGGTGAGATAGACTCCCTAGGTTCTACTTTATACAAATAGAAAATAATCCATATGCCTAGACATGATTTCACCTTGATTTTGGTGAAAACCAAATCTCAAATACCTAATTTATTTGAAGTACATGAAGGATAAGTGTTGAGGAATGAATAATAAATACCTTGTGATCATGTTTCAATAAACCAATGGACATCTAAAATCGAGAGGGAAGATATGAGAGACCAAAAGAAGAATAATATAACGGGATGATCAACCCCTTCTTACTGTTGAGAGGATCAGTCAAGCCCCCCTTAAAGGGTTTTCTTATTTTTATTATTTTCTAATGCGTGGTGTGTATCCCCCTCCCCCATGTACTTATTATTACCCCTACAATATCACCCCTATTTAATTTATTATATATATATATATATAATCATAACCAATTAAATTCAATTAATAATAATAATATCATCCCATTATTATTATTATTTTTATTACTAAATTAATAATAATTCTTAAAATGTCACATATATATATATATATATTTTTTAATATATATATATATAAATTAATTATTTATTTATTTATTTATTTATTTTTAACAAAAATAAATATAACAACACAATCATTTTTATTATAAATATACTATTCAAACACAATAAGAATTCAATTATAATTTTCAATAATCTCAAAATATTCTTTAAATTTTTAGCTAAATTAAAATTTATCAGGCTTTCACCAACTCATAATGACGTGATTCATTAAAATTTTACCCCCATAAAAACTTTTCATCATTGAAAATTACCACATACCTCCTATAAAAGAAACCACTTACACAACAAGGGATGATCCCACATACTAGGAGGTTTCAAAACAAATAACTATAAAACTGTTCATTAAAAATCCATACCCTGGTGGGGTTCTCGCCACCATTAAAAACTTTTCCCTTAATCGAAAACCAAATATCAACATATTTAAAAACAAACCCAATACACCAATATAAAACTTATCCAAAAGAAGGGTTCAATTATAAAATAACTAATTTAAACAACCAAATTCTATTAACTGATACATCATAAAAGTATCTTACCCTTGAAAAAAACCATTATCACCACCTAAAGCATTCCTATTAAAAAATAAAACTAGTGAGTAATAAAAAATTAATAACATCCCTTGAAATAAAAAAGTTTACTCATTTTTTAAACCAAATTTATCAGAACCCACAAAACACCACTTCAAACCACAAAATTAAATATATGATTAACATAACCAAAATCAATATAAACAGTGATATAAAAAACCTTTTTTTAGCTTCTCAAAATTCATATTTTTTAGAATGATAAATTAAAATCAAACTTCATCATCCACGTTGTTATCTATTTCCAACTTAGCCAAAATCATTTTTTATAAAAAAAAAATCCTAAAAAAGTAAATTCCATAACTAAAAACATGGGTGTCCTTATTTATTTAATGAAACCATAAAGAACGAAAAAATATAAAACTAATCATACAACACACACCCAAAAATTAACACATAATACATTCATGATATAAAACATACAACTCCATAAAATGAACTAGTAACCTTTTCCCAATTTGGTTGTCATAAAAATAAGTTTCCTAGCCTGAGCTAGGAAAATTACTTAGTGGTATTTAAAATAACATAAGCCCCATTTAATTTTATGATATCCCACTATAAACTAATAATTTAATTTTACAAACCCAATAGAAAAAATTAAGTCTTTTTAAATTCAAAAACCATTCATCCAAAGTAAACACACTCATATAAATATTTTTTTTTTCTATATTAGTAAAAACATTTTACACCACTTAAATGTTCAACTTTAAAAAACTATAACATCACACCTATTAAAATTTAATATATTACCACATTATATTCTCTCCCATTAAAATCCATAATATAAAACATTTTTTTCATTATTATAAATTTAAATTAAGAAAAAGATCAATTTGAAACCAATACATAATATGAGAGAACTCATTTAAAGGAAACCAAAAGTCACTCATGTAAAAAAGAAAAACCCATGAATTGGTTCAGATTTAAAAGATAAAAACCAAGAGTCATAGAATAGAAAAATGAGACTTTACATAATTAAGTAACATGATATCTCAAGACAATCATCTTAATTCACCTTAAAATATCAAATGAACTTGGTAAAAATAACTTTAAATAAAATAAATATCCTAAATATCAATAAAAATCAACCCATAAAATAAATAGAAAACATTTAGTAATAATTGAAAAGTAAAAAATTAAAAAAACACCATTCTAAGATACATGGTCTATATGCATAGTCTACAGTCTCACACACTACCAATTAATTTCATCAATTAACCTTCCAACTTACTTTAAAGATAAAATTTTACCCATAAATAATGATATATAAAACTCAAAACTAAATTACACATTCTTGAATTTTCCTGGATACTCAATGCTCGATATAAATAGTGGTAATTAGGCACCTACT
Organism: Viscum album; assembly: GCA_963277665.1. Classification (NCBI taxonomy): domain Eukaryota; kingdom Viridiplantae; phylum Streptophyta; class Magnoliopsida; order Santalales; family Viscaceae; genus Viscum; species Viscum album. The sequence goes on along the minus strand of OY728159.1, from coordinate 971,623,130 downwards.
CATGACCTGCCCTTAGAGTTCTGGAAGTACTATCTCCCATCTACCATGACTCCCCAAATAACATGAAAAATTGGGCTTTGATACTATTTTATCATCTATATTTCTTAAATTTTCATTTTTTATGAGTGGATTCTATTTTTGTTTAATTTGTTCATTTTTTCCATTTATTGAGTTGGTATTTTTTTCATTATTTTTATTTTCTTTCTTTTATCTGATTGGATACTATTTTTGGGTATTTTCATGAAATATGATTTGAGTTTTTTATTGGTGGGACTTATGGATGTGTTCATTTTATTTGTTTAGTTATATTCCCTTTTTATTGATTTAATAACTATGTTATATTTTTTTTGAAAGAATAATTTGAATTAAAGTATTTCCATTGATTTATAAGGCTTATATTTGTATCCTATAAGTGTTTCATCTTACTGAAAATAGAGGGGGATTAAAAGTATATTTTTATCCTTACACTGAAATGGATTTAAATTTTGGTCTATTGTAACTTATTTTCAATTTATGTGAAACAATGATGTTCATATTTTTGTTTTCAAACTAGAATGAAAATGATTTAATTACGAAGGTTTATTAATAGGGTGTGGGGAGGATACCTAATGGGTATTTTTTATGACTATATACATTTTTAGTTCATTGAGGGTTCCTTTTGGTTAACTATTGGACTTAAGTTTCTTTTTGGGTATGGAAATGGTTCCAAGTAAATGATTATTTACTTAAAATTTGGTGATAAGTGATCACAATATTCATTTTTATTTTTTTGTTTTATTTGTATAATTTTTTATTCCATATTGGTGATCTCATTTCAGACCTTGTATTTAAAATTTTAATTTTTGTTATATTGAGATGTTTTGGTTATGTGGTATATTTATTCTTAATTTAGATTTTTATTTTTAAAACAGTTTATTTTATATGTATGATTATCCAATATATTAAGTGGTCATGTTTTTTTATATGGGGAAGCTCCATGTTCTTTCTTTATTTATCGATTATAATTATTCTCAATTTACTTAATTTGATACCCAATCACTAGTCGTCAGCCAATAGGGATCAAAAATTCCATTCAGGCCTTGCCATGATCTAGATTGGGTACTCATATCAAGGGTGACCTGAATTAGTTTGAGATAGACTCCATCAAAATCATGATGTAAAACAAGCATACCAATCAAACACCATTCTCTTAGGAATCACATTAAGATGTAATATATCCCAAACAAATATTTAACCCGAAGAATCGATGGAATATGTCTATTATATTAGTAATAAATATGAGAATTTTATCAACTGGTCTAAAAAACACATACTAAATCACTACCATGAGATAACCTAAACAAACATATCATGAAGTCTATCGTCATGTCATCTCACTTCCATTCAAGAATGTATAATTATTAAAGAAGACTAGCATGTTGTTGATGCTTGACCTTCACCTACTAATTTTTGAATCATAGTAAAATGAACCCTTCTATATCATTCTTCATATTGGGACACTAATACTACCTCCTAATATCATGATATATCTTGGTAATCTCCAAATGGATAACCTTTATCAAGGAGCATGGATCCCGCATCATCTCCTTGAACATTCTCATAGAGACCACCACATGACCTGATACATAGAGGATATAATCAATGTCTAAAGACTAATTTGGTGGTTTCTCCCCACTATATATATTTTCCTTCATCACCAGGTAATATGATTCAAATAACTAACTCCCCTTCACCCTCTCGATGAGTGAAGACACAATACTCAGATGTTTCAGAGTCACTCTACCTTGATACTCATGAGCACTGAGTAATATATTATCAAATAATATCATAAAACCCTACTCACTATAATCAACCTAAACTACCCACACTCGAGTCTTACCACTTAAAACATTAATAAAAACATCACCCTTCCCAGGGTTATACATTATATCAGAATCAAATGACTATAGGTACTTGACATGCCTCCTCTACCAAAGGTTTGGGTCCCTATGGGAAAAGATATACTTGTATCTCTTATGGTAAGTATACACCTTGAACCTCTCACCTATAAGGTAGTGATTCTAGTATCTCAGTAGTTTGATCACCACAATAAACTATAGATCATGTTTCAGGTAGTTCAAATCATGTTTCTTGAGCTACCTAGACTCATAAATGACCACATGACTATCCTACCTCAGTGTTTCCCTGATCTTGACTCCTGAAGCATCATAATATATTGTGTACTCCTTACCGAACTCAGGTAAGGTTAGGATTAATGTACAAATCATCCTATCTTTTATTTTCTAGAAGTACCTATCATAGGAATCAATCCATATAAACTTCACCACCGTATTGTTCAAGGCCATTATTGGGACTTCCAATAAGAAGAATTCCTAGATAAATATCCAATAGTATCCTTCCATGCCTAGGAAAATATGAATCTCAAACATGTCCTTGGGATAATACCAAGAAAACTAAACTTTGAACTTCTTTGGGTCCACTGATATACATTCTTCAAATATCATTCACCATAAATGTGTACAACACTAATCTATACTTAAAACTTTGAGATCTAATACTACAAATGAAGACCCCTAAATGTGCTAAGAAAACCCACCAAATTATGAGCGTGATCCTCCCTTGACTATGAGTACATTGAATATCATGAATGAAGACAACCATGAAAGATTATAGATAATGATGGAAGAACCTATCCATTAGGGCTATGAAAACTATTGACATGTTTATCAATTCAGACAACATCATAAGAAAATCTTATAAGTCATACCTATAGAAACCCAACACAAAAATGCCTTAATTATACATATTTTATAAGATATAAACATTCCAATTCATAAATAATAATATCTAAAGGACTTATAATTTTAGTGTATTTGGAAAACTAGATACATAATATGATTATTTTACTAAAATCATGATCATTTATCCTTAAAGGAACCATACTAGACCATCTTCTAGGAATCGCATTCATAATACTCATCCTCATAACCTATGTAATGAAAAAATAAGAAAGGATTGAGATCAAGTCATCAGTAACGGGGGAATAAACATTTCATCAAGTATGAGTTCATAAGAATATGTAAAAACATGAGCATAATAGAAATATCCTATCATCACGAGTGATAACCATACAATAGTAGGTATCTTCAAATTACATGGAATAAGAACTTAAATCCACAAATGATCAAAATGTAAACATAATAACTATAATATGTCATAGAATAATTTAATATAAACCATGAATCATTAATGAAAAATATCATAATGAAAAATATCTTCTAAATGTGGAACAAACATTATCATAGGAAAACATTACTTTCTTGAGCTACATCGTGAGAGTAAAAAATAAGAATACAGAACATATTTCAAATATGGTTCATACATTAGTATAGGTAACTTTACTTTTATGAGCTACATCATCAATGTACATGATTATAAGAAACTAGAATTTAAGAATAAATTTCCCATGATATATCAAATTTTAACTAATTCATTGGAGGGAGATATAGGACCCCTCCCATAATCATTTATACATATGTGTTCCACATTAAAATAGTTCAGTTATCACATCATAAAGAACCCATAATAATAAAATAGGTTTCCTAAAATATCCAAATGGTATAAAAATAACAACATAAATTTAATCATTTGATTCCAAAAACATGATCACCCAAAATAATCACATAATAAAAGAAAATATAGGGTGAAACATGAAAAATAAATTCATTAAATGTAGACTATTTTAACATAATGAAAACCAAAACCTGAAAAGGGATAAAAACTCCTTAATTTTTTAAAATAAGAATAAGAGAAAAGAAAAACATTCATAGAAATGGACCTAGATCAAAAAATATTTTCCCCTATAAATAAAAATATAAAATAATTTAAAATTTTAATTCATATAAAATTAAGTTTAATAAGAATTATATAACTTATATAAAGGATTTTGAGTTACAAAGTCTCTTACAATTACCCATGATTTCCATAGAAGTGTTTTAACCAATTGTATCATAAAGATAAACATATCAACTACCTATTTTATAACCTTAATAATATTAATTATATTTATAATCCTAATTAATAAAAATTATTTTTATATATTAGATTGTTAAAATATTTTTTTCAACATCAGATATTAATAATCTTGACTGTTTTGAAATAAGTTCATAAAAGCGGTATCTATCATTATTTTTATCCAAAACATCATAATTTAAAAACCATTAATGATACTGGAATTTATGTTTTATAAATAATTTTAATGTTATATTTTCATTACATGGGAGTTTTAGTCATGTTTCATGAAGATGAAATCAGTGTTGAACTAGTTAATATCGATGGATAACCTTATAATGATGGTTAATTTTTGTGTTATTTAAAAAGATACATATTAATTATATAAATTAATAATATATATCATATATAATCAAAACATATAAACTAAAACTCTCAATGTTTGTAAGTGAAGGAAAACGACATGTCTATTCGTGGAGGCAGTAGTCTATACAACACACGATTTGTGTTTTCATTTTTATTAATGGAAAATGGGAGGGAGGTTAATGCTTGTACCATCATTATAATAACATACCAAGATAATAATTATACATATATTGTATTTTTAAGATGGTGGAATGAAATTTTAGGAAGTATAAAAGTACATACATAAATAGAAAATAGAAATAGTGGTTAGGGACTTACACCTCACTTCTTGGATCATCTCCTTTGTGAAGGGAATTAAACATTTTTGGGATGGTATTTTGAGAATAAATAAACCTTATTATATTGTATAAAAGTCTAGATAACATTTTTATGATAATTTTAGGTTATAATTATGGGGTTTTGTTGTGATGGGAAATGAGGGGAAGAGTTCCCCTTTTATAAATGATAAGGAGTGATGTTTTTCTAAATACCCAAAACTTTTCAATAATAGAAAGTCACACTCAAGGAAATTAGATTAAAAGATGATAAATAATGGAGATAATAAGATATAATTTCGAGACAAACCTCCATAACTCAATTATAACATGTTTTTAACATTTTAGGCCCTTTACCTCTAAGGTTAATCATTTTTACCATTCTTGTTTTTACCATAGTAACTAGTTTTTACCTAGGTAATTTATTCTTTATGCCTTAAATTAAAATGGTAATTATTATATAATTTGGACTTAGTTATTATAAATTGAAATAATTTTTTTATTAAAATTTTAAAAGTGATAAAAATTAATTTTAAAATACTAAATATATAATGTATTGAAAACAATATTTTGAAAAATATAATGTAAATTCTAAAATGTAAAATATGGATTTATAAATTTTAAAAAGAATTAAAATTCTAAATTCACTTAAAAAATTCATATTTTTCTTATAAAAGTGTTTAATAAATTTACAATTCATAATTATATACCAATAATGGCATAAAATCTGCAATATTAAAAAAATAGTATATTACACTATTCACATTATAATAAAATGTTTTAGAAAAATCCAAAAAATTTATATTAATATTATATTATTATGATTAATAAAAATTTAATTTTAATTTTTCAAAATTAAATTTATAAAATTTGAGAATTTAATATTTAATTAATATCCCAAAATATAATGGAAAACTATTCATTTTGGAAAAAAGATTTTTCAAAATGTTAGTTATTATTTATTAATATTTCCTATCATTTAATAGTTAATTTATTAATAATATATTATTCAAATTTTCAATATATTTTACAATTATTTAGCCATAATATACTTAGTTTCTTGAAATAAAATACCAATTAAAAAAATATTTTTAAACAAAAAACTATTTTCTTATTTTTTAGCTATAATAATTGAATTTAATTATTATTAAAAGTAGTATTTATTTTCATTATAAACATATTTCATATTTTGGTTACTCAAATTCATACCGGATAATTTAACGGTTTAATTTTAATGGTCATATTTTATATATATATTTCACCTAAATATTTCATGGTTTTCTGGTTTAGTTTGGTGTTGCGTGTAGAACAAGCTATCAAACATAGTTGTTATGTAGGAGCTCAAGTCCTTATATTCAATCCATATTAAAAATAATCTCATCCTCAAAATTTTATTATATATAAGAAAACATGTGAGGGTTCTTTTCTCTCATCACATTGTCATGTTCCCATGTTTCTTATTTAAACTTATGATTTCTCCATTGAAATTTGACATGATGAATGATCTTTTCCATAACTACTTATCTATTAAATATATAATTTTCACAAGTTATTCCTCACATGAGATATAATTTTATATTTTTATATATTCTAAGTTTAGTACTTGTGAAGGTTATGATATGTACTTCCTCAAAAGTGATACATGGAACACATCATATACTTGGGAGAGGTTAGGAAGGAGTGCTAAGAGATAAGGTATGACCCTGATAATTTCAAAGATCTTTAAGGTACTAATATATTTAGGGCTCATCTTCCCATTATCCCTAAATATCATAACATGTTTATGAGGAATATTCAAAGGAACACCTTATCAAAGACTTCAAACTCTAGATTTCATTAATGATTATATGTATAACTATTATATTGACTCTGTGACACTTTCATATGTTTCTGAATGGTTTGGACCTTCTATATCATTTCTTGGACAAGGTCAAGGCCTATCAACTTCCTCTCACCAAATTTATCCCAACATGTTGGATTCCTACATGTCTTCCCATACAGAGCCTTATATGGTGCCATCTGAATGATAGAATGGAAATTGTTGTTATATGAGAAATCTAACATAGGGATATGTTTATTATAATATACTTGTAAATCTATAAAATGTGATCTCAACATATCCTCTAGGGTTTTAATTTTCCACTCATATTAATAATATATTATATGATGATAAGAAGTGACAAAACTCAACTATGTCTCTAATGCATTCTAAAGACTTCTCCAGAATCTCGAGGTAAACCTCAGATCTTGATTATATACAGTGGACAGTGGAACTCTGTGAATCCTTAGAAATAAACTTATGTATATATTGGTGACTTGGTCAAGGTATAAATCTTATTTTATGGAAATAAAATGCATTGAATTCATATGGTGATCAACTATAACTCAAATAGCATTATGGACCCATTTCAATACTGGTATGGGTCATGGTTTCATTATACCCTTATAATTTTTTTTCTAGCCTTAATGTGTTGGCATGCCAATCATTGAGATACATATTTTTCAATTCCTCAATTCATATTATCTAAACATAAGTTTTTCTTTAGATCTCTATACATCTTTATACTTCCTGGATGAATATTAAAAGATGATCTATGAGCATCATCCAAAAGTTCAGTCTTTAGTTCTAGTTTTTATGGGACACATATTTGGGTTCTAAACCTTATAACTCTATCTTTATCAAAGTTTAGATTCATAATATTCACTGAATTTTTTTTATAGCTCTACACCATATTTCTGGAAATCTTTGATCTTCATGTGAATGAATGGTTGTGTGGTCACATGGGCAAGATATGATTTATCATCTTTCCTTATTACATCAAAATTTTTACTTAAAAAATCCATGAATTTTGGGTCTCTTTCAACACTTATCATAGATAAGGTAGTATGATATTTCTTGATCAAATAATTATCCACCTTTTTTGGCTTCCCAAGGTGGTAATGTAGTGTGAAATAATAGTATTTTATCATTTCCAACCATTTAATTTGGTACATATTTAACTATTGTGTGAATATATATTTTAATCTCTTGTGATTGGTATAAATATCACACTTTTCACCATGAAGATAATTCTGTCAGATTGTTAATTCAAAGATCACCACTGCTAGCTCGAAATTATGCATGAGGTAATTTTTTCATGAGTTTTTAATTATTATGAGGCATAAGAAATGACATTTTCATTTTATATGAGGAAATATCCTATTCATTTCTTCAAATAATCACTATATATTAAAAACCATTTCCCACTCTAGGGTAATGTAAGTATATAAGTACTGACCAACTTATTTTTTAGTTCCTTAAAAATTTATTCACATTCTTATATCTAAAGAAACTTCACTCCTTTCTGTGCAAACTTGGTGAGTGGATTTGATAGTAGTGAGAATTTTCTCAAAAATCATTAATAGTCTCCATCTAACACAATAAAACTATAGATACCACTTATTATGTTTGTCCTAGGAAATTGTTTAATAACTCATGTTTTTGAAAGATCTATAGATATGACCTTGATAGTGATTAAATAACCAAATAATGGAACATTTTGTAGCCAGAATTCAAATTTTCTAAATTTTTCATATTTCTTAAATTTCTTAAGGACATGAACAAAATACATAAATAACCTTCATTATCATCCTTTCACATTGAGTATATAATAATATCATCTATAAATATAACAAAAAACTAATCTAGGTAGTTCCTAAATACTCTATTCATTATATCCATGAAGATGGTAGGGGGAATTATTCAATCCAAATGGCATCACTAAAAAAATCATAGTTTTCATACCTCATCCAGAATGCTATTTTCTTAACTAATGATATCCAAATCAAAGCTTGATCTTTGAGAATCATTGAGCACCAATGATTTGAAAAAAAATATTAATATGAGGTAAATTATATTTATTATTAATTGTGATATTGTAATGCTTGCAATAGTCAATGCTTTGTCACATTGATCCATATTTCATCTTAACAAATTGGACCGGTGCCCCATATGGTGAAGCACTGGGGTGGATAATCCACTTTTCCAAATTCTACTTTACCTACTTATTTAATTCCTCTAGTTTAATGGGATCCATTCTATATGGACTCCTTGAGATAGTTATAGATCCAAGTATAAGTTCAATTGAGAACTCAACCTCATGCTCAGGGGGAGGACCCAAAAGTTTATCTAGAAACACAATAATATATTCCCGTATAATAAGCATGTCATCAATTTTAACTTCTTCCCTGGCCATTTGATTCAAGAGTCCCTCATTTTTGGATATCAAAAATCATATTATAGAATTTGATTCCAATGGTATATTATTATTATGTTTATAATTGGGAATAAGATGATATAGAATATGAAATGGGATCTTCTTCTGTTGATAATTGATATGGGATCTATGTAGGGATATGTATTCTATAATCAAAAAAATTTCAAATTCAACCAAGGTTATAATAATTATATTTGTATGGAGTATCCTCCCACAAATCCTAATTGAAGAAGATTTATATACCATAGACATGATCATTGTTTCACAAAGTGTTTCCATATTTAGTTTGATATTCATTTCTTGAGGTGATGATTCCAAATTTTTAGTAAATTTTTGTGATATGAAAGAATGTGATAAAATAGAATCAAATAAGGTACTTGTGGATCTAGAATAAATAGTAGGTGTTCCACACATCACTTTGTTGTCATGATCTTCCTTGATGGTAGTGATCACAGATTATCTTCCATGTTCCCTAAGTTTGGGAGGCTGTTAAGGCCTATTTTCTTCATTGTACTAAGTTTTAGGGCATTTATTCACATAGTTTCTAAACCCCTTTCACTTGAATAATTATAGTGTGGGTGGAGCATCACCTAGGAATTTCTTCTCTTCTATTTTGTTAACTAGCCTCTTTGCCTTACTTCATCAGTTTTGAGTTTGGTGGCCTACTTTACCACACTTAAAATACTTCTATGATCATTTAAGAAAATTAACAAGGTTCTTCCTCCCACACTTTTAACATACAGGGGATTGGAATTTCCCCCCTCATGTGAATTACCACTGGGGTTACCTTAGTATTCCATATTCCTATTTACTTCTCTGGATTATATAGAGACCCCAAATTTTATCTCTACCTTTAGCGCACATTGAAAAATTTATTATTAGATTCCAAAGTATATTATTGAAAAATCCATTAAAATAATAGGTTTTAATCCACTAAATAAATGATGAATTCTAATTTATAAATTGTATATAAAAATATAGGCATATATTGCAATCCATGTGAATTTTACTTCATATGCTCCAATGGATTCATCCTAATTTTATTTCAACTCTCAGAATTCCCTCTCCATATTTTTGCAAAGATTTCAAGGAAAATACTCAGTAAAGAAAAATTTATTAAACTCTTCTTATTACATTGAGTATACTTCTTCTTTATTTATTGTATTCTTGAAAAGAGTCCACCATTAGTTAGCCTCACCTTCTAAATTGAAAACAACCAAAACAAACTTATCATGTTCTAAGAACTGCATAATGAAAAATATCTTTTCTATTGCATTGATCCATTTCTTGACAATAATAGGATTTTAAGAGCCACTAAAAGAGTGTGGAAGTCACCACATGAAATAATCAATAGTAAGATTCTCCCTCCTTGGATCATTAAATATCTAGAAATAGTTTGCATTATTATTAATATCTTGAGATAGTTGAGTGATTATTTGAATGAGGTATTGTACTCCACATCTCATTCCATTGGGTTTCTTATTAGGGAAACCATTATAGTGTTTCTTACACCCATTGTTAACATGATTCCTTCTAGTTCCATCCATTACTAAAACCAAAAAAGAATTTTTCATGAGTGATGAACAATTAACACAATAATAGAGAATATAACATGAAAGGAATTCATCCTTATCATGTTACCCTATAATTATTTTATTTTGACCTATATCATTCTTGGTTAAACTATTGGTAGGGTTTTATCATACTTATTAACCTAGTCCCTCAAAGAAACTAGGAAATAAATCCCTTAAAATGGTTTGTAAAGAGTACGAGATCAACCAAAGCATATATAATAAGGGGTTTTTATCAAGTGTGTAGTTAATCCTCTTGGTCTTGCACCAGGTCAAGCTTGAATTAACACACAACACACTCTCTTTGGGGTTATTACCCTTAGGTATAAATGTGCCAAAGCCTATATCCACTTGCCAATATTCTGATAGGAATTTATTTTCTAGTAAAACCACATACTCAATACTTTAATGATATTTTAGGATGTCATCATATACTTAAACTCATATATAGGGTTTTCTAATAAGGATATCTAATGTTAATTCTCAAAATAGAATATCTAATCTCCAAAAACAACCAAACATTTCCTCTAATACTTACTATAGAACCCAAGATAAACATTCCTTTATTTTAGATATTGTACAAGATATAAACATTACATTTCATAAATAATTATATCCTAATAATTAATAGGTTTGGTTTATTTGGAGACTAGTTACATAATAAGCTTATTTTAAAAAACATGCAATTATTTATCATCAAAGGAAACATACTATACCATCTTATAGACATATCATTAGTAATACTCATCCTCATAACCCTGAAAATTAATATATAAGAAATGGGTGATCTCAAACATTAAATAATGAGTGAATAAACATTTGATTAAGATGATTTCATAAGAATATGAAAAACATGACCATAAGAGAAATACCTTACCATCACGAGTGATAACCATAAAACAAAAGGTAGCTTCAAAGTACATGGAATAATAACTCAAAGCCACAAATGATCAACATGTTAACATAATAACTATAAAATGGATTAGAATCATTTAGCATAAACTATGAATCATTATAGAATAAGATTATAATGAATAATAAACTTTAATTGTGGTACAAAAACTGTCATAGAGAAAATATTACTTTTATGGGCTACATCATGAGAGTATAAAAAAGGAATATAGAATATATTTCAAATATGGCACATAAATTAGTATAGGGAACATTAATTTCATGAGCCATACCATCAGTGACCATACTTATGAGAAACTAAAATGTACTTACAAATAAATCACCCTTGATATATCAACTTTTAACCAATTCATTGGAAGGAGATATTGGACCCCACCCATCATCATCCATATATATGTGTTCCACATTAAAATCATTCAGTTATCACATCATAAATAACCCATGAAAATAAAATGGGTTTTATAAAACATCTAGATAGTATATAATAACATCATGAATTAAATAATTTGATACCAAAAAATTGACCACAAAAAATAATCATATAATTAAAGAAAATATATGGAAAAAAATTATACATACCTCTATCATAGATAAATCATTTGTCGATAAAGAAAACCAATTCATGAAAAGATATTTTTAAAATAAAAATGTATCCTTTATTTTTTTAAATAGAAGAATATGTGAAAAGAAAACCTTTCATGGAAATGGATTTGGATAAAAAAATATTTTCCCCCTAAATAAAAATAGAGAACTATTTAAAATGAAAATTCTTGGAAAAAAATTTCAATAAGAAATTTTATAACTCAAATAATGTAGTTTGATTTACCAAGTCTCTTTCCTTTACCCATGATTTTTATGGAAGTGTTTTATCCTCTTATATCATAAATGTAAAAAAATTAATTACCTATTTTAGAATGATATTCATATATATTTTAATTTATACTCTTAATTAATAACAATTATCTTCAAGAATTATATTATTATAATCCTTCTTTCAACATTAGGTGTTAATAATCTTGACCGTTTTGGACGTTTTTCGTAAAAGTGGTGTAAATATTTATTTTCCTCTAAAATATAATCATTTAAATACCATTAAAGGAAATTAAATTGATATTTTATAAATACTTAAAATGTTATAATTTCATTACCTGGGATTTTTAGTTATGTTTCATGAAGAATAAATCTGTGTTGAAATATTTTCAAGTTATTTACCGATATTTATGGATTACATTATATTGATTGTTGCTTTTTTTGTTATAAAAAAATAACCAAATTAATGATATATATCACTTATATATATATATATCATATATAATCATAAAATATAAACAAAAATAACCTATGTTTTCAATTGAATTAAAATGACATGTTTATTTGTAAAGGCGGTAGTCCGCACAACACATGATTCACATTTTTGTTTTTCTTAATGGAAAAGGGGAGGGTGATTAATGATTATACCATAATTATAATAACATAAAATTATAATAATTTTATTTATGTTATCATTTTAATTTGGTGAAATTAAATTTAGGAATAATAAAATCACATAAAGAAATAGAAAAGAGAAAGAGAGGTTAGGAAATTATACATTACATCTTGGATTATTGCCTTCGCAAAGGGGATTAAACCTTTTAGGGATGGTATTTTGAGAGAGTAAGAATATAATTAAGGTGTATATAAGTGTTTATAATATTATTGGGTATATTTTGGGCCTAAAATAGAGGGATTTTTTTTGAGTTGAAGTGAGGATAGGAGTTCCCCATTTATAAGTGAAAAGAAGTGTCATTTTTACTAATACCGAAAAACTTTAAATAACAGAAATTCAAACTCAAGCAAAGTAGATAAAAATTTGAAAAATAATATACAGGAGAATATATAAGGTTTATAAAAACCTCCAAAACTCAAATATAACATGTTTTTAAATCATTAGGCCATTTACCTATAAGGCTACTCTTTTTAACCATTATTGTTTTCACCAAGGAAACTAGTTTTTTACCTATGTAATTTATCCATTATGCCCAAAAATAAAATGTTAATTATTATATAATTTTGTACTAATTATTATAAATTCTTTTTTTATTTATCTATTAAAAGAGATGAAATATAATTTTAAAATACTAAATGTATAATGTATTAGAAATAATATTTTAAAAAATATAACTTGAATTGTAAAATGTCAAATATGGGATTATAAATTAAAACAAAAATTTTTAAACTTATAAATACACTTATAAAATAAAAATTTGGTCTTATAAAAAGGTTTAATAAATTTAAAACTCATACCTATATACTAATAATGGCATAAAATCTACAATATTAGAAAAATAGTATATTACACTATTCGCCTAAAAATAAAATGTTTAAGAAAAATAAAAAAAATTAAAATTAAGATTATAGTATTATGATTAGTCCAAATATAATGTTCATTTTTTCAAATTAAATTTCAAAAATTTGAGAATTTAATATCTAAATAAAATACCAAAATATAGCGGAAAATTGCTTATATTGAAAAATAGCTTTTTAAAATTTTAACTATTATTTATTCTTATTTATTATCATTTACTCATTCAATTATTGGAAACATATTATCCATATTATCAATATATTTTGTTATTAATTAATCATAATATACTTAGATTCTTGAAATAAAAGGAAAATTTTATAAAAATAGATTTTTAAGCATAAAATGTTTTTCTTAGTTGTTTTAGCTATAAAAATTGAATTTAATATATACTAAAAGTATTATTTATTTTTATTATACTCATATTTCATATATTGGTTACTCCTATTCAAGACTGTTAATTAAATGACTCAGTTTTAATGGTCATATTTAATATTTATATTTTACCTAAAAATTTCATTGTTTTTTGTTTTAGTTTAGTGTTTCATGTGGAGTAATCTATCAAACATAGTTTTTAATTAAGGATAAAATGTTTGGTCATTACGACACCTGCTTGTAAAATAAATATGAGAAATATGAAAATGTATCACCCTTAACTATTGATATCCTAAGCTCAAGTCAATCTTATAGAACCACCTGGCTCCTCTCAGAAGATCAGATAGGTCATCAATATATAGAAGAGGATACTGGTACTTAAACATCACATGGTTCAGCCTTAAGTAATCCACACATAATTTCATGACCCCTCCTAGGTTAGTTGTGAATAGAAGTTATGACCCCTGAGTTCAACCTGTAGTAGGCCCCAAGATAGAAACAAGTACTGAGGGAGTGGAACACTCAAATGGGAGGTAATACCCTCATAATATTAAAGGATTAACAGAATAGATTAAAAAGCATCAAAAAAATCCATCACATATGTGTAGGTAAAATATGGAAAATTAAGTCTCCATACCAAAAAGATAACTAAGGAAGTTATTCCACAATAGTAGTGATCTCCAATATAGTAATTCCCAACTCAATCCCCATAACACTACTAGAAACCTAAAAAATAGTTTATATATGCGGGGTGAGCATAACATATATACTTAGTAGGATCATACCCAAGGCTTCCCATGAAAATGTGAAAAGAGAACAGTAATTCACCAACATCCAGACAATAGAACAAATAAGCACTTAGACATGTCATCTATCTATCCCATCCTTACCATAGATCACTCATAACAAAATAATAAATTAGTAAGATAATATCATGAAAAAATCAATAGAGAAACCCCACATCCACTTCCCAATTGAGTTACCACTCAGATGCCCCAATGTAAACTACCCTATGATTTCATCTCTTCTATGTCATCTCATCACCACATATAAATTTGTCTTTAATGTGGGTCGGGTCACAACCTTGCCTACCGCAGACTCCCGTAGGGCCCAACATCCTCTGATGGAATCAATTTAATCATGTAGATATCTCATTATACTATAGTATCATCATACATTCTTTTACAACATCATAACTAAGGAAGTAGGGTATCATGAATGTGAAGGACATCAACCTCATGCCCTCCTCCTATCACGGATGACCCCCACTACATATCCCATCCTCTTATCATCATGCATTGCAAAAAACTGGTTCATCATCAAGAGAAAGTCTCTTCCACCAACTACGCCATTTCTTAATACTACTATTTAAGGAAGAGGGGGAGAGGGGGAAATATTCCATCTATTCCTCACCATCTGGATGTTGGGGTAAAAAAACAAATAACATCTTGGTGTCAGTATATGGTACTCATTGTGGGTGGAGTTCTTATAAAAGTAACATGAAAATACAATCATATATATATATGCACACACATAGACATGACACAAGCCGAACCTAATGGTTTCACATTAATACTTCATCATCTGTATCTATAAATAATACCATACTATTCTTACCACATTTTCCACCATTAAATGAAGCACCACCACACAAAACAAACACACACAACCCAATTTTCTTTCTATCAATTACAGGTTCATCCATCCCTCTAAATCATTACATCAAAAAACCAATGTTCATTAATTAGGGAATTAATATTCATATTTGATGTCAATACACTAAATCTATCATCAACATTTAAATTTACATTCAAGTTCAACCTATTAATAATTATTCACTTTGTTAAACTAGTTATCACATATAAATTCTAGTCCACTTTTATTAAAGTCATCCCAATCCATTTCTTGTTTTATTATTACAACCCCATATCCCATCGCTATGATTCCACTATAATAAATCCTCACACAACAACCCATCATACCTAACACCACACTTCCATGCAACACATAATGCATCTGAACTAGTCACCACCACCATCATAGAAACCAAAAAAGGCTGCACAACTACATGTATAATAACAAAAATTCTAGTAGAACACAATAAAAAATTTACAAACCACATATTTGAACACAATTAATTTAAAATTCTATTCCACATTAAATCATCTTCTTGTTCATGAGTATTTTCAAATATTTCGAAATTTATATGGGAAACCAATTCTTAGATGAATACATGTATTAATACTTTTATTATTGGTGAGTTTAAACATTAGTTCATAGAAAGGTTATTAGTTCAAAACAAGGGTTAAAAGTATCCATAACATGTAAATTATAATAGTTTATATGTTTCATGGGGAAATAATTGGTAATAATAAGGAAATAAATCATATTCTTACTACTAGATGAGTATCATTTCATTTCTTACTGGATGGGGGCCCCCTTTTCTAGACCTTTTTTCCTACCATGTCACCCCCCAATATTACAAACACTCCACAGGGATGGTGGATCTTCTAAAACCCCCCAAAAAATGGAAACAAACTTAGCACGAATGACTCTTATTCCATGGGATTGATGTGAGGAGGTGGGGTGATTTGGGACACTAGGGGATCTGTTGTTCATTCCATTACTACATCCTTTGGACATAGAGATTCTCTGAAATCTGAAGCCAGGGTAATGATGGTGGGTCTTGATCTTTGCTTACAGTATATATATTGACCTGGAAGTAGTGGAAATTGACTCAAAAATCCATCAGGACTCTTTTCTTGGGAATTGTATCATCTCATGGAATGTCACAAAATGCACCCATAAGTGTAAGAGGATTATCCAAAGTGGCATAGAAATTATCCATACTTGGTGAGGAGGTAACAAAGTCAAAAACTTCCTTTCTTCTATACCCCCTAAAAATTTAATGGCCACTTGTTTTTTTGTCTTAGTCTCATTCCCTTCTGAAGTTGTTAAACTTGTCTAAGGGGATTCCCTTGAGCTTCATCATTTCAGAACCCCATAGCTTTCATTGTTTTTTTGTATTAGGCTAATGTCATCTTACTCCTTGAATAAAAAAGAACATTAGATTATCTTTATTATTTAATCTGTACCACCCACCCAAGGAAAAAAATCATGATGAATACAAAAATACATTAAATAAGAAATAATATAGATCCCATATCTAGAAAATAAGTTCCAAAACCCACTACATAAAAAATGGGGGGGAGTTGATGTCACCACCTAGATATCACAACCAGGAAGGCTTAAAGTAAATGATAATTAACTCTTAAGGTTTAAGAACAAGGTTATTGTTTTTCCAAACTTGAATGAAATAATAAAAGACTCAAATAAAGGAAATATCATACTTTTTAGATTCCAAATATTGTTTTCCAAAGATCCCCATGAAGTTAAGGTGGTCAACTTTACCTTTTGTGTATCTTAAATTCAATTTCATTTAAAACAAATGGAATGAACCATTTAAATCCATATGGTTTAAGGAATTATAATATTAGATATAATCCCTTTTAAATAGATTATAAAAAAATTATTTGAGCTTTAAATCCCATATTTTATGTTAAAATATTTTTTCTTCATCATTCTTGAAAATATATAGGTATTTTGAAAAAACTAGAAATTTTAAAATTTGTTGGATTGATCATGAAAAATGATCTATCATGATAAAGGATCTACCATGAGAAAAACTGGTCGACTATGAAAAGGAACTGAAGGACTATGAGAACAAACTGATCGACCATTCAAAGGAACACACTGACCATGGAAAAAAACTAATTGACCGTGGGAAAGAATGAATAAACCATGAGAATAACTGATTGACTATGTGAATTAATGAATTAAATATGAGAAAAAAATAATCAATTGTACAAAGGAATGGATCAATGATGAGAAAAATAATTGATGATGATAAGAAACAAATCTATTGTGATAAAAACTGGTCGACTATGCAAAGGAACAAATTGTCTATGAGAAAAATAGATCGACCATGTAAAGGAATAAATAAAACCTTAGAAAAACTAATATACCATGAAAAGGAATAGATTTAACATGAGAACAACCAATTGACCATACAAAGAAATGGATCAATCATGAGAAAAAATCGACTTGTCTTGAGAAGAAACAAATTGACCATGAGAACAAACCAATCATGTAACACCTTGTTTTTTATTTCTATAATTTATTTATTTATATATGGATTATTATTTTTTCTATAGAGTTTTGAGGTCCATTCTATTTAATTTTTTAATTTTTAAGTGTTTTTTTCCTATTGTACACTTAGCTCATGGTTATTTCTAACTACTTGATGATCGTGTGAAGGGTATCTATATTGGCACAATGTTTTTTCGCATAGTTGGTGCATAGTTTCTTGAATTGTGCAAACCAACCATGTGGGTGTTCTGGTCTGTCCAATGGAGGGTTAGTAGGTGTCAAATAGTTTGGATAAACCATGTAGAAACCATGGGTGGTGCCTAGATTCTAAGAAATATAATAAAAAACAAAACCCCCTCTTTTTACCCTCTCACATGAACCGTCCCTTCTCCAACTCATGTTAATGTAACACCCACAAATGAAGCCATACCCCATTCCTTACTCAAATGACATCCACCAACAATAAGCCTCCCCCATGTGTTACCTCCTCTCCTCCTCCCACTGGTAGGTGATTTATCTAGAAATTTCAAATGGAAATCCATTTGGGAAAGTATATCCTCCTCCTCTACCCCTTCTTCTCAATTTTTATCTCCCTATATGTTGATATATAATTTTACTAAACCCAATAAGGGGTTTAATTTTCTAAAATAATCTGGTTTGTGTTACAAGGGTGTGTTATCTTCTCTTGAATACTTTCACTTTCTATTTTTGGAGGTTATTCATTATTTTCACATTTTTAGGTAGATAGTTACATGATTTAGATTTCTTTAACATAACACACATGATTGGGAATTTTGAATTCCTTTAAATTTATAAATGATATTTTTCTAAATTTTAAAAAAAATCATGTTTTATTCTAGGTTTTTAGGTTATTTCAAATGATTTTAAAATGATTTTTTTTTGGAATTTGGCTTCTTTCGGTCTACACTTAAAAATAAAAACATGGTTTTGACTAATAAAATTTTATTGATTAAATAGAATTTAGGTGTATTAAGGTTATTTGTATTTTTTAAATATTTATTATTAAATGATGTGCGATTTAAGTGGTAAAAGGTCTTGGGTTACTATACTTTAATAATTTTACCATGTTTATTTGTTTCTTCCTTTCATAATACACCTATAATTAAAGTTTATAATTTTTTATTTATTTTTATGTGTTTATAAACATAAAAATGAGAATATATATATATATAGACATGTTCACATATTCACATGAGAATACGTGAATATGTGCATTATGAAATTTTTATTAATATATATAATTTCATATGTTTATAATTTATAAAAATGAAATATTTGGGGCTTAAAATCAATGTTGGATTTTTTTAAAGTACTATAAAAAGATGTTTTTAAATTTATTTTATATTATTTTAAAATAGTTTAAGTTTATTAAATGTTTGTAAAATAAATTTGAGAAAAAATATTTCTTTACAAGTGATTATTCAAAGTGGTTTCAAAGAAATTGGTCTAGTTCTTTATGAGTGATTTGGTTTTAGGTCTATTATTGATGACGTACATGATGATTTCCATGTGGATCATTGTGTGGTTATAATATGGGATACCACATGTAGAAGAGTACCATGATGGGTACTACCCTAGTATAAGGCATGATGCTAGCTAGGGTTCATTTTAGATGTTGCCTCAATAGGCCCTATGGTATGGTTTAAAGGTTCATGTTAGATATACTAGTGTTATTTATAGTGATTCATGATTAAATTTGTAACCTATAGATCAAAGATCATTCCATGTGACTTATATTATGATTCTGAAGTTGCATGCCATTCAGTTTTCGTTCTTTCTCTTACAATTGATGTTGTGTTTTTGATGGATTCCCCTTGTTTATTCTCCTTCGTTATCTTTTTCTGTACTTCAATTATTATTTATCCCTACTTATTTATTTCTTTAATTATTTTTATACCATTATTATTGTTCCCCTTACTTATTAGAATAATTTTAAAGTGAAACTAAAAAGAGGAATTTGTAAAGGGAAAGGTTTACTTTGGTTGGTTTTAGTAAATGGATTTGCAATAATTGTTTTAAAATGGTATTTAAAAAATTAATTTAGTGTTTTTAAAATTAAAAGTGATTTATGATTTAAGTTCCCAAAAATATAATAAATGATATTATTTTTTAAATATATTTAAAACTATCTTATTATTAGTTTATTTTAGAAAAGAAAATTATTGATTATGTGGTTCTTACCCAATAGGCTGTTGAGACTACATCTTACTCACACCACTCAGTGTTTATAGAATGAGTGGCCTTTTATAGGTTTTGGATTAGATTATCATAATAGGTTTTGAGGTTTTGATAGAGAGTGAAATTGGTTCACTTGGGTTTGTTTGATCTGAGATGTTAGTATTTTTATTTCTAGTGTTTTGTTCACATCAGCCATGTAGGCCTTTTTACAACTTTTTGTGGTTGGATGTGTAGAAATATTTTGGTAGTAAAATATAGCAATTATTAGTGGGATTTATACAGGAGAGGGTGTTTAGAGTGTTATATGAGAGTTTATTTTTTCTTTTTTATAGTTATATACGTAGGATATATATTTATTTTTTGATTATCTGTTTTGGAATGGATGACTGACGTGCAGACATGTCATTGAAAAATTACAGTAGAATTACATGGTTATTGAATATTTTTTTAACTAGGTTAAATCATCCCTAATGATTAGACTTGATGCATATGATTATTTTATTCTACATGGGGGGAATGGGTAAATCCCTCGGATCAGTGGAAGATTGATTTGGGCACCAATTCGGATGGAGGCCCAGGCTAGTTCATTATAAATGGTATCAAAGAAAGGTTCTTGAGATGTAATAGGTTCCAAAGTCACCTATTTTTGTTTGGGAATATGGTAGATAGGGATTTGACTATCAGGGCTTGGAAGGAAAGACCAGAAAGAGTGTCGTGAGCCACTCTACTCTCTAAACCTTACATCGCTAGGGGAGTGGGGTTTTGATTCTTATTTTATAGTTTTTGATTTGTAATGTTTATATTGATATAATAAATTTATTTTGGGATGAAATGAGAGTTTATTTGGTGGTACATGATGAGATAACATGGCTTGGTAACCCATACAGATCCCATGTACATGGTTCTATTCCACTGTCAGTGACAGATGTGTGGTTGGAACATGGTCCACCAAGCCTTGTAGACAATTCATGAATGATCACTAGTCTAGTTTAAGTGTCCTTATGTTATATGATGTTGATTAATTGGATTTTTTTATTAATGTTCAATAATGAACCTATTTATGATATTGTTTAGTAATATTTAATGATTTTTTAAGAAAGTGGAAGTTTATTTTTTTTTTCAAATGATGTTTAAATTTTTTAAAACCAATTTGTATTTTTAAATGATTTTAAAAGATAATGTTTTATTTAAACGAGTTAAAGTTGGTTTTAAATGTAATAAAAGGGGATTTTTCAATTAATGAGTGTTTTATGGGAGGGTCATGTTGGATTTTAAATTGTAAAATTTAATTTTAAATAAAAAAATTGTTTTGAAAATTTTTAAAGTGGGTTTTTTAATAATATTTTTAAAAAGAGAAATCAAATTTTAAGGATATAAAAAAGTTTTCAATGAATAAATTTTAGAATTTAATATGGGTTTAAAAATAGGTTTTTTCATTTTAAATTATCTGTGTTTATGATTTTGAAAATGGTTCAAAAAGGGGGTTTTTAATTTTTTAAATGTTTGTGGATATTTTTATTAGATACCTTTTTTGTTTCATTTAAATTGGTTTCTTTGATTTGAGATATGATTTGGAATGTGAGTAAGAGTTGTTCTGGACATGATTTGACTAAATTTTTTATCCCACCTTATTATTGAGAGTATGACTCATAGTAAAATCACAATTATTGTCAGGTCTTGGGAAATAATATAATTTTTGGGTATTTAACTGATCAAGTTTTGGGGTGATTCTTGTTAGGCATGATTCATCATAACCTTTATTAGTGGATTTTTGTGAATTATGGTACTTGGGTTTTCTCATGTCTCATTGGAGTTGATGATTCCTTTTGAGTTTTATTGTTCCTTTGGTTATTGAGATTTTATTTTTGTCCCTTGATTTTGGGGGAGAATCTTAGGTGTGATTCAGGTACCCAGGATGAATGTTGTACCAATTATGGATATGTACTAACTGATATTGGTTTGACATAACGGGTAAACCATGAGGGGTGTCCCAGGTATGAGGTCTGAGGTTAAAACTTATTTATTCTGGAACTAGATTTTGAACCTATTCTATTTTAAGGGGCATGTCCATGGTTTGTACCTTATTCCATTTATTCCTGGTTAGAGGATGATATTGGGGGGATGGATGATTCTTATTCAGGATTTTTTATAGTGTTTTTAAGGTTATGATCTCCTTAGGGAGTGGTTTAGTGGGGCTTTGAGGTATATCTTCCTAAATTATTTTTTTATCAATGATTGACTATATGTATTCATGTTTCCTTACATAATATTATTTTGGTGATAATTTTCTTTTTTGATCCACCATCCCATGAAAGTTTATAAATGGCGGAGAGTTCCATTATGGGTCTCCATTACCTATTTTTTCCTATCAGTGGTCATATGTGAGTTGAGTATTGAGAATTTATATATTATTGGTTATTTTGGAGACAATTGGAGTGTATTAGGTTAAAATTTTATGCTAAGTATCATAGTGATCATGTCATAGCTTCCTCTTCTTTCTCATTTGGTGTTCTTATTTGAGTCTCCTTGAGTTTGATGACATTCTAGGGATAAAAAGCATTATGGTGGGGATGATAGTAACACCTTGTTTTTTAATTTTTTTATTTCCTTATTTATTTATGTTTTATTATTTTTATCATGGATTTTCAAGGTCCATTCATTTTAATTTATGAAAATTTTATGATTTTTTGGCCTACCACATGGTTAACACATAGTTAGTGTTAACTATGTGGTGTTCATATGAGGGATTTCTTAATTGGGATAGATCCATTTGATATAGTAGGAGAGTTTTTTCCCAAATAGTTCACAAAAACTATGTGGGTTCACTAGAGTTCCTAATTGAGGGTGCATGATTGGTTCATGGTTTGGATAAACCATGCGCGATGCTTAGATTTTAAAAAAATATAAGAAAAAACCCTTTTTTTCACCCCTCTCCCCCTATAGTTTTCATGTGAAATCCAAAGTCAAAGACACCTCCCCCTCCCCCTACTTTTATCACACAATAACCATGACTAGGAGGCCTTCCCCCAAGCATGATCTCCTCTCCTCCCCCCCATTTTACAGTTTCTCTTATTATTTCTAATGGAAATCCATCTAGGTGTGTCTCTAACTTATCTTCATCCTATTATTGATATTTCTATCCCATTTTATTATTCTATGATTTAGCCAAACCCTATAAAGGGTTATTGTTCTAAAATCATTCAGCTTGTGTTCTTAGGGTTAATGATCTTCTCTTGGAACCTTCTACTTTACATTATTGGAGGTTTTGTGTCATCTACACATGTTCTATGTAGAGGTTTCTTTGATTTGTATATTATTTAATATAATATATATTATTTGGGATTTAAATTGATTCCTTTAAATTTATGAATTACATTTGGATTGATTAAAATTAAAATTCCATGTTATTCAATATTTTTATGTGATTTCAAATGATTTTAAAATGTGGTTTTCGGTAATTGACTCTTCTTTATGTTTGAAATTTAAAATATTTTTGATATTTTTTAAAGAGTTATTGGTTTCCTAATGTTTATTTTTAATTGTTTAAAGATTATTATTAAATTATGAGTGAGTTAAGTGGGGAAATATTTTATGTTCCCCTTCATTAAAAATTTTACGATGTGTGTTTGTTTCACCCTTGGGTGATTCACATATAATTTATGTTTGGAATTTTTTATTTTATGTTATGTGTCTATACATACATGCATGAGTATTTATATATATATATATATATACATGTGTACATATTCACATGATCATATGTGAATATATTCATTGTGAAATGTTTATATATATATGTGTGTGTCATATCATTTAAAAAAGGAATGATTTGGGGTTTAAAATTGATGTTGGATTTTTTTCCAATGTATTATAAAAATATATTTTTAAATGGGTTTTCTCTTATTTTAAAAAAAATAATTTTTTAAATGTTTTTAAAATTTATTTAAAAAAATGATTGGTTTTCAAGAGATCCTCCAAAGTGGTTTTAAATAAAGAGGCTCGGTTCTTTATGTGTACTCTTGTTTGAGGGTTGTTTTTGATGATGTATATGATGATTTAAAATGGATTTTTCTATGGTTGGAATATGAGAGATTATAGATACATAAGTACCAAGACTGGTGCTACCCTAGTCTTAATAATGATGCTAGCTAGGTTCTATTTTATTTTTTTACTTGAGAGGCCCCGATGTATGGTTTGAAGGTTCATATAGGCTGACCTAGTATTACTTATATAAAGTATTGATTACCTATGAAACATATAGGCTTGAGATATTTCCATGTAACTTGAATTATCATTTTGATATTTCCTGCTATTCATTTTCCATTTGTTCTCTTGTGGTAGATGTTGCATTTATGATGGATTTCCCATAATTATCATCTTTGGTTACTTTTTTTCACTTCAATTGTTATTTAGACATAATTTTTACTGCTTTCATTACTTTTATAACTTTATTATTATGGTACTCATATATTGGTATCATTTTAAAGTGAAACTAATAAGAGGAATTTGAATATTTAATGTTTTTCTTGGGCTAGTTTTAGTGAAGGTATTTTCAATGTTAGTTTTAAAATGTGATTTCAAAAAAAGAATTTGGATTTTTTCAAATGGAAAAGGATTTATGAGTTGGGTATCCAAAAATATAATAAAATCTATTATTTTTGAAATGTATTTAAAAATAGGATATTTTTTATTTTATTTTTTGGAAAATCAAAGCATGAAATATATGGTGCTTACCTACTAAGTTGTTGAGCTCACACCCTACTTACATGATTTAGTGTTTGTAGACCAAGTGTCCTTTTGTATGTTCTGGATTAAATTCTCAAAATGGATTCTATGTTTTGGACATATAGCTACCTTGGGTCATAGGGGTTCATTTGATCAGGTATTTCATTATTTTTATTTTTATCATTTCATTAACATTAGATATATAATCATTTTTTACTTCTTTATAGGTTTGGAAGTGTAGAGATATTGTAGTGGACAAGGATATGAATTGTTGGAGGACTTTATGCTGGGGAGAGTGTTTTGAGTGAGATTTGATAGTTTTTTTTCTTTTTTATATATGAATTTTATTTATTTATTTTCTACTAATATGTTTTTTCATGGACATCATATGTATGAAAAAGTCATGTTGGAATTCCAATAGAATTTTTTTCTATTAAATGTTGTTTAACTGGGTGAAATCATCCCCAACAATTACAATTCATGCCTATGATTCTTTTCTTTAGCCTAAGGGGATTGGAGATGTACCTCATATTTATAGAAGATTGATTTGGACACCATATTAGAAGGTGGATTAGGTCAGTTTGTTATATATCAACTATGAAAAGAAACTAACCAACCATGAGAAAAAACATGATTGACCATGATAAGAAACTAATTGAACATGAGAAAAAACCAATCTACCATGAGAATAGACTAATTGATTATGGGAATAAACTGATTTATTATGAGAAAAAACTTAGAAATTTCAAATGGAAGAAAACCCAAATACTTTTTTGACACCTCCAGGTTTTAGGATATCATAAAAGAAGGGATTTATGAACCTAACTAATTACACATAATCAGAAATATCTATCCACCTTCATGGTCAAAAATATACTTATTCCATAAGTATAAGTTCTTGAGTGAATAAAACCTATCACCTCTAAATATTTTATCTTTTAAATCCCTATAGGATCTATATTATAAAAAGGAATGGATACAAGATCCATTCCAGTTGTAAGATTGATTATAAAATCAATCTCACACTCGAGTGGAAACCCCAAGAAATCCTCATGAAACATATCTGATAACTTTTAAATAATTAGAGAGAATACTAAGTGACATCTCTTATATACTCTCAAAATAATGTTATCAAGCTGGGTTGTGATTGTAAGATCCCATGTCCATATGTGTTGGAAATTTCCTAAGGAATTTTAATTTTCTAAATTGGTCAAGGGGATGGATTTTGAAATGGGATTTATAAATATGATCCAAGGAATAGAAAACCATAATAGAGGTTTTTGGGACATAAATAGAGGCTCAGTAGTTATTAAGGGGGCTTAGAGGTGCCCTAGAAGGGGCCGAGTGGTGGCTGTAGCCAATGCTACAACAGTGCACCAGCTAGCCCATGGGTTTTCTTGGAAGAATAATTACATTTATTCCCCATTATATTTTTAGAAGGGAGGTTCCCCCTTTACCTCTCATTTTAGTCACACAATATAGGGGTATCTCCCCATTGAGTTCTTTCTTATCCCTTATTTTGGGGTGGGTTTTGACCCCATTCTTCAACGATTTGAGGTATCTATCCCCATGTTTTAGCCTTTAATGATCTGATCCCATTATCCAATCAATTTTTAGTTTCTCAGTTTAGGGATTCAATTTTTATTCCACTGAAGCATGGTGGAATCAACCAAGAATGATAGGGATTTCACTCTACCTAGGAAGAGGGTGACCCCGGATGTCATCTGCGTGGGGTGGCTCATCATTTCAAATAAGGTACGTTGCACCATAAATTTATTTTATATTTTTTCTTAAAATTAAATTGTAATACCTATGGGATTAGTGGTGTAGGTCGGGGATTTATCTCATATTAGGTTCAGAGGTGTTCTAGGGGTGGATGAAACCTCATTTATCAAAGATTTGATGATCAGTGGATGCCCGATGAGTTGTTAAACATTATTAAAAGTTTAAATTTAATTAATTAATATATTATAAATGTTTTAATAAATTAATTAGCGATTCTAGGCATGATTTATGGGATCAGGGTATTAAGATGAACCCAGTTTATTGACGATAAAGCTGTATGAACCTTGGACTGGCCTTAGCAGCTACTGTCAACCCTTGGTGATAAAGTAGAAATATTTTAAAAGTTAGGTGGTATCATGTACTAGACCTATGAATTTATTCTTTGTTTTATGTGTTATAAGATAAACTATCTCACCACTTTAGGTAAGGAAATTTTTGGTTAAAAGGTTTGTTTAATATAAATGGAATGCTTAAATTTTAAAAAATGTCTAATTAAAATGAATGAGCATCAAGGGTTATGAAAAAACATTGTGTGTTTGCATGACATCTCAGTTGCTGATGGACAAATCCAGGTTATGTGACAACAATTGTCCTCTAGAACTCCTGTGAGGTGAATCTATAGCAACTAAAATCCAGCATCCTCTACATAGGGGATTGAGACACCACCAAGACGAAGGTAAGGGTCAGCAAAAAGATGCTAAGATGTGTAGACGTTAGAGGACCCTTGTGCTTCAAATCCATTTAATATCATTGAGATGAGAATAGGAAGAGTGATCCTCATCCATCTGATGTGACCAGGCCTAAGTTGACCGACCTTGGAAAGACCGAGTTGGGTGAGCATATTGATCCAAGGTGACCATGTAGACTAAGATAGGGCATGGGGAATATCTTGACTATTTCCTAGGAGGTGAGATCTTGGGTATCCAATAAAATAATGCTACCTTGATGATGATTTCATGTATGTGATGTAATTAATTCATCGAGTATTGACCTGAGAATATGATTGAGACTGAGGACCCATGCGAGGGTGTCTCTAATGCACTAAGAATGATTGGACCTAGTGGGTGATCCGTTGATAGACTGATCTGAGCGGGTGTATCTGAGAGTGTATCGAGTGTCACTATGGAACTCATATGAGATTGAGAGCCTATTGAGCTATGGAAAATGATGACGGTCATGGTTGAAAACCCATTGTGTTTTATTATTTAATGGGTTATTCCCTCTAGGAAGATCTGAAAAGTTGAGGCTACCATGGATATAGATACAAGTGCATATTAGGATTCCATGTTTAGAGCCTGATATTATTTGGTATACCTTGGATTAGGAGCCCGATATATGGTTATGAATACCATGAATTTGGATTATGACACACAAAATGTTGTGGGTGGGATCCCTAGATCCATGAGAGTATAGTTATGGCTACCATGAGTTGGATTCAGATGCGCAAGCTATTGTAAGTTGGATCTCCAGAGTCATAAGATATGATTGGTGATGTGTTATATTAAAATATTAGATGATAGGGATGTCATGAGTCTCATCACTAAATTCATGAGAATCATTATAGGGGCTTCCATAGATTCATTCCTTAGGATAGGCATTCCATGGGAAGGGTCCCTGAATCCATGAAGATTAGCTGAGGTTTTCATAAATTTTGAGCCTGCATATTACTTATTTGGAATGGTCATCAAGATGTTCTCAAAGACACCCCAACATTGGATGAAGAAAGTATGGCCGATTGAGATCAATGTACTAGGGATTGATATTAATTTATTCATCTTTTGATAGCTATTTATTTATTCCAATTGAGCACATCACATACACATATCACACATATGTTGTTTGGTATGGGACAATATTGGTGGTTCCTTACTGAGTTTTGTAGTCACACCTTGCTTGGGCCACCACTTCACTTGGATTGTAGGAACAAGTTAGTTATATGCCCAGAGTTGGTTGAGAAGAATATACCAAACAACATCAGAAGACTAGATAAGGTTAAGATTAGGGATTAAGTGAACCTCATTTATTATATTTAATTTATTTTTTGTATTTATATGTGACCAGTCCAGTTGTAATTCAACTATTGTATGGATGACATAGCTTTTGAGACCCTTATTTCATTTCATTTATTATTCAATTCTATTTATATTTATCTTCTTCTGATTTAGGTTTATTTGTGATGTATGATGCTTAGATATTTTATTTTTTATTATGCACTTTGATGTAGGTAGTATAGTCTCCCCATAGAATCACCTTAGACCCCCTCTATTAGTTTGTATCCTCTGGCACACACAGACTCATTCCTAAGGTCACATGTCAAACCAGTCTGGTTATTGTTTATAGAGTGAACCGGGGCGGGATGTTACAGTAGTCAAACCCTGATACTGATGGATAGGTCCCGAATGACCTTATTTTAAATCCCAACTACTGAATTAGGTATAAAATTAACCCTCTAAAACTATAAAAGATACCAGTCAGTGATACCATTCAATGTTCTCTCAATACCATGTTATCAAATCTATCCAAAGGACCACATTGAAACTCTGTATATCTAGCATGAAGAAATCCAAAATAATCATATACCAAAGGATCATGATATAACACTTATAAAATCACTATAAACCATTTTATTATACCCCTAAGGGTGTATCAATAAACATAACCCCATAAAGACACTCCACAATAACCCAAAATCACTAAATAACAGCTCAAATATAAATGAGTGTGACTCACCCATATCAAATAAAGTTGATTATAGAGTCAACTATAGAATAATTGTATATCGTACTAGATATGGATCCCCACCCCTCATGGTATCATTTTGCTCAATTTTCTAAAGTTTTATTGAACCCGAACCCTCAACTATCATCACTTGACTCCCTTGAGAAACCTATCCCTACTTGAACTACTACCCCTAAGTATCATGATTTACTCTATGACCTGAATGGTCAAAGGATTTTCAACTACTAGAATTATTATATACTTATGAACTACTCAAAAATCATAGGCCAGACTAGATTTGTGCTTGCTAGAAAAAAATGGCACTATACCAAAATACCTATATAGGTTCTCCATTTCCCTATAGGATTTAAACTCCTTCGACGCATTATCATAATCAGATCAAATGTTCCCCCGCTAACCCCACCACTAAAAATTTATTGATTATCATCCACTTGAAGGAAATTAAGAACCCCAACCCTAGTTTCTCTATCTATATCCTCCCTAGTGAGACTCCTAAAATTTATGCTTTATATTGTTTGATGGATAGCTCCAGATCCTAGTAGAAGAAGTATGTTCCCTATAAGACTTACCATCAGTCAAGTTTAACTCCATAATCAAGGAATGAACCATGAACCATGAGAAGGATTCCAACTAGAAGATATTAAATTAATAAATAATAGAGTTCTTCATGATATAATTAATATGATAGACCCTGGAGGTATAATCATATACTAGCATTGGAAAAAACTAAAAAAAATTGGTGAATAAAGTGATATAATCCATTATTAAAATGCCCATATTCCAAATGCATACTCCCTAGACTTATCGGCCCTTAGGGTATCTTAGATAAAGTTCTTGAAGAACAACAGGCGAAATTCTTTCAAGGTCAGACCCATATACTAGTATTCCTAGAATAGAATATCCCACTAAATCTTTTCTTATTCCTGGAGCATATGCATTTCAAGAATCACCTGCCTCTTATGGGGTGTCTTGATATGATATAATGTATTTAATATTGATTCTATACAGAACTCAACATCTTGTGGTAAACCCTCACCCACAAAGAGTGGGTCATAATAAAAATGGAACTCATGAGATAATTTTAAAATGGATGGTCTGACTCTCATTAACCCATGCCTTATATAATGTAAGACTTGAAGCAGGTTCTCTCTGATCAATTGATTGATAATAGGAACAATCATAATAGGTGGATTTGAAACCACTACTAGAAAAGAATACTCCCCCAAGCCTAATATCGTTAAATGGGAGATCATCATGGTAGAATATCACTATTATGTCAAGTACATGGCTCAAAATACATTTCTATCATAAATATAGATATCAAATTTTAAGGTAAGAAATACTGGCACAAGACACTCTACCCTAAATTCACACCTTATAAAAAAAGGTCTCGCAAATCTAGGCTATATTCTATCCTTATTTACCCACTATTAGGTCATATATCATCCCATGTATGATCATATTTCAATCATAGTATATCACAATAATAGTAAATAATATTAGGTTGTTCAAGTAGTATTCCACTAAGAAATTTTATAGGAACACTATATAAGTTGTTGTCAACACTTTAAGTAACCAAAACCTATATCATAATCAAAATATTATTCAAGAATATCATTAATAAGAAAGTATAATAATTTCATGTGAGTCCTATATGCCAAGAATGATGCATTAAAACATTCCCTATTACTACCCTGGGCCATGTGTAAAATCTATAAACCATAAATAAATATCAAAAACACTATATCTAATAAAGTTACCAAACTAGAAAATTAAAAAGTAATAACAAAAATTTTGTACCTAGTAACTTGGACTTCCCTCATATTTGGTTACCTACTCATAGGGAAAATATCCATACAAATCCCTAGAAACATGCTATATCCTATCTACCATACCCCAAATAGTAAGAAAAAAAATAAAAACCTAGTTTTTATACCACTTTTAATTGTCCCCAATCCATTTTGCCTACACTATTATTGAACTGGGTGCCACACACCTCAAGAAAGACTCCACGCGTGCTAGAGGCTACTAATAAGGGATGAGGCCTGATATGGTTAACTAGGGAGACTATAACCTTATACATAGATAACTATAAAACACCATGGATGAAATATCAAGAATCAGTCAACACCATATAAAAAAATTAATAAAACCTACCTAAATTCTAGACAGTGGTAATATAAAAAACATACCATATCAATATTAATTGTACTGGTTATAAAATCCCTACTATAACAATTGGATATCCTATGGGTAAATCATATAAAATCAACTCTAAAAGTAAATAATAGTTAAGGGTACACTGAAAAAACTAGTCCTAAGTCCCATCCTGGTCCCATATCTCAACTCTCAACTCTCAAAAAACTCTATTAGCTCAATATTCTATACTCATTGGGACTTTTACCATACCTTGGGCCAGAACCATAAATCCTACATCCTTGAGCCTGATTAGTGTGTGAGTGAAACTTAATAGGCTACAAATAATGATTTCATAACAAGTTTGGTAAATATATGTGCATATACGATATGGATCACTAATAAGGTAAATAAAAATAAATAATAATCTATAAATGGATAGAATTATCATAAACTGACCACACATGACCCCACCTTCTTATATAGTTCCAGAATGAGATGATATACTCATAGTCTAAATATATTTTAAGTATGAACAATGTATCACTCCTCATATAAAAGGTAGGGTGAACAAGATATCACAATATCGTATATAACTCAGTGAATGATGCATCATCATTACATGTAAAACATGCGAATAATCCATCATCTATCTCCTAATATCAGTGAATGATGAATCACTTGGCGAATGAGGTATCACCATCTATGGGAATATGATGCACCGCTAGAAACTATCTCAATGTGGATGATACAACAATGGTCTCAATCTCTTAGTGGAATAACAAGAGAAATAATATTTTACTTATTTTTTATATGTATTTAAATAATTTAAACCCTCTAAATTCATAAATTTGAGCTTATTTTCATCAATTTTTTATTTATGGTGTGTTTTGGGCTGAAATTTAAAAGTTACCTAATTCTGAAATTTTAGAAGATTTTAATAAATTTGTTATTTTGTTCATAACTTTTAAATTATTATTCTAATTTGAGTGATTAAATTTTAGGAATAATTTATTTATTTTTTACAAATTTTTATTTTGTACTAAGAGATTATTTGAAAGAATAGAGTTCTGAAAAAATCAATTAAGTTGACAAATTGTTCGGGCGGATAGGGTGGAACCCAGCTTTGGAAATGAGGCATAAATTGTGCTACACACCTCCAATTGAGGTAATTATAATTTTAATTGAAGGAGAACTCATATAAATGTCTTTAAATTAAATTTTAAGGAGTTATTAACTCATTAAGGGGTCTACTAAATGCTCAAATTTGATGAAAGATTTTGGAAGAATTCGAATAAAATATAACCCTAGAGTAAATTGGCTGTAACTTCTTCTAATCATTGAGAATGGAGCTGAAATTTTGTGGGAGAATGGAAAATATATATTAGAAAAAATTTATAGAAGAAAATGTTCTATGATTAAGTAAAAACGAGGAGTTTCAATGTGTAAAATTTTTAAGGATAGATTCTGGAACTAAAATTTCAACTGTTGACGACCCATTATGACCCGAAACACATTAATGGTCCATTATGACATCCCAAAGACTCCTCAATGCCTATAAATAAGAGGATATTGGTGGATTAAAAAAATATTGATTGGAAAGGGAAGTCATGGATAATATATTCTTCTTTATGACTTTTCTTTCTTTTCTTTTTTATTTTAGTTTCATTTTCCCATGTAACACATGCATCTTTATTAATTTATGTGTTTCACATTCTTATTCTATATATTTTACTTTTCCAACCCTAATCTCATTATCTATCTCCTCTATATTTCCATTGTGATCTCTTTTTTTACTTTTAAATGGAAAGTGACTAACCCAAGGCTTGTCCATGGGGGAGTTTTCACGGTGTTCTTTGTTATTTCACTTCAATTGAATATGTTTTAAATCTATTTGTGGTGGATGCGGGAGTATTTCACGGGTGCAGAGGTCATCCACCATGACATTATTCCCAATTCCATTCTTTTTTTGATTAATTATTTTCCCCTCCATTATATCATAAAAACCATTTATACAATAGAGTTGTGGTTTCCTGAAGAGATTAAACAACCACTATAGGAAAACAGTGTTTTCATAGCAATTTTCAAAACCACTGATAATTGTTTTTCGATCAAAAATTTAGTGGCAGTTTTTCGAGACATCTTTAAAAACCATTTCTAAATTTTTATAAAATATTTTTTATAATTGTTTTAAAAAAATTTCCAAAAAAATTACAAATATTTTTAGCAGCAGCCTCTTCAAAATCACTACAAAATTGAAGATTTTTTTTTTGATTTTTTTATATATTAATTTTTATTTATTATTTATTATTTACAATAAAATATAGTTTATTATTTATAATTTTAATTATTTATAATGTTTAAATTAATAAATATGTATAATTATTAGTTAATAATATTTTTAAACTGAAAACAAATCTTCAATAAGTTGAAAAAGAGACTTCAGCATCAAATGACCATAACCTTTGATCCGAGAGTTAGTTTTAGCTCCACAACCAGTAAAATAGAAGCTTATGAAATGAGCTAAAATAAAGTTAAATTCAAATTGGGTGAAAACTAAAGGAATAAAAGTTATTATAGTTTCAAAAAAGTTAGAAATCAAACTCGAACTTCAAACGACCATAAATTTTGATCCCAGAGTTCGTTTGGGCTCTACCACATATTAAATTGAAGTCTGGGATGTGATCTATGCCGTAAAGGTATGTGAATAGATATTTGAGCATTTTACCTCTTTTTTGCCCCCTAGAAAGGTCCATAAGTCCTCTAAAATAGAGTTTTTAATCACTGACCTAGATTTCTTAAAATTCAAATGGCTATATCTTCTTATCCAAGTGTCTTTTCAGTCTGTACCATATACCATATCGAAGCACATTTCACGATCTTTAATTTGACTAGTTTTGCCAATAATATTGGAGTCCTCGATCATATTTTATGGTTATTTCAGGGTTCTTAACATTTTATGATTAATGTATTTATTTTTATTTATTATTTATTTATTTATATATTTAATATTAATTAATTAATTAATTAATTAATATTTATATATATATTATTTATTATTTATTATTAATTATTAATTATTTATTATTTATTATTTATTTATTTATTTATTTATTTATTTTATTTATTTTATTTATTATTTAGTTATAATGTACACATTGATTGTTAGTTTATTTTTAATTAATTAATTAATTAATTATTAATTAATTATTATTAGTTTATTATAAATTTATTATTTATTTATTATTTAGTTATTCTTTATTCATTATTTATTAACTACTTATTAATTATTCATAAAACATTAAATATTGAATATTGAATATTAAATATTATATATTAAATATTAAATATTAAATATTAATTAACAGTTAGTAATTATTAATTATCAATTATTATTAATTATTGATTATAAATTATTAATTATAAATTATTTATTAGTTATTAGTTATTATTTATTTATTTATTTGTCAATTTATTTATCAATTTATTTATTTATTTATTTATCCATTTTTTATTTTTTATTTTTTATTTATTAATTTATTTTTAATTTACTAAATATTTATTTATTATTAGTTTATTATTAATTTATTATTTATTTATTCAATATTCATTGTTTATTAATTATTAATTAATTATTTGTAAATTTATTAATATTAATGATTAATTATGAATTCTTAATTCTTAATGATCAATTATTAATTATTAGCTATTATTAATTATTAATTTTAAATTTTAAATTATAAATCATTAATTATTAAATATTAATCATTTATGATTTATGATTTATGATTTATGATTTATGATTTATGATTTAGTATTTATTTATAATTTATTTATTAATTTATTAATTTATTAATTTATTTAATATTTAATATTTAATATTTTTTATTTTTTATTAATTAGTTAATTATTATTAGTTTATTGTTTTTTATTATTTATTTATTAATTATTAATTATTTTATTTTTATATTTTTAATTTATTATTAGAGAATTATTATTTACTTATTTGATATATATTCATTATTTATTTATTCATTGTTTATTATTTATTATTTATTCTTTATTATCTATTATTTATTAATTTATTATTTATTTATTATTTATTTATCATATATTAATTTATTTTTAATTTATTTAATAGTTATACATTTCTCATATATTATATGTTATATGTTATATCTGATATCTTATATATTATATATTATATATCATATATCATATATGATATATGATATATGATATATCATATATGATATATGATATATGATATATGATATATGATATATATCATATATGATATATAATATATCATATATCATATATGATATATGATATATGATATATGATATATTATATATGATATATTATGCATTATATATTATATATTATCTATTATCTATTATCTATTATCTATTATCTATTATCAATTATATATTATATATTATATATTATGTATTATTTATTTTATATTATTTAGTATTTATTATTTATAAATTATAATTTACTATTTACTATTTACTATTTATTATTTACTATTTATTATTTATTATTTATTATTTATTATTTAATATTTTTTAGTTACCATTTATTTCCATAATATATATTTCTTTATTTATTATTCATTTATATTCTATTTATTAATTAGTAATTTTAAATTAGTAATGATTAAATATTAATAATTACTTATTACTTATTACTTATTAATTATTGATTGTTAATTATTTATTATGGATTAATCATTATTGATTGATAATTATTTATTGTGTATCTATTTGTTATGTATTATTTGTTTTTCCAATTAATATATATATATATATATATAAGTATATTAAATTCGATTTATTGACCACATGTTGAGCCTGTTGGGGTGGTAAAATCTTTGGAGAGTATGCAAGAGGTAAGAGGTTCAAATCTCAAACAATGTAGAATTTATATATATGGCATGAGCATGTACATGGACATGGGCTTTTGCATGGAGATTGACATGAGCATGGTAATAATAAATATTAAATTATAAATAAATAATAAATAATAAATAATAAATAAATAAATAATAAATAAGTAAGTAATAAATAAATAAATAATAAATAACTAATAATAAATAAATAAAATTAACTAATTAATTAATTAATTATGAAAATAAAAAAATTAAAAAAATTAAAAAAATTAAAAAAAATAAATAAAAAAAAATAAAAAATTTAATTAGCGACGGTTTACACCGCTGCTAAAAAACTACCACTAAATTGTTCTAAGATGATTTTAAAAAATCACCTTTAATTTATTGCCGACACATGATTTAGCGGCAGTTTAAATCACCGTTAAATGAAAATTTTGGCATAGTGGGCATACGGTGGAGCTGACTCCTTTAAGAATTGCATTCTCAGTGTAGGTGTTATCCTATTTGACTATTAGAGGAGGTGGGGTTTGGTATACTGAAGGAATGCTAAAATCACACACTCAATAAATCAAATCAAATCAATTAATTAATTTAGTTTCATTAAATAAATTATCAAATTGAATTTAAACAATAACTAAATAATGAATGAACTCGTGTTAACAAACTATGGACCAAGACCATTCTTCCCTAATTTCATTCTATCAGCATCTATATTTATATTTCAATTTTGCATTGCATTATTTTAACTTCTCATTGCCCATAAAATCCCTATTCCCATCATTTTCATAAATAACAAAAAACCAAAAATAATTATATTAAGTGAATTAAAAATTAGTAATTGAACCAAATATAATGCTCCTCAAGTATGATGACCCTGGTCCACCTCTGTGCTACATTAGAAAAATTAATTTTTTTCCCACATTCTTAGACAAACGTGCTTCAAAACAAGCATCATTTCCAGGTATCTATGCGATATTTCGATCACTTTTTCTATTTTCAAATTTTAGATAGTTTTCATTATTTTCTAAATAAAAAAACTATAAAAAATTCTATTTCCATGATGTTCTTAAATGAACATTCTTTTAATTAATTTAACAATTACTCACACATGAAAGAAGAAAAAATAGTTTATACTGTGGATACCCTGACTGAAACATAATTTTTTATCATCAAAGATACTTTTTTTGGAAAAATCTAGATTCCACAATTTCACCCAGAACAAGCACTAATAGAAAAAACATAGTTGTTAAAATGTAACTTTAACATTCTTATCCCTAAGATGTTTCCAGGAATATAGGTTACATATGTTTCTTGATCATCCTTTATAAGTTATTCAATGAAAATTGCTAGCTTGTACCACATTTTCATGTACTCCTCTTGTGTGATATTCTCTTCATTGAAGACTCTTACTAAAATAAGGTTCTTCTCTTTAATCCAATCACTTTGTTCATTGTTAGTATCCACAAGAATGGAATTTCCCATCATCTTATTAGAATCTTTTGTGGAGGCATTTATCATGAAGAATTCCTATTCCATAACTTCTTCGGAATGCAGGAGTGGCTCCATAGGAGATTCTGTGACTCTCTCTTATAGGTCACCCCTAAGGGAAGAAACCATGCAATCCACATATTCCACTCGAGCAGAATTTCCAGCAAAAATGGTATCACCTTCCTTCACCTTGGGGGGGTAATTTTTCTAGAGAACCCTGTAACAGGGGGACTAGGTAAGTTAGAGTAATCATTCCATATTTTCAGCCTTCTCATAATCTAAATGAACTTGTCTGAATCCACAAGGGTGTTCTTCCCTTTATTTGAAGAGGACTGAAGGTACTCTTATGCAATCTTCACTTCCTTAGCCTCTAAGGACCATGATTCTGAGGAAGAATCATTATCCACTCCTTTTTTATCTGACCTTCCATGTAGAGGTGTGGATGCCCTCAAATTGAGATTTTTTTCTCATATGATTATGGTCAAGAAAAATAAAAGAGTCATAGAGACATGAATCTCACCTGAAAATTTGATGAGCATGGTTGATTAACTGCAAATTGACTTATAAATAGTAGAGGCCAAGAAATAAGTTCCATTGGTATTTCCTAATTTTTCTAAGGATATCCAAGAACGTGAGGCTAAACTTGAGGTGGAGGAGCCCAAATACGTACCTTCACTTTCCACCATTTGACTATAAGAGGAACTTGCTACTGAGGCCGTGATTAAACCTGAATGAACTCAGTAAAATTTCATTAAAAATGAATCATTTATCACCCTCTACTATCCCAATTTTTTAGATTTAACCAACTTGTATTATGACCTGGATAACGATGAGAAAAAAGAATATGCATCTATTGAGGAACATATGAAGCTCCTCGAACATATTGAACATTTAATGGAGGAAGTATAAGAAGATATCCAAGTGGCTTTTCTTAAAGAACAAGAGACACAATATGACTTCATAGAAAGAGGTGATTTTGAAATTAACTATTCAAATTTAATTTTTTTATATTAAAAATCACCCTTTGATTACTCTTTTAATGCAGCACATATGGAGCAAGTACTGGATAGTGAAGATGATGTATCACAAGTAACAACCCAAGAGGATGAGGTTTCATACTTCATCCTTCCCCCACCATGAAATCTATACCACATTTTTAAGGGGGTGGATCAGGTGTAAACTTTTCTTGGAATTTTCCACAACAAGAACAAATAAATAAAAGTAGGGAGGAATAACATGTGGTGGTTCAAGTCCAAGAAACTCCACCCACCATAAAATTATGGATAACAACGGGTAGTTCCATCTGGAAGTAGTAAATATTTAGTTCCCAATTGGCTAATTTTACCACAATTTATCTTTAAATTCTTTCTAGGAATTTAGATTTCAAATTCAATTTTAGGAAGTAGTCCAGCATGAAGACCCTCTCTTTTATTTATTTTTTCTTTAATGACGTGATACTTATGCTTAATTGAGTAATTTTATTTTGTAGGTTCATGATGGAACATTTAAGTGTGAAATATGCAAAGAGGGAAGATGAAAAGATTCATTTCAAAAGGGAGTTCAATTTTAAAATTTATCTTTTTAACTCCTTACATTTTTTTTTGGGAACTTGTTTTGAGCTTGAACTAAAATTACATACCCATGCCTAAATTTATACTTTATTTGACATATATAGGAGACAATAGTTTCTTAGGAATATTGTGATTCCAGGTTTTAGATTTCAATGTTAATGAAATTGAATGATAAAATTGGATAATTTTATTATTGAAATGAATAATGGATATGAAAATGAGGACTCATGATTTGAGGGAATTAATTGATTCATTTAAATGAAAGTTCTCTATCATTTGTCATGCTTTGAATTTATGAAATTCATGAGAATTGATTTTTTATTATTAATCATTCCTTGAGTTGTTATCTAATGTTATAATTCAAATTCTATATAGGATCTCTAGACCATATACTTCCTATTTATTCATGAGAATATTTCTTGGTTGATCTTGGGTCATGTCACCGACCAAAACATACATTTGAATTTATGAAAGCCATGACTATGCAAAGACACATTTAAAATGATTGAGTCATCTTTTTAAAACCCACATATCCTTATAATACTACATTTATTTCAATGCTTCTTTATCCCATAGATACCATGAATGAACTTTATAGGAATGACCCTTGTTTCAATCAATTTTTATCCATTCCTACCATCCTCTCAGTATTTGTATAATATTTTAAAATTGAAGTGTAGGGGTGATGGGGTGTCATGGTGGAAGGTATAGAATACATTCTATGAAAAACATTAAGGGTGCTTATTGTAGAAAATTAAGGTTTTTTATTCTTTCATGATATTTCATTTTTATCATACTGAATTAAAAAATTAATAATGAAAAAAAAGAACCAAAAAATGAGAAAAATGTTTGTAATTCAGTAAAACCAAAAATCACCATTACTAGACCTATTTTTTTTATCATAGGTGGTAAGGTGGTGTATGTGAGGTTTATTTTAATCATAACTTTTAAAAAAATAAAAAAATGAAATATTTATTTGAAAAAGGAAAAAATTATAAAAGTAAAAAAAGAAAATATTCAAGAGGGTGCACAAATCATTCATTTTGATTTATTTGATTGTAACCTTTAATTTGAGTTTTGGGGAAGTGGGAGTTTCTACATTAAAAGGGATAATTTCATTACACATTTTGTTATATCATGAATTGTACTTAAGAGATAAACCTCCTAATTGATTCTTAATTTTCAAACATCAATTCCTACCAACCTGAAGTCTTAGAGTTATTTGAACCTTTAATGAAATCCCTCACTATTTTATGTGACTTTTTAATTTACAAAGTGGATAAAGTAGTTCCTTTAAAATCCTATAGATAAGGATCGTGTTATAATGATATGAGAATACATCTAATTTAATTGAATCATGAGTGATGATAGAAAAGAATCAAAAGTGAGGTAAATCACAATGTGGCATGTTTGATAATAATGAATTGAGGAGCTTTTATGAATAAAATGAGAAGCTCTGTCATTTTTAAATGGTAAAAGTAAGATAAATGGATTGGTTGTTTCTTTTAAAAATGAGAAATTGAATTTATATTTTTTATAGAATTTGAAAATTTGATTTGACTTTGATAATTTTTATATTTTATTTCTTTGTAATTTGAATATTGGTAATATTGTTGCCCTCTGAATTCCATTTTGATATTTTATACTTTAGGAAAATCATGGTTTAAGTGTGGGGTAATTGATAGAGATAATATTTTCCTTATTTTTTATATGTATTTAAATTATTTAAACCCACTAAATATATCAATTTGAGCTTATTTTCATTAATTTTGGATCTATGGTGTGTTTTGGACTAAAATGTGAAAAATAATTAATTCAAGAATTCTATAAGATTTTAATCACTTTGGTATCATAGTAACAAATTTTATAATATTATTCCAATTTGAGTGATTACTTTTTTAGTAATATTTTATTTATTTTCTCTAAATTTTTCTTTTGGACAAAGATATTTTTCAAACAAATAGGGGTCTGAAAAATCAATCATGTTGGAAAATTTTTCAGGTGGATAGGGTGGACCCTACCGTAGGAAATGAGGTATAAATCCTGATACACACATCAAATTGAGGTTATTAAAGTTTGATTTGAAATATAAATAATAGAAACAATTCTCCATTAAAATTTAAGTAGTTATAAACTAATTATGGGGTCTATTAAACACTCAACTTTGATAAAATATTATATAAGTAGTTGGATATAAAAAAATCTCAGAGTAAATTGGCTATAACTACTTCTACATGTGGCCAATGGGGCTAAAATTTATTAAGATAATGTAAAATATATATTGGAACAAATTTATAAAAGACAATGTTTGATGATGTGGTCAAAAGGTGGGATAATATATGAAATTTTTTTAGGACATATTTTGGAAATGAAATTTAATCCCTTAACAACCCATTATGACCATAAAACACATTAATGATCCATTATGACACCCCAAAGCCTCTTCCAGGACAATAAATAAGAGACTGGGGGTGGATTAAAAAATATATAGACTTTAAAGGTAATATGTGGATGATGGAATCTAATTAAGGATTTTTATTTCTTTTCTATTTATTTTAGTTTTCATTTCCCATGTAACACATGAATCATTTTTAATTAAAGTGTTTCCCATTATTGTTCTATATATTTTTCTATTTCAACACTAATTGCATTATCTCTCTCTTATATATTTCCATTTTGATCTATTTTTACTTTTAAATGGTTAGTGACTAACTCAAGGCTTGGACTTATGGGAGGTTTCTCAATATTATTTGTTATTACGCTTCAATTGAACATGTTTTAAATCTATTTGTTGTGGATTGAGATTATTGCATGGGTGGGGTGGTCGTAAACCAAAAAATG
The DNA here is from genome assembly GCA_963277665.1 of Viscum album. Lineage (NCBI taxonomy): Eukaryota > Viridiplantae > Streptophyta > Magnoliopsida > Santalales > Viscaceae > Viscum > Viscum album. Next base: position 971,580,454 of record OY728159.1, on the reverse strand, counting down.
ATATCCAATTCCATTCATTTTCCTTGATCAATTATTTTCCCTCTCTTATCTCAAGAAAAACCATCATATAGTGGATATGGGGTTTCCCAAAGATATGAAATGGCATATGATGGAGCCTAGTCCTCTAGGAAATACATTCTCAGTATAGGTGTTATCCTATTTGATAATTGGAGGAGGTGAGGTTTGGTATACTGAAGGAATACTAAAATCACATAATCAATAAACCAAATTAAAATAATTCCTTAATGAGGTTTCAAAAAATGAATTATCAAATTGAATTTAAACAACAACTAAATAATAAATGAACCCATGTTAAAAAACTCTAGATCAAGACTATTCTTCCCTAATTTTATTATATATGCATATAAATTTATATTTCAATTTTGTATTCCATTATTTTAATTTCTCATTTCCAAGAAAAATACCATTACCATAATTGTCATAAATAATAATAAAACCAAAAATAATTATTTGAAGTGAATTAAAAATTAAGGATTGAACCGACTACAACCCTCCTCAAGTGAGATGACCCTGGTCACCCTCTTTGCTACATTAGAAAAATTAAATCAATTTGTTCACACCCTATGACATGTATTAATAAAAAATGGTGTCATTTCTATGGATCTAATAAGTCCTTCAATAAATTTTTCTATTTTCACATTTTTAATAGTTTTAATTATTTTTTAAATAAAAAACCACAAAAAAACTTGTTTCTAGTGATGTTTTCAAATGACCATTATTTTAATTCATGGAATAATTACTTACAGGTGCAAGAATAATAAATACATTATAATGTGAAGACCCTAAAATGAATATTTTATTCTATTATGGTAATGGTCAAGGAGATGAATGGAGGCATATAGACATGAATCTCACCTAAAAATTTTATGATCATGGCTGATGAAATCCAAACTAACTTGCAAATATTTGAGTCCAAGAAGGAGGTTCCAATGGTCTTTCCTAATTTTTAGGTGATCCTAGAGCTTTAGTCCAAACTCTAGGTGGAGGATCCCAACATCCTACCTTCACTTTACACCATCCTACTCTAAGAGTCACTCTCCATTAAGGTAGTGATTGAACCTGAACCAAATCAAGGAGTTGAACCATTTATGAACTCTTTCTTTTACAATTTCATTGGAACTGAATTGTATATCACCCCTACTATTCTAATTGTAAATATTTATCTAAATTGTATTATAACCTGGATAATGATGAGAAAAAATAATATGCACCTATTGAGTAACATATGGAGCTACTTTAACATATTGAACATTTACTGGAGGAAGAATAAGAAGAGATTATAGTGGATTTTCTTGAAGAACAAGAAAAAAATAGGCATTCATAGAAAGAGATATTTTTCAAATTAACTATATAATTTTAATTTTTTTTCATATTAAATTTCATTCTAAATCCCCATTTGATTACTCTTTTAATGCAACAAACCTGTAGAAACCACTGGATAGTGAAGATGAGGTTTCAAAAGTTGCAACCAAAGAGAATGAGGTTTAATAATTAATCCTACCTCTTCCATGAAATCTATACCACATTGTAAAGTGTGGGGGGATTTGGTATAATCTACACATAGAATTATTAACAAAAATAACAAATAAATGAAAGCTGGGAAGAACACATGTGGTGGTACAAGTCTAAAAAACTCCACCCACCATTAAATTATGGATAACAAATGGTACTTCCCTCTGAAGGGATTAAATTTTAGATCCCACTTGGGGGATCATACTAAGATTTATATTTAAATTCTTTATAGTAATTTATATTTAAAATTAAATTTTAGGAAGTAGTCCCACATGCAGCCCACTCCCTCTTATCTCATTGAGATTTAATGACATGATCCATTTTCTTAATTGAGTAATTTTCTTTTGTAGTTTAATGATGGAACATTGAAGTCCAAAATAGCCAAGGTGGAAAGATAAATAACTTCATTTAAAAATAGATTTAACTTTTAATATTTATCTTTTTAACTCATTATATTTTTTTCTGACAACTTTTTTTGAGCATGAACTAAAATTGAATGCCCATTATTAAATTTATGGTTTACTTAAATTATCTACAAGACACAATTTTCTTAGGAATATTGTGATTCCATGTTTTAGATTTTAATTTTAATGAAATTTAATGATAAGAATGGTTAATTGGATGATTAAAATGAAGAATGGAAATTAAAATGAGGACTCACGATTTGAGGGAATTAATTGATTCATGTAAATGAAAATTTTCTATCATTTTTCATGCTTTTAATTTCTAAAATTCATGCAAATTGATTTTTTATTATTAATCATGACTTGAGTTATTGTACAATGTTTTAATTTACATTCCAAAAAGTATTTATATACCATGTACTTCCTATTTATTCTTGATCATATTTATATAGCTATCTTGGGACATGTCACTGACCAAAACTTTCATTTGAACTTGTTAAAGTTGTGGTTGTGTGGAAACATATTTAAAATGATTGAGTCATCTTTTAAAAACACAATAATCATTAAAATACTACCTTTAACCCAATCCTTCTTTATCCCATAGATACCATTAATAACCTTTATAGGAATGATCCATGTTTCAATCCATTTTTTTCCATTCCTACCATCCTCTTAGTATTTGTGTGATATTTTGAAACTGAAGTGTAGGCATGATGGGAGTTACAGTCAAAGAGATAGAATACATTATAAGAAAAAGGTGTGGGGGTGTTATTGTGGTAAATTAATGTTATTTTTTTATTCATGATATTTCATTTTCCCCTCTTGAGTTAAAAAACATAATAATGAAAAAAATAACCAAAAAATGAGAAAAATGGGTTTTGATTCGGTAAAACAAAAAATCACCATTACCAGACCTATGATTTTTATCATATATGGTTAGGTGGTGGATGTGAGGTTTATTATAATCATAAAATTAAAGAAAATAAAATTTTCTTTTAAAAACAAATAAGTATAAATGTAGAAAATAAAATATTCAAGAGGGAGAAAAAATCATTCATTATGCTTTATTTAACCATAAACTTTTATTTGAGCTCTGAGGAAGTGGGAGTTACTAATTTTAATTGGATAATCTAATTACACATTTATTTTTTATATCATGAATTTTAATTAAGAGATAAACCACCTCTTTCATCCTTAATTTTCAAACATCAATTCCCACCAACTTGAAGCATCAGAGTCATTTGAACCTTTAATGAGAGCCCTCATGATTTTATGTAACTTTTATCTTTATAAAGTGGAGAAAGTAGTTCCTTTACAATAATATGGATAAGGAACATGTTCTCATGATATTTTAATAAATATAATTGAATTTTATCATGAGTGATGATAGAAAATAATCAAAAGTCATGTAAATATTGACTTGGTATATTTGATAATAATGAATTGAGGAGCTTGAATTAATAAAAGGAGAGGATCCATAATTTTAAAATGGGAAAATTAAAATACATGTATTGGTTGTTTATTTGAAAAATGATAAATTTAGTTGATATTTTATGATTAATTTGATAATTTTATTTTACATTGATAATTTTATTTTACATTGATAATTTTTTGATTTTATTACTTTGGAATTTGAATTTTGGTAACATCGGTGCCCTCAAAATTCCATGTTAAGATTTTATGATTGAGAAAAAATATGGTTTAAGTGTGGGAGAGTTGATACATATAATATTTTACTTAATTTTTATAAGTATTTAAATTATTTAAACCCTATAAATTTATCTATTTGATCTTATTTTTATCAATTTTGGATTTATGGTGTGTTTTGGACTAAAATGTAAAAATTAATTAATTCTAGAATTTTAGCATATTTTAATAATTTTGGTATTTTGGCCATAAATTTTAAAATATTATTTCAATTTGATTATTTTTTATTAATCTTTTATTTATTTACATCAAATTTTTCTTTTGGACCAAGAGTTGATTCGAGAAAATAGAGGTCCGAAAAAAATAAATCAATTTGACAAATTGTTTGGGCGGACAGGGTAGATGCCACCTCTAGAAATGAGGCATAAATAATACTAAACACCTATAATATAGGTGATTATAGTTTTATTAAAAAGGGAAATCATATAATATATCCTAAATTAAATTTTAAGAAGTTATTAACTCATTAATGGATCCATTAAATGCTCAACTTTGATGAAATATTCTGAAATCATTCGGCCAGAATACAACCTCTGAGTAAATTGGCTATAAATTCTTATACACATAGATAATGAAGTTAAAATTTTTGGGGAGAATGTAAAAGATATATTGGAACAAATTTATATAAGACAATGTTTTCTAATTCGGTAAAAATTAGGGGGTTCCAGATGCAATATTTTTAAGGACTGGTTCTAGAACTAAATTTTCAACCGTTGATGACCCATTATGACCTAAAATGTAGTAATGGTCCATTATGAAACCCCAAAGCCTCTTCCATGCCTATAAATAAGCAGCTAGAGGTGAATTAAAAAAACTATTGACTATAAAGGGAAGTATTGTATAATGGAATCTACTTTTGGATTTTTCTTTCCTTTCTTTCAATTTTGGTTTTATTTTCCCATGTAATGCATGCATCTTTTCTAATTAAAGTATTTCCCTTTCTTAATATATCTTTTTTTCTCTTCAAAACATAATATAACTATCTATATCTTCTATATTTCTATTGTTATATCTTTTAAATTTAAAATGGAAAATGAATAACCTGAGGATTGGCCCTGGTGGAGGTTTCACGATGTTCCTTGTTATTTCACTTCAAATAAACATGTTTAAAATATATTTGTGGTGGATGCGGTAATATTGAATGGGTGTGGAGATCATAAACCATGAAATTATTTCCAATTTCATTCCTTTTCTTTTATAAATTATTTTTCCTTCCCTTCTCTCAATAAAATACTTTATACGGTGGAGTTGTGGTTTCCCGAAGAGATGAAATGACATATGGTGGAATTGGGTCCCTTAGGAATCAAATTATCGGTGTAGGTGTTATCCTATTTTACTATTAGAGGAGGTGAGGTTTGGTATGTTAAATACATGATAAGATCAAACACTCAGTAAATAAAATTAAAGAAATTCATTAATTATGTTTCATCAAATGAATTACAAAATTGAATTTAAACAACAACTAAATAATGAATGAACCACTATTAACAAACTCTGGACCAAGACCATTCTTCCCTAATTTCATTCTTTCTAAATTTTCATTAATATATCAATTATGGATTTCATTATTTTAATTTATTGTTTCCCATAAAAACCACATTAGTATAGTTTTCATAAATAATAAAAAAACTAAAAAGAATTATATTAAGTGAATTAAAAATTAGTGATTGAACCGACTACAACAATCCTCAAGTGAGATGACCCTGGTAAGCCTATGTGCTGAATTAGGAAAATTAAATTACTTTTTAATATTCCCTATGATAGATGTGAATCAAAACTATAACCATTTCTGGGAATCTAAGTGGTCTTTCAATCACTTTTTCTATTTTAAAAATTTAGATAGTTTTCCTTATTTTCAAAATAAAAAACCATAATTGTTTTATGATGTTTTAAAAGGACCATTATTTTTTATAGAACAATTACTCATAGGTGTAAGAAGAAGAAATATATTATAATATGGAGACCCTCAAATTATGATTTTATTCTCTTATGATAATGGTCAAGCGGAAGAAAAGAGGCATAGAGACATGGATCTCACCTGAAAATTTGATGAGCATGGTCGATGAACTCAAAACTGAATTGCAAATATTCAAGTTAAAGAAGGAAGTGCCACTAGTCTTCCCTGATTTTTCTAAGGATATCCAAGAACATAAGTCCTAACTCATGGTGGATGGGCCCGAATACCTACCTTCACTTTCCACCATTGGAGTCTAAGAGGTACTCACCACTGAGTCAGAGATTGAAGTTGAACCAACTAAGGGAGTTAAACCATTTATGAACTCTTTATTTTAAAATTTCATTGAAAATGAATTATGTATCAACCCTAATGTCTTGAGTTTTTAGATTCATAAAACTTGTATTATTCCCTGGATAACGATGTCAAAAAATAATATGCACCTATTGAGGAATATATGGAGCTCCTTGAACATATTGAACATTTATTGGAGGAATCACAAGAATATATCCTCATCTATTTTCCTAAAGAACAAGAGGCACAAGATGTCCGCATAAAAAGAGATGATTTTGAAATTAACTATTAAAATTTGAATGTTTTTCAAATTAAATTACATTCTAAATCTCCTTATAATTAAACTTTTAATGCCACGTGTCTAGAGCAACCATTAGATAGTGAAGATTCGGTTTCACAAGTAGAAACCAAAGAGGATGTGGTTCCATACTTCATCTTACCCTCACCATGCAAGGTGTACCGCATTGTGAAGGGGGAGGATTTGGTGCACTCTATACACAAAATTATCCAAAACAAGAATAACTAAATGAAAGCTGGGAAGAACAACATGTGGTGGTTCAAGTCCAAGAAACTCCAATCACTATCAGATTATAAATAACAACTGGTATTTCCATCTAGAGGTAGTAAAAGTTCAGATCCTACTTGGGGGTTCGTACTAAGATTTATCTTTAAATGTTTTATATGAAATTATATTTAAAATTAAATTTTAGGAAGTAGTCCAGCATGAATCCCACTCACTCTTATCTCTTTGATATTTAATGGCATGATTTGTGTGCATAATTGAGTAATTTCATTTTTTATGTTCATAATGGCATATAGAAGTCCCAAATAACCAAGGAGGAAAGATGGTTAAGCTTCATTTAAAAATGGATTTTACTTTTAATCTTTATCTTTCTAACTCTTTATATTTATTTTCTGAAAACTTATATTGATCTTGAACTGAAATTTAATTAACATGATTAAATTTATGCTTTACTTTTCTTATCTAAGAGACAAGAGTTTATTAGGAATATTGTGATTCCATGTTTTATATTTCAATTATAATGAAATTGAATGATAAAAATGTAAAATTGGATGATTAAAATGAAGCATGAATATTAAAATGAGGACTCATGATTTGAGGGAATTAATTGATTCATGTAAATGAATTTCCCCTATCATTTTTCATGATTTTAATTTTCTAAAATTCATGCAAATTGATTTTTTATTATTAATCATGCCTTGAGTGATTGTCTAGTGTTCTAATTTCCATTCCAAAAAGTATTTATATACCATGTACTTCTTATTTATTCTTGATCATAACTAATTAGTTATCTTGGGACATGTCACTGACCAAAACTTTCATTTAAAGTTGTAAAAGTTTTGACTATGTATAAACATATTTAAAATGATTGAGGGATTTTTTAAAAACCCAATTATCCTTAAAATACCAGCTTTACACCAATCCTTCTTTATCCCATAGATACCATTAATAACCTTTATAGGAATCATCCATGTTTCAATCCATTTTTATTTATTCCTACCCTCTTATTATTTGTATGATATTTTAAAATTGAAGTGTGGGGGTGACATGAGTTATGGTGGAAGGGATGTAATATATTGTAAGAAAAAAGTGTGGGTATGCTTATTGTGTAAAATTAAGGTTGTTGATTCATTCATGATATTTTATTTTTCCCCTCTTGAGTTAAAAACATAAAATAATGAAAATAAGAACCAAAAAAATGAGAAAAATGTGTTGTGATTTTGTAAAACCAAAAATCACTATTACTTGACCTATGGTTTTTATCATATTTGGTTAGGTTATGGATGTTTCGTTTATTATAATCAAAACATTCAAAAAAATAAAAAAAATGAAATGTTTCTTTTAAAAATGTATAAAAGTAAAAGGAAAATATTCAATAGGGGTCACAAATCACTTATTATGCTTTATTTGATCATAACCTTTAATTTGGGTTTTGGGGAAGTGGGAGTTGATATTTTAAAAGGGATAATTTCATTACACATTTACTTTTGATATCATGCATTTTACTTAAGATATAAACCACTATTTTGAGCCTTAATTTTCAAACATCAATTCCTACCAACCTGATGCCTCAGAACTATGTGAACCTTCAATGAAAGTCATCATGATTTTATTTGAATTTTGTCTTTACAAAGTGTAGAAAGTATTTTATTTACAAGACAATAGATAAGGATCATTTTATAATGATATGTGAATAAATATAATTGAATTGTATCATGAGTGATGAGAGAAAATAATCAAAAGTGAGGTAAATCATGACTTGACATGTTTTATAATAATGAATTGAGGATCTTGAATGAATGAAAGGAGATTATCCACAATTTTATAGGGGAAAATTGAAATACATGGATTGGTTGTTTCTTTGAAAAATGAGAAATTGGATTGATATTTTACGTGGAATTTGAAAATTTTATTTGAAATTAATAATTTTTTGATTTTATTTATTTGGAATTTGAATATTGGTTATATTGGTTCCCTCTGAATTCCATGTTAAGATTTTATGGTTGAGGAAAAACATGGTTTATGTGTGGGAGAATTGATAGAGATAATATTTTACTTACTTTTTAAATGTATTTCAATTATTTAAACCCTATAATTTATCAATTTGATCTTATTTGCATCAATTTTGGATTTATGGTGTGTTTTGGACTAAAATGTGAAAATTACTTAATTATGAAATTTTATCATATTTTAATCACTTTTGTATTTTTATCATAACTTTTAAAATGTTATTTAAATTTGAGTGATTATTTTTTTAGTAATCCTTTATTTATTTATTCCAACTTTGTTTTTTGGGTTCAATGGTTTTCACTATTCTTAACCATGACGAACCCTAAATCTCATCTCCTCACCACTACCAGCGTGACTCCTCTAGGTTCATGCAAGGATCATAAAGACATACCACGATATTTTTCACTAATTTTTGTGGCATGTAATGATGTAATAAATCATAGTATTCCTCGATAAATTGTTTACCTATAATCTGGTGAAGGAAAAATTCAAAAAACCAATAAGTACTCTTTCAATACATTTATCCTATTAGGAAATGGAATGAAATCATGATGGATTTCTTGAACAATTTTTCAAGATCAACTAAATAAAAAGATGAAACATGGGTTATAGTGGATCAACTAACTAATATGAATAACTTATTGCATATTTAAGAGGCTTCCTCGGTTAATGAACTCAATTAATTGTATGTCAAAGAGATAATAATGCTTCCTGTTATCCCATCTAGTGCTATATCTGATAGAGATATGATGTTTTTATCTTGGTTGTAGCAAGGAAATTTATTTCCAATGCGGTTATGAGTGAAATTTTATACTTTAATTATTCCACATACTAATTATCATTCTAAGTAGACTATATTGATATTGGAGGATATTCTTTGCCTTTATTCTTTACTTCATTGGCTCCTAGAAGGGTTACCTTTCCTTGGGGAAATTCTCAAAATCAATTATCAACCACTTATCCAGATAGACCCGTATGAAGAATTATATTAAATAAATTTTCACTATCCTTTATGTTGGATATAGATAAAATAATATCCTATGAATATCCTAAGTATTGTATAATAAATAATAGACCAAGTGATGTGAATTCAAAAACATTTTTAAACTACTCAAATTCAACCAATGTATTATAATAATCATTAGAGGCGACACTTGTAATTTAATTTTAATGATCATGTGTTAATTTCTGTTTCCTTAAAATTGGTTCACTAATATATTATAATGAATAGGAAATTAACCTCAAAATACATAAATCCTTTTAAAATTCTTGGAATATTCTAGGAAATTTCTTTACAGCTAGCCTTACATATATGAAAACCAATGGTTGAATCTATTCCCTCAAGAATATAGTTGAATCTTATTGTGTTGAAGGGGAGTTAAAAGAGGGGTTAGAGTATTTTTTAGGAGAGAGTGTTGAAGAGATAGAGGTACCCTTGTGTGGTAGGCACTGAGTACCTAATGGAATAGAACCAGGTACCTATTGATAGGCTAGTGTAAGTAGGGCCACTTTTAACACAAACAAAAACCCAGTGGCCTAGTATTTTGTATATGGTAGTACTTTTGAGATTTGATTAGTGCTGAGGGTTTTTGATCTTTATAATCATAGTAAAATCATATACTATGTAAACTATGGCCCACTACCATGTTTTCAGGTTAAACATGACTACTAGTTTCTCATTATAGTGGTTTAGAGTAAATTATGTCTTGTTTTGGGCTTTGTTGTTGTGAGTAAGATTTTAAAATGAAAACAATTTTAAAAATTAAAATTATTTCTTTCAAATGGACTCAAATTGGTAAAAAAATGAGTTTTAAAGGAAACTTTTTTGAATTGAAAATTTGTTAAATTATTAGGTTTGGTGATAAAGTGGTAAGTGTGGCCCTCAGTATTATTTATGAGCATTTTGAGGAATTGATTTTGAACCTAATTTTATGATTTTTGTGTTATTTAGAATATATTTCCCTGAATGGTCTGCGAAGTTTCTAGTGGGTCTCGCCCTATTTCTAGTTCTCCTTAGTTGATTCCTGTCTTCTGTGGAAATCAAGGTTCTTTAGAGGCAGTGAAGTGGCTTGAGAAATTTGAGAATGCATTCAGAGTATTGGTAACTCCTAAATCTATTAGATTTCATGTTTTTTTAGGTCTTCTTGGGGGGGTTATCTTTGGAAGAATGAGAGTTTTCTTTCCTGCCAATGATGTAAGTTGAGATGATGGGGGATGTTTTTAAGTCCATATTTGTCTAATGGTTTATACTTTATGAGGTTAAGACTAAGAAAAGGGGAGATCTCATGAGTGTCCAGTAACGTTAATGGATGGTGAAAGATTATTTTGAACACTTCAATGATCGGGTTTCCTTTTCTATAGAGGTGGTGTCATGAGATCTATCAAAAGACTCAATTTTAATTTAGGGTCTTCATCCAAGGATCAAGAAGAATGCCCTATTCTCCAAGGATTTCCATTTTGAGAATTTGGTGAGGAAGTGTTTTTAGATGAGTTTTTGTGAAAGAATCAAACAACACATTGTCTTAGTTTTTGTCTTCTATGTTGGGGTGAAGACATTATAAGTTTCCTCATTTCTATTTTTTGGCTATTGTAAGTCCATCTTTCATTATAAAAGTTTTATGAAATAATACTTTAGTATTTCAAATGGTTTTTTTCTAAATGTTAACCATTAAATGGTTATATTTTCTTGAATTAGTGACCCTCTTTCTATCGTGCCTGTTTGAAGATGCCTATTTTTGTGGAAATCACTCTTTGTGCCTTGTGTAAGGTTTCATTGTTTGGTTCAAGATATATTTTTATTATTAAAAAAATGATAAGGTTTTATAGGATTGTAAAAAAGAAGTTTATGGAGGTGTGTACTTATTTCACACTTAGGGAAATGATCCATAAGTCATTTGAGAAATGTATAAATCAGTCGCAACTCAATTCGACACATGGTGTGACCACTATGACTCAATGTGTCATTCCTTTGAAAGAATCAACCACAGCTTAAAACTGAACAAACACATTCATATTATTTTGATACTTTAATTCAAGAAGTGTCACTCACTGAAATCCAATCAAACACATTTGGATTTTATTGATAATTTATAAAAACAATTCATAAGCCATTTTTGATGTGTATTAATCCATTTTATGTCAAACCGTTACATGATGTGATCAGAATGAGTCAAAAGTGCATGTTTCTAGTTTGAAATGACATTTTAGTAAAAAAGACAACCTACGTACTCAAAAATGAGAAAACACATTCAGATTGTTTTGGTATATTAAGAAAATAATTCAAAAGTAATTTGAGACATGCTAGAATTATCCGCACCTCAATACAATGCACAGTGTGATCAGTATAACTCCAAGTGCATATTTTTATTTAAAATTGACATCAATTTTAGTAAAATTAACACTTCCTATTAATTTATTTCTATATATTATTACTAACATAATAATTATTTTCTTATATAGGTTCATTCTTTTTCTTGAGAAGGGGTGATTTGTTTGGAAATAACATGAGTCGGGTTATGATTAAAATATAAAAGAACATTGATGTTTTTGAATGTATGTAATAATTTTTATTTATGTAATTGTATAAAAAAATGTTTGAAATGTCTATAATATAATTCTTTTTTTCTTATGTTTGTGTTGTAAATTTCATTTCATTTAAATCTTGTATTGGGACTTATTTTTGTCTATATCTGGTGCGTTGTTGGTGTTGTGGTGTGTTGTTACAGCACACTGTATTGGTGATGCGGTGTGGTATTAAAACACACTACATAATGACCCTTTATCAGTGCTTTTATAATCACTGATAAATTTTTTATTTAGTGGTGTTAAATTAAAGTGCATATAAATGGTTTCTTTATTAGCGCTTCAAAAAGAACTGATAAATTTTCCATTTATCAGCTCCTTTTTTAGTGCCGATAAAGGGTACCTTTATCAACAATTTTTCATCCTTGATAAAATTTAAGGGCTTTTAACCTTTCTTATGAAGTTATCACTCTTCTAGCACTGATAAATGATATTTCGAGTGCTATTGAAGGCCTACTTTGTAGTAGTGAACTAAATAATTAATGAAACCCTCTTAATAAACTATAGAACAAAACCATTCTTTCTTAATTTCATTATATCTGCATTTGCATTTATATTTCAATTATGTATGTCATTATTTTAATTTCTTGTTTCCCATAAAAACCTCATTACCATCATTTTCATAAATAATAAAAAAACAAAAATAATTATATTAAGTTAATTAAATATTAGTGATTGAATTGACTGTAATGATCCTCAAGTGAGATGACCCTAGTCAGCCTATGTGTTGTATTATAAAAATTAAATTACTTTTTTATTCCCAATAATAGGAGTGAATTAAAACTAGAATTGTATCCCAGGAACTAATCGGTCTTTCAATCAATTTTTCTATTTTCACATTTTATATATTTTTCATTGTTTCCTAAATAATAAAAACACAAAAAAATTATTTTCTTGTGATGTTTCCAAACGACCATTATTTTAATTCATGAAAAAATTACTCACATGTGAAAGAAGAAGAAATATGTTATACTGTGGATAACCCCAAATGAATATTTTATGCTCTAATGATAATGGTCAATCAGAATAAAATAAGCATAGAGACATGGATCTCACCTAAAAATTTTATGAGCATGGTCGATGAACCCAAAACTGACTTGCAATGATTTGAGGCCAAGAAGGAAGTGCCATTGGTATTTTTTGATTTTTCTAAGGTGATCCATGAACTTTGGGCCAAACTTGAGGTGGAGGATCCTAAATAACTACCTTCACACTCCACCATCTGAATCCAAGAGTCAATCTCTACCGAGGAAATTATTGAACCTGAACCAACTCAGGGACTTGAACCATTTATGAACTTTTATTTTACAATTTCATTGAAACTAAATTATGTATCACCCCCTGTTATTCTAATTTGTAGATTCATCCAACTTGTATTATGCACTAGATGAATATGAGAAAAAATATTATGAATCTATTGAGGAACATATGGATCCACTGAATATATTGAACATTTATTGAAGGAAACACAAGAAGAGATCCTAGTGGCTTTGCTTGAATAATTAGAGACACAAGATGACTGCGTAGAAAGAGATGATTTTGAAGATAACTATTAAAATTTAAATGTTTTTCATATTAAATTACATTCTAAATATCCCTTGGATTACTATTTTAATGAATCTCATATGATGAAACCACTGGATATTGAATATGAGGTTGCACAAGTAATAACCAAAGAGGATGAGGTTCCATACTTCATCATACTCCTACTATGAAAGCTATACCAAATTGTGAAGGGCAAAGATCTGGTGTACTATATACACATAATTATCCACAATAAGAAAAAAATGAAATCTGGGAAGAACAACATGTGGTGGTTAAATTCCAAGAAACTCCGCCCACCATCAGATTATAGATTACAACTCGTACTTCCCTCGGGAGGCAGTAAAACTTTAGAGCACACATGGGGGATCGTACCAAAATTTTCTTTAAATTCATTCTAGAAATTTTTATTTCAAATTAATTTTTAGGATGTAGTATATAATTCAAATCACACCCTCTTATCGTTTTGAGATTTAATGACATGATCCTTGTACTTAATTTAGTGATTTTATTTTTTAGGTTTGTGATGGAACATGGAAGTCCCAAATATCCAAGGAAAAAATATCACTAAGATTTATTTCAAAAGGGAGTTCACTCTTAATATTTATCTTTTTTATATCCTTAAATTTTTTTTCTGAGAAATTGTTTTGAGCTTGAACTGAAATTGTATGCCCATGCTTAAATTTATTCTTTACTCGAATTATCTAGGAGACATGAGTTTCTTAGGAATCTTGTGATTCTATGTTTTAGATTTAAATTTTAATGAAATTGAATGAGAAAAATGGAGAATTGGATGATTAAAATGAAGCATGGATATTAAAATGAGGACTCATGATTTTTGAAAATTAACAATATAACACTAATTCCAGTCTCCAGGTAGATTATGCACCATCGATACTATAACACAATGTGTTTTTTTTGTAATTTATTATTTTAATATTATTTAATATTATTTTGAGTTGTTATAATTTCTATAAGTTCAAGGTTGAAATTTTTAAAATTTTAAAATTTTTGAATGGGAACATGGTTATCCCACATGGTTAATAAACCATGATGTAACTGTGTGTTTGGTTTTTTCCCAAGGTAGTTCCATTTGGAATAGTTAGTGCATGGTCCATTGAACCATAAGAGCTCCTATGAGTAACCATGTGATAATTTTTGGGTATCCAGAGGATGTTTCACGATCACCACATATTTTGAAATATCTTGTGGGTAAATCATGGGATTTTTTTCCACCTTCACCGGTTAGTCCCCTCCTTCATTATCCATGTTTTTAAATTAACAATCATCCTCATGGGATTTTTAGACCATTCTCAACCCTCATTGTGTTCTCCCCTGTGAGTAATGATAACTCCATACTACTCTATATTTCTCACACCTACCATGGATTACACAGGCTTAGGATTTGGGAGGGGTTTTCCTCAAGCAATGATGATAAGTGTGAGTGCCCATGGTATGAACTTTATTCCCTTAAACATGAATTCTAATTCCACGAATGATGATTTTAAATTGTGTGCAAGTCGTCTTGGGAATGTTTTATGTGTCATTGGATTTATTTTTCCATCAATTCACATCATATTTGTTATTGCGCTACAATACACATATCCATTTGGGATGCTCAACCATTTGACATATAATTATAACCTTAAAATATTTATGGTAGTTCCAAGATCTATGACCTTAAACTAGGTTCCCTGACTAAGAATCATGACCTTAAACTATGTGAAATTTGTCTTGGAGTCATTTTTTGCAGCATAAGGTGTACTTCTAGGTCCCTCCTTTCATATCAGGTAACATTTTAGATTTTTTAAACATTACTTTGAGATACAAATCCCACATGGTCCAAGAATAATGACCTTAAACTATTTTCCATTGGTCCCAAATCTATTCCCTTAAACTAGGAGATCCTAGTCGAAGTATCATGAACTTAAACTATTTGTAATCTTCCCCTTATGTCTCACATGTTAGGTGGCCTCCTTGGTCCCTCCTTTCATGTTGGGTTACTACTCTTTCTTTTTGTTATACTTTTGGGTACCCATGGTCCAAAATCTATGAACTTAAACTAGGATCCAAGACCAATTCTAAGAATTATGACTTTAAACTATGTGTTAGTCCTCTTGTGAATACAATATGTGGCATTGTGTCCCTTTGGTTATCAATTCATGTCGGGTTGTTACTTCACCACAGTACACATACCCTTCTTAGAAAATCACTCTACATTCCAAGCTCTATGACCTTAAAATAAGATTCATGGTCCCAACATCATGACCTTAAACTACGTGTGACTCACCCCGGATTTTTTTTATTAGTGTAGGGTCTTATAATATTCCCTTTATTTATAGGACTCTCCAGGGAGTACCCCCACCATGATACCCTCCTACCCCCTATTCCCTTATGGTTGAGTGGGTTTTATTCACGAAGATTCACACATACTGATCACATGAAGATAAACTGTGTGTCTGACATCCTCACTACATGAATATAAACTACATGTCTAATGTCCTCATCATATGACATTATACTATGTGTCTAATATCCTGATCACATGGTGAAAAACTGGATGTTCAATGTCCTCACTGTATGACATTAAACTATGTCCCCAAAAACATCACTCTATAATGTTAAATGGTTTGTCCAAAATCCTCACCGTATGACATTAAACCATGTGTCTAGAAATCTCACCAAATAACATTAAACTGCATAACGATCATCCTCACCATATGATGTTAAAATTCATATCCAAAATCATGATCGCATGATGATAAATTGTGTGTCGAACTTTCTCACCGTATGACATTAAACTGCATGGTCAACATCCTGATCACATGATGATAAACCTAATTTCCAACATCCTCATCAAATGATGTTAAAATTAACATACATTATCTTTACTATATGATGTTAAACTACATGTCCAACTTACTCACCATATTATGTTAAACTTTGTGTCCATAATCCTCACTATATGATGTTAAATTGTGTGTCTATCATCCCCATTTCATGACATAAAACTATGAGACATCTTATTTCCTTTCCTGAGAATACCTCACCTTTGGTACTAGTTACATACCTCATCATTCAGGTTCTTCAATCTTTTCTCAGTATCTAAGATGAAACTCTCCCTAGAAGATGAGTTTGAACTTTATTTAAATTGATATTCCTACCCAATGTGATCAAAGAAACAGTGGTATAATTAAAAGAGATTTTAACTTCACTTGAACATTCTATCACTTTATATCTATGCTTCATGTGTCCCTTTATTTGGATCATCATCATCCTACATGTATGAATGGGCCCCGTAATGGAAATAGTGCCTAGCCAAGCTGGCTCACCTACCATATGGGGTGAATTACCTTGAAGACTTTGGGTGACATTTGGATATTGGTCCCACATTTCAAACATGGTAAATGGTAGACCCTTAATTTTTCCCCCATCCTCAAAAAAATGATAATTTATGGTGTGTTTCTAACATGATCAACAATTATCCTCCATCATCACACTAATCCCCTTGTGTTTTCGGTGTTGAGATTCATGATTCATGCTCTCTATTTCCATTTGTTTAGGTCTAATTCAAATCCCCTAACATCACCCCATTTTTATAATAGCGCATGTTGGAAAAAAATTCTATTGTTCAGAGAGCCCCATTATCTAGCCACAGCCTCTATCAGCCCAAAAATTCCCTATGGTCAATCAATAATTTGATACCATAGGTGTTAAAGGATTTTTTTAAACTCTCATACAAATGATAAATATCATGGTAATCCCTTATTTCTCACACCGATCATGGCCCATGTGGGATTAGAGTTTGGATTTTAGTTTTCACATGAATATGATTAAAGTGAGATAATAAAAGGCATTGATATAAATATGTACATTCCTGAAAGAAGTTTTAAACTGATAAACTTCAGTTGTTGGTGAGGTAAGTCTAAGAAAAAAAATATGCCTATATGGTTCCACCTCAGAGATTGGGTGCTCCAACCTAGCCAGCCTCTGACGGGTGGCCTCTAAGGCCTTCTACAGCCTTAAGATAACTGCTTCCTCCTCCTCAACCATAGGATGAATCTCAATATTATGGATCCATATCTTACCCTACTTAGCCTGGTACTCAGCTATTTGAGATGCCTCCACCTCCGCTTGATCCTCGACCACTGTCAACTGGGCCTTCAACTGGATGATGACCACTAATTGAGCATTGAGGAAGGTTACAGACTCATTCACATACTACTCCATACATTGAATTTATTTATTGGCCTCCTTGAGATTTCGGGTGATATTATATTTCTCTTTATGCCAAGAAACATCCAAATGATGGCTCACTACACACACTTTCTCGATAAGGTAGTCACATACCAGCACATAGAGAGTGTCAGCGTCCACCCCTCTGGTGCCCAAGTTTTATAGCCAGTGGTGAAAGGACCATATCCATATCCCCATGTATGGATCTGGGGTCTGGGTGATGAAATTATGCACACTCCTCCACACCCTACACTGAACAATGAGGTTCTATTTAGTGACATTGAACCTGGAGTCTTCTAGCTCCTCTTGTGGTACGAGCTCATATTTAGAAAAGGTTGTAAGGAAAAAAAACAGTATTATACTACTATGGGATCCTTTCAGTCATTTTAGGATTCATTTCAAGAGGATGTTTGTCTTCATCTAAACCTCCCTCAGCAACATCACCTTTTCCATCCTTGATCTCTACCACTCTAGTGGCATCACCTGTGATTGCAACAAGCTTCTCTCCTAGGACCAAGGAAAAATCATCTTGGATGATCATATCCCCAAGATCTGGAACAAACATCAAGGAAGGCACCTCATGTTACCCAACCAAATCCACTTAATGGATGCATACCCTATTAAACACTGCTTGAAGTAAGATCACGTTAGTCAATTTGATCAATAATGACAAGTTGGGAGAATATGGCTCATGTGAGAGTGATAAGATTATAACGGTTGAGTGTTTGGGTGAGGATTGGTCCTAGAAATTTGATAGGGATTTCCACGAAATGATACCACTCGACACCAGTTATAACTTCAATGGATAGCACCAGATCCCCAACATTGATTGAGTAAGAGCGGAATGAGGATAAATGAACACATTGGTGAAAAAGATCAATGATAAGTTTCAAAAGGGCTATGTGGATTGAGATTCATCCTTACCTTGTGGTAGGGGAATCTCAATAATGATCTTCCCTGGGTGACCTAATTTTTTTGTAGTAGTTGTCGTTGTTGGGATTCTAGGGTACGGTCCTCCATAGAAAATAGGGTGGATCGAGGGCTCTGAGGTCACCACTACAACCTAATCGATAGGACCTCCAGTTGTATAAATATTAGAAATGTGTGTTGGATAAAGACCTCCAACACCCAATATAGAACCCTTTACACCTCTATCTGGGCCCCCTTTTCCATTTTCATCTTAGTCCAACACAAGAAAAATTGTAATTAGGTCTTTTGAAAAAAATTGGTGAAGGACTGGAAGGGAAAAATGAGTTCATAATATTACCTTGAATAAGTCAACTGAGTTGAAATCATATGAAGGAGTGATCTCAATACTATCCTAGGGAATCACCTAATTAATGGTTGATCCCTTGGATTCCACATCATGATAGTACTATATGCCATCATCGGTCAATTCATCCTCAGTTGATTCTCTAGCAGATGTAATCTCTTCATGGTCAGGTTCAACACCAAAAATCACGTGTAATGGGTCAGGGGGAAGATCAGGTGTCTTATATTTGTGGGAAAAGAAATAAATGGTCACCAAGTACCTAAAACTCCTCTAAAAATGAACCTTTTTGTGATCGGGGCATGCCCCACCTCCGACAGGTCGATCCCTTCCAAGGTCAGTATCCTCCATAACTGTTCTGCTGGAAGGTTTATCCTCAGCATTCCCCAAGAATCCCAAAGTGTGGGGAATGAAACATTAGCAGTTGGCTCTAGAAGATAACACAAATTCTTACTTGAGGCCTCCATGGGTCTACTACTTATGGATTGAGAGCCACCTACTTTATTCCATGACCACTTTTGGGGAAGTAACTCTCCTCCAGAAGGCAGGGGTGCAATAGCGCCTTACAGTAACCTTGCTATAGACTCGTCTTGAGATACACTAGATGACTGAATCAACCCTTATAGAGCATTATGCCTTCATCATTTCCACTCGGTAACCACTCTCTCCAGCATGATCACCATTATGCATTGACTCAAGATCTCACCTAGATACAAAGCTACCCAGTTACCGGAATAATCTTAGGACATGCCAACATTAACATTGGTCTATGGAAGCATAATGGTATCCTATGAGCCCTTTCTAATGGACATCCATCAAATATGATTAAGGATATAGAGATTCTACTTTTCAAATACCCTCAAAATGTGTGTAGGTTTTATGTCTACTCCAAGGTCCCCAACAATTTGTGCACCATTTCACAAACTGGGGTTGAGAATAGGTGGAATTTAATGTTTTCATAGTTTCCAATTATGATCATGACCCTTGTCTCATTGAGAAGCACTGGATGGACCCAGAAAATGTTGATTAGTGAGGGCCACATACCTATATTCAGTGGTTTGATAGAATTCAAAAACATATAGCCTCTGAAGTGTGCCGTAATCTTCAATGTAGGGACAAGAACATGTTACAAATCCTCTCGATCATGTCTCCCCTCTCCACATGGCCCAAATAACTGTAGAGTTAGGCCATCATTGGTACCCCCAGATTCACCTTGTTGTTAGCTTCCATGATCACCACTATTAAAAGTTTCTTTTGGCATATGCCCAAGCATGCGACTTTGACCAAGAGTATCCATTTGATGAGGAATATGGCCAAGAATTCACTGTATAAAACTAATGGTTTCCAGTCCTCCACCACATTATATACCCACTTCTCACAATTTTCTTCTTCTAGGATTATCCAGTATGATCCTAATGTCCTCTATTTTGGCTCTTCCAGACATTGCATCAGTCACCCCTATATTTTCACAGACGGGTCCTTCTTTAAGAACATGAAAAATAATGTCTTGAATATGATATATTTTTGGAAGGGGGAGCATGGTCTGAATTTATCCTCAACACCTTCAGAAGGTGCTACGTTGAGAGAGGGTTTTTCTGCCTATCGATCCAGGTGTTCGGTACTAGGATAAACTCATCACATTAGAATCTTCTTAGTGGGATTCCACTAATGTAGTGCACATCCCATAGGCTGATACCCATCTTCTCATGTTGAAGGTATAAAGTGTTGTAACCTAGATACCAATGGTTGATGACCTCTAGAAACATGTATTATTGATGATAATGTGGAATTGGGGCATCCACACTACCTCATACAAATCAATATGACATAGATCAACCCTATACTCTAGGTAGGTGAAGAATGTCTAGTATTCCCAATCCCATTCATCGGTGAAATTTCTTCTAGCCTGTAGATCCCAGTGTTTATGCTAGCCCTTGTTGTTGTCTTTGATATAACTCTGGAAAATGATGGCATAGTGGGACAAAAACTATTTAGTCTTAGGTTTCTCCTTGATAACAATTCTCTTATGTCCACTCAGCATATAGAATAAAATTCCTTTGTTCTCCTAAGAAGGGTGACCTTGAATATTTATGTTCCAGTGGTTGAGATCGTATTGTAATTTTAACTAAGAGCGCGACATGTTGACTTCAATTCCTAGAATGAACACTTCATCCATCATCCCAAAATTGTTCAATGAGAGGTAGTTTCTCAGTAGAGAGTTCCTATGGGATTTATTTAGCATGACTAGAATTTATTTTTTTTAGAGATGACCCAACTGGATTGAGTAATCTCTATGTTTCCTACCATTTTGTCCCTCAGGGTAGTGATAACAATGTTGATCCCTACATCATTTTTTGGTTGTCCATAATGTAAAATTCTAGAAGTTCTAAGGTTGGTATGCACAAATTCAGGTTCTTGGAATGAAAAGGATACGATGTCACACAACATTAGAAGTATGCATGCGAAATTTCCCCTTGGTTGTGTAAATATTTTCATGAAAAGTCGAGTTGTATGATATACATGGATGAGGCTTGGGTTTCCATGAAAAAAGGATGAGTTTTGTGCAAGAGAGCAAAGAACTTTCATGTAAGAAGTCAAGTATAGTATGAGGGATCCCCTCCCACTATTTATAGTCTCTTCCTACTAGTTTCACATAGCGTGCAATGCAGTTGTGCAACCTAGGACAAAAGTTTCATGAACACACGAAAATGGACAACTCTCTTCAGAATTTCCCTCAGAACCCAACTTTCTGATCCCATGTCAGCTCATATTATGTGGTAATGCATTTTTTGGCACCAGAATCTAATATCAGACCTAAAAAATCTAGTTTTGTGTAAAAATACATGTAACCTACTCTGAAGGACCTTTATAGAGATGATGAGAAAACTGGTTGCAACTTTCAACACGTTCATGCAAATATATAGTTTTATGCTCAATATAATTGTGCGCTGAAGGAAAAGAGGATTTCCACAGAGGACCTTATGCCTCAACTCATTTATAATACCCCTATTAATAATAAATGATTATAGTGTGCAATAAAGAATCATTGTGTGCAGCCCTAGTGTGAAAACATCCAATTGTGTATTAAAAGTGATGTCAAACATGAATTTTTGCGCGACCAAGATCCCAATGATAAAGGATGAATAAACGCATAGTTTGGTTCCATTCCCAAGTAGTTTCACACCCATATTTTAATATTTAAACTATAAATAGAATCTCACCCCCACCCTTGGGGAGGCACTCTAGAAGATGAAGTGATGCTCTTCTGTGTGTAACTCCCTCTCTTCAAAAACAACACACAACACCAATGATCAAGGACCCTAAAATATATAGAATTTTTACGATAGAACTCATGTGGGATCAAACATTCCTTTTATTATGATGGAGTGATCCTCACACAGATACTCCTAAGGATGTCCAGGTTCGTGTGAAGAGAAGTTACCTTCACGCAACACTGATCTATGTGCAACTCCAAATATTGCATCAACTATTCCAATTGAATCCATAAGTTTTCCTTATGCTAAATCCCCCTTATCATGTAAATATTGTGTGAAACATAATAATGTTTCATGCAATAACATCCTGACCCCCTACCTAGCATTTCTTATGCTCCTAGTGAAACCATTACCACACTTGTTTCTCCTAAACATAGGTAACCTAATGCCAATTTCTCTTAATCATATAAACCCTAATGTTAGGAATACTAATTTCCACTCCTCCATAGAAGTTCAAATGCCATGTCCCACCCAAAGGCACATGAGAGGTGGTCACATAAGACCAAGGGGTGGCATCTTTGAAATAAATTGTGCTAATATCTCAGTGGGTATTCCTTATAAATAATCTCTTTCCTCTTGATGTGGTCCCCTTCAAGGTGAGTTCCCCATCTATATCCGAGAAGCATGACATAAATCTTCTTAACTATATGTATTAGTCATGAGACATTATACTACAATATAACATCCTCATCACATGATTTAAAACTATAGCCTTACCCTGTGTGATGAACACATGATGGCCCATGTATGATTTCCATGGGATGACCCCACATCTTCTACCCTGTGTAATAAACACAGGATGCCTCGAGTATGACTCACATGGGATGAAATCTCCTTATCTATCATGGGATGAACTTCCACATCGGGAAACTTTCTCACATAATCCCCACACCATATCCCTAAGATTTATCCTCTTATATTGGGAATCTTCCACATGTAAGACCCACACCATCCATTGTCAATGCTCCTTCCGTGACATGAGAATCTTTATTGAATGACGTTAAACTACATGGATCGACCCCATCACATGGACTTAAACTATGACATCAAACTATATAGGTTTTGATCCTTTTCTTTTAAATAGGGTATGTAGGACGCCTTCATGAGGTTCAATCCCGATAATGGTAAACCCAAGTATGAAATATTCCTTCCTAGGGACACACCTTTAGATATTCCTCAATAGGGTGATTCGATCCAACAAATTAGGAATGACATCTTACCTTCTAGGGACACACCTCCGAATCCACCTCAACAGGTTTTTTAGATCCATCAACCAATGTGTGACATCTTCTATCTTAGGGATGCACCTTCAGATCCCCCTTAATAGGGCATTATGATCTACCACTAGATCTTCCTCAATAGGGTATTTTGATCCATCAACCCAAGGGTGACATCTTCTCTTCAAGGAAAGAACCTTTAGATACAAATCAATAGGGAGTTCTGACCCACCACCAGATCCACCTTAATAGGAAATTCTGAACCACCTCCGGATCTGTCTCAATAGAGAATTTTGATTCATTAACTCAGTGGTGACATCTTTCCTATTAGGGACAAACCCTATCAATCTATCTCAATAGTGAATTTCAACCTATCCCTATAAGATGCAAAAAATATTCCCATACTATACCTACAAGATGATAACCCTACACCCAACCTATCCCTGTAAGATGATAAACTTGTGACCAACCTGTCCCCACAAAACAGTAAACCTGCACCCAATTTCTCCCCACAATATTTTAATCTTGTTCCTATCTCCACAAAAATTTAAACTCATGACCTGATCCAAAATCCCTAACCCATGCAATAATTATGGGATTCTTGAGGTAAAAATACATGGAAGACTTATTCCCTATCTTCAATTACCTTGTGATCAACACAAGATGCCCTGGGTTCCACAACTAAGATTCCTTATATGAGATTCCCTTAAAATATGAATATTCAGAGGTTCCCAATATACCTAATGTCTAGATACTCCAAGATATTATCCATGTGACTAATCTCCTAATTGAATGTTGATGATTTTTTAAGACTTACGAGACATAATTAATCGACATCCACATTGAGATGGAATCAGGAATGAGTTCCATGAACATGAATTAATCTAGGAGGGAGACCCAAACTACTTAACAAACTCCAAAAAAGAATCCATAGAAAGAGGAACTGACATCCCATCATCCCATCTTGATCAAGGAGTAGACATAAATATTTAATGTGATGAATGAAACATACCTTTGGAAATTGGGAATATAGGGAAATAGAATCCTGTGTGCATGATATGTAGGAGACCCCATTGAATGGATCAAAAATAGAAAATGGTGAACACAATAAGAAATCATTCTCTTTCAAACATGGGGATTAATAGAATTCAGAGAATCAGTAGAATGGAATGTCTCATGAATCAAACGTTTAGCACTAGATCCCACCATTAAAATGGTGTGCCCATCATGAAACTCACCTAAAAATTGGGGCAGTTAGCATTGGGTATCCTCAGCCTGCAACATCGCCTGCATGGATCCTTCCATGATTCAGAATATTGGAAGAAATTGGGGAATTGGGGATCTATTTCCTTGTACCTAGGATGATATTTGAATTCCTATAACTTAAAGGACTCAATATATGGAAAACTATCCACCCAATTCTTCTAGGCACTAGGGTAGGAGAAATGTTGATGCAGTGATCCCGCGCAGCTACACTTTTGCCACAACTTCCACTATGACTTCGTCTCTCGAGTTCCTGAGCCCCATATAACCCTTTATGATCATCTATAGGATGCTGATAAATAATATATTTCCTTGATTCTAATAATATGGATTCATTCCCATAATAGATATGACCCTCTAGGACGTGGAAGAATCAATGCCTCATTGACACCACCACCCTCGAGGGATGTGCAGGGGGAAAACACCCCACATTCTAATGAAAAACAATTTTGGGAGTCTCTCCCCAATGAACTCTAAGGTCTCACTCCCCTATTATGAGGGGGTAGGGTATTTTCAAGTAGCACTAGTCATGAATACTTCTTGATTTCTTCTTAAGAGGTCTCCTAATAGGCCTTATCAATGCCATCATTAACCGGTCTCATAGGCCAAAGTGCAGGTGGAATTCAACTCCGCTTCATTGTCCCTTGTATGGAGCATCAAATATAGATTTTAGGGGAAGAACCAGGATAATTCCCAATGTGGGGCATCTCTTACAACTCCTGTGGCCCCTGACACTGATGGTGTATCCTACTAGATCCATATGAATGGAGAATAGGGATGTGTTTTTTCTGATTGGGATCAAGACCCTAACTGCCTCACAAGAAGGCTGGGTTGACCCTATCAATAACTAGAACCACAAAAAACCATTATGGTTCATCCTGTAATGAGGTAAATCAGTATAAATATCCTCCCCACGTCGTCCCCAACCAGAGTGGAGGTCCTCCATGCACTTTCAACATCCAGTATGAATGTCCTACCCATACTCCAATCACCCAACATGGAGGTCCTCCCCATGACACTATGAACTAGAGTGGAGGTGCTCCTTACTCCATCTACAACCATAGTTGAGTTCCTCCCCACTCATTCACTATAAAACATGGAGGTTCTCCCCGTGTTATTAGAAACCAAGGTTAAGGTCCCCCATGCTCCATCTATAACCATTATAGTGGTCATCTCTATGATCTTACCAATCAGATAGGAGGTCCTCCTTGATCCACAGCCATACAGCATGGATTTACTCCCTATTCCAATGACATACCCTTCCTTGAAGATCCATCTCAAAGAATAATGGAGAACACTTTCCATTGGAGGCAAAACCCTAGAAAGATCCATGTAATCATTGAACTCGTTGGCCTATCTGATTATAAGGGGACAAATGACTTGATGATGGAGCCTTCACCCCAACTTCTAGAGACTTGGGTAGGATCGTGATAATTGAGGTTTGTGATCCTAGAATATGATGTCTATAGGATCCCTAAATACCTATAGAGGTACTTATATATGGAATAAATTTTGGTCCTCTTCTAGGTGATCGTATTCCAACCTTCTTTCTCACTTCCAGTTTCCCTCCTCTCCACCTACACCCGAGAAGAGGGAGAGATGTCACGATATGGGTTGATGCCTTCATACAACAAGCACTTAGTCAAGACACAAATGAATGTAATTAACTTTTAGAACAATGATGTGGTGAATACCCCCTTCTATAGGGATGTGATGATGTAGTTCACATCACCCCCAAGAGACGTCACAGCATGCAACAGATGTTTAACTGGCACAGAAATTAATCTCCCAGTAAATTAGTAGAAGAGATGGTCTATGTCAGTGATGATACCCATATCTTAGCCCTCTCCAATCAGGGTTGAGGTCAACCAAGTAGAGGATACTTCCTCTAAGAAATATGGCCTATGGAAGGCCTTGTCCCCTGATTAGCTGTCAGTAGTTTTTTGGCCACCTGTTACTTTATACTTTGTCATTATAAAGTTCCTCATGGAGGACCAAGTATATTTTTTCTACTAAATCATATAGGTGAGATTTTACCACCTCCATAATTGATTTTTGACATATTTAGGGAGTCATGAGAACCTTGATGTCATTGACCAACAAAGAAAAAAGGTTAAGATCACAACACTCATGGTATAACAGTTCCCTAAGTCATATGTCTATCACTATAATCTTCAACAAACCTACATCAATATCCTCATAGTGCTATTTCGGTTTATGGAAGAAGTGTCCCCACATTTGATGATCAGTGGTTGGGGACAGTATGCTGCTATCCATTTCATCCTTACCTTATGATAACCCAACCTATCCGATGATGATGAAAGTTTCCCTCTATCTACCACGATGGTAAATATGGATTTCAATGAACTTCCAAAGGGTTAGAGGAACATGGGAACTAAAGAAGGGAATGATAGAGAATATCCAACTAAAGGGGACATTCAGTACCAGACATACCCTTAGAAGGTTGTTCTCACTCATCAGTAGAGGAAGGAACTTAGACTTCGAGATCCCCTTGATAAGGCATTACTGCCTACCCACTAGTATCTTGATAAGGGGAAGGGTAATGTTAAGTCCTCTAATCCATTCGAGGTTTTATTGAAATAAGATACGAATCATATGGTATTTTCCTTTCTACAACATCTTGAGGAGAACAAAAGGTTCATCACTGACCTCATTGTTGAGAAACACTCATATTATGAAAATATCATATGGGAACCCATATCTATCCCAGTGGGGAACCCATTTCTCCTCATTTAATCACCTCCACTTGAGCTCATTGACCTTGAATTTATAGTGAGAGAGGAAGTCACAAGATATTATAATCAATCACATTCTAATTCACCAAACCCAACTAAGTAGTGCAATTATCCTTCTAGGGATCTATGTCATACTTCTCTCCAAGTTGATGATCCTACTCCCTGATTTGAAAATCGTGTCAATGAATTAGTGGATAGAGAACCTTTCCAATATGAATTGATATCCACTCTCACTTCTCATCTTTAATCCTTGGAGACATGACATGTGGTAATCCAACCTGATGGAAATCCATACCCAACATGGGTGGATAATATCCGAGCACCCCCAGAGTTTATAAATCCAAAATTAACCTTATATAATGGGATGGGAGACCCGCTACAACACCTTTTGCACTTTATTTCAAGGTTTGGACCTATGTTGGGGACCCCAGAATAGTAGGAGGCCACCAAGATTCAATGGTTTGTTTATACACCAGAAGGTCCTACATTCTTCTAGTAAAAATAGATACCCATAAGGTTCATTAATGGTTGTGAAGACCTTCTTAGAAAAATCATATACTAGTTAACTTCCACTACACACAAGACAAGTACTGTTAACCTCTTTAAGTGAAAGCAGAGGACTGATGATTCAGTCACATACTTTATCTCCCGATGAAAAGGACTTATGTATTCACTCAACATGGTTTTGTCCCAAGAAAAACTGCTTATGATGTTCTTGGGGAATGTTAATAGTGATCTAGTCCCCACACTCATCATATAGAACTTCCCAAGTAGATTCTAGGAGTTCTTTAAAAAGGGTCAGTGTCTGGAGGAAGCCTTGTTGTAGACTTGACAAGAGTCTCACCCATTACCTCCTCCAGCTTATGTGAGAAGACTTGTAAAAGCAGTGAATTCTGCTAACATGCATGCAGAGGTTCCCAAGATGATATAGTTATTGGAACCTCTTCCATAAGAACCTCACTAAATGAATACCTATTAGGAACAACCTATCCCTGTACAGAACTGTTAGACATCACCTCACTAACCACAACTTCTTATATGAGAAAATGTGGCTCCCCCCATCAAGGCTAGGATCCCAGAGTTATCTTCCCAGAAAAAAGGAAACATAACTATTCTTTCTGGGATTCATCTGTCTCTGGATACTTTATTTGTGCCTTAGAGAAAGGAATTCTGAAATTCATATAGGGGAGGAGGCCCTAGAAGGTTGAAATCACTAGTCTTGTTGACCATGAGTCGTACCACAAGATCCTTGGATACACCATCATGTAATGGAATGTGTTTAAATATTGGATCTAGGAACAAGTGTATTATGTCCTAGTAAAGTTAGGTGATTTTCCAACATAGTTAGAACACATATCCACTAACCTTGATATCATTAGTGAATACTCTAGTGAATGGAAGCAGGCATCTACTCATGATATGTAGAAATATGATGATTGGTTGTAATTTAAGGTAGTTTATCACACTCATGGTTTCATCCATGCTTTATTAGGTAGGTACAAACATTCTATGGTTTTAATACCCCTATATCCAATACTTCTATATCTACATATTATACTTCCAAGTATTAAAAGAATAGGTATTTATGGAACAAGGGAAATCAGATTCTAAAAGGTGCTATCGTGGGCACCCTCAAATGATTAGTGGTTTTTGGGTACTTAGGTGTATCAGAGTGGTTGACCAAGGTCGTCTCTCAAAGGAGGATGTAAATTTGACAACAAATTAAAGGTATTTTGAAAATAACATAAAATAGAATAATAACACTACTTTAAATGATGTGGGGTTTGTTTACCATTCATAAATCTATAAAAAGTTTGATGGAAGAAGATTGTATAATTTGTTTTTGTTTTTGTTTTTGAAATAATTTTCGATTAAAAACACACAACAAGAAGATGTTTCCTTAGAAAATTTTTTAAAAGGAATAATAGATCTAACTCTAAATATTCAATAATTTATTAATAATTATCATTTAAATTAATATCCACTTAATTATGATCCCTTAATTCTTTAAATCCTTAACCCTATGAGAATTAACTTTACCACAAAGATGAAATGAATTTAACCCTAAGCCAACTTCAGAACATGCAATCGCAACACCCTACTTTGATTGATGTGATAAGGTTAGATTATGTTCAGTGGTAAATTAAGGCACATATACTCTCTGTAAATTAGAATTAATTGAGTTTAGGGATTATATTTAAACACTACAAATTGATCTTGTGTGGTTTTGAATTACCAATTAAGTTCACGCTCTCACAATTCACACAATTCTCAACCTCGCGTGATTTGTGTTTATTTTTCAATTGATTGATTAGTTTCATTTAAATTAAAAACTCAATTAATATATCATATTATTTGAATTATAGTATCTCATTGATTCAAAATAAATTAATGAAGGAGGTGAGAGGTAGATCGATTACTAAAAAGAACTACTCTTCCATGGGCGGTGTAGTCATCATAGAAATGTTTTGCATTTTGAAAGGTTTAGAGAGGGTATAACCCAATATGTAAGATTAAGAGAAGAATAAATTTGAACAAAATAAAAAAATAGAATAAATAAAATAAGAACAAATAATTTTATTACACAAACAAATTATTGCAACACGAAGAAGAAGAAGAAGTCTTCGTCGAAGGTATCCTTGCTTCAAGAGATACCCTTTTTGAAATGGTTGGAGAATTGGAGTCGATCCACTTATCATATACCCTCAACTTCCTAATTCATGTACCAACCCCTCCAAATGATAAAAACACTAATTTATAGAGTGTATGGGAGGATAGGTTTAAAGAGGTTCCAAGTGTGAATGGGGAATCTCGGCCAAATATTTTAATCCACCTTGCACCGCCCATTTGACCTCCAAAACGCGTAAACCATATGTTATTCTAGCAGAATGATTTGTTCCAAATTGAGTTGGAGATATACTGTCAAAATTTGTGCCCAATCTAAGCTCGTATGAAGAAGTTATGACCCAAATACAGAACCAATGTCCAATCTGGAGGGCCCAGCCCACCTTTAACTTCATGGTCTATTTAGTCCAAACAAATGCACGATTTAGCTACACTTTACTTAACAAAAGTTGTATCCCATTAAGTCAGGAACTCAATAACAAAATTTCAAGTTCAAATAAAAAATATTAAAATATTTATCTTCAAAATACTATAGTGCACTATAAAGGGTAAAATTGGAATTTCCATCAAATTTTCAAATGATTGATCTAATCCCAAATATTTTATAAATAAACATATTTAACAAAATGTGAGGAACTTTTATCATTTATTATCAATAAAATATTCAATAAAAATGTGTTTTGTCAACTCCGCCACACTTACCCTTTTGTACTCTTGGGAAAAACCTCATATCATGTATTCGAAAAAATTATGACAAGATACACATATTCAGATTTCTCAATCCATAGTGAAAATATAGGTAATGTAAGAATCAAATAAAGAGTCAATATCAACAAATTTTAAAGTCATTGTCTCATAAATGTTTTCAAAACAAAATCCAATGAGATTCATAACACCAATCAAAGCGAAACAAGTCACGAGTCTACCGTGCCACTAATTCTTCACATGTGTGTGTGCCAACCATTCCAAGCTTGTCTATCCACACTTTATCTAGTATATTTAGGTCGATAAAAACTTTTCTTATTACCTAATTCTATTCCACTGAACCTGTTCAACATCCTTTATAATCAAATTCCAAAAACCCGCTCATTTAAGCATTCCCAGAAGTCAAACCATGAGCTCCCAACCTAAATATACCCACATGTTGTACATTTCATCACTGCCCTATTTATTGAATTTTTTTTATTTTTTTATTTTTTTTGAATTTTTAGAGGGCGTACAATAGTTAGATATTAGGTGGACACACATAGGTCAATATGGTATAGTGATGGAAATTATTGGAAGAGAAATGAACGTATGGAAAGACCATGTTATAAGCTAAATAGGATTACTTACCTTGAATATACATTCAATTGGGTAAGAGAAACTCACAAGTCATGATTGTGTGAAAAATTGTGTGAAAAAATCAATGACACAATTTACCATGAAAAAATATCACAAATAATGATGTCAAAATCTAAAAGGTTTTATAATGACACAACCATTCATATCATCGACATCTTCAATTTTTATAAAAGTCAACCCTTGATGATGAAATATTACCCATGATTTTATTTCTATAAATGAATTTCGAAAACATGCATTTTTCATATGTTCCACATGAGAATGTTATATGATATATTTTGTTCTTTTTTATTGATTTTTTTGTTTGTTTTTGAAAATTTTAACCAAAAATATTATAGAAAATACACATGAAACACATAAATGAAAATCCTAAATATCTACCCCAAAATGTTGTCCCCTACCCCACACTTAAAATATTACAGTGTTCTCAATGTGAACCTATGAGATGATATATGCACATGAAATTTAAAATTTTAATTGGGACAAAGAATATAAAAGTGAAAGGGTTAGGAACAAGCTGACTTGTTCAAGTGATGATGGGGTCATGCAGTGTGATGAAATCCACTTCATCAGTAGGAAGTCCCTCAATGTATTTCTTAAAACATTTCCCATTTATTGTAAAGCTCTTTCCAGTGTACTCTTGTGTTATCTCCACTTCCCCATAAGGAAAAACATTACTCACAACATAAGGACCTAACCACGTGAAACACAAATTACCAGGCATCAGCTTCAGTTGTGAACTATAGAGAAAGAATTTCTCTACAAATTTTAATTCTCTTTTCTGGATCATTTTTTCATGAGATTATTTTGATCTTTCCTTGTAGAGCCTTGAGTTCTCATATTAAGACAATTGAATATCCTCAAGCTCTTTAATTTGAATCTTCCTTTGGATTCCAACTTGGTCCAAATCCATGTCACATTTCTTTATATCCCAATAAGCATGATGCTCAACTTCCACAGGTAGATGATAGGATTTCCCAAAAACAATCCGAAATGGGGACATAACGATGGGGGTCTTGTATGATGTCCTATAATCCCAAAATTCATCATCCAAGCGATTGCTCCAATCCTTCCTATTTGGTAACACAGTTTCTCTATAAAAAATTTCAACTCCCTATTTGAAACCTCATCCTGGCCATTTGTTTGGGGGTGGTATGGTGTTGATGTTTTGTGTGTCACCCCATACTTCATAAGGAGGAAAGCAAAATTCTGATTTTAGAAGTGTGTCCCTTGGTCACTGGTGATGGCCTTTGGTACTCCAAACCTACAAAAAATTTGTGTCTTGACAAATTCCACTACAACATGAGAATCATCTGTCCTGGTGCCCTTAGCCTCCACCCATTTACTCACATATTCAACAGCAACCAAAATATACAAAAACACAAATGAACTGGGAAAAGGACCCATAAAATCGATTCCCCATACATCCAAAATCTCATAGAATAATATGGGTTGTTGGGGAATCTCATGTCTCCTAGAAATATTACCAGTGTGTTGGAAACATGAGCATGACTTACAAAACACATGATCATCATGGAATAAACTAGAACAATACAATCCAGAGTCCAAAACATTCCTAGCTATGTGTTGGGGTCAAAAGTTCGCACCACAAGCAAGTGTATGACAGAATTTTAGAGGAGACTCAAACTCATGATCAGGAACACACCTCATAATAACTTGGTTACTACAAATGCACCATAAGTATGGATCATCCCACACAAAAAATCTAGACTCACTCTTTAATTTTTGGACTTGATGTTTCTTTAAATTTGTAGGAATTTTAGAGGCCACAAGGTAGTTCACTAAATCAGCATACCAAAGATGCGTACCTGATATGGGATAAAGATGCTCATTCGGGAAAGTGTCCCAAAGTGGTACCTGGTTCAAGGTTTCATCCTCTAGTGTGTGAGTGAGCCTACTCATGTGGTCTTCCACTAGGTTTTCTGATCCCTTCTTTTCATTTATCTCAATATCAAATTCTTGAAGAAGAAGCATCCATTGGATAAGTCTGGGCTTTGTGTCCGGCTTCATTAAGAGGTACCTCCAAGATTCATGGTCAAAAAAACAATTACTTCAGAGCCCAATGAATATGAACGTAATTTATCTAAATCAAATATGATAGCAAGAAACTACTTTTCTCTGGTTTTGTAATTTGATTGGGCTGAATCCAGTGTCCCTGATGCATATGAAATCACATGTGAACGTCCCTCAACCCTCTGAGATAAGACGACCCCAAATTACGAAGTTGGAGGCGTCACACATAAGCTCAAAATGAATCTCCCACCGTGGGGTTTTTATGATATGTGTAGTGGTCAGACACTTCTTTAGCTCATCAAAGTAAGTCCTACAAGAATCATCAAACACAAAATTAGAATCCTTTTGAAGTAATCGTGACATAAGAAGAGCAATCTTACTAAAATCTTTGATGAAGCGCTGATAAAATCCCGCATGCCCTAGGAAAGATCTAACATCATGCACACATGAAGGTTATGGAAAAGATGAAATGATATCTACCTTAGATCTATCAACCTCTATCCTATGTTTTGACACTACATTACCTAAGAGAATCCCATGCTCTACCATGAAATGAAACTTTTCAAAGTTTAAGACTAAATTCTTCTCAAAACAATGATTCAAAACCTTTCCCAAACTATAGATACAATCATAAAATGAAGACCCATACACTGTAAAATCATCCATAAATACCTCCATGAAAGACTCAATGAAATCTGAAAAAATACTCGCCATGCATCTATGGAAGGTACCTGGGAAATTGAAAAGTCCAAATAGAATCATTCGGTAGGAAAACATAATGAATGGACAAGTGAATGTTGTCTTCTATTGATCCTCCAGAGCAATAGAAACCTGAAAATATCTAGAAAATCCACCCAATAAATAATAACGTGTCTTCCCAGCTAGTCTCTCAATCATTTGATCAATAAATGGGAGGGGGAAATGGTCCTTGCGAGTGGTTTGATTTAGTTTCCTATAATAAATACACACACACAAACTGTTTTGAACCCTCATTGGAACTAACTCATATTTCTCATTTTTAACAACTGTGACACCACTTTTCTTAGGCACAACCAGAATAGGACTCACCCACTGAGAATCAGAATGGGATAAATTATACCTTCCTTAAAAAAAATTTCAACCTCTTTTTTAACAACTTCTAGAATGGTTTAATTGAGTCTCATTTATAGATACCTAACCGGTTTATCCACATCCTTCAATAGAATCATATGCATGCAAATGGAGGGGATAATACCTGATATGTTATCCAAGGTACACACGATTGACTTAATGTTCTCCCTCAAAGGATTAAAAAGTTTTTATTCATGTTCAAAAGGGAGATTGGTAACAATGATAATAGGTAATTTCTCACCACTTAACAAGTATGAGTATTTGATATTAGGTGGAAATGGATTGATTTCCAATGTAGGGCGGTGAAGTATGGATGGAGAAATTTAAGAAACTAAAATATGTGCACAGTGAACATCAGTATTAGAATATAGATCATAAAAATAAGAGAATAAAGTATTAAATCCATCATCATACTCAACATCCATGTCATAATCGAAGTTCAAATTATCAAAATATGAATATGAATCCACATCAAAATCAAAACTAAGAGAGTCTTGTGCATTAGAAATAGGTGTGGAAGTAATCTTAGACATCAAACTAGAACCAATACTTAAAATCTCCTGGAGAATAGGACAATAAAATTCCATTGTTTTTTAATTTGGTGGTTCAAATGGGAGATAAAAATGTAGAATGGTCCTCTGAGGGGTACTTCATGGAGTCCATAACATTAAATATAACAACTTCATCCCCAATATCCATGGAAAGTGTACCCTCATTGACATTTATGATAGTTTTTGCAGTTTTGAGGAAGAGTCTACCTAAAATAATTGGAGCATGAGAACTTACCTGATCATCCTCCATTTTAAGCACGTAGAAATATGTTAGGAAACTCATGTCTCTTACCCAGACAAGTACATCCTAAAGGACTCCCACTAGATATGTTCTAGCTATATTTTCCAACTACACCACTACTCTTGTCGGCTTCAACTCACCAATCTGCAAAGAAGAGAATACAGAGTAAGAAATCACATTTATGGAAGCTCCTAAATCACAAATTGCATCAGAAAAGTGTAACTCCCCTATGGTGCATGGGATGGTGAATGTCATGGGATCCTTGTACATTTTTGTAATTTATAGAGTTGGTGTAATGAGTGCTGACAAATTTCTTACAAGATTGATCCTCTCATTTTCCTTGATCCCTCTTCTATTGGTATAAAGTTCTTTTAAGAATTTAGCATACCTTGGGATTTTCTTGATAGCTTCAAGTATAGGGATGTTGATCTCCACAAGCTTAAATGTGTCCAAAACCTCTTTTTGCATTGCCTCGTCAGCCATATTCTTGGTTTCTACAACCCTATTTGAAAATGTAAGGGGTTTAAGAGAAAAATCATCAATATTTTTATTACCTTTATCTTTATCATTGGGTTTCTCATCAGCTGGTTTTGAATGGGCCTTTTCCAGAGTTGAGGTGAATCCCGGTGGAAGGATAGGTGCATATGTATCAGTTTTTTTCTTCCCACTTATAAATGTGATGGAAATGACATTCCCTTTGGGATTTAGAGTAGGTTTGGAAGGTAGATTTCAAAAATTATTAGTTAACAGTTCTTGGAGGGTGGTGGAAATCTGGCTCTTTTGAGTCTTCAAATCCCTCAGTTTTGAACGTTGAATCTTCATCTCATTCAATTGATTAGGAACAATTTGCTTTAAAAGTTCATTAGTGTTAGAATCTACCTTTATTAGAGAGTTACCTTATTGTTTACTTGTTGATTCTTGAGCTTCAATTTTTTTTGGAGTTTTTGGAAACCCTATTGGTAAGGTGGAGGCTGCTGGAAATTTTATTGAAAAGGGACCTTTGTTGTTGTCCAGATACATACCTCATGTATGATTGATCCTTCCACCCTTGGTTGTATGTTGGAGCAAATAAATCAAGCTTCTTTTGTGGATATGGTTGTTGTTATTGTTGATATGGTCTCCCAGGAAACACTACTGCATAATCTTCTGTTTCTTATAGTTGGGGGCAACAATTAGTTGGGTGACTAGTCTCAGTGAAAATTCCACAAGTCCTTGAAGGACTGGGTTGAGATTTCTTTTGAGCCAAAGCAATTTTCCTCACCATAGTAGTCAATTATTCTAACTTGTTATCAATAAAATGACTCCCAAGAGAAGAAGGAATTACCTGATTTACTCCCCTGACATTTGGTGTACCTCGATCGCCAAATTATTGGGTGTTTTGGTCCATCTTGTCAATCAAAACACATGCAGTTGTTGGTTTTTTGTCCACTAATTCTCCTCCATCTGTGACATACACCATTCTTCTCTCCATATGTGTGATTACTTCATAGAAGTATTGTATAAGGAGTTTCTCACTAATTTGGTGATGTGGGTAGCTTACACATAACTTCTTGAATCACTCCCAGTACTCATACATTGACTCCCCTTGGGATTTCTTAATCCCTGATATCTCCTTTCAAATGGATGTGGTCCTTGAAGTTGGAAAAAATCTCTGTAAGAAAAGACATTTCAAATTGTTCCAACAAGTTACATCTTCAAGTTGTAAATAATACATCCAATCTTTCACATCCCCATCAAGTGAGAATGGGAATGCCCTTAGTTAGATTTTATCTTTAGATACATTTATTGGTTTTAGGGTTGAAAAAATCACATTAAATTCTTTAAGGTGTTTGTTTGGGTCCTCACTAGATAATCTATGAAACATTAGAAGAAGGTGAATTAACCCATATTTTAGTTCAAAGTCTGATTCAAGATTTGGGTATGCAATACAATTTGGTTGATAATTAATATCATGTGAATACAATTCTCAAATGGTTCTATTAAGTTCATTTTCATTATTTTCAGCCATTGGTTCTTGTTTTATGGTTGAATTTTAATTTCTTTCAATTTCAATGCTCTAAGAGTGGATGAATTCTCTAACTGGTTGAATGTTGAAACTTCACGTAGACTGAGAATGTATGATTCAAGCTCGAAGGCTACGTTCAATCTCAGGATCAAGATCTAAGAGATATTTGGGAGTATTTCATATCATAAATAAAATAAAAATGAAAAGAAGAAAAGTGGACTGTAATAAAATAAAAGATAATAAGTTTGAGTTGATGGTCCAAAAATAAGAAGAATAAAATAAAATAAGAAGGAAGAAAATTCAGATTGGGTAAAGAACGAAGAAAGAAGAGAAGATGAGAATAAAATGTAAAATAAAATAAATACCTCTAATTGGTTGAAATAATTACTTGCCTCCCCAGAAATGATTCCAATTTGAAAGGTGATGTCATGGGCTCCCTTAAATGATTAGTGGTTTTTGGGTACATATATGCAGCAGAGTGGCTGGCCAAGGTCATCTCTCAAAGGAGGAAATAAATCTGAAAACTTAATAAAGGTATTTTGAAAATAACATAAAATGTAATAATAACACTACTTGAATGGATGTGGCATTTTTTTCCATTCATAAATCTAGAAGAAGTTTGTTGGAAGAATATTATATAATTTTTTTTAAAATAATGTTCGATTTAAAAGACACAACAAGAAGATATTTTTTAGAAAATATATTAAAAGGAATAATAAATTTAACTATACCTGTTAAATCATTTATTAATCATTATCATTTAAATTAATATCCAATTAATTAATATCCCTTAATTTTTTAAATCCTGAACCCTACGAGAATTAACTTTACCACAAATATGAAGTGAATTTAACCCTAGTCTAACTTCAGAACATGCAATCACAACACCCTAATTTGATTGATATTATAAGGTTAGTTTATAGTAAGTGGTAAATTAAGGAACATATCCTCTCTATAAATTAGAATTAATTGAGTTTAGAGACTATATTTGAACACTACAAATTGATCCTGTGTGGTTTTGAATTACCAATTAAGTATGCGCTCTCAGAATTCACACAATTCTCGACCTCGCGTGATTTGTGTTTATTGTTCAATTGATTTATTAGTTTCATTTAAATTAAAAACTAAATTAATATATCATATTATGTGAATTATATTATCTCATTGATTCAAAATAAATGAATAAATGAGGTGATAGGTAGATCGATTACTAAAAATAACTACTCTTCCATGGGTGGTGTAGTCATCGTAGAAACGTTTTGCATTTGAAAAGGTTTAGAGAAGGTTAACCCAATATCATTTATAATCATGATTATAGATCAATTAGGAATATTAAGAGAAGAATAAATTTCTACAAAATATAATAAAATAGAATAAATAGAAGAATAACAAAGAAGTTTATTACACAAACAAAAGTATTACAACACGAAGAAGAAGAAGAAGGCTTCGTCAAAGGGATCATTGCTTCAAAATCTACCCTTGTTGAAATGGTTGGAGAATTGGAGTGGATCCACTTATACTATTACCCAAACTTTTTAATGCACGTTTCAACCCCTAAAAATGAGAAAAAAACTAATTTATAGAGTGGATGGGAGGCTATGTTTAAATAGGTTTCAAGTATGAATGGCGAATCTCGGCCTAATATTTTAATCCAACTTGTACCACCCATTTGATCTCCAAAACACATGAACCATCTATTCTTCCAGAAGAATGATTTGTGAAACATTTTGTTTGAGGGATCCTCTCAAAATGTGGTCTCAATCCACGATTTGATGAAAATGTTATGGCCCAAATACAGAACCAATGTCCAATTTGGCGGGCCCAACCCACCTTTGATTCATGATCTATCGAGTACAACAAAATTCACGATTTAGATCCAATTTACTGAACAAAATTTGTAGCCCATTAAGTCAAGAACACATTTACAAAATTTCATTTTCAAATAATAAATATTAAAATATTTATCTTCGAAATACTACAGTGCACTATAAAGGATAAAATTGGAATTTCCATTAAAATTTCAAATGAATGATCTAATCCCAAATATTTTATAAATAAACATATTTAACACAATGTGAGAAAATTTTATCATTTATTATCAATAAAATATTAAATAAAAATGTGTTTTATCAGAGCCCCCCACTAGTGTTGAATCCATCTCACACTCTTGGTGATTTCATGTCTTCTAAGATGGGAGATGTGCCCAGGGTCCACCCAATCCTAGACTATTCCACTGATGATGAGAAATAGTATGCCTCAGTGAATGCTATTAAGCTGGTGGACTATTTCATGATTCCCAATAGTAATAAATTTATTACTAACCCCCAGGTGTCTTTAGCTGACATTTTCAAATAAAAATATGTGGGCATGAAAACCATCAAAATGATCATGCTAACCAGGTCGTTCATTCTACTAAGACTAGATAGAATGTGTTTATAGAGATCTGTAGGAATTATCCTCCTAGTCTGATCTATTAGGTATACCTCCACAGTTGACCGTGTTATTTGACTGAGCATCTCAGCCATGACCATGTCGTGATCAGCCACTTCCTACGAGATCTATACCTCAGACAACACATATTCAGTTAACAGTTGTTCATAGAAGGTCATACAGTTATTATTAGAATATTTCCAGCACTAGCTAGACCCTAGTGATTCATTCAGTAGCATATGTTGTTCCACCTACCAAGGAGTTACCCTTCACGAGAAAACACATTCCCTTGGCATGGAGGTACAACATGTTGAAGCTCCTCGCTAATATAACTAAAAGTATATTCATCCTCGAGGCCCTCCATTTTTCAAAAAAATGTGTGAACCCCTTTCATAATATTTGAAAAGACCTATATGGTTTGAAGATGAGGTAGATTCTGCGGAGTCCTTCTGTGAAGAGTAATCTAAATAAGAGGAATACCAAGTCATTATATTATTTTTTGGGGAATACATGGGTGTCCACATGCAGGAAAACATATTCCCACAATACATCACAATCCAGTTCAATGGTGTGGAAATATACCACTACCTGGTGGACACTGGTTCTGGGATTAATCTTATTCTGACCTAGATACTCCACAAGCTGGGGCTGACCGAAGTAGATATAACTCCCTCCAACCTAAAAATTCTTGGTTATGATAAGAGTGAGAAGAATCCATGTGTCATGGTTCGGCTGACGACCTAGTTTTTTGGATTGATATCAAGAATTGAATTCATGATAGTCTCATAAGACACCGCCTATAACACTCTACTGGGTAGGCCATGGATTCATTTGAACATAGAAACCCCCTCCTCATATCACCAATGCCTTAAGTACTCCATAAATGGTTGAGTAGGGGTAATCTTGGGTTATGTATACCCATTTTACCCTTTTGAAACATACTATCTAGACATCGATTATTAAAAGAGGAAGTAAAGCAGGTTCAAGATGATAAGGATGAGTGCATGAATACTCATAATAATTTGAAAAACACCAAATTAAATCCATGTTTAGACCTAGATGATAGCTTTAATATCCTGATTCATAACTTATAGGCCACAATTCCAAACCTAGTGGGTTGTTTTGTTGTCTCCAAGAAGAAGGGTTTCAGCATCCCTAAGAAGAAGGAGCTCCCTCATATCACCACATACTCCTACAATGGAAAGTCCTAGGTAATACCATAAGTACCTAATCCCATGAAGTATTGATAAGTTCTCCCTATGAACACTAATTCATGGAATTCATATAATTTTCATAGATCAAGGTTGAATCAATAGAGGGAGACTCACCTCCATTACTTCAAAATCATGCATGGACCTCATGGTTGAAGGCCAGATGGAATTGTCTTGAAAGATTTTATCAATATTGTTTCAACAATGTGGGAATCCCTGAGCTAGGATTTTGTGCCCTCCCAATCATGTACCAGTGCTTCCCCTGAGCTAAATTACCTAGAATAATCACCTCCTCTCAGTGATTCTCCAGTCTCAGATGCCAATGAGGGCTTGGAAGGTGCTCATCCTGCATTCGAGAAGGGTGTATCCACCACCTTTGATGAGTTAATTTGGGAAAAACTTGGTATCTAGGAAGATACAAGGATGAAACTGATTAGTGAACCCATGTCTCTAGAGGAGCATAATTAGTATATGGATTTCCTAAAATAGCACTACGATATCTTTGCTTGGAGTTATGAAGAGGTGTTAGGAATGGAACCTCATGTATCTGTTCACCACCTTAACCTCCAAAAAGGTCATCACGGGTTCAAGTAGCCACCTAGAAAGATAAAACTCTCAAAATTATATGGTCAAGGCCAAAATTGAAAAGATTATAAAATCCAACATCATCATGGAAGTCAAATACCCTAGATTGCTATCAAACATCATCCCAGCCAGGAAGAAGAGTGGTCAAATTAGAGTATGTATCGACATTCGGGAACTCAATTACCATTGATTGAAGGATGATTTTCCCTTTGCAGTGATAAATATATTGATTGATTCCACAAAAGGGTTCTATAACCCCTCTTTAATGGATGGGCACTCCATGTACGATTAGATCTGAATAACCCCTAAAGATGAGGAGTCCACCTCATTTAGGGAACTATAGGGGACTTTTGACTATCAGGTAATTCCCCTCGATCTGAATAATTCAAGAGATACATATCAGCATGATATGCACCACACCATCAAAAAAATTCTTGGAATATTGGTGGAATTCTATATAGATGAATTGGTGGTCAAATATTTCCATCTTTGGGACCATATCAAGGACCTTGAGAAAGTGTTCAACTTCCTATACTATCGACACTTGAAGATGAACTCCTGGAAGTGTGCATTTGGTTTTACCTCTAAGAATTTCCTTAGATTCTTTGTAATATATAGAGTCATTGAGATCAACTTAAAGATTTTAAAGTCCATCAATCAGACACCTCCCCTTAGAAACCTTTGGGAGTTACGAGGACTTCAAGTCCACTTAGCCTATATACGCCGATTTATTGAAAATATGGCCAGGAAGTGTGAGCCCTTATCAAGGATCATGAATAAATGAACTTTTTACTAGTGGGATAAGAAGTGTTAGACCAATTTTGATGATATCAAGCAGTATCTTCTATAGCCTCTAGTTCTGATTCCACCTATTTCAGAAAAGTCTCTGGTCCTTTATGAGACTACCCTGGAATGGTCCCTTGGTTCACTTCTAGTTTAGAAGAAAAATCACAGTTGAAAAAATATTTTACACTATCATAGTCACATGCTTTTTAACATAGGGACCATATACTTCCCTATATAGAAGAGAAACATCACACTATTGTTTTGCAGTTTAGAAGTTGTGGCATTATTTTCAACATAATGAGAAACATTTGGTGTCCTAGGTGGAACTTCAAAAGTATATTCTCAATCTCCCCGTGTTGACAGGAAGATTAGCATGTTGGGTAGTGATCCTCTAACATTTCGACATCTGGTTCATTTTGTAGAAGTTTTTCAAAGGGTAGGAATTGGTAAATTTTCTAGCCACCCATCTGCCACCCAAAGAACTGCCCCTGGACAACAATTTCTTAGATAAGGATATCCTATCAATGGATTAAG
This sequence comes from Viscum album, assembly GCA_963277665.1. NCBI lineage: Eukaryota > Viridiplantae > Streptophyta > Magnoliopsida > Santalales > Viscaceae > Viscum > Viscum album. The sequence continues at coordinate 971,537,432 of OY728159.1, read as the reverse complement.
CTATTCAATGTTGGTAGATAAATTTGGATGTTTCCTCTCGAATCCTAACTAGTATGGGTCACAATAATCCCAATCTCATAAAAGTGGGCCTAGGGATCATCTTCATCACCCTAGCACAAGATGTTGTTTCTTACTTGTCCCTATTGTTAGAAGGCTTCACCAACAATTAGCCAGAGTGTCATGATCTCATTACTAGTCTTGAGATAGACCTCAATACTAATTACCCCTGCTTACATGTGAAGTAGGACTCCAAGTTAGTAATCAAATGGATCAATGGTGACTATATCATAAAAAAGAAAGAGCTTGTTCCCCTATTGGATCGTACCCATCAGTTAATGGACCATTTCCATTCCCAGCCCGAAGTGACTCATGTCCCTCAATCACAGATTAGTCAAGACAAAGCCTTGTCCAATTTATCTATGTATCATTCAGAACTTGACCATGGTGACATGATCGTCCATGTGGAACACTAGAGGGTCATCACTCCTTCCATTTTAGATAATGATGACACGTAACAGGTAAACCAATAGGATATTAATACTTCTATGCCAGGACCCTCAGGCCCACATAGTGGATAAAATTTCCAATTGGAAAACTCTCTTTATTGAGTACCTCCAGTATGGAAATTTCCCTCTATAACGAGCTGTGTGCGAGTGAGTGCATTGAAGGGAAGTATAATTCAAACTCCAAAGTGGGACTCACCTTGAGAAGACTCTCTACAAACATGGGTTTGATAGAGTTATATTCCATTTAATCCAGGGATACGAGACCCCATATGTTATACATGAGGTCCATGCCATGTCTTGTAGTGCCCATTAAGTGGGATTAAAGCTCTCTAACTAGATTCAAATGTTGGGCTACTTATGGACCACCATGTTCCATGAATTCATCGAGTTTTCAAAGAGGTATCATGCATGTAAAATCTATGATAAATTTTTTCATCGACCAATGGAGCTTCTCCACACCACCAATTATTCTTGGCCCTTTTCAGTATAGGTGATCGATGTGGGCGGTCATACCCGCCATCAAAACCTCACCAGTGCTGGTTCATTCTGACTGAAACTGAATTCTTCTCCAAGTGGGATGAAGTGGTCCCACCTAAGGAAGTCAAAGATCGATCCATTATTGAGTTCATGAGATCCCAGATCATCCATATATTTAGATTTCCTCACTCTATTCTCATATAAAATGGAACCAACTTCCAAGATGACAAGATATAGAAATTGTATGCCAAGTAAAACATCTATTCAAACCATACTTCTCACTACCACAAGTAGGAAAAAAATATCAAGGAATTAAACAACTCTCTCTAAAATATTATAGAAGATTGTGGTATAGAACAAAAGGAGTTGTCCTAAGAAGCTCCCAACTCCATTTGGGCCTATCAGATAATGAATTGTAATTTCACCCAGGTGACCTCATACTCCCTGGTATACATAAAATATGCATTCATTCCTATAGAGGTTCAGTTTTCATCACTTCAAATAGTTTTCTATGACCAAAAGATGCAAGAAAGAATGGCAGAAGTATGTTTACCTGAGTTAGAATCCCTCAAAGGGAATAGGATTTTAGCCTTGCACAATCTAGAGAGGCACCCGAATAGGGTAGATAGAGCATTCAACAAAAAAGATTACCTATGATCCTTCCTTCAATTTGACATGGTATTTTCTCTTAGAATGTCGATGATACCCAATAAGAAGACACAAAAGTTAGAGACCAAGTGGGAAATGCCTTACATCATTCATAAGTTCTATTATAATGGATTATACTATTTGATCACCATGGATGGAGAGAATACCATACCTCCCACGAATGCTAAGTTTTTCATTTAGAAATTCATGTGAGAAGGAAAAATGTCCAGGTAATATGACCTTAAATTGTTTGAAAGGGTCATATATATATGAAATTAAACTAACATGTAGCCTCATGGTCCATTTAACATGACCTTAAACTACTTGTATCTCTTATATTATGATCATTATGACTTTAAATGGATATCCTCCATATACTTATTTGTCCAAATTTAAGCTATAAATCCTGCAATCCTTAGTGTATGACATTAAACTATGATCTTACCCCATATAAAATTGGTATTCTTCATAATAAGAGATGATCATACCCCATATAAAATCAGGATGCATCATATTGTAAGTATGAGATGGTAAAAACCCTTACCCCATGTCCTAAACATAGGATGCCCCATGAAAACTATGGGATTACTCAGTTCCCTTATCAAAGAAGATTTCCCTCTGTCCTGATGATGGCATCCCACCACACCATGATTCTATAACTATGTATGGCTTGATTCCCATATCCATGGGATATGTAGAGATTTTCATACTTCCCATATTCAAGCCCAACTATAATTTTTTCAACTCTTTGTCTCTTTGGTCCCTTTTACAGTACAATCATTATGACCTTAAACAATGTACTATTCATCTCAAGGTTTTCATGTGGTACATGAGCCTCCTTGGATTCTCTCACTCCAAGATTTACCTCCTCCATGCCACATCAATACCCTTGAGGTATACATCACATTAGTCCAAGAATCATGATTTTAACTTTTTTATGCCTTCATTATAATCCAAGCATTATGACCTTAAACTATATTTCATTTGTTTCCTGGTAATTTTTTGGTACACAGGCCTACATACCCTCCTTCCACGTCAAGTTATACCTATTTCATGCCGCACAAATACCCTCAAATCAAACACTTTTTATAGTCCAAGAATCATGAATTTAAACTATTTTCCATGGTACTTATTGTATGACCTTAAACTATGTGCAACCAACTTTCAGATTGCTTTATGTGGTGTAGGGACTCCTTGGTTCAATTCACAATGGGTTTTGACTCTTACACCACACAATTATCCTTGAAACCCCCACCCCTAGTCTAAGTACTATGAACCTAAACTATGGTCATTCACCCATGATTCACATTTTTTTCTTCATACCTGGTGTTTCAAAAATCCTATGCCTCCACCACTTCCTAGAACTACATGTGTCTTCATTCCCATACTTATGGGATACATATTGATTCTTAGGATTTAGTTCTTTGGGACTAGATGAAAATTACCACAAAATTATCTATTACCTGTGGTGTCACCACCCAAAAATAACCTCATGGGCATCCTTTTTTTGTGTAATCCCCATTCATTTCCCTTTACCCATCAACAAGAAAAAATTTACTCATATCCTGACATAGAGAATAAAATAATGGGAAGCTAAATGTGAAATCCATAAGAATGTCCTTAGAACACGATGTTAAACTGTAGTCTTACCCCATTTAAAAACATGTATGCTTCTTAATGAGAGATAATTTACCCTGTCTCAAATTGGGATTCCCTATAAAAAATGTGGGATGAAGAAACACCAACATCCTCAGCACACGATGTTAAACAATATCCTTACCCTATATAGATTTGGTATGCCTCATATTTTGATATGAAAAGATTCATATCCTCATTTGTGAGGGAAAAAAAGGATAGTGAAGATGTGATGAGCGCTCTCGGTGACTTTGGTGGTTCCGCTGCAAAAGCTAGGGTTTTCTTGTTCTCTAATTTTGGTTGGGTTGTCTGATCTCAGTTTGATCTCATATATGGTAGGCTTCAATCTTTAATGGGAGATAGCAACCGTGTATTTCAAAAACAAACCTAAAAAAGATGAAGTCTCCCCGGTAGACAGACCAAAGGGGGTCTCTTTTCTTGAAGCGCTAAAAGGCTCTGATCCTTGAAATGCTACTGTGAAGAGAGCCCCCCTTTGTAAGAAGCTTAAAGATTAAAAGTTCATTGTGGAAGAGGATACCAACTCCCTTTAGCAATGGTCACATCTCTGCAAGTATTTGATAATGGGGAGAATCTCCTATATTAAAGGCGACAAGACTTGGTCTAACCCAGAGCTCAAATCGCGGATTTCTCTCAACTGGGGATTCACTGACTGGAAACTGGTTCCAATCAAGAAGGGATACTTCCATATGCTTCTTATATCTCAAGATGAGCTTGATAGAGTTTAGAGGTTAGGAAATATACAGTTAAAACCTGAAGTTTTTCTACTCTCCAACTGGGACTATGATTTCAATCCGAACACTTCTCGGAATACTATGGTTCAGATTTGGATGTGGCTTCATGGTCTCAGTTGGTATTTTTGGCATCCGAAAATCCTTAATTATATCACCTCTTGTATAGTTATTCCACTTAATATTGATCAACACACTCTAAATGCTGAAATTTTCCTCTATTTGAGGGTTATGGTTGAAGTGGACATCGCTTCCAAGCTTCTGGAGATCATTACTTTCAATGTGAATGATTTTAGAACTAATATCTGGGTGGAATGCGAGCGAATTCCCCCATACTATGAGTTCTTAAAGATCATCGGTCATTCCTTGCTGAAATCTTAGGTCGTAAAGAGTCTGGTTGTGCAACCATATGAAGATGGATGTACTGAGGGCAAGTGAAAGAATAATATCAAGTCCATGCCTACTACGATCCCTGAACCTCCCAAAAAACCTTTGGAAGTTTGGGTAAAGCACTCTACTTTTCCAGGTGAGAGCTCGGGTGTCACTCAGGCTGATCAAGTTGAATAGGAATAGAACACTGATATTGATCTTGTAATTATAGAAGATATCAAGCGGATAGTGTTAGAAATCTTTGACCAGCATCAGGATTTTTCCTTGAATGATGCATCTACGTCATTGATGCTTGAATTGATGGATCAACCACTGCCTGTGAAGAATTCCTAGGAGCCTTTGCGGTCGGATGATCCTAAACATGCAGTTCACCTGGATGCAGAGAGTTCATTGGCTACACTTGAAGCTCTGGTCGTGAATGATAATCCTCTGGATGCTATACAAATAGAAGCTCATCATACTCATTCTCCTCTACGTAAGAATCTTTCTATGGTTTCTTCTATTGTTCCAGTTACTTCTATTGATCACAAGGTAATAGGTAACTCATCATTTGTCTCATATTTATCCACTTATGATAGAGTGTCCACCTTGAATTCCAATTCAAATGATAAAACCAATATGTAATCTCCCCATTAAGTTGTCGGGATAGTAGGCATACAGGCCATTCCTATGCTGCCTACTATTCCTCAGAACATGGGCTTTATAAATAACACACATGATGATCATATCATCAATCCTGGGACTTCTAAATCACCTGATAGCATCAAGGATATTTAGCAACTCAGGTGATGCTAACAATTTTTCTGCTTTTTTCATGAGAAGATAGGACATGAAGACACCTTCGGCCTCCTCTTCAAAGCTTAGAAGATTCAAGAGGAATAAGGGATCAAGTGGTCATAAGAAGAAAAAAGGGATTTGTTGCTCCAAAAATAGGTTTTAATGGATGTTATTTTTTGGAATTTTCTGGGTATAGAAAACCCTGACACTCTTTCAGTTATTAAGAGAATTATTTTGACTCATAAACCCAAAATCCCGGCACTTGCTGAACCAAAAAATAATTTTTCTGTTAAATTATGCATCTTTCTACTTCTGGTTATAAATTTCTTTGTTGTTGAAATAATGGGTGGGTTGTTGAATCTATTTGGATCTTTTACCACTCCTCTTTTAAAGATGTTAATGTTTTTAACTACTCTGACCAAATGTTCTCTTGTGATTTCAAACATGATATCTTACATTTTTTCGGCACCCTTGTTTATGCTAAGAATAGATATCAAGACCGTATGCCTCTTTGGAATGATTTATCGGTTTTGGATAGCTCCATCCATGACCCATGGTTGGTTATTGGAGATTTTAATGATATTCTTTCTCCTAGTGAGAAGCTAGGTCCTTCTCATTCTCATATTTCTTCTAGAGAGTTCAAATCCTCGATAGAGGATTGTAACCTAGTTGAAATCAATCTCACAGGTTCCAAATTCACTTGGTACCAAAGACATTATAATAGGTTCATTTTTAGAAAACTTGATAGGGACCTGGTGAATACCTCGGCTGTCGATGCGTGGGATGCCATCTCTAGCATCACCTTACCTAAACTAAACTTGGATAATCATTCTATTCTTGTTAACTTTCACTCTAAGAGAGAAAAACCCAGTATCCCTTTCAAATTTAATAATTCCTGGTATGAAGATTTGGATTTATCTCACCTCATTCAAAGTTTTTGGGAGTCCATGTCTCACCACTCAGATTCTTTTTCTTGTATTACTAAGCTCATGCATCTTAAACACTGCCTCAAGAGTTGGTGTGGGGATAAATCTAAACAAATTGACCTAGATACATCCACCCTTGAGAATGAGATCAATCAAATTCAAAATACCTCTACTAACTCTGACTTCTCCTCTGATCCACAAAATGAAATAAATGTCGCTATGAAACTCAATTCACTTATAGTGCTCAAAGACAACATATGCAAAAAAATCTTCAAAACTAAATGGATCTCAAATGGTGACAGTAACACCATGTTTTTCAATGCTCTACAGAGGGTTAGGAAAGTCTGTCACCCTCTATCATTCATTAAAGATAATGAAAATCTCTATGAATCTGAACCTGCCACAACTAATTACGTGGTCAATTATTTTGAAAATATTTTTAATGGGCTAAATATAAATAAAAATATTCTTCCTGGGATCATTCGAACCTTAGTCAATGAGGAAGACAACCTATTTATTTGGATCACTCCTCTAGAACATGAAATCAAAGACATTGTCTTTAACCTCAACCCTAACAGTGCTCCTCCTAATGGTTTCAATAATGTTTGTTTTCAACATCACTGGGAGGTTTTCCATTCAGATGTTTGCAAGCTTATTAAATGTTTCTTTTATAATGGTGTCCTCCCTTATGGTCTCAATGCCCAATTCCTTACCTTAATTCCCAAGATAGTCAATTCCTCTAAAATTCATTTATTTCTTCCTATTTATTTCATCAAATCCATTTACAAAATAATTACTAATCTATTTTCCAATAAACTCTCTTCTCTGTGTAGTAGAATCATATCATGGAATCCATTTGGGTTAATCAAAGGTAGGTCCATACAAGATTGCATTTTACTTGCTTTGGAATGAACTAACTCTCTTAATAAAGTCTCCATAGGAGGAAATATTTCCATTAAACTTGACATTAGGAAAGCGTTTGATACCATAGACTAGAGCTTTATATTCAAAGTCCTAAAGAGTTTTGGTTTCAAGGATGTCTTCATTAGCAGGATAAACTCCCTTTTCAATTCGTCCTCTATGTCCATCCTCATCAATGGATCTCCCAAGGGATACATTAAATTCTCAAAGGGGGGTCGACAAGGTGATCCCCTCTCTGCTACTCTTTTTTCCATCATAGAGGATTATCTTAGCAGACTTATTACCGGCCTTGTGCTACAAAACAAACTCAAACCAATACAGGATGCCAGAAATCTAAATGTATCATCCCATCTTCTTTATACTGATGATATAATTTTGTTCCTTAATGGAAGTAAAAGAAATATCCTTAACCTCAAAATTTTTTCATCTCACTATGAAGAGGTTTTAGGTTAATCCATTAGTTGGAGCAAATCCTTTATCTTATTTGGAAAAAAATTCCCTCCCGGTGGGAAAAGTCACATCATTGAAAGCCTTGGAATCAAAGAAGTATCCACCCCCTCTACCTACTTTGGAGTTCCCATATTTTGGGGCAGGCCTAAACCCATGTATTTCAACATTGTTGTCGATCAATTTATTAATCAACTTTCCTCCTGGAAGAGAAATCACTCTCCATGGCTGGCAGGATCTGCCTGATGAAATCTAATATTGTTTCCAAAATGGTTTACTTACTAAGGATTTACAAATGGCCTGATAGTCTCCTTAAGAAAATTAATTTCTATATTAAAAACTTTGTTTTTACTGGTAGTATTTTTTAACGGAAGCTAGTTACAATTCCCTGGTCTACCTGTTGCAAACCTCTTGAGAGAGGTGTTCTTGGCATTAAAAATATCAAATTTTTTAATGAGGCTCTTCCAACCAGACTCACCTAGAGACTAATCAATAATAAATTGGACTCCATAGATTTTCTTAGAAATAGGTTCCTAGAGAATCTTAAAAAAGGAAATTTTCACTATGTAGCTCCTCGATTTGGCCTTCCATTAGAAGCTCCTTTGTCATCATCATGAAAAACTCCAGATGGATGGTTAGCTCAGAATCTACCATGAGCTTCTGTCTTGAAAATTGGACTGGCTCCTCTTTCATTTCTATGTTTCCTCCTAAGACCTATCTGGAGAGCATCAACTACAATATAAAAGAAGTTATTCAAGCTCGTAACCTAGAGCTCCTTGATCATATCCTGCAGTTTGTTGATGATTACTCTTTTAAAAATGATGAAGATTTTATGATTTGGAAACCTTCCCACAATGGTATTCTTGATTCTAGAAATTTTCACAATTATTACATCACTAACTCTATTTTTAATTTTTCTTGGTTGAATTTATTTGATAAGCCTTGGATTAAACCCTCAATACTTAATCTAGTCTGGAGTATTGTTCATAACCGTGTTCCTACAGAGGTCTTCCTTTAATCTTTTGGTATCCAGCTCTGCTCTAAATGACACCTTTTTCATCAATATAGGGAGGACATCAATAATTTAATTTTTTATTGTCCTATGACCTCTACTCTTTGGAATTTTATTATTGAAATTTTTAATTGTAGATGGCTATACCCTGACTCTATTTTCTACCAGCTAAAATGGTGTGTGGAGATTGAAACTTTGTGACAAATCAAGAACCTCTTTTTATCCACTATTACTAAGATCCTCCACATTATCTGGTATGATAGAGATGCCATTATTTACAATAATTTCTCATTCAATCTTAATTCAGGTCACACGAGAATTTTTATTGACATTAGGGATGATACCAGGCTTCAAAAAGCGCATTGTAAGAACTTGGTTGGTGACTTTATGATCCTGTGACATCTTAGAGTTGATGGAATCTTCTATAAACTGAAGAGTTATTTCGAAGTGTTCTATAAAGCCCCGCTTCCTAGATGGATTAAAATTAATGTTTATGGTGCTTCCAAGGAAAATCTGGGACCTGCGGGCTGTAGGGACATCTTTAGGGACTCTCTCGGTCAGTGTCATGGGTGTTTCTATGGCAGCTATGGCATTGCATCCTCCCTTTAAGTGGAGATATCGGCTGTGAATCAGGCTATTACTATTGTTAAACAACAATTATGGAACAATATCTGGATTGAAAGTGACTCCACCACTATTGTTCAATCAATTTGGAATGGTGTGGCTCACCTTGTTTGGCCTCTTACAGTGTGCTGGATGAATTGCCTTAACTCGCTTCTAGAGCTCTGATACATCACCACTCATACCTATCAAGAAGTGAACATGGTGGATGATAGTCTCTCTAACAAGGGAATCAACTAGGAAATTAAGTGGTGTGCTGATTTGTCTGTTAATATTTTCCCTTTCTATGAAAAATATTGTAAAAAAATTCCCTCTTTCATACTTTTGTAGTTCTTTTCTTGAAGCTTCAATAAATTGTGTCTTGGTATTTGACCAAGACATTGATTTTAAATTTTTTTGAGAGGTTATCCCTTTATGACATCGATATCCTACCATGCCACCTTCCATAACTACATGCAGCTTGATTCCCATCCTTATGGGATATGTAGTGATTCCTGGATATGTCATCTTAGGACCATCCCCCCTTTTCAATTCGTTGTAGGGCCTTCCCTCCCCATTGTCATGATATCAACCTGAGGTCATGTTTTTTATGTTTTGTGTGACAAATAGTCCTTTTTACCCTCCATCCACATAGGGTTATCACTCTTTCATGTCACACAAACCTCCTTGGGACACTCCTTCCCCCTAGTCAAAGCTATGTGACCTTAAACTAGAAACCATTCCTATCGTCTGAGCTCTATAAATTTAAACTAGTAGTAGTGATATTTTGAGCTCTATGAATTTATACTAGTATCAGTATTAGTTTGAGTTTTTTGACTTTAAACCGCAAAGTCTAACATCCTCAGTGCATGACGTTAAAATGAATCCTTACCCTATATAAAATTGGGATTCCTAATATGATAAGTATGGGATGATAATATAAAATTTACCCTGTTTGACATTTGGATGCCTCATATGATGATTTTGGGATTTCATAGAATACCTCATATACAACCAGGATACCTCATATGATGAGTATTATAGGAACCACACATTTCCTTATATAAAACCAGGATGACACTTTATGTGATATGATCTGATATCATCACCAAAGAGGACGTCAACCTACTAGTGTTGGTGTCCTACCATGCCATGTCTTAGAACTACATGTGTCTTGATTCCCATCCTTATGGGATATGTATTGACACTCACATATATCATCTCAAGACCATTCCTACCATCAACTCACCTTAGGTCATTTACCCTCCAGGTCAGGCTTGATTCTTTATTCCTACACATTTTTCTAGTGTGTCTAAACACATGATGGAATAGCTCTTAGGTAACCTAATATTCCATCAAAGACATTCCCCACTTCTCTTTTAGCCCTCTGTTATTTCTCTAATTTGGATGACCACCATCCTCCTGATCCTAATAGGCTTCCCAATGAAATGGTCTCATGATACACTAGATCACCAACAATTTTGGGCTCATGACTCAAAGGATATTTGGTAGAAAACACTAAATACCATGTTTTGAACTCAATCAATAGTTTATAATGTATTTTTTTTCCTCACCTCCAACTAATGTGGGTGTAGAGCCTATGTTTTAAACATGGTCAATAGTTTTTCCTCGTTAATCAGTTAGTCTCCTCCTTCACCACCCATGTCTTGAAAGTCGTAATCTCCCTTGTGTGATTTTTTTCCACTTTCTCCCCTCGTTGTGTTCTCCCCTGTGTGAAATGAGAACTAAATACCACTCCTTGTTTCTTGCACTGATCATGGCTCATGCGGGCTTAGGAGTTGGGAGGGGGGTTTCTTCAAGCATGGATGAGACACACATGTTCCTATGCTCTGAACTCTATGACCTTAAAATATGAGTCTAGGTCTAAGCATCACAATATTAAACTATGTGCAAGTCATATTGAGAATGTGTTATGTGATGTTTGAATTTTTTACCTCAATTAACACTATATGTTTTACTTATCCACACTATACATATCCCTTTGGGAATATCAACCATTGTGTCCAATCATTATGACCTAAAATTATTTATGGTAGTTCCAAACTCTATGACCTTAAACTAGGAGCCCTGGTCTAAGTATCATGACCTTAGTCTGTGTTCAAGTTATCTTAGAGATGTTTTTATGGCATTAGGTGTCCTCTTAGGCCCCTCCTTTCACATCGGGTAACCTTTTCAAATTCCATGCACATTTCTTTGAGATTAAAATCCTTCGTGGTATAAGCATCATAACCTTAAAATATTTTCCATTAGTCCCAACTCTATGACCTTAAACTAGGATCCCATGGTCCAAGCATCATGACCTTAAACTGTTTTTAATATTCTACTTATGTATTTCATGTCAGGTAGCCTCCTAGGCCCCTCTTTTCCCATCAGGTTATTAATCCTTCATGTTGTACCACATTAGGGTGCCCACAGTCTGAACTCTATGAACTTAAACTAGGATCCAAGACCAATTCAAAGCATCATGACTTTAAATTATGTTTCATCCCTCTTGGGAATGTGTTGTGTGGATTAGGGTCCCTTTGGATCTCAATTCATGCTAATTTTTTAGTATTCCACCCTACACATACCCTTCTTGGATGGTCACTCTACAATCCCATATGTATGACCTTAAACTAAGAGTCATGGTTCTAACATTATGACCTTAAACTATGTTTGTATCACACCATAATATTTTTCTTATCATAGGGTATTATAAGTTTCTCTTTCCTTATAATCCTCTCTAGGGAGTACCCCCATCATGATACCCTTCTATTTCCTCTTCACTTATAGTTGGGTGGGTTTTATTCATGTCATTTTACAGGTCCCAATCACATGATGATAAATTGTGTGTCCAACATCCTCACTGCATGATGATAAACTGTGTGTCCAATATCCTCACCATATGATGTTAAATCGCATGTCCAATGTCCTGATCGAATGATGATAAACTTCATGTCCAACTTCCTAATCGTATGATGTTAAACTATGTGTCTAGTGTCATTGTCATATGATGTAAAACTATGTGTCCAATGTCCTTGTTTTATGAAGTTAAAGAGCATGTCCAACATCCTCACCATATGACATTAAACTGCATGTCCAACATCCTCACCATATGATGTCAAATTTTATGTCCAAAATCTTGATCACATGATGATAAAATATGTGTCCAACATCCTCACTATATGAAATTAAACTACATGTCTAACATCCCAATCACATGATGATAAAGTGCGTGTATAACATCCTCACTATATAGTGTTAAACTACGTCTCCAACATCCTCACCTTAATGATTTTAAACTACATGTCTAACATCTTTACCATATAAAATTAAACTAAATGTCCATCATCTTCACTGTATAATGTTAAACTATGTTTCTATCATCCCCATTAAATTATGTAAAAATATAATGAATCTTAGGATCTTACTGGAGAAACCCTCTCCTTTGGGGATTCTCACTTATCACATTGTTCATGTTCTTTTACCATCGCTTGGAATTCAAGAAAATTATCCCTATAGAAGATGAATTTTCCCTTTATTTAGAATGATATACCTACCCAATGTGCTCCAATCCATGGCGGCATAATTCCAAGAGGGTTAAAATTCATTCAATCATTCCATCACTTCATATCTACACATAATGTGTCCCTTTTTTGGATCATCACCTTCCCCCATGTCTAAACGGACCCCCTAAAAATAATGGTGTCTAGCCAAACTAGATCACATACCATCCTAGGTACGTACCTCGAAATAATTTGGGAAACATTTTGAAATATATCCCATGTTTTTAACATGTTCAACAGTCAAACCTCAATTTGTTTTCCCCCATCCTTGAAAAAATGACAATGGATGTTGCGTTTCAAACATGGTCAGTAGTTACCCTCCATCTTCACTCCACTCCCCTTATGTTTCGAGTATTGGGAATAATGATTCATGCTATATGTTCCCCTTTGTTAGGTTAAAATTTAATGCCCCTAGTGTCACCCATTAATTAACTAGTGTACATTGTAAAAGTAAGTTTGTTGTTTAGAGAGACCTATTCTCCATCCACAGTCTCTCTCAGCCTGAACATTCCTTATGGTCAATCAAAAAATTTAGACAATGAGTATTCAATGATTGTTTGACACTCTCATATAAATGATAAATCACATGGTCATCCCTTTTTTCTCACACTGACCATGACTCATGTGGACTTAGGGTTTTTTTTTGGTTGTCTCAAAAATATTATTAAAGCGTGATAATAAAATATATCAAAATAAATATTTCATTACATGCATGAAGTTTTAAACAGATAAACTTTGGTAGTTGGTGAGGGTCATCCACACATTGGAGCCTCTCTTAAGTCCCATAAAAACAATATAACACTATGGTTCCACCCTAGTGATTGAGGGATCCAGCCCAGCCAACCCCAAGTGCATGGTCTCCAAGGCATGATGCAGCCTCAAGAGCACTGATTTCTCCTCCTCAGTCATGGGATGAAGCTCAACACCCTGAATTAAAACATAATATTTCTCATCTTAGAACTCATTTATTTGAGAAATATCAACTTTCTCTTAATCCTTGGCCAATAAAAACTGATATTTTAACTGGATGACAATCTCTTCTTGAGCATTGAGGAGGGATGCACACTCTTGCTGCTATAGACATTGAATTTATTGATGGGCCTCATGGAGCTTCCAGGTGCTATCAGATTTCTCATTATGCTAAGAAACATCCAAATGATGGTTCACCACTTATACTCTATCGACAAGACAGTCATGGACTAGTGCATATAGATCATTAGAGTCTACCCTTATGGGGCACAACTTGTGTAGCCAATGGTGAAGGGACTCCATATGGATAACCAAGTATGACTCTGGGGTCTACGAGATAAAAACTTGCATTTTTATCTATACTTGACACTAGAAAATGTGTTTTACTTAAAAGAAATTAGACCTGGAGTATTATGGCTCATCGAGTGGTGTGGGATCATATTTAAGAAAGGGTGTGAGGATAGCATTAGTAGGGTCCTACTCCAAGATCCTTTTGGTAGGACTAGGATCCATGTCAAGATGATGTTTTTCTTCATATGATCCTCCCTTGAGAGCATCACCTTCACTAGCCTCGAGCTACACCCCTCTAGAGTCATCACCTGCAGATGCAGCTAGATACCCTCCCAGAACCAAGGCCAGATCATCTTAGATGACCAAATCTTCAAGATCTAGGACATCCATTTGGGAAGGTGCACTATATTCATCGACTAAAACCAATTTATGAGTATGTACCCTTTCAATAATTGCATGAAGTAATAGCACATCATTCAATTTGATCGATAATAAAAAATTGGGTGAACATGGATCATGTTAAAGTGAAATACTTATAGAGGATGATCATTTGGGAAATTATTGCTCTTGAATCTTTGAAAGGGAGTTCCACCATAGGAGAACATTTAAAACCATTTGTTACTTCAATGGATAGCACTGAACCCCCACAACATTGGTTGATCAAGATCTTAATAAATATAGAAAATACTTTTATGAAAAATCTCCATGATAAGTTTGAAAATGGTTGGGTGGATTGAGATTCAGCCTTACCTAAGGCAGGAGGAACCCAATAATGAGCCACCTTGGGTAACCTACTTTGCTGGTAGTATACATCGCCATTGGGATTCTAGTGCACTATTCCCCATATATGATAGGGAGGACCGGGGCTTTTGGGGTCACCACTCTAACCTCCTCGATTGGACCTACAATTGAAAAAACCTTGAGAATATGTCCCAAATCATGGCCTATATAACCTAATGGTGCACCTTATCCCCTCTTGAGTAGGGACCCTTTTTCCAATTTCAAATTTCTCCCATATAAGAAAAATTTCAGTTATATCTTCTAAACAGAAGAGGGAAAGGACTAGAAGGGACAAGTAGGTTAAAAATCTTAACTCAAAGAAGTTGACCAAGTCAAAATCATCTAAAAGAGTGATCTATCCACTATCCAATGGACTCGTAAACTCAATATCCAATCACCAGGATTCCCCATCAATGGATACCTAAATTCCATCATTATTCGATGCCTCCTATATTGATTTCTCATCAAATGAAATCTCCTCACTGTCGAGTTTTCCACCAAACATCACCCACACCGAGCTGAGAGGAAGATCAGTTGTCCCACACTGGTGGGAAAAGGAATCCATGGCTGTCAGGTACACAAACCTCCTATAAAATTTCACCTTTTTAGTGATCTGGGTGTACCCCACCAATGATAGATCAATCCCTTCTCAAGTTAGTATCCTCCAAAGTTTCTCCACTAGAATTTTCATCCTAAGCATTCCCTAGGTCTCCCAAAGTGAGAGGAACAAAGAATCAACATTTGGCTCTAGAAGATACCAACAATTATTTCCCTAGGTATCTATGGATTTTCTTCTTCTGGCCTAAGATCCCCCTACTTGATCCCATGATTGCTTCTAGGGAAGGACCTCCTCTCCAAAAGATGGGGGTGTAACAACACATTGGGTTTCCCCTACTGTAGCTCTAGCTTGAGCTTCCCCTGATTGTTGACTCACCCCTTGAAGATCAACCTTCTTTCCTCCTTGATGCGTAATCACCTCTCTCTCTGGAATGATAACCCTTATTCATTAAGGAAAGATCACACCTAGATACACTTCTTCCCAGTTTTCAACATAATCATGGGATAGACCAGTGTTAACAATGGTTGGAAATAGCATAATGGTCTCCCCTGATCCATTGCCTATGAAAATCCATTATAGGTGATGAAGAATATGAGAATTTTTTTCTTCAAAACCCCCCATGTAGACTCCTCTCTTCAGCTATTGGATGTATCCAAACTACTGGGAAAACTGAGACATGGTTTATGGATCACAGTAGGTGTTATCATCGATCTTAGCCACTAGAACTCTACCCCGAAAGGTCTAAAGGTATTCCATATTCTCCAATTTCATTTTTAGATTGTCCACCATCATTACAACTAGGCTATATAATGGGTGGAAGTTTAATTTTTCATAGTTTCCAATCCTAATCATGACCCCTATCTCACTGAGCGCCACTAGAAGAACCCTGGAAATGTTGAGCAGTGGGGCCTGCAGACCAGCATCTGGTAGGATGATAGCATTAAAAAATTCATAGCCTCTAAAGTGTGTCATAATATAGCCATGCAGGAACTAGAATGGGACAAAAATCCTCCTAGGCAATAATACCCTCACCACATGGCCCCACTGATGATAGATCTAGGGTAGCAATAGTACCCCCAAATTCCCCATATTACCAAACACCATGATTTCTATCATCATAAGTGTCCCTAGGAATAGAACCATGTGAATGTCTCTAACTAAGAGCAACCATCCACTGAGGAATGTGGATAAGAATACGGTGTATAATAATAATGGTTTCCAATCCTCCAATATATTCTATCCCCACTACTCATACTGCTCCTCCCCCAGGATCAGCTTGTATGATCTCAGCCTCCTACTCTAGGGCACCATCAGACACTTCTTTGGATACCCTACATCTTTACAGATAGGTCTTTATTTAAGAACATTACCAACCATTTATTGAATGTGATATTTTTTTGAAAGGGTAGCATCATCCATATTTCTCCTCAACGCCTTTATAAGGCGCTGCTTCGAGATAGGAGTTAGCTTCCTATCACCCCAAGTGTTCAGGATTGGGATAAACTCATCATATTGGAATCCACTCAATGGGATTCCACTGATACAATGCCCATCCCATAGGCTACTTCCCACATCCCTATGGTGAAGGTGTAACTTTTTGGTATCTAAAGACCAAAACATGAGGATATCTGTAAATAGATCTTGTTGAGGGCACATGTGGAATTAGGACATCCACATTGACTCATAAAAACCAATATGATACATCTCATCCCTATACTTCAAGAAGGTGGATCATACACAATATGACCAGGCCCATTCATTAGTTAAATTTCCTTTGGCCCATATATCCCAATATTTATGATATCACATAATATTATCTTGGATACTGCTATGTAAATTGTTGGCATAGAAAGCTGGGAACTCTTTAGCCTCAGGTTTCTCCCCTATAATTGTTCTTGTCTATCCACTCAGTGTGTGAACCAAAATTTCCCCGTGCAACAGAGTAGGGTGACCATGAACATTAATTCTTTAGTGGATGATATCATTCTATCATGTGAACCAAGAGCGTGAAATTTTGACTTCAATTCCTGGGATGTAAACTTTATCCATCAGTATGAAATTGTACAATGGGAGAAGGTTTCTCTATAGATAGTTCCGATTGGCTTCATTCAGCATGCCTAGAAGCACCAGGTTGTCAAAGATGACTGTCCAAGGTCAAGTAATATCTAGTTCTCCCCCATTTTATCCCTCTGAGTGGAATCAATACTATCGATCTCATCCTGGTTTTATCAGTTGTTCATTTTGGAAGAGTGTATAAATTCTAAGGTTGGTGCATGCAAATTTAGGTTCTTGGTGTACAATGGTTGAGGTTTCAAACAAGTTGGAAAGTGTGCATGAAAAAGTTCCCCTTGTTCATGAAAATAGTTTTGTGAAATGTGGAGTTTCCCAAAAGGTGTGGCTGAGGATTGGGTTTTCACGCAAAAGGATGAGTTTTGTGCATGAGAGAAAGGGATTGTCGAACAAAAATTCAAGTACTATACGAGGGGGACCCTTCCCCTATTTATAGGATCTACCTGACTATTGAACACAGTACCCAATGAAATTGAAAAACTAGGGACAAAATTTATGTGAACACATGAAAATGATCCACCCTCTTTGGTGTTTCTCTCAGAAGTTGACATTACATCCCAATATTAGTTCAAATTCCAGGGGAATTTTTTGGTTCCAAATCTGATCTTGGACCTCAAAAATCCATTTTTGGGTAAACTAAACATGTGAACCACCCCAAAGGACCATTCTAGGGATTATGAGAAAGATGCTTAAAACTTTCATCATGTGCGTGCAAAGATATAGTTCCACATGAAAAATAATTTCTTACAAAAGGTGATGTGGATTTCCATAGAGGCCCCTCCTCCCAAACATGTTCCTAAAACCCCTATATGAAATAAAGGATTATTTCACACAAACCCATCATGAAAACATTTATTTTCATGCCAAAGGTGACATCAAACCATAATTTTTGTGTGGCCAAGCCCCCAATAGAAAATAATTGAGAAACATGAAACCCAATTTTGTGCCCAATGAGTTTTGTTCTCATAGACAAGGATTTTGTATATAAATAGAACTTAACCTCCCACCCTTGGGAAGATACTATGGAAGACTAATCTATTCTATACTAAAAAAACTCCATCTCTTATATGAAAATGCCCAGCAATAGTGATCATGGACCATCAAAGGTAGAGCATTTGTGTGACAGATCTATCGTGGGACCAAACATGACTTGGACTGCAGTGGATTGATCCTTGCGTAACTACTCATAAGGATGGTCATGTTTATGAAAATAGAATCTTCCATTGCACAACCCTTATCAGCATGAAACTCCAACTATTTCATGCAACTATTCCACTTGATTTTATAAGTTTCCCTTATGCTTGATCCCCCTACTCATGAGAACTCTTGAGCATAACATAATAAAGTTGCACACAACAACTTCTTGGTCCCATACATGGAATTACCTATTCTTATAGTGTAGACATTACCACAATTTTTCATCTAATAATATATAACCTGATACTCATTTATCCTAATAATAGAGACCCTAATGTCAAGGCTCTAGATTTCCACTCCTCCACAGCAGCACCAACGCCATGTCCTAATTAGAGGCACATGAGTGGTGGTCACATAAGCCCAAGGGGTGTCATCATTTAGGGAAACTTTTCACATGTATTAGTGGGTATTGTTTATATAGAATCTCATCCCACTTTAACATGGTTACCTTTGATGTGATACACCTATCCACATCTTAGATGCATGATGTAAAACTTATTATGTCTACATCCTAGTCATATAATATTAAACTACATGACAACATCCTAAAAAAATGAAGTAAAAATATAGTCGTGCCCTGTGTGATGAACATAGGATTCCCTATGTGTGATTCACATGATATGGACCCACATATCATACCCTATGTAATAAACATAGGACTCTTTGTGTATAGATCACATGGGATGTCATCTCCTTCCCCATAATGGGAAGAACTTCCACATTAGTAATCTTTCACACATAATCCTCACACCATCTCCCCAAGATAGATCCACTTGCATCAGGAAGATTCCATGCATAATCCCCACACCATACCTCAATGAAACTCCTTTCATGACACGAGTTTTCTTACCGTATGATGCTAAACTGCATGGATCATTCCTACCACACAACCTCAAACCGCAACATTGAACTATGTGGGTTTTGATCCATATCTTTTAAAAAATGTACATAGGAAATCTACCCATGGTTCAATACCAAAAATGGTAAACCCAGGTGTGACAAATTACCTCCAAGGGATTCACCTCAAGATATTTCTCAATAGGGCATTATGATCCATCAACCCAGGTGTGACATCTTCCCTCCTAGGGATGCACAACTAGATCCACCTCAACAAGGTATTCTGACCCATAAAACTAGGTGTGACATATTCCTTCCTAGGGATGCACCTTCAGATCTTCATCAATAGGGAATTATGATCCACCTTCATATCTTCCTCAATATGGAATTATTATCCATCAACCTAGGTGTGAAAACTTCCCTCCTACAGACACAACTTTGGATCCACCTCAATAGGGTGTTCTGATCCACATCTTGATCCAACTCAATTGGGTGTTATAATATACCTCTAGATCTACTTCAATAGGGAATTATGATCCAATAACCCATTTGGGACATCTTCACTCCATGGGACACAACCAATTGATCCTTATCAATAGGATTATTCAACCTATCCATACAATACACTAAAAATGATCCCATCCTGTCCCTGAAAGATGTTAGAACTATTCCCATTGTATCCTTGAAATATGGTATACCTATGAAAAACCAATATCCATAATATTATAAACCTATGAAAAAAAATTTTCCCTAAGACTTTAACTCCATACCCATCTCCTCAACAAATTAAACCCATGATCTGATCAAGAATCTCTACCTCATACAATAAATATGAGATGCCTATGGTAAAAATACTTGGAAGACTTAGACCCCTAGCATCAATTACCTCATGATCTACATGAGATGAATTGGGTTTCATGCCTAATATTCCTTATATGAGGTTCCATTCAAAAGAGGAATATTCAAAGGCTCCCAATATACCCAATGTATTGACATCCCCAAAGATTCCCAACATGAGTACTCTTCTAACTGAATTTGGCTACTCTGTCAAGATATAAGTGGAATAATTAACTAGTGTACACATTGAGATGGCACTTGGACTGAGTTTCATGAACATGAATTAATCTATGAGGGAGACTCATACTAGGAAGTAAGATCAAAGGAGGAATCCATGGAAGGAGTAAATGACATCCCATCATCCCATTTTGATCAAGGATCATACATCACTGATGAAAGTGATAAAATTTTTCGTCCATTAGAATGAGGGAATATAGGGAAACATAAGCCAACATTTATGATTCATAGGCATCCCCAGTGAAAGAATTATAAATAGTGGTTTAAAATAATTTTATCCCATTTTAGTCATAACATCAGTTAAATAGGGGTATTTTGAACACTTGGGGATTTTAAATAAGAGAATATATGAATTTTAAATTGACTTTGAGGATGATTTCAAATAAATTTTTTATAATTTTTTTATAAATGTCTTTGAGTTATAAAAAAAATTATTAGAATCCTGATTGGGTTTCCTAAAGTCACAGTTTATACTTTTAATCAAGTTTACCATTATTGTTATTCCCCATATTTCCCCATGATCTTGTTGCACCCATTGTGGGTTATCTTTTTTATTAAAATAGATGGATGAATGGATTGGAAGTACTATTGTTCATGGGAATAGAAGGTGAGGGTGTGATATTATTATGCTTTGTTGTGATATTTTCTACTTTCTCACCTTTACACTTTTATTAGTCATGGGAGTGCTAGGCCACTAAGTGATTAATGGATTATTGAAAACTCTAGTTAGTATGTGTCTAAATAAATATAGACTAGGTTGCTTAGTGTTCCCAGATGGCCCTAGGTTTTGCACTCCTGGGATGGTTTTAGGGTCTGGCTAGTTTAACAGGACTACTAAGATAGATAGTTTCTTGTAGGCCATCCTAGGATTCATGTTCTAATTTTAGATAGCATCACTTGATTGCCTAGGTTAGAGCTCATGAAACTTACATTCTGTTTTGTTGTATAGTTAGAGGATGTTTACTTTTTTACTTGATTATTCCCATACCTATATTGTTTGAGGCCCCTTTACTTTTTTAATTTTTTTAGTTATATCTTGACTTTTGGTTCCTGTTAGTATCATATTTTATTCCCTATATTTGGATTTTTTTTTCCTTTAGTTGGTTTTTCAAAGATGTTTGGAATTTTTTTTGGGGGTTAAAGGCTTTCAAATATGAAATTTTGAAAAGGTTTCAAAATAAGTGTTTGGTCTTGAAAATGAAATTGGATGAGAAAATGGATTTTAAGTGATTGTTTTCATTTAATAAAATAAATATGAAAAACCGATTGTTATATTGTATTTAAAACTAGTTTGAAATGGTTTTGTTATTACAATTTTGGCATGTGGAAAGGTGGGTAGTGGCCTACTAAGTATTTATAGGCTCACACTTATATTATCATTTTCATTTCAGTCTTGGGATCAACTCTTAAACAATCTTGGAGAACTAACTGACTTTGGGGATTTGAGGTTTATTGTTTCTGTTTTATTTTATCAGATTAACTTAAGTGTTCATAATAAATGATTTTATAGGGATTTCATTTAATTTATTATAATTTCAATTGTTTGTCTATTTAAATAAGTTCTTTACTAATTTTAGTTATGGTTGTTGCTGGATTACATTACTTATATGGGGACTGGGTGGTTTCAGAGCTACAACATGTTGAGGGAGCTTGGGGTGAGTGGAGGTCAGCTGGCTAGGTTGGGAAATTTATCAGTGAGCTGAGGGATTTATATTTCCATCACATTTATGTTTTTTTATCTTATGATTCCTTTTTTACATGAATGAATGATATATAAATGGGTCATTTTGAAATTACATCAGAATTATGTTGTTCTTAATAATGATTTAAGATTGAAATAATTCCAATTGTGTGTTCATATAATTCCCTATCTCTTACTACCACCCCATTTTGATTGGGAACACCACTCTAGTCAATGAGAGGCTAGTTCAGGTTTCTGTTCGAATGGAAAATCGATTTTTTTTTCTACAAATGGTATCAATCTAGGTTTGTGATTATACCTTTTTTATTTGGGTGTGTTAGGGTAAGTTTGAGTTAGAATTTTGTCCTTGGTAATTATGTGATTGGCCTTGAGTAATTTTTCAATCACCACCCATTATGATGATACATGATTAACCATGGGTAGTTGGGATTTAGACTATGAGTTCGATATTTTTTTTGATTACTATTGATGATATATTGATCCTCATTAAAAAGGTTGAGTAACTTTTGGGGTTAGATTTAATCTTAGGATGGAAATTAAATATGGGTCATGGCATGAGGTTATCTTGTATAAACTAAGAATCAGATTAATTACCAAAATGATTGATCTTTATATGTCATAGTAATTGTTGTGTGGTTGGAAAATGGTCCCTCAAACCATGTGGTCATGTCAATAATGGTTCTACATACCATTTGGTTTGTTTTTTAGGACGACTTTGAGTGACACCCCATGATGGTAGTGAATTCAAGGGGGATTTGTGATATGTTTACATGTGTTTTGGAATTTTTTTGTGCCTTCACTTATGTATATTTTGTGAAAATATCTTGGGGATTAAATATAGACTTTATAAAATATTGGTTTCCAAATCGATTTTGGGAGATTCTTTAAAAACAATATTTTGGATATTTAAAAAAGGGAGTTGGAAAAGTGTTTTGAAAATGGAAGTTGGGTTCCTATTTTATAATGAGTGTTTGGAATTTTAGGAAAGTGTAATGTTTTAAATAAAAATTTTATTTCAAGTGTATGTTTTTAGTGAAATGTATTTAAAAATATTTTTATGGGGGTTGGGATTTTAAAAAAGAAAAGTAATTTTATGATGCATGATTGATGCGACATGTTTTATTGGATTATTATTTGGAATTTTTACCTTATTTTGATGGGGAATTTCATTTTGATGTGTGGGAGATTAATTATTTGAGTTCATTTATCGTGTTATTTTAATTTTACCCCTCTAAAAAATCATAATAAATGATATATTGTCTATTTTAAGGGATTACATTTAGAGTTATCCACTCCTTCTAGGTGAAGTTCTTCTAGTTAGAAACCCTACCCATACTCAAAATCGAGTTGTAAGGTCATACTATTTCTTTATCTTTGTAGTCCATTTCACATTTTCTAGAATCATGTCCTTACTTTTTCCATGGTGAACTAGGGTTTTCATAGACTTGGTGTATATTTTTTTTCTTGGGATGATTTAGGGTTTCAATGGTTTCCTTTTCAGTGTTTCAAAGTTGGTGAGATATTTTGAGGTAGCATGGATCTGGATTGTCCTTTGGGTGATCTTCATTGATCGAGATCTTCATTTGAGACAGGTCAGGGGTTATTAGATATTTTTTTGTTCTTTTTACTTGATGGTAATCATGTTACTTATGAATCATGATTCAGTATTGGTGCCTTGGGAATTTTTGGTTTTTATTGGTTGAGTATGGGAAACCTTAGTATTGGTGCTTGGGAAACTAGGATGGTAGTTTCCTTCAAGATGTTGGGAACTTGGGGGTGCCAATTTTCTATTTATGGGTTCACCATGAGACATTGTCTTGGTTTTAGGACCTAATTTACCCATTAAGTACAATGACCCGACATTAATTCCATGTCATTATTTTGGTTTGATTGGTATCTTCTTTATTTTAGTGACTTTGAATTGTGGGTGTGTAGAAATTCATTAGGGATTTTTCTTTTTGGGAGATAAATAAATTTATTATGGATGTTCGATTGTGATATTTTTGAGGAGATAGTGCTTTTGGTGGTGGTGTTTTCTTATCTCATCATTTAAAGAAACTCTAAATGGAGGAGATACCATGAGGGTTCAACCTCCTTCTATGGACTTTAGACTTGAGGTTTGTGCTTCAATGGTTACTTCTTAAGAGAGGGTGTTATTGACTAACCATTTTAGATAAAGTCTAAATGGTGGTGATCCCTTAAAAGGTCTTGATATTATTGAGGCCTTGTAAACCTTGATGGTTGATCAATTTATTTTTGGATATGTCAGATGTTATTTGAGGAAGTAATATTTTGATTTTGAGGAATATTTCCAATAGGTTCCCCCTTTTGTTTAGGGTCCATTCCAATGTCTAGACCCATATTTATCTCTTTTAAATGGTTCAGGTTTTGAGGTTCAATTTTCTTTCATCCTTTATCAATGGATTTATATGGGAAAATAATTTTGGTATAGAGGTTGTAACACCAAGTGTTTTTTTCAATTTATAATTTCAATATAATTTTATATTATTTTGATTCTTTGGGAATTTTTGGTAGTTCTAGGCTAGAAATTTTAAAAATTTAAAAGTTTTGAAGAAACTCATAGTTAGCCTGCACAGTTAGTAAACTATGCATTTAATTCATTCATGAGTCAGTTCTATTTGACATTGTTAGTAAATGGTCTGTTGAACTATGCAAGCACATAGGAGTAAATGTACGATAGTGTTTTGGGTATTCAATGTGTGTTGTATGGTCATCAAATGGTTTGGGAAACTACATGGGTAAATTTTTCACTATTACCTAATATTTAAAATCTTATTTTCATTTTCATTTTATTTTTTATTTGTTTTCCCTTTTTTCCATCTCCCTCATTTCTCCCCTTATTCCCCATTATTCCCCCTCCCTCATACAACCACCCTCTACCAGTGACATCCCCCTACACAACATTCTCCCATGGCTAAAACTACCTCCATCACAGCCTCCCCTCTCATATCCCTTACTCACATGTGATATTCCAGGACAAACCCCCATGGTTGTGTGCTTCTCCTAAGTCGATTAACTTCTTTACAAGGGGATTTATTCTGAGTTTCTTGGCGATTTTGGGTCTAATTTCATTAGTAAGGACTCATCCTCCCTCTATTATTTTTTTATATCGATTTCATCTTCCATCTCATAGTTCTAGGTTCTGATGAATTCTAGGAGATTTGTATTGAAATGATTTTTGGTGGGTTTATTGATTCTAGGTCTTGAAGGTTCATTATTGTGCTTATTGGATCCTTCACCATTGTAGTTAACACATTCATTCCCACTCTCCATTTATTCCAAGTATGTTTCCAAAGCCTGAATTTTTAATTATTCAACTATAGATTACTTGGTGTTTTGAATTTATGTTTTAATTATTAAATAACGTTTTTTAGTTATTTTTATTTATTTTCCAAATAGAAAATGGTTTTTTATTTTGGTTTCTGTGGAAAATGGTGAATTAACCTATTTTAAGGAATGGTATAAATCTGATTTTAAAAGTCAAGTTCTATAGATGTTTTAGAAATTAATAAAATCATATTTAAAATAGTTTTTGGAATTTATAATAATATTTGGGATTGTTGAATTGATTTTAAAAAAATTTTACATGGTATTTTAAGAGGAACTTGAAATATCAAGTATAGATAAATTATTTAAAGAATTATTTTAAAATAATTTGAGTGGTTTAAGATTATTTGTCCATGTTTAGGTTATGGGATAAATTAAATATAGTTGTTTAAAACCATTATAGATTTGAAATAAAATAATGGTTTAATTTTAAATTGAATTCGAGGGTGATTTAAAATGAAGTATTTTTGAAAATCGTTTTATAAATGGTTTTGAGTTATTAAAGAAAAGGCTTGACATCCCAAGTTGATTTCTTAAAGTCTTGTTTTTAACTTTTAAATGTGTTTCTCATTGTTGTGATTCCCCTTATTTCCGTTTTCTCTTGTTGCGCCTATTATGGGTTATTTACTTTATTGTGATGATTTAATGAATGGATTGGGGATACTATTGTGTGAGGGAATCATAAGTGAGGTCATGATATTATTATGATTTGTTTTCATCTTTTTTCATTTCTCACCCTCACACTTTTGTTGGTCATGGTAGTGATAGATCACTAAGTAAATTCTCATATGAGTGAAAACTCTAGTTAGTGTGTATATAGCTAGATAGGGACTATGTTGTTGCGTTCATGTGGATGGACCTAGGATTCATGCTTCCAAGATGGTATTAGGGCTTAGATAGTTTGATGGGACTATAGTAATGGTTGGTCAAATATTCATGTCACTATTTTGGTATAACTTTACTTGAGTTCCTAGGTTAGACCCCATGAAACTTACCTTTTGATTGGTGTTTTAGGTAGGGGATGTTTAATTTTGTTCTTAATTATTATTCCCTTACTATAATGTTTGAGTACCCTTTATTTTTTTTATTTTCTATACCTACGTCTAGATTTTTGGTGCCTCTTAGTATTATATTTTTTTCCTTATTGTTAGATTGTTTTCATTTATTTGGGTTTTCAAATCTGTTTAGAAAACTATTTTGGGTTAAAGGATTTAAAATTAAATATTGTGAAAACGGTTCACAATAATTTTTTGGGTTTTAAAATAGTGTTGTCCAAGAAAATTAACTTCAAGTGATTATTATCATTTAATAAATTAAAAATAGAAACCTATTTTTTAATTTTATTTCAAACTAACTTGAAATAGATTTTTTTTATTAAAAGTTTGGAATGTTGTAAGGTGGGTGGTTCCCTACTAAGTATTTTTATTATCACATATATATTATCATTTTAGTTTTATATTTGGGATAATCTATTTAATAATCTTTCAGCACTGATTGACTTATGAGATTTTAGGTTAGTGGTTTTAGTTTTATTTCAGGGCATTCAACAAAGTGTTCTTATTACATGATTTTATAAGAAATGGTTTTAATTTCTTATAATATCTAACATGTTTCCATTTAAATGAGTTGTTTATTTATTATAGTTACAGTTATTGGGGAATTTAATTACTTATTTGGAGACTGGGTGGTTTTGGATCTGAAATATGTTAAGGGAGCTTGGGGTGAGTGGAGGTATGCTGGTTAAGTGAGGGAGTTTGGAAGTGAGTTGAGGGATTTATATCTACTGGTTTTTTATGTTTATTATATGTAATAATTCATTTTTCATACATTTCCAACCTATGTATGAGTCATTCTAAAATTATAGTATAATTTTTTTTGTGATTACCTATAATTTAAGATAAAAATCATTCCCATTGTGTGAATATGTTTCCCTAGAGGTTTTCGTCAGCCTGTGGGGATAAGAACTTCCCCTCGTGTTAGTGGTGGGCTTGTTTAGGTGTCAGTTTGTATGTTATCCCAGGATGTTTTATTACAATTACTTTCCCTCTTAGTGTATTTGGATCCACCAATAACCAAAATATGGTGGACAATATACCGCCAACACAGATCCTCATGGTTAATGGTATATCAATGGAACTTATAACTTAGGTGGATAATATACCACCCAATATTGAAATCATATAGTGAAAAACATATCACAACCTCAAGAGGCCCAATTGGTTGATACACCACTAACCAATCGTGGGTGGATGATGTACCACCTAGTACCAAAATGGACATGATAGATATATCAAAAATTGGAAAATCATTTTAATGAGGCATCACTAGTCAAATTATTCATGTGAAAAATATATCACACTTAGATTAGTTAAATTGGATGATATATCCCAATTAAAATCTTAAAAATAAATGATGGATAACAATTTAAATAGCATAAGTGAATGGATAATCAAAAAACTCATACAAGGGGTTGTGATCTCAAATTCCACCAACCCACTCAATGTTCCAAGACTAGGTCAACACACCTCCATCCTATGTCAAATCCAATATAATACTCACCAAGGGATGCACTAGGGAACCACACTAAGTTCCCAGGGTCAGTTCTTATTCATAGACACCTATATCGGGTCTAAATCCATGGGCTCATAATCTACTTCACATGGAAAACTATTCATAAATGAATAATGGTCTTGATACACACATCTCATGGGCCACCCATGTCCATTCACATTCTAAACATATAATATGAATTTTAGGGAAGAAAATTAATTTAGTTTTAGGTCATATGAAAAAATAAATTTTTCCTACATTTCATACTATGCATGCTAAACATTTAAAAAATTATAAGAAATATAGGGACCAACTACTTGAGAGTAATAAAGACCTACTCATTGGAAACCCTCGGAACATTCCGCCTCAAAGAAGGGAAATCAAGAAATATTGTAAAATATTAGGAATTAGACATAATTGATGACACCTAGAGAAACAACGATATAAATAAAAAATAGACAAAAGAGGAGTCATAAACCTACTAGTGGAAACATATTGTGATAGACCAATCAAATACTGGGTAAGAAATTAGAGAGATCTACCCAAGGAAAATAAAGTGAGTGAGGGGAGAGGGAATGATTGAGGTGAAAATGAATAAAGGGGGCAGGCTTCATAATATTTTAAAAATAAAATAATAAATAATTTTTAAAAAAACACATAGGAACCCACTAGGTACTTGATTTCCCTCCATCAGGTCCCTGATGAGAACTCAGTACTTGCCCTAGGGGAACTGGCCACCCGGTGTCCCTCACTTGTTCACTCCCTCACCTGGGGGGTACACTAGGTACCCAACACCAAACCATTTTGTACTTGATAGTGTTTGTATCAAAATAAATGACCCTTATGTTAGTTCCAACCTCACAGAATCAACACCTGAGTCCCCAAAAACACCTATAATGCACAAAATCAGTTGAAAAACATGAGTTTTGGTGAAAATTAGATCAAAATTTTACTTCATGTGGATGTTGGGTGTTACAAGTTATGGAGGAGTATTACAGGATTCATCAAGAGAAGTGAAGTGATCTCTTTAGAACTGTGAATATTCCTTTTCACTGAATGTTGAATTAGATGGCTTATTAGTTTTAGTCTAAATTTCCAAAAAATAGGGATGGAATCAACTTTGGATCAAGATGGACACAATGAGTATAGTGCACTTGAAAAATAACAGATTCCTAGGGCCATCATAGAGATTCATTGCAATATAGGATGAATGTTTTAGGTACTTTAATGTTATTGATTTTTTTTGTATTCAATTATTTCTGAAAGCCAATCTACTTGAAAAAACCTTGTTAATAAGGGGGTGAATGATAGGGAAATGGTTGTGTTTGACAGGTCAACTGATGGATTTCACAATATACCCTTATTGGATATGTCAAGAACTCATGTACCCCATTTCATTTAGTTTTAATTTTTACGAGACCAAGATATTTATTCTATAAGGATTCTATTCCATTAATTTGGGTGTAATATGTAAATAGTAAAAACATAAACATGAAAACTAAACTTCTGAAGCATTTTTAGGGAATTTTTACAATTTTTTTTGAAATAAGATGAAAAAATAATGTTGTATGTAATAAAATAACAAAACCCACACCAACACAAAGAAAAAACTACCCATATTCCTGCCTATATACATCACACTTCTCTTAACCAACCAAAAAATGAAACCAAAATCATTTGAGATAATTAAAGTATAAAAAATTATGACCATCATACACTTAATAAAAATAAAAAAGGTAATAATTTTTTGCACAACCAAGAAAATCTTTGAATTTAGTAGCGAGTATGACCTGATCCAGAGAATACAAACCAAACAATTTAATTATAAATCATCTAGTCACAACACCAAATAAAAGTGCCTACATTGAACATGAGTATAAAATTAATGTCTACATCACATGTACACACCAGCCTTAGGATCCCCTTTGACTTTAGTGAAACTAAATAGTTAGAGGTACATGACACAATAACATCCAATATAGGAAATTATGTTCCCTAGTGTCAAACCTAATTAGAAGAGAAATCTGTAACATTTACTCACTGGAGAAACCTCTTTTGTAATAGCCTCAAACACTAGAAATAATAAGCAATATCATGACCTAAAAACCTCTAAATCAACTTGATAAAAACATAAGAATAAAAAAACCAAAAAATATTAATTGATTCAACTTCCTGCTTATCTTCAGCCACTGTCATGGTTTTGATTTGATTCAAAGAGAACATGATTCCCCATTAAGGTTTAAGTACTCTAGTCAGATGCATATAGGGGAGAAAGACAACCACACTATCTCTAAAATCCATCTCCTCTTAACATGGATAATGATGAATTCAACCCACATTGTAACATCTAATGAAAAAAGAGTTGTTTAATCATCATCCTCAAAAGCCACTTATGTCAAGGGATACACTAATGGACTCCATCAATAAGTAATCTACACTAGTAAAACATTATAGGGTACCTAGAACAACTTAATCCATCTCTAACTTAGAGGATACTAGTGAAGGTTATAAATGATACAATCAATCCTTGACCCGATGTTAACAAGAAGTTGTGAAGAATGATAGAAGGGGAGAAGAAAAACCAAATAAAATAAAAACATAGACCAGTAAAATAGATGATTGTGAATAAATACACTATCATATTCCAATATTCAATCATGGCCCAAAACAATCTACCTCTTGTGGAACCAAATCTATAATCCACTATTTTTTTAAAATGTGTATCAGATCCCAACAAACCAAACCATATACGAATTATTGGATTTCCTAAGACAACCTTATGGAAGAGATAAATGAAAATTGAATCTTCAAAGGTACAAATACCACCCCCCAAATACTCAACCCCATAATAAAATAGTTTAAACAAGATAAGAAAACCACTCCATCAAGATTCCATGTCGTTTTAGAAAATAAAATCAAAAAAATATGGGGGCATAATAATCAAATAATCTTCGAAAATATCCACCACAAAAAGAATAATGGGGTGGATCACTCATTCTATAGTTTTTAGTGAGAACCAGTAAAAATACATCATGAGGATCCTTATCACAAATAAAAGAAAATATCACCTTATCTTTACCGCTTTTGTCAATATCAACTACTGTAGTCGGAATATTCAACCATTGTAGGTATATGAAAAGAAACCAAATATGATTAGGTACATGGGGTAAAAAATCACACACTTGGAATCCCATCACAAATGATGTTGAATAATATATTCCATAGTACCAATTATTATAATTGAATCCTAATTATGGTGAATAGAGTATCCTTTTGATGTTTAAGGAAATTAGAGGAAAAATTCATAAAAAACAAAACCCAATACAAAAAAAACACATAATGATAGACTCATGCATAAAAAACACACACAAAACCACCATTTTCATGTTAGATCCCCTTGAAAAGGGAATATCAAATAAAACCCAAAAAACACCATATTTCACTTGAATCTTACCCTAGTAAGTTTGAGTAAGGGAAACTGAAATAACCTAGGATAGATCAGTGTCTTTCATATCAAAGTCCTTCCTAGATAGGGCCATCAAGGTCTAGATTAGTTAGAAATATGATTGGAAGATTGAGGTTGTTATTGCACATGTGTCATCTTGTGCCCATGAATATTTCATCAAGAGGCTTAGGGTTAGGGATATATAAGAACTTGATCAATCCTTTGGTCTTGTTTCCATATATTGTGAGGATAGAGCAGCTCAGGATCCTGTTAAATTCCAAGAATTAGTGGCTAATAGTTTGAGGTTGGGAAATTGAATCTAGTAGTGAAAAAAATCTATCCACCACATTCAACCTACTCAAGTGGATTCAAGGTATTTTTCTTTTCATTTATTTTATATGGAAAAAATAATATAAATCTATGAAAGGTTTGGTAAATTATATTTACATAAAATGTTGAATATAAAGAATGATTATATTATCTTGTCACCTATGGATTGAGAGAAAACATCCAGATAGATATTTTCTTAGGTATTTAAGATATTCAAGAAAAATGACATGATTTGAAACTTGGTTGCACTTTTAATGAACTGTAATCCTTGATTTTCTCATATGATAATTATTTAGTAGTTCTAGATCTTTTAACCTCTATACATTTAGAGAACCTTCAAGACCATCCCAAGATTAACATTGGTGATTATCATGGAAATATCGACGATCCCCTTTATACATGAGACTTGAATAACCTTATATTTTATTTTCTATTTCA
Organism: Viscum album; assembly: GCA_963277665.1. NCBI lineage: Eukaryota > Viridiplantae > Streptophyta > Magnoliopsida > Santalales > Viscaceae > Viscum > Viscum album. The sequence goes on along the minus strand of OY728159.1, from coordinate 971,505,188 downwards.
TTTTTCATTTTTCTCCTTTTACTAAGTTATGTTTGGTTCCTACTTACCCTTAACTGTACTTTTGAAAATCAATAAAAAATGAAATTTTAAAGAGGAAGCACTTTTCATTGGGATAATTTGTACTAGGCAAGAGATGGATTTAGTAAAATTGTATATATTTTTTGTTTAGAAATATCAAATTAACTAAAAAAGTTATTAAATTAAAAAAAACACAAAATTCCAAAAAAATATAAAAAAAAGAGTAAAATTTTTATATTATAAATGAATAGATCATTTTTTTTCTTGTTATCTTCATTTATTTTGAGTTTTTTATTCACTTTTGGTTTTATTTTTCAGTGAATTTTTTTCAATGTGTTTATTTACTATTTTCTATATATTTTGTGAGTAGTTGGTCAATATTGAGAAGATTTGTATAAATTATTTATCTTTTTAGCTAATTTTACCAACAATATTTAAATTGAAAATTTATATTTTGTACCAAATATATTTAATTAAAATTAATTTTTAAATTAGTCACCCTCAATAATCAAATATTATTAAATTTGGAAATGAATTTTTCAAAAATTCCTTAAACCAAAATATTTTTCAAAACAAAAAAAAATAGAAATAAAAACTTAATTAATTAAAACAACCTGACATCAAATTATTGTATTAAAAAAATATTTTAATAGTGTAAAAACAATTCCTTAATAAATCATAACTATTACCCACATATTTAATCAAATTTTTAATTCATTTTGGGAAAATAGTTAAAATAATAATTTAAATGAACCATGTAATTTAAAAAATAATCCAAAACATCTAAAAGATTAGGAAAAATAAATTTTTTTATTCAAAATAACCTAAATTTTCAAATGAAATATCATGATGGTGAAGGTTTCAATCCATAAAAATGATTTTAAACAAAGAAAATCAAATAAAAAACCCATTAATTTAAATGGGAAATCCAATGTGATTAAAAAAGTTAATTCTAATAAAATTATGAATTTATAAATATTAATTCCAATCATGGTTCAAATAACCTTTAGATTGAATAAAAACTTCAAAAATAATTATTCAAAACAATGGATGAATTCTTTTAATAATGGAAAAACACAATTTTACAATCAATTTGGCCCAAATATTGAATTTTAGAACTAAAAAAATAACTCCTAGCCTCAATTTTCTATTAATTTTAATGTAAATAATGAATTATATGACTTTGGGAAAAAATAAATATATCTTTTGAGTTGGATAAAATAAATTCCTCATTACAGTATTATATATAAAATCAAAGAAAAAAATATATTTAAATATCTATAGTTAATGAATAAGAAGAATATAATGTTTAATTTGATTTTATTAAACCTATTTTTAAAATTTGTTCTTTTAATGTCTATAGTAAATGAAATTTATATTATTCAGAAAAACATTTTGATTACAATATAATTATTTAAAATTTATTTGATGATAAAAAATAACCTTTTTTTAAAAACATCCATGATTAAACCCATTTGAACTATTTCTTCAACTTATTATTCAAATTTTTATAATATTAATTCTTCAAAAATAAATATAACCCAAAATTTTAATTATGGAATTTAAACGGGAAATGATGAAAAAAATAATCTATAACATTCTAGTTATGATTTTTTGATAGAAAAAATTAGGGAATGAAGATTCATATATTGAATTGAATAGAGAGCATGAGTTTTCTTCTTTTGAAATTATTTTTGAGCCTAAAATAAACTATTTAAAACCAAAGTAGGGGTGTTTGTTTCTTGTTAAAAATGAAATGTTTCTAAATGAAATTAATTTGAAAACTATTAAATGTGATTATTTTATTGAGAATTCACTTATAATGCATGATCCTTCCACTAAAAATAATTTATTAATTAAAATATATCTTGATAATGATACCATTATAAAATGATTTATTTTTTAATTTGGTAACTGAAGCTGAATTAAAGGTAAATAGATTAGGTATTATTGAATTTCATGTTAATTTAGATGAAATATCTTGCATGAGTAATGATAATTATATTGATTTTTATGGGGATCTTGTTGAGTATTAATTTTTATTTTATTTATTTAAATTTAATTAAAAATAAATTTAACTTGTAAATAAAAATAACCCTATTTAAAAAATTACCACTCCCATGGTTTGAAAAAATGAATAAAAATTAAAATAGCCATATTTTATACTCTTACGAAGCAATTTTTCCAAGATTAAAATAACAAAATAAATCTTTTGGAACTGCTTCACTATAGTTTGAATTTTAATTTAACTATTTAAATAAATACTACTTTGATAAAATATTTCTCAATAATTTTAAGATGATGGAAATCATTATGACTACTTTCTTAATTTTTAAAGTGTATTGATTTAATCAACATCATGTAATATTTCATGATTATGTTCTTCTCTGTGTAGTAAAAAACTAATCATGGGTATTGAAGAATATGATTGAATAGGTATTCAATTGATATAATTTGAGTCTATATTCATCCCAATCAAATGTAATTGGGTGTTTTTGAGTTTTCTTAGGGGTTAGTGAGGGCTAGAGGGTTGGTTTTAGGAAGGTGGTCCTAGTTTGGGACATCTAAATTTGATGGCAGATGCCACCAAGTATTTCATTCAATAAAAAAACCTATATATACTTTTTAATTAATTGTATTCATTTTTTTAGAATATCAATAAAAATATTATTACATCATGATAGTTCTTCTACATGACATAGTACATGATAATTTCTTAAGAGTAACTATCACACTAAAAGTTCTTATCAGTTCCTCGCTATGATGAAAGACCAGAAGTTCCAAAATAGTATTCTAAAATATTTGTTATATATATGGATGATTTGATTATATGGGTCAAAAATGATATAGGATTTCATAAGTAAAGACTCATAAGACTTTGAGATAGCTTATCATGGTGTGTGCCCATGGTAATTTTCAGTGCACAAGATTAAGAGAACATGACCCGCTAGTATAAAATCCACATTAGTATGTGTATTTGGATGTTCCTATATGTGACATGTGTATTTATCCTTAGACTTTATTATTATTAATAATGGATATTATTAGTCATTCAGTTTGATGTATTGATTAAAACCATGATGACATATGTTTGCAGTGAAGTAGAATAATTTGGGTAGGTCACAAGAAATATTATATTAATGAATAATACAAGAAAATATTTATCCCTTTCATTATTTAATATATATTGATATATAATGAAATTTAATGGGAATAAAACATCCTAAATAAATCCATGGGAATTGTGTTATGGGGGTAGATTCATTTCCATAAATTCAAAGAAAGTGACATTGAGCACATGGGTTAATGACACCAGTATTCAACCTTCTTGATTAGATATGTCAATATAAAGGGATTATTTTACATAGTAATCATTTTTATGAGGTTTTTTGTCATTGAGACATTAAATTCTTTATGTATGGGTAACTTGGAGTGTTTTTAGATGCTAACAATGGATTTTGGATGACTCTGCCTAATTTCATTGAGAAAGAGGTCTAGATGGTCACACAATAAGTGTATTCAAAACCTCAATTAAATAATATCATTATTTACATGTTGATTAAATACTACTTTCATACAAGGTTTAATTATTATTATTATTTTATTGATCACATATACTCCATCAGTAGTTATTTTGGAGAATATTTTTTGAGCAAAATATTTGACAAATATTTTTTTGATATTTATTGAATATAATATTTATTTATTTATTGGAGAATAATGGAGTGATATTTATTTATTAAGTAAAAAAATCATTATTTAAGGCCCAATAAATATATTGGATTAATGTAAAACCATGTTTGAATATGTGATGATAAATAATATATATTAAATATTATTCTTAAATAATATCTAATTAATTCACTAATTTCTATGCATGTTAAGAAATAGTAATATTATTAATATTATTATAGACATGGGGTTCCATAGAGATTAGGAAAATAATAAGGGAATATGTGTAATTATAATTTTATAACCCTAACACTATTTAAACTCAATTATATTATTTCTAACCCCAGATGTATCCATTTTCTACTATGCACATTGAAATCTAGATAATTATCTAAATCCCTAGAGATCCCCTCTCTAAGAATGATCTCAATGATATATAACAAGCCTCCTCTTACACCTCACTCAATTCTAGTGAGATCAAGGAGAATACTTCTTTGAAGCAATTCTCAAGGTGATCAAAGACAGAAAATACAAGCATTATGATCTTTCACAATATCACATGGGGATTTCTACAGTGATGTTCAGAGTTTCATGGAACATGTGTGGATCACCATCGGAGAGAGTTTACACTTTATTCTTATGACACAATGATGATATGGCATAGAGAAGTTGTTAGATTCATCAAAAAAGAAAAAATTAATCATATGGTAATTATTTAACTTCTTAAATTAATTATAAATAATTATTTTATGCTCCCACATTTGGTTTTAACATTCACATATCAATTAATCTTTGATTTAATTCTATTGGACACAATTTTATTCATTGATATACATCTCGAATTAATCATTGATTAATTTATGCGTTTACCTTTAGTTTTAACATCCTGTTTAGTCGTTCTTTATTTCAAATCATGATATCTTATTTTATTTCTCTTCATTCTCACAAATATAATCAATAAATAGATTAATTTTGAATGAAGAACATTCAAAGAACTCATCTGGATATTCCAAGGATTATGGATGGATAACACAATAGTGCATGTCATGTCGCCTATAGGTACATGTTGTGTACCTTTATTTAATGCACTAGGATGGATCTAGAATTAATTTAGATCATGTACATTTATTAAACAAAGTTTTTATTTAATACACCATTTGTTGATCAGGACAGCCTGGCACATTGTTATCTGGACTACATAGTGTGTAACTTGTGTACACAACATGTAGTCCATTAGTCAAAAATGGTTCATGTATTTTCTAACATAACCTACATGACCAGTGACCGTGTAACATGGAGACCACACAAAGTTTATCACATGTACATTTCATTTAATCCATTAATTTCTATAGAAGGACCACATGACCAGTCTCTATGCATGTGTTATGGACAAATGATGAATAACTATACACAACATGTTTCATAATACTTAGAATTATATATTAAGTATAATTCATAATAAAATGTGTTTTTTGTAACATTAACACACCACATAAATAATAACATGATCATTACATGTGTTTTTTGTGACACTAATTTGACTCATACACACCATGCGGTGGTTTTTTATATTTATATTAAATTAATGATTAATTTTTGCATAATATTTAGAATTATATATCGATTATAATTCATAATAAAATAATTACTCTATGTGTATTAAAACCTAACACACCACATAAATAACATGTGTTTAATGTTTCATTTCTTTAAAATTGAATTCCATGAAATTACATATTAATATGTGTATGGTGCATTCTACATGAGTAAATAATTTATAAATATAATATAAGTTGTATAGTTTAGATAGGTACTCACTCTGTTGCCTCTAAAAGTACATAGATTTATAGTTAATAAATTTCAAATAAATTATTTAATTTATTTAAAATAATGATGGATGATAATATCATGAATATTTGGATAAGAATTAAGATAAAATAATTTATTAATTAAAGAATATAATTAATTTATTCGGACATGATTTATCTTAAATAAGAATGATTTGGATTGAATGATGTTTTATTAAATGCATAATTAGTTGAATGTTTGTGAATGTTCATGAGCACAAACCAAAACTTGTATATGATTGTTTTCCTTTTTATTTTTTATTATTATTAAATTAAATTTATGGCATGTGCATCATCCGTCCTCTCATTATGTAAGGGTATGTGTGCCCATAGTTTTCTTTTATGTAAAACCACTTAACCAATACTTTCATTCTCATCACCTTTATATGGGTAAAATATTATGTAATGGATAGATATCTTAGGTGAGTGGAGTCTATTAAATTTTGTATCCTAGGTGAAACTAATCCAATAGATACAAGGGAAGATAGGTGGAAAGATACAACACATAGCAAGTCATGGTTCAAGGTATTTTTTCCCTAGATTGATAGTTAGTCTATCATCCACTAGATAAAATAAAAATTAAGGAAATATCATGAACATACCACTATTATTATTTTATTTCTATCAAGTTTCATGTTTAATTTCATTATGAATATTTATTCATGATCACATGAATTAATTAATTAACATGCATGCAGGATGAAACTAAAATAAATTGGATTATGTATAAAATGTATCTAAGACATGGTTAATCACTTAATTAAATCCATTTAATATTAACAATCATTTAATAAATATATAAAATTGTATTTTACACATAAATATTCATTATATCCTTTCACTACTTGGGTAGGAATCAAACCATAGTTAAAAGTGCTTGACCAACCCTTATTTGGGTTCTTTCAATTATCAGAGAATTTATATCTTGGGGTTTGGGTCAACTTAACCTAGTTATCATTAAGGGTTAATCAACTCCATGAGACTTAGTGCGTATAGTTGAAAAAGTTTTCAGGAAATACTTAATCTAGATTTTAGGATTAGGGAGTCTACTCAACTGATCAATGAATAGTGATTTAATGTAGTTGGAAAGTTACAACTAAATAAATACCTTTGAATAGCTTAAAAAACATCCAATTAGGTTATAAGAAGGGGAATATTGATCCTTTCCTCTAGAATATCCAAGAAAATAGATAATCCAAATCCAATGGTGAGGGACATTTTGGTTTGATAAAATAGTGGTAGGTTAATAAATTTAATATTTATTATCTAATTTTATCAAATAAAGTACTAAAATTACTCTATTTTTAATTATAGAAATTACAAATATGGATTCAACCATATCACTATGATATATAATTGATAAGGAAAACCTTATCACTTTCACTAACTTAAAATAATGAAAAAATAACTTACACATTATTTTATTCCATGAAAAAAAATTATATGTGATGGAAAATCCTATTCTTGGAGAGTCTGACCAAGAGAATAGCGAGGAAGAATTATATCCCTATGATAAACATTTATATGATGGCATAGATCTTTAATGTTTCATGATATCATACATGTATAATAAGATTCTATAGAAACATGAGGATATGTATGTGTATAATATGATGTATTACCTTTTTTAGATCTATCAAGATAAGGTGATATAAGAGGGATATAAAATCTACAATGCATTATTCACATGAAAAATTAGAGAGTCAGAACCTAATTTGATTCATGTAGTCAAGATTATTGGATACATATATCACTTATTAATATTGGTAATTAAATTCCCTAATGAACTGCACATAGATCACATCCCATCCTTACTACCTAAATCATTCTCTAGTTTTATTGTGAATTACAACAAGATAAATAACAAGAAGAATCTATCAGAAATTCTAACTCTCATTCAACAAGTTGACAAGGGAATGGGGTATGAGAAATCCATATTCCTTATGGTGAATAAGAAAAGTAAGAAAAAGGAAAATGGGTCCAATACTCACTCCAAGTATAAATATCTCAAGTACCATCCTTCTAAGAAAATAAATATTAAATGGAATACAAAAGAAAAGGATGTAGTGTGTTTTTTATGTTTAAATCTAGGCCACTTTAAGAGGAACTAAACCTAGAAGATACAAATTGTAGTGCTCACATGTATATCCAAAATATATAAATAAATTATATTTCAAAAACTTCTAAAGGAGAGGTAGATCTTCAAGAATACAATAGATCATGACTTATTGCTTTGTTTATAACAAAATACCACATTACATTGGTAAATAGAATGATTTTGGTTTTAAATAACTATTATTTTGTGGTAAGTGTTACTAAAAATATCATCTTTGTTTATTACCTTGATATTGATGGAATTATTTTAAAATTTGGAAATAAATAATGAATTTGTTACGGTATGGCACAACAAAATAATGTTCTTTATGTATTAAATTATGAAAACCAAGTATTTTAAATCTATAATGAATCTTTTTCTCATGACTCAAATAACACCAAACTGTGGAATCACTATCTTGTTCATGTAAATGATAATTGTATGAAAATATTCTATCAATATGCTTATTTAGACACTTTTTATATAAGACAACTTGAAATATGTCATACTTGTTTATAAGGAAAAATGACCAAACCACGATTCGATAGAGAGGGTGAAAGGGTAACAGAGCATCTAGTATTTGTACACATTGATGTGCGTTGACCTTTTCTAGTATAATAAAATGTTGGATATTCTTACTTCATAAATTTTACTAATTACTTGAGTTGTGGTTATATCTACTTGATGAGGTATAAGTCTGAGTCCTTTGAGATATTCAAAGAATTCAAGAATGAAGTATATAATCAAATTGGTAAGAAGATAGGAAATATTTAATCTAATATAGGTAGTGAATATCTTAACAAAGTGTTTATTTAATTTCAATAGATTTTTGGGATTCTGTATCAAATCACTCCACCTTACACACCACAGATAAATAGTATTAGTGAAAGGGGGAATCATACCCTACTTAATGGTAAGATCAATGTTGAGTTATGCAGATCTTCCATTATCCTTTTGGGGATATACATTTCATATTGCATCATAAATTATAAAATTATTACTAACTTAGGTGAAAATGGAATACCATATGAATTAATGTACGGAAAGAAATCTGTTTTGTCACACACTCATGTATGGGGTTGCAATGAATTTGTTAAGGATAACTCAAGAAACAAACTAGCACCTTGAGGCATAAAATGAATCTTTATAGGGTATCATAAGGAAACAAGGGAGTAATTCCTATATAGACCCTCAGATAATAATGTTATTATAATAATAAAATCCATATTTAATTATAGGAATCACATCCTCAATAAGGATAGTGGGAGTAAGATTAACTTTGATGAAGTTAAAAATCAAGATATATAAGAGTTGGTATACAAAAAAAAACCACTAGTCCTTATGGAAGATGTTATTCTTGAAACACAAGTACTACCTAGAAGCACTATATGGGTAAAAGATCCAAAAAGATATGGTTTTATAGTCACACAAGATTGTGAATCATTATTAGTTGACAATAATAAAATTATCTCCAATAAAGAGGAAGTAGAGAGATAACAAGATGAAAGATGGAAAAAAGCCAATAATTTTGAGATAGATTCCATATATCAAAACTGAGTTTGGATTCTAGTAGATATTCCAGTATATGTAAATACTATTGGGTGAAAATTGACATTCAAGATAAAACTAGACATGGAAGGTAAATTAAATACTTAAAAAACATGAATAATGACTCAAAGATTTAAAAGTGATAAGGAATTGAATATGATGAAACATTTTCTCTAGTTTACATGTTTAAATACATCAAAATTAAATTGGATATAGAAGCTTACCATGACCATGAAATTTGTAAGATAAATGTAAAAACAAATTTATTTAATGGAAACACTTAGAAAGATGTCTATATGACACAACCAGAAGGGTTTCTGACTCCAAGAAATCAAAAAAATATGCAAGTTATATAGATATATTTATGGATTAAAGTAATCATATAGTTAATGGGACATTTGGTTCAATGAATCTATAAATTAATTTGGATTCATTAAGAAAAAATATGATACATATTTTTATAAGTGCTTTAGTGGGAGTACGATATTTATCTTGGTAGTATATATTGATGACATATTACTTAATAGAAATGATATACCAGTCTCATAATTAGTTGAGGACTTGTTAAAAAGGATATTATCTCTGAATTACTTAGGTGATTCTACCAATATTATAGGGATAAATATCATTAATGATAGATCCAAGAGGATTCTTAGACTAATACAAGGTACATACATTTACTAGATACTAAAGATATTTAGTATGAAATAATACAATATAGGATTGGTTCTTGTGTCACATGGTATACATATTTACAAGAAAACGTGTCATCATAAATAATATTATAAAGGTAGAATGAGTAGGATCACATACTCATCTGAGATAAGATCAATCATGTATTCTATATTATATACTAGGCTTGATGTTTCCTACACTTTGATCATGGTAGAAATATATCGAACTGGTCTAGGTGAACACCATTGGTCTGTTGTCAAGGATATCCTTTAGTATTTGAGAAGAGATAAGGATATTTTCTTAGTGTATGGAGGACATGAGAATCTAATGCTTAGGGGTTATATTGATTATATGTTTGAAACATATTAAAATGGTCTTAGTTCTTAATAAGGAAGTATCTGTAGTCTAAATAAAGGAGTTGTGAGATGGAAGAGTTTAAAGCAGCGAGTTATTGATAATTATATAGTGGATTCTAAGTATATAATGTATTCTAATGTAACCAAAGAATCCATTTGGGTATGAAATATTCTCCAAGACATTGATATGATACCTAGTAGTAAAGACCCTATCATATTATGTTGTATTAATATTATAACTACGACTTTCACAAAATATCCAAGGTCACACCAACAAATAAATAACATACTTTAGAAGTATCACCACTTGAGGGATTTTTATTAGAGGGGTGAAGTTATAATAAGCATATTTTCCAAAAAATAAAAAATGGTAGACACCTTGACTAAAGTCTTATCTCATCAGAAGCATAAGTATCATGTGAGAGATATCATACTTGAGGTTGTTAACAATTGGATATAGTGCAAGTGGGATTCTATTATAGTTGGTTCCCTAGAACCCATTTCTATGTACTTTATGATTACCTATATTCATTGTTTTTAATATCAATAAAAACATCATCAAGTCATGCTGGTTCTTCTATATGAAATAATATGCGATAATGTCCTAAGTGTAACTGTCGTAATGAATGGTCTTAGTAGTTCCCAAATATGATGAGAACCTAGAAGTTCCATGAAATTATTATTAAATATATATTATATAAATATATGATTTCATTTTATGCGACACAAATGATATAGTCTATCAGGGTTGGAGTCTCATAGGAATTTGATGCACCTTTTTATTATGTTTGGACTTAGTAATTTTTAGTGTAGGAGATTATGAGAACATGGAATGCTAGTAGGAAATAAATATTTATATGTACCTATATGTGGAATTTTGTATTAATACTTATACTTTAAGATTATTATTAATGTCTATTATTAGTCATTTACTTTTATGTATTGAAGAAAACTGTGATGACATCTGTTTGCAGTGAAGTAGAATATGTTGGATGTGTCATGAGTAATACTTAAGTAATGAATAATGTGATAAATGATTTGAACCTTTTATTATTTAATGTAATTTGATATCCCAGGACCTTTTATGATAATGAAATATCCTAAATAAATTCATGACCATAGTGTTCTATAGGAAAAATCTTTTCTAGAAAGTCAAAGAAAAAGATATTGAGCACATAGGTTTATGACACTATCATGAAACCTATTTGATTAGAGATATCGTGATAATGGGATTATATTACATAGTAATCATCTATATGAGGTTTTATTTTATTGTGACATTAAATTATTTCTCTATAGGTGCCTTGTAATTTTACTATATCCTAACCATTTAATTTGGGAAGCTCTGCCTAATGCCACTGAGAAAGAGGCCTAGAGGGTCACACACTAAGTGTATCGAGAACCTCTTTTGAATAATAATATTATTTATTATTTAACAAGTTGAATAAATATTATTCCCATAAGTGGTTTAATAATTATTCATGTTTTTTTGATCATATATATTTTGTTACTAGTTATTCGAGAGAGTATTTTGTGAGCAGAATATTTAATAAATATTTATTTTCTATTTAGTGTATATAAAATTTATTTTTTATTGGAGGATAATGAATTGATATTATTTATTAAATAAAAAATCATTATTCATGGCTAGATAAATATTGTGTAGGAATGTATGATTGTGTTTAAAGGTTTAGTGAGAAATACTATAAATTAAATAATGCCAAAGAAATAATATTTAATGAATTCACTGGCTTAACACATGTTAAAAAAATATTATTATTATTATAGGCCTGGGGTTCTATAGGGATTAAGATAATAATAAGGGAACACATGCAATTTTAATTTTCTAACTCCAACACTATTTAAACCCAACTATATTATTTCTAACCCTATATATATCCATTCTGTGTTGTGCACAAAAAAAATTAGATAATTCTCTCAAGACTTAAGGAACCCCTCTCTAAAGATGGTATCAAGAACCGAGAGAGATCCTCCTCCACCAACTCTCTGGATTCTAGAGTCATCAATGAGGATAATTATTTAAAGAGATTCTCATAGTGATCCCAGATGAATGATACAAACATTAATATCTTTCTTGATATAACCCAAATATTTCTATGACGGTGTTCAAAGGTTCATGGAGCATGTTTGGATCATTGCTGGAGGGAATCTACACTTTATTCCTATGAGATAAATATAGTATTATGTAGAGGGATTTTTATAATCATCAATGAAGAAATAATCAATTACAAGGTAATTATTTAAAAATATAAATTAATTATAAATAATTATTTGATGTTCCCATGTTTGGTTTTGGAATTCTTGTGTTAATTAATCTTTGATTCAATTATGTTGGTCATGATAGTATTCATTGATGTGCATATCATATTAATCATTGATTATGAAAAACAATATGAGTTGGTAATGTCCCACTAACACATTCTCTATTCTCTAAACCTTACCCTTGTGGACCAGTACTAGGTGTTAGGTGTAATCAGTAGCGGTGCAGTGGCTCTGTGAGGTCCACCAGCCACCTGATGGTCTTGGAGTGGGTATCCAGTGGAGGGTCACCAGGTACTCGATAGGTACCTATATTGCTTTAAAAAATAATATTTAATTGATTAGTTAATTTAAATTTAATTTAAAATGAGGGGAACCTTAATTTGGTTCCTAGTTAGGTTTCATTCCATTTCCCATCTTCCTTCCATTCTCTTCCTCTAAGGGAGAAATTCCTTTTATTTCCCACCTGATCATTATGTTATTTTATCCTATAATTCGTTATGGTAAATGATAATTATCTTAAATTTCATATTTATAGTTTTTTCTCCATTTTGATGGGTTTTAACCAAAATAACCATTTTGGGACTTTTCTCTATATTATAGATTTCTTCTTCCTCAATTTAAACCAAAAGTGAAATTCAATGTGTAGGATCTTGTTTGTATCAGTTAATTATTGCCTAGATATTTCTTCTATCATATTTGTTTTATTATGCTATGTGATTTATGAAAGTGGGTAGGGCCATGTGATAAAATAGGGACAAGACTAGATATATTCTATGAAATTCAAGTGGAGTTTAATAGGGGAAATCTATTGTAGTTACATGTAGATATAGGTTGATATTCACCAATGGAATGTTGCATGATGGGAAGTAGATGGAAATATTGCTTGGAAAGTAGTAAGTAAAGACATATGATGGTTAATGGGATATATATCTTGATGAGGCTCTTTTGTAATAATATTATGGGTTTAATTAGACCATCCCATGAAACTAGAGGGTAGAAGTGAACCCAAACACATATGGATCTATCTATGTAACATCCCACCCTGGTTCACTTTGAACAGTAACAAAACCAATGGTGCTATATAACCTCAAGCATACCACTCCATACACCATAGGATAATGACTAGAAATGAGGTTCTAAGGTAATATCGTGAGGAGACAATACCCCCTCTATAAGATTACCAAAAATATCAGAAATAAAAAATATCAAACACATCCATCACATCGAATTACATATTAATAGTAAATAAAGTGAACATGCTATAAAAATTTGAAAAATAGTCATAATTTTTTTTTGATAAAATACTGATTCATTAATGTCGAAGATTAGCAGACGTACAAACATGAGGCCATGTAGGGAAGTGGTCCATCCAGAGCTGGTTGCCATCAAAGGGGCCAGAAGCCTCCAGATGATGGGAAGCATTGTTTCCTTCCCTTTTGGTAAATGAGAAGGTGTAGCCTGAAAAGCCTTGACGGAGAGAGAGTATTCTCCTGATGAGTGAGCCAAATTAGTGGAGTCCACCATTGTTATGGTTAATTGCATTGATTATGATGAGGCAGTATGATTCAAGGTTGATTTTATCCCATCCAAGATCTTTAGAAAGCATAATACCGATGAGGATGGAAGTAGCCTCGGCTACCAAATGTTCCCAAAAAGCCTGGCGTGATTCATGTTTGGCTGCAATGATTTGACCCTGATGATTCTGGGCTAGAAGGCCGAGGGAAATAGGTCCATTCATGGGGATAGACGCATCCACATTAATCTTAAGAAAACCTTCCATTGGAGGGAACCATTGGGAGGAAAATTAAGGGGTTCCAAAGGGATTTTGTTGTCTATTGTGATGTTGCCAGCCCTCAGTCCCTGATAAGGCCTGGCCAATCCAGAATTTGGGTGGTTTGTGGACGTGGTTGAAAACTGCATCGTTGCAACAAATCCAAACAATCTAGGCCAAGGTACAAAGTGAGCTCACTTTAGTCGATGATAAATAGGAGCACCATCACATCAAGATAGAGTGGAGGTCAGAGGCCATGACCAGTAAAGCATCTGAATTAGAGTCCCATTTATTCCAAATTTCCTTAGCCCCCGGGCAATGAATGATGGCGTGAAAGGGGGATTCTGGGACATTTGGGTAGAAGGGGAAAAATTCGTCACTGGAAATATGTCAGAAGATGAGAAGGCTCATTGTAGGGAGGGTTCCCGTACATACCTGCCACCATAAGTGGCGTATCTTTTGGGGGACATTAAGTTTCCAAAGAGATTCCCCCCCCCCATTCCTGATCAGCTGATTGAGCGCCAATGGTGAGCCAATATCCGGATTTAACCATGTAGGTTCCTGAAAGGTCATTGGTCCAGAAGAGATGGTTGGGGCCCGCGTTTGGGACCCAGGGGGTACTCAGGTTAATTCTTTTTTCTCGTTCGTTGAACCACGCTTTGATCATTTCCAAACACCACCATGATCCCTGATCGGAGAAGAGGCACCTGATAGTGGTATCCTCATAACCTGGTTGCGTAGGGGAGGATGCCTGCATACCATCCTTATCGATCAGCCAGGGATCGGTCCAAATATTAATAGTTGATCCATTCCCAATCTTCAATCCCAACCCTTTTCTAGGAGACATCAGGCACCCCAAATGCTTCTCCAGAGGAAGCTAGGACGGGGGCCAAGAGAGGATTCATGGAATTCCTTATGGGAAATGTTTTTTGCTCTGAGTAATAGCTCACAAAGAGAAGATGGACAGTTAATAATGCGCCAACCTTCCTTCACCAATAGTGCTTCATTGAAGTAAAGGAGGTTCTGGAATGCCAATCCTCCCTCAGATTTGGGAGAGAAGAGTTTCTCCTAGGCAATCTAGTGGGTTCGACTCCTTCCATTATGCTTTCCCCACCATAAGTTGGCTATACGTGCGTGGATCTGGTTAACAACAGCAGACCGAAGCTTAAACAGGGACATAAAATAGCTGGGGATGGATTGGAGGGCGGCTTTAATGAGGGTCTCCTTGCTGAATTTGGAAATTATTTTAGGGGTCCATCCTTGAATTTTTTCTTAATCCTATCCATAAAATATGCAAAGACTTTGTTTTTAGAGTGACCAATCATCGTGGGTAGCCCAAGATACTTCTAGTGTTTCTCAACCATATGGATGCCTGTAGTTGCATAGAGTTCTTCTTTCTTGGATGGAGGCACCCCTGCACTAAATAAGATTTCTGATTTTCCATGGTTGATTGACTTCTCAGATGCCCTCTCGTACTGTTGGATCGCATGACTGATCGTCCGACATTCATTATTGGTTGCTTTGGAGAAAATAAGGCAGTCGTCGGCAAAGAAAAGATGTGAAATCGGTGGGTTTACATGGAAAAACCTTGCCCCATGGATAGTATTAGAGGTTTTCACCCTGGAAATGAGGTTAGAAAAAACATCACCCACCAAGATAAAGAGATGAGGGGAGAGAGGATCTCCCTGGAGAAGGCATAGAGTTGGGGAGAAGCCTCGAGTGATCTCCCCATTGACTTTGATATGGAAGGAGATAGACATGACACGATGCATGACCATATTTTTTCATTTATGACAGAAGCCCATTTTCAGCATCACGACTCCGAGGAAATGCCATTCCACTTTATCGTAGGCCTTGTTCATATCAAGTTTCCAGTCCATGGTGCCTCTTTTCATGGTGGAGCATGTTTTCATCGAGTGGAACACTTCATGGGACACAATTGCGTTATCCGTGATCAGTCTCTTAGCCACGAAGGCACTCTGGTTTTTTGAAATGATGTTAGGTAACCAAATTTGTTTCCAACTAACTAAGATCTTTGAAAAGATCTTGTAGGAGACATTGCAGAGGCTGATAGGTCTAAAATCTGGGACCGCAAGAGGTTTCTTAATTTTGGGAATAAGGACGAGGATAGTTTCATTGATGTCAGAAATGATTGTTTTCCTAGCCCAAATATTCTTCATCAGATTGAAGATTTCGGGGCCAATAATGTTCCAGTATTATTTAAAGAAAAGGGCGTGGAAGTCATACGGGCTCGGGGCCTTAGTAGGATGAATATTCTTCAGATCTAGATGTATCTCATCATCTGTCACATCTTTTAAAAGCTCCCAATTGATCTCATCGGTGATCATAGGACTGATACAGTTCTCCACATCATATAAAATGTAGGGAGTTCCTATAGTGAAGAGGTTCTGAAAGAAACAAACAAAGGATTCTTGGATTCCCTTGGTGTGAGAGACATTACTACCATCCGGTTGCGCGATGAAAGGAATAAAATTTTCTCGGTGCCTATCTGATGATTTCTAGTGAAAATATCGGGTATTTGCATCCTATCTGATATAAAACTATATCCCCTTCCCAACTTATACATGAAACCAAGTGGGATACTAATCATGTACCCAAGTATAATGGAATCCTAAGTAGGGTATGGGCACAAAAATTAGTGGGGCACCACCAATGTGGTCCCGTACATGATCAAACATACAATGACATATGCATGTGGTGTGCTATGAATAATAAAAATTGGTAAATAAATAAAACAAAAACAACCACCATCAATACTCAAGTCAATGACCATGACTGAACATACCTACTTCAGATAGTTCCAAAGTGTCTCTGAGCACATCATGATGACCGTGCAAACCATAATAATGACCCAGGGGTATTTCACCTTGATATATAATGATAATGACCCTGGTGGTATACTCACCCTAGTATATAGTATAATGACCTATGGAATTCTACATTATGGTATCATAGCCCGAGGGATGCTTTGTCTCGGTATATAATGGTTCCTAGTAGATGAGCCCCAATAATGCATGATACTAGACTACGCCCACCAAATACCCCAAAATCCCTATCATCTAGCTCATGTAAAGATCTATCCTCTTCCTAGAATAAATATAAACTTGAATCTAAATCCTTGGTATCCCCATCAGTAGTATCATAGACCTCCCCACTAGGGGAGTTTTCTTTTACACCATGACCTCCCCAGAGAGAGTTTTCATGACCATACATAAGGGTATAATATATATATCATAAAAAACACCCTAAGGTTATTTTCCTTTTCATCATTATAGGCAAAAAAAATATAATTAAATAAAATAGAAACTCAAGAACCTATGGAAAAGTGTATCATTGGTGTACCAAAATAATAACAATTCCTAAGAAATCCACCCTACCCAGGCCTCCTATCGCATTTATATTTACCACTTTTAGTTTCTTAAATAATAATTTAAATTTTTATTCTATTTATTACCCAAATCATCACACTTATAGAATGACCCCAAGGCCTCTATGTTTGGTTCAGGTTTTAAGGTGACACCCACAACCATCACTACCCTAGGTTCCACACTCCCTTACAAGGGTTGTAGTTCATCAGGCACCCACTGGGTACCCAAATCTCAACAACCATGGACACATTGAGTGGGATCCATTTTCATCCTCACTAAGTCACCTCTATCAATCATCTCGAGGTCATCATGTTTATCCCAAGGGTCAACAAGAATTTTGAAATTTTTCAAAGGCCTACATGGGTCAACCACTCTAACCCATAACCTCCCTTAAAAGGGAAAAGGTCTAAGGAACATATAAATGGTTCAACAAGTTATACTAGGGAAAAAGGAATTATTCCATAACACAACCTTACATGGATGAGTCTGATGGCTTCTATACTTGGGATTACATAGTTAAATAATATTAATTCACTCGTATCATGCCCCTTAAAGGATTTAAAAGAAACAAGGAATGTGTTGATGGAAATGTCTCAAATATATATGGTCAATACATTCAATCCATTGTACAATTCCCTAAGTTTCTTAATCTCTTGGTTCATTTTATTCTCAAGGGTTTTGATTTAAATAAACAATTAATTTTAATTAAAGCAACACAATTAACATTAACAGTTTCTACCACCATAGTGGTGTGACCACATGCCTTAGAAAACATACATAAATAATAACCCATAGGGTTAGGTAATATGTATGACCTACCTATTTATAAAGTTTCTAAATATAAATCACAGGGTCTCGCAACACCTCCTAGGCTCACTATGCATGTTCATGCTTTTATAGGCATTGCAACTCACCTAAGGCCCTAAATTAAAAAAATAGTAAAAATAATTAATTATAACATTTATAATTAATTAAAAAACATAGTTCACTAAATTAATAAACATAAAAAATCCTTGGGAAACCTCTATATTCTGACACCATGACCAAAAACTCATTGGAGGCCTACAATGTACTCTTGGTATCATCCTGGACCAAATACCTAACACATGATATCAACTAAATCAACATGTTAATTTAATTTAAGGAAAAAATATCATAAAATTTATCACTATTAAATACCTCACTAAAACCTCACATGAAAATGTGCATATGTTGTCTCGGGACATCCTCTATCCAGGCTGCATGAAATCCCCATGAGAATTATATGATCTCACAATCCTCTAATGAAATATTCATATTATCCCTAAACCAAATAAGAGTAAATTAGAGGAGAAGAAAGGGGAGGTATGGAGGAGATTAATAGCACTTATATTTTACATTTAACTATCTCAAAACACCATTATAACACCCCAAATATAAGGGGGGTTTAATGGAGTATAGTACGGTAAGGAAGGATGGTTGTGTGATGGAAAATAGAAGGAAAGAGGGGTCGAACTCTTCTAAATATTTGAGGGGTGGATGTATTTTTCCTCCTAAAACCCCACCTGCTAGCCAGTACTAGGACATTGACTAGCTGGTGGCCTATTTCAGCCATCCAGACTACTAGATATCCCACTAACTAGTTGGTGGATTACTGTAGCTAGCCAGGCTATCAGCTAGACCATCGGCTAGATGATGGCTATATATGTATCCTTGGAAGCTCTCTAGTGTTATCATTAACTTTTTACCCACCATCTAATATTCATTCCATGTATAAAAACACCCATTTGATGTGTTTAAACTCTTAGAATAATATTTTGAATCCCATTTCAAAATATGTTCGCTTGACCAACTGAAAGACCAATTTTCTTTTGGAATATTCAACCTATATAGAAACAAGATCTTACAACATACAAGGAATCAAATGGATAAATACATCTAAAAAACATAGGATAAAATTAAATACTTGTAATGCCTAAACGTTAATACTTTCAATCAACTTCCTTTTATGGGGTGTTCTTGATTTATACTAGAAAGAGAATAAACATATTCCTATAACCTTTGATGGTACATCAAACAAGATTTAGGATTATAAGATATATTTGAATAATTTTTGAATGATTCACCCCTAATTTACAATTACTTATACACTCAATAGGAAAATGATCACATACTTATATAGGTATCTTCAATTATCTTCATTAAACGAAGTGTGTCAGCCATGTGAAATAGTTTGAGTGTCATTGCATGATACCCAAAAATTACACCTATTGGAGTGTTAATTCACTAAAAAATTAAATGAATGATGCATTCCATCCAAATATGAACAATCTATTTGATTCGTAACTAATGAAATTGTTTTTGAGGGACATGGCACTGCACATGCATCACCTGCATGATAAAACCAAACGTAGCCATCAACCACATCTTCCAATACAACACCATGGCATAGTAGTTCTCATTTTAGTACACATCCAACAATATACTACTTGTATTAAAATCCAAAAAATCTTTATAAAAAAAATTATAAATATTTTTTAATCTATCCAAACACCTTTGGATACAATTTCATTAAAATTTCATCATTTTGGAATAAAAAATTTATCCAAAACTTAATCCTTATTCAAGGTCCTAACTGTGTGACCCTATCATCCTTATCGTTATTGAAAAAATATAAAATACATATTTTACAAATGTAATAAAAGAGAATCCTCTAGAAAATAATCATTACTATTCAAGCTACTAAGGAGTCTGGTGTGATCTCCATCAAACACACTCATATATATATATATATCGATGAATACATCATATGAAATTCATCTAATGAAAGAGTACATATAATGAACCTCATCTATGTAGCTAAACACATCATATGTGACTCAACTAATCATTTATATTCATTTCCTCAATCTAATTAAATCAAGATATATATGTATTTTCTTATAATATAAGTGGATAAATCCCATCTTTCTTATGCTCCAACAGATGATATAATCAACAAAATACCTAAAAAACCTCATATTAGCTAAGTTATTGTCAATTTTTTAAGGAGGGTATCAAATTATTAAGGTTCATATACTAGGAATCTCTACAAACACATGTAAGAAGGAATAATAATAGTCATACGACCCTAAATAGATAGATAATTGTATGAAATTATTTAAGATATACTTTGGTGGGTCAATATAATTAATAAGTCTCTAATTTTTACCTCAGGAATATATTATTCATATATCATATACAAATATTTGTAAAAAATATAATATTTTATTCATAATAACCTTAACATATCATCATAACCCATAATACTCAGTGAGGATCATCGGTTAGGGACAACTCAAAATCATACTTTGAGGGGATATTATTATTAGACTACTCATATAAAATAAATTATACCACACATGAATGAATGATGAATGGATATTAATTTTATTATAATAACATGATACATTTTATAACCATTTAAACTAATCTCTCATGTGTCTCATACACATATATTCTACATGGCTCATATGTTGTTGATGCAGTAATGGTTTTGTCAACAAATCTTCTACATTCTCTTCTATATCCTCCCAAATGATCTTTAAATGACCCATCTCAATAATCTTGTGTATGAGGTGATATTTATGGGAAAATTTGTTCCTTTGGTGAGACTAGGGTTCCTTACCCAGAAAACAACTCTATTATTGTCACAATATAGCTCAATTTATCCCTCAATGCTAGGAACCACTTCAAGTTCAGTAATGAGCTTCCGAATCCAAAAATAATCCTTTAAAACATTAGATATAGTGATTTATTCTACCTCAATTATCAAGTATTCCATGGTTTCCTATTTGGAACTCTTCCAACTGATATCTCCACCATTTAGGTAAAACAAGATTTCAAATTAAGATTTCAGAATAGATTTTTCAAATTGGAAACTAGCATCTGTGTAACCCTTCACAAAGTCCATCCTATCCTCTTAAAACTAAGAACATATCCTTAGTTATTATCAAGTGCTTAAAAAAATTCTTCACAATAAACCATTGACTCTCAACAGGATTGGGTTTGTATTTACTAGTTTTAGTTGAAGTATAAGAAACATCAAGTTGAGTACATAACATGAAATAAATCATAGATATTATGGAAGATGCATAATGAATCCTATACATCATTTATAACTCTTTATAATGATTATGAATCTTCTTAATATTTATGTCATAAAACTTGGGTAAATACCCTTTCTTGGAGTTCTCTATGCTAAACAGCTTTAGCAATGTACTAGTATATATATTTTTTCACAATCTAATAAACCTATTAGATCAATATCTATAGATATTTATACCCAGTATATATGTTTCTTCACCCATTTCTTTCATTGAGAATCATTTACCAAACAACACCTTCATAGAGTAAAGTGTTAGGACATAATTTTTGGTGAGTAGTATTTCATCTAAATGCAATATCAGAAATAATATTATACTAACACTAACCCATTTATATATATAAGAATCATCCACATTCTTAATGAAACCAAAATCTTTGAGTCCATAATTAAAATGGATATTCTAACTCCAAAAAGATTTCTTCAGTGTATAAGTATACCATTGAAACTTGTATACCTTAAGATACTAATTTTGAACTTTAGAACCTTTAGGTTTTATCATATACACATCCTTGGATAAATTCAAATTAAGTAAATCTGTTTTGACATCTATATGATAAGTCCTATAATCATAATGAGATTCTATGATAAGAAAAATATGAATGGAATTTATCATAACAACATGTGAAAAGGTCTATTCATAGTCAATACCATTATTTTTTTAATCCTTTACCATTAGGCATGATTTATAGGTAGATACTCTACATTCCATTCCAGTTTCCTTATAGAAAACCAACTTTTACCCTATGTGTATTACCCCTTCATATGCATCCACCAAGTTCCAAACCTGGTTAGTGTACATGGATTCCATCACATATTCCATGTATTTTAACTATTTATCATAATTATAACTATAAATTTCCTCTCATTAATAAGTAGTTTCATATCCTATGAATGTTACTTTATCATAATTCTCTATGAGAAATCCATATCTAGTAGGTTCTTAAAATCTTACCAGACCTTTGATTCTCTTGTGTAACTTGAGTTGGCCATTATTCCACAACTCTTTCTATAACTGACTCTACTTACATCTTAGAAACATTTATTTATTTAGTCTAAAACTTCTCTAAGTTTAAATTTCCTCCCTCCTACTACTTGATACATTTGTTTAATCTTAATGAAAACATCATCTTGAGCCTTAAAACATTTTGTTTAGTAAGATTATAGAGATAATATCTCTTAGTTTCCTTAGGATACACAATAGATAAGTATTTTTATGACAATAGAAGTAGATCTTTAGAATCCAGTCATCATATGAGTTCTTCTGAACCCTAAATTCTCATAAGACATAATGGGTCATCTACCAAGCCATATCTCATATTGTGTATTTATGATTTCATTATATGGAATTTAATTTAGAAAAAATGCATTAGTCTCCCAAGAATTACCTTAGAATTAAATAGGAAGGTCACATTGGATCATCATCAACCGAACTATGTGAAATAAGTTATAATTTCTCCTTTAAGACACACCATTCCACTGTGATGTTCCAAGAGTAGTGATTTGTGGAATAGTTCTATAGTTCCCCAGATTCTTGATAAATTCCTAGCTCAAATATTCTATACCCCAATTTTATTAGAGAATTTTAATACGTTTACCCATTTGATTATTCAATTCATTCAAAAACTATTTGAAATTTTCAATAGTTTCATATTTTTTTATCAGGAAAAAACATTCATACTAATGAAAATAATAGGTAAAAGTAATGAAGTATATAAAACCACCTCTTTCTTATGAACTCATTGTTCCAAATATATCACTATGTATTAAATACAATAGTCCTCCAATCCTTTCATCTTTTATCCAAAAAGTTGAATTTGTTATTTTTCTCAATAACCAATATTGGAATTCATCAAATGATTAATAATTGAATGAGTCAAACAATATATCTCTATAGGGTCTTTGAACACATTTCCCATTTATATTTCCAAGGAGAAAATTCCAAGGGTAGGTGGGATTAGAATCAACCATGAATTTCTTATTCTAAAGTTTATAAATAGAATTATCCATATCTATAATATATAAAACATTCATTACATTCCAAATACCATAAATCATATTATTATTATATATAGAAAAAATATTAATCTTAATAATTAATTAAAATCTTATTTTACTAAAATAAGATACAAAACAATTACAGTTTATGGTGGGAATATAAAAATAGTTTTTCAATTCTTGGACTAATCCACTAGGTATACCTGAATCATAAGTGTTTAATTTTAATGCATTAACTTTTTCTCCATTACTGACACAAAGATATGCTTCAACATTCATCAGTTACCTCCTATATCTCAGTCTATCTTTTTCTACCCAAATACATGACGCAAAACCATTATTCAATACCCATGAGTTATAGTTGGTGGAATTGATCTATTTAACATCTATATTTGGGTATTCTAAATGTTTCTCCTTAAGAAAACTTATTAATCCTAGATACTAATATTTTATTATTTTGTAGGTTATACATATTAGTGATTTAAAAATTAATATCATTAAGTATTCCATAATTTAAAACAAAGACATATCATTGGGTGAATATCATGTATCCTATATTTTCATTAAGGATATTAAATGAATATTATACCACTAAGAGTGATTTCCCAAAATATCATATCCATTTAGTGAGTTGAGATTTATATTTCAACATAATATACACCGGTTTCTTTATGAAAATAAAACATGATTATTTAGTTAAGGAGTAATTACAATCATAATATTTATGATTATTGGATAGTTGATAAGATAAAACTTTATCCAATTATATTATATAGATTCACCTAGCTATATTCCTCTTGTCTACTAACCATCAGGGTTTCCCAACTAGTATAAACAAAGTAAATTCCAAGATTAAGCTAACAAAGGACAATCAAGGGATACTCATGCTAAGATCTACTCGCCCAATAAGAAAATATAGAGTTACTTATAGAGTTCTTACCTTATACAATATAATACAAGGGGAAATATTTCTATTCTTAGAAATACATAGTTAAATGATTGAGGTCTTGACAAGTGTCTCTTTGGAAGAAATTTCACACTTAGTATTTAGGGGTTTTCCAAAATCCCCAATTTAATATAGATCATATTCATATTAAATTCATAATTATTTCATCTTATGTAATATTTTTTATTCACATGTTTTATTAATTTTTTTTGTATGAATTATTCTAAATTTTTAGTTTTTGAATACCTATTCTAACCACAAAATTAATTTTTTCAAACCACATTATGTCTAGCTCTTTACACAACCAACAAGTTTGTGTCACTCATCCAAAAAATAAAAGTCAATTATATTCATACATATTCAAATTCATTATATAAATAGGGTATATGAGATATTTATTTAAAGGTATAACATTATATTAGATTGAAAACCTCCACTTGAGTAAGCCCAAAGTGATAAATAGAAAACCTCATTCACCTTTTTAGATAAGGCATAACCTCCAAGATTGAAGGTGGTTCAACCCCAAGTCCCTCTACCTGAGCTAACTTTACTCGATTGAGAATTTGATTCATGATATTTCCAACACCTCATATGAAAAACTATATTCAACCACTATTCTTAAGCTCATAACTCAAATTACAAACCAAGGTCAAGGTAGATGAAAACTGAATTTTATAGAGTCATACCTAACATGTAATATAGGGATCAAACACTTAAAGTGGTTTAATAGTTAGACATAAGTCATACATGATATCCACATTACTTAAACAATTTACTAAACATGTATATCAAAGGAATTTAACAAATAAATAATTTATTTATTTATTTTCCAAAACATGATATAATTATTTATAAACATTTCATAAATAAATTATAATTATAAATATTTTATAAATTATAAAGAATGTAACATTTTTATATTCATTTCAATATAAACACTTTGATATTTTTGTATTATATGGAATTTATATGATATTTCATTAATTAGAAACATTTTATATAATCTAAATATCATATACATTTTTAAATTTATAAAAGCTTTATAAAACACCCTTTATGATTTATAAATAAACACTTTATTTCTATATTATAAATAATTCTATATAATAAGGTAAAAGGAATTTAAAATATAAATAATTAATATTTGGGAACAAAATGTTTCAAAAACATTTATTTAATTAATTATAAACATTTTATTATTAATTAATTAATTTATAAATTAAATATTACCAAAATAACTTTTATAGTGGTTTGTAAACATTTTATAAACCATTTAATTCATAAATGTTAAAAAAATATATTTTTAAACAATTTATATTTCACCACGGTTTGCACTATGTCATGGTGCCCAAAATTTTTCCATTTTATTTATTTCAAGAAAAGGTAGCCAATTAATTACCTTTACACATACCTCCTTTATAATGGTAATCCATTGTGGTGTAGAGTAAAACGACATGTCAAAATGTCCAAACAAGTCGTCTCACTGCCCCGTGGTGCAAACCATAACCAAGCAGTGTCTCACATATAGGTAAATGATCTTACCTTTACACATGGATAACTTGATGGTTAACCATTACTTTTACTATGACATAGTGTCATTGATCTGGGTGTTTTAATGGAAAATAGGGACTCTTATTCCATGGATTCTGCCATGATTCTTGGAGAATCCGAGTGAAGAACCACAATGAGTGTCACTACACCATGGGGATGGTTATGATTTTAAAAAAAAAATATTAAACACATTTAATCCTTGAATAAACTCAATCTAATAACACTGATGGGTTTCATTAGATCATCACATAACCCTAGGCCATGAAAGTGAACCCAAACACATATGAATCTATCTCTAAGGAATCAAAAGCATAATTTTATCCAAAAAACAGAGTATAAAATGTTGTACCTATAATGCATGAACATCAGTAGTTTCCATTATTTTCCTTTAATGGAGTATACTTAATGAATATATAAATAATAAATATTACACTTTCCTTCATAGGGGGGACTCAGACCAATGGATCGAGGCATCCATGATGCTCTTCATTAAATGAAGAGAGTTATCCATGTGAAATAGTTTGAGTGTCATTGCATGTCAATCGAACATTACACCTATTGAGGTTTTCATTTAATGAACACTTCAACGAATGAGGTTCACCATTAGAGACAAACCAACGCTTTGGTTTGAAACCAATGAAATCACATGGGAGGGAAATGGACTACATATACACCACATTCATGTTAAAACCAAACATATTTGTTGACCAAGACTTCAAATGAACCACCAGAGAATAGTGGTGGTCATTTTAGTTCACATCTAACATGTTATGGGTGTGACTGATGTGGCTATATAGAGATATTGGTTTCCAATATGATGTAGATTGGTATTAACCATTGCAAGTGATGGCGATTAAGGTTTTCCTTGCTGTGGTCATAGGATTTTGGTGATGTCAATCACCATTGGAGAAGTGTCCATTGGGGCCCTGTGCATATAAGGGGGCCCTTGTGGTGGTGTTGGACACTATATATTTTTTGTTATAATCCATATATGGGAATCTTGGGATTATGATGATGACCATTAGACTAGATAAGGAGTATGAAATAGATGAGACCATGTGATTTGAGGAGTGATTTTAATCATTGTTATAGGTGAGAAACTTACCATATGTATAGATCTAGTCAGAGTTAATGAGATGATAATGGAAAAGTGAATGAGGTCTTGAGGTTATTAATTTTTCCTTATGGAATTTCTTGATGGGATGGATTGTTTGATCATAATTTTTTAGAGGTACTTGGGTTATAATGGGTTTATATAGACTATGGGTTCATCATCCCACTCTGGCACATGTATAAGTAGGCTGGTGAATTACCCATGACTTATCGAGTATAGAGTAGAGTAGGAATTGTTGTCTATTGGTTATTATAGGTTTCACTTCACATGAACTCATATACATGTGGATATTATATAGGGACATTGTGGAAGTTTCTTACTAATTTCATAAAAACATACATTATGGTACCTTTGAGACACATACATAATTTATGGTTCATTATATAAGAATGGTCATGGGACCTATAATTGGTGTATAGCTAGCTGGAGGTGTAGTGGATACACAAGTGATATGTTGATAGTTTTCGATGATAGACTATAAAAATCCTTAGTGTTAGTTATATATTTTTTATTTTGCAGTGTATTATTTTCCCATGTATGAACCAAGTTACTATTGTATGATTGGAATGAAATTATAGATATTCATTTTTATAGAAATTGGTATGGTATCAGTTGTTTCCCAATTGTTATGTTGCATTTACTGTTTATTGTTATTTTTTTACTATTATAACTATTTATATTAGGGGGTACAGTATCCCCATGATCTCTAATTGACCCCACATCTAGTTAAAAACCTATATCATACAAGGAGTCATACTTGAGGCTTGTGGCACTCTTATTCAATCACAATAGAGGTGAACTGGGCTGAGGATGCTTCAAAGTGGTACCAGAGCAGGTTGTTACAAATGATACCAAGTGGGCTGTCATTTAATTATTTGGGTATGGTAGTTGGAGGTATATTTTAGGAAATACTTATAAATAAACCCTATATTTAAGGTATGCCCATTTTTCTTGAGATTGCGATGTTATTTTGTATTTTTCGTATTATAGTTTGGTGATTTTTGAAAATGATATGAAATGTAGGGTTATTTGGATTTATGGTTTGGATCTCGGTGAGTATAGATGACAATTTATGCATGTTCATGCATCATTTTAGGCACTTAGGGATCACATGACATGTGTGTGCTTATGTGTAATTTGTTACTTAGTTTTGGAAAATGGGGTTAAGTTATTTAAAGTGTAAAAAATAAGTTATAAAATGTTTTCCTATATAAATTATTTGTGATATTATACTAATATAAAATAATTTTTTGATTCTTGTTTTTATTACATATGCAGATTCGATGCGTGTTTGGTGTTTATGTGGTACCTAACCCTAATATGGGTAGGCAGGGCCATAAGGTCAGATGGTATGAGAATTGGGTGTAGTAGGAGAGGTTTATGGGATAATGGTAAGTCTTTATTACAACTTTCCATATTTGTGATATATGATCTATGATATTTGTGTTGAGTATGGTATTTTGTTTTTAGTGATATACCACCTCAACAACCTCTATCAAAGTGTTTGAACAGTAGGTATGATCATGTGTTGAGGTGTGTACCTATTGGGCCATATATGGAAAGAGATGTAGTGCTACTGGGGCATAAGGTAGGTGGGTCCCCCTTAGGGTGGAGATGTGCATGAGCCACATACAATGATTCTGATGTATCTAGGGTAGTTGGATCATCAAGCTGATCTGGGGAAGTTGTTTGGTGGTTAATTGAGGATGAGATTAGTATAAGTAATCTAGAGTATTGACTGGGTGACTCAATAAGTTGAAACTTCTATGGATTATTTAACCTTGGAGTTCTATTCTCATCATCATCCATTATTCTAGGGAGAGTGTGGATCTAAGGTAACTGAATTATGGATAGATTCATTCCAGACCATCTTTGACGAAATAGAGATTCCTCCAGGTCAAAGGGTGAAGTTATAATTGTGCATGTTTAAAGGACCAATGAAATATTACTGGGATGTATAGGTATAGGTAGATAAACATGATGGGGTTTGTTGGAAATACTTTTAAGAAAGATTATTTGAACACCTTTTCTATAAGATGTTGAGGGTATACTGAACCCATGAGTTCATACACTTGGTTTTTGAGGAGAATTTTGTCAAGGATTATTCTAGTAAGTTAATGGATTTAATTTTTTTTCACTAAAATTAGTTAGGTGTGGGATCACTAAAGTGTGGCGATTTAAGTATAGTCATTGATATTCTATCTGGGTGAAGGTGAATATTTCTAGGTTAACTTTTCTTTTTAATGTAATAAATTAAGTGTTGATATAAGAGAGGAACACAACCAATAGTAGTATACCCAGTTAGGTAGCAGTACTAGGTGAGCCTAGTATGGAGGCTTTAGATAGTAGAAAATTCAAAAATGAGGAGACCCAATAGAGTGGATAGAGCAAGGGATCATTATTTCCTCCTTGAAGTGGGTCTTCTTCTAGGTGTTTCAAGTATGGACTATAGGGGAACATTTGTACCTAGTGTAATTAACCACCAAAAGTGTATCAAGATCAATGTTTGATAATACATTTGTATATGTTCTACCATATGATCTCCCAATTAATTAAAATTTGTGGATTTTTTCAAACTCATAAATTTAAAATAGGTTGGGGAGCATTTCCAAGAGGCAGTTGTTGAAGTTTATCTACATGATCAGGTTATAGAAAATGGTAGTGTGATTAGTAGTGGAAACAATGGTCAATGTAGAGTATTAATTAATAGGTAGGTCAATCATCAAGAGTTAAAGTATTGGGCCAATTTCACATAATAGATCCAAAACATTTTGAGCAGGCTAAAGATTCATTGATGGTCAGATGCATATGGTGATTATGTTGATCTAATTTTACATAATAGGTAATGGTTTATGATGTGTGTTGTGAAAATAGTATTGGCCAAGTGATGATTGAGGTTTGGGAATCATGTAAGATATTTCATTTCAATATGTGTTATGATATGAAATTTTGGTTTCATTATGATAGTCTAGAATGATACAATTATTGTATTGTCAATCTTGTCTATGATGTAATCAGGTAGGTGATTCCTATAGTGGGGAGTACCCATGGTTACAATCAGTATCTTTGAGTCCTTTGGTCATTTTATTTGGGTATAAATAGATGTATTCAACATCTTAATGGTATTTTAGGAATGTGATGAGGTATATATTTGGTTTTTTGTTAGTGTTGTGGTCAGATACATTTTAGAGATGATTTTTTCTATAGTGGGGAGGTTGTGACGGTCTGGACATTTAGGTGCAGTAATTTGAGTCTATGTTCAACTAAATTATGTGTAACTTGGAGAGTTTGAGTTATCATATGGTTAAGTGAGGGCCTGAGGATCTATTTTAGGAATATGGTCTTAGTGCAGGATATCCGTCCTTGAAAACAGATTCCATCAAGTACCTAGAAGACTAGTATTTGGTATCTAAAGCACCTTGTAGAGGTGGGATGGATCTTTATGGCCCACCATCCACTCAATGGACTTGGAGTGGGTACTCGTTGGAGGTTGATCGGGTACTCCGTGGGTAATTTGTCTTTTTATTATGTTTTAATTAATGAATTAATTTATTTACATTTAAGTTAAAAAGAAGAGAAACCCTCATTCAGTTCCTAATTAGGGTGCACACCCCTTCTCCTCTCCCCTTCATTCAATTCCTCACAGGGAGGAATATCCTCCCTATCTTGTTGGATCTTCAAGTTTTCTTCTCTTAGGTGTCGTTGTGTGTAGTTATTATTATCCTCTTTCAAAAGTTTCTAGTTTGGTCACTGTTGTGAGGGTTTGTAAAAAAATCTCAATTTTTGGGATTTTTTCTCCAGATTCTTATTTTCTTCTTCCTTAGGTTGAATCTAGATGTGAAATTAAATTTTCAGACTCTTACTGGTATTAGTTAGGTGGTTCCTATATTTTTAAACTATTATTTATATGTTATTTCATTGTTTTATTTGTGGTAGTGGGTGGACTCATGTAAGTGATAGGGAAAAGAATATTATATGGTCAATAGAAGTCAAGTGGAGTGTCCCAAGGTAAATATTTAATAGTTACTTGTGGCTATGGGTTGAATAATTCCAATTTCATGTTGCATGATGGGAAATGGACTTAGGGATTACTTGTAAAGTATACAAGTGAATATGTATGATGGCATATGTGATGTTTTTCTTGATGAGGTTCCTTGGGAATATGATGGGCATAACTCATGTTGTTATGTGGTGATGTGACTTATCAACATGAAAGAGTATGGTATCATAATATACTGGATAAAAAGGTATATTATTTTAATATTTAAGAGTGTGTTATTGGGTTTGGAGGGATTAAAGTTGTTTTTTTAGTTTCTATAGAACCTAGGATGGGTACTATCTACAAGACACTTTTATATCGTAAAAGAGTAGTTTACACCAAAAATATGTCACTGGGAACAGGTCATGAAATAGTTTACAACAAAAGATCTTGCAAGATATAAAATCTTTTTTTATGTAGTAAATTCCTTTTACACTGTAAGATACACTTTTATGTCGTAAAATCACCGACCATGGTAAATTTAACTTGAGGAGATATATTTATAAACGCGTATGAGTTATGGGATATTTACACCATAAATGAGGTGTTTTCACCATAAATCATTTAGCCCGATAGGTTTTATTACACTGCATGTGTAACCCTTCTCTCATTTTGTTTTTTCTCCTCTCTTTAATCCTTGTAAAATTCAGGTATGATTTGGGTGATCTCCTCTTCTTTTGGATCATTTAATTCAATGTTCAACCTCTGCAATGGTTGTGTAACTTCTCCCTAGTAAGCAGCCTTTTTACTTATTCACATCCATTGGTCACGGTTGTGGATTTGTGTTACATTTTGGATTCATCAACCTTGAAGTGATGTTTTATTTGATTATTCTAGATCTGTTGTGTGATCTTATTCTGATGGCTGATCCTTTGTTGGTTGCGGTATGGTGGGGGCATGTTCTTTGAGATATATTGTGATTTAACCTCTATGCAGGAACTTTTTATGATGGAATTTGATTCTAAGATATGAGAATCAATTATAGGGCCGCTTTTTTGTCCATTCATTCCTTCATGTGTTGGGGGATCCCATTGTGGGTGTGTGCAACCTGAGTTTTAAGTAGTTGGTTCCATATATAGCCTATGTTAGGTGAACTATATTTCTCATGTTTTATAATTTGATTTATAAATGGATTGTCAGAGTTAATTTTTGTGCATAAATGGATTTTTATAGAAGATGGTTCTCCCCTTGGTTTTGGGTAAACGAAAATAGAATTTTATAAGTATTTCAAATGGTTTTCAAAATTGGATTTCAAATCATGTTTTTGTGGAATAAAGGGTAGTGTAATTGTTTGTGAAATGTGGAACCCTTTGAATATATTTAAGAAATGTAGCACATGGGAAGCCTTGGGTACTTAAGTGGGAGGCATAGCTTGGGACCATCATCCACTATAATATTTGTGGGTTCACTGAAGGGGTGTTTTTATACTTACTAGGTCTGTTGTTCTAGGCACTTTATAGGAATTGGGGGGGGGGGCACTCATGGGGTGTTCCTATACTCCTTAGTCATGTGTTTTTAGGATTTGAGTGAGAACTAGTCATTTATTGATGTATGAGTAGTCTATTATTCTATATTTTTGTGATCCTTGACCTATTTATCATGGTTTTTGGATTGTACTATATTAGCTTGATATGCTTTCTTTGGATTTTATTATATAAATTATGCATTAAAACTATTTTTACATGGATAGTTTTAGAATTGTGGAAAAAGGTAAATATTCACCATGTTTTTTATAATAAATAGTTTTATTGCTTATCAATCCATGTTTTCTTTTAAATGAACATAATATGATTATTTTATCAGAGACATGATATGGAACACCTAGGTGAGATCCTACTATGCATGTTTAGATCACACCCTTCACACCCCTTCGATGGTGCATAAATCTGGTTATGTATTTTGAGGCAGGGAAAGGTAAGGTGCTACAGTGAGGTGGTGAGGTTTTTGTCAACTGGGTATGGTTAACTAGTAGTGAGATAGTGGGATGTTTCCCACATGTAACATGGAGTATCTAGTTTATTTTTTTATTGTCCTTGTTTTTAGAATTTTCCCTTGGAGTTTGGTTTAGCTGAATTATGTTGAATCACTTATTTTTTTTCATTCAGTTATGGAATATATCTTTCTAGTTATTATTCTTCTATTTTGTTATAATTTTTGTATACAAATGAAATTTAATTTAATTTAGGTTGGATGAAATAATTCCCTCTGGTTGTTGTTGATTCCTGGATACTAGTTGTCAGCCCGTGGTAATTGAGAACCCCCTTTGGGTATGTGGTGTAGTAGGTCAGGTGTGAGTTCGTGAGGGTATCCATAGTCATTTCCATACAAAAACTGTATTAGATCATGTTTATGATCATTATTTGGAATTTTTATAGGTGATAAGATTTTCAGAACTTAAGAGGTAGGCTGTGGTGAGTGCCTCAATATCTCTTTCCATGATGATACTCAAGTTACGATGGGATGTAAAGATGTGTGTCTCTTGTGTTGAGTTCTAGATCTTAATCTTAGTTTTTGTTTATTATTTTTTGGTTTGAACTAAAATTATCCTATTATCTAATTAATTATTTTATTTTTAGTGTGCAGTGATATGCCTTCGAGACCTCTTCCATAGGTTCCATAGGAGAGTTCAACAGCCACTCCTCAGGGGAATCTTCCTTTGGATCAGAATTTTATAGAGTCTACCATGCAAGCAGTTCATGTTGTAGAAAAAAAATGTATTTTAAGTTCATACCATATTTTTGGGGTATGACCAGGAGATTCAAGATAAAGGAGTCAATCTTGGGAGTTCCTATGCAAGAAATGACCACCCTTTAAGGGTATGAATAAGCCCTAGGAGATGGAGGATTGGTTATAAAAGATCAATCATACATTCGATTTCTTGGAGACAACTAATAATATCAAGTTGAAGTTCATAGTGTTCATACATGAGGTTCCCAGTAAGTTATGGTGGGATTCCATGGTGCAGATAGATAGGAATATGGGTTTGGAATATAAGGGTTTCAAGGCCCTCTTCTTCTAGCAGCTTTTTTTAGAGTCTCTAATTATAGAAAAGGCTCTAGATTTCCTCTATCTGAATCTAGGAGAGAACTCTATGTTGGAATAAACCAATCATTTTATAGATCTGATTCATTTTTCTTAGGAAGTGATAAATATTGATCAGCTGAAGGCTCAAAAATACCTACAAGGTTTGTGACTAGATATTAGATCATAGGTATTTATGTTGAAACTTTTTACATATCCAGAGAAGGTATATAAGACTATGATGGAAAATAAAGACATAATAGAAAATATTGGGTTTTATTCCCATCATTTTACACCCATTGGAAACTTCAATGTCATGAAGGGAAAGAATAGGAAGTGACATGATCATCGCAAGAGTGGTGGAGGTGTTTCATAACAACAGGACTCCTTTGCACCATCAAATACATCTAGTAGTGTGCCCCTAACTTTATACAAGTGTGGAAAGGTTGTTCATACCAGATGTTCTTTTTCTACAACAATGAAGAAGTTAAATTATTGTGGTTTCTATAACTATCTACAATGATTCTATCAGTCTATTTATATACCTTACTATGGATAGGGATCATCGACTCCAAATTCCACTGTAGCATAGTTAGAAGCTTCAACGTCTTTAGTGATCTAGACATTATTCTCAATAGTGAAGAAAAGGAACTCATGACCTTTGTCATGGAGTTATAAACACCTCTTATAAAGAGGATAAAATATAGGTTTCAATGTACTTCTTACTCTCCATTGATAGCTGACACGGAGTTAGTCTGGTATTTCCTTCTTCTCAATCAGGATATATCTAACATCATCATCAAGATGGATTAGCTTATTTCTCATATTTTTGAAGTTGATTTTTATCATAGATGTATCTCATTACTTTCTATCAATTGGAGATCTCGAGTATTTTTGGGATAGAGAAATATGAGATCTGGTTGTGTAGAAAATTCCCTCATAGATCTTAGAAGTTTTTTGTCCATTGTTTCAGTTGATCTCTATGATATTTATTTTGTTTCAGATCTTCCCCTATCAGTTAATGATTTTCATGAATTTTTTTTAAGACTTATCTAGTATTCATCTAGAGATAGTGGTAGAATTTAAGAAAGTATTAGTGCTAGGTACATAGACAATATTGATATCTTCATATCATATGACACCAATGGAGATAAATAATATTGAGATTAAGTTGGATGATCTTATAGAAAAATGTTTTGTTCTCCCAAGTGTTTCTATATGGACAACCCCATTTCTCTTTTCCAAGAAGGTCGATGGTTAAAATTTATTGTGCATGGACTATAAAAAGTTGAACTGAGTGATGGTTAAGAATAAGTATCCTTTACCCTATGTGGATGATTTGTTTTACCGGTTATATGGGGGAAAGTAATTTTTGAAGATCGATCTTTGGTAAGGTTGTTATCATCTCATAGTTAAGGATTAATATATAACTAAGATGGATTTTAAGATCAGGTTTGTCCATTATGAATATTTTGTGATACCTTTTGGTATAATTGATGCTCTTATAATTTTGATGGATCTTATTAACATGATATTCTATCAGTATCTCTACACCTATTTGGTAGTTTTTATGAATGATATTTTAGTTTATTCGAGGTCTGATTGTGATCATGAGAACCATATGAGTTTGGTTTTTTAAATCTTGAGTATTCACCATCTTTATGGAAAGTATTAAAAATTCAATTTTTGGATCCAATAGGTGAATTTATTAGGGCACGTGATTTCTGAACATGGATTATCTATTAATCCAAAGAAGTTGAAGGTTATCTTGACATGAGAGGAGCCAAGAAAATTTCTTTGATATTTGAATCTTCTTTGGTCTTTCTGGATACTATCAGTGATTTGTCAAGGATTTCTAAGATTTGGAATCAAATTTTACTTCTCTTACTAGGAATAAGGTGAGGTTCCCATGGTATGTGAAGTGTCAGTCATATTTTGATGTGTTAAAATGATTTCTAATATCAGTTCCTATTTTGATCTTACTTAGGACTAGTAAGGGGTATGTTCCATATTATGATGCTTATGGTGATTTTTTGGGTTGTGTTCTTATACATGAAAATATTGTGGTGGTCTACAACTCTCATCATATTTATATGCATGATAAAAATTATTACACTCATGATTTAGATATTTTCATGACTATGAATTCTCTTAAATGTTGGAGACACTATCTTTTGGGGGATAGATTCATGGTCTTCTTTTACCATAAGAGTATATGCTATATCTTTTCTTAGAAGGGATTAAATATCAAATAGAGATAATGGGTGGAATACCTTTAAATGTTTGATTTTGATATTTTTTACACCCTAGGGAAGGGTAATGTCATCGTGGATGCTATCATTAGAAAAAAAACCATTGTAAGATATATTGGAATTGAAGGAAGAGTGGAACTTAATATGAATCTTTACTCAACTGCATCTGTATTCTTAGGAGGATGTTTTGGGTATGGTTCTAATCAATTTTCAGTTAACATCATCCATACTTGACTCTATTATATAGGGTCATTAGTAGGATGATGAATTAATGGGAATTCAAGAAACCCTTTATAGTGGGGAGACCATTTCTGGTTGGTATCTCCCTTCAGATGGTATTATATGTTTTGAGGATCATCTTTTCATACTAACATCTATAAGGAGTTCACTTTTTTATAACTATCATAGTTGTTCAAGGTCAATTCATCCATGAATTATGAAGATGTATTATGACTTGAAATAGTGATTTTGGTGGTCGGGTATGAAGTATGACATTGTAGATTATATGTCCCACTGTTACACCTATCAACAGATAAAGGTAGAACATCTGAAACCTTATAGTTTACTCCATCCTCTTATAGCGATAGTTTTGAAATAAGACTAGATGTCTGTGGAATTAATCGTTGGATTACCATGGACTCCCCGATGAAAGAATATTATATGGATGGTGATTGATCAGTTGAAGAAATATACTCATTTTATTTTGATCAAGGACACCACTATTGTTGAATATATAGGTAAGATATATGTTTAGGAGGTTATGAGGTTACATAGGGTTGCCTATACCATTATTTTAGATATGGATCCTTGGTTTACCTCCTAGTTTTGAAAGAGTCTCCAACAGGTAATGGCGACTCAGGTTTGGTTGAGTACAGCTTACTATCCATAGATGGATGGTTAGATGAAGAATGTTATTCATATCCAAAAATATATTCTCTATGCCTATGTCTTGTATTTTAGTGGATCTTGGGAAATCCATCTAGGACTGGTTGAGTTTTCTTATAATAATAGTTATCATTCGTTGATCAGAACGTCTCCCTTCAAGGCTTTTTATGGTCACCTATGCAGGTCACCTATTTTTTAGATAAGGTGGGAGATTCCACTATTATAGGACCAAGTCTAATTCTAGAGATGTCAATGAGGATTCAAGATATACATTAACATCTAGTTACATATAAGTGTTAGTAAAAATTATATTTGGATCATTGACTTCATCATTTGGGTTTTTCCATTAGCGACCAAGTTTTCTTGAAAGTTTCCCCTTGGTTGGGTCATTGTCATCTTGGAAAATAGGTAAAGTTGACTCTGAGTTATGTTGGACTGTTTGGAGTCACTGATCAGCTTGGTCATGTGGCATATCAGTTAGCATTACCATATTAGTTGAAAGGTATCCATGATGTTTTCTACATATCTCATCTCAAGAAGTACCAT
Organism: Viscum album; assembly: GCA_963277665.1. Lineage (NCBI taxonomy): Eukaryota > Viridiplantae > Streptophyta > Magnoliopsida > Santalales > Viscaceae > Viscum > Viscum album. The sequence continues at coordinate 971,467,059 of OY728159.1, read as the reverse complement.
CTTGATCCCTCTCATGTCATAATTTGGGAAGATATAAATTTAAAGATATAAGTTTCATTTATAAAGAATCTAGTAGAGATTTTTGATTCTTAAGTGAAATTATTATGTGGGAATTCTATCCCATTGATCAGATTTTTATGGTGACATAGATCAGATTCCCATGAGACTTGGAAGCATTAATCATTGGTGTGGGAGTAATGGCCTCACCTATTTTTGAAACACCATTATTCCATATGGATTCCCTAGAATAAAAAGACTTATGGGGATGAAATTATAACATCTTGAATAAAAATGTATTCCTTTTTAATGATTAATAGTGCATTTTTAGGTTTGGAGGTCTTATAGATATTTTTGAGTGTTTCTATATACCCTGGACTGGGTACTTCCTACAAGACCATTTTACATCATAAATGTGTAGTTTACAATGTAAATATTTTTCTAGGAACAAGATATGAAATGGTTTATGAAACAAGAATATTTCAAGACATAAAATCTTTTTTTTATGCTATAAAATCATTTTGCAACATTAGATTCACTTCTACATTTTAAAATCATCGATCATGGTAAATTTAAATCAAGGTGATGTTTTTTCCATTTTATAGGAGTAATGAGATATTTACACCATAAATGAGGTTTTTATTACATATGTCTTTTTGGATAATAGGTTTTATTATTCTGTACACATAACCCTTCCCTAATTTATTTTTTTCATCCTCTGTACAACCTTAGGCAATTTTAGGTGTGATTTGGGTGATCTCTTATCCATATAGATCATTTCATTTGATGTTTGATCTCTATGGTACTTACATCGCTTATCCTTGGTAAGAAGCCTTCTTGTGACTTTATTTCCATTGGTCATGGCAGTAGAATTGCACTAAATTTTGGATTTTTTGATCTTGTGGTGATGTTTTTTTATTCTTCTAGACCTATTGTGTGAACTTCTTCGATGTCTGATCCTTTTTTGGTTATAGTGTGGCAGTGGAATGCTCTTTGTGGTATGTTATGACCTAACATCTTCACTAGAACTTTTTTTGTGGAATGTGATTCTATGATGTGACAACAAATTCTAGGACCTCTATTATTATTTTTTTTCTATGTTAGTGGATACCATTACAAGCATTTGTGAACTGAGTTTGAGGTAGCAGGTTCCATCTCTAGCCTATGTTGGGTGACCTATATTGCTCATGTTTTATAAATTGATTTATAGATGGATTGGCGTGATTAATTTTTATACATAAATGGATTTTGGTAAAATATAGTCTTTTAATAGGTTTTGGGTAAAGAAAAATGGTGTTTTCAAATAATTGAAAATGTTTTGGGAAATGGGGTTTCAAATCATGTTTTTGTGGAATAAAGGGTTGCGAAATTGTTTGGGAAATGTGGAACCCTTTGAAAATATTTATAAAATTTAGCACATGGGAAGCCTTGGTAATTAGGTGTGAGGTTTATCTTAGGTCTATAGTCTACTATATTGTTTGGGGTTCACTCATGGGTTGTTCCTCTTCTACTTAATCCTGTCTTCTAAAGACTTTGGTCCACACTAGTCATTGATTATTGAATGATTAGTATTCTAGCCTAACCTATTGTGATCCTTGGACTATTTATCATTGTGAGTAGTTTTTACCATATTGTCTTCATATGTATGCTTTGGATTTTATTATGGAAATTCTATTTTGAAACTATTTTTACCTAGATTGTTTTAGGACTATGGAAAAAGGGAAATATTTTCTCTTCTTGTGATAATAATTTTTTTATTTCTTATCTTGACACATTTTCTTTTAAATTATCATATTGGGATTTTCTTAAAGACTTGATATGGAACACTTGGTTAGGATTCTTATTGATCCTATTTAGCTCACACCCTGCACACCCCTTTGATAGTGTGTAGACCTGGTTATGTCTTTTGATGTAGGAAAACAACAAGATGTTGTAGTGAGGTGGAGAGGTTTCTATCAGCTGGTTATAGGTAGCTACTGGTGAGATGGTGGGACGTTGATCATATATCACATGGAGTTTCTAATTTCTATTTTAATTTTTCTCTTTTCTGACATGTACCTTGGATTTTGGTTTAGATTGATTGATTTTTATAACTTATGCTATTTTTTAGTTATGGAATATATATTTTTTGTTATTTTTATATTATTTCATTTTTCTTTGTGTATACATATTCCATGTCATCTACTTCAGGATGGGAGAAATTGTTCCCTTTATTGATTGTTGATTCCAAATTACTAGTCACTAACCCATGGGGATTAGTGACACCCTTCAGGTATGTGGATAATCAGGTCAGGTGACAGTTTTTTAGGGGATCGTAGGTCAGTTTGTTATAGGTATCAACCACTTCCAGTGGTGGTAATTATGGTTCATCATGTTATGACTACAGGATGTTGTTGATGCTTCTCAATTTTGGGGTTCAGGCTGTTAGGAACATGTTCTCATAGAGGGACCCATTATATGGTGTAAACCACTTATTTTTTGAGACATACTTTATAAATGAATAGCTTAGGGTGACGATGGTGATCATCTACCTATATGAGTGATTTTCTATAGATATAGCCATGATATTTGAATCATGATTGTGATCACTGATCGAGGAGATTCACTTGTCATATGTGTGAATATTGTCAGGGCTTATGAGCTAGGAACTAAAAATGGAATGTGGTATCTAGGTTATTAATGTGTTATATATGTGATTTTCTAATTGGTTGGCTTGGTTGAGTAGAATTTTTTGGAGGGTCTTGGGTGTCTCCAGGTGTGTATAGAATCTGGGTGTAACACCCCACTCTAAAATTGGACAAAGTATGTAGGCAGATCACCCATGGCTTATTGAGCATAAAGAAGAGTTGGAATTATTGCTTATTGGTTATCACACATGTCACATTACATGAAATCATATACATGTGGATATTATCTTGGGAAATCATTGATGATGACTTAGTAAGTTCATACTCATATCCTTCATGGTAGTTATAGGATGTGTACATATTTTATGGTTCATAACATAGATAAGGGAAAAGGGATTTGTGAAAATTGAGTAGATGGCTGGAGGTGCAGTGGATACATGGGAAAGACATTGATATGTTTTGACGATGGACCTGGTGAATCCTTAGTGCAAGTTTGAGTTTTTATTTTTTTTCATTTTGATAATGTAGTGTATCATAAATCCATAAGAGATCCATGTTACTATTAATAAATACCATGACATTATAGATATTCATTTTTTATATCTTATGATTTGTTATCATTCTTTTTATTTTTGTTATATTGTATTTATTTCTCATTATTATTACTTACACTATTTTTATAGTTATTTATATAAAGGGGTATAATCTCCCCATGATCACCTATAGACCCTCTCCACTTTTCAGCGACATTTGGTGTATTAGGAGGTATGATTGAGGGATGTTGTACTCTTGTTTTGTCATAGTGGAGGTGAATTTGGTTGGGGTGCTTTAAGAAAAAAAATGGTTTTGATGAAAAATAAATAAAAAAATTATTCCTTTTGTAGAATTTAATTTCCAAAATATCATTTTTTAGTTATGATGTTTTAGGGGGTAATTTTATTTATTGATAAGGATTATTTTTTATTAATGAAAATTAAATTTTATAATTTTTAAGTTAATGAATTTTCTTGCATCCTTATTTTACAGGAAAGTTTTAAAAATTTATCCAGTGATGTAGTTGGGTATTTTATATTTATTCCTCTAGGGTATGAAGCTTCAAAATTCAAGTTAGGTATTTTGATACAAATGCCTTTTAAAACAAGAGGAGTTTTATACATATCAACACTAACAAAGGTAGTATTTTAATCCATCCCATCTAAAACTTAGTTTTTTTCATTTTATTTCTTAATATATTTTAGATTATCTTAAAAAAGTGTAGAAGTAAGTAAATAAAAATTAAAAGGTAATAAATATGAATTTTAATTTTTTTTATTAACACTTGTTTCTTGTTTTGAAAAAAATGGTACAAAAATTAAAAATACATAAAAAAATAAAAAATAAAAAAACTTGAGAATTAAGAAAACTAATAGAACAAAAAAAGTAAAAAAACATAAAACTCTTCAAAAATTATTATTTTTTATTTTTTATAGTTTTTTTATTATTTGTTTTTTTGTTTATGTGTTTTGTCTTTTTGTTTTTATTTGGTGTTGTTTTATGTTTTAAATATGATACAAATATAAAAATATGTGTGTTTTTTATATTTTATATACAACGTCAATGTATATTTCTGTTCAAATCTGTTTAGTAAAAAAAATCATTTATCTCTATATGGTTTATATTAAATTCTATGTAAATTATATCCTGAATTAATATGTATTGTGTTATAAATATTGGTTATTTTTTTACTCATGTTTTTTTATAGAAACTCTGATGGCCTCCACTTCATAATGCATTGACATTATATAGACCCTAATTTCAAAGGCAAGTGATCACTGGGTTTTTACTATAGATGCTTTAGAATGAATGTTGGTCGAGATAATGGGAGCTCAGGCTCATTTCACCCTTTAAGGGGGGATTATTTCTTACTTTGGGACTCTCTTATAGAGTTAATATATGTTCATGAATCCTTGTCAAATCTTGGTGAGGGACTGGTTACCACTTTTGTGACCATGGTAATCTAAGTTGAAGATTGATAATGTGTTTATTTTACTATCAATACTTTTATTTGTCGATCATGGATTTTGGATTCTAAGGTTAATGTTTTATATGAAGTGAAAGTTTAAAAGAATAATTGATTAAGTTTTTTTGATGGTGTATTTTTCTAGTGTGACAAATATTTGGTGTTAAAATTTAGAGGAAGTGAAAAGTTGTTTCTATAACAATGGAAGATTTTTGGGAAAAGTAATTTTTGAGAAGTCACATAGAATCTCTAAAGAAAAGTCATGAGTTTATTAAAATATATAAAACCTCATAATTGTTGGGTGGATTTAAAAAAGTGTAGTTATGTGAATAGAATGTATATTTTAAGTTTCATGCGTAAATAATATCCATATGTGACACATTTATTAGGAATATTAAAGTTTCATGAAAGGGAGATTTTTTCCTATAGATAGGTCACTAATCTTCTTTTAAAGGATCTAAGATTTAAAAAAGGTATAATTAATCTATTTTTTCATAAGACTTACATGAACGTATTTCTTATGTGAAATAAGAACTTTATGAGAACTAAAGTTTCATGAAAATAATGTTTAATAACTAAGTCAGGAATAGTGAATTCAGTAAAGTAAGTGACATGAAATTTGATAGTTTCAAAAAATTTGGAAGTTTAAAAAAAATTGAAGTTTTATTTAATATTATGTTATGTGAAAATAGTTTCATGAACTAATTTTCACTTCGGAAAAGTTTTCTTAATATATTGATTCATCATATATAGTTTATATTGATTCAAACCATCATAAACACATGCTTAGATACAGAGTAAACCTTAATTAAGATAAATTGAGGAACACTTCAACCAAAATAGTGAGTAAGGGGTGATTGATAGAAGTGATCTAAGGGAGGTGGTGTGTTATCCTTGAATTCATTAGAAAGTAGTTCACCTAACATTGAGTGACTAGAAACAACAACTGTAATCAACTACAAACTAGAGAAGCTTAGTGGATTACGGTAAAAATGAAAGCTCATCAGCATAGACTCCTTGGAATATCCTTTACCAATGAACCAAGTAAAATTGTTATGTTTTATTTCTATTTTCTTCATTTTTTTATTTTTGATTTCTCATTTTAATAAGACAAGTTTAATGATTTCCTACCAATGTGCAGACAATATCCACTTAATCAAAATAAATATTTGACACCTTGAATCAACCCTCCCCACTTAGGGAACCTCATGGTATAATAACTACCATGAAAGTATCGATTTAAACCATTTGATGATGTTAAAATCATTATCAATTCCAACATATTTGTCTTACTAGTTAGCGGTACTTTAACTTAAATATAAATATTTAGGAACTCTAGAGTCTATATCAATCCATGGAGGTAGTAGGTGTTCTGAAGTTGGGACCGGCAAAATTAAAATGGCTCCCTATGTGTCCTTGTGAAGGTAATCATAACCTATATTGTTTGGTTCCACTGAACAGGACATGTAATGCCTTTTAATTTAATGTGATATGGACCACTTCCAAGTAGTTAAACACCATATGAAATATATGTTTATGTGAATGGTTTTGAAAAATGGCTGGTGTGAGACTTATGCATTGTCGAACATTTCTAGTTCATCTTGTTTGTTAGTAATTAAATCATATAAGGTATGGATAGGGATAAAACCTATTAATATAATTATATATGGATGTCAACATCCTATTTTTTGGTAACTAGATGGGTAAGGAAGACTGGGGAGAGTAGGACTTACATCTAGTGCAAGTCCCAAATATGGATGTCTATCTTCGGTCTATTGGTAACTAAATGAGGAAGGATGAATAGAGAGGTTAAGTAATACATCTAGTATGAGGACCATATAAATATATTAGTGTATTATGATTTATCATAAGAGAGGTTTCCTATGTGTCCTATTAGAATATAAATCAAAACTCATATAGTTTAGTTTTTACATTTTATGGTTTTATAGTATGTTTAGTCCATGTAGTTTGATATAATACTATAAAGAATTCTATGTCGTGAAAGGGGTGACAACAATAAATAGAGTAGGTTTTATGAATTAGGATACCCTTTAGGTTTTAACCCAATATAGTGGTCAAGTGAATGAATTTTAAGAACCAAGAGGAGTATATTGACTTAAGGGAAATTAGGAAACCAAGAGGAGTATCTCAACTAAAGGTAAATGAAGAAACCAAGGGCAGTATCTTGAATCAGGAAAAATGAGGAAACCAAGAGGAGTATCTTGAATCATGGAAAATAAATTAATCAAGAGTATTATCTCAACTTAAACAAAATTAAGAATCCAAGAAGAGTATCTCAACTAAAGGTAAATGAGGAAACCGAGAGGAGTATCCTAACTTGAGGAACTAATGGGTAAAGGATGGGGTTATAGGTATTTAAACATGAATATGGTTTGACCTTGATCAAAAAATTCATGGAAAGAATCTATATTTTTTATGGGATTTAGTGATGTAATATAAGGTATAAGGATAAATTCCCAAGACTCGAATTCTTCATTGATCCTAACTACGTGTGGGGGGGTGATCCCTCTCAATATAGATTGATAAAATCCCTTGTAGGTGACCTAGGTGAAATTTCTCACTCAAGTTAGAGTTCGATGAATTGGTTCACACTAATTTTATCTATGGGAAAAATTTAATAAGTATTAAGGAATGGTAAAAGGGTTCACCCAAGTAAGAGACTTGGGTGAAGGGTTCAAACCAGTAAAAGACTGGGGTTAAGGGTTCTCCCTAGTGTATGATTGGGTGATTTGTTTACTATATTGGGGGATTAGGTGAAGATTTCACCATAATAGGAAGATAAAAAAAGGTATTCACCATAATTGGAGGCTTGGGAGAAGTATTTTTCCTAGTAGAAGGTCTAGGTGATGGGTTCACCCTCGTGGAATCCTGAGTGAAGATTTATCCTTAGTGGAGGACTCGAAGAAGGGTTATCCCTAGTGTGGAGCCCCAGGTGAAGTGTCCCACAAGTTTGGAGGTCAGATCAAAGTGTCCCCAATTTGGTTTTACTCTATCATGGCTAAGTTTAATAGATCCATATTATGGAAGATCTAGGACAACTACAGTTCTTGGAACCAGAGTCATTTTGCACCTTAGGTTCAGACTTTAGGGTCACCGGAAGGGGATGAGGGAATGCTTGGGCGTGCAGAGCTCTATTCACTCAAGTATCTTATCTAGATTTTTAAGTCTATATATATATTAATGGTAGGTTTGGGTATATTTATAAGAAAATATGGGGACCTAGTTATGAATGGCGGTTTTTGTAGGTCACTAAGGAAAAACATATGGGTGAACTAGTGCTTTTGAATAGGAGGACTAATGATAACTTAGGAAAACTACTATGGTTGTGCATGCTGACACTTGGGTGAAGTGACATGGGCACCAATACCTAGGTGAGATTAGTAGTTAGGTGAATGATCCGGTCGAAGGAGGCCTGGGCATATAAGACTTGGAATTGTGATCTTGATCACAATCTCAAATTTCTTCTTGACAAATAAACAACTTCAAATGACCATAACTTTTGATTGGTATGTCTGTTTGGGGTCTGTTAGTAATAAAATTGAAGATTTAAAAATTAAATACACCCCTAAGAATAGGTTTCCCAATATAAAGTGTTTTGAGTCAACATATTTCCTTAAAGACCCTTAAAATTGGTTTTTATGGTTTTAACACCCCTTTTTAATAATAACAGGTGAAATCCATAGCCCACTCCATGTGTGAGATTCTCACTACCACATCACAAAATGGGTTAATGTTTTTGAGTAATATCTATACTTTGGTGTGTGAGAAATCATAAGTCACATAGATATCCCATTTTTTATTTTACATGTATAGGGGTACTTTTTTTTTTCTCAAACCAGAGTCATCTCATTTGAGTGATAAAAATTATAGATTCTATGAAAATGTGCATGCAACATATTTTTCAAATTCCAAAAATGTTTTATATAAAAAATTATGTTTTTTAAATATCATTTTTTTAATACTTATTCTTTTATTATCTTGTATTTATTGTATTTATTATCTTTATATATAGTTATGATGTCAAAATATTTTAATAAAGGGACATATAATATATATTTTTTGCATGGAATAAATGTTTTTGTTCATTATAATTCGGTTTTAAGATATTAAACTTACCATAGAATTTACTTCAATCTATCTCATAGTGTCTAATAAGAAATTTTTTTTATTCTTTATTTAATTTTACTATAATTTTAATATTTACTTAATGAAATGTTTTTAATTTAATATTTACTAATTTAACTAGGAATAAATAACCAGAATTTATATTTTTTAATAGTTGAAACTCATAATCTATTTAATTAATTTTGTTGATGAATATGATCTGTTTATATATATTTTTTTTCATCATGGTCCATTGGTTCTTGAAGAAGAAATTTTATTTTATTTTTCTTTTTTTCTATAATAATATTAATTTGTTTTATGATAGTGAAATTCCCCAGAAATATCATGAAGTCTATCTCGGGGGTGGGGGTGGATAAGTGTAACCTTTTAACCAAATTATTTTACTTATTTTAATTAAAACTCACAATATTCAAACATTTATTATAAATTGAGAGATATATATATATTCTTATGATTACCCAACACATAATCAGCACAGAAATGTAGTAAATAAAGAAATATAAGTAGAACAATATTTTTATAAGGTTTAACACCAATGTGGGAATCTACTCCTTGATGCATTTGGGTCGAGCCCAAGATGCATATGTACACTATATTATGCAAGTGAATGCAAATAGGTTATCTCCTAAAAATCCTATTATGTCTCCAAATTGGTTTGTAGTCTCCCAAATAGTTTTTTATTCTTTCTCCAACTAATATACAAATATTCCTTCTAAACACACTCCTGAAAAAGATCTTTAAGCTCCTGTGGATGTCACTTCATCATAGAAATGAGATATTATTTTTTAATTAGAGTCTTAGAAAACAAAAGGATAATCTTCTACAATTTCAAGCATATTGGTCTCTTCCTCTCCACTCAAACTCATTATTATTCTTTAAGAGTCTTGACACACTAAACATTCACAAGAAGTAGAATTTTAATCCTTACTCAACTTATATTTTTTACTTCTTTTTCTTTGGATTATATAATATAGGGATATCATAGGGTAGGTATTCTCCCACTTCTCGTACTTTTATTCTTTTTATTTTTTATAAAATAGGTTATTTAAGATTATCACAACATCATATATCTCTCTCTCATTGATACTTAGGATCTTATTTTTGGAATACAATATCAGTTATCTCTCTATCTCAAATCATATAATATTCTTATTCCTTTACATTTTTTATATTTTCAACATTACTCCAAGATATTTCTTTTAAACAATGAATGAAAAATCCATTTAATATCAGTACTTCAATTATCCCTTGATCTCATTCATAAGAACTAATTTAGACTTATATAATATCTCTAAAGACTTGGTTTTTCAATCCACATCTGATATCCATAATTATCACAACTTTCCCTTTACATAAAAAACACAATAACTTAATTCAAAAAATTTATTATAATATAAAATATCACTATCATTGAATTAATCTCACCTGTAACACTTTCTTCATCACATGCTATGGTGTAGTGTTCTCCTAATGGTGTGATTGTATCTCATTACAAAACACTTTTTTCTTCAAGTATCACCTTTATTGTTCTTGGATATAATTATGGGTATATAAAGAATCATGATATTCTATATTAAATTACATCACTGTATCATATTAATTTATCTCCAATAGATAATATCTATATATGGGTATATTGTTTAGTATGATATAGAGATATCATATCCTATGATTTGTATTTTCTAAACTTATAACCCTTACATATCCTCATGTTAACCTTTACATATCATAATTTTAAACTTTATATAATGAATAGTTACACTTTTGTATCTGTAGGGTCCTGAAAACTTCGAAAAGGGAAGTAAATACTCCCACAAGCACTTTGTTGTGGGACGAAATTATTCCTACAAGTCCAGAAAGGTAAATAGAAGCAAGTTGGATTGTAAATTTGAGAAGAAACCTGAAGAAATAAATTTTTTCAAAGGGTTTGAGTGTACCACGTACAATCATAGGGAAAGGTTCGCGGGGTGCATGAACCACAAACCATCGGTACGCGGAAGGACCCATGAGATGTTGGCCTATGGGGTGATGGCCAGAAAACCCGGGATGTCGGGAAATATTTCATTGGAAAAATCGAATGCAGAAATTTCATCTGGATACCGTCCCATGAACTAAGCAGATTCACAGACAAAGCAAGCTGGAAGGGTTTTGTGAACCACGTCTCATGAACCACAACCTCCACAAACCCCGGTTGACCCAGTCTTTTTTAGGTTGAGATATATCTTCATGGACTTCTATAAATGGTGTCACGTGACCACAGATATGATTTCCATAGTACTATATAAAAAAGTACAAGAGGAATTGAAAAAAAATAAGTGGAGATGGGTGTAAGAGAGCATGAAGGAGACCTTAGAGATTGGAAGAGAGAGTTTGGATACAGAGAAGATTCTGAATTCTGTTTCGAATCATTAAAGATGTTTGAACTAAAAACCACTTTTCTATAGGTATAACCAGCCAAAAACCACAAAAAAGAAGGAAATTAATAATAATTTGTCAATAGTGAACCTAATTCATGAAATCATGAACCAAAAATACCTTGTGAATGAATCCCCCTTGAACCAAAGGATCTAGGACCCTTCTTCTATTCGGCACTCTGCATGGTGCATCACTATGCAGATCAAACCCCGTGTCACGTACTACATCAGTACGCAGAAGGAACCTGGAGTGGCATGGAGAACCACATCCAAGACCATGTACCACTTTGGTATGCGGTGGTCCATACACAAATCTGCACACCGCTTCGGTATGCGGATGACCCCTCTACCCAAATAGCATTACACTATATGAGGCTACCCCCATCCCACGTGGGAAAATAGTATGGGAAATGGGGTATCTTTGGGTGTCCTTCCCTCTAGATCTAATCATGTCCCTCCACTACCATCCAGTTCTCCATAGCTCCTCCACAAATCAGTCCACTAGCATCAGGCCAAAGCCTCCTCCAAATCCACTAAACTCATGTGATCAGATCATCGAGCACACCAGCATGCCTTTGTGAATATACATACCTAAGGTAAGTGGAGTCAGGAAGGTTTTCCCCAGAATAGTTTGGACCCCAAAAATTTCTCTAAATATACATTCCCAAGGTGACCAAAGGACTGACTTTGGGTTGCCTACTTGAACCTCCCCATTCTTGAGTTTAGGGGTAACCACTAACCTTTCCCATCAATGAGTATCAGTGATAAGAAAAAAGGTAACAATTTCCTTCCCCTTTGACCAGGGATGATGTTACTCCCCTTTTCTAGAACCCATAAAAGGGAACTCCTCCTGAGGTAATCCCCTATAAATCTATGAGAGGTTTCACTCTTCACCCTCTTCACCTCAGCTCGAGAGATGTCCAGATAAATCACCAGACACGACTACCCTAGATATCAACATAGGTGAGGTTTTCATGCTTAAAGCGCCCATTTCCCTCTCCAATTGGGCTCATGGACACAGCCTCTTCCGTCGTCGTCATCTTAATTTTCCATTAATGGAGAGGATAATATGTGCCCTTGTTGAATATTTCACACCATCTTGTTTCTCACACCAAGCATGACTCACATGGGCTTAGAGGTCTATGATGATATGACATTGAAAAAACCAAAAAATCAACTATCAGAACTTTCATTCAAATTCCAACCAAGATACGTAGGATGCCTGCTTGAAGGCCTGAGCTAAAAGGGGTACCCTTCCCAAAGTCTTGCCCAATTATTCCCCCAAAAAATGGGCCTCCTACCAGGTATAATCCCCAAGATAAATGAACTAAGAAAACTATAATTTCCACCATAATTGGGATACGTAGGATGCCTATCCAAGGGATGAGCTCAAGGGACGCTCTACTCAGAATTTAGTCCCTGTAAAATGTTCCCCCAAATTCAAAAGGGCCCCATCCTTGGTGTAAGTCCTGATAAATGAACCACGTGGGCTCTGATTCCTCTCATGAGGATATATAGGAAGCCCATATTATGGGTCCGACCCCAACATAAAACAATATTCTATCCCTCCTGGATGATGATAAACTCTAGAGCACCTCATTTCAAGACCAATGTTAGCACTGTCTCCGTAGCATCAAATACTTGTATATCCATGATGATCCTGCAACCCAAGGGTAACCTGTGGATACACTCTTTAGAAATGAACCTAGGATTCACGTACATATGAACATGGATTAAATCTATAAGAGAGTCCCAAATTAGGAAATAATTCCCCCAAAACGGATGTGATGAGCCTGAGATCCCATCATCTCGACCAATAGAGTAATGAGTGCCTAACTTTGGAAAGTAGGTCCATGAATCATGGATGCCAAGGTTGTTGGGTGTTTATGGCTCTACAAATAAACCCATTGGATAGCATCTGAGAAAATCATTTCCTAAGAGGACTAATTTCCCAAATACTTAACCCCTTGAAATCACCTGGTGAGACCATTTGAGTTTGGCACCTCCTTCATAATGAAAAGGGGGATAAATTATCCAGTCCCCAGAGGGAAACTCCAATTACACCTAAAGAACAATGACATGGATTGGGCCAAAATAAAAATGGTGACTTGAAAGTATCTATAATAACAGACAAATTCTTGTCACCCATTAGACCATTTTTCATTTCCCCAAATGCACCACCTTGGGTCGAAACAGCAATGGTGAACCTGATGTGAATCATCAACCAAAGTGGTAGTGTCACCCTACTCAAGCCCCTTCACCTCATAAAAAGGGTAAGGGATAAGTCGAATAATTGATTATTTATATGGTCAAGAGATGGATATTTTATGGGGTTTTATTGTCGGTATATGTCATATATATATATTTCATGTTTACATAGAAATATTTGGTCCAAATGGAATCTCAGTAACCTTCTCAGACATTCACCTCAGCGATCCCACAGGCGGCCGGGGTCCTAACAAAGAGCAGGAACCCCTCGCCTACCAAACATCTTCAATGATGGGTATCCAACACATTTATTAGAAAGTACCACCAAAATGGTACACTCCCCACAGTGGAGGCTGCCTGAAAAGCCCTATAATATACAAAATATCTACATCCACCTTCTCAGGCATGGCTGGAACCCCTGAACAAGGTGGTCCCAGTGGTCGTCTCAAACCGTTTCAGGAGCTTATCCCTGGAACGTGACAACAAGAACCTCCCTTATGTCAGGGATGCAGATGAAGTTGATACTAATGACTTCATCCCAGCTACACATGGGTCTTACTCATGGGACCGTACCGGAGAGAGTTGCTACTAAAACTACGAGACCAAGTCCTCATTTTGGGGAGGATCTTATGTTGAGTGTACCTACTAAAGTACAAAGGACACATACCCCTCAGGTATCCCACCGAGGGTGGAAAACATACAATCAGAAATAGGCCATCACCCTGATTCTTGAGGAGTAACTCCATCATATAAACACAGTGTCATTCAATGGTTACACATAAAAATCTTCCCCATCTAATAAATCCCACCACAAAAATAGGGTGGCACAATACAAGTGTGTGCATGTTCTTGTCAGTGCTCACCAGTCCCACCGTACAAACAGAGTAGAAAATTACAAGTAGATTCAAATATCTACTGATGATCAATAATCCCATCATCCAAATACGATGGTAACGAGAGAAAGGTTGGAACAAACTCCTACTGATGCATACCAATCCATCCATCCAAATATAGAGGCAAACAAATATGAGAAGAGTCAAATTCCTATGGATGCATATAAAGCCCGTGAGACAAATACAGTGACAAGAAGGTATATATAAATTAATTATCATAAATATGAAGCCCACCAATCAAATACGGTGCCAACCAGAGAATAAAATCAGTGGAATATTCGTTCCTCTGTTTCGGAACAGGATAACTACCAATATCCACTGAAAACCTATGGAGGACCAGAGCAGGCACAAAATCCTGCTCTGACATCAGAATGAGACTTCATACCCATTCCAGCAAAAGATGTATCTCCACATATCCTAGAAATGATGGAATATCATAAATCGATTCCAGAACATATCCTCCATACAGGTCAAGAAATCATTGAATTGGCGTAAAAGGTGAGGAACCAGGCTCACGACCCGATTTCCTCAAACAGAATGATTTACCTTCAAAATGGGTTGGTCACTCTGGAGCAGTTATGCATCCCTACTTCATTCTAGGAGGGTCGATGACAATATCCCAAGATACATGTACAACTATATCATGAACAAACACTCATTCCAACTGGGCGATGTTTGTCTAACATGGTGGTCTCTCTAGGGAAGACATATATCCCTACCAAAACACAAGATGTCCGTCAGCATATCCTAGAGGAATCACGGGAACTAACAAAATAGGGATCCGTATATGAAGGTTGTTACCAACAGTAGAAGAGCTTGGTTACCTACAAGAGAGCGCCAAAAAATGGGATACGCCAAAGACAACTGTAAAATGAAGAGCATATACATGATTCTTCTCTGTTTGAAGCTGGAGTTCTTGACGCCCTTGAGCATATATCAATAGATGACCAAGATCCCATCAATCCATTATCAAATTATGGAAGTGGCAGTAGCAGTTGCAAAGTCCCTCCCCAAAATGTTTCTACCAATAGCTCTGAAGGTCCTCTCTAGAGCACCCACGAGGGATTACTCTGTGGGATAAGAATGATTGATCACGAGATCCTATCTCCTGATACGTGTCAGGATAGCCCTCCCCTTAACCAGAAGAGCAGAAAATAATAAGGCCCTCCCCTTTCCGTCGTTCACCCTGATGGTACTCCCTAGGGTATATGCTATAGATATGATTCTCCTTGTAGTTTGATGTCAAGTCATGATAGTAGTCCTCACTTTAATGATAGCCACTATGATGGCCCTGCCCGCAATAGTAGTTTATGTGAAGTCCCTACCCTCAGTAACATCAAGTGATGAGAAGGTCCTCCCCTCACTGTAGTACATCCTTGAAGGCCCTCCACAGAATGTACACTACAGAAATTCTCCCTGCAGTCAGATATAAAGAAGTGATAGTAGTCCTCTCCATCATAGCAGTAATTAAGGAAGTCCTCCCCTCAGTGGAATCAAGTAGATTGAATGTCATACTCATACTACATCCCACCCTGAAGGTCCTCCCTAGGTAATACTCAATAGGTATATTCCCAGTGGTCAGGCATTAAGTTTCAATGGTAGTATTATCCATTATAGCATCAATTTCCAAGGTCCTTCCCACACTCAAAATTTACACGGGCAAGAAGGTCCTCCCCTTACCAGGGAAAATATGAGAGAGTCCTCCTATGCTAAGGTACTTGGAAATATGGAGTCAAACATGTCAAAAACTCTATCTATTATGAGTGTTATCCATTATTAACTCAAAGACGGTCTAGGGCCACACTCATCTTCTAAGCCACCCCTGCACCACTCACATATCAATGAGGCTCTCACCAGCCCAGATGCTTGGAACAAAATCATTAAGAAGCAGTCAATATGGGCATATCAAGAAGAGGAGTACCTGGAAGAATAACAACAGGATATGTTTCTTGGGAGAAGACAACTACCTAGGGATGATATACCAGTGATGAATTATCCCAAGAACACTTTTCACTTCAACATACCAAGGGAGTTGTCCAAGGAATGTATGTTTAACATTTTCCTCAATATCTAGAAAAATCTATACCAGCTAAAAGAAAAATTCTTGTCCTATGAAGGGTATACAGACCATGTCAACATATTAGGAGAGCTTCACCATCTGATCGACCTAGAATCCCTCCTGTCTGCATGATGGTCACAATCAAAAGGGAAAAAGAAAGACCTTGAACTGGTCTACCTCTATATGTTACACAAGTTGTGTTTCCTCATCCTTGATCCCCCGTCTGGAGTTCATATCCGGGGGGTGGGGAGAACATGGAGCTCTACACTTCACCCCATGTCTCATCCAGAAAAACTCATCAAAAATGTCATCTTGAAATTTCATTACCTAGAGGTATCAATCAAATGAAATCCATGCTCAAGAAAGATAGAACTCTCAACCAGAACTAGTCTTGAGTAAGTCTCAAAAGAATTATCCCTAACGAGATCAATCCATCAAGAATCTTATAAGCCAGGAAACCGAGAACATCCAACTAGCTTCCTATATACAAAAATCCAACCAAAAATCAATGCTCGTGTCCTTAAAATAAAATAAATAACATGCAAACCCAGTTCCATACATGACTCACACTCGCGTGGGAGTGTGTGAAACCAAGAAGGAAGTAATAGCGGCAGCTACCGATGCAATATGAGAACAGCCCCAGACCATAAGGATGGGGCCATTTTTAACTCAAAATTCCTTTGTAAGATCCATGAATATGATCCATTGTTCATCAATGAATGAACAGTAGCAACCCTAGCCCATAGGGCTAGGGTAATTTTTACCTCAAATTCATGCATAGTGGACGTCTGTATTCTCCCATCTAGGAAGAAAAAGGAGCATAGAGGTCACTTTTTCAGTCCCATCTTGTGGTTCATACCCATTGGGATGAAGGCATATTGAAAGTTCATATCAGGTCTCCCTTTGGGTCACTCTTCACTAATAAATATGAAGAATACCACATAATGGAAGGAGAATGTCCAAAAAAGGATGCAAAAATCTCTCTTACCATTTGACAACAGGTACACCTCCCCCAATATAGTATGCATTAGTGAACGTGGTGGATGTTAGTCACATATACCCCATAGGAAGTGATACAAATAAAGAGGATACAAAAGAAGATGGTTCTTTCCCAGTGGCGGCCCACACTGAGTCTAATGGTGTGCATACCCAGAACAAGAGAGCTTCCCTAAATTTGGGCGCACCCTTATCAAACCCATTACTACCTCTTTTGAAAATCCCCAACCAGGAGAAGAATAAATCACAGGTCATCTATTACCCACCACCTCCTCCTCCTGAGAATGTGTCTCTCACGCTTGAGGAAAGATTCGCCAAGTAGGAGGAAGAAATGAAAGAGCTCAGGAAAATCAATACCAAGCTTCATCAGGGAAGATATCTTTCCGAATGTGTTCTTTAAGGGGAACGTCAACAGGTGTTCCTAGAAGGGGTGCATCTACCACAGGAACTCATCCCGGTAAATGAAAC
Source organism: Viscum album (assembly GCA_963277665.1). Taxonomy (NCBI): domain Eukaryota; kingdom Viridiplantae; phylum Streptophyta; class Magnoliopsida; order Santalales; family Viscaceae; genus Viscum; species Viscum album. The sequence goes on along the minus strand of OY728159.1, from coordinate 971,449,252 downwards.
TAAGCTTGGATGCCCCTCCATTATAGCATCGAGACCATCAATCTACTAGAATCCAACCCCAAAATGATATAAAGTCTTCCCTCCATTGGGGAAGCGGCCATAATATATTCAGTAAAACCCACAAAGGATGATCCCAGTTGGGTATTCACCCTAAATTCCAATAGTGCGGACATGTCCAATTTTTCCCCTACTGCACCCGCCCAAGATCATGTCTTGTAGGATATGCATCAAGGGATCTTGAATACCATCGAGCAATTGATAACTTGACTAGAATCCATGGAAGCACAGAGCAATTTGATACAACCATAACAAAAACCTTACCCTGATTGGGTGAGCAATTTTCCGCCACTTCTAAACTTCAAGAACCCCGTATTCCCGATGTTTAGTGGTTCAAGAGACCCAGAACAACATCTAATACACTATGCATCTTACTATGACCCCATGATGGGCACCCTAGAGCAACAAGAAGTAGTGAAACTCAGGTTCTTCATGTGAAATCTGTAGGGTTTAGCCTTTGTTTTGTATATGAGTTTTCCATAAAAATAAATCATAGGTTGGGAGGAACCCCAGCGACCATTTATCAATTAGTTCAGTTTGACATTTCCTTGAACAATAGTCAGTGATCTCATGAACTGTATGCAGTGAGATAATGAAAGAGTTTCAGATTTCATATCTATATGGAAAGGCCTAACTTACTCCCTGAACCAGCCACTCTCCCAAGATAAAATGCTCGCAATGTGCATCGATAATCTCCATGATGAATTGTGGACGCCACTCATCCCAGTGAAGTGCACAAGGGGGTGTCGATATTTCTCTGTCATTTCCCAAAGGATAAGAGACTCCTTGTAGTGGACCAATCTCAAGTCCCAAGTGGCTTCATCAGAACTAGTAAAAAGAATAGGAAAATATGAAGTGACATCTATCATGCTTAAGCCACCCTCAGCACTAGCTCCAATTGTAAAGCCTCCACCAAACCGTGTAGGACCCCCTGGATGCCAAAAGTCATCCCCACCTCGACAAGATGAGTGAAGTGGTGATAAAAGAAATTAGTTTTAGGAATGAAGAAATAAAGTATACTCATTCTGAGATGAATAAGTTTGTGGCTATTTCATAGCAGCCATGAATTACAACTTGTTCCATCTACCAGAGCCAAAGTGAGTCGATGAAGTGGGTCTCGATGACTGTCTAAATTATTTTCCCCACCACTGAATATTGGGACACACCATAAAGGAGTGATTCATCATCAAGGATCTCATGCAAATGATGGTGGATTCTAGAAAAGTCACGTTAGGTCTACAACCGACACCAGTAGCATATGTCTCCACCTTGGAACCAAGAGAGGAAGAGGACTAAGAAACATTCACTAGCAAAAAGGATAAAAAATTTGACAGTTGGATTACTCATAATACATTCAACTGAGCACATGGAATCCTCCATGCATAGTTGAAGCGACCAACCATGTCCCCAATAGCTCCTGATGCAACATAACTAGCATCCTCGGTCCCACAATCCTCTAAGGGCCAAAAATTTATAAAGTAGGAGCATGAATATGAGCCAGCACCAAAGTCAAAACTGGTCTTGAAACATTCAGTGTAACACCCCAAGATTCCATGATACACTTCTCTTTGAGTAATACAGTAGCGTGTGTTGTACGCAACTTCGAGTTCTAACACACCACAACTAATCAAACTAGCCGTTATGAATAGTAATACCCACTTTTTGAAATTTTATAATTTTTAACATTCAAAATGGACTTCATTTTTGGATTCATAATATTGAAATTATCTTAGGGTGAATTGTTGGTATTTTTCTGAAAACTTTCAATTTTTGATGAATAGTGAAAAACACTTTGTTATAGTTTAAAACCAAAATTTTATTTAAATAATTATTTATTTTATTTAAATTTATTTTAGGTCAAAATATATACATAATACCAATATAATTTCAATTTAATTCATTGGAGTCAGTTTATAACAATTTTAGATATATAAAAATTTTATTGAACTTTTTACCGTCTTTTACCCACCTCATAGGAGCATTTGCAAATTTACATAAAACTTAATTTTACCGCTTCTGTGAGTTGAATTCCAAAAATCTGAGATACACGGTTTATATCAGTAAATAAAATGTGATTTAATGAGATGAAAATAATTTTTAGTGAATAGTAACTTTTGACTTTTATTTACAGTGGTTAAAAGTAAATAGGGTAATTAAAGGTAAAAATGATATTATAATTACCCTAACACATGTCCTAATTCTATTGGATAAGTGTTATTCGACCAAAAACAACCTTAGTAATAAAATATGATCCTTTAGGTTCATGTGGATTAGATTGGGACATTTATTATTATTTAATTCAAAGAAGAGTTAAAAGTGTTAAATTCAAGTTTTCATAACTAAAAAATTTTTAATATAGTGTTAAACACTATATATATTTGACTATAAATATTAATTATAAAGATAAAAATATTTACTAAATAAGGGTATTCTATTTATAATTTTTATAAATTAAATAATTTAATTTATTTATGACACAATGATGATGCAGTAATTACCTTATTAATTAAATATTAAAATAATTAATATTACAAATACCAAAATATATATAATTTGAGAATTTTTATGAATTACACTAATTTTATAGGTTAATATGACATAATAGGGTTAATTAATTAAATTTTTTTGAAGTAATAATGATGTTATGAATTTAGAAAAAATAAAATACCAAATAGTGTCAAAATTGACATAAAAGAGTTTTTAAAACAAATATTATATTATTAATTGGTATTCTATTCCTAAAAATCTAAGGTTCATAAAAAGGGATTAAATACTGTTATATATGTCATTAATTAACAACTTTGGGTACTCTTGGAAGTTTATAGTAAGTTTATTAACCATATAATATAAAAATATAAAGAGACATGGTAAATGTCAAACTATTTAACTAAGAGTTAAATCTAAAAGATAAGGTTAATATAGTAACCCAAACCTATCTAAAACCTATTGGTTGAGTGGTTTTTGACCTATACCTACCTTATCCTTTAAATAATTCATTTTTAGCAATTATAAACCGAAAATTATTTTCTTATAAAATAATATTTCTAGCTTTTCCTAAGGTGCCCCTCACCCCTCTTATAAAAGGGTACTTCCCCTTCTCTCTAACTCACACCATAAAAGCCTTTTGGATCAGCCAACCCCTACCCAAATACCCTCTCAACTATCTTCCCTTAATTCTATATGTATTTCTTTAGTCATGAATCCATCCTAAGGATCCCTTTTGATCAAATCAAAAGGAAGAACCCGAATAAGAGGTAAATATCTCACCACCTCTTTCATGTTTTTTCTTCTTCCACTTATTATTTAGTTGTTTTTTCCATTCTAAAATAATAAATATACTATATTATATATAATGTGATGTTACTATAAATATGGTACAACCATATTCATTATTCTATCCATCCTTTGAATGACATGTCACTATACATGCGTACGTACGGCTTACCGTCTCCACGTCGTGGTGTAGTTGTTATTCAATACATTATTATTTGTATGGGTATAATAATGATGTATAAATGATGTAAATAATAAATATAAAATGGTAATTATTCTGTATATATGATATACCATCCAATTATATATGATTTTAATATCAAAAGAATGATATTGTCGCTTGTGCGTACGTACGGATTATCGTCTCCACGAACATGATGAGATTCATTCTCCATCGTATCCATTCGAGAATAATTTTCATTAGATAATTAAAAATAATGTTTAAAGACTTAATATCATTCTGAATATGAATAAGATACATCCTATCCATAACAAACATTACTTACATAATAATTCATATAAAGGAAAATGAATCAGTTAACACCCGAAATGATGATAATACTAAAATATTATTAACAAAGAAATATTAAAAGATCATATATGATATCATATTAATGTATATTATTCTTGTATAGTTTAATAAAAATTATTTCACCATTATATAGGAGGTTAAAATACCCTCGTCCAAGTAAAAGTACAAGGTAAGGGTTAATTCTACAACCTCTTCATTATTCAAGGTTGTTTATATATAATTATCTACTGGGACCTATTTATCATCCACATCAATTTTTTCCTAAAAATGTATTCCAAAACATTTTTAATACTTACTAGACTATAGGTTAAAGTAATTTATACCCTTATTTGACCTTATAAGTTTTGAAAGGAATCTTTTCATCATTTTCCAAACAAGTTACTTTATAACCTTTTTGACAAAATTAAGGTAAGGATGTTTTCTTAACTTATATGGAGGGTGAAACTATATTTCGCTGTTATAACATCGTCAAAGCTTCCTTTACAAGCTTATAAGAATATTTTCAAAATAAATGTTTTATTTTATAATTATTTAAATTTAAATGATTTCAAAAAAAGAATTATATATTTCTCTCAAATAGTTTTGATTTCATCTATGTCAACATCCTTTAATGGATTTTAATCTTGTTTGAAGTTGACTTATTATAATACAAATCTCTCATTTTGTATTGAAGTTTTTGTGATATTTTTGATTGTGGATGTGTTATTTTTCTACCATTCATGGTTTATGGATAAAGTATTGACATTTTTTATGCTAGTTTTAATATGAATGTTTATGTTATGTTAAAAACCTTTCATATGAGGAATGAATTAGACTTAGTAAGTAACAGGTGGAGCCTACTATAGCTCCTCGATACATCGGTAGGTCTCATGAGATAAACTAGTGTCTTGGCATAGGGCCTTGAAAAAATCTTATTTGTAGTATTTCTACAAGGCCTTGACTATGTGGTTATGAAGTCTGGCATTATACATTCCATCATTATGAAAGTGGATATTGATATTGTATGTGATTATTAGACTAGTATAATATCCATGTGAGTAAGTAAATTGAATTATTTTGATTTATATTTTCCATATTATGATTAATTTTATGTTTAAAAGGCTTTTGTTTTAGTTCTATACATTTCCTTAAATGTTTATTCTTATTTATGAAACTTTGCACTATATTGTTATCCTTACTGAGCATCTGAGCTCACCCCTTTCTATGTTTTATTTTTTCCAGGATGTGAAGAATTATATTATGACTGACCTGTAAGGATAGTCTATGAGATCTCAGTGTTGTCTATGGAAAAAATTTTGTTGTAGTTTCCCATTTTATGATGTAATGTAAACCTTATGAATGTATCTAGTGCTTCCAAGGATACTAAACTAATCGGTCTTTCAAGACTTGATCTTTTGTGAGCATGCCAATGATATTTAATAATGCACTGACTCTGGGATTCTGGGGTCGGGGCATTACATTTGGTATCAAAGGAAGTTTAGTAAAAACCTTGGAAACTAGATTTAGAAAAAACCTTGATTAGAGCACATCATCCTAAGATAGACTTTGAGGTTTAGTATAAAATAATTTCCTAGAATTTTGGTACTATAGATATTTTGTGAGTTTTCAAAGAAATACATCCCTTATGGATATGAGTTGGTAGAGGTGGCTCTAGCACAGATGTACCTAGGGGTAAAACCCGAAAACACTGCTTTGAGTTAGGCTTGAACGGGAACTGGTGCACAACAATGGGTCTTGCTACACTCTTGGTTACAACACTCCCAGGGGACATGCTTAGGATAATTCTTGTTTTCTTTACAATCCATTATGAAGGGTTTATGAGTATATACTTCCTCAAATAAAAAGTTTTTTATGATTATGGATTATATCCATAAACTGTTCAATTCATGTTAAGTGTTTTACAAGTTTGGAATTATGTATTTCGATTCATAAACTAATATAGTTTATGCCATTGTTTACAAATGGCACCTAGTGGAAGGAATGGAAATTGTATCAATTCACGTAATCCATGTAGGGATTTTCCTCTTACTCAAGATAATTATTGTGGATCTGGTGATGTAGTTGGTGTTGATCAGCTTATCATCATACTAGGACAACTCACACAGGTTATGAATAATAACATTACCTGTATGGAGAACCTTGATCCACAACATGAAGGATAAATGTTAGACAATTTCATGAGGTAAAAACCATTAACATTAAATGGGAGTACAAATCCATTAGTGTCTGATCAATGGATAAATTCTTTAGAGAAAATATTCCACGCCTTTGGGAGTAGTGAAAGGGAAAAAGTTGTTAGGGAAGTTTACCGCCTCACTGGAGATGATGATCAATGGTGGTCATTGATTTAAAACACAAAGGAATATGATGAAGTATCAAATATGGAATGTACGGAGTTCAAAGAAATTTTCTATGAAAAATACTTTCCTCATGACCATCGAGTAGATATGGAAATACAATTTCTGAGTTTGAGGCAAAAGGAGGATGAGAATGTCGCAAAGTATGAAGCTAACTTTACAAGGTTAGCGAGGCATGCTGTAGATTATATACGTAACCCAAGAAGTAAGATTGATCATTTCTTTGATGGGTTAAAACAATTTCTCCATCGAGCATTAGTATCAAAATCCTTCTCATCGTACGAAGATATTGTCTCATGTGCTATCAAGACAGAAAAAGAATTCTCTATGTCTTAAAACTTTAAAGCAATGTAAGAGAAAAGGAGATCTACTGAACACTATGGAAATGGAAATAAGGGGAAGAAGGGAAATTTTGAATATTCGTCCTGTAGTAAATGTGGGAAGAAACACCCTAGTAATTTTCTGAATGGAATGAGATTCTGTTACAAGTGTGGTGAAAAAGGCCACCAAGATCATGATTGTAAGGGGAAGAAAGAGGTTGTTAATGTTGGATGCTACAATTTTAGAGAAAGGGGACAGTATTCAAATGAATGTCCTAAGTATCAAGGTAACTTACCTAAAAAAAGGCCAAGGGATCAAGGCCAAGCTTATTCTATCACTACTGCTGAGGTTGAAGCTCTAAAATATGTAGTGGAAGGTAATTTAATGGTATATTCAAGATTATCCAATGATTTATTTGATTCCAGATCATTGAATTGTTTCATATCTTCCCAGTTTTCTAATAAAATTAGATATTTTCAATTTGAATTAACAAGGGAGTTATCATTTTAAACACCTAAGGGAAGTATCATTGCAAAAAAGTTTTGTGAATCAGTTCCCATTAGGGTATATAAATATTCTTTATCTATTCATGTCATCGTCATGCCCATGATTGAATTTGATATAATACTTGGTATGGATTGGATTTTGGACCATGAATCGAAAATTTATTATAATAAGAAGGAGGTTACAATTCTCTATTATGATATGGAGTACCTTATCTTTAGAGCAGAAATTCCACCACCTAATTCTTATCTAGATCCTCCCCTAGTAGCTCAACTAAATTCAATTATTGGGGAGGAGGAGAATGAAATAACTGTGGGTGAGGAAAATAATTTTCAAATAGAGGATGTACCTATTGTGCATGAATATTTTGATGTGTTTCCATAAGATTTACCTGGACATCCTCTAGAACGAGAAATTGAGTTTTCCATTGACTTAATTCCTAGTTCAAGGCCCATATCGAAAACCCCTTATAGAATGGCCACTATGGAATTAGTGGAAATAAAGAAAAAACTATTGGAATTGAGTAATAAAGGATTTATTCACCCTATTGTTTCTCCATGGGGAGCCCCTATTCTTTTTATTAAGAAGAAAGATGGATCTATGAGGTTGTGCATTGATTGCAGGGACATCAATGCTATAACAATAAAGAACAAGTATCCCCTATCTCGCATTGATGATTTATTCAACCAACTTCATGGAGCTCAATACTTTTCAAATATTGAAATTCGATCTAGTTATCATCAATTGTGTGTGAAGAAGGAAGACATTCCGAAAACAGCATTTCGAAACAGGTACATGAATTATGAGTTTACAGTAATGCCTTTTGGATTGACTAATGCACCCTCTGTCTTCATGAATCTAATGAATAGAGTTTTCACGGAATATCTTTATGACTTTGTAGTGGTATTTATTGATGATATTTTTGTATACTCCAGAAGCTATGAATATCATGAAAATAACTTGTGCATTATTCTAAAGACTCTAAGAAAACATGAATTATATGGGAAGTTTAGCAAGTGTGAATTCTGGATTCAGAAGATTTCTTTACTTGGCCATACTATCTCTAATAATGGAATCTCTGTTGATCCCTCTAATACCAGGAAATCCAAGAATGGCCAGCACCAATGATTATAACTGTGGTACACAGTTTTTTGGTTTAGCAGGTTATTATTGGTGTTTAGTCCAGAATTTTTCCCGATTGGATAACCCATTAACGAAGCTCACACGTAAAGGGGTTAAATTTGTTTAGATAAAAGAGTGTAAATAATGTTTTGAAGAATTGAAGAGAAGATTAGTCAATGCTCTTATCTTGACTCTACCATCTATGAATGATGGGATTGTTATTTATAGTGGTGCATCAAAGAAAGGACTTGGTTGTGTCCTTATGCAGAATGATAGGGTTATTTCCTATGCATCAAGACAGCTAAAATTCATGATAAAAACTATCATACTCATGATATTGAGTTATAAAATATAACATTTTCTTTGAATATATGAAGACATTATCACTATGGTGAAAAATGTGATATATATACCAATCAAAAGAGTTTGAAGTGTATTTTCTCATAGAAATAACTCAACATGAGGAAAAGGAAATGGCTTGAAATACTCAAGGATTATGATTGCACCATACACTACCACACATGAAAATAAAATAAGGTGGCCAATGATTTGAACAGAAAGGATCATGGAGTTCTGAACAAGATGAGAGTTTAAAAGGATTATATATACAAGGATCTAGTAAAGTTGGACATGGGGATAACCATGGAAGGTGAAACATAAAAAAATTCAAATTGTTGTCAAACCATCTTTACTAGAAAAGATAAAGAGTTCTCAAACCAATGATGAAGAGTTTCAAAAGAATATTAATGATGTGAATGATGGGAGATTGAGTGAATTTGTGTATGAAGATGGAATTTTGAAATTTGGGAAGAGTCTTTGTGTTCCTGATATACCTGATCTAAAAAGGGAATTGTTGGATGATTCCCATAGTTCTAATTTCTCTATATACCTTGGTATCAATAATATGTATAGAGATTTGAAGGGAAATTTTTGGTGGGACAACATGAAGAGGGAGATTTCTGATTTTGTGTCAAGAGGTATGGTTTGTCAACAAGTGAAATTTGGAAGGCAACACCCTGGAGGAGTCATGAAACCTCCTCCCATACCTGAGTGGAAATGGGAGAATATTATGATGGACTTTGTCATGGGACTACCAAAGACTCCTAGAAGGAACAATGCAATATGGGTCATTGTTGATCGTCTTACCAAGTTAGTACATTTTCTTGTTATAAGATAAGATTTACCAGTTGAACGTCTAGAAAGATTATATATTAATGAAGTTTTGAGACTTCATGGAGTACCCCTATCAATTTTTTGTGATTGTGATCCATGTTTTACATCAAGATTCTGGAAAAGTCTTCAGAAATCCTTAGATACTGAACTTCGTTTGAGCACTACCTACAACCTCCAAACTGATGGACAATCAGAACAGAGTATTAAACCCATAGAAGACATGTTGAGATCATGATCACTTGACTTTCAAGGTATGTGGGATCAATATTTACCTCGGGTAGAATTTTCCTATAACAATAGCTTCCATTCAAGTATTCAGATGGCACCATATGAAGCATTTTTACGGAAAGAGATGTTGCACACCAACTTGTTGGGATGATGTTGGTGAAAGAAAACTCATAGGCTGAGAACTTGTGGAGGAAACGATGGAAAAGGTGAAGGTAATCCAAACCCACATCAAAGTAGCTCAAAGTAGGCAGAAGAGTTATGCTGATAACCGAAGGAAGGATTTGGAATTTTAGGTAGGAGATCATGTTATCTTGAAGGTATCTCTATGGAAGGGTGTTAAACATTTCAGTAAGAAGGAAAAATTAAGTCCCATGTACATCATACCTTTCGATATTATAGAATGAATTTGGGTTATAGCTTACTGTTTGGAAATGCCGCCAAGTCTCTCCAAAGTTCACGATGTGTTACACGTATCACTATTGAGAAAATACATGCCTGACCCAACGCATGTACTCACCTATGGGGAATTAGAACTATAAACCGATCTGTCTTATTTCAAAGATCCAGTAAATGTTCTTGATACAAGAGAACAAATGCTAAGAAACCGGACGAATCGTCTGGTAAAAGTTCTATGGAGAAATCATAAGATGGAAGAGGCAACGTGGGAACCTGAGGAACTTATGATGAAGAACCACTCGAGTCTTTTTATGCAGTAATATTCTAGAAATTTCTAGGATGAAATTATTTTAAGGAGGGTATAATGTAACACCCCAATCATCCACAATACGCTTCTCTTTGAGTAATACAATAGCGTGTGTTGTACACAACTTCGAGTTCTAACAAACCACAACCAATAAAACTAGCTGTTATGAATAGTAATACCCACTTTTTAAAATTTAATAAATTTTATCTTTCAAAATGGACTTCGTTTTTGGATTTAGAATATCGAAATTATCTTAGGGTGAATTTTTGGTATTTTTCTAAAAACATTCAATTTTTGATGAATAGTGAAAAACACTGAGTTGTAGTTTAAAACCAAATTTTTATTTAAATAATTATTTATTTTATTTAAATTTATTTTAGGTCAAAATAGATACATAATACCTATATAATTTCAATGTAATTCATTAGATTCAGTTTATAATAATTTTAGATATATAAAAATTTTATTGAACTTTTTACAGTCTTTACCCACCTCCTAGGAGCATTTGCAAATTTACATAAAACGTAATTTTAGCTCTTATGTGAGTTGAATTTCGAAAATCTGAGATACATGGTTGATATCAGTAAGAAAAATGTGATACAATGAGATGAAAATAATTTTTGGTGAATAGTAACTTTTGACTTTTATTTACCGCGGTTAAAAGTAAATAGGGTAATCAAAGGTAAAAATGATATTATAATTACCCTAACACATGTACTAATTCTATTAGATAAGTTTTATTCGAAAAAAAATAACCTTAGGAATAAAATATGATCCTTTAGGTCCACTTGGATTAGATTAGGACATTTATTATTATTTAATTCAAAGAAGAGTTAAAAGTGTTAAATTCATGTTTTCATAACTAAAAAATTTTTAATATAGGGTTAAACACAGTATAAATTCTACTACAAATATTCATTAGAAATTTAAAATTATTTCCTACATAATGGTATTCTATTTATAATTTTTAGACATTAAATAATTTAATTTATTTACGACATAATGATGATGCGGGAATTACCTTATTAATGAAATATTAAAGTATTTAATATTATAAATACCCTTATAAATGTAATTTGGGACTTATTATAAATTAAACTAATTTTATTGGTTAATATGACATGTTAAGGTTGATTAAATAAATTTTTTTGAAGTAATAATGTTGTTATGAATTTAGCAAAAACAAAATACCAAATAGTGTCAAAATTGACTAAAAGAGTTTTTAAAATAAATATTTTATTATTAAATGGTATTCTATTCTTAAAAATCTAAGGATCATCCAAAGGGCTTAAATACTTTTATATATGTCATTAATTATGAACTTGGGGTTCTCTTGGAAGTTTATAGTAAGTTTATTAACCATATAATATAAAAATACAAAGAGACATGGTAAATGTCAAACTATTTAACTAAGAGTTAAATCTAAAAGATAAGGTTAATATAGTGACCGAAACTTGTCTAAAACCTATTGGTAGATTGGTTTTAGAAACATCCCCATATTAACCTTTAAATAATTTATTTTGGAGCCATTATAAACCAAAAACTATTTTATTATAAAATAAATTTCTAGCTTTTCCTAAGGTGTCCCTCACCCCTCCTATAAAATGGTACTTCCCCTTCGCTCTAATTCACACCTTCAAAGCCATTTGTCTCAGCTAAACCCTACCCAAATACCCTCCCAAAATTCCTCCCTTCATCATAGATTCCTTCATTTAGTTAGAAAGCCAACCTAAAGATCCCTTTTGACCAAATCAAAAGGAAGAACTATAAGAAGAGGTAAATATCTCACCACCTCTTTCATGTATTTTCTTCTTCCACTTATTCTTTCCTTGTTGTTTACATTCTAAAATAATAACTCTAGTATCATATATATACTGTGATGTTATTATAAATATTTTACAACCATATTCATTATTCTACCCTTCATTTGAATGACATGTCTCCATACATGCTTACGTACGGCTTACCGTCTCCACGTCATGGTGTAGTTGTTATTCAATACATTATTATTTGGATGGGTATAATAATGATGTATAAATGATGTAAATAATAAATATAACCTGATAATTATTCTGTATATATGATATACCATCTAATTATATACGATTTTAATATCAAAAGAATGATATTGTCGCTCGTGCGTACGTACGGATTACCGTCTCCACGAACACGATGATATTCATTCCCCATCGTATCCATTCAAGAATAATTTTAATTATATGATTAAAAATAATGTTTAAAGACTTAATATCATTCTTAATATGAATAAGATACATCCAATCCATAACAAACATTACTTACGTAACAAATCATATAAAGGAAAATGAATTAGTTAACACCCAAAACAACGATAATACTAAAATATTATTATCAAAGCAATTTTAAAAGATCATATATGATATCATATTAATGTATATGATTATTGTATAATTTAATAACAATTATTTCCCCATTATACGGGAGGTTAACCTACCCTCAACTAAGTGAAAGTACAAGGTAAGGGTTAATTCTAAAACCTCTTCATTATTCAAGGTTGTTTATATGTAATTATCTACTGGGACCTCTTTATCATCCACATCCATGTTTTCCTAAAAATGTATTCCAAAACATTTTTACTACTTACTAGACTATGGGTTAAAGTCATTTATACCCTTATTTGACCTTATACGTTAATGAATCTTTCATTAATTTTCCAAACAAGTTACTTTATGAATTTGTCGACAAAATTAAGGTAAGAATGTTTTTTAACTTATACAGAGGGTGCGGCTATATTCCACCGTTATAACATCGTCGAAGCTTCCCTTAAAAGCTTATAAGAATATTTTCAAAATAAATGTTTTCTTTTATAATTATGTAACTTTAAATGATTTCAAAAAAATAATGATTTATTTCTCTCAAACAGTTTTGATTTCATCTATGTCAACAACCATTAATGGATTTTAATATTGTTTGAAGTTGATTTATTATGATACAAATATTCCATTTTGTATTTAAGGTTTTGTGATATTTTTGACTATGCATGTGTTATTTTTCTACCATTCATGGTTTATGGATAAATTATTGACATTTCATATGCCGGTTTTAATACGAATGTTTATGTTATGTTTAAAACTTTTCATATGAGGAATGCATTGGACTTAGTAAGTAACGGGTGGAGCCCACTACAGCTCCTCGATGAATCGGTAGGTCTCATGAGACAAAATACTATCTTGGCACAAGGCCTTTACAAAATCATATTTGTAGTCTTGGAAAAAGGCCTTGACTATGTGGTTATGAAGTCTGGAATTAAGCATTCCATCATTATGAAAGTGGATATTGATATTTCATGTGATAATTCGACTAGTAGAATATCCATGTGAGTAAGTAAATGGAATTATTTTGATTTATATTTTCCATATTATGATAAATTTCATGTTGAAAAGGATTTTTTTTTAGTTTTATACATTTCCTTAAATGTTTATACTTATTTATGAAAGTTTTCGCTATATCGTTATCCTTACTGAGAATCTGAGCTCACCCCTTTATATGTTTTATTTTTTCCAGGATGCAAAAAAGTATATTATGACTGACTGGAAGGGATATTCTATGGGATCTCAGTGTTGTCTATGGAAACAATGTTGTTGTACTTTTCTATTTTATGATGTAATGTCAACCTTATGAATGTATCTAGTACTTCCAAGGCTACTAAACTCATTGGTCTTTCGAGACTTGATCTTTTATGACCATGCCAATGATACGTAATAATGCACCAACTCTAGGCTCCTGGGGTTGGGGCGTTACATTCAGAATTCATGTCATAAGTGTAGCGACTCGGGTTTTTGGCCCTGTCAGACTTTGGAATATTTCTACAAATAATTCCAGAGCTAGGCGCGAAGACGGCGTGCGATTCTGAGGCCCGGTGTGCCCGGAATTAATTTTATAAAAATATTAAGTATTTTTATACTATGCACGTGGCGGGGGTTTTATATCTCCTAAACGGTAGCTCAGAACGGGAATATGAGGGCACAGTTGCGTCCGGAACGTTTCTTTTACCCTAGGAGGGGTGTAATCTTTGCGGGCGCGGGCCTGCGGTGAGAAACGCCACCAGGGGCATTTCCGTAAATAAGTAGCAAGTTAGTGTGCAAGCGTCGGCTCGAATAACTTCTGAACGGAGTCTCGGATGGAAAATCTGAGACTGCCGTTGCGTTCAGAACGGCGCATTTACCCTAGCGGTGACCTTACTTTTGTTCGCATCGTGCGTCGGGTCCGAGGCGGGTTTGGCGCCGGCGGGCGGCTGATATAAATATCAGCGCCCCCCCCCCCCCTTTAATCGTTCTTCGTCGTTCTTCGCCGCCACTCTGCCGAATCGAGCAAACGAAGCACCCACGAGCTCAGAATTCGACGGTGGACGTTCCAGGAGCGTGCAACGGAAGCTCTGGAGTGCGGATCTGAGGCAGAACGTCGGCGTTTCGCCCGCAAGGTAGGCGGATTTGAGTTTTAACCCCTGATCCCGTTTTTGCTGCGTTTTTCTGCAAATTGAAGCCGTAATAGTGTAGATCGGGTCCCGAGGGTCGTGTAGACGCCTCCGGATCGCGAAACGGACCACCGGGGTGCTCCCGGCGGTCCGCGGAAGGTCCGCCGGCGCGGCGGCGGAGCCGCGGTGGCGCGCCGGCGGCGCGAGGCGGCGGCCGGTCCAGGCCGGACGGTGCCGGTCCGACCTCTTTTCGCATACGGGGGTCTTTAAACCCCCATATCTTGCACTCCGGGAGTCAGATTCGCGCGCCGTTTGCGGAGACATGACCCTGACGACGAGGCGAACCCTCCGGTATGGGTTCGAGGGTTTAAAGGTTCGGGATCGAGGCCCGGGATCTAGAAACGTCGTATAAAATAATATTATTTTATTATTTTACGACTTCGGGCCGTTGTAACTTCTACCCGGAGTGTCTGATTGACGTTCCGTCAGTGGTGTTGATACCTTGATGGTACGACGGACTTTTTGAGATGGTTTCCAGGTGTTGGGTCTGAGAACGGGGTGCGGGCCCCATGGGGCCGGTTTTTGGCGTTTACGGAGAAACGCAGCTTTTGCACCAGGAGTCCGATTTTGGCGAATGAATAGTTGATCCTGTGTGTTTTTCCAAGAGGATCACAATGGTGTGATCTGTTCGATGAGTTTCGGAATCCAGGCGTGGGCCCCACCCGAGCCGGCCTTCGGTGAATAGTACCTTTTTCACTGGGTGTCCGTTTTGGGCGAGCGAGTAGTCGATTCCGCTTGTTTTTCCGAGGGGATCGTCGTGGTGTGATCCGCTCGATGGGTTTCGGGATCGTTGTGTGGGCCCCGCACGAGCTAGCTATGGTGAATAGTGCCTTTTTCACCGGTGCTCCGTTTCGGGCGAGTAAACAGCCTATCATGCGTGTTTTCCTGCGTGGAACGTGATGGTGGCCTTGGTTTTGGCTTCAGAGGTGCGCAGTGTGGCGTTGTGGAGAGTCGCTTGGGTTAGCGACGTTTGAACCAACAGTGGTTGAGGGTTCTCCCTTGGTTCGTTCCTACGAGGGTTCGTGTGGTATCACAACCTTCGTATGGGTTTGTGATCCTCTCGATGTGATGTTTAAACTGTTAGAGTTGTGGTATCCCTCCGGTGGGCCCGGAGTGGATCCTCTAGCATCTTTACCCTAGATCGGGTTCTTGGTATCGCTGTGACCGTTTATTTACAGGCGGCGATCCCCTATCTAGCAGGTTAACCCCGTAGGGTTTGTGGCATCATCAGACATATGATCCCCTACGCGGTGGGTCGTGCACAGTAGGGTTGTGGAATTGTCGGGCTTACGATCCCCTACTCAACATGATGTTAATAGTAGGGTTGCGGTATCGTTGGTTATACGATCCCCTACTCAGCGCTTGGTGACGGTAGGGTTGCGATATCGTTGGTTATGCGATCCCCTACTCAGCGCGTGGTTTCGGTAGGGTTGCGGCATCGTCGGTTCGATCCCCTACATCGTGAGTTATACCAGATAGGGTTTTGGTATCATCGCGACCATCTTTATATGGACGATGATCTTCTATCTGAGTGTGGAGCTCCTGTCGTATGCCAGATCGGGTTGTGGTATCCCCCAGCAGATCCTGGGTGTGATCCCCTATCTGTGAGAACTACGTATGCCAGATCGGGTCGTGGTATCCCCCATCGGACCCTGGGAGTGATCCCCTATCTGTGAGCTACGTATACCGGAGTGGGTCTTGGTATCCCCTAGCGGACCCTAGCGGCGATCCCCTATCCGAGGAGTTTGGTGGTTATGTTGTTTCAGCGAGGTTTCCTCAGTGATGTTATCCGACGAGCGTGGTCTCTCGGGTGAGCGTCTGAGATGTTTGTTTGGGACCCGATGGAGTGTATCTCTCGGATGAGTGTCATCTGGTATGACAGTGTTTGTGGTGTACTCTCCTGGTTGTGGACAGTTGCTGGTGATGAGGTCGGTACCTCTTGTGGCTTTGTGGCATGAGCTGTGTATATCTGGATTGTTCAAGGTGTATGTATGGGCATACACCTGAGCTGAGCTGAGCTGACTTGTTGTGTTTAGCCGAGGATGGTCACGAGATGGAGTTTCTATCTCGTCTGGGTTCCCTCTGGCTGGGTTGAGCGGACTGTTGCCTTTCAGTTGCTCCCTTGGGTTTTGGGTTTTTGGGGTGCCTACTGAGTATGTTTATACTCACCCCTGCACGGGCTTTTCCCGCACATGTTTGTGTCTTGTGCAGACCACAGGCCTTTTGACGGAGTCCTAGGAGGACCCGGAGCAGGCGGAGCTTAGTGAGCGAGTTGACCGGGGTGTTTACCGGAGTTGTGCCGAGGGAGCTTTCCGGCGGGTGTTTGTGGAAGCATTCCCCTTATTCGGAGCAGGTTGGATGCACTTTGTAGTTTTCTTTTGGTGGGCCCTGTTTTTCCCTTGTAATTTGGCTGTTGCACTCTGGTTTGGGATATATTGTATGCATGCATTTACTTTTCAGTTTCTTTATCTCTGCACTGTTGCATGGAGGTGTTTGTGGGTACGTGTGTACAGGTACCTTAGGCTAATGCCTCCCATGCGTGTGATAGCCTACTCGGCGCTGGTCGCCAGCCCCTGGCCTATTGGAGGCGGGGTTGGGGATTCGCGGCTCGAGCCCCGTTGGGTAGGGTCATGACAGAGTGGTATCAGAGGAGGTTCCACCTTTGGGATCTCAGAGCGTAGCTGGTCTAGCTGTGAGTTTGGTTTGGGTTGCATAGCCACAGTGTTAGGGTGTTTCGAGTTCGGCTTTCAGGCCAGGGAATCCAGTGTTGGTGCGGCGGCCGACGTATCCATACACCAGGACTCTGATAACCTGCCTTTCGACTCGGGACATTCGTACACTGGTCGCGGGGACATAATGGTACATGCATCATATAGGACTGGGTTTTTAGTTTTTTCCTTCTCCTTCTTGAGTCATCTCTCCAGATATACTCTTTGATTGTGGTGTGTCTTGAATGTAATTAAGGATGCCTCCACGATGATAGCCATCGAGGGTTCCGTAGCCGGATTGTGCTGATGACCCGCCCGGTGTAGTGGCTGTGGAGCAGGGCGCAGGTTCTGAGGTTGCACCTCCAGGTGGTCTGCCAGTTGAGCCACCACCTGTCGAGCAGCTGGTTGTGCCGACTGTGCAGGACGAGGTTGCACGTAGGCTGAGTGCGTTGCACAAGTTCCAGAGGCAGCGACCTCTGAGGTTTCGGGGTGATCCAGACCCCTAGGTAGCTGATGACTGGCTCGAGGCAGTCACTCGAGTTTTCCGCCTAGTGAGGACACCTCCGGATCAGATGGTGGTCCTAGCGGCGAGCCTTCTGCATGGTTCTGCCGGGCGATGGTGGAGTTTGGTGACGCAGTCCCATGACGAGGAGACGCTGACATGGGCAGAGTTTGAGTGGCTCTTCAGGGAGGAGTTCTATCAAGTGACGCTGAGGTCAGTGCGGATCCAGGAGCTTCTGCAGCTTCGTCAGGAGAGCATGACTGTGTCGGAGTACTCAGCGAGGTTTACAGACCTGTCGCGCTACTCCCTGGATATGGTTCGAGACCCGTTCTTTAGGGCTCGGACCTTCGAGCAGGGCTTACGCAGGGACATCCGAGCAGGTGTGGTTTCCTTATGCCTTCCCACCTATGCTGGAGTGCTGGAGCGAGTGTTGGTGGTGGAGAGTTTTCTGGATGAGCAGTTTCCCCCTGTTAGTGCTGGGCACTCGAGAGCTGAGACTTCGTCGGTCGGATCGGCATCTGGTAGTCGACGTCAGACTCAGGGGTCTGGACGTGGACGACGTTTCAGGAGGCGACCCCAGGATGGAGGATCTGAGCCTCAGGGCTCACAGGGCTCACAGGCCAGTTTTGGTCAGCCGCAGGAGAGGCGGTGTTACGCTTGCGATGGTCGGGGACATCTTGCTAGAGATTGTCCGACCCGACGTGCTGCTGAGAGGGAGTCGGTCGATGGACCGCCTTGGCAGAGGCAACGTCTCGAGCAAGGAGGTCCGCATGGCGTCGGATGTGGCGGTAGATCTGGTGCAGCGGGAGGCGGTGGTAGGCAGTACCAGTTGCCACCACCCCCACCCCCAGGTGGTCCACGCCAAGCTCAGGGAGCTGGTGGTCGAGGGCGAGGACAGCTGCATGCCCTAGTGGCAGTCGACCCAGAGGCATCGCGGATGGATCGAGGTACCCCTTGTTTCCTTTTGTTTCTTGTTTGAGTTTTGTTCAGGGCGTTGGTAAGACCCTGAGTGGTTGTTTTTTGGTGATCTCGCTGGTGTGTGAGACCCAGTTGAGAGTCCAGTTGCTTTCCTTGTGCTTAGGGCTTTTCGGGGACGAAAAGTTCTAAGGGGGGGAGGATGTAGGGACTCGGGTTTTTGGCCCTGTCAGACTTTGGAATATTTCTACGAATAATTATAGAGCTAGGCGCGAAGACAGCGTGCGATTCCGAGGCCCGGTGTGCCCAGAATTAATTTTATAAAAATATTAAGTATTTTTATACTATTCACGTGGCGGGGGTGTGATATCTCCTAAACGGTAGCTCAGAATGGGAATCTGAGGGCATGGTTGCGTCCGGAACGTGCCGTTTACCCTAGGCGGGGTGTAATCTTTGTGGGTGCGGGCCTGCGGTGAGAAACGCCACGAGGGGCGTTTCCGTAAATAAGTAGCAAGTTAGTGTGCGAGCGTCGGCTCAAATAACTTCTGAATGGAGTCTCGGATGGAAAATCTGAGACCTCCGTTGCGTTCATAACGGCGCGTTTACCCTAGAGGTGACCTTACTTTTGTTCGCATCGGGCGTCGGGTCTGAGGCGGGTTTGGCGCCGGCGGGCGGCTGATATAAATATCAGCGCCCCCCCCCCCCCCCCCTTTAATCGTTCTTCGCCGTTCTTCGCCGCCACTCCGCCGAATCGAGCAAACGAAGCACCCACGAGCTTGGAATTCGACGGCGGACGTTCCAGGAGCGTGCAACGGAAGCTCTGGAGCGCGGATCTGAGGCAGAACGTTGGCGTTTCGCCCGCGAGGTAGGCGGATTTGAGTTTTAACCCCCGATCCCGTTTTTGCTGCGTTTTTCTGCAAATTGAAGCCGTAGCAGTGTAGATCGGGTCCCGAGGGTCGTGTAGACGCCTCCGGATCGCGAAACGGACCACCGGGGTGCTCCCGACGGTCCGTAGAAGGTCCGCCGGTGTGGCACCGGCGCGGCGGCGGAGCCGCGGGGGCGCGCCGGCGGCGCGCGGCGGAGGGCCGTCGGCCGGTCCAGGCCGGCCGACCTCTTTTCGCATACGGGGGTCTTTAAACCCCCGTATCTTGCACTCCTGGAGTCGGATTCGCGCGCCGTTTGCGGCGACGTGACCCTGACGACGAGGCGAACCCTCCGATATGGGTTCGAGGGTTTAAAGGTTCGGGATCGTGGCCCTGGAGCTAGAAACGTCGTATAAAATAATATTATTTTATTATTTTACGACTTCGGGCCGTTTTAACTTCTACCCGGAGTGTCCGATTGACGTTCCGTCAGTGGCGTTGAGACCCTGATGGTACGACGGACTTTTTGAGATGGTTTCCGAGTGTTGGGTCTGAGAACGGGGTGTGGGCCCCACGAGGCCGGGGTTTGGCGTTTACGGAGAAACGCAGCTTTTGCACCAGGAGTCCGATTTTGGCGGATGAATAGTCGATCCTGTGTGTTTTTCCGAGAGGATCGCAATGGTGCGATCCGTTTGATGAGTTTCGGAATCTAGGCATGGGCCCCACCCGAGCCGGCCTTCGGTGAATAGTACCTTTTTCACTGGGTGTCCATTTTGGGCGAGCGAGTAGTCGATTTTGCTTGTTTTTCCGAGGGGATCGTCGTGGTGTGATCTGCTCGATGGGTTTCAGGATGGTTGTGTGGGCCCCGCACGGGCTAGCTACGGTGAATAGTTCCTTTTTCACCGGTGCTCTGTTTTGGGCAAGTAAACAGCCTATCCTGCGTGTTTTTCCGCGTGGAACGTGATGGTGGCCTCGGTTTTGGCTTCAGAGGTGCGCAATGTGGTGTTGTGGAGAGTCGCTCGGGTTAGCGACGTTTGGACCAGCAGTGGTTGAGGGTTCTCCCTTGGTTCGTTCCTACGAGGGTTCGTGTGGTATCACAACCTTCGTATGGGTTTGTGATCCTCTCGATGGGATGTTTAAACTGTTAGAGTTGTGGTATCCCTCCGGTGGGCCCGGAGTGGATCCTCTAGAATCTTTACCCTAGATCAGGTTCTTGATATTGCTGTGACCGTTTATTTACGGGCGGCGATCCCCTATCTAGCAGGTTAACCCCGTAGGGTTTGTGGTATCATCGGACATATGATCCCCTATGCGGTGGGTCGTGCACAGTAGGGTTGTGGACTCGTCGGGATTACGATCCCCTACTCAGCATGATGTTTATAGTAGGGTTGCGGTATCGTTGGTTATACGATCCCCTACTCAGCGCTTGGTGGCGGTAGGGTTGCGATATCGTTGTTTATGCGATCCCCTACTCAGCGCGTGGTTTCGGTAGGGTTGCGGCAGCGTCGGTTCGATCCCCTACATCGCGAGTTATACTAGATAGGGTTTTGGTATCGTCGTGACCATCTTTATATGGACGATGATCCTCTATCTGAGTGTGGAGCTCCTGTCGTATGCCAGATCGGGTTGTGGTATCCCCCAGCGGATCCTGGGTGTGATCCCCTATCTGTGAGAACTACGTATGCCAGATTGGGTCGTGGTATCCCCCAGCGGACCCTGGGAGTGATCCCCTATCTGTGAGCTATGTATACCGGAGTGGGTCTTGGTATCCCCTAGCGGACCCTAGCGGCAATCCCCTATCCGATGAGTTTTGTGGTTATGTTGTTTCAGCGAGGTTTCCTCAGTGATATTATCCGATGAGCGTGGTCTCTCGGGTGAGCGTCTGAGATGTTTGCTTGGGACCCGATGGAGTGTATCTCTCGGATGAGTGTCATCTGGTATGACAGTGTTCGTGGTGTACTCTCCTGGTTGTGGACAGTTGTTGGTGATGAGGTCGGTACCTCTTGTGGCTTTGTGGCGTGAGCTGTGTATATCTGGATTGTTCAAGGTGTATGTATGGGCATACACCTGAGCTGAGCTGAGCTGACTTGTTGTGTTTAGCCGAGGATGGTCACGAGATGGAGTTTCTCTCTCGTCTGGGTTCCCTCTGGCTGGGTTGAGCGGACTGTTGCCTTTCAGTTGCTCCCTTGGGTTTTGGGTTTTTGGGGTGCCTACTGAGTATGTTTATACTCACCCCTGCATGGGCTTTTCCCGCACATGTTTGTGTCTTGTGCAGACCACAGGCCTTTTGACGGAGTCCCAGGAGGACCCGGAGCAGGCAGAGCTTAGTGAGCGAGTTGACCGGGGTGTTTACCGGAGCTGTGCCGAGGGAGCTTTCTGGAGGGTGTTTATGGCAGCGCTCCCCTTCTTCAGAGCAGGTTGGATGCGCTTTGTAGTTTTCTTTTGGTGGGCCCTATTTTGCCCTTGTACTTTGGCTGTTGCACTCTAGTTTGGGATAGATTGTATGCATGCATTTACTTTTCAGTTTCTTTATCTCTGCACTGTTGCATGGAGGTGTTTGTGGGTGCGTGTGTTCAGGTACCTTAGGCTAATGCCTCCCATGCGTGTGATAGCCTACTCGGCGTTGGTCGTCATCCCCTGTCCTATTAGAGGCGGGCTTGGGGAGTTGCGGCTCGAGCCCCGTTGGGTCGGGTCGTGACAATAAGACTTGAAAGTACAAGCATCACCCTACCAAATGGGACAATGGGCACCGCCCCACTACAGAGAACCATCATAAGAACACAGTCAAATAGAATCATTGTCGAATCAAGAACTGATTTACAGCTCCATTAATGTCATTCACTTAATAGACCCCTTCTTTGATGAAGACTATGGACTTGAACCCAAATTCCCCACATCCATCCGGAGAGTTGTAGGAATAGGACATAGAGTCTGGGGATTTCTAGGAAGGCGTGATCATAGCAAGAGTCAAATTTCTGGCCACACCTTAACTCAAACCGTTAATGTTTCACAAACTCACAGAAGGACCCTCCATAGGACACAATAGGAACTAGAGTGTTTCTATGCCCCTACCAAAAAAAATACGATCACAATAATATTTGAGTATCCGTCGGAGTAAGATAATATGTCTAATCACCCAAGGTGTGTAGGCAGACTGGTTCAGCCAAACTCGGAATGTGCAGAAACACCATCATCTCTTGTCACAGAAGTCGAACCATCTATGTACAAAGCTAAAGCCCCTAAAGTGACCATGAAAGAACATACCCAAGACGGGAATAACCAGACTTTAGAGCCTAAATATGATATTATAAAGCATTTAGCCTCATTACTAGAAAAGATATTGATCTTAGATTACTTGAATCAGTCAGCAGGCCTTAGAGAGGCACTTATCAAAGCTTTACTAAGTCCTTAGAAATTAGAGGATGAAGTAGCTGCTTCTGAAGTCTATCGGATAGAAACCAATCCCATAGAATTCCATTTTTTTCATCTCCTTTATAGATCAGGATGAATATTCCATCATGTAGGGACACATCAAAACCTTATATGTGTCTGGAAAAATAAATTTCGTTGATATCTGAAAAATTTCATCGATAATGGATCTGGAGTTAACCTCCTCCCGCTGTGAACACTTCATCGGTTGTTCTATGACGAGGATAGTCTGACACCCTACACCAAAAATATACTGGGATATAACAAAAGTGAGAAGAATCCATTAGGATGAATAAAAACTTAAAACTTGTCTTGGGGACCTCATGTATGATTCTGATTTTCTAGTAGCATGGAAAAGTACAGCCTTCAATGTCCTACTGGGGAGGCCCTGGCTACATATGCACACTCTGGTTCCCTCATCATACCATTATTGCATCAAATATTTTGCTAATGGAAAAAATAGAACATTTCATATCGATAAATCCCCATTCGAATCCTACAAGTCACATTATATCGATGTAGGGTTCTATGAACTGAAAGAGAATCAACCTTTGACTGACAACATTTATTGGATCACCACCCCAAATGGATTGGAAATAGATCCCGATGATCCCCTAAAATATATCGGGGAAGAGTATGTATTACCCATTAATTAGGTTGAGTGAATAAGTTCAAGATCAGACATGGACTTAGCTGTCTGAATGATTTTTGTTATGGTCGCCCAGTCCAAGGATGCTGAAAATTGTGCTAACCCCCATGATGATGGCGAGGGCTCAAAAAAATGCTCCTAACCCATCCTAGGCTCCTAGATAGTTCATATCTTACTAAATAAGGTATAAAGTGATATTATATCACTAAAAGAAATGAAAAAAACCCCTCCTCCCCCATTCTATCCTCTTCAGAAAAATCCCTGCAATCAGCTGGAGAAAAGGAGTTGTTTCAGTTTCCAAATATCAGAGTTGTGATTCGTCTCCCAACATTAGAGAGTTCATCTCAAGAATCATCCCCCCATCAGAAGAGGAATAAGATCATCAAGAGGATGAAGAATAAGAATAATAATATCTCAAAGATTCCCATCCCACATTTGAATAAGGTATCTCTACCATGATCTATGAACTTATAGAGATAAAACTGGGAACCAAAGAAAACCCGTAGCCCACTCTGATTAGTGTGGCTATGCCTTTTGAGGAGCAGAAGGAATATACCTCATTCTTAAAGAATAATTTAGATGTTTTTTTCTAGAACTACACAAAAATGTTAGGCCTAGATCCTAAGGTTGCCACTCATCACCTAGGTCTATTAGTAGACCATCATGGTTACAAGAATGTTTACAGAAGGACTCACCCGACACATGCTGCCAAAATAGAGGCTGAATTTGAAAAGCTAATAAAATCTAACTTCATTCGGGAAGTCCAATATCTGATCTGACTAGAAAACATAGTCCCTGTCAAAAAGAAGAATGGATAGATTAGATTCTGCATTGACTTAAAGGATCTCAATCGGCACTACCCAAAAGATGATTTCCTAGTCCTGATCATGGAATTTCAGATCGATGCAACCACCAGATATGATTCACTCTCTTTCATGGATGTATAGTCTGAATGTATCCACATATGAATGGTATGAGAAGATTAATAAGACACTCCCTTCAGGTCCCCCAGGGAGTATTCTTCTATAAGGTGATTCCCTCTAGTCTAAAAAATGTTTGTTCCATGTATTATTGCGCCATGCATCCCATTTTCAAGCCATTCTTGGGAAGATTTGTCGAGTGCTATGTTGAAAACCTGGTGGTTAAATCATGACAGTGCTCAAACCACCTGAAAGATCTTGAAACTATTTTCAATAAACTACGACAAAATAGTCTAAAAATGAATCCCCTAAAATGTTATTTTGGTGTTACCTCTGGGAAATTCCTCGGTTTTGTCAAACACCATCGCAGAATCAAAGTAGACCATGAGAAGACAAAATCTATCCTTGGAATGTCACCACCTCACAATCTCACTGAGTTAAGGGGTCTCTAAGTGCACCTGGTCTACATTCGGTGCTTCATATACAACCTTGAAAGTAAGTGTTTTCCTTTCCCCAGGTTGATGAAGAAAGGGGTCGCATACCAGTGGGATAATGATTTTTAAGAAGCATTTGACAATCGTAAAAGGTATCTCCTAATCCCACCAATGTCGATGACACCATTTGACGTAAGACCACTCATTTTTTACGTAACCACCTTGGAATGGTTTATATGCTTTTTCCTACCACATAAGAATGATGTCGACAACAAGAATAGTCTATATTACCTCAATTGAACAATGATCGGTGCTGAGACTCGATATTCAAGAATCGAAAATAAATTCCTAGCTCTAATATTTTTAGTTCAGAAACTTAGGCATTACCTACAGCACAATGAGGTCTCTCTGGTCTCCCACTGCAACCCTCTCAAGTATATCCTCAGATATCCTATGATAACTGGATTCCTATCTTGGTGGGAAATTATCCTAAAGTAGTTTGGAATATGGTACATGCCCTATAAATCCATCAAATGCCAGGCGTTAGAAGATTTCTTAAAGGAGCAACCCTTGGAATAAATAATCCATTGGATACTGAACTTCCTGATGATGAAGTATTCTCAACCCAAGAAGGCCCTCAGGCATGTGAAATGTACTTCAACAATGCCTCCAGAAGCCCGATAGGGAAAAGGATGGAGAACCCCATGCTAATAAAAGTGGGGTTGAGAGTTATACTCATATCTCCAGAAAATTCCATCTTGCCTTACTCATTCCTACTTCAGAGGGATGAATAAATAATGAGACAGAATACTAGGCCCTCATTGTAGGCCTGGAGCTGGAACTTCATGCACAAGCTGAGCGCCTAAAGATAAAAGGTGATTTAGAGCTTGTCATCAAGCAGGTCAATGGTAATTATGAGATTAATAAAGAGTTACTAGTTCCTTTGATGAACCATGTCTGAGAACGGAGGGAAGAATTCCCATTAGAACCAACACAAACTTATGTCCCTTGGTGAAAAAATTCTCAAGATAATGCATTGGAAAATGCAACCACAACCCTGGATGATCTAGACCAGGATGAAACAATCATCGACATTGCCCAATTTTTGAATGGTCTTGATGTTCATTCAGAACAAAACAAAAGAAATTGATGAAATTAGCCCAATTCCTGAGCCTTATGGTCAAACCACTGGCTGGATGACTCCCATTTAAAATTACCTCTAGAGGGGGGGGGACTCCTAGCAGATATGGCTATAAGAGAATAGATCTGGAGGCGGACAATAATTTTTTTTGAATGATGGCACAATCCAAGAAAAGGTTCTCTAAAAGATAGGCCTTGACGGAGTTCTTCTCAGGTGCATTGATGGAGAAGAGACGGATTTCGTCATGAAATAAGTGCACATCAGAACTTTTAGAGTGCATCAATCAATAACCAAGTTATCCCATAAAATTCAAAATTTTGGATACTATTGGCCCACTATGATACAGGATTGTACCACATTCACCAAGAAGTTTCTCCCCTACCAAATTCATGCCAATTTCATTCACCAACCCCTAGAGCTAATTCACACAGCTAAGTACTCTTAACCATTTTTCATATGGGGGATGGATGTCATGGGACCGTATCCTCCCGCCACAGCCAGTCAATTCAAGTTCATTCTCATAACAACCAACTTCTTCTTCTAATGGGATGAATTTGTACCCCTTAAAGAGGTTGGGGAAAAAAGCGTTGTTAATTTTTTGAAATCCAAAATTATTACCAGATTTAGTGTTCCTCATACAATATTGACAGATAATGGCACCAACTTTTTCTCTGCTGAGTTGGAAAATTTATACGAGGAATATGAAATCAAATCCAACCATTAATCCCGCTACCATGCAGTGGCCAATGGGAAGATAGAGGCTTTCAACAAAACTCTTTCCAATATACTCCATAAGATGGTAGACAAGGATAATAAATTATGGGCAGATGAGATCCCCCATGCTTTATGGTCTTAACAGACCACGACCTGCACTACCACCCAGGTAACCCCATACTCATTGGTATACAGGACCGACATAGTTTTTTCTATTTAAGTTTAAGTTCTATAACTCTGTGTTTCCATTTGTGATCAATTTTCCTCATATGAGAAATCTCATAAATAGTATGATGAGTTGGAGAAAATGGATGAGAAAAGGTTGTACACTTTTCACCATTTGGAAATCTAACAAATTTGGATCACATGAGCCTTCAACAAAAAGGTTCACCTTCGGTCTTTACTCAAAGGAGAGATGGTGTTTGTCCTCAGAACCCTAATGATACTCAGTAAAAAACCCCCCAAAGATTGATCCAAAGTGGAAGGGGCTATATGGCATACATGAGGTCTACTCCAATAGAGAATATTCCTTGATATCAATGGATGGAAAACTCATTAAGGCTCCCACCAATACAAGGTTTCTAAATTAATACTTCTCATAATAGCTACATATATGTCTTATCTACCAGATGTTAAACTGCATTGCAACATAAATCACCCTAATCTCGTTAAGATAAATTACATGATAGATTCTTCCTAATCGCACGATGATAAACTACATGATAGATTCTTCCTATGTGCATGACGTTAAACTGTAAAAGTTCATCCTAAACACATGACATTAAACTGTATGGAGTCCATCCTTACCGCAACATGTTAAACTACATTATTTCTTAATAACTATGTATGACTTGATTCCCATTCATTAGTGAGATACGTAGCGACTCCTTGACCCTCAATATTGGCCCATCCATCACATGAAACAAAATGCCCCTATTATTTCTTCTATCACCCCATACTATGAGGGAAATCTTTTTCTCTCCTTGTTTCTTAGATCTAGTATAACTCAGGTGAGCTTAGGATTGGTGTTAAGGGTTCCCTTTCATAAAAACTCATAGAGGAATATGATAGACCTGACAACCATAGAGGATGAAGCTAAAATTCCCCTATTTCTACACCCGAGTGAGATCGGTACATGGATTATATTGTTTATAGATTTACGTATGGCTTGATTTCTGACCTTGTAGGATACATAGTGACACTCATATTTAATATCCTAGCTCAGCCACCAATCAAAGAGAAATTACCACTTGTTTCCCTACACATGGACTAGACCTCTGTATGGAACTCTCATAAATATGTATGGCTTGATTCCGGCCCTTGCAGGATACGTAGTGACGTTGGGATCATCTATCCTGGCCCAGCCATCAGAACCAAATAAAAATCCCCCCCTCCCATGTGTATGGACTGGACTTATATAGGGAGAGAATTTGTAGAACTATGTATGGCTTGATCCCTATCTCAATAGGATACATAGTGATGCATGAATCCCATGTTTCAAGTTCAACCGTAACGTGGATATAATTCATGATAGTTTAGCTTCATCCTTATCATATGATGTTAAACTGTATGGAATATGCTAGAAATATGTATGACTTTATTCTTTTCTCAGTGGGATACGTAGTGATTCATGGATCTCATATATTGGTTCAACCATCATTAAAAATGCACCCCCTCCCTGTACATAGACCATAACTTTATAGGGAGGATATTTCTAGAGCTACATGTGGCTTGATTCCTGCCCTTGTAGGATACGTAGTGACACCTTGACCGAAAATCTTGGACCAGCCACCAGGAAACAAAAATGCCCATTTTCCCTATGTATGGCTCATGCATATGTTGGTAATTCCTTTCTAGAACTACATGTGCCTTGATTCCTTCCCTTGAAGGATATATAGTGACACCTAGATCTTCCATCAGAGTCCATCCACCATTTAAAAAACCCCTTCCTCTGTGTATATGTTAGACTTGCACAGGGGAATCCATTAAAGGTCCTAACCATAGGACATTAAACTGCAAGGTTCCTCAAGAATCATGTGAGACCTAATTCTCGACATTAACAGATCCCGAATGTACCCCCAATTCCATACATAAAAAATAAAAAGAGATGAAAGAAATTCCATGTATGAATTATGACACCTAGATTGTGTGAAAAGATCATGCTTCCCCCTACATATGAGTGAGATCTATGTAGAATCTTCCATAGTTCATGGCTAATCACGGTCTGGATATTTCTTACGCTCCCAGACACATCTTTTCTGTTCATCAAAATCTATACATCGGGAAATATTGGGTCCCCATAATCATTCATGACCATCATAGATGGAAGGACAGTGTCCTGTGGACAACTTTTTTTGACTATGCACATCATGCCCCATTGGCTCTGCATATGTTTCCCACAAAATGGCCATTAACTAAAGGAAAATTTTTCCTCAGGAGAGGATTTTCCTATTTCCATATGCCCGATGGATTACAAGCTTCATGTCATTACTCCTGATCCAAGGCCCCCCTAGGACTATGGTTTACACCCTCTATCATCGCTCATATCTAAAGAATACTAGAATATCCTGACCATAATTAACTCAAATCTATTTATGGTCTTTGTGATAAGATGTCTTTGCAATATGATGATAAAATGTTTTGACAACGTCCTTACTGCACGATGCTAAACTATAAGGCCAGAATTGTCCCGACTACATGAAAGTTAACTGCACCGCACAATGGAAATTCTTAGATTATTATCTTGGATCATCCTCCTCAAACAAAATGATTTTACTTCTTGTGTGTGGTCTAGACCTCTGCAAGGAATGTTTATTGGGAATCCTTCATGACTCAGTTTCCCCCTGATAGATGTGTGGTATACTTGAATCCTACGATTTGGAATTAGTCACAGAAAGTATTGAAATTTCCTATTCTCTATGCACGAATTGAATCAAAGAAGAGAATCCCCAAACAAGTCCTATTTATAGGGAATCATAAGGTTAATCATATTTCCCTTCTTTCACACAGGGATTATCCTATGTTCACCCTACATGAGGATAAATTATGTGAAATTCATCCTTGTTTTATGACTTTAAACTGAAAAACATTGGTCTAAGAATAAAATGCTCTCTTCCACTGATTATTCTATTCTTAGGTGGTGACTTGAAGTCCTTGTCGTCCCTTATTTCTCAAACCGAGCATAGATCACATGAGCTCAGGGACCTAAGCAAGAGATCCATTAAGGCATCACGGTAAATCAGTCTAGGATTTTGGTCCCAGCAGCACAACCCTAAAAGGCATGTTATGTTTCCATTCCCCATTAGGAACCCCCGTTCTTGGTCGTATGATGTTAAACTATAGGGTACTCAAAATATGGAATGGATGTCTCACCATATGTATGAGCCAGATCTATGTAGGGTATTACTTGATCCAATGGGTAAATCATATCCTGAACATTACTAATATATCATGATACACTCCTTCCACACATCAAACTCTATGATTTAAGTGAACTTGGATCACCAAAACCCTCCATGGCCATCGAAGATGAAGGCCAGTGTCCTACGGACACCTTTGTTTGACTATTCACATCATGCCTCGGTGGCTCTGCATATGTTTCCTAAAAAACAACCATCAATCAGTGGTAAAGTCATCCTCATGAGAGTACTCTCCTACCTCAGTATGCCTAATTACTCCCAATCCCCATGAAATCCCTTTGGATTCAAGAACCCTTAAAATCATGGTTTACATTCTCTTTCCTACCCACATCCTGGATATATCAAGACATCATAGCCCAATTCACCTCCGGTATCTCAAGGATTATAAAAAATAAATATGCTTCATCCATATGCGTGAAGTTGATCCATGCATGAAAAACAAAATGACCACACTTATTTCCAGTTTTCCCGGTAATATTCATCCAATGAAATGCTCCCTTTAATGTTTAGGTGCACCCACTTTCATAATCCATACGTTGTGTCTCAAAAGGTCCCAAACCCCATAATCCTCCATGACCATCAAAAATGGAAGGTCGGTGTCCTGTGGACACCTTTGTTTGAATATGCACATCATGTCCTGGAGGCTCTGCATATGTTTCCTACAAAACGACCATCAATCAAAGGAAAATTCTTCCTAAAGAGGGTTCTTTCCCATTTAATTATGCTCAAATGACATTTATGTCCCATATAACTCCCTGAATTCAGAAACCCCC
This sequence comes from Viscum album, assembly GCA_963277665.1. Lineage (NCBI taxonomy): Eukaryota > Viridiplantae > Streptophyta > Magnoliopsida > Santalales > Viscaceae > Viscum > Viscum album. The sequence continues at coordinate 971,418,002 of OY728159.1, read as the reverse complement.
TATATTACTGTTTACATAATTTTCCCCTTTCAAATGCCCAATGATGAAAATCATTACTAGTTGAACTGATGAATCATTTACTAATTCTTGGTTAGAGAAAAATAATCTCCCATAATATATTTCAAGTGTCCTAGTTGTATGACATTAAACTGTACCATTCACCATACCTCCCTTATACAGGAAAAATTCATGTGGGAGTGGTTTCCCACTCAAATATGATACAAATGTCCCTAATAATTTCAGACATCATCCCCCATATAGGCCACCCACTTTGTTCTTCAAGACACAAAATAAATCCAAAATTACCATAAATATCCAAGTCCATTAAAAATGGAAGGCCAATGTTCTGCAGACACCTTTGGATGACTATGCACATCATGCCTCGGTGGATCTGCATATATTTTCTACAAAACAACACTCAAACAAAAGAAAATTTTTCCTCAGGAGAGTCCTTTCCAACCTCCGTACACCTAAAATGGATCCCAAGCCCCATATACCTCCAAAACATGAAAATTCAGGGTCAATAAAAATCCATCATTTATGTTTGAGAGTTATTAGGACATTCCCGGTTGATGAAACCCAAATTGGGTCCCCTAACCCATCAATTTTGGACAAAACTATTCAACCTAAAACATCAATAATAATTATGATTGTAAAGAGTATAAACTTCCAACGAAAAAGACGCAATACTCACCAGAGTGAAAATTCGCAAAGGGAACCCCTAGATAAAAGTTGAGTACTATATCATTAAACCTATACTATGTATGGTTTAGAAAAAAAGGTATAGCAATCAGATATTCAAAAGATACATAAATCTTGTTGGGTTGAAACCCCGCAAAGGTAGGACTAATAAAAATTCAAGTTATACATGCTAATCCCATACCAAATTGGCCTAGGAAAAAATTAGCACAACAATTAAAAAGTCACAAAGTTTGTGAGGTTTTTCATGTAACCCCAACAATAGCCAAACTACGCTCGCTGAGTCCCTCAACTCAGAAAAAATTAAAGAATGATTTAGTTATTTCAGAATTACTTATTCCAGATCACAATCCAGGTTATATGAAATTGAAATGTTGTTCATATGGTCAATTGTGATGGATTGACATTATAGGAAAATAGGAAGTAGAAGCAACGGGAATCAAAAATAGTTCCATTCTATTCTATAGATATATGGAGGGTGTCCCCAGCCTGGATCCTCTCCTTGCAAGTGGGACATGATCATTACAAGAGACGTTTGGTGAACTCACAATGTTTCATCAATAATTTATTTGACTCCTCAATGTCCTGATGAATTTTTAACATCTTCACGGTCTTAGCCTCTATTCTTTCCCACAGTGCCTCTGCGTACCTCATAGATTTTAGGCCATTCCTTTCTCATTAAATCTCCCATCACCCCTCCTCAACAGAGACTGAAGTATGGGCCCACTCTTGGTTAAGTCTCTCCAGCTTCTGGATCTGCTGCTATACTTCCAGGTCAAGTTGTTCCACTAAGGACTCTTGATTTTTTTATCTCATTTTGAAGCCTTTTAACTGCTCCGTCTTGATTGGAGGCTTCATCAATGAATATTTTCTTCAAAGCATCAAGATGAGTAGTTGAATATACAACATAAAGTTGAGATTCAAGTGTTCTAGTCACTTCCCTAGAAGAAACCAATTGTCTCGCTATATCATAGATGTCATGATAGTCGAATCCCCTGAATCCCATAACCACAAACTAGCGGTTTAAGTTAAGAAAATTCACCAGAATCTCTGCTAATGGAGTCTGGGAGACTAATCTCCAAACATTCTTCCATACCTTTTAGTGGATGGGATGAAGGTCAACCAAGCATTCTCAGTTAGTCTCAGAGTCACTCCTAGATAACGAAATATAGTCAGGGAAGAATTTCATGAGAGAGGGAATTGATTTAGTGACTGCAACATGACTCGAACCCTCATAAACCTTGCCTCTGATGATTGCATTGGAGGGAAGAGAGGTGGTGTCCACTGCAATTTCTAACACTTGTAGTTACAATTTTTAAAATTAGAGTAAATACAAGTAAATATCCTCAACTCCTAGAACAAAAAAAGTATGATTCAAAGAATGGAGAATTAACTCCATCTACGAAATCTTAAATACCTCCCACCTTCCTAGAAACATTGCTTCCCGAAAAAGGTAGCACCATGTCTTCAATAAAAAGTCACGCCCCACGGTCTCTCAAGGGAATCAATGGCCAGAGACCATACCCAATCAGAATAGAAACCTCCAGTACAACCCCCATAAGGTCACTCACTGATATCAGGCCTTCATGTATGATTAATCTTGAAAATGGTACTGGTCTTGAGATTATGGGGGCTGAGACCACACCTTCTCTCAGAACTAGAAAAAAGGCACAATAGCCCACCCCAAGTTTTCAAGAGTTGGGACAATAGCCTCCCTTATAGTTGTGACTTCCATAGAGGCAGAGTCGACATGTGAAAGTGGAGAATCAATATCTGAAGGGACTCTATCTATAGGAGAAAAGTATATTTGATCAAGAACGATTGGTTCCTCATTACTTAAAGTACCTCCAACTTCACATGGGGCTGGGGCTCTTCCCTGGATTCAGCCCCTTACATAAAGGTTTTCCTACCTTTATTCAAGGGAATAGGATCAACGTGTTCAATCGAGGCCTCAACATCTGAATGTTCTTATATCATGGAGGTAGAGTTTTTTTTTGAGTAGGAGAAGGAATACCTAAATGGTTGAATATACCCCCGACCTCCTCGGTTATTCCTATTCCTTTACTTTAGTCGATCAAAATTGTTGGCAGCTCATTCTCTTCCATAAAGGGAATGGGATCTGAAAATAATTAAGCAATTTCCACCTGGTTACTGATGGGATCTGCATCAAAATACGCACATAATAGTGATTCAACAAGATAAGGTCACTCAGTGAAACCACCAGGTGAAAAAAATATTATATATGATTCCCCTCCTAATGCGTCTTGACAATTGGGATGCCTATTTTCATTTCTTGGTTCACAATGGAGATGGTTCCTGAATAAGATCACCCAGGGGCATAGAAGGAAATTAATTGTAATGGGCTACGATGACTGTTTCCATATGCTCTTAGGCTCTAGATGATCCTTTTGTAGCACCCCCACAATCTGAGGGGTACTCTCCCCAGCTACAGTGCCCCGGGGGAATAAACTAGGGAAAGAACCATTTCTCGAGACCCTGTAGGCTCCTAAAAAGTAAAAAAAAGGGGGGGCCTTTATCATCTCCACGATGAAGGAAATTAAATTTGGTGTTCATGGATAGAACAACTTATCCTTCAATGGTCATAGACTGTAGGAGTACTGCCATCAATGCTACTCGGTCGAACTAGTAATGCCTACCTATAAAGGTGTGAAGGCACTTGCCCATTTCATTCAAATAAGTACCCACCTCATCTAGGACTTCTTTAGTAGAAATATAGGTGGGGGAAATGGATCCTCCAAAACCCAGAAGGTTAAAGTACCCTCCTTGAAGTAGTTTCCAAATATCTTCATTAGAAGAGTTTTCCCTCAGTTCATCCCAATCCCTCCAAGCATCTAGAAATGTAGTTGTAACTGGGATGGCCAGTGCTGTAGGATTATCACAGTGGAGTGGAGCATGTCTCATTAGCAATAAATGCTTCCTGGGAACTTCTACAGTCTTGGGACCCCCAAGAGGTGAATGATTATGAGAATTTAAGAGAAGGTAAGAAGCTCCCCCCACTGTAACTTCAATAGGTGATCCAACATCACCATCATTCTCATCATCAGTTTTTGGTCACATCATGGCAAGTACCTGATGTGAGTATTTGTGGTGACCACTCCAGAAATGGACCAAGGTCTCAATGCCCCCAAGGAAACAACCAACTTTCTCAAGATCCTCATCAAAAGAGATGTCAGCAGGTGTTGACACATTACCAAATCTAGTAAGGGAAACCTCCCAAGTCTGGAGGAACTAGCATAAGGCATGAGGGGATTGGTCACAAGTGGATTAGTGGACTCTCAAAATGTCCCATTACCTCTGGGCCATGAGAAAATATGCCTCAGGTGGGATGGATGGATGACTCCCAGCAGTTTCTTCAGAAGCTCGTTCAGCCATCTGTTAAGTCACAACCCCATATTTCAAAACCTTCCTTGAGGGATATTCGAGGGGACTTTGAAGGACTTTTTCTGAACAGGTGTGCCTGAAAAATTCCTATTTTTCTCCTTCCCCTTAGCCCCAGATTCCTTGGAGGTTGTTATCATAGGAACCAGATTAGCTAATTGTCCATCTGGATATGATTTAACCGAAGCATCATTATAGATTCTGGTGAGGAAGGGTACAGAATACCTAGAATCTAGAAGTATGACCTAGAACTGGGTACCCTCCAAAGTAAACATCATCCACAATTGGCATGCTATCATAAGATATTTCTCTTGACGTGCACTTTTGAGAGTGATAGGACACAACTTCTGGACATAATTAAATTGATGAATGAATCTGCAAGCTGCATATCCCTTGTAGATAATCTCCTCTCTAATGCAGGAAACCAAGACGCCTTCTCTCAAAGAAAAAAATAGCCTCAGTTGAAAAAGTATTCATATTCATTATTCACAATAGTACATGTAGGGAAATTGTAAAGATGATAAGAAAAACATTCATGGACATTGAGATGAGCCATTAATTCTTGCTCATTATTTTCAGTCTGCTCCTCTTACTTATCCTACGAGGCCCAAGACATCGACATAACCCTACTGGTTCTTTGAAGGTATGGTCGAAGGATGGAATTTGTAATAAACAAGTAATTGATAAATTAATAACCTCCTATGTGATCTCTTATCCAGCCATAAAGGATTTTTAAGGGCCCAATCATCTGGTAAGGTGGCCTCCCTTCCCCGATCTGGTCCAACATGTTATAAATCTTGTCCAGCACTAGAATAGCCATATTGATACATCTACTAGTGGCCAGCTGAGTGGACATGATGAAAGTTAAGACTCTCACACCACCAGAGTCTCATACTGGTAAGATCTATCTACTCAAAAATATGGACAAGCATGTCAGTTAAAATAATCAGTCAACATCAGGAAGGAGCTATGATCCCCATTCAAGAAATTTCCCCTTTCCCAAGGTGGGCCAATAGATACCTGACCATATTTGGGTTTCCATGGTAGGGTAGGACCTGGGTCTCTATGGGTGGGGATCTAAACCATTTTTTATAACAAATACACCAAACCACTCAACTAAAGGAATGTCTTTCTTTGAACAGGGAACAACTTCCTTAAAAAGTTTCTTTTCCTGAACAATAAGTTTCTTGGCCAAAGGTAGATTCCTCTCCTCATTTTCCCAAGAAGAGGAAAGAGGTAAGAATTCATCATACATGTCCTCAAAAATAGGGAATCCTGAAATTATACAGATGTCCCAAAGGATAATGTCGACTTCCATGTGGGTTAAATGAAAGGTATTGGTGTCTGGGATCCTCCTTCTCAAGTGCTATGCAATAAGGGTGTTGGGTCGATGAGTCTATGTTTGAGATACCCAGGCAGCCTTATATAGTCCCACAGCCTGCAGCTTAATCCAAAATTATTTGCAGCGCTAGAAAACCTAGAAAGGTCACCCCTAGTCTAAGCTAAATAAGCCTATAGAGTGAAGGTCCTGCTTGGATGACCAACTGTGTTTTTCACTCATTGCGGCCTTCTACACAATGCTTTGATAACAGTGGGCTTCCTTTTCTAAATTCCATTGCACCTCCCCTATGGTTCGAGGTGCATATCTTAGTAGGGACCCGACAATGATATCTCCCTGGAGGTATCATCCTCTAAAAGAGATCAGGGCCTTTGGGATGGAGGTGTTAGTTATCCAGGAAGAAGGCTGATCATCTTGATTTGGTGATGGAATCAACGTGTCAGACAGTAGACCAAACCCATAAATTTGAATCTTATCTGAAGCCGGATACTCCCTTTCACTCACAGTAAGTATTTTTTCCAGATAATGATGTAGTGGAGGAATTAGAATTTTTTCATCAACTGAGTCTTCCAGGTTCTAATATTTCATCAACAATAGAAATATGGGTAGTAGCGGCAACCTCAGTAGAAACAACGACATTGGAAGAAGTCTATGGAAGAGCCTTTGCAGTCTATACAAAAAGATCCAAAAGACCAAAGAAAATTCAGTCCAATGAGAAATTTGTTGGAAAAAAGGCCAAAAAATGACCAAAGGACTTAAAAAAAGAGGGTCTACATGGGGTTCTGTGTACTGCTCTCAAAAATGGTTCATAGAATCCATTTCTCACGTACTAGATTTGTATGCAAAATCCATTTCCCACATAAAGCCTTAGTATGTGGAAGGCCTGCAATACACTGGCCAGCAGAGCGTTGTCCATCAAACTAAGTGGTTAATAGAATGAAGAAACCGCGAACCGAGGCCTCGCTATATAGATTTTCGAAGTTTGCTGATTGAGATTTTAAGTTCATTTTAACAAATTTTAAAGTTCAGTTTTCTGGATTAAGGATAGGTGTTTGGAACATGAAAATCACGTAACATTATCCTATGTGGAGGTCTGGAATTAAGTTCTAAATTCCATGGTGCAGTTCGTGGACCCAAATTCAATTCGCGGGAAAAAGAAATTGTTAAGTGTTCATTTCGTGGAACCTATATAGTGCTTTAAGAATATAAATTTCACAAAGGAGATGGTACACAGACACAAAGGAAGCTGAGGAGAGGTCAATAGAACCTTTATCCATGAGAAATGACAAAATACTAATGACCTGGGCCCCTATAAATAGGCGTGCCCCCCCTACCAAACCTACTTGTTCTACTGCAAACCTCCTCAGTTAAGGGACACTTCTACATTAGAATAACCTCCTCTTCATTCTGATGGGGTTCATTTATGGGGTCCTAAAAACTTTACAAAGGTAAGTAAATACTCCTAGAATCAATTTGTATAGAAAAGAAATTATTCATACAAGTCCAGCAAGGTAAATGGATGCAAGTGGGATCACAAATTTGAGAACAAACTTGAAGAAATATTATTTTTTAAAGGGTTTTAGTATACCATGTACCATCACTGGGAAAGGTTTGCGTGGTTCATGAATCATAAATTATTAGTATACAGAAGGACCCATGAGGCACTGACCCACGGGGTGATGGCCAGCAAACCTAGGACACTATGAACTATGTGGTTGGTGAAATCAAACGCAGAAATTCCATCTGCATAACCTCCTGCAAACTAAGCAGGTTCATGGACGAAGCAAGATGACAGGGTTCCACGAACCACGTCTCATGAACCACAACCTTTGCAAACCCTATTTGACTGAGTCTTATGTGGGTTGAGATATATCTTCATGGGATTTCGTAAATGGTTTCGTGTGCCCACACATATTATTTCCCCAGTACTCTATAAAAATAAAACAAGAGGAATTGAAAAATAAATAAGCAGAGATGGGTGGAAGAGATCATGAAGGAGAACTTAGATACTGTAATAAAGAGTTTCGATATGGATAAGATTCCGACTTTGGTTTCAAATCATCGATGAAGTGCGAACTGCGAACCACTTTTTTGAAGGTATAATCATTCACGAACCACATAAAGAAGAAAATTAATAATAATTGGTGAACCGTGAACCTAATTGGTGAAATCGTGAATCATAAATCCATTTCACATGAATTACTTATGAACCACAGGCTCCAGGACCATTCTTCAATTTTTTGCTCTGCATAGTGCATCACTATGCAGATCGAACCCTGTGCTGCATACTGCATCAGTACGCAGATGGAACCTGGAGTGGCATGGTGAACCACATCCAGTTTCGCATACCACTTTGGTACACGGTGGTCCATACCCATGTTTTTGTATTGCTTCGGTATATGTAAAACCCCTCTACTTGCATAGCATTATGCTATGAGGTGATTCCCCCATCCCGCATGAGAAAAAAGTACACAGAATGAGGTGTCTTTGGGTGTCCTTCCCTCTGGCTCCAATCATGTCCCTCCACTACCATATAACCCTTCTCCTCCATGAACTAGTCCACCGACATCAGGCCAAAGCCTCCTCCAAATACACCCGACCTGTATGATCAGATCATTGATTACCCCATCATGCCTTTTTAAATCAACATACCAAAGGTAATAAAAGTCATGATGGCTATCCCCATAATGGTTTGGACCCCCAAAATGCCTCTAAGTCTATATTCTGAAGGTAAACTAAGGACCAAATTTGGGATTCCAACATGAACCTCCCCTTTCTAGGCTTTAGGGGTAACCACTAGCCTTTCCTATCAATGAGTGCAAGTGAAAAGAAAAAAAGGTCACTCTTTCCTTCCCCCTTGACCAAGGATGTTGCTCCTCCCCTTTCCTAGAACCCGTAAAATGGCACTCCTCCTGAGTTAATCTCCTATCCTTCTGCGATAGGCATCACTCTTCACTCTCATCACCTCAACTCAAGATGTGTGTAGATAAATCACTAGATGTAACTACCCTGGATATCAATATAGGTGAGGGTTTCATGCTTAATGCCCCCCTTTCCCTCTCCTTTTGGGCTCGTGGCTACAACCTCTTCCACCATCGTCATCCTCCTTATCCATCAGCAGAGAGGATAATACATTCTCTTGTTGAATCTTTCACATCCTATTGTTTCTCACACCAAGCATGACTCACGTGGTCTTAGAGGTCTGTGATGATAAGACATTGAAAAACCCCAAAACGAACTATAAGAACTCAGATTCCTATTCCAACCAGTATAGGTAGGGTGCCTTCTTGAAGGCCCGAGATCAAAGGGGTACCATTCCCAAAGGTTAACCCAATTATGCCCCCCAATAAATGGGTCTACTCATAGGTTTAATCCCCAATATAAATGAACTACGAGAACTTTGATTCTCACCATAATTGGGATACATAGGATTCTTTTCCAAGGCTTGAGCTTAAGGGACATTCTCCTCAGAATTCAGTCTTGATAAAATGTTCCACCAAATTCAAAAGGTCCCCCTCCCAGGTGTAAGTCCCGATAACTGAACTATGTGGGATTTGATTCCTCTCATGAGGATATGTATAAATCCCATATTATGGGTCTTCCCCCAACATCAAACCATGTTTCATCCCTCCTGGATGACGATAAACTCCAGAGAACCTCATTGCATGGCCTAAGTCAAAAATGTCTTTGTAGCATCAAACCATGTATATCCATGATGATCCTGCAACCCAGGGGTAACCTGTGGACACACTCTTCGGGAATGTAATGAGGATTAAAGAACATATGAACATGGCTTAAATCTATAATAGATACTTGGAGTAGGAAATAATTCCTCTCAAAAGGGTGTGATGAGCCCAACCTCTCATCATCTCAACCAATGGAGTCCTTAAGTTTCTTTGGCTAAATAGTCATCCAACGAGTGCTTGAATTTGGAAAGATGGTCCACGAATCATGGATACCAGAGTCTTTGGGATTTTCTGGCTCCACAAATAAACTCGTTGGAGACCATCTGAGGAAATATTATCCTAGGAGGACCGATTTCACAAATACTTAACCCCCTGCAATCACCTATTGAGACCAATAGAATGTGGCACCTCCATCATAATGAAAAAGGGGATAAACTTCCCAGTCTCCATGGGGCCTCTCAAATTCCCCCTAAAGGATAACAACACATATCAGACTGAAACAAAAATGGTGATGTGAAAGTATCTATAATAATAGATAAATTCTTTTCACATGTCAAACTAATTTTCATTTCCCCAAATGCACCACCTCGGGAAAAAACAGTGTCATAGTTAGGATCTATGATTTTTCAAATTTCTAGTAAGAAACACTTATGTAAGGAATTTTTACTCTTATATATTTTCATGAATACCCTCACATATTGATGTAAGTTTTTTTTCCTTTTCTACATTTCTATATATACTACAACAAGTCACTTATATATGATCTAATGAACAATTACGTATTAAGGTAATTTTTTTTACTTTGTCACATTTTAGTGTAAGATTCATAAAATATATTACATATGCTCTAACATATTTTACATATCACAATGAGTTCATATATTTTTTATATTTCTATATGCAATATATCATATCTGACGGATTCCTCAAATATCATCCATATCAATGTAATATTTTTCATTTTCCAATTTCAATATACTTCATCATACTCCAGGATATATTACATTCCAATAATAAAACTTACATACTATATGGAATATTTTTTGTATCATAGTGTAAAATCCCAAGGAATTTTAAAATTATTTAGCTTAATCTCAAAGTACTTATTACATATCATCTTGAAAAAAACTTACCTATCATAACATCATTTAACAATATTCCAATTTTTTTTTTTGAGTAAAACAAAAATATATTACTTTTGAAATCAATACTTCTTAAAATATAATCATAACGTCTTCAAACCTTCATAGATATTCTTTAATCACTTCAAAACATCTCAAAACAACCTAAATAACTTTATAAAATATCAAAATGTTCCCAAATATCAACAATATAATTTTCAAATCCTTACAACATATGAGTACCTAACTTTGGGTTCTTCAATGGATCTCCACTAACTGTACACTTCCTTATTTGAACTAAGCGTTATCCAGATATCATATAAGTGATATGATTCATTTAATACAATAAAATTTATGATTGATAATCCAAGGATGTATTATAAATGTTCCCACTTTCATTCTTATATATCTTCACTCAACTCCTACAGTAGACAACTATTCAAAATAATTTTAAACTTGTAGTACATAGTGCTTACATATTTCAATAGCACTTATCACTAATTCACATTACAATATCATCTCTATAATGATCAGATATATAAAGGGATTATCTCTTGAGTCTTTATTATTACAAACTCTATACAATAATAATCATTTCCCATTGTCAAGGGAAGAATATTCTTCATCTTCACTGCCATAATATGAATAAATCTTCCTTAACATATCTAATAGTAGTTATCTTTAATACAAATGATCCATAGGAAGTCTAAGCTACATCACATAGCTCAATCTCTTCATTTATTGGGATCTTCCTCTATTAACTAACACATATTTATGGATAGGTTACTCGTTAACAACAAATACTATCATCATAGTTTATTAGGATCTTCAATATAACCCTTTGGATTTATTATTAACACCCTTAACTACCTCATATAAATTCCAATAAATATTTATTTAATAGTTATCCTTTTATATCCTCTTCATTAAAAAAAATAAAAATATTCAAGGGTGAGGAAAATTCTTATTCATATCATGCTTCAAGCATGACTTGAAATATTATCTCCCCCCCTTAGTCTCTCCCATTTTGAGTGTAAAATCCTGATTCATTTAAGAGATGAGTGGAATCAAAATTCACTTATTAAAGAGACATAAATTAATCCAATATAAGTCTTTGTGAGCTAGAATGGTGTATAATGTAAGAGTGATTAACCTTAACATCAAAATTATCCATAGAAATATCCAGTATATGATAAAGAATCAAATTTATTTTTTCAAGGGATGTACAGGTATATTTTTTAATGAAATTATATCCTACACTCAATTCAACAAGCACATAAAAATTATTTATGTTCAAGTAGATTACTTCCTGTAACATCCCACCCATCACCCATTGCCTTTGGAATAGGTAGAGGTGATACTAACCTTAGGTGATGTCCCCATGATACCAAAGGATGAAAATAAGTATGAAGGGAATGCAGCGTCATTATGAGATAATTTTTCCAAATATGAGAACTGTGATGTCTCGGACCCAGTTCACTACTAAGTAATAGAACTCGATTGGCCACATGGCCTCAAGTGCACCTCCCTGTATTCCAAATAGAAACAAGAGACTAGGATGTGTCTGTGGGGAGATTATGTCTTCTAGTAATAGTGGATCATAATTTTGAAAATATGAATAAATAATGAAATCATAGTAATAATAAAAAAGGTATAAGATACCATCATAATAATTAAATAAAGGAATAATAATCAAAAGCTGTAAATCATATCATATACAAAATATGATTGCATGTCCCTAATAAATGGGGAAACATACATACATTTAAGTAGGTAAGAAGTACAATACATGGAATACAAAAGAATCAAAAGGGCAGAAAACTATTTAATAATCCCAAGCACTAGCTCTATCATCAACTACTGAGCTCCCATCCTAAAATAAGAAGTCAGGTATCCAAAGAGGGACACTTCCCTTTATCCACACTTTTGATCATATAATATGCTCAGTTTCCAATGGAGTCTCGGATAGGTTGTGAGATAAATCATAGTAGGCCACCACCAACAACATATATAATGAATCCAATATATAAATATAAATTATATAGTGTACATGTATATCAAAAGTAAAGTAATGAAAAAATTAAAAAACCCATACCAGCTTCAGCCTCAGATGGTGTATCTAAACATGCATTCATTTAATTAATTGTGATTTATTTTCTAATAAGAGGATAATATAAGTTCTTAATAGTACTATAAAATATAATGATAATAATAGAGGATCCAAAGTGAAACCAAGGCACCCTTAACCTTAGAAGGTTGAGATAGCTCATGGTATACAACCAAGAAGCCTAGTATATGGTACTAAGTGTAATCCAAGAGGCAACCTAAAGGAATTCCACTAGAAGATTTTATGAAAAATTATATGGAGAATATACATGTTAAATCCTAGGAAAGGAATGATGATACCCAAGGAGAATCATCCAAGGCATCGTATGACCATAGATGTCAAGATGAATCCAAGGAGTGTATCTAAGGAATTCTAATTTTAGAAGAGAAAGAAAATCGATCCTATGGAATCATGTTGGGCATACACTAATATAAAAAGACCATGTTCCAAGGTGGGTATCTCCCTTGTAAAAATGATCAATGAATCTGAATAGTGTCGTCTGAGTGGTTAAGGAATTCCCTTAGGAATCCAAAGATGGATCAAGTCTAACCATTCCTATAAAGAAGAAAAAGTTCCATATACAATAAGCACCTTATACATTATATATATATATATATATATGTTTGTGTGTGTGTGTGGGTCAAAATTCATTTAATTCCATGTAATACTAATACTAGTTATATTTACATTAGCTTAATTCCATTATTATTCATCAAACATGACCAGGTAGAACACATACATGCCACCAATTATCAAATTATTTATAAAGGATAATGTCTAAGTGATATCTATACAAAAATAATATACACTTTACATTTAAAAAATAAATTATCATTTATTAAATTAAAGAACTTACTTTATTAGAGTTCAATCGATCACTCCTGAATAGTGTTCTGAATTATCACAATATGAGTAAAAAAGGAACAACATGGTACACAACCTAAATGTGTGGTCATAATTGATGTCTCAACCTCCAATTATATCAAAGGTCTCACTAGGGCCTTAGTTTTCAATTTGTAAGATTTAATTTAAAGTAGATAAATCATTAGGATCAATTCCTGGTGAAACTGGCATGTTCACAATGACATAAATTTATAAACATCAATACTTTGAGGTAAAAGTCATAGAACACCTATATTAAGAATATAGTACTCTCCTCATATATTATTGACATTTGGTTTGGTCTAGATTGGAAGAAAATATAGAAACATAAAATTTCCTTTAAAATTGGTCATTTTATCTTGTACCAAAATAACTTCATCAACAACAAGACAAATGATGAAAAAGAGATAAAGGAATGGATAGATTTTTTGTGGTTATTCAATGTAATAGAAGACACTTGAATCAGATTCTAGATGGAGAGATAGGATAAAATCACAGCTTTAGTCAATGTAAGAGATCCTATATAGGATATACTACATGATATAGAAGAGAGGGGAGATGGGTAAAGAAAAATAAAGGGGTTCTGCCCATTTAAAAACAACCCACAACAAATTCACGTCTTGTAAAATAATTCCCTTTATGAATTTCTCAAGCCAGGGGTCTAGCCCAACCAATTAAAATCCTGAATTTGGAATTCCTATTATGAATTACATAGGTTAGAGGATCTGGGAAGATGAATAAACATCATGAATTACAAATTCACATTGTGTGTTTGTTTTTCAGCATGACTCCAACCCCATTGCTACCTTCCAAAAAACTAACTGATCAACTATCCTAATGGCCCAGTCACCAGGTATAATTCATAATCAAAAACTCAAATAGGGTTTACCAAAATTTAAAAGATTCATACCTTAGGTAAATAATAGGTTCTTATAGTCTTCCCCCTTAAAGAAACTCATCCATGTGTTTCCCTTCCAAAGGTGGTAAAGCTTCATCTGAGAATAACTTCATCCACTGAGCACATACGTTGACCTCTCTCTTCCAAGTATCATCATGCATATGACCATGATTCTATATAACTCATACTAGAGGAACATACCAACCTTGAAGATCCTTTTTTCTACTATCAATGACATGAATGTGATAGTCCTCAAAATAAGCATCATCATCCAATTCACCATCCTCGTAATCGGAAGTATGAGACATTTCGGCATGGTAATGGAAAATATATGAAACATAGAAGAAATAGTGCATGGTATGGTTCAACTAAAGTAATAAAAACTTATATTCTACTATCCCAAATCTATATAAGATCTCAAAAGGATCAAAAAATTATTTTATAGCTTTAATTGACTCTGTATCCACATATTCACAAGCCTGAGTGATAATTGTAATAAAACATGATCCCCAACCTCGAACTCCATAGGACATAGAAGGTGATAAATGTACAATTTCTATCTTGAATGAGCATTATACATCTGATTTATAATAAAATATACCTACTTTAAAATTTCCTACATGATATGGGGACCAAGTAGTGCTACCTCCCCTAGATCTAACCAACACATAGTTGAACGACATGGACTATCATATAAGTCCTCATACCGAGCTATTCGAATTTCTTCCTAAAAGTTATTATTGTAGTAAAACTTGAAAAGTGGTATGTGTTTCTCCCAATAACCCCCAAAATCAAGGAATAATTCTCATAGTATATCCTCCAACACCTGTATAGTCTATTCTGAAGGCCATCAGCTTGAGGGTTAAAAGTTGTTCTTAGAAGCACCTATATCCCCAAATCTTTCTGTAACCCTTTCCAAAACCTCAATGTGAAATTAGTGTCCCTATCTGAAATAATAGTATGAGGGACCCCATGCAGGTTTATAATCTCAATAACATATAATCAACCAAGATTTTCCACTGAGAAGGTCTCATTAATAGTAATTAAGTGGGTTACCTTTGTTAGTATATCGTTAACTACCCAAACTATGACACTACCTCAAGGTGGCCTTAGTAAACTAGTCACAAAATCCATAACGACATCATCCCATTTCCATTCTAGGACTGATAAGGGTTTTAAAAAACTAGAAATCCATTGGTGTTCCACCTTCAGCTGTTTATAGGTGTCACACCTAGTTATAAAACATGTGATATGAAATTTCATCACATGCCACCAATAATGGCGGTGCATATCAATGTACCTCTTAAAGATACCTGGGTGCACTGCCCACTGATGAATAGGGTTTTTCAACCCTACTTGGATTCCTTTGTTGTGGTTTTTGTGGATGAAATATTGGTGTATTCTCATACTCGAAGTGATCATGCCAAGACATTCCATGATTATACATAGATAAAGGAGCATGAGGCACCTGTATCAGACAAGATAGGTATGATAGTATAGGCTACTAGAATAATAACTCATATAGTTGATGGTATTTCCATCTTCTCATTGGGTATCTATTGCAATGCATACAACTAGTATAATCCATGGCCTTGAGTTGTAATTGGACTACCCTAAGTAGGTATTATTTTTTGGCAATGAAAATTAGAATTCAAGATACCTCAACCTCAAACTACTCCTCATCCTATTTGGACAGTAATACTCTAGATTCCAACCTGACAAGAATTCAATAATCCTACTCCTAAATGTGGAATTGGTTTAAGTATTATTCTACTAGAAAAAAGTAGAAAGGTTTAGTAAAACCTTTTAGGATGAACCATCTGGACACAAGAATGGCACTTTAGTGGGTCTCTATCATATTTTGGATTCACATTCCCCTTCCATCAACACTAATAGATTACAATAGAGCTACTAGTGAAGATATGATGACCACCATTGTTTTGATGAGAATTCTCAAAGAGTCTCTTACTACTAGTGGAATAACCACTACCCTGTCTTGATAATGAACTCATGTTCCCTGTATTATCAACTTCCCTCAAGTTTCAATTGATGATAAGAGTTTACTTCATGATCTTAGAAATAGTAGATAGGAGGAAGAAATTCACCTAAGATCATATGGAATACCTAATCCCATCCTTAAAATTTATTACCTATAATATATCATCATATACAAGGATCGTTGAAAATAATTGAATCTCAGTAAATCATGCTAAATAGTCCATGATAGACATAACACCTTACTCCAGGTGTATGAACTCCCAAGATTGGTTAGCTCTCAGTGTCTCAGGGAAAAAATAATCATCAAAGTTGGTCTATAATTCCACCCAGACTATTCCCTAATGACGAAGAACCATAGTAACCACATCCTACCAGTTCTTGGCAGAATCACACAGTATATATGTGGAAATATTGACCCTCCTCACTGGAGGCATCTCCAAATTCTCTAAGATAGCTAAAATGGATTCTAGCTATGAATCAACAGATTGGGGACTGCCATCCCCTGAGAAGATGGGGGGATTCTACTACTGAAACTCATGATAAAGATCATACATCGTAGGTGTAGGTTGTGGATCACCCTACATATATTACATCAATCATAAGAAACTCTCTCAAAGATGATCATTAATTCCCAACTCAGGAACGACAGGTGGTACCACAAGTGGAACTCCAAGAGGTAATACCGATATCTTGGGGCCCATCATCTCTAGAGCATGATTGTTACCACCCACTTAGAATAAAAATTGAGGACATCATGGTGGCATATCTCTAAAAATTTCAAGCACATGACTCAAAACAAGATTCGATAAAAGTACATAGAGATGTCTCAATTGGAAAGATAAATGAATCAAGTCCCAATAACCAACTTTCACTTTTATAAGTAGGATAAACATAGGGGCTCACTACCCAAGGAATACAATCCCAACTACTTAGGTATAAGGTAAGGGTATTGGTAAGTATTTATGTTTTCAACCATAGGGGTTTTGGTATATGGGAGGGTTCAATTGCAAGTTAAAGAAGAAAAAACTCCTTAAGTTTCACTTTCCCTTCCCATTTACTAGTAACAATTTTATTTATAATTCAAAATTTACATTTTAATTCTGTATGTGCGTATATACATAATACATGGCTCCATTAAATGGATTTCCATCCTCAGTTTATAAAGGCCCATACACTTTATAAATTGAGATCAATATACATGTAATTGTAACCATCCCCCCTTATATTTGGTCTCATAATGTAATAGGTAAAATATGATGTCTTGATTCCATGAATTACCCTTTCCAATTTATAAAGGAACATACTCTTTATAAATTATAATTGGTACTCATATAATAACATTCAAAGTTCAGATCATGCAACCAGGGGTACATAGCTTACATGGATTGAAATTGTCTATTTAAGATGACACCATAAATCTATATAGTAAAAAACCATTTAGGTTGATGATGATATTTTAAACACCCAATTTCCCTTTCCTATGGAAGACTTTAGTGGCAAATTCATATATCACAACAAAGGAACACTAAAAAAATAACAGGAAATACAAGAAATATAAGAAATAAAATGCACCGATATGGCATAGAATATGCATGGAATGTGAATCCCTAGGTGCATATGATGATGTACGTAGCAATGCTCCTTACAATACCGAGCCAAGGTAGAATCTCCATAAATCACAACAAAAATAAACAATTCATGTTCATCACCCAATACTGAAAATATATTAACTATAATAGGTAGAATATAAAACAACAACTTCATATTCATAGGAAACTCTGTTTTTACCCCAAATATGGGTTAGCTACTCTCAGGAATGACTTATGACCAAGTTAAAACACGTTCCCCCTCTCCTATAAAAATTTCCCAAACAATAAGGTAGGAAAAGAAATAGCCTCTGATACTACTTTGTGACATCCCAGACCTGATTCACTCCTGAGTAACCAAACTTGGTTGGGTACTTGGCCTCAAGCGTGCCTCCCCATATGCCAGAGTCTACCGACTAGCAACGATGGACTAAGGTGTGTCCATGGGGATACTATACCTTATAGTCAGAGTGGATAACAGTAGCGAAAAGATTAATAAACAATGGAATCATGGTAATAAAGAATAAGGAAGAAGGTACAATAATAAGCATAAAAGAAATAAATAATCATCAAAAGTTATAAGTTGTATCATATACAATATATGATGGTATGTATCTACAAAAATGGGAAACAAGAATACATGATTGAATACAAGCATTACAACTCATGGTATACAAAAGAATCAAAAGGGGTAAAAACTATCCATGAATCCTGAGCACTGGCTCAGTCATCTGCTACCAAGAACAGATCCTAAACAAGGAGTCAGGTTTCCTAAGTAGTATGTTTCCCTTAGTGAACATCTAAGATCATATAATCTACCCAGGTGCCAATGAAAACTCAGATAGGGTGTTAGATAAATCTCAGTAGGCCACCACCAACAACATCTATAACAAATCTAGACTATGAATATGGACTATTGTTGGCACCAAAATATGTGAAAAAGGAAAGGATACGAAGAAGAAACCCATCCCAAAGGGGATACCTCATGAATCTAGCTCATGGAGCCCCTTTGCATCGCGTTATTCGTGGATCCCCTCAGCACTTAGGCCGATGAAAATTTGATACCCCCTATGTGGTTGTCATGGATTAAATAGGTTGGAGGCTTCACGGTTATGACGTAATTGACTAGGAGCTTTACACCATGGAGGGAGCCAAATCAACCTCCGAGAACACATCGAACTGGATAAAAATCCTCCACAATAACTGCACAGAGCACCCTGGAGAGATCCATGTCGAGGAGGGGATGGTTGTCGACTCTACATTTATGATGAACTTGATTCAATCCGTGACAGATCGTTGAGCGCCACATGGATTCTCGCGCGACCTATCCTTGCTTCGCACCACCCCTCACCAATAAATATTTGGATCCCCCTCGAGCCCAAAGGATGGATACTCCAACCTTTCTCCTTCTCTTCTCTCTAATCACAAAGAAACTTATTCTCTATGAAACCTTGAGAAAAATGATCTCTTATAGGTACTTGAGCATTGTCAAGTACCCTTCCCTTAGCTCAAATACAACCCATCTTCAAGTAGGGATTCCCTTCACAGAGCCCACAGGCCACTGCAAAGAAAGAAGATCATAAAGGGGATTCAGGTATTCGAAAATCACTCATGATTTGTAAAGTACCCTCTATGTACATGTAAACCATATTCTAAGGCGGTGTCGTTGTGCTTCGTGAAGCACATTTCTTTACAGTGATATGCTTTTCAAGGTACCCTTTCTTCACAAAGTCCTACTCTGAGAAATCCTTTCCACTTCTCAAAGCACCCTCCATATGCACCTATTCCCTATTCCTAGCCTAGGCTACCCCACTTCACGAATCAAAACCCTTCATGAAGCCCCTCCACTACATGGAGCACCAGAGCTTCACAAGTTCCCTTCCTATGAACCCATTAAATTCGCAAACCCCTCTTCTGTACGACCCTCCAGGTTTGTACAAAGTGATTTCAAGGTTTCTTGGGTGGTGCTTTACTTTTCATTTCTTAGACTTATGCTTATTTGAATAGGCATGCTAATGGATATTGCTTCTTCGCATAGCCACACTAATGTGGGCCCCTCAGTGGATCACTCCACAATATCGCCTCGCCATGACATTGCTGGTGCCTTCCCTTCACCAAGGGTTAAAGCATGTCGGTTATGTAAGTCCTATAGGTGCGAAGTGAACCCTCCACGTCTGAGCTGCAAGATGTTAAAATTTAAAGCACCATTGTCCTCAGCACATGTGTTTCCGATTCTTTTACGCCGAGGCGTGCGTGCGCACGTCCGTCACGCATGGGAGGACGCGCGGCTCGCGGCCCCGCATTCCCGCTTTCCAAAGGCGGGCGACATCCGATCCTTATTTAGGGACGTCTTCTCCTTGATCGAAACCGGGATGATGGGATGTTGGTTCTTCCTTCCATGGATTCCTCCTCAGAGCTCCTCACCTAATCTGGGTCTCCCTCATAGATTTGAGACGAGTTCGTGAAGCTCGTTCCCGGTGCCATATCTGCATGGACGCCAGTTAATTACGCTGCTTCCGTCGAGACGCTCCAAGGGGTCTTGTCGGGGCAGCAAACTTTGGTGAGGAGAATGGTCACGTTGGGGTGTCATTGGCATGTCTTGACGCTGGGGATCAGCATGTCTGTCTTCTGTCCCTTATCACAGGGCTTCTCGAGGGTGCGGAAGCCCGAGGCATCCCACATCGAACGTGGGTAATTGTGTACCATCTGAGGTTTTCCTCAACTTCCCATGTTTAACACGAGGTATGCCGTGAGTTTAACATCTTGCAGAGATGGATCGGACTGATCGAAACACTGAGAGTGGATCAGATTGAAGGACCCCCTAGGGGGAACACTGATGTTGGGGCTAGCACGTGGGCGGCTTCCCGGATACTATGGAGTGGGATGGAGTGGCATGATCTCACTGGGATGTGGCGGCCCAGATAAGAATCAGGATGGATGATGGAGTGACAGGCTTGAACCTCGTGGAGGCTTCCTACGTATCCCCATGGAAGGGAATCAAAGTCCGCGTAGTTCGATGATACGGTGGGACACCTGAAAAGGCAACCTGTGATAATGGACGCATGGATTGGAGCCTGGAGGAAGTAAGATCCCCGGGCTATGGCATGAGCTTCCCAAAGCACGTGGGCTTGAGGGGGGAATTCAGGATGAGACGTGAATGTGAGGCATGGGACTTATGCTCTGAGATGGCCCAAGAGGAGGAATACAATTTAACGTCATGCGGGATGAGGTACAGTTTAACGTCATGCGGGACGAGGGCATACAGTTTAATGTCATGCGGGACGAGTGATCTGGGGCTTAAGATCTGAGGTAGCCCATGGTGGATATGGGGATTACGCTCTGAGGCGGCCCATGGTGGATATGGGGCTTACACACTGAGGTGGCCCAAGAGGGATATGGGGAACAGATGTGGAGAGGTCGAAACGACCAGGTGGTGGGCCTGAGCCTCGTGGAGGCTTCCTACGTACCATACGTTAGCACGGATCAAAGTCCACATAGTTTACTGGCATGGGGCTTACGCTCTGAGGAGGCCCATAGGAGGATTTCATGGTCGATGCGCGCTCTAAGACCACTTGAGTCATGCTTGGTGTGAGAAACAAGAGGCAGCAGGGACCAGACGATCACATCGTGAAGGGTGCGTCCTTGAGAAGTGGAAAGGGTCTTACGCGTTGAGCGGCCCGAAGAGGAAACAAGGGCTTACGCGTGGTTAGCGACCCTGGGTTTCGGGGCTTACTCCAGAGTGGAGGATTGTGGTGTGACAAAGCGTAGTGGGAAAGGGACTCCACTAGACTTGGAAGGTGGGAAGTACGGAGGTGCATGGGTGTAACCTTCTGTAAGAGAGGCTAGGGGCTTACGCTCTGAGGCAGCCCTTCCCCCGTTGACAAACGCCACTCCGACAAGGAGGATCTCATTCCATGTGAGGAAGAATCCATTCCTGTGGAGACGAGAGGTGTAAAAAATGTCCGGGCTGGGGGGGACCCTGAGTGCGAAGCATGGGGTCGGACCACAGTTTAACGTCATGTGTTAAGGACGAGGTGATTAGCAGTTTAACGTCCTGCAGCTTGGACGAGGTGGGTTCGCTCCACACCCCTAGGGCTTACATGCCCAATTCCCTCTACCCCTTGTGAGGGGGAAGGCATCGACAATGTCATAGTGAAGGGGGGCCGCAGGGCGAACCATTGAGGGGTCCACGTTAGCGTGGCTATGCGAAAAAGCAATAGCCGTTAGCATGCCTATGCGGTGAACCATAAGGCAAAGCAACACAATGGGAAACACCACCCAAGGGACCTTGAGGTTACTTCGTACGAGCCTAGAAGGCCGTACAGGAAAACAATGCATGGCGCGCATGCCCGGCAGGGAAGACCTCAGGTGCCGGCGCGGAAAGGCAGCCAAGGGGCGTCAAGATAAAGGGGTCCTGGGTGTTGCGCACAAAAGGAAGGTTTGCGTGCAAAACACCGGGATAGTGCGCAATAGGGCCAGATAATTGCGCGGATTGGTGATTGTGCGCAAGGTATTGCGCGTGTAGAAGGGGATTGCGTGCAAGGGACAACGATCGCGTGCAAGCGAAGTACCCGGAGGAGGAGGCAAATTCACTTAAACCAGTGGAGTTGCGCGCAAAAGCGAACCCCGGGGAAAGGTTGCGTGAAAAGGGGGATTACATGGAAGTCATATTGCGCGCGAGGGGAGTCGAATTGCGTGCATGGGAGATGATCTGAATTCCTTAACCCCCAAACCTTCTGGGGTCACCTTCTATTTATAGGCATCAGCCGATGCAGAATCCAGATGGCGTGCGAAAGTTTCCGTGACGGGAACCGTCGGCGCGCAAAGCTTCACCACGCGGAACTGGGGCACGTAAAATTGCGCACACCAGCGGCTCGATTACGCGAATCCCAGGAATGCTTCGCGCACACATATTTATTTCGTGCAATCCCTCCTTTATTTCACGCACCACTTCCCGGGCCTCTAGACCGGGCCTCTGATTCTGAATATGATTTCGCTTTGCCATTTTGAAAGTTCCTCTAGGAGTTACGTACTTTTTTTCAGCGTCTACAAATGCCCCCCTCAGAATTGGATCGGCGAGAGGTCGCAACGGTCAGATTCCGAGGGAAACGCCGAAGCAGGGCCAGTCCAGGGCCCTTAGCGTGCAAACAACCCACGCGACGCGCAAAATGACGGATCTGTGCGGAATATACTTTCCGTGCGGCGCGGAACCTGGCCTCGCCTATAAAAAGGGGTGCTGGGTCCCAAATCCGTACCCCAGCTTTTTCGCGTGATAGGCTTATAGCTCTCGTGCGCAAAATTGCTCCCGCGACTGCGCGTAAAAAACGCTCTAGCAGCATGGAATTCCTTCCGAATTTTGGACATCCTTGCGCACCTACTCGGAATATTCCATGCTTAGCGCGCCGATTGCGCGCTCAACTCCCGTATTCCACGCCGCCACTTCAGATTTCGTGCAGCACTCTCCGATTCCATGCACTACATCCCAGTTTCGTGCAACTCCCGAAATATTCGAGATGGCCGCAAACTGAATTGATGAGGGGGAAGCCGCTGCTCGTAGGACCGAAGTGGTGGTGAATGAGGAGGTTTATGGCGCCAAGGTGATCGTTTCCGACAACCTGACCTTGTTCAATTTACTGACTCCAGCCCAGAAGACGTATCCGCTGTCTGACAACCTCCTGCTCTGGAATTTTGGCATTCTGGAGGACGTGCCCCTACCGGGCTTCGAGGAGGACACACCACGGTCATGGGTGACCCGGGAGGGCTTGCTTCCTCGCTACAACATCACCAACAATGGTCTTCCTACCAGGGAAACCAGACATATAGACATATATGTCCTGAACCCGAGGACCAGGACTATTACTGGGGATGAGCCTATCGCAGAGAATTCTCCAGCCCTCTACGCAAGCACGTTCCGTTAGAGCGTCACAGATGAAACGAAGGGTTGGATGAAGGATTGGGACCTGCGGTCTGGGGGTAACTTCACCAGCGAGTGGGCCTGGGCGTTCTGGGTTCGCCATACCTGCGACCAGTTCGAGGATGAACTGCGGTATATTGGCCTGCTTGAGGCGGTATGGACGTCGCAGTTCCACTTCCACCGTCAACCTGAGCTCGGGCCGGAGCTATTCACCTGGTGGTCTCCTAACACCAATACATTCTACCTTCATCACGGAGAAGTCGACATTAGTATCTGGGACGTTCACTGCATCGGAGGTATCCCACTGGAGGAATTCCAATACGATGAGTTCGTTCCACCAAATAACACCTGGGAAGACAGGTCACGGACGCCCATGCTGACGTGGCACCTGCTGGAGCTAACCAAAGAGAGGCTGGGGGTCAAGGAATTCCTGAAGGAAATTGCCTACAAGGGCTGGTTCAGCCGGTTCCTTGAGAAGGATCCGTCCGTCAAGATGTCGGGATGGGGTAAACGGTGCCCAACCGCGGATCAGAGGAGCAGGGATGGGTCATACTGGAGGACCCTAGAGTTGGGGCAATACCAATCATGGGGATATCGCGTCATCGAGGCCCGGGACCCGAATGTCTGGTATTCTGGGTTCCTTTCCACCTTCCTGAGCGAGTGGCTCCTACCAGTGCGGGACACGAGGATGGGCGTCCGTCCATCAACATTGGTGATGGCGGGCACCATGGCCGCCAAAAAACGGTTCAACTTGGGCTTCCCCGTACTGGCCAAGCTGTATTTCATCCTGGGATGCATCTCATGAGGGAGGTCGCCTTGGAGAGTATGTGGCCCCTTCCAGATCTTCCACGGCTGGGTGGCGGCTCACCTCGGCGGGTACACTTTCCCAAATGCCATCCGTCCTCTAGGTAATGGCCTGAGACCGTCCTTGCTGAACATTACAAGGGTGGCGCCGATGACACTCAATGAGGAGGGCGTGAGAATCCGCATCGGCAACCACAACAACTTCCACTTCAGCCCGTTCCCCACCCCGGTCGGCCAGATGGTAGACAATGGGCGAGGCTCTCTGGAGCAGCAGGAATATTTCCAGAGCATTCGAGGTGGGGTGATCGTGGCTCGGATCGACAGGAAGGTGATCTGCGAGCCTTACGTGCCATCCCGATTCTCCAGGAAGTTAGGGTGCCTCCAACGAATGCCGAATAAGTTATTCACGGCTGTCTGGCAGGAGACGAATCCCTGCGTTCTATGCCAGATGTGGTTGATGTTTACCACTTTCGGCTTTGGTGATGTCATTACTCTTCCTCCCACTGGGGTTGATGTTGTCCTAGCAACCGAGTATGCCGAACACTGGACCATCGCGTACCCTGAGGGGATTTTACACAAGCGAGTCTGGTAACGCGAGGTTACTCGCGTGGAAACCGGGCGGCGGGGGAGAAGGAAAGGGGCTGCTGGAAGAGGGGACCCAGGGGTGCGTCAGGCAGCGAGGCCTACGCAGGCCGGGACTTCAGCAGTGGGAACATCATGCAGCGCCGCTGTGACCTCATTTCCTGTGGGGGTCACATGAGGTGGCCAGGGAACTGCCCGGGAAGCAGATAAGATACCTGCTCAAACCTTCCCAAGATGCAATTTTCCCGGCACTATGGTCGGCCTAGATGACCCATGCGGCAATCACTGAGTGTTGAAGCCGTCTGGCAGAAGATCATGCAAAACAGGATCCAGCTTCCAGAGGTCGGTCTCATTCGAGTTACTGACCGGGTAAATTTCCATCGGAGTCATGCTTATCTGATGGCCATGGATACATACGCGTGCAAAAGGGGTCAGCGTGTGGAGCCACCTTTCCTAGTGAAAGTGATGCTCGACCAGGAGCATGATCCAGAAGTGATTCCGCTGGGAGAAGGCGACAGAAACGAGGAGTCGGAGGGGGAGGAAGAGACCGGAGAATACGAAGGCGAAGGAGAAGATGAAGAAGAAGGAGAACTCAAAGATGAGGGGTCGCAAGAGGCGACCTACCAAAGGAGTCTCTGAGAGAGCGGTGAGATTTTCGGCTCTGATCTCGACATAACTAAGATACTAGAGGTTTGTCTCTATCTTCATTCATTTTCCTTCTTCATCCATTCTCCTTTCCAATTCCCAAACCGTCTCTCTGCCTCACTTAGGAGCGGCTGAGTGTTGGACGGGAGTCCCCACTAGAGGAGGGAGGAGAGGAACCGGTGGGACATGATGGGGATCCGACACCCATCATTGAATTAACAAGCGCAGAGGGGTCTCCCATCATGGTGGCTTCTGCAGCAGCCGGAACACTAGAGACCAACGCTTTGGACTCCTGTGAGTCTCACACTTCACTACTGGTTCTTGTTATCAAAATATCCCAAATAATCAGTGTACGCCTTGCGTAGTGATCTAAATATTGGAGGCTCTTCAGGCTGTGGAGCCCGGGCCATCTCTGAGCGGATCAGTGGAAGGCATACCACCTCATTCAGAACATGCTCCCTACACTGAGTCAACCCTGGAAATTGGTGAGCAGGGGGCAGCGTGCATCAGCAGCGCTGTTCTTGAGGTGAGGCCGAAGGCGGATAAAGGCATCATCGCTGCTGGGGAGAGAGAGGAAGGTCGCCTGAACGTCGAGGATCCTATTCCTCATGAAGACATCCCTGAGGCAGATCCTGCTGCCGATCTGCTGGCTGCCTTCCCTACATATCGACCCGCTGACCCTGAGGAGGTAGATGACTCTGACTCAGAGGTAGCCGAGGAGAGCCAGATGACACGGCGCAAAGGATGGAATTGTATCCGACGCTTTCTCAGATAGCCCCAGTCAGATTGGCTGAGGCAGATGGGATCACTCCAGACCTGGCTACATTTCCTGTGCACTGGAGGGGCTGACGCTCAGCGCCTTCGTCTGACGGTCAGTGATTACATGGATGAGAAGATACGCGAGAGCAGCCGACGCACCGACGTTGCCCAGTGTCGGGAGAGATCGGCGAGCACCCGAGCTTTGTTGAGGGTGGAGCAGGAGGTCCGGCACCTCGAAGGGCAAGCAGCAGATAAGGAGGCCTTCATTGCAACATGATCTGAGCTTGTGGAGCAACTGACGACCCAGCTGGCTGACACACAGGAACAACTGATGGAGGCGAGTCACCAGATGACTGTACTTCGAACCGAGTGGGCGTAGGCACAAGCTAGGATTGGCGATCTGCGCTCTGCGGTGGCTGACGAGGAGAGAGTCTTTGAGGAGCGATAAGCGGTCCTGGAGGCTACCAGCCAAAGGGTAGCAACACTGGAAAGGTCGATTCAGCGCGCCGATCCTTAAGGGCTTTGTTTTGGCCATCTCGTGAACCTCTTGCTTGTACTGCTCACCATCTCAATCCAATATATGGCCAAATCAATTCATCTATACCCTTGGTTTAATATGCTCAGCCATAATTCCGAAATGAATAACAACCCATCACTAAGCTCTTGTGGGTCGCACCCAACGCGAGAAGCAAAGGATACTCGTGTCATCATCTCGTCCAACTATGGGGCATTGACCAAGTCTTAGGCATCCGAAATTGGGCCTAGATTTCTGAGGAGAAGACCTCAGACTGATTAATATATCACCTTCTCAATGTGCTCTAACACATGAGCTGGGCAATGATGGGGGCATTAAAATCCATCCGAACATAGGGAGATGGAAAGAAAAGGTGAATCACGCTACCCGAATTCGGAACACTGTGGGGTGAGACGATAGAGGATAACTGTTAACCATGACGGAAACACAAAATCCATATCGTGTTGGCCTGGAGTGGGGAAAATAAATGAGGTCTGACCGCTGACAATGTTCGCAACACGGGGCCTAACTCAAATATCGCCGGTCAGTTTCCCGGAACATTGGCCCAGAACAGCAAGAAGATTGTAGGTCTATCATCCATGTTGTTACAATAGGTGGATGAAAGGTCTGTCATCCATATTGTGGCAGCAGGCAGACCAAAGTCTGTCACCCATACTGTTAGGGGGTCCCATCGAACATGACCAGTCCTCCAGAATATTGGCCCAGGACAGTAGGCGGACCGTAGGTCTGTCATCCATACTGTTAGGGGGTCCCATCAGACATGAAAGAGAATGAGGATCTGAATAAAGGGGCACAAAAACATGGAAGGTGGAGTGTTGGTTTGTTTGAACAGAGCCCAACACTCCCGAAATTACGCCACTGTGGCGGAGGCGCATCAGGCGGACGTACCAACCTGGTCATGAGTCATCCCAATTTTCAGGCAGGACCTCTCTGGCGAGAGAACTACTGCTTCCCATTACTACTATAGGGAATCCCGAACTTATTCGGGGTGGATGTCACGATTACACCACTTCCCATGAAGTCAGGCCGAGGGGCCGACAATAAGGAGGGACAAGGTTTGGTAATCCCTGGGGCTGGACCCAAGACGAAATGTCTGGGCATTTCTACGTATCTCATTAGTATGATAATCAAGCCATACGTAGTTCTAGAAGCACAGTTTAACATCATGTTGGATGAAATACAGTTTAACGTCATGCGGGATGGGGGACACATCTCATCTGGGGATAGACATGGCATGGCAAGTAACCCGACGCGAATGAGGACATAATCTCACACCACACCGTACAATCCCACAAGATAGACTGAGTCGCGGAAATCCAAGCAAAGGATCTTAGTTTTAGGTCTTAGAACTCGGACAAAAGGAGAATGGGAATGGGAGACACACGGTAAAGCAGCTGCAAAACCCAACGTGAGTGTGGGGAAAATCCCTGCTTACTGTGTGCTCCTGGGGATGCGTTTAGGCCGAGAGACCGAACACGAAAAGTTAGGCTGGGCCTGTGGGGAAGTCCCCAGGTGCTCCTACGTATCTCATAAGGATGAGAATCAAGCCATATGTAGTTCTTGAAAGGCAACATGGCGCGATATGGCGCATGTGCCAAGGATGAAGGAGTCGTGCGGGTCTATCCCGTGCACCAAAAGAAGCAGCATTTGATATGTCTTGTTTGTTCTTGAAGGTAAATGGTTTTTCTTTTGTGGGGTGACTGGCCTAGGGTAGAAATTCCTGGCATCTCCACAATAATCAAGCCATAGAAGGCGTTGACAAGCGGCATGGTAATCGACCAATACCTGGCGTGATGTCCCCCATGGGGAGGTCATCACAATGCGGTGCCATTTTTCATCATGCGGCCAGGACGATATCATCACAGTTTATGGTCGTATGGTTTAAACCAGCATCATAGTTTAAGGTCCTATGGTTTGGACCAACAACACAGTTTAAGGTCATAAGGTTTGGACCAACAACACAGTTTAAGGTCGTAAGGTTTGGACCAACAACACAGTTTAAGGTCGTAAGGTTTGGACCAACACCACAGTTTAAGGTCCTATGGTTTGGACCGACAACACAATTTAAGGTCGTATGGTTTGGACCGACAACACAGTTTAAGGTCGTATGGTTTGGACCCACAGCATAGTTTAAGGTCGTATGGTTTGGACCGACAACACAGTTTAAGGTCATATGGTTTGGACCAACACCACGGTTTAAGGTCGTATGGTTTGGACCGACAGCACACTTTAAGGTCGTAAGGTTTGGACCCACACCACAGTTTAAGGTCGTATGGTTTGGAACGACAACACAGTTTAATGTCATTTGGTTTGGACCGACAACAAAGTTTAAGGTCGTAAGGTTTGGACCAACAACACAGTTTAAGGTCGTATGGTTTGGACCAACAGCAACACGCATGATGCGATAAAGCGTACCTGATGCGGGTGAGGGTGTAATCCCATACCATCACCGTGCATGGTTCCAGGAGAGGAGCCTCGGGGCAAAGGGGCCTACGAGGGTTCAACAATTAGGGGGACAGGAGATGCTAGCTCCCAGCTATGCTGGACCCAAAACGCAACGTCTGGGCGGCTTTTCATTCCCCATGGGGATGAGGGTCAAGCTACACGCAACCTGTAGAGAAGAGACCCAAGCACATACTCTAGCGCTCAGATCGCGGGAGACCCGAGAGACATCGTTACACAGCTCGGTCTGTCTGATGTGCGGGGGTGTACTGAGGGTTAGTGCAAGGAGTGTCGAGATTCCACCTTGACACGGTGGGGGCGGAACACAATGTGACTCATGCAACCAACATTCAAGGCCCGAGGAAGCCGACATGACGACTGAGGATTACTGCTGACCATGTTCACATCACAGCATCCTGTCGTGTTATCCTAGAAGTAGGGGCAAACAAATGAGTATCAACCGTTGACCATATTCGCAACACGTGATTTGTATCAATTTTTCGCCCAAAACCCTCGGGGGCGTTGGCCCGTGATGGTAGGAGAGCCCTTAGGTGTTTTATCCAGGCCGTTCTTGGGGGTCCCTCTGGGTGTCAAGGATGGTGGGGCCGGAATGAAGGGGAACACGAAGCTTGAAAAGTGGACGAAAACTTGTCTAAGTCGAATCTGACACTCCAGGTCCTAGACTAGAATACCTTGAACACATTAACAGACCACTGGAAAGGGTTGAAGGGCTCAGTCTGAGAGTGACCAGAAGATGGCAAATTCTCGAGGGAAGGGCATGCCAAAAGACTGAGGAAATCGAGAGATCATGGGATCTCCTAAGAGACAGGGCTGGACCTGAAATCTAAGTGTTCTGGCAGTCCTACGTATCCAATAAAGATGGGAATCAAGCCATACGTAGTTCTAGACAGTGCCTTTTAATGTCATGGGGAACATGACATAGGAGGGCTAATCCTGAGAACAGGGTGCACGTGGTGCAGCTATTGCAAACCCGACATGAATGAGGAAATAATCTCATACCACGCCACGCGATCCTGTGGTCAAGGTCCCAAAGGCGAGACAGACATGATGCATTAGTAGACCTTGAGCTGGACCCAAAGACGGAAGGTCTGGGTGCTCCTGGGGCTAGGCCCAAGACAAAATGTATGGGCATTCCTACGTATCTCATTAGGATGATAATCAAGCCATACGTAGTTCTATAACCACAGTTTAACGTCATGTTGGATGAAATACAGATCTTAGTTTTAGGTCTTAGAACTCGGACCAAAGTGCAGTTTAGGGTCATGCTGGACCGTAAAATTTAAAAAAATTAAAACCTGGGGCTGGAACCAAGAGGAAATGTTTGGGCATTCCTATATATCTCATTAGGATGAGAATCAAGGAATAAGTAGTTCTAGAAGCATAGTTTAACATCATGTTGGATGAAAAGCGGATCTTAGTTTTAGATCTTAGAACTCGGACCAAAGTGTAGTTTAGGGTCATGCTGGACCAGCAGCAGACTTAGGAAAAGTACTGCTTGAGGAACCTATCATTGGTGGGAGGAGTTATGTGCTCACCATCCATAGTCACTAGGGAATACGCGCCATTGGGATAGTCCTTATGGACAATAAAAGGCCCCTCCCACTTGGGATCCAACTTTGGTGGTTTCCTGCCGGGAATCATTGGCGCTCTGAGAGCCA
This sequence comes from Viscum album, assembly GCA_963277665.1. Taxonomy (NCBI): domain Eukaryota; kingdom Viridiplantae; phylum Streptophyta; class Magnoliopsida; order Santalales; family Viscaceae; genus Viscum; species Viscum album. The sequence goes on along the minus strand of OY728159.1, from coordinate 971,386,927 downwards.
GCACCAGGTCACCTTGCAGGAAGGAGCAGAGGCGAACCTTCTTATTGAAATCTCAAGCCATCCTGCTCTGATACCTTTCCAAGTTAGGTAAATTGTGAAGCCTACTTTCGTCCAGCGCTTCCAATTCGGCTAGACGGATCTCGAAAACTCTATCTGGCGCTTGCTGGTCGTAGACCGCCGTGCGTAATGAGGGAAACTCGATCTCGATGGGCAGGACGACCTCAGCTTCGTATGCTAGGGAATACGGTGTCACCTGGGTGGAGTTACGAGTCGTCATCCTATAAGCCCAGAGGGCGTTGGGGAGCTTGTCCAGCCAACTTTTCTTATTCTGACCAACCATATTTTGCAGAATGTTAGAGATGGTTTTGTTAAACGCTTCAATCTGTACATTCGCCTGCACATGATAACAGGAGGTGTGGTTAGAGCGAATGTTGTACTTAGCGTACAATTTCTTCAGCTCGGCTTCTCGGAAGTTGGTTCTGTTATCCGTGAGGATAGCGTGAGGTACTCCAAACCGATAGATGATATTAGAGCTCATGAAGTCAGCGATAGAACAGGCCTTGACTTCCCCGAGTGGGATTTCCTCCGCCCACTTCGAGAAGAAATCTGTAGCGGTTAAGATGTACCGGCACTGGCGGGCCGTCTCCGGCGGGTAAGGCCCTATGACATCCAACCCCCAGACGGCAAAGGACCAAGAATACTTGGTAGTATGGAGTAGCTCCGGTGGCCGATGCACAAAGTTAGCATGAACTTGGCACGCATGACACCTCCTGGCATACTCAATGTAGTCATGGATCATGGAGGGCCAGAAGTATCCCAGCCTCCGAATCTGGTGGGACAACTTTGACACGGCCTGGTGGGCGCCACAGGAACCAGCGTGCACTTCTTGCATGACCTGTGGGATCTAGACTCCTTGAAGACAACGTTGAAGAACACCACCCAATCCGCGCATATAAAGGAGCTTCTCAATGCCGGGACCACTCTGAAGGGTGAACTGCCGAGCACGACGTCAGATTCGTTCTCACTCGGCTCAGTCCAGCGGAAGATTTCTGTGCTGGAGATATTCAACCAAGGGCGTCCTCCAGTCAGGAACTGTCCCGATTACCACGCCTGAAGCCCCCGGGGATCCTGACGTATGGGCACCAGCAGTGAGATGGTTCACTCGTAGGCCACGATCGCCCTCCAGAATAACAGGAGTAATGACTCTCCGGTGCGCCACGTGGACGATTAGGTCATCCTGTTCGGGCTCTGTAGGTGATGCGGCCAGGCTGGCCAAAGCATCTTCTCGACTGTTCTACAACCGGGGAATGTGAAAGACCTCTGGCCGGGAGGGGAACTTAGCCATTAAACAGTGGGTGCACTCCATCAATGGAACGAGTTCTAGCTTTCTGACAGCATAATCACCATTGACCTACTTGATGACTAGCTCAGAGTCCCCATTTACATACAGATGGGGTACGCCAATCTCGAGAGCCAACTCAAGGCCAGAAATGAGGGCATGATACTCTACCTCATTGTTGGTGCAGCCTTCTGACAACAGAAACGAATACGGCAGAATGGATTACTCCGGGGTGACGAAGACGATACCCAGGCCCGCTCTGTTAAGCCTAGGATTGTTGAGCCTTCTACCGGTGGGGATCCGGAAGGCACCGTCAAAGTGCATCTTCCAGCATGGGATGGCGTGATCGACTGAGAGGATTGCCTCATCAGGAAATACTAGATCCAGTGGCTGCTCCACAGAGGTTGGGTGGGCAGCTAAGAAGTCTGCCAACACCTGTCCTTTGATAGCCTTCTGAGGTACGAACCTGATGTCGAACTGCTGGAGGATCACCGCCCAGCGCGCCAATCGGCCGGTCAACATAGGTCGGTTCAGGATGTATCTCAACGGGTCTACCCGAGAGACCAGCTGTACCTCATGGTGCTACAGGTAGTGCGGAAATTTCTTCATGGAAAATACGAGTGCCAGGAAGCTCTTCTCGATGGGAGAATATTTAATTTCCGTGTCGAGGAGAATGAAACTGAGGTAGTAGAGGCTATTCTCTGTTCCCTCGTTGTTCTTCTGGGCGAGAAGTGCGCCGAGGGATCACTCCAGGGCGGTCATGTAAAGGACTAGCGGCTTTCCGGAAATGGGTGGCATCAAGACCGGAGGTTGAAGCAGATACTGCTTGATTTCCTCAAAAGTGATCTGACACTCTTCGTCCCATTCGTAGGTGGCGCCCTTCTTCATGATCCGGGAAAAGGGCTTACACTTTCCAGCCAGATTCGCAAGGAATCGTCGTATATAGTCTAAGTGGCCTTGAAGGCCTCTCAGCTCCCGAATATTACTCAGGGGAGGCATCTGAATGATGGCCTTGATCTTGTCTGGGTTGATCTCAATGCCTCGATACCTAAAAATGAAGCCAAGAAACTTTCCGGAGGTGACCCCGAAGGCACACTTCAATGGGTTCATCTTCAAGTGGCGAGAACGGAGGAAGACGAACACTTTATCAAGGTCTTTGTGATGGTCCTGGAACTGAAGAGATTTAACCACCATATCATCCACGTAACACTCCACCAGCGTCTCAATAATTGGCTTGAATATGCGGTGCATGGCCCGTTGATAGGTGTCACCTACATTCTTTAGGCCGAAGGGAATAACCTAGTAGCAGAAAGTACCCTAGGGGGCCTGAAGGTAGTGAACTCTTCATCATCGGGGGAAATCCGGATCTGGTTGTACCCGGAGTACCCATCCATGAAGGAAAGGGCTTGGAACCTAGCTGTGGCATCGATCAACAACTCTGTCACGGGAAGGGGAAAATCATCCTTTGGACAGTGGTGATTGAGATCACGGAAGTTGATATATACACTGATCTGCCCGTTCTTCTTCCTGACTGGAACAATGTTGGCTAGCCACCTGGGGTACTGGACTTCTTTGACGAAGTTGGCCTTGATGATCTTATCAACCTCGGCCTCAACCATGGCACCGTGAGAGGGGTGCATCTTTCTGGGAGGCTGCTTGAACCCGTGATGGTTTGCTGGAAGGCCAAGCCGGTGGACGGCTACCTGGGGATCTAGTCCTGTCATCTCGTCATAACTTCAGGCGAACACATCACGGTGCTGTCTGAGTAAGTCTATGTACCTTTGTCGTTCCTCAGGGGGAATAGATGCGCTGACCAATGTGGGTCTTGGGTCTGCCTCGCTACCGAGGTTCACCTGCACTAACTCGTCGACCGTGGTGGGGATGCCCTCCTCAAAGGAAAGAGGATCATCTTCCATGTCCTCCTCTCCTCTTGTGGAAGGATCATCCACAGGGGGAGCCGTTTCAGGGCTGCCAGACCCTGATGGGAAGCTTGTACCGGATTGGATGGCAAAGGTTGCCACGTCTGGGGACCCATGCCCTACAGATACCATGGCGAAAAAGGCGGTTGATCCAATCCCATCTGGACTTCGGCCCAAGGGGCCACGCTTTATGACGTCAAAGAAGTAGTGGCGTGTTGGCTTGAGCCGATCGATTCCGGCCTGGCGAAATAGATAGGTATGACGTACTGCCATTTCTATGATCCCAACATCCCAATATCGTACAGGGGTAAGAGGATCGGGGATCACCTGAACCTGGCTAGTGTAAGAGTATGAGGTGATTTACCGCCGTTGCTTGGACCCGAAAATATGCCTTCCTCTGGAACCCGAAACAACAAAGCACTGCCCCATGTTGGGGGTCGTGGCCTCCAACCGATGGATTGGGAAGACATATGCGTCATCCAAACCTGCCCAAGGATCACTCAAGACAGTGGAGGACTCGACCTCACCTACCAGGATCTGCTTGTCCTTGCTCTTATAGTAGTCAATGTCCAGATAACGGGCTTCAGAAGAGGAAAAAGGAGACGCATATCCTTGGATCATGCCCACTCGACCCTTAAGGGAGTATTTGACGCACTGGTGATACGAGGAGGGGACCGCTGCGTGAAGGTGGAGCCACGACCTGCCCATCAATGCGTTGTAGGCAGTTTCCTGAGAGACAACCATGAATTCGGTATTGGAAATTAGGCCGCCGAACTGGGTCTTCAGACAAATCATGCCGAGTGGAGTTTTCTCGGTCCTATCATACCCCTGTATCCTGAGGTCCTAGGGATTTAAATCATCCTCAGACAACCCCAGTTTCTGCAGTGTCTGAGTTGGGATGAGGTTAATCTCGGAACCCATGTCAATAAGACAGCGGCGAACTTCCACGCCATTGAACTGGCCGGTGACGTACAGTGGGTGAATGTGCCCCTGTATGGGAGGTTCTTCATCTTCACTGGAAAATGAGATAACCGCCTGACATTCAGCGTCCTCAATCGCCTCGGTGTGGAAGGCTTCTACGGCCGCCACCTCTGTCTTGAACTGAAGGGGGCTCCTTAAAGCCTCAGCGAGTGCCTCGCGCATTTCAGACGATAGGCGAAGGGCCTCAAGGATAGAAAGCCTCATCGGAATGCTGTCCAGGTGCTTCAAAACATCATACTTTCGAGCCAAACGTGAGCTTCTGCTTACGAGAGGCCACTCTACGATTTGAGGCATGACGGGCCCTGTAGGCGGGACCGATGACTGACTGGTACTAGGCACATCTCGTTGTTCACTAGTCGAAGCCCAAGAGGTGGCTGCCGCGTTAGTACCGAAAGGCTGTAGTCGGCCGGTGGCAGGGAAGGGCTGGTTGAGACACAAACAAGGTGGTCCCGCCTGATCCAGCAACACAAATGGTGGTGGAGGAAAATCTGTAGACATCGAGTGAGGGGACCGCGTGCGCTGATCTCTGTATCGGGCCTGCTGCCTGGTCTCAGTAGCATGCACTGCCTAGCTAGAGGTGATGACAGTCATGCCCTGGCGATTCACGTAGCCATGGATCCGCCGACGTTGGCGACGGCTGGGGACATTAGGGAAGTACACCTGGCGTTCCTCATCGTTGGGAGCCAAAAAGGGATTTACCAACTATACGGTGTTAACCGAAGCGTACCACGGGCTTTCACTTGAGGAGTTGTCCACTACCAGACGGAGTCTCGGGGGGATCCCCATCTCTGGGGGCATAAAATCTCCAAGCATGCGGGAAGATGATGGCACTGGCAGGGCACATTCTTTCTTCTTGCATCGCTGCTTGCTCTTATGGGAAGAGGTAGGCAGGGACGACGATGCCAAAGCGGCGCTCGCCGATTCTGAGGGCTCTGGCTGACTTAGGCGGGAACGGATGATGCCATGGGCACGGGAAATCATCCTGTGGGCCATCCAGTCATTATACTTCCAGGACCCATGGTCGAAAACCTTCTTCCACTCATCCTTGTTGCCGCTGCTGCCATCTGATCTTACGAAGACACCTGCCACCTGCGTCGGGGCTGGGCCCAACTTGACTATGTTGTTGTCAATATGGTCTTGGAGCCAGTCCTTGAACACATAGCATCGCTGGATGGTGTACCCCAGGATCCGGTGATAAGGGCAGGAGTTAGGGTGATCAGTGATACGCGCCTCTTATGGCTTCCGGTACTCAGGCAGCCGCACAATCCTCTACTCCAAGGCACTACTGAAATAGTCGGGGACCTGGGCCTCATCAAACGATTAAGTCTGATTCCTTCTGTCTGGAAAGGGGTCTCTTGGAGGATGACCATGACCAGGGGTCGAAGGAGAATGTCAAGGAGGCGGAGCCTGATTATCTCACCTGGGTGGTGGCAGTGCGTCACGCGGAGGCGCCTGCCGATTTTGAGGCAGTCACTGTTGGGCCAGAGGCTATTCCCGTGGGGGTGGACCCCTATGGGGATGCTGAGCTGGCCTTACTGGTAGAAACTCTAGCTGTCTTGGAGCCTTTATCTGGGCTACAGTAGTGGGCTTGACTCTGGCAGCTCTCCTTGCAGGGATTACAGGAGGCAGCGAGCGTGCCTGAATAGCCTATTGCAGGGCTTCTTTGAGGCGTTGAGCCTTCTCTGAGAAATCCCGGAACCCTCCAGGGTAATTATGAGTGATCAGAGAAGGAACCAGCTCTGCCTTGATGTTCCCTACACACATTTTCAGTAATTTATCTTGAGTTAGTGGCATGTCAAGGGAGTACATGAGCCCCTTCCACCAGGCGACGAAGTCCGCGACCCGCTCATCGGGCCTCTGTTTGCACCTGAAGAGGTCTGCAATGTTCGTCTTCCGGGTTGTGGAACTGAACTGGTAGAGGAATTTCCGGCGAAGGTCCTCCCAGCTAGTCACAGATCCAACAGGGAGCTGGCTGTACCAGACGAAGGCTGATCCTTCCAGTGTCTGAACGAAGCAACGGAGCTTGTCAGCCTCTTGCTGCACCAGAGTCCCTAACATAGGCCCACACCTCGAGTTGAAGTGGTCCAGGTGTTGTGGCGGGTCTCTAGTCCCGTTAAAGGGGGCGAAGGTGGGGTTCCCAAATCCCGGAGGGGCTGGCATATCATCCACCCATGCTGGGTATGGCTTGCCGTCCAGTGGGATTGCCACCTGCCGAGTTTCCAGAGCCTCCAGGCGGGCGATGAGTACTTCCATCAGATCGTTCGGACACAGATTCCTATCCTGATGGGGATCTCTAACCACAAGCGCATTTTCGGGATCTCCAATCTGGTGGTTAAGCTCAGTGGCTCGCGGGGTGGCTGGCGGAGCGACTCTCGGGGTAGCGGGAGGAAACCGAGCATGGTCCCCCCAGTGATCCCCCCGCTCGGGAGGGTTCTGCGAGACGTATCGTGGCCTCTTACCATGGGCGCTGCCCTCTACCCTGTCAGCGAACCCGACATGGTTTCGGTTTCCCCGGGGAATCTCGGCAAGGGGTAGGTTCTCTTGCCCCTACTGTCTTGACCTGGGATTACCGTAGTCAGGCCACCGCTCTGCAATGCATTCGGCCAAGAGCTCATCAACCAGCCTCTTTTGCTCAGTAAGCTGCTGGCATAGTGTGGCCTTCTCGGAGTCTTCCTCTGCCTTCTGCACCGAGGCAGATGGGTTAGTGAGCTTGACAGCCCCAATATGCTCTTTACCCTTTCCGATGTTTTGGCTCAGTGCCAGTGCCTCAGTGGGTGTGGGGAGACCTAGGAGGATCCTCTGGTGGCGAGTAATCCTCTCAGATGGGTCCAGTGGCGGCTTGTCCTCAGGGGGTGAGTCCCCATTGAAGAGATCCACACCGTTTCCCTCATCTAAAAGGTCAGACATGTTGATTGCTACTGCCTTTGGAGACATTCCCCCAGGGCCGCCCGATGAATCGGGTTGTCGGTGGATCGAACAGAAAATAAGGGCAGCGTACTTCCCCCATCCGTGGATGTGCGCATGGGGGGTTCCTTCCTTGATAACCTTGCAGAGTAATTGAAAACTCTGAACACATTGTTGCTGGAGGGCCCTGCGGTGGCCAGGCGACTCGGGGTGCCGAACTGCAGGGAGCACTGCCAGGTCGACCCGACGTCACTGCTCACCGATATCCTCGAGATGTGCTTGACTCCTGGGATAAGGCGCTAGCTGATTGCGAATATGGGAGTGAGTCAACCGAAGAGTCTGGCGGAAACATTCAAACTCTCCCGGGGTGAGCGCCTATGGCATATCAAAATCTGATCCTGTGACCGGCCAAAACTTCTCGGGGAAGTGGCCCGCTGCGAGGACAGTCCAGAAGCTCCATGACTCCGGTTCGGGGTCCAGACCTTGCTGCCCCGACTCATCAACCGAGAATGGCTGGGGAGCTAGCAACAGCGCTAAGGCAGGTCGCCGGGCCGGTGGGCTGGCCAGCGGGGAATACAGCGAACATGCTGATTGGCCACCGATCCCTAAGTCATCCTCCAAGGGCTTCAGTGCCCTAGCTACCACGTTGCGATAGTATGGGCCAGGGAATGGGCCTCCTGTCATAGCGTCGGTGCTCTCCAAGGGTGTGTTGCCTTGCGACTCTTCCGTCGGTCCCCAGAAAAGTTCCCCACCCTCCCTGACTGAGGTGGAAGGGGCTTCCGGGGAGGCTAGTGATAACTACGGGTTTGACCCATGGGGGTACGCCAAGTCCTTGTCCTCCTGGATATACCTTCGGAGGGAAGAGGGAATCATACGGATCTCGCATTCGGGGAGTATGAGACTGACGCGCCGCATCCCCGTCCCTGCCCTCAACTCAGAGGGTCGGGGGGAAGGTTCCACCGTAGAGTCGTACTCCGCCTTAGAGTCCGAGAAACAAAACGGTCTAATTTCCGTCCGGACTCCCCCTGACATTCCTCCTACAGCGACGACGCCTTGCCTTCCTACCCCTGGGTGGCTTCTCAGGGTAAGGATGATTTCCGTCAAGGAGTCCCCTGGCTGCAATAGTGCTGGGGCAGAGGGGACTGAAGGACGAGGTGTGGGAAGCACCAGGACAGATGTCGAAAGGGACATGGGGAGGACCTCCATGTGAGTGAGCGACTGGATACGCAACGGATCCATAATCGCGACCAGCGGTAGGGGCAGTGACCTCATACCCAGTGCAGTGGGTGCTGGAAGGAGTCATCCCAGAGTGTGGCTGTCGCAAAGAAGCCTTCGTCTTTCCAGATCAGTGGCACGTAATGAGCCTTCATGATGGGTGGTACTACCACAGATTGGTCCGCGGTGGCCATTGTCTATGCCCTTGACCGGGAGAGTCGACCCAACCTTCCTGTAGGGCGGTCGGGGCCTCGATCCCAGTCGGGAATGTGACTTCCCCTACTCAATGTGTGCTGGGGTCTGGTAGCGGGAGTCAGTAGTGGATCGGGCCATAGTAGCTGCTGAGGTTGGTGCCCCAGGATAGGCATTCTCTTCTGCTAGCTCCCGACGCTGGCGTCGGGTCATATAGGTTGGAGCCGGTGGTGCGGGCATAATGATTTCTTGGTCCTCAGCCCGGGGAGTCGGGAGATGACGTCGAGGCAGCCTGGCGGGGGTTCTTGTCGTTAACCTCTGGGATGGGTCTCCGATCAGGCGGACCTGTAAATCCCCCACCTCATTGGCGTAGGGGACGGATTTGTCAAGGCACTCCGGGGATAGGCTACCGAAGCGGTTGAATGTCGGAGTGGTGAGCGGCGGCTCCCTGCGCGGCCCTTGGGGGAAGCGACGATAGTGAGGCGCAACTGCCTCTAGATCCAAATGGTCCAGGCCCCTGGTGGGGATGATCCCTTCCTCATCGTACCTACGAACCAAGTCGTGGATCACCCTTAGTTGGATGATTTCTGATGGGGAGAGGGGGCGTGAGCGCCCGAAAGTCGTGGCAATCAAGCCAGAGTGACTGTGGAAAAGGCGGGACCGCGCGGGGTAGCCGCGTCGGTACTACCCCTGCCCCTGCACCGGTGGGCAGGTGGCGATCGAGCTCTGGATGCAGTGATCTGATTCCTGGAAGCAGGGAGATGAACCCATTAGTACCAATAGGAAAAGAAATCGACAACCAATAGCCCAGCGTTGTTCCGTCTTCTGTGGTCGGTGAGAGGGATCCACGCTGACGACGTCATAGAACAGAGTGCACAACATCCTGACTGCCTCAACCCCTGGCGGGTTTCACGTCCCGGTGATAGGTACCCGGACCTGGTGACATGCTAATCTTCCGACATCCCAAATGCTACCTGTCCCCATATTGAGGAGAATAGCTTCACGTCGGGTTCACCATTTTCTGTTTCCGACGTTTTAACACCGGGGCGCGCGTGTGCGCGTCCGTCATGCATGGGAGGACCCGCAGATCGCGGCCCCGCATTCCCGCTTTCCAAAGGCGGGCGACATCTGCTCCTTATTCAGGGACGTATGCTCCTTGATCGAAACCGGGATGATGGGATGTTGGTTCTTCCTTACGTGGATTCCTCCTCAGATCTCATCACCTAATCTGGGTCTCCCTCATAGATTTAAGACGGGTTCGTGAAGATCGTTCCCAGCGCCATATCTACATGGACGCCAGTTAATTACGCTGCTTCCACCGAGACGCTCCAAGGGGTCTTGTCGGGGTAGCAACCTTCGGTGAGGAGAATGGTCACGTTGGGGTGTCGTTGGCATGTCTTGATGCTGGGGGTCGACATGTATGTCTGTTGTCCCTTATCACAGGGCTTCTCGAGGGCGCGGAAGCCCGAGGCATCCCACATCGAACACGGGGAATTGTGTACCATCTGAGGTTTTCATCAGCTTCCCATGTTTAACACGAGGTATGCTGTGAGTTTAACGTCTTGCAGAGATGGATCGGACTGATCGAAACAATGAGAGTGGATCAGATTGAAGGACCCCCTAGGGGGACCACCGATGTTGGGGCTAACACGTGGGCAGCTTCCCGGATACTATGGAGTGGGATGGAGTGGCATGATCTTACCAGGATGTGGCAGCCCAGATAAGAATCAGGATGGATGATGGAGTGACGGGCTTGAACCTCGTGGAGGCTTCCTACGTATCCCCATGGCAGGGAATCAAAGTCCGCGTAGTTCGGTGATACGGTGGGACACCTGAAAATGTGACCTGTGAGAATGGACGCATGGATTGGAGCCTGGAGGAAGTAAGATCTCCGGGCTAGGGCATGAGCTTCCCAAAGCACGTGGGCTTGAGGGGGGGAGTCAGGATGAGACATGAATGTGAGGCATGGGGCTTATGCTATGAGACAACCCAATAGGGGGAATACAGTTTAACATCATGCGGGATGAGGTACAGTTTAATGTCATGCGGGACGAGGGCATATAGTTTAACGTCATGCGGGATGAGTGATCTGGGGCTTACGCTATGAGGCGACCATGGTGGATATGGGGCTTATGCTCTGAGGTGGCCCATGGTGGATATGGGGCTTACGCACTGAGGCGGCCCAAGAGGGATATGGGGAACCGACGTGGAGAGGTCGGAACGACAGGGTGGTGGGCTTGAACCTCGTGGAGGCTTCCTACGTACCATGAGTTAGCACAGATCAAAGGCCACGTAGTTTGCTGGCATGGGGCTTACGCTCTGAGGTGGCCCATAGGATGATTTCATGGTCGATGTGCACTCTAAGCCCATGTGAGTCATGCTCGGTGTGAGAAACAAGAGGCAGCAGGGACCAGACGATCACATCGCGAAGGGTGCGGCCGTGAGAAGCGGAAAGGGGCTTACGCGTTGAGCGGACCGAAGAGGAAATAGGGGATTATGTGTGGTTAGAGGCCTTGGGTTCCGAGGATTACTCCAGAGCGGAGGCCCGTGGTGCAACAAAGCGCAGTGGGAAAGGGACTCCACTGGCCTTGGAAGGTGGGAAGTACGGAGGTGCATGGGTGCAACCTTCCATAAGAGAGGCTAGGGGCTTACACTCTGAGGCATCCCTTCCCCCGTGGACAAACGCCACTCCGAAAAGGAGGATATCATTCCATGCGAGGAAGATTCCATTCCTGTGGAGACAAGAGGAGTAAAAAATGTCTGATTTGGGGGGGGGGACCTGCATGCGAAGCACGGGGTCGGACCACAGTTTAACGTCATTTGTTAAGGATGAGGTGCTTAGCAGTTTAACATCCTGCAGCTTGGACGAGGTGGGTTCGCTCCACAACCCTAGGGCTTACATGCTCAATGCCCTCTACCCCTTGTGGGAGCGAAGGCATCGGTAAGGCTGTAGTGAAGGGGGGTCGTAGGGAGAACCATTGAAGGGTCCACGTTAGCATGGCTATGTGAAGAAGCAATAACCGTTAGCATGCCTATGAGGAGAAGCATAAGGAAAAGCAACGCAATGGGAAACACCACCCAAGGGACCTTGAGGTTACTTCGTACGAGCCTAGAAGGCCGTATGAGAAAACAACGCATGGCGCACATGCCCGGTAGGGAAGAGATCAGGTGCCGGAGCGAAAAGGCATCCAAGGGGCATCAAGGTAAAGGGGTCCTGGGTGTTGTGCGCAAAAGGAAGGTTTGCGCACAAAACACCGGGATGGTGCGCAATAGGGCCAGATAATTGTGCGGATTGGTGATTGCGTGCTAGGTATTGCGCACGTAGAAGGGGATTGCGTGCAAGGGACAACGATCGCGCGCAAGGGAAGTACCCAGAGGAGGAGGAAAATTCACTTAAACCAGTGGAGTTGCGCGCAAAGGCGAACCCCGGGGCAAGGTTGCGTGAAAAGGGGGATTACCTGGAAGTCATATTGCGCGCAGGGGGAGTCAAATTGTGTGCACAGGAGACGATCCGAATTCCTTAACCCCCAAACCCTCTAGGGTCACCTTCTATTTATAGGCATCAGCCGGTGTGGAATCCAGGCGGCGCGCAAAAGTTTCCGCGATGGGAACCGTCGGCGCGCAAAGCTTCACCAAGTGGAACCGGGGCGCGCAAAATTGCGCGCACCAGCGGCTCGATTACGCGAATCCTGAGAATGCTTCGCGCGCACATATTTATTTCACGCAAGCCCTCCTTTATTTCTTGCACCACTTCCCGGGCCTCCAGACCGAGGCTCTGATTCCGAATATGACTTCGCTTTGCCATTTCGAAACTTCCTCTAGGAGTTACAGACTTTTTTCAGCGTCTACAACATGATGTTAAACTATGGCCTCACCCCATCAAATACACGTATGGTGTCCCATCTCGGCATTATCCACACCCACTTGTCTCCATGGGAGTGAGATCTTCCTCACATGGAATGATATCCTCTCTGATAAAGCAAAGTCTATCCATGGGGAAGGGAAACCATCTTGGTATAATTCCCCATCATTTCTTGAGGGAGGGAGCACCCTTTCTCCTCCTCACTTACTTGGTGCCAAATACTAGAAGAGATATGAGCACATGGACCTTCGTTACCATGTCTCTCTTCTTCTGGGATTTGTCGCCACTGGGAATCCATCCAAAAGTAAGTCCCAATCTCCATCTCTCTGGGCCGCTAACCATGCATAAGCCCCTCTTTCCTCTTTGGGCCACTAACCACACTGAAACATGCGTCCGATTGTCGCCTATAGACCCATAAAAGTTCTGATTCTCTGATAATGTGTATAGCGTCCTTCATGTTGAATCATTAGCGATGATAAGTTTTAAATAGTCGATTGTTTTTAGTTGATTATATTTTGATTGGGGGGGTTGTTTACAGAGCTTAATTGAAACAATTTATTGATTGTGATTTATTTAACAAATTGATAAATTTTGGAGTGAGTTTAGCATTAGGTAGTTAAGCTTGTGAAATCATTGAGCCTTACTTTATATTGCATTAAATTAACTCCCACTTCACAAGATAACGTTGAATGGAATTCCTAAGTGTTAAGACTTTAATCCAAGCATTAACTTAACTTAAGGTTCTAATCTCAATCATATATTGTTGATGTTGGTGTATTTATGGTTCCAATAATCCATGTAAACCACACATTAAACAAAACAAGTCATTAATCCATGACATGTTAAGTCTAACATACACAATGTTAATTCAAAGAATATTCATCGAGAAAATACTCTCAATCAATTAACATACCTAAATTTTGAATCACCCAAATAATATATTTACTCATCTATTTGGGTGTTTAATAATCTAGTTATAATTATTACGATGATAAATTAATAATAGAATAAAAAAAATGAGATAAGAAAAATATTGGTGTGTCGAACACACACACAAACAATAATTAGAATTAAAAATAGACTTTCGATTGAATGAGGAAGAAAAATAAGGAAAGGGGATTAAACTATATTTAAACTATTTTAAGAACATAAATATTAAACTATAGAATTTGGATGATAATAAGATATATTGAAGAAGAAACTTACATTAAAACATAATTACAAAGAAAGAGACTTGCAAGATTACAGAAATGAAGAACACAAAAGTAAATGAAAACAAAGAGAGGAGGAAATGTCTCTCAAGTGAAAAAATTAGTATGGAAGGTCCTCCCAAGACTTTGTAAAGTCTTTGGTCGTTCCAATGTGTTCTCCTATCTACTGAAATTCCAACCCTTTGCAAGGAGAGGATGCAGATGAATTTATAGCCCAATGTTGTGGGCTGTTTGCATTACAAACCATCCACTCCACTTGTATCGCCAATTTGATAAATTATACAGCATAATATCTAGATATAATCTTCTTTAAAGTTGTAGATAAATATATCTTCTATCTAATCTAAACATTTGACGGCCATTGGACTTAAGTATCCAAAGTTATGTCTAGTTTATTAAACAAAGTTAATATGACCATTTCAATCCTAACTTTTTGAAGTCCAAACTGTGAATGGATTTTTGAATAGGAATATGACTTAAAATATGAATGATTTATTCAACCAAGTAGGTCACCTAAATTTCCTCTTTCACAGTAAAAAAATTCAGCTTTATTGGATGCTTACATCATAAGATATGTCATGAATACTATATTGATTTTATTTCCCGGCCAGAATGGTGGGTTGGACTTAAAAGCATAAGTTGGGCCCCTTTTTTTGGAGTTGGGCCCTGATATTTTTATCCAAGACTCCATAAGTTTTACCCCGAAGATTTGAGGAGAATTAAGGAATTTTAACTTTTATATTGAGCCCAGTAATTCAATCTTCATGGCTGGTCCAGTTTCTTCACAGATTCTGTAGGTCATCTTGTGTGGTCCATAAGAGCGTTCAAATGGAAGAATTATCCCATGATATATTCTAATGAAATGTTTTATATTGAATTAGGAATCACAAAAAACAAAAACCACACAATTTGGATCATATGGGTTAGAGTTATAAATAAAATATTAAAATGACTCAATTGGACTACTTCTAAAAATGCTCAAAAATTATACTTAGTATTAAAACATTATTATTTCACACAAATTATGCACATTTAATATAAAATAAGTAAGGGTATTATATAATAAGTCATGAAAATATTAATAACATCAACTCCCCCACACTTATTCTTGTGCCTTTCCTCATGTGCAACAAATATTAAAACATAACAAAATCATTTTCACTCACTAACAAATATTAAATTTTTTTTCCCCAATCAGGGGCGGTTTAGACAATTTCACTCATCCATATTGAATTCCACCACAAGTTGTTACAGAAAAAATGTTCCAAAAACAAATCATTTTTCATGCTCAAATTTAGAAATGGAAAATGTGGACACTCAAAACTCACACCTCTCAAGATGATAAAATTAATTTGTGGATGTTCACTCTTTCACCAACAAAAAGTGAAAATCTTAGAGTTTGAAAGAGCTCTCAGCTTCCAATCCCTATCCAATGTGCCCAAGAATCAAGAGGTCTTTTTAAGGGGTTTTTCTGTGGCTATGGGACGGTAGGAATATAATGTCCAATAGAGAGAAGAAGAGAGGTAAACACCAACATGGAAAAAGAAATGCACTTTTTTTTTGAAATGAGATATGAAAGGAAATGGAAACACATATTTATAAGGGAATGAAAATGTGAAATAAGACACAAAAGTGGAAGGAAATATGAAGAGAATGAGAAGATAAAATATTTACAAAACACAAAACTTCTCCCAATGCCATAAAAATATAATGCAAGTGTTCTTTTTTTCTTTTTTTTTGAAAGTTGACCTTGAAACAGATCTCACACTCATATCCCAACCCATGATTGAACTCCTCATGACACTAATTGTAATAGTTATAACAATATCAAAGGATGATAAATAGTTATTTTTAACCTACCCAAGACACAACCAAATTTTCTTTGATTTTTTTCATTTTTTTAAATGTTTTTTTCTTGAACACTTGTCAATAAAATTCGATCAATATGTCATAAGCATATATACATTACCAAACCCCACAGAATAACAACCTCTCCCCCACACTAAAATTAATGCTTTTCCTCAAGCAAATGATAACATGGTGAAAATCAACAAAAGGGTACCCAAAATGAAATCCATTCCCCCCATACTTAAATTTTTAAAAAAAATTATGCAATGAAAATCCATGTTGATATTGGGTGGAAAAAGGTATTGGGATTGTAATGTGGCTATAAAAGAAAAGGTTTTCATAGGCTCAAAGGGGCTTTCAAAAGGAGGATTAATGTATGGTAATGGGAGGCTGTTTGGCTATAATAATTCTCATGTGGCTCAAAAAATGCCTCCATCATATTAATATACACTAAAGTAGGAAATTCATCTCTAAGGTCCATAACCTCAAGACTTAGAAATGGGGGTGAAAACACACATTTTGAAACGATGGCCATAGGTGGCTGTGGCATGAAAGAAAATTTTGTTCCTCAGGGGTGGGGAAAACCATTTTCCAAATCAAAAATTGAGCACTCAAAATGTGTTGATTTTGACACGAAATTATTTATCCAAAGTTATGATGAAAACACAAATTTTTTGAGATGAAAACATGAATGTTGACTCCCCAAAAAGGTTGGACAAAATTTCAAAACTCTATGGTGAGTAAGAATGAGTCTTGATCTTTTTTTATTTTTTTTTGTGTTATGATTTTTTTTTATTTTTTTAGATTTTTTTAGTTTTTAATAAAGACACGCTCAAAAAAAAGATAAAGAGAAAAATAAAGGGTTTGATAAAGAAATTGGTAAAAAAATTAAAGATAGAGGAACAAGAAGAAATAGGTAGAGGGAGGAAGAGAGAGAGAGAGTTAAAGGGAAAGAGGTTCCCCCTAGTTTAGATTTGGTGGGTTGCCATCTCCATCTAGTGGTCGGTCGACTACAGAAGTTGGGGATCTAGTGGAAGTTGATGTGGTTCTGGGATTGTGTGTCCTCTAATGGTGATGCTTTAACCGATTTCCATTAACCGTGAATGTCCTTTTGTAATATGGGTCTTGGACTTGCACTACACCAAACAGGTAAACATTAGTAATAATAAATGGACCTTCTCATTGAGAGTTAAGCTTACCTGGGTGAATCTGAAATCAAGAATTGAAGATCATTACCTTTTCACATTCATGGAATACCTTTCGCAAGATGTGTTTGTCATGGAGAACCTTGGATGTTTCTTTATAGAGATTCGAATTCTCGTAAGAATCAATTCTAAGCTCCTCCAGTTCAGCCAATTGCAATAATATTTCTTCACCAAATTTTTCACAATCCAAATTATATGTTTTCACAGCCCAAAAAGACTTATGTTGTATTTCAACTGGTATATGAAATGCTTTACCAAAAACTATACTAAAAGGAGACATACTAATGTGTGTTTTATAGGCAGTTCGACAAGCCCAAAGTGCTTCACCAAGTCTTTCAGGCCAGTCTTTTCTATTGGGTTTTACAATTCTCTCAAGAACTCTTTTCACTTATCTATTAGAAAGTTAAACCATGCCATTTTTTTGGGGGTGATATGCAGTTGAAGTTTTATGTACAACCCTATTCTTTTTCAAAAGATATTCCAAGGTTTTATTACAAAAATAGGTTCCTAAGTCACTTATCAAGACACGAGGTGTGCCAAATCGGTGAAAGATGTGTGTCTTTAGGAACTCACTAACAATATGTGAATCATCCTTTCTAGTGGTTTTTGCCTCGACCCACCTAGAAACATAATCAACTGCAAGAAGAATGTATGAAAATCCATTGGAAGGGGGGAATGGTCCCATGAAATCGATGCCCCAAACATCGAAGATCTCACAGAAGATTAAATGATTTTGGCTCATTTCATTTCTTTTGGAAATTGTGCCAAACTTTGTGAAAGTGGGACATGATTGACAGAACTCATGTGAGTCCTTGAAGAGTGAAGGCTAGAAGAATCCAGAGTTTAAGACCTTTCGGGAGGTCCTTTGGGGTCCAAAGTGGCCACCATCGGGCATTGAGTGAAAAAATTCTAAGATGGAAGAATGTTCATTTTCACTGACACATCTTCTTATTACCATGTCAGCCCTAGTTTTCCAAAGTTTATTTTATTCCCAAAAATAGTATTTTGAATCACTTTTCAATTTCATCTTTTGTTCTTTTGAAAAAATTTCAGAAAAAACACCAGAAACCAAGTAATTCACAATTGGGGCATACCATGGTATTTTTTGAGTGAGAGATGAAGGGTTCTCAGTTGGAAATTCTGGATCAATTATTTCAGAATGAGAAGAATTAGAAATTATACTCAAGTGACCAGCCATATGATTTTCTTTTCATGGTCTATCTTTGATTTCAAGGTCAAACTCTTGGAGCATTAGGATCCATATTATTAGCCTCGGTTTGGAATCACTTTTCTTGAGTAATAACTTTATAGCATAATGGTCTATGAAGATGATGATTTTGGCACCTAAGAGATAGGGTCAAAATTTATCTAAGGCAAAAACAACTGCTAAAAGTTATTTTTCAGTGATTGTGCAGTGAGATTGAGTTTCATCCAATGTTTTTGAGGAATAATAGATGACATGAGAAATTTTTTATCTTCTTTGACCAAGAACAGGCCCAACAGCTCTATCAGAAGCATCACACATCAACTCAAAGGGTAAGGACCAATCTGGGGGTTGGATTATCGAGGCCGATGTAAGATCAATTTTGAGTTCAACGAAGGCCCTCTTGCAAACCTCATCGAAATGGAAAGTGACATCATTTTGAAGAAACCGAGTGAGTGGGAGGAAAATTTTATTAAAGTTATGGATGAATCACTGATAGAAACCAGTATGACCAATGAATGAATGTATTTCTCGAATAGATTTGGGTTCAGGAAGTTATTGGATCACTTTAATTTTGGAAGGATCAGCTTCAATACCCTCTTTTGAAACTATGTTCCCTAGAACAATCCCATTTGCAACCATAAAGTGACATTTTTAAAAATTTAACACAAGGTTACACTTGACACACTTTTTAAGGACTATAGAGAGTGAATTCAAGCAAGATCCAATGACTCACCATAAATGGTAAAGTCGTCCATGAAGACTTCCATGCAGTTTTCAATGAATTCAAAAAAGATACTCATCATACACCTCTTAAATGTTACAAGAGCATTTAAAAGGCCAAAAGTCATTCTCCTATATGAATATGTTCCAAAGGGGCATGTGAAGGTCATATTTTCATGGTCCTGAGGTGAGATTGGGATTTGGAAGTAGCAAGTGTATCCATTAAGAAAGCAATAGTGTGAATTTTCAGCTAATCATTCAAGCATTTGATCAAGGAATGGATGAGGGTAGTGATATTTTCTTATTTCAACATTCAATTTCTGGTAGTCGATGCACACATGCCATTTGTTTTTCACTCGAGTTGTGACTACCTACCAATGTTCATTTCTGACAATAGTTATCCCACCCATCTTAGGTACAACATGAATTGGACTAACCCATTCACTATCAGAAATTTGGTAGATAATACCATCTTGAAGAAGCTTGGTGATCTCTTCCCTAACTACCTCAAGGATGAGTGGATTGAGTCTTCTTTGTGGTTGTTTAATTGGTTTGGATGATTCCTAAAGATGGATGTGATGCATGCAAAGAACAAGGTTGATTCCTGGTATATCATATAGGGTCCAACTTCAGGCATTTTTGTTTTCCTTTATCACTTGAACAAGTTTGGACTCCTCAGTTTCAGTAAGTGAAGTAGAGATAATGACAGGATAAGAGTGATCATGGAAAAGGAATGCATATTTCAGGTGTTCAGAAAGAGGTTTTAGATCAGTATCATTTCTCATTTGTGGGTTAGACATCTCAGGAATTAATGAAGGGACTTTAGTTGCTTCAGATTCATTTTCCTTAATACTATCCAAGGTGGAGCAGTAGAGATCAGAGTTGATGTGGGATTCAAGAGAGTTTTCAAGTTCCTCTAGATTGATGGAGTCTATGAATGAGCGGTCCACATCAACTTCACCATTTAGGACTTGGTTAATTGTGGTGAAAATTTCACAAGATCCTTTATCATCATAATAGGATTAACATGATGGAATGAGGTTTAATTGACTCTCAGAAGTATCCTCAGAAGCATGGATTGAGAATGCAGAGTGATCCTCAGATGGGTATCGAATGGCTTGTAAAATGTTAAACTTGACCAGTTGGTCACCAAATTCCATGGATAAGATGCCTGAATGGACATCAATCTTAGTTCTAGAAGTCACGTGGAATGGTCTTCCTATAATTAAGGGAAATCGAGAAGAGTTCATCTCTCCTTCTATGTCAAGGACATAGAAATCAGTAGGGAATATAAGATCATTGACACGAACAAGGACATCCTCAATTATACCCCCAGGATTAACAGTTCTTTGATTAGCTAACTAAATGACAACACCCATTGGATGTAAGGGACCTATACCAAGGTTGGAGAATATTGATTTGGGCATGCCATTAATTGATGCTCCTAGGTCTATGAGTGCATCATCAAAGTTGGAACTTCCAATTTGGCATGGAACCGTAGAGGTCCCTAGATATTTTCACTTTATATGAATAGATTGTTGGGTGGAAACATTTTGGAAGGTCCAAAGTTGATACTTTTGGGTGCATAATTCATTAAGAAACTTGGCATACTTAGGAATTTTTTTGATGGCATCTAAGAGAGGAATATTTACTTCAACATGTCTAAACAGGTTGAGAATTTCAGGATCAGGTTCAAATGACTTCTTTATCTTAGAGACAGCTTGTGGAAAATGAATTGGATTCCTAAGTGGAATGGAAGGAGGTGAGGTAATGGATTCATATTCCTTTTCAAGTTTCTTTTTCTTTTCATTTTCTAGGTCAACATTCAAAGGAGGGTTGGAGGACTTATCTTGAGGCATAGAAATTTTCTTTCTCGATCTAAGTGAAATTGCACTTAAATTACCCATGGGGTTGGGTAATGGTTGAGATGGGAGTTGGGAAGAATTGGATGGTTTCTTCTGACTAAGGTGGGATGCAAGTTAACCAATTTGGGTTTCAATGTTCTTGAGACTAGAATGGGTGAAGGAGGCAAGATCTTCAACAACACTTTCCCATGGTTTCTTAGAAGAAGAGGCCTATCTCGAATTGGGATTGCCTTGATTTTAGTTCTTGGGAAAGAGATTGTATTGGTTTTGGAATTGGGAAGGATCGCTAGGATAGTGGAATCCAGGAGGAGGATTGTTCCTTTTTTGTTGAGGAACAAAATGATAAGGTTGTTGGAAGTTACCAACACCTTGACCATATGGAAATTTGTTTGGATTTTGAGGATGGAATTGAGGGGGATGATAAACGGGATTACCATATCTCAGTACTTGGTTATAAGAAGAAGAGAAGGGCTCAGAGTGAGGTTGGTTAAAGTTTCTAACAAACTGACCGGATTGTTAAGGGTTGGTGTTTCTCTGAGTATATGCTGCATTGAGATCCATTGGTCTAGATGAATCAGATTGATCCTCTTGAAGTTGTGGACATGTGTCAGTTGGATGAGATGGAGAGTTGTATATTCCACAATTTTTGATAGGTCCATGAAACATTGATTACGGAGAAGATGAGGTTGGGGATTTGGAAGCCACAACTAGTTATCGCACAAGATCTATAAGTTCACTCATCCACTCTGTTATCTTGTTCGGTTCTATTGATTGATTGTCTTGGACTTGTTTTACTTGAGCATGTTCTCAATTATGTAATTGTTTTGTGTTTACAGCCATGTTTCTTATAAGATCTGTTGTAGTTGCAGGAGTTTTATCAACAAGAGCACCACCACTTGCGGCATCAATGAGAGTTCTCTCTATAGCCAATAACCACTCATAGAAGTATTGGATCAAGAGTTGTTTAGGGATTTGGTGGTGTGGACAGGTTGAAACAAACTTTTTGAACCCCTCCCAGTACTCATGGAGAGATTCACTTGGGAATTTATGAATACCACTTATTTCCTTTCGGATAGAAGCAGTACAAGAAGCAGGAAATAATTTCTCTAAAAAGAGCCGCTTCATGTCATTCCATGTGGTTATGGAACCAGGAGGTAGGTAGTAAATCCATGACTTAGAAGTGTCATCTAGGTAAAAAGGGAATTCTTGGAGTTTTATTTGTTCCTCAGAAGCCCGTTGAGGCTTCATGGTAGAGAACACTACTTGGAACTCTTTAAGGTGGAGATATAGATCCTCACCGACTAGCCCATGGAAATGAGGGAGAAGATGAATCAAACCCAATTTGAGTTTGAAATTAGATTCTATTTTTGGATATTGAATACCAAGAGGTTGGTAATTTATATTAGGGGCAGCAAGTTCTTTTAGTGTTTGTTCCCTAGGATTGGCCATATCTAATTCAATTGCTTGGCCAAGGATTGGTTCTTGAATGAGTTTATTATCTCTTATGTTCCTCCTAAGTTGGCAAAGTGTTCACTCAATTTTAGGGTCAAAAAAATCTGAGGGATTGTTTGGGAGGATACAGGACATTCAGAGAGATGTTGGAAGGAAAAGGAAGATGGGTTTTTCTTTTTATTTTATTTTTTTTCAGTTTATGATTTTTATGATAAGGCGGGTTTTTCTTTGTGTCATTTTTTTAATTTTTTTTAATTTTTTTTGTTTTTTGTTTTTTTAAAATAACCAAAAACTATTGACTACTTAATTGCACCATCCCTAGAAATGACGCCATTTGAAATGCACGACCGATTGTCGCCTATCGACTGGTCGAAGTTCCGATGCTCTGCTAATGTGTATAGAAGCACTCGGGTCGAATCCTCGGCAATGATACTTTATAAATAGTCGATTATTTTTAGTTGATTATATTTTGATTAAGGAGGGTTTGTTTGTAGAGATTAATTAAAATTATTGATTGATTATGATTGATTTAACAAATTGATAAATATTTAGGTGAGTTTATCATTAGGTAGTTAAGATTGTGAAATCATTGAGCCTTGCTTTATATTGCATTAAATTAACACCCACTTCACAAGATAACATTGATTGGAATTCCTAAGCGTTAAGGCTTTAATACAAGAGTTAACATAACTTAAGGTTCTAATATCAATCAGAGCTTGTTTATAGTAGTGTATTTATGGTTCCAATAATCCATGGAAACCACACGTTAAACAAAACAAGTCATTAATCCATGACATGTTAAGTCCAACATACACAATGTTAATTCAAATAATATTCATCGATAAAATACTATCAATAACCTAACATCCCTAAATTTTGACTCACCCCAATAATATATTTACTTAGACATTTGGTTGTTTAATAATCTGGTTATAATTATTATGATGATAAATTAATAAGAGAAGAAAAATAAAGAGATAAGAAAAATATTGGTGCGTCGAACACACACACAAACGATAATTAGAATTAAAAGATTGAATGAGGAAGAAAAATAAGGAAAGGGGATTAAACTATATTTCAACTATTTTAAGAACATAATTATTAAAATACATAATTTGTATGATAATAAGAGATATTTAAGAATAAACTTGCATTAAAACAGAATTACAAAGAAAGAGACTTGCAAGATTACAAAAATGAAGAACATAAAAGTAAATGAAAACAAAGAGAGGAGGAAAGGTCTATCAACTAAAAAATTGAGTATGGAAGTTCCTCTCAAGACTTTTTCAAGGCTTTGGTTGTGCCAATGTGTGATCCTATCTATTGAAATGTCAACCCTTTTCATGGAGAGGGTGGGGATGTATTTATAGCTCAATGTTGTGGGGTGTTTGCATTCCAAAACTTTCCCTCCACTTGTATCGCCAATTTGATAAATTAGACAGCCGAATATCGAGATATAATATTCTTTCAAGTTATAGATAAATATATCCTCTATCTAATATGAAAATTTGGCGCCCATTGGACTTAAGGAGCCAAAGTTATGGCCAGTTTATTAAACAAAGTCAATCTGTCCATTTCAATACCAACTTTTTGAAGTAAAAAATGTAAATGGGTTTTCGAATAGGAAGATGCCTTCAAATACAAACTATTTATTCAACAACATAGGCCCCATAAATCTCCTATTAAACAATGAAAAAATTCAGCTTTATTTCATTCTCACATCATGAGATATGTCATGAATATTGTAATGATTTTATTTCCCATCCAGAATGGTGGGTTGGACTTCAAAGCATAAGTTTGGACCCTTGTTTTTGGATTAGGACATTGAAATTTTTATCCAAGACTCCTTACATTGTCCCTCGAACCTTTGAGGATAATTAAGGAATTTTAACTTCTAGATTGAGCCCAGTAATTTAATCTTCATGGCTAGTCCAGTTTCTTCACAGATTCTATAGGCCCTATTTTGTGGTCCAATGAGCCTTCAAATGGAAGAATTAGCCCATGATACCTTATAATGAAATGTTTTATATTGAATTATGAATCCTAAAAAATAAGAACCACACAATTGGAATTAGTATGGTTATAGTTATAAATAAAATAGTAAACTGACTCAATTAGACTACTTCTAAAAATGCTCAAAAATTATACATAGTATTAAAACATTAATATTTCGCACAAATTATACACATTTCATATAAAATAAGTAAAGGGATTATATAATAAGTCATAAAAATATTAATAACATCACACAACTAAGCCCCACTTCAATATCTGTGTATCCACCTTTCATGACATGATCGTCAGGTTTTTAATGCCTCTTGTTTCTCACACTGATCATGACTCACATAGGCTTAGAGTAAGCATTGACCATGGCATACTACTTGAGACTCCATAGCATGTAATCCCAAAACCATTTCAAACTACATGTATTTGGATCCTTATCTCGTAGGAAAGGTATGTATGAACCCTCCCTGAGGTTCAAGCCCAACACCTACTTGTCCTGACCCCTTCATGTCGGTTCACCTTCGTCCTGCATGACATTAAACTGTATCCACCATTCCAAACTACCTGGACTTTGATCCCTGTATCTTAGTAAAGGTACGTAGTAAGCCTCCCTGAGGTTGAATCCCAACACTCATCGGTCTTTACCACTCACGTCGATCCACCCTCTTCTTGCATGACATTAAACTGTATACCCCCTCATCCCACAAGACATTAAACTGTATCCATTTGAACTACATGGGTTTTGATCCTTGCCTCCTAGACAAGGTACGTAGGAAGCCTCCCCGAGGTCCAAACCCAATTGATGGTAAGCTATTGTGAATCCCAATCGATGGTAAGCTATTGTATTTCCCAATAGACAGTAAGCAGTTGTGTTTCCCAGTCGATGGTAAGATGTTGTGTATCCCAATCAATGGTATACTGTAGTGGTCCCCAACCAGCAATAAACTGTTGGAACGCCAACCAGTGGTAAGCCATTAGAACCCCAACTAGTGGTAATCTATTGTAGTCTGCAATCAATGGAAATCCGTTTTAGTCCCCTTTATTGGGACCCACATCTCTGGTCCGCCCCCGTGTCATCAGACCAACTTGGGCTGCTAACTACGTGTAAGCCCCAGCATGCCTTTGGGTCATTGTCCTCTGCGCACACCCTGTTTCCATGCCCCATATTGAACTACATGTACTTTTATTCTCTACCACAGGGATATGTAGGAAGCCTCCCTGAGGTACAACACCATCCCCCATGTCCCATCCTGGTCTCTCCCTTGAGCCCATGTGCATCGGGAAGGTCATTCCCTGACCTAGTAGTTCTACTTCCTCTGGGTCCCAGCCATGCATTCATCTCCACAAGTCACCTCCTCAGGTATCTAATCTCTCCATTGAACTACACAGACATTGATTCCCCACCATAGGGATACGTAGGAAGTCTCTTGGAGGCTCAATCCCAATATCAGCATCATCCTCACATCGATTCCATCTCATTCTCCATCAATTATCCATTATCCATCCTGATTTTTACCCAAGCCGCCACATCCTAGTGAGATCATTCCACAAGATTTCTCACTGCTCCTAGCAGTAATCGGGTAACTAACCACATGTTAACCCCCAGCATCAGTGTTCCCTCTTGGGGTTTCACCCATCTTATCCTCTCCCGTCATTGTTCCGATCAGTCTGATCTGTCTCTGCAAGAAGTTAAACTTGTGACATACCTTGTGTTAAACATGGGAAGCTGAGAAAAACCTCAGAGGCATCCCTATGGTATAAAATTATCCACATTTGATGTGTGATGCCTTGGGCTTACGCAACCTCAAGAAGCCCTATCACAAGGGGAAGAAACCCAGATGCATCAATCATCTAGCGTCCAGACATGCTGGCGATGTCCAACGTGACTACTCCCCCGACTGAAGGTTTATCCCCTAAATGGACCCCTTGGAATGTCCTGACAGAAGCAGCATAATTAACCAGCATCCATGAAGACATGGAACTGGGAAGAGTTTCATGAACAACATCTTAAGTCTATGAGGGAGACCCAAACTAGGTAATGAGTACTGAGGATGAATCCGTGGAAGGAGGAACTGACATCCCATCATCCCGTTTTGATCAAGGAGAAAATATCCCTGAATAAGTGACAGATGCCGCCCGCCTTTGGATAGTAGGAATGTGGGGAAACAGATCAATGCGTCCTCTAATAGATGGATGTGCGCCCCAGTGAAAGCGTCAAAAATAGAAATGGTGAAACCGATGTGAAATTATTCTTCTTAATGTGGAGATTAGTAGCACTTGAGACATCATTGGATTATCATGTCACCAAATCCATTTATCCAGTGTCAGGTCCCACCAAGGAAATAGTGGGCCTAGTGTAAAACTCACTGGAAGTTGGGGACAGTTGAATGTTGGATATCCCAGTATGTGAAGTTTTCAGAATGGATCCTTCTTAACATCCAGGGAATTCAAAATGGAATTGGGTCACTGGACGTCGCTTTCTTTCTTTTGGCACTAATGGTTAAATATCCCTGCTTTGTAGGACCCAAGCTGTCATGACAGAAAACCAATCACCGCCCACCCACCAACGCAGGGGTAGAGGAAATTTCAACATGACAATCTCGTGCAGCCTCATCTCCCCCGTGGCAGCCTCCACATCAACAGCTTATGGGTGGCCACGCCCCATCTCCCCATATGAATTCATTCAGATAAGGGTAATTAACGACCTCATTCGACGATACGAGGAGGAGGGGATTGTCCCAACTCGGGATATGGCTCTACAAGACCTAGAGGATTTTGTGCCTCATCATCACCACCTCCCCCAAGGTCCACATAGGGAGCCACTACTCCCCACTCCAACATATAATTGTTTTGTGAGCCTCTCCCCAGAACGCTTCGATGACTCCCTCCCCTATGCTAATGAGGAGAGGGATGTCTGAGCCAACCCAGCTGCAATCCCGTCCCCAAGGCCACTAAGGATTTATCCCACCAGGCCATGTCAGTACTACCACCCGGCCTCATGGGTTGAGGAGAAGGTGAGTTATGCACCTGTGGTATCGGCCCTGGTCTGGTTAACCCGATGCCAGTTTCGGGCGTGGGCGGAGGAGGATTCTCGCTGAGGGGCATCAACATCAATAGCTACTGTGTCCTGTGCCACCACCGGTGCATACCATCAATCCCCTTTTTATGCTATGCATGGGAACTCAAAATCCCGGCCCAGATCGAGGCCCCAACAACCCCACGAGTAGGCTGGGTCAACTCTTCTAGTTGCCAACACAGGTGGCGTCCGTCGCGGGACGACCTGCAACAATGAAATCTAGTACGAAGGTCCTCCCTGTACCATCACCAATGTGATTACATTCCATCCCTTCTCCCAATATCGTTGTGAAGTTCCTCCCCATGCCACATTTAATCCGATTGAAGGTCGCCGATGTGAATATGTTACTCGTCCGGTCAACTGTTAGCTTGGTGGTCTTCCTCATGTTGTTACATCAACCGAAACATCCCAGAAATCAGAGAACCAGTGGTTTTCCTCACTTCATGGTCACCCAACATGGAGGTCCTACCCATGTTCAGATCAACCAATATGGGGACCTTCCTCGTACTATCACTGCCAAATAAAACAAGCATGGAGGCGCTTTCCATGCTTCCACCAGCTCCAGCAGAGGTCCTACCCACTCCTACACTTCCTGAAGAAACTCTCTCCACACATCTTCCAGTGGACACAATGGTCATTTCTGTGTTCCCTTTGACATTTTTTGGGTGCTCCTCGCACTCCAGCTTGCCTAGGTGGAAGTCCTCTCCACCCGAGCATCATTTCGGTCGAAGGTACTCCTCGATCAAAAAACCTACCATGTCCCGAAGCACCATCATGGGGAAAGAGGGCATGTCTCCGACACTATAAAAGGAATGCTGAGAAGATTCATACCACGATTAATCCCATATTATTCTCAGATTTCAAGGAGGAATGCGATTCTGCAATATATTCATCCCCTCAATCTTCTGTGTTGAGGTCCAGTGCAGGAATGAGACGTATCAGCCTCATCCTTCTGGAATGTGTGGTCCACTGGATTCCCAAATCCCTCTATAGATACATCCAAGAGGAGGAAGATTTGGCCCCTTCCCAGGGCATGGTAGTAAAATCCTCCCTATTTCTAATAGGTTGATTATCCACCTCAATCACTGATCATGAAGAGTTATTCTAGGGACCAGTAAAGGTTGAACAACAACATCACCCACCATCAGTGAATACAACCCCTCCGTTGGAATCCATGATCGCCAGCCCGTCTTACCGATATGTAGTTGCTCAGTCGTCACATTCATCACAAGACATTCCAAGATGCAGCAGCTTGTCATCCCATTTTCTGTATTCTCCATCGGCTGGTCTATAGTCTCAGCGGTCTGCTTCAGTGCCATTACCGGTCCCGCAGCTGCCCCGATTTGATGAGTGGGGAAACCAAGGTCCACATCCCTAGTCTGATCCAAGGTGATTATAGGTCATCCTTGCATCATATTATTTCTCATATAAGTTCTGACAAATTATGACCACCAACTTTAGTGAGCTGGAATCACTTACCTAGGAGAAATTTGCGTGCTTTCACCAAACCCTCTGGTCGATGCACTTATGTATCCATTATCATCAAGTATCTTACCCCAAGAGTTAGACACACATTAAAGATATTGAACAGAAATACCATATGGTTGACTTGGCTGCGCTCCCTGTGGCCCAGCACCCTGAGTTGCTAAGTCGCCACCCGACCCTCCAGCAACGATGTGTTCAGATATTTAAAGTACTCTACATAATTATAAAGAATTACTTGTTCCATATTCAGGTCCATGGTTAGGTGCAGTATTCTGCCCTCCATTTCAGTTCTATTTGGTTCCAGCCTGATTTTCTAAGTGATATTAAGGATATGCCTCTGGGTAGAGTTGTGGTTAACATGGCCGATCTATCGAAGGGGGAGAACGAGCTAGATATACTTGATGAGAACTTACCCCTAGGGGAGTTCCATAACTATTGAATCTATTGGAAGGGGTTACTCACCGGTAGAGAAATCTAATGGGTCTTATTGTGCCCACTGAGTCATTAATCCTTATTCGGAATCCCAATATAGGAAAAGAGCACATTGGATCTGTCAAACCCTATAATCTGTCTAGCTCAGTATATATGGTGGAATATGATCTTGAAAAATATGTGTTACATCAACAGCTTGAGGAGCACAATACGATGGTTGATGAACTCATTGCTGAATGTGCCACAGAGTGGAAACCGGACTACGATGATCATCGGTCGGGGCAGTAGGGGTAGGTACAACTTTTTCCATGCAAGTTTCCCCTAGGTGACCCTGACTATCTTTCCCACATAGATAGAATATAGGATAGAACTTATGGAAAGACGGTGTGGTATGTGTCACAGAATCCACCTAGCCAGCATGATAATCCCAAGGACCCAGCTCAGGTTCCCCCAGCCGCTCCACAGGTCATCCCACCAGCCGCTCCATGAGCTGTTGGGCTTACTTATCATGTTGAAGATCCTTCCAATGCACTGGTGGTTAGGGAACCTCATCAAGACAGGAATCCCTACCTAGAGGATCTGATGGCGGAACTCATTTCTCACCTCGAGGTGTTGGAAACTCAACAGGTAGAAATACCACCTGATGGCAATCCATATCCGACATGGGTCGATGATATGCCAGCATCCATGAGTTTCATAAATCCCACATTCTCCCCCTTTAATGGGACGGGTGACCCACTGCAGCATCTCGACCACTTGATCTCAAGGTGCAGACCCATGCTGGGAACTCCAGCATAGAAAGAGGCTGCCAAACTCTGGTGTTCCGTACAGACATTGGAAGGGCTTGCATTTGTCTGGTGAAACCAGCTACCCATTACGTCGATCACTGGCTGGGAAGATCTTCGTAGAAATTTCGTTTACCAGTTCATCTCTACCACCTAGAAGAAGATTATTTCATACCTCTTCAAGTGAAAGTCGAGGCTTGACGAGTGTGTTGGGTACTTTGTTGCCCGGTGGAAAGGCCTCACCTACTCCTTGGATATACCGCTGACTCAGGAACAACTACTGACAATGTGTGTGGGGAATGTCAAAACTAAACTGGTCCCCTCTCCCATTACTCATAATTACCTTGGGGGATTCCAAGACTTCTCTAATAAGGATTGTTTTATAGAGGAAGCCTTTCTGTAGGGTCCTACATGACCTTAAACTATTACATTTACATGATATTAAACTGCTTTATTGTCCCACATGATGACAAGCTGAAAAACATTCCTAGATATATAACCATAAACTAAGATATACATGGTCCTACATGACCTTAAACTGTTATGTCCTGCATTACATTAAATTTCTTTGTTGTCCTGCATGACATTATACTGTATGTCTTCCCACATGATGTTAAACTGTATCCAGTCCCACATGATCTTAGACTATTCTTTCTTCACCACATGACATTAAAAATGTGATTAATCCAAGATGAAATATGTAAAATTACTCATCACTCATCCTATTTGATGTTAAACTGCGAGTGATAGATATACCATGATGGTCTAAGCTCTACAACCTTAAAAACTAAAATCTCTTCATGCCCACATCCTCACTGCATGATGTTAAACTACACGGCCATTTTAGAACTATGTATGTATTGAATCCCATCCTCATGGAATATGTAGAAATGATCAGATGCTTCGTCTTAGAGTCCAACAACAAACTCTTCTCTTTGACTGTCCCCCCTGTGTGTAGTTGTCTTGGAGGATCCTACATGGTGTATTATAGGCTTCTTTGGCCCCCACTCATGTCGGGATTATGATGATCGCACCATGTTCCTCTCCTAGTTCTTCTATCCTCTCACTTCCTCACCGCATGACGTTAAACTAAATGTCCCATTCATAACTATGTATGGCTTGATTCCTATCCTCATGGGATACGTAGGAATTCTCAGACACCTCATCTTAGATTCCAGTCCCAAACTTTTCTCTTTGACTACCCCCAAGGTGTAGTTCTCTTGGAGGATCCCACATGGTGTTGTGTAGGTTTCTTTGGCCCCCACTCATGTCAGGATTATGATGATCGCACCATGTGCCTCTCCTCGTTCTTATATCCTTCCACGTCCTCACAACATAACGTTAAAATGAATTTCCATTTCAGAACTATGTTTGGCTTGATTCCCATCCTCACGGGATATGTAAAAATTCCTAGACATTTCTTCTATAGGCCCAGCCCCAAACTTTAGGATCTCCCCTTGGGTCGAAACACATGGTGTGGTGCATGATTTTTCCCTCATTCACGTCGATTTCATCATGAATACACCATGTATCCCTCTCTCAGGATATCTCCACCTCTTTCCTCATCCCTCATGACATTAAAATGCATAGGAACATTCCTACTTCACACACTTCACACATTCCATTTATTTGGGTCTTAGTCATATTTCACATTTAAAAGGACCCCAAAACAGAAAGGATCATAGGCTCAAGGGATCTTATACCATTTTGGGCCAATGTCCTTGAGGATCTTGAATGAAAAATTGATACAAGGCTTACATTGTGAACATGGTCAGTGGTCGCTGCTCATTTTTGTCCCCATTCTAGTCACACGATGCAGATCATGTGCTTCAAATGTAGTCAATGACCATCCTACATCATTGTCACCACCCCTATAGGTCCCAAATATTGGGTGCAGTGAGTCATATTGTCCTAAAATCCCTTCAAACATGAGTCTTCCTCGAGCAGGAGTGGTAGTATGGTCTTTGTACCATTATATGTTGGGGATAGACTGATCCCATTCCTTTTTTCCCACACTAAGCATTGATAACATGGGATTAGGAGATTTGGTAAGGTAATACCCACATAATGGTTCATGTATCTATGGTATGATCCCTATGACCTTAAAATAAGATCACCTTTGTCCTCACTGTAAGATGTTAAACTGCAAACTAGTTGTGAATTTCCATTTGTGTCCCATTTTAAGGCCCCTCAGCCTTTCTGGGCCTCTGTCCCAAGTTCTCACTTAGTATATCATGGTTTGGTGTGAACTCCATATCCCTATTCACATTGGGATATTTCTACCATGCTGCATGCATCCTCTTGAGATACTCCCCTATCTTCGTCCTTACCTCAAGACGTTAAACTACACAGGTCCCATTACGCTTTACACATCCTATAATTTGGGTTTCTACTATCTCTTATATCTGAAAAGAACCTCGAACGACATAGATTCTAGGCCCTAGATATCTCCTACTGTTTCAGTCCAACATCCCTGAGGATTTTGGATGAAAATTTAATACAAGTCTCGCATTGCGAGTATGGTCAGCGGTCGACACTCATTGTCTGTCCCCATTCCAAGAAATGATATGGATACTATGTTTAAAATATGGTCAACAACTATCCTTGATCATTTTTTTTTGTTCTTTGGTCTCCCACATAGCAGGCGTGATGATCTACCCTTTCCACCCCTATGTCCCATGCACATGATATTAAACTGGGCATCTATGGTCCAAGCTCTATGACCATAAACTAAGATCTACTACATCCTTTTCACAAGACGATAAACTACATGACACTCTTATAACTACGTTTGGATTGATTCCCATCTTCATGGTATGCATAAGAAAACCTGTACATTTTGTCTTTGGGTCCATCCCAAGTTCATTTATTCTTTCTCTTAACCTCTTAGCTTGATCTCTCTCTAGGAATTGGGAATGGTGTGGAATATGTGGGCTTCTATCCTCATTCACATCAGATCATTTTCCATGAACGTACACATCCCTCTTGAGATACTCCCCTATTTGTGTGCTATCCACATGACGTAAAATTGCACAACATCTTCCAGAACTACATTTGGATTGATTCCCATATTCATGGGATATGTAGGACCTCCTAGACATTTTTTCTTCAGGTCCGGTCCTTTTTCTTAGAAACATACTCATCTTTTTGTCCCTTGGATTGATTTTCTTAGGAGGAGGTATATAGTGTCGTATGGAACCCATGTCCTTGTTCACGTATGGTTTTTAACAGTTACACAATGTACCTATCCCCCCTAAGATCTCTTCCTTCCCCTGTTCTACACTCATCTTTTTGAGTCGTCTGCTCTTGATTTGGACCCCTCGACCCTCATTGGCAGTTCACCAATGTGCCTAGGAGCACTCTGGTTCAGGACCTAGAGTGTTGGATTCTACATAGACATGTTATCTTCCATTTTCAGGCTTTATATTCCCTTCATTTGGGATTTCATCATCTTTCACATCCAAAAGTTTCCCCTGAATGGTACGGATGATCGGCCTAAGGGCTATCCTATCATTTTGGGCCAACATCCTCAAGGATCTTGAACAAAAAATTGATACAAGTCCTGCATTGCAAATATTTTCAGCGGTCGACACTCATTTGTTGTTCCCATTTCAGGTCACACGATATGGATGTTGTGTTTCAAAAATGGTCAATAGTTATCCTCCATCTTCACACAACCCCCATCAAGCCCTAAATATTGGTTGCATGATTCACATCATTTTCCACCCCATCATGTCCAAGTGGAATTTCGACACTCTTGGTTCTATCCCTCGGTGCGTGTTTGCACGTTAGGAGGACGAATCCATGGTGAGGCGTCATTCAGGGCTCCGCACCAATTCTCCCATTTCATGTATTCCACATGTTGCAAAGACCTTCTCCACCCTTGTTTCCCACACTGAGCATAGCTTACATGGGCTTAGGGATTTTGTCGAGGTTTTCAACTGTTTGGAAGAGTCTCACTTCTCTATGGTCTGAGCTCTAAGACCTTCAACTAATATATCTCTACGTTCTTTACTCAAGGCATAAAAACAACATATTCTATAACTACGTACATCTTGATTCACATCCTCATGGGATATGTTGGAACGTCCGGGCATCTCGTCTTTGGGTTCATCTCAGGTTCCACTAATTACCTCTTCTGTTTAGCCTTTTAACCCTAACCTTCATAGGATTGTGTGGTGTGGAATGTATGGGCTTATGTCTTCATTCACATTGGGTTTTCAATATCCACACCACATACTCCCTTACCAGGATCTAGTCTCTCCAACCTATTATCATGCATGACATTAAACTGCACCTTCTGGACTACGTACAACTTGATTCCCATCTTCATGGGATACGTAGGAACACCTAGACATTTCATATATGGGTCCATCCGTATATTTTATGAATTTTTATATCCCCTTGGAATGAGGGTTTCTCCCAAGAATTTTGTGTGGTGTGGTGTGGACCTCGTCCTCATTCGCGTCGGGTATGCTTTATCACGCAATGCACATTCACCCCTAAGACATTGTTTCTTATGTATGTGTCCAATCCACATGACTTGAAACTATTTTTTCTTATCCCACGTGACTTTAAACTGTTTTGTATTTATTGCACGAAATTAAAATTCATTTCATGGTCCTATCATACAGCCCTAAAATATGACATTATCATCCTGGCCACATGATGAAAAATGACACTGTATTGTGATATCCTCACTCGAGGGGACATCATGTTTGGTAGCGTTTATCTACCATACCGTTTTTCAATTTATGAACATGGCTTGATTCCTATTGCAATGCCTAGATTCTATGTCCTAGGCTTATCTCTTCACAAAAAAACACAAATACATCCTAAAGAACAAACAAGATCTATTAAATGCCACTTCCTTTGGTGTGTGGGCTGGACCCACATGGCAACATTGTCCCTAGAATTATTACCCTACCATGCCACTTCTAGAACTATGTATTTCTTGATCCCCATAAAAATGGGGTACATATGAATGCCCAAACATTTTTACTCAGGCCCAACCCAACTTTCATTTTCGATCCTTCGACCTAAAACCTCCTTAGAGAGAACATGGTGTGACATGGAATCCTACCATCCTCATTCACATTGGGTTTTTCCAATTACCACACCATGCATCTTCCTCCCTCATTTCTCTCTTTGGTCTGATTTCTAATACCTTTAAACTAATATTTGACTTTCCTTGTCACTGGACACCAAAATGCACAACATTTTCCAGAACTATGTGTGGCTTGATTCCCATTTTCATGGGATATGTAGGAACTCCCATACATTCTATCTGTAGGTCCAGCCTTAGGAATCTTAAATCCTTCCCCTTTTTCGACTCCTTGGCCCAAGCTCTTTTGGAAGCATGTGGTGTGGTGAGCACCTCTTGGGTTCTCATTCTCATCAGGTTTTATAACAACCGCACCATGTTTCTTCTTTGTCTCTTCCCAGCCTGGTCCATGTTCTATGACCCTAAACTAAGATCTCTTTATGGGAACTACGCATCGGGTTCAAATAATTCTCCACCCTTTAAGAATTTCATTAAATTGGGTCCCCTCTTAATGGTCCACTCTCTGACCTTAATCTAGGAGAATGCGACCCCAAGACCCTTGTTCTTGGAAATGGATCGACTCCCTCTATCTGATACATCTTATTGTCATACTCAAATGTGTCATGAAAAAGAGCCCAAATTATGTAATTTTCACATGGACATTCTATGATTTCATGGCCAAGATTCATGAGCCCTTTATTTGGATCCCCATCCTATTCCATGTATTAAGGTACCCCCTTTATATCCTGGTATCATGACACATTGGATAACCTACCATCTTAGTCCAATTCCCCTGAAGACCTCAAACAACATTTGTGAAAGGTATCATCTTTTGAATATAGTTAGCGGTCGACCCTCATCTTTCTACCCCCATTCTAGGATAACAAAAAATGTATGATGTGTTTCGAACATGGTCAACAATTATCCTTTATCATCACAACATTGTCATTGTGATCCAGATCTCGGGTGTCATGGTTCACATCTTTCCACTCTCTTATGTTCAAGTGGAATTTCAGTATTCTTAGTTCTACCCCGCCTCGTGCATGTATGTGCGTTAAGGAGGGTTGGTAATAATGGAACATCACTCACCTAGTAGCCCATCACTCCTAATGTGTGCCTCCTTGCACCAGGGAAATCCCATTGCTAATCCTTTTTTCCCACATTGAGAACAACTCACATGGGCTTAGTAGCTTTGGTTGGGCGTGTACTATTGTAGTTGTGTCACGAATGATTTTTGTCCCTCATGATGTTAAACTATGATCCCAAAACTATGTTTGGCTTGATTCCCATTCTAATGGGATATATAGGAATGCCCAACCACTTTCCCTTCGGTTTGTCCTAACTTTCACTTTTGGTTCCTTGACCTAAAAAACTTTCTTCAGAAATACGTAGTGTGGTGAGGACTCTTTATGTCCTCATTCACGTCGGGTTTATAGCTACCGTATCATGTACTCCCTTTTTGGGATATCCCATTTTACTCTTCATCCTACCTTATGATTTTAAAATACACTAGTCCACATTTCCTCGATGAATGACATTAAACTGTGGTTTTACCCTGAACAAGGTCAGGATGCCCTAGGTTAATTATAAGATACATCATCTTCCTCGTCAGAGAGGATTCCCCCCAACCAGTGTTGGTCTCTGACCATGTTGTGATCAATAACTACGTTTATCTTGATTCCTGTTCTCATGGGATACATAGTGATGTATAGTAAATTTTCCTTGGGCCCATCCCCAGGACCTTTAAACTATGTGAAATGTCCTCAACATACGACATTTAGACTATGTGTTCATCATCCTTATTGGTATGACGTAAAATTATAGAGAATTCCAGGTCCTTACCAGAGAGGTCCTGTCTGGAAGTAAGTGTGATCTCTGATCATACCGATGCATCCACCCAATATGTTTCCACCACAGTGGAAAAATTTCAAGAGTGTTGTATTATATTCGAAAAAACCATCACTCCACCATCCATGCTTTGCATGTCTTTTATTCGGACCCTCATCCTATTTCATGTCTAAAGGAACCCCTTAAAAGTACGAATGCTCAGCCTATGGCTCGCCTGCTATTTTGGGTCAATGTTCTGGAAGAATAATGGATAACATTTTGAGTCAAGCCCCCTGTTTCGAACATGGTCAGTAGTCGGCCTTCATTTCTCATCCTCATTTCAGGCTAACACATTAGGGATATTGTGTTTAGAACACGGTAAACAGTTATCCTCTATTGTCACGCCACCCCCACAGTGTTCCAAATTCTGGGTATCATAATTCACCCTTTCCACTCCCCTATGTTCAGATAGATTTTAACACCCCTGGCATTACCCCGCTCGTGCACCAGAGCACATTGGGAAAATTGAAATTATACTGTTCTGAGAACCTTATCCTCTTGTCAGGCCTCCCTCTTTCTTCCTGGAAATCCAGATTGGTTGTTCAAACTCTGGATTCTCGAAGCTTGGTCGGCACTCTCATATTGAGATGTAATAACAAAATATCCATACCTTGTTTCTCACATCGGGAATGAGCCATGTGATCTTAGAGATTGATCACTAGATATTTCAAGAATGTGATGGAAATGCAGTAAACCAAAAAAAATAACGAAACTCATGCATGAACCATAAACCATCAAATCATGAAAGTACATTTAAAATTATACATGCATTACATCACCCAAGGATTATCCCCTCCCATGGATGGGTTGACCTCTTTAATTGAGCATTATAGATCCACCACTCTCTAGATTGTGGCGTACAGGATCTATTGTCACTTGTTTATCTCCCACTCCTCCTCAGTAGCGATGAGGTGTAGTTCATCAGCCATGATCCGGGCTCACTTATCGTCGGTTCGGATGATAGCCATCTCCTCAGAGGCTTGCTCCATCTGTTCTTTATCCTCTGCCAGTTTAGCCTTTAGGTGCGATATGATCCCCGACTATGATTCAAGGAAGGATGAGTGCTCGTTCGCCCGTTCCATCAACCGTTGGATCTCATCTTCAGCTTCATGGAGCCTCTTGATGTTCACCAAATTCTTCCACTTCCAACTTACACCAATGCCCCGATCATGCTCCCGAATCTTCTCTTCCATAAATTCTAAAATGAGCATATGAGGAAGTTGGGAATCCACTCCCCCAGTGCATAGCACGTGTAACCAAGAATGAAGCCTCTACATATGATTTATCCATTTCGCTTGAGTGGTATCCCCAATGAACCGCCTGATTAGCTTACATGACTAGTGATGGACGATTTTTCTATACTCTTCATCAGAATTTGTCTCATCCCGGTCCGTGGGGTCGGCGGGTCCATAGGCAGGGAACTCCTCTAAGAACTCATCATCATGATCTTCATCCATCATCTAGTCGGGTAGGTCAGGAACCATGTCATCCGATTGATCCTCGTTGTTGGAATCCAACTCAATGATTTTTGGATCGGTCCTACTGATGGCCCCACCTGTGATCGGGAGCACCGCATTTTGGTCAGCTCGAGAATCCGCTTCCATGACCACTGACGTTCCCCTGGGAATGTAAGTGCTAGAATATCCAACCTTCCTCAACAAGGTGGCCCATGCCATTTGAAGAACTGTGCATACAAGAGGAAAATGGACATCAGTTAACCTGATCAATGGATGATAGTTACGAATTCTATGAAGGATACTTACAGAGATCCAACAGTTGGTCTCTCTCCTGATTTGTTGCTATCAAAACCCCAAGTATTTTCCCTCCATATATTGTTGGGAAGTCTGAAGGACCCGAGAGGACCACCCTAGGTGTCTCTGCCCTTCCAGGCATGATGATCATCGTAGCCACATACACGGATCCCAAAGTTCCTATAGTTGCATCTACTGTTGAGAGAGAGAGGGTTTTCCATATGAGTCCCTTCTGCGTAGGTCATATTTTAGTTGAGAAGTCCTAAATGACCTGGATGGAGACTATGGGGAAGTGGTTTAAGGTTTACCTCAATGGCCTATACAAACTCTTCTAACTCCGAGTCTGAGTTTCCGACTTGACCCTCCTCCAGATGGCTCCCTCCACCAGTCTCCTCTCCCCAGGATGACTCGTCTGATTCTTTCGATAAAGGGAAATGCTCTCTCAATTCAGTGATCGAAAACTGTGAAGGGGTTGTTCGATCGATAAGCACCATTACTCGACCCGTCATTAGGCACGGAGCACCTCGAGAGTGTAAAAAGTCCTCCATATTGGCATGGTACTGCTACCCCTCTGCCTAGGATACCGCAAAGACGGCCCTGATAGGACCAATCCCCAAAAAATCAATCCCAAGATGATTCATATGTTTCCACATATCGAAAGGGTTTTGTAATTGTATGTTGACATCCCAGATGTCCCAATCTTCTAAGAAGACAACGTTCTCAGTCATGTTTATGTGGCACAACCGCTTCCCTGGAGCCTGGGTGGGTATCCTACGAAATCCCTTGGGTGACCTCCCCTCCACATAACTTTTCTCCTCTGGGACCACAGGGTCTGATGCTGCTGCCTACCTCTAGATCGGTACGGGTCTTGATGCCACTGCATCCCTGCTACCATGAGATATCCTCACCACCTTCCGGCCCCGACCTCGAGGTTGGGGAGGCACTCCGTCATTGGCACTGATGGTCTACTACTTCAGCATTTCCCCCATGTAGGTTGCCTCCCAACGTTTGTCATATTCCTTTACTAGCCCATAGACATATTTGGGCTGAAGAAACTCATTTTTCCTCTTATCATCCTCCCATGTGAACATGATCCACATTTTCCTCATCACACACAGGTGGTCCTCGTGGATCACTCTAAAGTAGACCCACAGGGTCAACCGCTGCATGCACTAGAACTGCCTCGCAAAGTGGTGCAGGGTGTACGACTCGCAGAGAGGCTCGTGGTTGACCTGCACCACCAGGAATCCTATCCAAAAGGCTAGGAGGTAGGACCGATGCTCTTTAGTTTCTGGTTATTAATTAGTAAATACACCTGTTGGAAATGGGAATGGGTGGAAGTTGAACTTTTCTACCTTCCAGATTGGGTTCAACACCAACTACAGGGTCATCTTGGTCAGAAAACTCCCCACCATGTTTAGAATGGCCAGTCAGAAGTCCAGTCCTAGAGGGTAAATGGGGTTTGGATATTCGTAGATGCCCCTAAGATGCGATGCTCTCCACCCATACAGAATATGGAATGGCCCGCATATCCTCTATGGCTTCTTCCCTTCACTGATGTACCACAATAGCTTATACAACTTGGTGATCATTAGGATTCCTAGGTTGACCTGGTCCCCTATCGCCAACGTAGACTCCACGATGAACGTGCTCAGTCGCATGCCCATGTTTGTGTCCCTCACTGGAATAATCCATCCACAGATAAGCCTTAAGATGAATGCAGCCAACCTAACCACTGTTTTCTTCTCAGTACTAACACTATATCCCCATGTCTTCCACTATATGTCCTCCAGGATTCGCTAATATGAGTGTTCCTTGCCGCGCTGAACCCCCTTCATGCAGGTCCAATGCCTCACAAGAAACTATCTATCTTCAAGGAAATTTTGGAACTTCTTGAACCACCACTTAAAGTGGAAATCACTCACCAAATTATTGTCCTCCACTAGCACTTGGTCCATCAATGCCTTTGTCAGTGGCACCATCTGCTCTGGGTGTTCCCATGTATTCATGGAAGGGAGGAACTCGTCGTACATTTCACCCAGTATCAGGACCCCTGAGATCTTGTTCAAGTCCCAGAGGCTGATACCAACCTCCCCATAGTGAATATGGAAGGTATTGGTCCTCGATGACCACCTACTCAGCTAATTCGAAATCAACTGCTTCAGCTGGTAGATGTAAAATTGGGAATCCCAAGCCACCTCATACAGGCCCACTCACCTCTGCTCCAACCTAAAATCCTCACACAAGGTGGCTACCAAGTAGGCCCATGCCCACTCATTCATGAATTTTCTTCCTTGGTGTAAATCCTACTCATCAGTCCACCCCTTCCCCAGGTTCCCCAGGGCCGCCTTCAAAATGGTGTGGTATAGCGGGGGAGATACCTCTGGTTGAAATGCCTTCCCATCAATGTTGTTAACATTGTTATACAAATAGTCGGCATTTATAGGTGTGAAATCCTCCCAAGTATATCCGCCATCCACTCTAAACCACCGCCGCTGGCAACGAATACTCCTGAACTATTACGTCGACTCATCTCTACTCGCTTTGGGAATAAAAACATCAGCCCTCAGACTGAAGCCATATATAGGAAGCCTTTTGCATAGTGGGTAGTTTTTCTGACCCTCTAACATCATCTCCACTAGAGACTCATGGTCCGAATGGCTCTGTACATGTTATCTGATACCAAATTTATTCACCATTTCATCCCTCCGGGTAGCATTTGCAAGGACCCCCCCGATAGCTCCCTAATGATCCATTCAGTCTTCATGTATTTTGAAATTATGTCTTGGATCGTAGAGCTCAATCTCAAAGCTCAATCTTGAAGCTCTATCACAGATATAGGTCATATATCCCTTCCACAATCCTCGTAAACACAAGCCGTAGAGCTCACACTCACATATTCGAAGGACTCGTTGTGTGCCACAAATCAGAAAGTCCCCATTCACAAAGAGAGGTCAAAGAGCATACAGAGCTTTGTGAATCAAGAGCTCAGGCATGCAAACGCGAAGATGAGAAAGGGAAAAAGATAGGTCAGCCACCCTTATTTATAGGCAAAGACCCCCTAGTGCTTCGTCAAATATCTAGCCATGACGAGCTTTGTGGTTCTCCCAACCTACGCATCATTGCTCTACATCGCGACCCTACTTCGCGATCATGCT
Source organism: Viscum album (assembly GCA_963277665.1). NCBI lineage: Eukaryota > Viridiplantae > Streptophyta > Magnoliopsida > Santalales > Viscaceae > Viscum > Viscum album. The sequence goes on along the minus strand of OY728159.1, from coordinate 971,345,385 downwards.
TTGTAATTTGCCTAAACATTTTGGATATTTTACCTCAGACTTTGACCCTTGTTTTCTCCTTGTATCTATGTTTCAGGGGGGATTTGTTGGTGCCAAAATATGTGTAGAAGTAAATGATGCGAAGAAGAAACCTATCCTAAAGGGGTTGCCTCGCGAAGCCTATTCACGGATCCCCTTAGCACTCTGCCATTCATGGATCCCCACAACACCACGGTCAACGCAAATCCAAAGCCCCCTCTATGGTCATAATGGAGTAAAGAGGTTGGAGGCTCCATGGTTGTGACGCAATTGACCAGGAGCTTCGCACTGTAGAGGGATCCAAATCGACCTCCACAAACCTATCAAACTGGATAGAAGCCTCTGTGAGTGCTGTATAGAGCAACCTGGAGAGCTCTGCGCCAAGGAGGGTATGACGGTTGACTCAAAAGTTACAACGAACTTGACGCAATATTCAGACAATCTCAAAGTGCCACGTGGCTTCACGTTGAGTTGTCGCTACTTCGCACTGCCCCTTGCCTATAAATATCAGGCTCCCCTCGAGGACAAAGGATGGATACTCCGACATTTTTCCTTCTCTTCACTCAAATCGCAAAGCAACTTATTCTCTTTGAAACCTTGAGACAAATGAGCTCTTCCAGGTACTTGATCATTGGGAAGTACCCTCCCCTTAACTCAAATACAACCCCTCTTCATGTATGTATGCCCTTCACAGAGCCCACAGGCTACCACAAAGGAAGGAGATCCTCAAGGGGACCCAGGTCTTTGCAAAGCACTCATGTTTCGCGAAGTACCCTCCTTGCACATGTGAACCATATGCTAAGGTAGGGTCACTATGCTTCACAAAGCACATTGCTTCGTAGTGCTATGATTTTCAAGGTACCCTTGCTTCATGAAGTTCTTCTCCACGAAAGCCTTTCCACTTCACAAAGCACCCTCCATATACACATATGCCTTATACATAGCCTAGGCTACCCCACTTCACGAAGCATAACCCTTTGAAAAGCCCCTCCACTACATGGAGCACCCTATCTTCACTAGGTCCCTTCCTATGAACCCATTTTCTTCACAAACCCTTCTCTCATATGACCCTCTAGGTATGTACAAAGTGATTTCAAGGTCCCTTGGGTGGTGATTTACGTTGCGTTTCATAGCCTTATGATTCTTCTAAAAGGCACACAAATAGATATTGCTTCTTTGCATAACCACACTAACGTGGGCCCCTTAGTGAAACACTCTACAACACTACCTCACCATGGAATTGCTGGTTCCTTCAATTCACCAAGGGTTAAAGTGTTCCATTTATGTAATTACTAGGGGTATGGAGTGAACTCGCCTCGTCCGAGCTACAGGATGTGAAACTGCCAAACACCATCATCCTCATCACATGATATTAAACTATGGCCTCACCCCATGCAATACATGTGGGGTATACCATCTCGAACATTCTTCATGCCCGCTTGTCTCCACATGAGTGAGATATTCTGCACATGGAATGAGATCATCTCTGTTGGAGCGAAGTCTGTCGATGGGGAAGGGAAACCATCTTGGTGTAATCACCTATCCTTTCTTGCGGGAAGAAGCACCCCTGCTCCTCCTCTCTTCTTCGGCGCCAAATACTAGAAGAGAGATGGGCACTGGGACCTTCTTTACCCTATCTCTCTCCTTCTGAGCTTTGTCACCATAGGGCCTCCATCCAAGAGTAAGTCCCAATCTCTATCTATCTTCTAGATAAAGCGTCAGAAACAATTATGGAGTTTGAATCTATATCAAATGTAAAGAAGTGTGAAAAGTAAACAACCCATACCTGATTCAACCTCATCTGGTGTCTCTGAAATTTCATTCATTTAATTAATTATGATTCATTTTATAATAAGAGGAGAATATAAAGGTTTTAGTAGTATTATAAAAGATAATGATAATAACCTAGGATAAAAAGTAAAACCAAGGAATCATTGACCTTAGATGGTCAATCTAGATCATGGAATAAAACCAAGAAACCTAGCATAAGGTACTAAGTGTAATCCAAGAGTCCCCCTAAAATAATTACACTAGAAGAGTTTATAATCGATTCTATGGATCATGTATATAGTAAATCTCGGGCTAAGAATGACTGGACCTAACGATAATTATCTAAAGCATTACATGTTCGTGGGAATCAAGCTGAATCCCAGGAGTGTAACTAAGGAATTATAATTTCCAATGAGAAAGTTAAGGGGTCCTATAGAATCATGATGAGAATCCACTAATAAACAAATACCATGTTTTATGGTGGGTATCTCCCTTGGAAACCAGATCAATGAATCAGAATCCTGTCCTATGAGTTCTCAAAGAATTACCTCAGGAATCCAAGGGTGGCTCAAGTATGATCATTCATATAAATAAGAAAAACTTCTATATACAATAGGCACCTTATAAATTATATATATATATTTCATAATACATTTAAGAACATTTAATACTCATTTTAATTACATTTCATTAGGTTCATTCCATTTCCATTCATCACACATGACCAAGTGAAACAAGGAAATGAAACCAATTATCAAATTAATTATAAAGGAAAAGGTCCAAGTAATATCTATTCAAAAATAATATACACTTTACATTTGAAAATTAAAGTTTCATTTATTAAATTAAATCACTTACTTTATTATAGGCCAATTGATCACACCTGAAAAGTGTTCTGAATAATCACAACATGGGTCAAAAAGTCACAACATGCTTCAAACCCTAAATGGATAATAGAAATTGAGGTATCAACCTCCAATGATATAGAAAGGTCTCATTAAGGTTTTAGTTTTTAATTTAAATGTTTGAATTTAAAGAAGATAAATTTTTAGGAGCAACGCCTAGTGAAACCGGTGTGCGCATAATGATAAAAATTTATAAATGGTGAGACTTTGAGGGAAAAGTCATATAACACCTACCTTAATCATATAGTACTCTCATAATCTAGTATCAGCCTTTGGTTTTGTCTAGATTATAATAAAATAGAGAAATATAAAAATTCCCTAAAAATAGGGTGTATTATCATACACCAAAACAGTTGCATCGACAAAAAGACAAGAAATGAAAAAGAGATAAAGGAATTGAGTGATTTCCGGTGGCTATCCAATGTAACAGATGACACATAAATCATATTCTGGATGGAGATATAGGATCAAAGACTAGATTCAGGCAATGTAAACACTCCTACGGAGGAGCTCTTGCATAAGAGAAAATAGAGGGAATAGGGGTAAGGAAAAAGAAAGTGTTTTCCCCCTTTAAAAACAACCCATGAAAAAATCATGGTGTGTAAAATAATTCATTTCATTAATTCCTTGGGAAAAGAGTCCAGCCCTACCAATTCACACCATTAATTCCTCAATTTGGAGGATATGGATAGACGTATACAAATCCTGAATTACAAATTTACATCATCTATTTGTTCAAAAGCCTAGATCCAACCCCCTTTCTACCCTCCCATAAAATAAATGACCGACCAGCCTAATGGCCCAGTCATTGGGGCTAATCCATAAAGAAAAACACAATGTGGGTTTACCAAAATTTAATATATTCATACCTTAAGGAAAAACCAGGTTATTAAAAGAACAACCTTATGAAGATGATACAAAGAAAAACAACACTATATGATGCATGTGAATAAATATATACAATGAAAACTCGAAAGCTATCAGAGTAGAAGGTAAAATAAAACGGTAAAACATTGACACAAAAAAGAAAAACTAAAATTAATTACATAAATGTGTAATTAAACCAAGAATCACCCAAACCTTGGTCTAAGCTCCATCCCCAAGTCCCAATCCCACTGAATCATGATGAATCACTAGAGAAGTATGATGGATTCCTAGTACCTGTATCTCAGTACACAACATATTCAAACACACTGAAGTTCCCAAGAAGTGGGTGAGTATAAAACAAAGTAGGTGTTTCTCAAATACTTCCCGGAACACACCATTATGATGAGAAAAAGTTAGAACATTTATATAAAATAGGAGAGAAGTACATAAACTTTTATTACAAATACATAAATGATTTCCAAGGAAGAAAAAATATCTAAATATTATTACCATTTATTTTCAATTATCATTACCAGCCCATATTCTCACAAACATATGCACACATATAAGCCATGAACCTCTCTATACTCATGATTTGTGAGTTATCCTATCACCAAGACATCACTTGGTGAACCCCATTGATTGTGGTATTTCTGACCATGACACATCCCTCATTTTTCTTATTTGAAGTTGTTACTTTTGACCATGATCAACCCCATATGCTCATGACCACATGCCAAACACAATTATTCCAAGTTCCATATTAATTCATCCCACATAAAATAATCCTTCCTTTTAAAACATTTCATCAAACATTTTTACTTCATTAAAATAAAAATATAATTTTGAACTATAATTTAAAATTATAAAATAAGGGGTTTTCCAAAATCTATCTAAATTCCCATGTTATGAAAAGATAAATCAAAATATTTTCCTTCAAGAAATCACAAAATGTTTTTTTTTCAAATATTAGTAAAACAATTTATTAAAACCAATCCTTCAAGTTCTTGAACAACTGGAAAAAAGGGAAAAGTCTCGAACCTCTAAACAGATGATGAAAATGGAGAACAAAACTAAGAAACTTCTAGATATGGCCTCACAACACCTTCCCATAAGTAGATCCAATCAATATCTCATAAAAACACATAAAAGACCATATATCTATCTATTAAGAATTATATATAACATTTTAGGTAATATAATATATGAATATCTAAAGATAGAGAGAAGAAATGAAGACTTTCCATTAATTCCAAAGATCCAATACACTTTGATTCATCAAAATCACCTTACAGATCAATAGAAATCACCAGGTATTCTTATGAGAGGTGAGCAGTTTGTGATCATGGGAGACTAGAAGACAAATGAGAGTTTTGGGGTGTAAATATGAGTTAAACTCTAATTTTTAGAGAATTTAATTCATTTCGCAATGTTTGGCCATACAATATAGAAAACCACACACCAACCATAAACACTATACTATCTCTAAACTATTGAGCTTTATAGCTATTCTATACAGTTTTGAAAACTATGTGCCAATCGGAAACACGATTATATCCAAAAGCTCACATCTTTCATGATTTCACCTAGGCACCCACATAGTTTGGATTAACCCTGCACCAATTTTTCACCTGCTTGGTGACTCCCAAAACCTCTTTCATGATTTCTTGGAGAAAATTCATTATTTTACCTAATTGCGTTCAAACTATGGACCCATAAAACCCCTTAAAAAACACTCCAAACTATCCAAAAAACTCATGAAACCAAACAAAAATATTATATAACTTTATACTACATTATTAAAGGGTAAAGTACCTAAATAAATATGTGTTACCACCATTTGTCTTTACACCTTAGGAAAGTTAGATACTATCATTGGTTTGGAAGAGATCAGGCCATTGTTCTATTATCTCCTTTTCATGATCCCATACCTCTTCTTGAATTCGACCATGATTCCAAAAGGCTCATACCAAACCAATACTTTTTCCACAAAATATCTTCTTCTATCTATCCAAAATTTGTATCAACACATGAATCAATGTATCATCAGTCTCAAGATAAATATGTTCCCATTGAATAACATGGTTAGGATCATGCTGGAACTTCTTCAATTAAGATAAATGAAAAAAAATTATGCACAAAAATAAATATTATTAGTATAGACAACTGATAATCCACATCACTAATTAATTCAAGTATCTAAAAAGGGAAAATGTACTGAGGAGATAGTTTTCCTTGATTATCCAAAAAATGGTTCTTTATCCCTGATGAGACTCATAATAAAAGTTTATCACCCATATTAAATGATAGAATATGATTAATATGATCCACATATGATTTCTAAAGGCTATGAGATATCTCCCCCATCTTCAAAATCATTTTAATCTTCTCTATTGTCTCTTACACAAGTTTAGGTCTGATAAGTGAAGTCTCACTCAGTTCCACCCAAAAAAGTTAATAATGAAAAGGTTATCTATACAAGGATTTGAAAGTATACATAGGTATTGTGACCTGAAAACAAGCATTATATGATAACTCCAATAATGGTAAATGATCCTCCCCTAATCCTCTAAAATCCATAACTCAAGAACTAAGCATATAATATAACATCTGGATCATCTATCTGGACTGACCTTCCATTTGAGGATGATGAGTTTTTTTTCAAGGTCAACTAGGTTCCAAGGGTTTGTTATAAGGACTTCTAAAGTTGAGATATACATATAGGGTCTCGGTTGTTGGTCGGAGTGGACACTCAAGAGGGGGGGGGGTGAATTGAGTTCCAATTAAAATTTTTGTTAAAAATATTTCCCTTAAAATCCCCCTATTTTAAAAACAAAGTTAAACTGTAGTGAATTTATACAGATTGAAAATGTTCAATTGGCTTATTAAAGATTGATTAGATCTCGGTCAATTTAATCACAAAATTAAATTAGCTTTTGAAGCTAACCTACTGGTTCACAACAAGTATAAACACTTGCTAATTTAACTAACAAAGTAACTTTAAAATATATTTGTATTTCAAAGTAATAGCAGCGGAATATAAACGATATATGTAGTATAATTTAGACTTATACTAAAAAGAATAGTAGATATAAACAAGAGGTTCAGTCTCAAGCAGAGACTTAGTCCTCTAAAATTTATATATAAATTTTATCCACACCCTGGATCGGGTTTAACAACAGTACAATACTATCTAGGTCCTAAGACCTCTACCACAGTTCTTCATGGGAAAACAAAGACAACAGCATACAGGCTGTCCATGTCACACTTGACCTCTACCACTATCCTCAGTGGGATACTATACGATGTATGGAGTTTGGAATGAGGATTTAGTATCCTCCAGTTTAGTATAGGAGACAATGTGTGTGTAAATAATACAAAGATCACACACTGCTCAAAATAGTAATTAATGAATCACTTAGAGAGCAATATATGAGAGTCTAGAAGGCTCTAGTGATTAGCAGTGCAGCTCTGGACTCTTTGGATTTAGCAGAAATGCATCTGAGTCCTTCTTTGGTTTTTTTGTTGAAAAACAGAGTATCAGGGTTCAGCTTGATGTCCTTCACAAGTAAGTATGTTCTCTGATTTCCAATGCTCTTAAATAGTGCTAGATTTCATGCATTAAAGTTCATTTAAGATCTTGCAATGTCCTCTTCAAGTTTTTTGTGTGTTCTTCCTTTCATGTATGTATGTGCGTCAAACAATTATATATTTATGCCTTTTCACGCACACTCTTTTACTGCAACTCGATCTTCCTTTTTATTCCACATGCTCCGACAATGGGAATGATTACCTTTTCATAGGTACGAGGTAAGGTCCCCTGACATGCCAAAAAATAACATTAAATATCATTAATTGCATTAAAAACATCAAATATGACCGTTGGAATCAAATAAGAGTTAATAGAAATTCAAACAATTTTTATGACTGTCGGTGATTCATGAGATCGGTGAGTCATTTTGAATCTGCATCGGTATCAGTGACTCATGATCATTGGTATCAGTGGCATCAGAATAGGTAACTCATTGATCATCGGTATCGGTGGCATCAACATTAGTAACTCATTGATCATCATTATCGGTGGCTCATGATCGGTAGCTCTTTAGATCTTTGATAGCCATCGGTGCGACCGTTTTCATCGGTGCGACCGTTTCCATTGGTGTAACTGTTCATCATCGGTGTGACCATTCATCATCGGTGCCTTTCTCTTCATCGGTGTGACTGTTCATCATCAGTGATACCATTCATCATCGGTGCCTTGCTCTTCATCGGTGTGACCGTTCATCATCAGTGCCTCAGGAATATAACTAATGGTGAGACAAAACATGGAATTTTCACAAAGTGTCTATTTGATTTCGGAATACTTCCAGGTCACCAGTAACACATAAAATAACATATATAAACATATGTAAACATGAATTAAACAAATTAAACCCATTTAGAACAATTTTAACAAAAGAATAAATTGAAATAAATAAAAAAATGATTTGGGATTATTAAAATAACCATCTCAGAGAGAGTTCAACAATCTTCCCCTTTTTGATAATCACAAATCAATGACATAAATAAAGAGAGAATATAGTATTTCATGCAGTGTGCTCCTCCTATAAAAAAGAATATATGCCAAAAGATAAAACAGGGTTAGAATAGAAAACAGAACTTATATAACTGAGTCATTCACCCCATATAATATAAGTCAGATAATATAATTCATTATCCCCTTTCATTATTATTCCCACAGAGATACAGAGGCATTATTTCTCCCCCTATATATGCATGCATGTATTAAGTAGCCAGCATGGGCTCATATTCACATTTAGTTCACCCATTCTCCCTGATTTCTCTCATATTAATGATATCCCTGATTTCTCTCATATGCATGATCTCCCTGATTTCTCTCATATGCATGATCTCCCTGATTTCACTCATATTCATGATCTCCCTGATTTCTCTCCTATGCATGATCTCCCTGATTTCTCTTCCCCTTTGGTATTATCAAAAAGAAGAGAGAAGGAAGATAAGAAAGAAGATTCCTTATCAACAATGAGTACATGAATCACAGACAAAAGTGAAAAGTACAGGAAATTGACACACTATTAAAAATTGACAGATACAGCTATATCTAGGGGTGCAAGGGAGCTTTTCCATTTGCAGTGGGAGGAATGGATGGTCCAGAAGGTGGCTGGGTGGAAGGTTGAATGGGCATGATGGAGAAATGAGGTAGGATGACTCGAGATGGACGAATTGTGGGTTCCAAGGTCACCTGCTGTGGAGTAGAAGATCATTTTGAAGGAGGTTGTTGAAAGACTGGTCGAATACTAGAGAGAGCTTGAGAAACCAACATCTAACTGGGAGAAACATCTGATGATTAAAGAGACTCAGCAGTAAGAAAAAAATGGCCTTATCTTTCACATAAAGGTAGGGTTTGAGCAAATTGATGAATTCCTGAATTACTTCTCCACCATACTTTATAGCCTTTTCAAAATCATCCTTATTTTGCATGAAATTTTCCAAAACTGGGAGTAAAATCCTTTAACTACTGAACTTGATCCTTAAAAGCTTGAGTAACTGGAGGGAACTCAAATTTTCAGACAACACTTTAAAATGATGATTCAAATCATTCTTGGTGTAGATCTTATAGAAATAATGATCCACTTTTTCCTTAATCTCTTTTTGAGCTTTGGTAGCATCAGTTGAATACAGCTGCACCATTTTATGAATATGATCACTGGCTCTTTCATCTCTTTCAAAGAATCTAAATCTAAAATCTTTCCAAGAGCTTCAAGATCTTCTCTAATAATATCCTTTAAAGTATTAAGCTCATAACTAGTAATCTTGGTTACTTTTGAAGAACTATCCTGAACAAAAACTTGTGTGATATCAGCTTTCAACTTCCTCAAATCTTCCTTCTTAAAATGTTATATCAGATTTCTTAAAACATCCATCATACCAGAGATGGTTGTTATGAAATCTCCTGATAGAGAAACTAGATTGATGCCTAAATCCGTGAGTGTATGATTCAAAGAGGTAATGTGCCTGCCAATTGACTCACTATAATTGTACAGGTTTGGTTTGAGAAGGCTTACCACTCTTTGAGCTAAATCATCAGTAGAAGCTTCAGATAAAGTCATAGGAGTAGGAGATGGAACATGAGATAACTCATCTTTCATAGTCTCTCTAACAGCTTGAATCAATTCAACCTTAAATCTGTCAAAGTCAGATTTAGAAATTGCAGGATCAGGTCTGGCTTGAGACACAAAAGAATCAGGTCTGACATCTGCTCTTTTCAAAAACTCTGCAACTAATTGAGCCTTAACTAAAAAATTATTGCCTGTAAGATCCACTTCAACACCTTCCTATTCCTCTGGGTAATCTAATCCTAGAACAGAAAGACCTGGATGTTCTTCCCATGTGGCTTTGCATGAAGGATACATAGGTTTCACAAACAGAGCTCGTCCAGAATTTTCAGGAAGGACTTCCTCATCCTCATCAATCTCCAATTGTTCTGTCCTCTCAACCTCAGGGACATTTTCTTGTTCAATTGGTTGGGGTTGAGGATCATCTTGGATCACATTATGATCTTCTACAGGTTGAGCAAAAGCTTCATCAGCATCACTACTATCACTATCACTGCTACTACTATCACCATCATCATCAGCATCACCCTCATCAGCATCATTGCCTTCATCATCATCATTATCATTATAATCATTAACTGATCTCTCACTTGAACTGTTTGTACTTCCGGATTCATACTCCTCAGAGGTTGATTCATCAGTCTCACCTTATTCTTCATCATCTAAAAGAGGTTCAATCTCTGGTAACTTGAGAGGAGGGCTTGCCGAACCAAATTTCATCCTTCTTTTCTTCGGGATAACAGTATCAGGATCACTCCTCTCATCATGAGATGATTCAGCCTCCTCTTCAGCATTCAAATTATCATCAGCTTATTCTTCTTCTGTTCCCTTCTTACTGGATTCACCAGTTTCCTTAGGAACTACTGCTTCCTCTTCTTCATCTGAATAAACAACTTCCTCACCAGGTTTTAAGCTAGGATTTCTTATCCCATTTGGTCTCCTTGGATGATCAGTAGGATTGATGGAGTCATATAAATTTTCTTCATCAGCAACCCAAGATTTCTTCCATGGGTTCCAATTTATTTTCATCCTCTTACAAATAACTTTGTTGAAACAGAAGCTAATTGATGAGACACACTCATATCCATCATCCACACAGTCCAATAATTTCAGCATGGCAGAAATCTGCTTAGAATAAAACACAAAGTAGTAGCTTTCTTTGAAAGTTTTATCATCTCAACAATATGCTCAGAAAAATATCTACACAAATTGATCTTTTCACCATTCAACAAGAGGAATAATAGAAAAACATCTTGATACTTTACTGAAGCAAAGTCACCTTTTCTAGGACATATTTGATGTTGAATAAATTTAAACCGGATTCTATTCTCACCGACCAACTCAGTAGCAGTTATCCTCCTCGATTCAGACTTCCCAGTCAATAACTCCAGGGATAGATCATAAGAAAATTAATCAGTTGTGGGAGTAATATTACCAGAATAGTCCTCATATCTTCAATTGTGAGGTACTCCCAAACATTCAGCACACTGTTTCGATGAAAAGGTAATCTTTTTCCCTTTTACTATAGAAGACAATCCTGAAGCCTCTACTTCATCCAAAACAATACTTATGTTTAAGTAAAACTCATGCACCAGCTTCGGGTAAAAGACCAGGTCATTATCGCAGAACCAATTCTTATAACCTTGAATTTACAACACTTTCAAGAGAACAGGCTTTCTAGACAAAACCCATTCTAAACATATTTATTTTTCAGCTATAACTTCTTGTTTTTCGAGCTTCGGGTTCAGAGACCTCTGCATCGTACTGCTCGACTCACCTCGATCATTCTTTACAGGTTAAGTTCCTTCAGATTCCTTGCTCTGACTCTTTTTCTTGTCCATTCTGAGGTTTGAGACAATCGAGAGGCTTGGAAATATTCAAAAGGCTCAGGTTACAGAAAAGAGAAGAGAGAGTTCGGTGGGAAATGGAAGGTCAACAATCTCTTAGAAAAAGAAATTGTCACGGGTTATTATTTGTATCATTTAGGGTTAAAAACAATAAAATATCGATTATATAAAACAAAATCATTTAAAATTGAAAATAATGATTTAAAAAAAGTACAACCTAATCTATAGCACTAATCGATTTGACAGATTAGTTCGACAGATCAGTTTCACAGATCAGTTTCACAGATCAGTTTCATAGATCAGTTTCACAGATCGGTTTTAGAGATCTATCATACCCAACTCTTGTTTAATTAATTCTAACCTTTCAGAACTTAAGGTCTTGGTGAAAATGCTAGCTTATTGATGTTCAGTACCTATAAACTCAAGAGTAATATCACCTTTTTGGTAGTGGTCTCTCAAAAAGTGGTGCCTTACATCAATGTGTTTGGTTCTAGAGTGAGATATAGGATTCTTTTATATGTTAATTGCACTATTGTTATCACAGTTGATTGAAACATGCTTAAAATAATATCCATAGTCCAAAAGAGTGTGTTTCATCCACAAAATTTGTGCACAACAACTACCAGCAGGAATGTATTATGCTTCAGCAGTAGATAATGCAACAGAGTTCTGTTTCTTTCTACACCAAGATACCAGAGACTTTCCCAAAATATGACATGTTCTAGATGTGCTCTTCCTATATAGCTTGCAACCAGAAAATTCAGTATCTGAATAACTGATTAAATTAAAATATTGTCTTTTTGGATAAAACAATCCTAAATTTGCAGTATGTTTAAGATATTTGAAAATTCTTTTAACAATAAGCAAATGAGATTCTTTTGTATTAGCTTGAAATCTTGCACACATGCACACACTAAACATAATATCTGGTCGACTAACAGTAAGGTAAAGTAAGCTTCCAATCATACCTATGTAATTGGTTTGATCCACTAGTTTCCCAGTTTCATCTGCATCCAATTTACAGACTCTACTCATAGGAGTATCACTTTCCTTAATATTATCCAAACCAAAACGTTTTAAAATATCCTTTTTATATTTACTTTGATTCAAAATAATACCATTTTCATTTTGGAAAACTTTAAATCCAAGAAAATATTTGAGTTTTCCCATTAAACTCACTTCAAATTCATTTTGCATACTCTTTGAAAAATCAGTACATAAGGAATGTTTAGAAGATACAAAAATAATATCATCAACATAGATTTGTAATATCAAAACATCTTTATAAATTCTTTTAATAAAAAGAGTTGGATCAGCAATCCCTTTTATAAAACTTTTTAAAATAAGAAAACTACTAAGTCTATCATACCAAGCTCTTGGAGCTTGTTTTAAACCATATCAAGATTTAGAAAGTTTGAAAACTCTATTTTTAAATTGAGGATTTGAAAATACAAGTGGTTGTTCAACAAAAACAACTTAAACAATAAAACCATTTATAAAAGCACTTTTGACATCCATTTGATATAACTTGAAATTCAGATGAGCAGCATAGGCAAGTAGAATTATAATGGCTTCTAATCTAGCTACAAGTGAAAAGGTTTCCTTATAGTCTATACCTTCCTCCTGAATACATCCTTGTGCAACTAATATAGCTTTGTTTCTAACTATATTTCCTGATTCATCAACTTTGTTTCTAAAAACCCATTTAGTGCCTATTGTTAAAGTGTCCTTGGGTCTGTCAACTAATTCCTAGACTTTGTTTCTTTAAAATTGATTTAACTCTTCTTGCATATCCATTACCCAAAATTCATCATTGATAGAATCATTGATATTTTTAGGTTCTAACTATGAAAGAAAGTATTGATGTTCAACCTGGTTTCTTAGAGAAGCTCTAGTCTGTTTCCCTCTATCAAGATTACCAACAACAGCATCCAAAGGATGATTCTTTAGAATCCTAGTTGATCTAGTAAAGGTAGGACTAGAAATTTCAGGTTCATCTATAGGTTCGAGTTCAACAGAAGAAGATTATGACATATGTCCAGAACTGGATGTTTTTACAGCAGGTTCTTTAGTTTTATCATAAAGGTCCAGAATACTCAAATCTTCTTCAAGATTCTCAAGAGATGGTTTAGGTTCATGTGGATCAGTTTCATCAAACTTGATGTCAACAGATTCTTCCACACATTTTGTCCTTTTATTAAAGACTCTATAAGATTTACTAGATATAGAATAACCTAGAAATATTCCCTCATCACTTTTATAATCAAATTTATCTAGATTATCCTTTGTTTTAAGAATAAAAACTTTGCAGCCAAAGACTCTGAAGTAACTAACTTTAGGTTTCCTATTATTCCATAACTCATAAGGGGTATTTTTAAGAACAGGTCTAATTAAGACTCTATTAATAATATAACAAGCTGTATTCACAGCTTCAGCCCAAAAATAAATAGGTAGGTCATACTCATTAAGTATGGTTCTTGCTATTTCTTGAAGGGTTATATTCCTTCTTTCTACTACTCCATTCTACTGAGGTGTCCTAGGAGTAGAAAATTTGTGACTATATCCATTGTGTGAGAAATAAGATTCAAACTCATGATTTTCAAACTCACGACCATGATCACTTCTCCGGGTTTTAATCTTAAGTCCACTAAGGTTTTATACAGACTTGGAGTATTTAATAAAGTAAGAACAAGCTTCACTTTTGTGATCCAAGAAGTATACCCAAGTATATATAGAAAAGTCATCTACTTGGACATAGAAATAGTGATTTCTATTTAAACTAGAAACTCTAGAAGGTCCAAACATGTCCATGTGAACCAACTTGAGAGGTTGAGAATTTTAGACTTCTTTCTTTAATTTAAAAGAAACTTTATGTTGCTTTCCCTTTTGACAGGGATTACAAACTTTGTCATTTGGGAAATCAAGTTTGGGAAGGTCTCTAACCAAGTTATTCCTAGTCATCTTTCTAAGTGAATGTATATTGCAGTGTCTTAATCTTCTGTTCCATACCCAAGATTCTTTCTAAAAATCATTTAGGCAAGTAACATTTTGTTTGGCTAAAGAATTTAAATCAACAGCATAAACATTTTCATTTCTCAAGGCAGAGAACATTAAAATATTTTTAGAGTTAAAAATATTACAAGAATCATTTTCAAATTTCACATCAAATCCATCATCACATAATTGAGAAATACTTAACAGGTTATACTTAAGTCCATCAACAAATAAAACTTTAGAAATCAAAACTGAATCAATGTTACCAATCTGGCCTAAGCTGATGATTTTTCCTTTAGAATTATCACCAAAGGTGACATGGCCTCTATCAACTTTGATTAGACTCTTGAAGCATGAGTAATATCCAGACATATGTCTTGAACATCCACTGTACAAGTACCATATCTTCTCGTGAGAACTTTTCAAACATGTTTCCTACAAAACAGATTTAGATGGAAAATTATTTTGGTACCCAGATCTTCTTGGGTCCAGATAGGTTATCAATCAAAACTTTAGGTATCCAAATTTGTCTTATTGGTCCCATGTAATTAAGATATTCAACATATTTTGAAAGATAAACTCTATTTGATCTGTTACTATGTGAGTAACTAGTTAAAGCATATGAATTTCCACAACTAGAACTAGCACAATTTTGTCCAGATTTAGGAATAAATTTAGTTTTAGTAAACTGTCTTTTTCCAGGTTGATAACCTATTCCAGTAGCATACTTTGGTGCCACTTTGTTTCCTAGAATTTGAGTTAGAGTGTCTTTTCCATTTGTAAACTTTTCTAATTCCTTTTTAAGTTTCTCATTAGACAATTTCAGTTAAGTATTTTCCTTTATCAGTTGATCATTCTTTTCCTTATCTACATCAAGGGTAGATTTAACAGTAGCAGTGAGAACATGCTATTTCTTTAAGGCTTTGTACTTGTCCTTAAGTTCATTACAGGTTTCTTCTATCATATTACAATATACAAATAGTTCCTCACTAGACATGTTTTCAGATTCAGAATCAGTTCCAGAATAATATTCATTCAGCATAGGGGAAATAGGTACCTCAGAGGTATTGGTCATGAAGCACATGTTGGCACGATTCTTTTCAGAATTAGAAACTTCAGATTCACTTTTGCTGTCTTCTGAAGCACTCCAAGTAGCATTCATGGATTTCCTGTACTTATTGTCCTTGTAGTCATATTTCTTTTTGAGCTTCAATTTTGGATAGTCTTCTTTAATGTGACCTTTCCTTTTGCATTCATAGCAGACAAATTCATCATTATTGTCAGGATTTTTCCAATCCTTCTTCCAATGACCCTTGTTGTCATACTTTCCTTTGTAATTTGATTTTCTAAAGAATATCTTCTTCCTATAAAACTTCTTGAATCTCATAGATATTTGAGCCATCTCTGCATCACTATCAGGGTCTGAATATTCAATTGTTGAACTTTCAGTTTGTATTTGAACTTTTTCTTTGTCCTTGCTCTTCAAAGTAGTAGATTTAAAATCTACAGACTTCCTTTTAGGTTCATCATCTTCTTCTTTGTTCACCTTCAATTATTCTTCATACATAATAATCTTACCAATGAGCTCCTTGACTGGTAGATTTCTTATGTCACATGATTCTCTAATTGAAACAGAAGTTCCTCTCCATCGATTTGGTATAAATCTCAATATTCTCATGATTTTTTCCTTAGCAGTGACATCTCTTCCAAGAGAGATCATTGTATTGAAAATCTCATTGAACCTTAGATACATGTCAGAGATAGGTTCATCAGTCTTCATTTTAAAATTTTCATATTTAATAGTATATGCATTCAATATCATTTCTTTAACATTAGTTGTTCCTTCATGAGAAACAGTCATAGTATCCCATATTTCATAGGCAGTTTTACAAGCAGATATTCTATTGAACTCTTCATATCCTAAAGCACAATATAGAGCATTCAAATCTTTACAATTATTATTGTAAGCTTTCTTAGTAGCTTCATTCCAAGTAGTTCTAACAGTTATTGGAATCTTATATTCAGTTTCTATAGCAGTCCAGATATCAAATCCCATACTTTCTAAATGAATTTTCATTTTCATTTTCCACTAGGCATAATTTGTACCATTAAAGAAAGGTGGAATGTTGGTATCATCACCTTCTAGTCTATTGTCCATAACTAGAGTTTAAAAAATAAATTTAAAGAGATAAAATTTTGAACTAACATAAATTTAAGATATTTAAAATATAACTAGAATCACAGTTGCAAAATAGATTATTTGAAAACTTTGATAAACAAAACAAAATCCTTTGATACCAAATGTTGGTCGGAGTGGATACTCAAGAGGGGGGTGAATTGAGTTCAAATTAAAATTTCTGTTAAAAATATTTCCCTTAAAATCCCCCTATTTTAAAAACAAAGTTAAACTATAGTGAATTTATACAGATTGAAAATGTTCAATTGGATTCTTAAAGATTGATTAGATCTCAGTCAATTTAATCACAGGATTAAATTAGCTTTTGAAGCTAACCCACTGGTTCAAAACAAGTATAAATACTTGCTAATTTAACTTTCAAAGTAACTTTAAAATAGATTTGTATTTCAAAGTAATAGCAGCGGAATATAAAAGATATATGTAGTATACTTTAGACTTATACTAAAAAGAATAGCAGATATAACCAAGAGGTTCAGTCTCAAGCAGAGACTTAGTCCTCTCAAATTTATATATAAATTTGATCTACACACTGGATCGGGGTTAACAACTGTATAATACTGTCCAGTTTCTAAGACCTCTACCATAGTTCTTCATGGGAAAACAAAGATAACAGCACACAGGATGTCCAGGTCACACTTGACCTCTACCACTATCCTCAGTGGGATATTGTATGATGTATGGATTTTGGAATGAGGATTTAGTATCCTCCAGTTCAGTACAGGAGACAATGTGTGTGTAAATAATACAAAGAACACACACTACTCAAAATAGTAAATAATGAATCACTTAGAGAGCAATATATGAGAGTCTAGAAGGCTCTAGTGATTAGAAGTGCAGCTCTAGACTCTTTGGATTTAGCAGAAATGCTTCTGAGTCCTTCTGTGGTTTTTTTGTTGAAAAACAGAGTATCGTGGTTCAGCTTGACGTCCTTTACAAGTAAGTATGTTCTCTGATTTCTAGTGCTCTTCAGTAGTGCTGGATTGCATGAATGAAAGTTCTTTAAATACCTTTCAATGTCCTCTTCAAGTTTTTTGTGTGTTCTTCATTTCATGTATGTATGTGTGTGGAAGAATTCTATCTTTATGCCTTTTCATGCACACTCTTTTACTGCAGCTCGATCTTCCTTTTTATTCCACATGCTCCGGCAATGGGAATGATTACATTTTCATCTGTACGATGTACGGTCCCCTGACATGCCAACAAATAACATTAAATATCATTAATTGCATTAAAAACATAAAATATGACCATTGGAATCAAATAAGAGTTAATAGAAATTCAAACAGTTTTTATGACTTTCGGTGAGTCATGAGATCGGTGAGTCATTTTGAATCTGCATCGGTATCGGTGACTCATGATCATCGGTATCGGTGGCATCAACATCGGTAACTCATTGATCATCGGTATCAGTGGCATCAGTATTGGTAACTCATTGATCATCGGTATCAGTGGATCATGATCTGTAGCTCTTTAGATCTTGGGTATCCATCGGTGCGACCGTTGTCATCAGTGCGACCGTTTCCATCGGTGCAACCGTTCATCATCGGTGCGACCGTTCATCATCGGTGCCTTTATCTTCATTGGTGTGACCATTCATCCTCGGTGTGACCGTTCATCATCAGTGCCTTTCTCTTCATCGGTGCGACCGTTCATCATCGGTGCCTCAGGAATATAACTAATGGTGAGACAAAACATGGAATTTTCACAAAGTGTCTGTTTGATTCCAGAATACTTCTAGGTCACCAGTAACACATAAAATAACATAGATAAACATATGTAAACATGAATTAAACAAATTAAACATATTTATAGCAATTTGAACAAAATAATAAATTTAAATAAATGAAACAATGATTTGGGATTATTAAAATAACCATCTCAGAGAGAATTCAACATCGGTGAAACACAATTGAAACTAACATGTCATGAAACTTTTTAATTTCTTGAATGTAGAGTTTTGAAAAATATTCCATGGTATTGGATTCAAAAATATGAATGAATTGATCTGAATTTTTAAGTTGATCCACAATCACCCATATCAAATCATGTTTCCAAACCATTATTGTTAGACCTATGAATAAATACATAGCTATCTACTCCGATTTCCACATGAGAGTAGGTAAATATTGCAATATACCCACTAGATGATGGTTCTTTTCCATGACACGCTAACATGTGAAGTATCTCAAGACATACCATGTGAATATTTTTTCATTATATCCCACCAAAACTATGTTCTTATCATCTAATGAATCTTATGAAGTCTAATATAAATAACCCATCTCGTGTGGTGGTATAGAGAAAGAAGTTGTTCCTGATAAGTTAAAGAAACCACGATCTAATATATAAAAAGAAAAATAAATCTCCCATACATCATCCATCCCTTAATGGTCTCACCATAATTTAGTTTTTACCTCAAGGTTAGACATTCAAGAGCATATTTCTGATCATCCTTAACCTACTATATAAAATCAGAAACAAAAGAAAATGAAAAAAGACCACAAAATGACCTTGATATAGACAATCCAAGTGCATATCATCCATGTCCATCATCAATTTCCACTATAGTAGGCAATGTAGAAGGTACTGTAGTAGGTAATCTAGAAGGTATTGTTAGGTATTGTATTAGTTAAAACTATTCAACTTCGACCCACTAGTTTGGTCCGGGAGTCCTTCGGGCCTTTGGGACAACCAAGACTTTAGATAAGTAAGGCTTTTGGGACACCTCAAGGCCTTCAGGCCACCTAAAGTCCTTCATAACACATTAAGACCTTCAGGCCACATGACTTGCAGACACAAGCCATGCAGATTCTACAAGGAATAAGATCTAGAGGAGGATTCAAATCAGGCACATTCACTAGAGTAGAGCTATCATATTTGGAAGAATGAGAGGGTATGGAAATTACCATTAGTACCAGACATGTGCATCTATACACAGGACAACATGTCGAACATCCATGTGAAGGTGGATATCTGATCATGATACAGTCACTAGGGAGGAGTGATTTCAAGTAGTCATAGTCTATTTGAATTCCTATAAGACCTTAGGGTCCTATAATGTCAAAAATCATATGATCCATGTAAGGGTTCCCCTTCAGCCCTTAAAAGGGGTATTATCAAAAATAAATAAAAATTTGAAGGCCTTTGGGACATTCAGGTGAATCCAAGCATATAAAGGTATTCCATATATCTTTTTTGATTTAGATTCAAATATCTTTTTGCTAAAATGTGTTTTATGATTTTATGATCTATGAACACCATGCATTTTTCACTAAACAGATAATGACACTATATTTTTAAGACATCGACTACCTCAGCTAGTTTAAAATCATGTGTTGGGTAATTCTTCTCAGGGACCCATAAAAATCATAGCCCATAATCTAAAACATGATCTCGCTACATGATAACACATCACAATATAGATCTAGATGCATCAAAATAGACCACATCGCCTCATCCTAACTCTAGAAACATAAGGATAGGTGATGATGTAATATGAACTTTAATCTCTTGAAAATATTTTTGGCTCTCCTAAATCCATTAAAAATGAACACAATTCCTTGTCAAAGCAATCATAGAAGAGGAAAATCATGAAAATTCATGAACAAATTTTTAGTAACACACTACTAAGCTGAGGAAACTTCATATCTCAAAGCCATTATTCAGTGGTTTTCAAGAGATAACATCTTCTGCCTTTTCAGGATTTACAGAGACTCCTCCTTCATAAATGAAATGACCAAGGAAGTGTACCTATTTTATCTAGAAATAACACTTATAAATCTTATCATAGAGGATTTTCACTTAAGATACCCAAAACTACACTTAATTGATGTTCATGATCAACCTTAGTACTAGAATACTCTAGAATATCATCACTGAATAACACCACAAAAGATTCAAAATACCTATGAAATATCTTATTCATAAATTACATAAACAATTTCGACGAATTATAAGACCAAATAGGATAACCAAATATTCATAATGATTATAACAACTTCAGAAAGTTGTCTTTGAAATATCATCCTTCTCAACTTGAATTTGTTGATACATTGATCGTAAATTAATCTTAGATAACTATTTATCTTGACTTAATTAATCAAATAGATCATAAATTAATGGAATAAGATATCAATTATTTAATATTAACTATTTTATATTATGATAATCCACAAAAAGATGATTATTTTGATCCACTTTTATTTAAAAAAGAACTTTTGTTTCCCGTGGAGATTCAATTGGTCAAATGAATACTTTTATTTCCAACTCTTCTAGTTGAAACTCTAATTCCATTAATTCCATTGGTGACATCTTGTGGAACATAAGTGAAATAGTACTGGTCCCCTTTATAAGATCAATCATAAATTATACTTCTCTTTTGGGTAGAAACCTAGATAAATTTTTTGGGGATACATTAGGAAATTGATCCACAATGGTTGGAAAATATCAATGTTTTATTGCTTCAATAGTTACCAAAGTAACTAATACCAAATGGTAATACATATTCCCAACCAATGATACCAAAGGTCCTTCACTACTTTCATTCACATCCCAATCTCCTCTAAAGAAATTCTCAGGTCCGTTAAAATATGTGAAACTAACCTACCATAAAAAACAATCGATGTGGTCCTTGAAGGATGTCAACCAATCCATTTACAAAATAATGTCAACAATTTCTATATCAATAATATAGAAATACCAAACAAATTCATCCCCATTGATAGTTATAGAACACACTACACACTTAAAGGCCTGACACTCTCATTGGTCGATAGGTGATTGAATTTTCAAGACATGAGGCATCATTTCAACATAAAATCCCATATGATCTATAGTATGAGAAAAAAATAAAATAATGATACTCACTAATATAAAAAAGTATTTTCATATAATTAAAATTCAAGAGAATAGTACTTCTCACCACCAAAGGACTAGATTGATCCTCCGAGATCATCAGTTGAGCACCATATAACTTCTTGCTTGCCCCATTATTATTTACTTCCATACCTTGAAAGCATTGCCTGAGGAGTCATCGTGTTCCTATAATCAACTTGGATCACTTAGTTTTGAGGAAAAGAGTTGTTCTAAAGATATTGTGCAGTCAAAGCATAAGAATTATAAGATACATGATATATATTCTCAATAAATGACTTTTGATCACTATGATAATAACACTGAAGATGTCGAGTCTAATTACAGTTGTCATGGGAGGAGGCAGAGGTTTTAATGACCTTAGGTGACATATCCAGCACCCAAAAGGATGGAAACAAGTTTCAGGGGCTTACAGTATTGTTGGGGGTGATTTTCTCTGAGATGAGAATATACAGTTGAATATGATACAAATAAAAACAATTCTATATGATGTATATATGGATATATATACAGCTCAACCCAAAAAGTAATATTAGAGTAACAAATGGAATGAAAAGGTACAACACTAACACAACAAAGGAAAACCAAACTCAATGACACTGATGTTGCATCAACCCAAGAATCACCCAAACCAATCACCAAGATCTAACTCCATGTTCCAAGACCATTGCATCTTGATGCATCACCAAGGAATTATAACACATTTCCTTTACATGTATCTCAATATAGAACATCTTTAAGTGCATCGAAGTTCCCAAGCAAGGCGTGAGTATAAAACTGGGTAGGTAATCCCCAAAGACCTCACAACACATTCCATTAAGATAATAATAAGTTAGAACATTTGTATAAAATAGTATATGGGCATATCAACATTATATTATAGATCCATAAAAAATTTCAAAAGAAGAAAACGTTATCCAAAGATTATCACCATTTCTTTTCACTTGGAATAATTATCCCATATTCACACACACACACACACGCACAAGCACCTGCATTCCATGGACCTCCCTATACTTGTGATTGCTGATTTATCCCATAACTTAACTATTTAATGTTGACCCCCATTGATGGTGACACTTCTGACCATGATTCCTCCCATGTTTTCTTTATTTGATGACGTTACTTCTGACTATAATCTATCCCACATGCTCATTAACACATCCCAAACATAATTATTCCAGGTTCCATAACAATTCATTCCACATAAACCAATCCTTCATTTTAAAACATTTCATTGAACATTTTTATTATATGAAAATAAAACTATAATTTAAAATCATAATTTAAAATTATAAAATAAGGGGGTTTTCTAAAATCCATCCAAATTACCATATTCCAAAACAGAAACCAAAATGGTTTTCTTAAAGAAAATAGATGACATTTACTTGGAAAATCCAAGTATCACTACGGGAAAAATAGTCTTTTGCGACGGGTTATTTGCGACTGGATTATTTCCCGTACCAAATAGTCCATCCCATAGGTTATTTGCGACAGGGGGTTCGTACCGTCGCAAATAACTTTTTATTTTTGACGGAATTTGGGGTCCCGTCACAAAAGGTAATGCGCGCTTTGGCACGAGAAGGTTATTTGCGACGGGGGGATCCCCCAGTCGCAAATAGTGTGTCAGACGGAGGGTATTTGCGACGGGACCCGTCGCAAATACCGGTGGCGGTAAATGTGTTTTTGCGACGGGATGTTGTCCCGTCACAAAAGGTGTGTTAGCAGGTCACCTTTTGCGACGGGCCCCGTCCCAAATACCCTTTTAACCACCGACAGCAATTAATGCGGCAAAAGTTATTTGCGACGGGGCCCATCGCAAAAGGTACCTTTTGCGACGGTAAGCTCGTCGCAAATAGTCTCGTCGCAACTAATCTAACCTATATATACCCCCCGCCATTTTTCTTTCTCTTCTTCTCATTTCTCACTTTCTCTCTCTCTAAACTCGAATTTTAGAGTGAAAATTTCTCTCAGTTAATTTTTTTACGGAGAAGTTGTGAAGGCACATACATCAATCGTAGATCATGTTTAAAGGTATTTATATTTTATTTAATTTAGTATTTATTTAATTTTTTTATGTTAATTTTAATTATTGTTGACTAGTTGCAATTAAATTAGATTTAAATTCTTATATTATCTATATTTTAGTAATAAATAGTACTAATTAGTATTAATTAATACTAATTAGTAGTAATAAGGAATAAATAGTAATAATAAGGAATAAATAGTAATAATTAGGAATAAATAGTAATTATTAGGAATAAATAGTAATAATTAGGAATAAATAGTAATAAATAGTAATAATTAGGAATAAATAGTAATGAATAGTAATAATTAGTAATAAATAGGAATAATTAGTAATAAATAGGAATAATTAGTAATAAATTGTACTAATTAGTAATAAATAGTAGTAATTAGTAATAAATAGTTGTAATTAGCAATAAATAATAATAAATAGTAACAAATAGAAATAATTTGGAATAAATAGGAAAATATTGGAATAATTAGCAATAAATAGGAATAAATAGAAATATTTAGCAATAAATAGAAATAATTAGTAAAAATTAGCAATAAATAGGAATAATTAGAAATAATTAGTAATAAATAGTAATAAATAGTAATAAATAGTAATAAATAGTAATAAATAGTAATAAATAGTAATAATTAGTAATAAACAGTAATAAATAGTAATAAATAGTAATAATTAGTAATAATTAGTGATAATTAGTAATAAATACTAATAAATACTAATAAATACCAATAAATAGTAATAAATACTAATAAATAGTAATAAATAGTAATAAATAGAAATAAATAGTAATAAATAGTAATAATTAGTAATAATTAGTAATAATTAGTAATAATTAGCAATAATTAGCAATTAATAGGAATAAATAGGAATAAATAGGAATAAATAGAAATAATTAGCGATAAATAGGAATCAATAGGAATGAATAGGAAGAAATAGGAAGAAATAGAAAGAAATAGGAAGAAATAGGAAGCAGTAGGAAGAAATAGTAATAATTAGGAAGAATTAGCAATAATTTGGAATAATTAGCAATAATTAGAAATAATTAGGAATAATTAGCAATAATTAGTAATAAATAGGAATAAATAGGTATAAATAGGAATATATAGGAATAAATAGTAAGAATTAGTAAGAATTAGTAAGAATTAGTAAGAATTAGTAATAAATAGTAATAAATAGTAATAAATAGTAATAAATAGTAAGAATTAGTAAGAATTAATAATGAATAGTAATAAATAGTAATAAATAGTAATAATTAGTAATAAATAGTAATAAATAGTAATAAATAGTAATAAATAGTAATAAATAGTAATAAATAGTAATAAGTAGTAATATATAGTAATAAATAGTAATATATAGTAATAAATAGTAATAAATAGTAATAAATAGTAATAATTAGTAATAATTAGTAATAATAAGTAGTAAATAGTAATAAATAGTAATAAATAGTAATAAATAGTAATAATTAGTAATAATTAGTAATAAATAGTAATAAATAGTAATAAATAGTAATAAATAGTAATACATAGTAATAATTAGTAATAATTAGTAATAATTAGTAATAAATAGTAATAAATAGTAATAATTAGTAATAATTAGTAATTACTCGTAATAAATAGGAAAAATTAGTAATAATTAGTAATAATTAGTAATAATTAGTAATAATTAGTAATAAATAGTAATAAATCTTAATAATTAGCAATAAATAGTAATAAATAGTAATAATTAGTAATAATTAGTAATAAATAGTAATAAATAGTAATAATTAGTAATAATTAGTAATAAATAGTAATAAATAGTAATAAATAGAAATAAATAGTAATAAATAGTAATAAATAGTAATAAATAGTAATAAATAGTAATAAATAATAATAAATAGTAATAATTAGTAATAAATAGTAATAATTAGTAATAAATAGTAATAATTAGTAATAAATAGTAATAATTTGTAATAATTAGTAATAATTAGTAATAATTAGTAATAATTAGTAATAATTTGTAACAAATAGTAATATATAGTAATAAATAATAATAAATAGTAATAAATAGTAATAATTAGTAATAAATAATAATAAATAGTAATAAATAATAATAAATAGTAATAAATATTAAGAAATAGGAAGAAATAGTAAGAAAGAGTAAGAAATAGAAATAAATAGTAAGAAATTATAAGAAATAGTAACAATTAGTAAGAAATAGTAACAATTAGTAAGAAATAATAACAATTAGTAAGAAATAGTAACAATTAGTAAGAAATAGTAACAATTAGGAAGAAATAGTAACAATTATGAAAAAATAAATTATAATAAATTGTAATAACTTGTAATAACTTGGAACAATTTCTAGTGGATTGATGACACTCCTTTTGCTTGATGACTCTTCTCTTTTCAGCTTTCACCGACTCAAAACATTCTGAAAAGTATGAATCTATGTATGCATATCCAATCTCGTATGCACGAGTTTGAATATGAATTCGTAGGACCACATTTTTCATAATGTGTTCAGACAATGATAGTTACAAGAAGATGATTCATCGACGAAAAGGGGGCTCTTTTGTTCGACAGATCATTTATTTGCAACTTTATCACACACAAATCACAATGAAGAATCTACTCAGAGGTATGCATATTCATTCTCGTATGCATGAGAATGAATATGAGTACCTCCAATCAGATTCTTCATTGTGATTTCTCTATGAGAAAGTTGAAAGTAAATAAGACGTCGGACAAAAGAGGAGCCGTCAATCCACTGGAAATTGTGTCGCCCGTAAGTAATGGTAATTATTAAGAAGTAGTTGTAATTATTTATATTTGTTTCAGATAGTGTTTTTATAATTTGAAATTATTCAAAAATGGTAATGATTTTTTATTTTGTAGAAAAATATGGAAAGAGGAAGTCGACAACAATCATTATTAGATGATCATGCTTGGATAAATCAGCGTAGAAATACAAACCGGTCTGGTTTAAATCCTATATATATTGAGGGTGTTAAAGCTTTCTTATCATTTGCATCATCGAAAACCTGAATATGTTTCATAAGGAACAATAAAGTTTCCTTGTAAAAAATGTGCTCTGAGAACGTTCGACACATTTGACAGGGTTGGGGGATATCTCTTGCATTTTGGTTTCCAACCAGATTGTGTTTTTTGGTATCAAAACAGAGAACGCAGTTCCATAGAACATACTAATAACTTCACTCTAGATCCATCACGGTTTCAAAATTTAGTACATGATTTTGCAGGTCCATCTATTCAGCAAACTGAAACTCAAGATGATATTGATTTAACTCCTGAGTTAGCATTATCTAAATAATATGAGTTGTTGAGGTCTGCTGAGGATGAATTATATCCTGGTTGCAAGATAATGAAATTAGAAGCGATTGAAAAATTTATGGATATTAAATCAGATAATGGAATGTCAAACAACTATTTTGATCAGATATTTTCTTTGGTTAAAACACTATTACTTGAAGGAAATGTGTTTCTACAAATTACTATGAGAGTAAGAGGTTGGTTTGTAATCTGGGCCTTAGTTATCAGAAGATTCATGCATGTCCAAATGATTGCATCTTATATTCTGGTGAAAATGATTCATTGGATAGTTGTCCCACATGTGGAAAATCGAGGTATAAAGAAGATCAAATAGTGAAGTCTGGATCGATTCCAATAAAACAACTGAGATATTTCCCCCTTACACCCAGGTTACAGGTTTTATTTATGTCTCAGAACATAGCATAAATGATGTCATGGAACAAAACCAATATTTCAACTTATAAAATCTTGAATCATCCATCTGATGGTGATTCATGGAAATATTTTGATCATCTACATCTTTCTTTTTCTTTAGAAGCCTAAAATGTGCAATTGGGTCTTTCTAATGACGGTTTCTATTTGTTTAGTTCTTATGATAGTCAGTATTCATGCAGTAAATGATCCATTTTTACTGTCTCAACAGGCACATCAAATTTATTATGAAAATTATTATGCTACTTCAAGAGACTTGAGTGATTGGTGGAGCATAATACAAATGAAAACTCAGGAAAATCAGTTTACTCAAACTAAATGTGGTTCTGCTGAAGTGGAAGGGATTGAAATTTTTCAAGGGACTGCTCAAAATCCATCTTTTTCACAAAGAGACATGAATATCGATGATGAAACTCCAAAATTAAGGATCAATGATGATGAAGATGTTAATGATGTTACAAATGAATTTTAAATGACAAGAGATGATGAAACTGAAACTCATATGGATATTGATGATGATGGGGAGGAAGATGAAGATATTGACATGGACAGCTATGGATATGAGGTTGAATATGTACATTGACATAGTTAAATGCTAGTTATAATCATAACTACTATATATCTATATATAATAGTTATTTTTCAACTATCTACTAACAATAATAATTTTTCATTTTAGATGGATCTGGATCTATTTTGCGAGTTGCAGGAGGCTGATCTACCTTTGGATGAGGGGGATTGTGGACCATCTGACCATCATCCTACTAACGGTTTAGGGGGTATATGGAGGGGCGTGGTCTTGCGCTGTTGATGATTCCTGACCCTGTCCGTGAGCGACATCCACGTCTTGGTTTCGATCCATGCACACAGAGGTACGGTAACATGTATATTTTAGTTATCTTTAATTAATTTATTTATATATATACTAATTGTTTGATTATTTATTTCTTTTTGATAGTTTTGAACATGTAGCTATTTGATAGGAGAGCGCTATCTTGCGCAATTAGTTTTCTCATCCATGGATCACATGGGAACAAATTCTCATTGATGTGCGGCGTGACATGTTTGATCATTGGCTAGTATGTAAATAAAGAATATTTATTTTGAAATTTATTTTATTAATAACTTGATATTATAAATTATTTGTAGGGGTTATGGTATCCCATTGATGATATCATGCATGACTCTATCCACACGGCATGACAGGTGTCTATGCATGACCATTTCCGTCAGTTTTTTTCACAATTTGAGAAGAATAGCCATTAAGAAAGCAGGAGTGATAGAATTTGATGAGTCATATAGATACCACCGACCATAGTACATTTTATCTCATGTTTGGGATGTATTATGTTTACACTGGTTTGGTGGTGGATTTTAGAGGAGATATTCAGTGGGACAACAGAACCGAGGGAGATAGGAGGTGACGCATCGAGCTGGTGGCCATACATTCAGTATGCATAGAGAGCATCTGTTAAGTATATATTTTTTTAAATATTATATATAACTTTAATTATAAAAGGTTTATTTTATATTTATATAGGAATTTTAGCATCCCGATATTACAGAGTTCGACGTTTATCGGAGGATGTACAGTGATCCAGCCACTGGAGAGATTAGAGGTGATCGTTAGTGTCATATTGTGGTTAGTATTTTTTTTCAGTTTAACAATTAACTACATATAATATTTTCACCATTTTAATTTCAAATTGGAATTGAAGGAGACATATGAGGTTGTGACCTCTCAGACACAGTCTGAGAGTCAGGACGAGACGATTGACCAGACCAAGGCCCACCATTTTGATGAGGCGGCATGGATGTAGGAGACGTAGTATGGCTTTGAGAAGGGACAAGTAGTTGGTATTGGATCTCATTTGACTCCTAGTACTTACTATGGTACTTCTGCGATGTCGGTGTCCAACTCAAGAGGAGATCGTGGAGAGGCATCATATTATGCCTCACAGTATCAGGAGCAGTTGCGAACTCAGTTTGAGCTTATAGAGAGTTTGTAGAAGCAGCACGAAGAGATGTGTCAGCGACAACATCAGCAACAACAACATGAGGAGGAGATGCGTTGATGGAAGTAGCAGCATCATGAGCAGATGAAGTACATGCGTCGTCTGACTCGTAGTTTAGGGATGGAGTTTCCTCCACCATCTCTTACAGCTCCTCCACCTCCTCTAGAAGATGACCCCCCATTAATTTGTTTTTTATGTTAAAAACATTTGAATTTAAGATTTATTGTAATATGAACTATTTACAGTTTCTATCTTTTATATTGGTACAAATATTGCATAATTTAATTTTTTTTAATATTTTATTATTTATTATCAGTATTATATTTTTTAATATTTGTTTATTTTAATAATAATAATAATAATAACATTTTATATTTTTTTATATTTTTTTTGTAACTATTGAGAATTGTAATATTTTTTTAATAAAATTAATATTAATTTTTTATTAATCATAATTTTATTATTTTTTTATTATGTTTAGTATTTGCGACGGGGATTTTTTGTGATGGGCTCCCATCACAAATAATCTAAATATATATATTTTTAATTAATAGTATTTGCAACGGGACGTTGGGACCGTCACAACAAGTATTTTTGACGGGCCTATCACAAATAGTATTTGCGACAGGCCTGTTGCAAAAGGTTATTTTATATATAATGTATATAATCGAAGGATTAGTTGTGACGGGGAAGTTCCCCGTTGCAAATAATATTTGCAACGGTCTGTTGCGAAAGGTTTTTGATAATTATAATGTATATAATCGGATTATTATTTGCGATGGGGCCGTCACAAAAAATAATATTTGCGACGCCATTTTCTACAACTAGCTATTTTCAACGGGATCCCGTCGCAAATGGTCTGTCACAAATACCTATAATTCCAGTGAACAAGTGGATATGAGAGAGAATCCACATACCTCTCAAAGAATGATGAAAATTGAGAACAACACTAAGAAACCTCTAGATGTTGGATCACAACACCTTCCCTTCAATATATCCATTCAAGATATCATAAAAACCTATTATAGACCATATATCTATCCATAACATATTATATCTAATGTTCCAAGTGAAATAAGATAAGAAGATCTAAAGAGAAATAGAAGAAACATAGAGTTAACTTTAATCCTGAAGATCCAAAAAACTTCGATTCCTCAAAATAACCTTACATATCAATAATAATTTACAAGGATTACTAGTAAAGGATAAAATATAGAGGTATTGGGGTAATAGGAAAAAAATGACAGTTCAGGGGTGTAAATCCATGTTAAAATATAATTTTGGGAGCATTTAATACACATTGAATAGTTTGACCACACAATTTTTTAAACTGTATGCCAACTGTGTGCATTCTACTATATCTAAACTAGTGAGAAACATGGTAGTTACAAATGGTTTGAAAAAATCATATGCTAATTGTATGTATGCTACTTGACATCAACTATATATCCACACTATTTGGAATACCATGCACCAACCATGTGTAGACTTATATCCAAAATCTATCATCTCACATGGTTTCACATGGGAACCTATACTATTTTTCCAATCCTGTTCTAACCATATTCCTGCCCAAAGACTCCCAAAACTAACTGCATGCTTTTCTAGAGAGAGTTCATGGTTTTACCTAACTGTTCCCAAAATGAACACCCTTTAAACCCTTTCCAAAATTCTCCAAAACAATTCAAAAACTCTAAAAAATCAACTTAAGTATTATAAAACTTCAAAATACATAATAAAAGGGTAAATTACTAAAATTAGGGGTGTTACACCCCCCTTAAATATATTATTCACATTAACATACACTACCCCTAATAATTAAATTTAAATTACTAAAATTAGGGGTATTAAACCCCCCTTAAATATATTATTCACATTAACATACACTCCCCCTAATAATTACATTTTATTAAACTAAAAACAAGGACATGAAAAGTAATTATTATACCGCATCTTCAGTATTATCTAGAAATTCCATATTCACATGAAATAATGATATTCTGTAATCTTCTCTACTCAAATCCCTCTCAAGGGATTCACTCTAATATATACTCATCATAGATGGTGTTCTTAAAAGTGAATGCTAATCATATCCATATGATATCACTTGAAATGTTGTAAGAAGGTATCTTGATACCAGTTAATCATTCCAAGGTGGATATCACTTCTATATTTAAACTTTTCATGGATTTTTAATTCTCTCATTTTATATATCACCATAAATTAAATAAATTAAAATAAAAAAACAAATAAATATATATGAAAATAAAGTGTGTTGTCTCTGGCTTCTTAGTGAGATAAATGAGGCTGAGATTTGATTCTCAACTTATAAACTCATTTCCTCTTAGCTCCAATCTTATGATATCTCTTCATTCATAGTTCTTTGATTTTCCAGACTTGATCATTTTTTAGATGATTTCTATTCTTGTTATTTATGATCTTATTATCATATAGAACTTCCTTTTTCAAAATATCTAGCAAAGTACATCCATTATTTACTCCATCTTATTTTATTTTCCACATGGTTTCTTAACAACCTTTTAATTTATATTTTAGAAAACTGATCATGCTTATCATCTTGTATATATTTCACCAATCCAATCCACTTATTTCTTTCCAAGATTGATTCTTTCCATTTCTATTCCATCTTGATTCCTTTAAAATTTATTTTAATATCCTATTTTCAAAGACTCATGATGTAGAATTTTCTCCCACAAATGGAAGAATCCATCTTTTTTGGTGTAATATATTTCTCAACATTCTTCTTGAGTGTAATTTTATCATTAATTTCATTTTTCTTGCATCTAAAGGTAAACTCACTATTACTACTTTTATATATCTTCATATTTTATATTATTATTCCATGTTTAGCTTGTGAAACATTCTTGGTTGATATATACTAGTACTATTCATCATTATAACTAATTGTGTTTCAATCTCTACAAAATATCTCTAACCTTTCAAAAAAATTCTTACTAAAGAGATTTTACTTTTCCCATATACATTGATTATTCTAAACTATATATCTATTCATTTCAAATATACTCTACCTAGATATAGTACTTATATAATATTCAAAATTTTAAAAATTATTCCAACATTTAATTTCCTTATGTACAAACCTTCCACAACATCATCTGGGGATAATAAAACTTGTTCTTTTGTCTTTAAATTAATTATTCCTATATTTTTTTCCTTTAAAATTTTAGAGTTAATATCTCTTCTTTTGATCTTTATTTGGTGATTAATTTCTCCAGATATTTCTTATATCCATCCATGATGTAATGATGGTTTTGTTAGCATTTTTTCACCCATATTTTTCCAAAATTTTATTTAAAACTAGAAGTACTGATTGAAATAGAATTTTTACATGAAATTTATTGTTGTACATGGGCCAAAATTTTCTATAATCTTTTATTGAATATATTATTGAATGATTTCAAGATCTTATTTTCACAAGATATAGGTCTTTTATTACAATAATACTACTTGGAATTGTGTATTGTAGAAACTCTTCTCCCAGCTTGTTGTGTAGAGCAACTTGAACCAAATATAGGTTTGAAAATTTAACTTCAAGCTCAAGGAATTTAATATTAAGGATATTTTTTTCATCCACTACTGATTTTATTCTATCTTCACATTCATATTTTAACTTCTCAATTTTATCTTCAAGTATCTTACTCTTCTTCAATAATGAATGATCAATCTATTTTATTTTTTACCTTGATCTCCAATTGAATATCCTTAACAATAATGATATATTTGTGAGTATTTTAGAGAATATATCCTTTCTTTATAATATTTTTTATTTTCAAAATTTTCATCAAAATTCGTATGAAATAATTCCTCATCCATGGAGAAATTATTTTTCATTATAAGTAAATATTCTTCCATGAATTTCAAATATTTGATGAGAGTGTTATACTTTCCAACCGTTTCTTCCAATTCTTCTTCCATAGAATCAACTTCACACTCTAGCTAGGATATCTCGTTATATATCCCCTTGATGTATGAATGTATATATGTGAAAAAATCAATAATAATATTTTTCAAATAATCCTTTATTTTAGAGTAAAATCCATCCAATGATTCACTATACACAAACACACACACTTAATAGCTTGTAATTGATTATTTAAGAGGATCATTGTAAATAGATTTACCAAAAAAACACCACTTTGATTAACTTATATAAGGTATCGTATCTATAAGAGAATGGAAAATATTTATAGTAATTTTAATTTTTTATAATTTGAGGCGGGGTTATTTTGAGAATCAAGATTCAGAATCGAGTTCTGAGAGTTTGAACACCTTTAAGAGATTTATTTGGGCACGGTTGGGGGATTAGGAGTCAAAGTCAGGGCTCAAAAGAGACTTGAGAAATGTTGGGTGGCTACCAAATCCAAGGCTATAGTTGAGACACTGGTTAGCCAGTGGGGGTATTAAAGGATCAAAATGACCCTTTTTCCACCATTGAGTTTTTAGAGGGTCATCTATAACAACCTCGAATCTAGTAACCCTGAGTTGGTGGTTACTTTATTAAATTGTAATAGATAAAAGGGTTATAATATCAAATTACCAATTAGTTTATTGTTCTTGGAGATCATGATACATACATGATACCAATTTTAAATTAATAATAAAATATAAAACATAACAAAAGTAAATATTATACATCCTTGAAACTCATTCAAGTATTTCTTATCCATAACCTAGGTAAAGGAAATGAAATAAGGGTGATATAAAATTCCTAATAAGGGTTACTTATAATGGAGGCTATCATGAGTAAATAAGGAATAATAAATATAGAATGGTAAATATCTAAAAGTGCATGCCATTAATCGATAACTTGGGCACAAAAAGCTTTCATGGATAATATCAATGCAAAAATATCATGGATAATAATAATAATATAATTAATAATAAAGGAAATGATTAATATTAGACGTCACGATCTTATACATCATGATATATATACCGCTGAGACATTGCATTAAGTGAGTTTAAAACTATGGGTACATATACACCAAAAAACCATTTAATTTGGCCAAATTATTTTCTTCATGAGATTTATTGATGCATCAAGGGGATATCTATAACAATTCCCCACCTGTTACGGCATGTCTAATGTATTCCTCATATATTGAATGATCAATTTAATTCAAAAATAATATTCCTTATCAATAAATATATGTATTGATTAAATAATACATATTTATCAATATCTTCTCCATTCAATCAAATAACATTCATAATAAAACACTGTACGTAAAAATGGTAGAGAGTTTAGGAAATAATCATTTGCATGATATAAATAAAATAGATATTTAATAGAAATTTAATGTACAATTATTATAATAAAGTTAATGTTTCAAGAAAAGGTTAATAACCACAAAATTGATAAGGGATAAAAGCAAAACATTCATTCATTGGAAATATATGTTTTGTAATAAGAACATGTCCTAAAGAAAAGTAATGAAAATTGAAGTGAAATATTAAAATAATATTTCATTAGCTAGTTTTATTTGTAAAAAAATTACAAAAATGTGGAAAAATATAAATTTCATAAAATGGTTATGAAGGAGGGGAAGTTTGTTTACACCGTATGCATTTAAAAAACATTACTTTTGAATTTTTATAAAGAAATTTGAAAGAGATCCTTTCAAAAGAATTTATAAATATTCTTTTCATATATTTTAAAAATTAAACTATAACATAAAATTTCATTAATAAATCATTTGTTTAATAAAAATTACTTTTTAAAAAAATTAAAAAAATTAACATGGAATAAAAATATATCTGATTAAAAGAGAAATAAAATTGGTTTTTATTTTAAATATTTATTTGATTAATTCAAGTTCCAAAAAGAGGAAAATTTGAAAAAAAAAACATGGAAAATCATTTAATATATAGATTATAATAAAATTGTTGGAGCTTATTAATTATAAATAACAATATTCCTTCAATGAAAATAAAAGTAATCCTAAAAAAAGTGATATTGTAAAATAAATTCTTACCTCTTTGGAAACTTTTAAATTTTAACACCTTGAAATAATAAACTTTAATTGAAACATTAATCATATAAATAAATATTTATTCATGTTAAATATAAAAAAGGGGCAGTATATACACCACATAAAAGTTAATAGGTGTATAACAACAAATATGTTTAAATGGATTGAAAATCATGGTGAAATCCCTTACCTCACACTTACCTTTAGTTGAACATGATTTAAAAACTTATATAATAGTTTTAAACATGTAATTAATTTATAATATAACCATATTTATATTTAAAATATCATATATTATCCTCTTATAACATCTTATCACCCACTTGTTGATAATATTTTATTATTACCATTGTTTCAGATGTTAACTGCTTCATTTTCTCATGCATATTTGTCCATGGAAGTTTTTATTTCAGTGAATATGTTATAGTTTAATAATATAAATAATTATATTAATTTTATAAATATAATATTTATTCACTATATACATTTTTATAATCATTCTTGAAATCTGGACAAGAAAAATGAATCAAATCACTTTGTAGAGACGGTAGGATACACGTATACACAAGCGATATTATCATTTTATTAATGTATGAAAGGGTAATTAATTGGATGATATATTAATTTTATAGAATAACTATCATGTCATAATTATCATATATATTCATTATTTCCATTATTATGGCTATCCATGTGAGTCTGTGATGGAAAACAAATTACATCGATTCGTGAGGCTGTAGTCCGCCGTACACATGAGCGATGGTTTTGTTTCCCATTTGATGGAGAATGATATGGATAAATATTATTCCATCAACATGATAATATCTTCATATATGGTATATAACGGTTTTATTATTTTTTAATTGTTAAGACATAATTTTAGGTTTTAGAATAAGAAGTAAAAAAGAAATATCTTGGTGAAGATATTTACCTTTTCTTAGAAAAACCTCCTTTGGATATATTACTAAGAACCCTAGGGTTGGTATTTTGGGAATAAAAATACCTCTGGAATATGTACTAGGATTTTTGGGGTGATATTTTGGTGTGTTTTTTTCAATATAAATTCCTTGAGGGGTGTAAATAAGTTTGGGGATAAGGTACGTTTTTATAACTGAGGTGAGTGTCACACCTGTAATTTTCCAACGTTTTCCAATAGAAAATTGTCACTTTCTTATAAATATGGCTGAAAAATGTCTCATATTTTAAGGATAAAAGGATAAGGTCAAAATAAATAAAACTAATGGGGGTTTTAAAAAAGTTATTAGGTCATTTTTACCCTTATTTGTTTATATTAAACCCTAGTAAACTTGTTTTAACTTAAATCACTATGATTAAGTTTTACTATTTTTACTATTCATTATGACTATAAATTAAGTTTAAATTATTAAATAATATTAATTATTGGGATTCAAAATATGTTATTCATTTTATTAAATTCAATTCATACAATTGGCATAATTTAATTTAAAAATAAATCTGAAAAATGTGTCAAAAAATATTTTTTCAAGAAATGCATTTTTCAAGGACAAGATGATCTTATATTAACAATATTATTAGTAATAATCATTAGTGGGTTTAAATAAACATATTTATATATATAATATAAAAATTTCGTTCAAATAATTCATCATTAAATGTTATTTTAATTAATTAAAATGGGAAGACATTATGCCTTTTAAAAAAACCACTTTTTTTAAAAATATCCCCCTTTACCTCCAAATGATCTTATATTTATCTATATAAAGTTTATATTCAATAAATTATTAATAAAAAATATTATAATACATAATTTTAAATAAAATCATTAATATTTAAATACCTCATTTTCAATTATTCATGAAAGCATATTTCTAATGGAAATTTTCAAAAATTCATTCTAGGTTTATTTTGACCTAGTATGTTCAAAATCATTATTCAACCAATAAAATTAGAATTCTTGTTACATGAATTATTAAAATGTTTAATTTATTATAGTTTTATTAAAATGTAATTTTCAATTACTATAATTGAATCTCTATTGTTTCATTCATTCCTCCTATAAATATTGTGTCCTTGAAATTTTCATGGATGTATATTTCTGAACAAGTGAGGGTGGTTCTTCTTCATTAAATCATATAGTTCCCATATTGGTTCCAATATTTTATGATTTCTTCAAATTAAATTTATCAGTCATGTCATTTTATTACTAAATACTTTCTCTCTTGTTTCAAGAATCTATATTGAATCTTCATAGTAGGATAAATTAGGTTCCAATTACATTTTTTCATAGTTAAGCACTAGTGCTGGGTGTAGAATTTACTTCCCTAACAATTACATATAGAACACATAATTTAATTTTGATAGGCTCAGTGGAATTTCTAAATAGTAAGAAAAAAATAAAATTATTTTCAAAATTTTAAATGGTCCAATGTACTTGAGGCTCAATTTCATTTTCTTATCGAACCTTATAACACATTTCCATAAAGACAATTTCAAGAAAACATGATCCACCACTTGAAATTTCAAATATTTCCTCTGATTATCAGCACAACACTTTTGGATACTTTGAACTGTGTTAATATATGCCTAATCAGTCTTTACCTATCTTTTTTCACATTAAAAAGTTTTAGTTCTATAAGTTTCATTTGAAGTACTTTATCCTGAAAAGTTAGAGTATGAAATCTCTTGACATATAATGCCTCATATGATTCCATTTTAATACTTGAATGAAAACTATTTTTATAGGAGAACTCTACCAAAGGTAAATACCAATCCCACATACCTTTAAATTCAAGTGATATTGATCTCAACATGTCTTTTGATGTTTCAATAGTCCTTTTAGACTGTCCATCAGTTTGAGGATGGTAGGCAATGCTTAAATTAATCTTAGTATCAATATTTTTTTGAATAATCATCCATAATTTTGATGTAAATCTAGGATCATGATTAGACTCAATTAAAATAGGTACCCCATGAAGTCTTACAAATTCATTAATTTTGATTCATTAAAATCACATAAGATGTAAATATTACCTTATAGAAAGTAAATATGATGATTTGGTTTGGTCATCAACAATAAATCATATCACAACATTATTTCTAGCAGTATTTGGTAATCTGGTGAAAAATTCCATAGTAATGTCATCACATTTCCTCCTAAGAATAGGTATATGTTTCATAAATCCTATAGGATTCTATCTCTCAACCTTCTCCTATTGAATAACCAAGTATCTTAGTGCATAATCAGGAATTTCATACTTCATGTTATCCCACCAAAAATGTTCCCTTGAGTCCCTATACAACTTGATTCTAC
Source organism: Viscum album (assembly GCA_963277665.1). NCBI lineage: Eukaryota > Viridiplantae > Streptophyta > Magnoliopsida > Santalales > Viscaceae > Viscum > Viscum album. Next base: position 971,306,685 of record OY728159.1, on the reverse strand, counting down.
CAAGGTGTATAGAGAAATTTGATTTATGAGTATCATATAATAATTACCTTTTTAGATCAAATATATGTGGAACATGTATTCTATTTCTAAATTTCATAAAATCATCTTCACAAAATAATTATTCCAATTTATTATTATTCATAGATTTAATTTTATTCTAAAAATTATTATCATATGATTGTGAACTTTTTATATTTTCCAATAAATATGGTTTCATAATCATTTGAAAAATAATTAATATTTACCATATCCATATTTACTATATCCATGAACATGGGATCCCTATTAATCCTCATTTTGTTTAGGACTCCATGATATTTCATGATAAATGAAGTTGCTACCTTATTTTCCTTCCCTCAGTGGTAGTGTATTCTGAAATTATAATCCTTGAGTAATTTGTTCCATAACCTTTTCCTTATATTTAGATTTTTATATGAAAATATATATTTTATACTCTTATTATATCACCCCAGGTTTCTAGTAAGTAACCATTTATTTATGATTTTTAAGTTTGTAAAGTATATGGGTGAAGTTTGGGAGAGTTTAGAGAAAATTTGGACTATTTTGGGGATTTTATAAAGGTGCATAATTGGTTCATGGTTTGAAAAAACTATGCAACACCTATGGGAAACCGTACAAAATGAGGCAGGGTCTAAACTGAAGGCGTAAGGGTGGGTGTATGGTTTTTCCAAACCATTTGGAAGCCTAGGAGAAATAGTGAAACATGATACAGTGGAATTTGGCATGGATGTTGAACGGTTTGGAAACCGTGTGATCCAACCATACAAGGTTCATCCTTGAGGTAGTGGCTAGCGCACGATTAGTGCATGGCTTGTCTAACCATGCATGTGTTATAAGTGAGATCCTAAAATTGTGGATATCACACATTTTTTCCTCTAAGACCCTTTTCTCCCTTTTATATGTCCCTAACACGATATTATCTCTTCATAAAGGCTAAGGAATCTTATCTCATTGATCTGGAGGTGATCTGAAGGTTTCTATTGATGATTTGAAGCTGGATTCTCATAGTAAGTGGTCTATCTTGGTTGTTCTTGGTAGTTTTTGATAGATCTACTTCTCTATCTATCTCGGTTTCTTATATCTACATCCATTTTGGATAGATATAAGAAATGTGATTCCAAATATGATTAAATTTTTTATTTTTTAATGATATGGGAAGATATCTAAGTTAGGTTTTTGGATATTTAACCGTGTTTCATTTTAATTTGAGTGTTATTCTTAATTTTCATCATAAAACCCAAGGTAGGTGGCTTCACTCTCAACCCCTATATTTCAAACTTGATGGATTAGTTTCAAATAGATTAAATTGATTGAAATTGATTGTAAAAATGGTGTGAAAATCATGGTATAAACCTTCTTTAGTGATGGTTTGGGATTTTGTGTAAAATTGTGGAATTTTTGTTCAAAGTGTTTTGATAAATGAATTTAAAATTTTGATTTTAAAATAATTGCATGGTTCAAGTTATAGAAATAAAATTTCAATAATAAAATTTGTTTTATTGAAATGTTTTTGGAATTTAAATGGTTTTGGCATTGAAATGGACTGGTATTGGAATGTTTTTGGCATGGTTTTTGGGAATAATTTGGGGGGTGTTCATATTGCATTATGAGGCTTGGTTTAAATATTATTGTGTTCTTGGTGCCAAAGGTGCAATGGAACATGGGATTTAATTACCTTTTGATGACTTGGTAGATTGACAAGAAACTTCTCATGAGTATGGAACTGTCATAATGAATCATGAATTTGTGGGTGTGTGGGTTTGTGTATTGGAATGAGATATGCCAAAAAGAAATATGAAATTTCTTTTGATGAACTTTTTTGGTTTCTTTCCTTGAAACTTGATATTGTTTTGTGAAAAAAGATTTTTTATCGAACTTGTTTATATTATGATATAAACTATTTAAAGAAATACATGTAAATTGTTTTATATAAATGTTCTAACTTGTTTCATTTTAGTGGCATGAGTAGGGAAGTCATTTGGGGAAATACTACTAAGTTTCATTACTTACCCCTGCTTTTGAACTTTGATGATTTTGAAGATGTTGTTTATTGGGACATGAGAAAATGTAAAGTATCACACTTTTATAGTGGTGTTTCATGACGCTTGTATATTTTGTGGAGTTGGGACATAGAGCATATTTGGATCTTTGGAGTTTGTCATTGGAGTCTTTGAGTGTTGTCTTCCACTGTGTATTTTGATATTATAGTCTTCTACTATGGTACTTGGTTTTAGTTTTATTTTAATATCAATGGTTTTATTTTACTTGTATTTCATTGATATCATGAATCATGTAGTGGTTTATTTAGTTATGGAATGTTGGTTGGCTGTTTTACTTTTAAATGGAAAATAATCCCCCAACTGTAAATGAAGCCCTTGGAATTTATTTCTAGCCTTCAACATCTTGGGGATGTCGCTTAAGGCCAAGTAATATTCCTCCTCCTTCTCAAGCCAATGAAAAGTGTAGGGATGTTACAAGTGGTATCATCTTGGTCCTTCTAAATATTTATATGGAATAAGTGGTAGTAGTCTTGGTTCGTCTTTGACTTGGTATCAATTTTCGGTCTTGGAGTTTACAATTCATTCAGGTTATTTCCTGGATTAGGGATCATATAAAGAAGTAGGATTTTCAGATCTTGAAATATAGACCATAAAAAGATATAGCTAACCTTTTTATGTTGAACTTCAAGTTAACAGGGGGTTGGGTACATAAGTGTTTTAGATAAACTTATAGGCTAGAATATCATAATCATGGGTTTAACCAATGATAAGAGCATGACATGCATTATAGAAATGACTTCCCACTAGGAGTGTATATTTCATTTTTATTAATGATTGGATGTTATTTGTTGATTTTTTTAAATCAATTTTTTTTCAAATGCAAGATTTTGAAAAATACAATCCTTGTGGTATTTTAAAAATTTATTTATTTTCAAAAGAAAGTAGAGATTTTTCAAAAATGGTTGAACATGGAAAATGGTTGATTTTGGAAATCAATATTTTGATAGTATAATGTGGTATAATTTGAAATGTTAATCCTTCAGTTAATATAGATTGATACTTATGGTGTTCTTTTTGTTTCTAGAAAATGTCACCTGGTAGGCATCATAGAAACCTACCATAGGAAGCTGCTAAGAATGTGGTTACACCTGAGACACAGGTGAACCAACAACTATTTCAGAGTATTTTCCAAGTGTTTCAGGTTGTGGATAGCGGGAATATGAGGGATGATCCAAGGAAAGTGGATCATTACATCAAATTCCAGAAATAGAATACACCCATATTTTGGGCTGATTCTGAACCAAAAAAAGTATAGGTGTGGCTAAATAAGTTTAATTTTATCTTTTATTTCATCAGCAAATCAGTTGAGTTGAAAGTCAATATGGAGATGTATATACTAGAAGATATTTCACTCTAGTGGTGGGATTTAGCAATTCAAACCAAATTAGACAATGACCTTACAAGGGAGCATTTTGAGGAATTATTTAACAAACAATTATATCCTCATAAGTTCAGAATTCAAAGAATGATGGACTTGTTCATCTTGAACCCGAAAAATATTTTTTTCATGGAGTATGCGGATAAATTCATGAATTTAGCGCACTTTTCACCCGAGGTTACTTCTAATGTGTCCTTAAAGGAATGAATCTTTGAATCAGGGATGAGAGTGGAGATTCTTTCAAAGATTTATGTTCTCTGTATTATAAATTATAAAAAGATGGTCAATAGAGAGACAATTGTTAAAAGTGACATCTAAAGAGCTATGGGAGGAGTAATTTTGTTGATACCCATGGGAAATAGTGGGAACTCAAATACTGTGAGCAAGTGTAAGAGGAAAACCTATTTCCAAGGTGGGATTACAGCTCAGAATCCAATGGTGGGATTGGTGAACCTTTCTCTAAGACCCATGACTAAAGTTGGATGTTTTTAATGTGTTTCCATAGACCACATAGAGTTATAGTGTACAAAACCACCAAGATCATTCCAAAATTACAACAAAATGGGGAACCTTTAGTGTTATTGTGCCCGGGCTCTTAGGTTGGGGGTTTGGGACACTTCTCAGGTATCGAAGGCGTCATATGCTTTGATGAGATGAGGGAAGTAGAATTAATCTCGTCAGAAGAATAGAGCTAGCCATGGTTATTATAATAATACCATGACTCCTTAGTGAAATCTAAATAAGTCAACAAAGAACAATGTGCAGCGAGCAAGTGATTATATAGAGCTAAAAAGGTTATTATGTATGATCAATCTAGACCATCTATATTGAGAGGTGTGGTTCCTTTTAATTTTACCCTTATGCAAGAATTTTTTGATATAGGTGCTTCTTTTTTCTTTATTTATTATCATATTATTGATTGTATGAGTTTAAAAGTCGAGATGATGCCTTTAATGATAAAACCTAAAAATCATCTTGGTCAAATAGAATGTTGAGATTTTTTGTATAGATCATGTTCTATAACTTTTGATAGAGATGAGTTGAAATAGAATTTTTCTATGATTGAGATGGATATCAGTGACATAATCATAGGTATGGATTGGTTGAAAATGTTCAAGGATAAAATCAACTATTATACATGAAGAGTCAGTTTTACAACTAAGGATGGCATCGAGCATGTCTTTAAAGGAGAAAGGAGTGTAAAGGTTGGTGCAATAAGATTTTTGGAACCATATTTTGGAATGATATCATACTATTTAGTGGCATTGCCTTTAACATCAATGAATGAGATTGAGAATAATTGTTTTTCAGTAGTGGTTAATTGGTTTCTAGATGTGTTTTTTGATAATTTCTTAGGATTTCCACCTAAGAGAGAAGTGTATTTTACGATTTATCTCTTTCTGGGGACCAATCCTTTTTCCATTCTATATTACCAGATGGTACCAACTAAGTTAAGGGTATTGAAGGTGAAATTGTAAGATTTTAAAAAGAAAAGGGTTTATTCAAATGAGTACATCTCTATGGGTAGCTCCAGTCATGTTTTTTAAAAAGGCGGATGGAATTATTTATTTGTGTGTGGATTATCTTAAGCTTAACCAAGTTATGATAAAAAACAGGTATCCACTTCCATGCATTGATTATTTATTCAATCAACTAATAGGATCTCAGGGGTTCTCTAAAATTAACTTGCAGTCAGGATATCACCAATTGGTTGTTCAAAAGGAGGATATTCCAAAAAAAGATTTTATAAGTAGATATGGCCATCATAATTATGTGGTAATGCCTTTAAATCATATGAATGTACTCGAAGTATTTATAGAATTTATGAATCAGATATTTTAGTGATTTCTAGATGATTTTGTGGCAGTTTGTGTAGATTACATATTAGTGTATTCAAGGACAAGGGTTGAACATAAGAAACACATGGTGACATTGTTTGGAATCTTGAGGGATCATCATCTTTATTCCAAATTAACAAAGTGTTATTTTTTATACAAGAGGTAAATTTCCTTGCCCATGTAATTTTTGAAAAAGGTTTTTTGTGGATCCAGATAATATATAGGTTGTTATCTCTTGGAAACCATCAAAAAATGTCTTCGAGATACACAGTTTTCTTAGGATAGCTGGTTATTACTGATGATTTTTTCATGATTTTTCATGACTATCTTTGCCAATGACATATTTGACAAAGAATAATGTTCCATTCCAATGGAATGATGAATTTGATAAATCTTTTAAAGAGATAAAAGTTAACATTACATTAGAACCAATCTTTATTTTTACAAAATTAGGACATGGATACATGGTTTATTGTGATACTTTGGGATTTAGGTTGGGATGTGTTCTCATTCAGGGAGATCATGTTATTGTTTATGGCACAAGGTAGTTATGAGTGTATGAGAATAACTCCCTAACACATAATTTTTAGTTAGTTGTTATAGTCCATTCTTTGAAGACTTCGAATCATTATCTCTTTGGTGATAAATTTAATGTGTTTACAGATCATAAAATTTTGAAACATATTTTCTCACAAAGGTATTTGAATCTGAGAAAAATAATATGGATGAAGTATCTTCAAATGCTTGACTTTGACTCTATGCATATATCGTGAAAAGGAAATTCGGTGGCAGATACATTAAGTATAAATTCATATGATCAGTTCGAAAAATAAGATTTAGATGAGTGGAAATTGATGTCATTCCTAGATAACATGAATTTGGAATGTGAAGAACGAGGTGAATTTGGGGTCTTACATCTAGTTTCTTGGGTTCCTGATTTGATAAATACAGTTAAAGAGGAATAGACACCCGATGTATAATGTGTGGCTATTAGGTTAAAACTTAATGGTTGGGAGACCATTTAGGGATGAAAGCGAGATGAGACTTCAGTGTTGTGGTTCAGAAATTTGATGGTCATACCTATGGATTTTCAAGAACAACTTCTTTATGGTTACCACCATTCAAGATGTGTTGTTTATCCTAGAATACAAAAGTTTTATAACCTATTTAAAGAATATTTTTGGTGGGTTATCATGAAAATAAAGGTGACTAATTTTGTTTCAAAATGCTTAAATTTTTAGCAAGTAAAGGTTTAGAATCAGTTACTAGTAGGTAACTTACAGTCTTTACCTATTCCTATATAGAAATGGGAGTATATGGCTATAAATTTTATAAAAGGTATACCAAGAATGGTTCGAAACATGATGTCATATGGGTGATAATGGACCATCTCACAAAGTCGGATCATTTTATCCCTATTCTTGAATATCATACGGTGGAGGAATTCTCAAAGATATATATTTGAGAAGTGGTAAAGTGGCATGGCATACCAGTTTCAATAGTTTCAAATAGGGAGGTTTACATTTCATTTTTTATATCCTTACAGAAATCCCTTAGGATTCATTTGACAATGAGTATGGAGTATCATCCTTAGACGGATGGCCAATCCAAAAGGATGATACAAGCATTGGAAGACATATTGTGGGATTTTGTAATGGATTTTGGTGGATCATGGGAAGAGAATATACCATTAGTAGAGTTCTCATATAAAAATAGATATGAGGCCTTGATACAATTTGCTCATTTTGAATCATTGTATGGGTGTCCTTTTCATTCTCTAATTTTTTGGGTGGAAATAGGCGAGACTTCACAGGTTGGGTTGAGCCTTGTCCAAGAGACAAAAAAGAAGATTTAGTTGATCAGGAAAAAGATAGAGACGACACAGAGTCATCAGAAATTTTATGCATATCATCATATATGGTTATTTTTGTTTGAGTTTAGTGATCATGTTTTCTTGAAGATCTCTCCAAGGCTTTGGCATCAACATTTTTGGAAGTAGGGAAAGTTATCTGTTTGATACATATGACCTTTTAAGATACTTAAATGTGTTGGTGAGGTGGGATATCGATTGTAATTTCCCTGATGGTTCAGTGTAGTGCATAATGTGATTCATGTATATCATTTAAAGGTGTATCATCCTAATCCTGACCATGTGATTCGATTGTATCACACTGACCTAGAGCCAGATGCTTCATCGGCATACATTCCAGTATGGATTTTGGATAGGCAAGAGAAAGTCTTACATGAAAAAATCATCAGTCTAGTACATGTTTTTGTTTGAAAACATGGTTAGATTTAGGAAGAGACTTGGGAATGAGAGAAGGAAATGAAAGAAAAATGGACCAAAATATTTCGGGTCAGTGATGGTATTCTACCTTTTAGGGACAGAAAGGCCAATGCTGGGGAGAATGTAGAACCCCTATTTTCCATTAAGTAACCATTTCTTTATTTTGTTTACATTTGTAAAGTATATGGGTAATGTTTGGGAGATTTTGGATAAATTTTCAATTTTTTGGGGATTTTATAAAGTTCTAAATTTGATTCATAGTTTGGGAAACCCATACATAACCTATAGGAAACCATGCACAATGAGACAAGGGCTAAAGATAAGGTGCACAGGTAGGCACACAGTCTTTCCAAACCATGTGGAAGCCTAGAAGAAACCATGAAACTTGAAACATTAGGATTTGGAATGTATGAAACATTTTTTGGAAACCATGTGATCCAACCCTACAAGGTTCATCCTTGAGGTAGTGTTCAGTGCATAGTTAGTGCATAGTTTTCCAAACTGTACAACTAACCATGCACTGTTAAAAGTGAGATCCTAAAATTGTGGATCTCATAAGTTTTGAAATATAAGGCCCCCATTTTTTCTCCTATTCGTCCCTAACTATATATTATCTCTTCCTAAAGGCTAAGGAGATTCTCCCATTGATCCATAGTTTATTTTAAGTCTTCTCTTGGTGATTTGATGCCATATTCTTGTAGTAAGTGATCATTATTGGTTGTTCTTGGTAGTTTTTCTTTGATCTACTTATTAATGTATCTCAGTTTCTTAGATATATGTTTCTTGTTGGTAGATATGAGATATTTGATTCTAAATATGATTATATTTGGCCTTTTGGATGATAGGGTAAGAGATATAAGGTGGGGTTTTGGATATTTAACTCGTTTTGTTGGTGTTTGAGTGTTGTTCTTTGTTTTTGTCATAAAACTTGAGGTGGGTGGCTTCACTCTAGAATACTCTATTTTGTACTTGAAGTATTAGTTTCAAATAGATTAAATTTATTGAAAGTAATTGTGAAATTATGTGAAAATCATGGTAAAGAACTTCTTTAGTGATGGTTTAGAATTTTATGTGAAATTGTGGAATTGTTGTGCAAAGTTCTTTGATAAATGATTTTATAAAGATGATTTTAAAATATTTTCTTGGATCAATTAATAGGAAAATGTTTTATATAAAAATTTTGTTTTATTTAAATGGTATTTGATTTTAAATGGTTTTTCAATTGAGATAGATTGGCATTGTAATGGTTTTTTCATGGTTTTTGGGCATACTTGGTGGTTTTTGTTCATATTGCATTATGAATCTTGGTTGAAATATGAACTTGTGATCGGTACCAAAGGTGTAATGAAACATGGTATTTAATTACCTTATGATGACTTGGTAGATTGATTATAAACCACTCACGAGTATGGAACTTTAATAATGAAGCATGCATGTGTGGATGTGTGGGTTTTTGGATTGGAATGAGATATACCAAAAGGAAATATGAAATGGTTTTGAAGAAAATGTTTAGTTTCTTTCCTTGGAACTTGATATTGTTTTGTGGAAACAGCTTTGTTATGTCACTTGTTTATATTCTGATATAAAATATTTCATAAATTTTTTTAATGTAAATTGTTTTATATAAATGTGCTAAATTTTTCTACCCTAGTGGTGTGAGTATGGAAGTCATTTGGGGAAAACCTGCTGAGTTTCATTACTCTCCCCTACATCGGAACTTTGGTTCTTTTTCCAATGTTGTTTATCAATACATGGTCAAAGGTAATTTATCACACTTCTCTAGTGGTGCTTTATGATACTTGGGATGTTTTTTGAGTTGATGCATGGATCATGTTTGGAGCTTTGGAGTTTTTCATTGGAGTCTTTGAGTTTTGGATTTCAATACATACTTTGATATTGTATTCTTCCATTGTGGTACTTGGTTTTAGTTTGATTTTAATACCAATAGTTTTCCTTGAGTTGTCCTTAACTAATATCATGTGTCATGTAGTGTTTTATTTAGTTATGGAATGTTGAATTGTTGTTTTATTTTCAAGGGTAAAATCATCCCACAACTATAAATGTATCCCTTGACATTTATTTCCATTCTTTGGAATATTGGGGAGATCACATAAGGCCAAGTAATGTTCCTCCACAATATCAAGCCAATGATAAGAGGAGGGATGTTACACTTATGGTCTATGTATATCTTGTATATTTCACTAGATAGATAATGTATCTATATCTTTAAATAAAATATTATGGATACCAACTGAATATAATGAGTTAGATAGTTTTGTTCATGATACTTTAACTACCTTTATGCATATACAATAACTTTATCATTCTACATAAGGAAACAACCAAGTACCTTCTTTAATTCATCACTATATATAAAAAATCCATCATTTCTAAATGGTAGATACAAAATTAAATCACTGAGAAATATCATTTTCAATTCTTCAAATTCCCTTGTCCATGTGAACTTGACCCTTTACGTGTAAGCTTGGTTAGCTGGTTAGCGAATCAGGAAATGCTTTGAACAAATCATTGATAATAACCTACAAAACCAAGGAAACTATGTACCTCAGTCATGTTCATTGTTGTAGGATATTTTTTGACTGCCTTTGAATTTATAGGATCAACTGAGATTTCATCCCATGAGCCAATATGGGCAAGAAAAGAAACTTCTTAAAGCCAAATTTCACACTTACTAAATTTTTTGTATAACTATTTTCCTCTTAGAGTCCCAAGAATTATTTTTAAGTGATTCTCATTGTTTGAATAGCTTTTAGAATACACTAAGATATCATCAATGAACACCATAATGAAATTATCAAGATATTCCTTGAATACTCTATTCATTAGATCCATAAAAATATATGGTTCATTAATTAAACCAAATAGAATTTCTATAAACTTATATTTATCATACCTCATTCAAAATGTTGTCTTTGGAATATCTTTCTTATTTACTCACAATTGATGATACCTAGAGTGAAGTTAGATATTTGGAAACTATTAAGCTCCATAAATTTTAACAAATAATACATTAATGATAGGTATACTATACCTTTTAATTATCATAATATCATTTATTTTCCTATAATCAATGCACAACTTCATAGATATATCTTTCTTAATGAAAATAGTAGGGGCTCCCCAGTATGAAATACTAGGGTGAATAAATACCTTATCACACAACTCCTCTAGTTTTTTCTTTAACTCCAATAATTCCACAATGTCCATTCTATATGGATTCATTAATATAGGCCTTTCATCATGGATTAAATGAATGGAAAACTTTACATTATACTCTGGTGGTTATCCAGGTAATTACTTGGGAAATATAATAATGTATTATTGTACAATATGTACGTCCTCAATTTTATGATTACATTTTCCATCAACAGAGTTTTTTTCTATTCTTCCCCAATAATCTCATTGAAAAATACTACTGAGGGTGTATATAGATAATACTAAGATGATGAATTATCCTCTATAAAGATAAAAAGTTACATATCTTCATCACAAATCGCAATTTCCTTCTCTTTGAATTAATTTTTTTCATCATATTCTTAAATTTAATCCATACCAAGGATTATATCAAATTCAAACATATGTATAATAATGAAGTTAGAAAATAGATCATGTTTATTTTTCATAATTGGAACTTCTTGATATATCTTTAGTGTAGTGAGATTTCCACTAGAAGTTTTGATTGAAAAATACCTTCTTAATGTTCTAGGGAAATATTTAATTTTTATAGAAAATATGGAATATATAAAAGAGTTTGAGGATCCAAAATAAAATAAATCATTTATCTAAATTTGAGGCTATTATTAAATTACCCTCCACTATATCTTTGGGAACTTTAACCTCATCTATAGTGTTCACATATGTTTTACGTTCTCCCCTAGACCTCTTCTATGGTATATTCCATTGAATCTTTAGAAAATATTTGAATAATGCCCTATTTCTTTGTAGTTTAAGAATTTTATATTAGTGGTTTCATTATTTTCCTTAAATTCATGATACAGATGATAATTGTATCTATACTTGTAACACACTTCCATGACCTTCAGGAGTTTTATTTGATGTTTTTTTCTACAATTTTCACATGATGTAAATTGATTAATTTTATTCTTATTATTTAATGTGTTCAATTTTTTTTGTGTTCATATGACTTCCTATTATCTTGATTCTCCTTGAATATATAGGATCTATAGAATTCCTTCTCTATTTTAATGGCATATAAAACTATTTCATCATATGATGAAAAGGTTTTATAAACCAGAGACCTTTAGAGGATTAGATTAAAACCATTCGAATAAATGGTCAATCATTTATTCTATATTGCGTATGTAATACTTATCATACCTACCTAGTATTGCAAAGGAATCCTTATACTATGAAACAATTTCTTCTTCCGTTTGTTTTAATATTAAGAACTTTCCATTCATTTCAGTTTGTTTCTCAGAGGGGAAATATTTGTCAAAGAATATTACATTAAAATATATCCATTCCATGAATTTTATTCCATCTTACTCTATAATATTATTGATTAATAACCAAGATTGATCAGTATCTCCTTGATATAATATATATATAGTATAGACATTTCATTTTTATTGTATCACAAGGCTAGAAATATCTTTTCAAGGGACTTAATCCATTTCTATGATACCACTGGATTAGTTGATCTACTAAATGACGAGGAATTATATCACATGAAACAATTCAATACAGGTGTATAATTCCATGGAAAATCATGTTTCTTTATCTGTGCAAGGTTATTAATCATAATCTGGGCCAAATAACCTAATATAGTAGTTATCTACTTAGTTACAACACTGGTTTTATTGGATTTCTAAATAGGGAAATTTCTACATTGATCATGAGTATTAACACCTTCATTATACCAGAAAATATTTATAAATAATTTTATATACTAAATTTGTTCGTAACATTATGAATTTTAAATTATAATTCATAATTCTAAATCTTGTATAATACATAACCTAAATTGAAAAATTATGCATTGTTAATCTCAAAATCATACACTAGGTTTATTTGGGGATATCTTTAAATCATAAAAATATTTTCAAACCATTCATAATGTTTTATAAATAAAATTTGAATTAACCAAATCATATCCCCTAGGAGTGTCAAACTAAGTGCGCATTAAGGGTATACTCACCATGTAATAGAATTATGGATGATATATACTCAAACCAACTCTTTTTGGGGTTATTACCACAAGATGAATTTGTATCAAAACCAAATCCACTTTTAGTATCTAGATAGGGATGTATTTCTAAGAAAACCCACATAATCTCTACCTTAAAAAAATTAGGATGTTATCCAACAATTCGAGATATATTTAAAGTTTATAAAAGGGTTATATTCCCTAATCTATGTTTTCCTAAATATAGTTCCCAATGTTTCTACTAAAATTTCTCTGAAACCAACTATAAAAACCTTGAGTCAAGTAACCCAGAGTTGGTGGTTACTACATTACATTAGCATAGATACAAGGGTTTTAATCCAAAATTATCGATAAGTTTATTTGTCTTGGAGATCCAGATATATACATAATACAAATTTTATATTGGTAATAAAATATAAAACATAAAAAAGTGAATGTTATACATCCTTGAAAATCATTCAAATATTTATTCTTCATAACCCAGGGAAAGGAAACAAAATAAGGGTGGTCTAAAATTATTTGTAAGGGTTACATATAGTGGAATACATCTTTATTAAATAAGGAATAATCAATATGGAAAGGTAAATAACTGAAAACAAAGATCATTTAATCAAAACTTTAGTACAAAATACATCCATGGATAATATCAATGAAAAAATAACTTGGATAATAAAAAAATGAATTCTAAATAAAGGATATTATTAATATTATATGTCATAATATCATACATCGTGATATCTATATTGTAAAGACCTTGCGCCAATTCAATTTAAAACTATGAGAAAACCTCCTCTTCGTTCTAATGGGGGTAATTTATAGGGTCCTAAAAACTTCAAAAAGGGAAGTAAATACTCCCACAAGAACCTTGTAGAGGAAAGAAATTATTCATTCAAATCCAGCAAGGTAAATGGATACAAGTGGGATCAAAAATTTGAGAACAAACTTGAAGAAATATAATTTTTCAAAGGGTTTTAGTGTACCATGTACCATAATTGGGAATGGTTTGCAGGGCGCCTAAATCACAAACAATCAGTATACCGAAGGTCCCGCAACACACTGACCCACAGGGTGATGGCCATCAAACCTAGGACACCATGAACTGTGTCGTTGGTGAAATCAAATGCAGAAATGTAATCCGCATAACATCACTAAAAATAAGCAGATTCATGGATGGACCAAGATGGAAGGGTTCCACAAACCACCTCTCGTGAGCCACAGCCTCTGCAAACCCTGGTTGATTGAGTCTTACGTGGGTTGAGATATATCTTCATGGGATTCCACAAATGGTTTCATGTGCCCACAAATATGATTTCCCCAGTACTCTATAAAAAGAGAACAAGAGTAATAGAAAAATAATGATTTAAATATGGGTGGAAGAGATCACAAAGGATACCTTAGATATTTGTATAAATACTTTAGATACGGAGAATATTCTGACTTCAGTTTCGAATCATCGATTAAGTGTGAACCATGAACCACTTTTTTTCAAGTATAATCAGTCACGAACCACAAAAATAAGTAAAGTAATAATAATTGGTGAACTATGAACCTAATTGGTGAAATAATGAACCATAAATCCCTTTCAGATGAATTCCCTATGAACCAGAGGCTCCAAGATCCTTCTTCAATTCAGTGCATCACTATGTAGATCGAACCCTATAATGCATACTGCATCAGTATGCAGATGGAACCTGGAGTGGCGTGGAAAACCACATCTAGGAATACATACCACTTTGGTACATGGTGGTCCTTACCCATGTTTTTTATTGCTTTGGTATGTGGATAACCCCTCTACCTGAATTGCATTACGCTACGAGGGGCTTCCCCCATCTCGCATGAGAAAACAGTACACAAAATGGGGTGTATTTGGGTGTCCTTCCCTCTAGCCCCAATCATGCCCCTCCACTACTATCCAACCCTTCTCCTCTATGAACTAGTCCACCGACATCAGGACAAAGCCTCCTCCAAAGCCACCCAACCTGTATGATTAGATGATCGAGTGCACCAACATTCCTTTCTAAATCTACATACCAAAGGTAAGAAAAGTCACAAAGGTTGTCCTCGAAACGGTTTGGACCCCCGAAATGTCTCTAAGTCTATATTATGAAGGTTACCTGAGGACCAACATTCGGATGCCAATGTGAACCTCCCCATTCTCGGGTTTATGGGTAACCACTGGCCTTTACCGTCAATGAGTGTGAGTGAAAATAAAAAAGTTCTCTCTTTACTTTCCACTTGACCAGGGATGGTGCTCCTCCCCTTTCCCAGAACCCGTAAAAGGGCACTCCTCCTAAGGTAAAACCCTAGCCTTCTATGAGAGGCATCACTCTTCACCCTCTTCACCTCAACTCAAGATGTTTCCAGATAAATCACTAGATGTAACTACCCTAGATATCAACACATATGAGGGTTTAATGCTTAAATCTCCCCTTTCCCTCTCCCATTGGGCTCGTGGCCATAACCTCTTCCACCATCGCCATCCTCCTTATCCATCAGTGGAGAGGATAATATGTTCCCTTGTTGAATCTTTCACATCCTCTTATTTCTCACACCGAGCATGACTAACATGGTCTTAGAGGTCTGTGATGATAAGTCATTGGAAAAACCCCAAAACTAACTATGAGAACTCTGATTCCTATTCCAACCAGGATATGTGTAATGGCCCGGACCTCTCCGGCCCATTCCTTTGTCAAAAAGAAGGTCACGAAGTGTTTTGGAGGGTAAAATGGACTTTTCCCACACTTTCCAGAATTTTGAAACTACACGCCGTGTAGTTTGATAACACGCCACATACCCCCTTTCCGGGTATACCCCGTGTTGCAGGCTGTGTCCTCACTGTGTGGAATAATGGGTGCATACCGTGTGTCTAGTTCTACACGCCGTGTAGTCCTTCCCCGCATACGCGTTACCAGTCAAACGGTCGTGTACCATGTTGGAGTTGTGTCCTTGCCGTGTGTAATAAATGAGTACACTCCGTGTGTCTAAACTACACGCCGTGTAGTCCTTCCACGTGTATGCGATACCCTCAAATCGTGTGTTGACCAGTCAACGGTCGTGGAGCCGTGTTGGAAGCCGCGTGGAGACCGTGTAAAATAACCGAGTACAAGCCGTGTACCCTAAAGTACACACCGCGTACTTTTCCTTTTATCACTTATAAAAGGAGGGGTCCCCTCCTCCTTTCAACTCACCCCCTCTCCTCCCCTTTCCTATGAGCAAAGCTCTCCCAAGAGACTCGAAGGCTCCTTTTCATCCCTAACTTCTTCGTCCGAGCTCCGATTTACGATCCGTCAGCGACCATGGGATCGTAACGACGAGGCAGAACTTCCGAACTTGGATCCGTTGTCTTTCCTTCAGCCTTTCCTTTCCGACTTCCACCCGAGGAGGTTTCTCTGGGACTCGACAGAAGTGACGGACGCCGACTGACTTCTTCTAAAGTTGATCTGGGGGAGCGATGTGACCAGAACCTGTTAAAGTAGGGATCTTACCTTTGTCTCTCTCTGTTTTGTGTATCATCCGAGGTGTGTATCCACTTGTTTTCATGAGAAATAGTTGAACCATTAAATGAAGATAATAACTTGTTAAAGAATGCGGTTGGGAAGTTTGTGATTGCTGTTACTTTATATCCTGTGATATTATGTTGTGAATTGAATAGTCTTATGCCTACTGAAAATCACAGTCGTTGGGGGCCTTTTCTTGAGAAATTAAATGTTTCCCTATCTTTTAGACCGTTTTTTGGATGGAAACCTTGTGGAACATGGAAATTGGTTAATCACATAAAGTTGACTGTTTAAAATCTGGAACCCTTGTGTGATCACCCCGACTGAAAAAAATGGAATAATGAACATGTGGGTGTTGTCTTGGATACGTGGAATGTGATGGGGGTGGTTTGTGGGTTGTTGTGGATTGGGTGAGCAGCGGGGCTGTAGTTGGCTTGGTTGTGGGTTGGTGTGAATGCTATGTTGGTGATGGGCAGCAGGGCTGCGATAAGTGGTATTAAAGAGATAATGATGTACGGTGCAGTTGTGGTTATGGAAGTTGGAAGCGGGGCTGCAGGGATGGGTTGAATGTGAACAGATTTGGGGTTGTGAATAATAAAATCGGAAGAGTTAATGAATGGTGGGACATGGTAATGAAACGGAATTAATAATCAATGGGTTGGTTGGTTGATAAGAAGGACATGGTTGTATTGTTTGTGTTTTCCTAACTTGATTTGTGGATGGCAAGGATATGTTTTACGAATGATCGATGCAGTTTGTTGTGGATAGTTGCCCAGTAGTTAAGGAACTAAATAAACTAATTCTTTTGAAACGTGAAAACCTAAATGGGGTTGGGGTTGTTTGTTGTATGCATGCTTCGTAGTAGCAGTGCTGAGGCACGTGCTCAGTTTCTCTGTTTAGACACCATAGGTTGGGCTGTGTGGTTGGTATGCAAAAATATAAATCTGTATCTTTTGTCTTTTATCACACCCCACCCATGTTGAGCACTTAGTGCCAAACACTCCAATTTCATGGGAGAGGGTGTTTTTCCCTTAGTTACTAGATCCTTCCTACTCCTTCTCCCCTAGGCTATGATGGCTTGAGGCGACCTTACACCTAAGACTCTTTGGGTAGGTTTCGATTGGGGTGGCTTTAGCCCAAGACTCTTCGGGCAGGTTCTACTATTTCCCAAGAATCTTCAGGATGAGGACTAGGTGTGTGCAGGCGGGATATGTGGTTGTGAGGCCCAGGTGTGTGTGGGTGGGATACGTGGTTGTGAGGCCCAAGTGTGTGCGGGCAGGATACGTGGTTGTGAGGCCCAGGTGTGTGCGGGCGGGATACGTGGTTGTGAGGCCCAGGTGTGTGCGGGTGGGATACATGGTTGTGAGGCCCAGGTTTGTGTGCGGGTGGGAAGAGTGTGGCAGCGTTAGGACGTTCACCGTTAGGAAGAGCAGCTAACTAAAGGGAAATGGTTCGGGGTACCCAATACTCTTGTTTCTTATATACTAATACCTGTTGTGCTTGTGTTTTTGTGAGTGTGGCTGGTGAGGTTGGGTGGATAGAATTCATTTTTAGGTTTCTTCTGTTGTTCTCATGGGACATTAGGATGTCTCCCAACTTGTGCACGAGAGCTTTAGGTTTCCCTACTGAATATACTTGTATGCTCACCCTACGTTTACTTTCAGGTTTCTAGGAGGACTACCAGGGCTGTGTGGGGCCCTACTAGTCGGACAGTTGGAGTTGTTGCAGTTGCAGTTCTCTTGTTTTCTTTTGGTATTGTACTTTGAGATTTCCTGTACTTCTACCTTGTTATAAAATTATTTAAACATACATGTGGGTTTGGTTTGGGTTTATTTATATACACTTGTTCTTTTTTTTCCTTTTTGGTGGTTGACTTGTCCTATTTCCCGATCCTAATAATAAAAAGGGTAATGCCTCCCATTTTTTTGTGAAAATTCATACCATTGGTGCTAGTCGCCACCCCAGGGCCTACTGGAGGCGGGACTCGGGGGTCATTATCTCCCTTCCACCACTGCCAGCTCTGGAGGGGCATCTTTGGTGGGAGGGGGTCATGACAGAATGGTATCAGAGGGATGGTTGAGAGATAGGATATTGTCTGGAGTTAGACAGAGTGAGGATTGCATGGGATGGTAGGGTGACAATTTTAGTCAATCATGGTGCGTGACATAGGCCAGGGAAGACCGGCTAGGACACGGGATTTTAGGGCCCCCCGTGATCCGATGCAAGGACTCTGAGACTATCGAACGACCAAGTGAGACTACATTGATTACGGGGTAGAGACTCTAGGGAAGGTACATGAATCATCATGATTGTGTTTTACTTTATTTGGGTATTCTGGGAAAGAAATTGAAATAAAATGATAAAATAAAACCTCGATCTTTTCCTTACTACTTGGGCTTAGGCGATCCCTATTTACCATATAGCTATGGAACTTGGACGTCGTCCCCAGGTGGCTCAGACGGCCGAGGCCTAGTAGATTCAGGCGGTCGATCAGCTGAGGATTGACCGAGAGGAGGAATATATCCAGTGGAAGAAGACTCTCCATTCTTTCCAGTGGCATACCCTCAATAATTACGAGGGTAGTACTTCAGATATGGAGATAGAGGGGTGGCTTGAGGATCTAGGGATCGCTTTTACCTTGATCCGTGCTCCGAGAGAGTACTGGGTTCCCCTAGCCGTCAGTCAGCTGAGAGGTGCGGCACGACAGTGGTGGACACTCTACCTCGGAGAGAGGATAGAGGAAGAGGTTCCATGGGCTGACTTTGAGAGTGAATTCCGAGAGGAATTCATTTCTTCCATGATCAAGGCAGAGAAGCGGAAGGAGTTACTCTCCCTTCAGCAGGGGAGTATGTCAGTACGAGAGCTGGGGATCAAGTTCAAGGATCTCCTACGCTTTTCTCTGGATCTCTTTCCAGATGAGGAGTCTCGGGCAAGATGTTTGGAGGAGGCCCTTCGTCCTTCACTCCAATATGCTGTCACCCCCTTCACCCTTCTGACGTACTTGGCGGTACAGAAGAAGGCAGAGGTTGTAGAGAGGATTCACTCACTGGGAGGTTCACCTCGAGATGGGATCCAGCCAGGCTTGTCGAAGGGGAAGGCAGTCAGCAGCAGGTCTCCTATGACGGGACCTTCCAGGTTCAGGCCAGTGGAGAGTAGGCCCCAGCAGTTCCAGTTCAGATCTTCGGGTCCTCGTCCCTTTTTCACGAGCCTA
The DNA here is from genome assembly GCA_963277665.1 of Viscum album. Classification (NCBI taxonomy): domain Eukaryota; kingdom Viridiplantae; phylum Streptophyta; class Magnoliopsida; order Santalales; family Viscaceae; genus Viscum; species Viscum album. The sequence goes on along the minus strand of OY728159.1, from coordinate 971,287,205 downwards.
GGACCAAGGGGTTTTTCTTGTGGAGGTTTTTGGCACGTTCAGAGTTGTTGCCCAACCCAAACTCAGTACGGTGGAGGTGGGCAGGTTCAGCGCCCACCTCAGCAGCACCAGTTGCCGGTGAGGCCCTTCCAGTAGAAGCAGGACCATGCTCCTCCGAGGGAAGACTTTGCGGGAGGAGTCTGACCTCAGGGTGCTCCTTAGTGACCTCGACCAGGGCGTGGTCAGGGAGGTGGATGACATCAGAGAGTTAGAGAAGCTGGATGTGGACAGTTGCACGCAGCAGAGTTGACAGCTCCACCAGGACCAGAGGTGGTGCGAGGTACGATTTGTTTGTTCAGCACTCTTGTTTCTGATTTGTTCGATTCGGGAGCCTCGCACTCCTTTGTTGCACCTAGTCTAGCCCATGCTTTGGGACTGCATGTAGAGAGACTTTTCATACCACTGGTGCTGAGTACACCAGTTGGAGGCCAGACCAGCGTATCTTGTGTTTGAAGGGGATGTGGGATGACGTTGGGATCACATCGATCTAGTGGGTACCTTCTTCTATTACAGATGCATCCATACGATGTCATCTTAGGCATTGACTAGTTGTTTTCTATTGGTTCCATTATCGACTGCTTCCGGAGAAGAGTCGTGTTCATCGACATGGATGGGCAGCGCGTATCTTTTGTTGGCGAGAGGATCTATCAGGTGGGAAGCCGACGTGTGGAGCCTCTCCTTTCCTTGTTAGGTGGGCTATCAGTGGTTCCAGCTGATATGGAGATGATGGATGTCCCGGAGGTTATCGGGGAGTTCCTAGATGTTTTTCCTGAGGAGTTTGTGACTCTACCCCCCCCCCCCGACGTGACATTGAGTTCGGGATAGACTTACAGCCTGGTGCCTGTCCGATTTCGATGTCCCCTTATCGGATGGCACCTTCGGAGTTGCGAGAGTTGCAGATTCAGATTGACGATCTGATGGAGAAGGGTTTTGTTCGACCCAGCGTATCTCCATGGGGTGCTCCGGTTTTGTTCGTGAAGAAGGCAGATGGTGGTCTCAGGCTGTGCATAGACTACCGAAGGTTGAACCAGGTAACGGTCAAGAACCGCTATCCCCTCCCAAGTATAGATGATCTCTTCGACCAACTGAGGGGAGAAGGTTGGTTTTCCAAGATTGATCTTTGAGTTGGATATCATCAGCTGAGGGTAAAGGACAATGACATCTCGAAGAAAGCTTTTAGGTGCAGGTATGGGCACTTCAAGTTTGTAGTGATGCCGTTTGGAGTTACGAATACAATGGCTGTGTTCATGGGACTCATGAACTTTGTCTTCTGGGAGTTTCTGGACCGGTTCGTCGTTGTGTTTATCGATGACATCCTGATCTACTCAAGGTCAGAGGAGGAGCACGTTGAGCATCTCAGGGAAGTCTTGGAAGTCCTTCGACACCACCAGCTTTACGGGAAATTGTCGAAGTGTAAGTTATTGACACAAGAAGTACACTTCCTTGAGCATGTGGTGTCTCAGCATGGAGTTTCAGTAGACCCGTCGAAGGTGGAGGCAATTGTTTCTTGTACAACACCCAAGAGCGTGAGAGAAGTTCATAGTTTCCTGGGGTTAACAGGTTACTATCGGAGGTTCATTTCGGACTTCTCTCGAGTTGCTTCTCCATTGATATCTTTGAAGAGGAAGAACCAGGTCTTCTTATGGAGCGAGTAGTGCCAGAAGGCTTTTGACTACCTAAAGGATAAGTTGGTCAGTGCTCCCGTACTCAGGTTTCCAGAAGAAGGGTTGTTGTATGAGGTGTTTTGTGATTCTTCTGGCCTTGGTCTGGGGTGTCTGTTGATGCAGAAGAAGGGAGTGATCTGTTATGGGTCTAGACAGTTATGCCCTCACGAGCGTAACTATGCCACCCATGACCTAGATCTTGCAGCAGTAGTGTTCGCACAGAAGTTGTGGCGACATTACCTCTTTGGGGAGTGCTTTGTGGTCTTCTCAGATCATAAGATCCTGTGTTATATCTTCTCCCAGCGTGACCTAAACTTACGGCAGTGGAGATGGGTTGAGTTTCTCCAAGACTGTGACTTTGAGATCTCTTACACTGAAGGTAAGGGCATCATTGTGGCTGATGACCTGAGTAGGAAGTCGCATCAGGAAGTGGTTCGGGGGTCCACTGATGCTTGGAAAGTTATGGGAGAGTTGCCTGCCTTGCACTTGGATGCCAGGGTAGAAGGTGTTAGAGGCTGTTTGTTTCAGATGACGGTGCAGTCCTCCTTGCTGCAGTAGGTGGAAGAGTCTCAGTGGGGGGACTCCAAGGTTAAAGTGATGTGGGATCCTGTCAATCAGGGGAACACTCCAGAGGGATGGTCAGAGGACAGCCGACATCAGATGTTCTTCCATGGAAGGTTGTTTGTTCTGGAGGCAATGCATGAGGGATTTCTCCGTGAGTTCCATAGCTCTGCCTTGGCAGTACATCCAAGAGTTTCAAAAATGTACTAAGGCCAGAGGGAACAGTTTTGGTGGCCCGGGGTGAAACGGGCAGTGGCGGAGTTTGTGGCTAAATTCCTAGTGTGTCAGCAAGTGAAGGATGAACACCGTGTTCCCAGTGGTTTGTTGCACCCTCTAGATGTCCCTGAGTGGAAGTGGGATGACATCTCAATTGACTTCGTCACAGGACTACCCAAAGCTCAGGGTGGTTATGATGCTATCTGGGTGGTGGTGGATCGACTGACGAAATCAACTCACTACTTAGAAATTAAGGAGTCAGGCCCGGTGAGTACCTTAGCACAGAGGTACATAGACGAGGTTGTGTGGTTTCATAGAGTCCCAAAGACTATCGTCTCAGATCGGGATACTCAGATTAACTCAATAGTCTAGAGGGGGTTACAACATGCTTTTGGCACCCAGCTACGCCTTAGCACTGCTTTCCACCCCCAGACCGATGGGTAGACGGAGCGGACTATCCAGACGTTGGAGGACATGCCGCGAGCATGCGTTCTAGATTTTGGAGGATCATGGGTATGTCACTTGCCTTTAGTATAGTTCGCCTACAACAACAGCTTCCACTCTACTATTGGCATGGCACCGTTTGAGGCTTTGTATGGAAGACCATGTCGTTCACCCATTTGCTGGGCATAGGTTGGTGAGACAAGTGCTCTTGGTCCAGAGGTAGTGCAGAGCACCACAGAGAAAGTCCTGCTTGTATGTGAGAGGATGAAAGCAGCTCAAGACCGATAGAAGTCTTATGCTGATCGTCAGAGGAGGCCCTTGGAGTTCGAGGTGGGAGATCATGTGTTCTTGAAGGTTTCCACTCGACGGGGGCAGCGGAGGTTTGGGAAAGAGAGCAAGCTCTCACCTAGGTTCATTGGACCTTTTGAGGTTCTGAGGTGAGTCGGCGAGGTGGCATATCAGTTAGCCCTTCCACCTCAATTGGAGAAGGTTCATGATGTCTTCCACGTCTCCCAGCTTCGTCGGTACTTACACGACGGCTCCCACGTTTTCGACTGGGGAGAGTTAGATATGGGAGACGACACGACCTTTGAGGAACAACCAGTCAGGATCGAGGACCGTAAAGAGAAGGTGCTCCGTGGATGAACCATTCCATTGGTTCGTGCGTTGTGGAGGCATGGCGGCCTCGTGGAGAGCACTTGGGAGTGGGAGACCCAGATGCGCGCTCAGTACCCAGAGTTTTTTTGACTTGTGTTTTCCCTTGTTCTTCTGAGCTTTGTGCTGATGTTGTACTCTATACCTTTGATATATGGAATTCTTGGCTTTTCAGTTGTGAGACCTTTTTGTTTCCTTATTCCCTAGTAGTGTGTAGAATGTCCGGATGTGTGGGGAAATGGAAAAACCTGATCCTTTATCGAGACGCATTAATGCGGATGCGATTGAACTCGTGCGGGCGAGTCAGTGCTGCCTAAAGCGGATAATATCTCGACGTAGGAGAAGGAATTTTTCCCCAAACCACATGTTCGGGAAGTGTGTTGGTTGTGTGGTGTTGGGGGTAGTGTGAGTTGAAGAATCCTAATGTATGAAAGTGGGAAGACCCAATTATTAATCGAGACGCATTAATGAGGATGCGATTAAAACCGTGCAGGGAAGTTAGTGCCGCCTAAAACGGATAATATCTCGACATAGGAGAAGGAATTCCTAACACATATGATTAGGTTTGTTGGTTGGGTTCCTGATATAATGAGGACACTAAGAGGTATCTTGTTGGGTTTCCTCTGGGTTGGTTTTGAATTCTCGGGGAAGAGAATGTTTTAAGAGGTATCTGATGTAATGGCCCGAACCTCTCCGGCCCATAACTTTGTCAAAAATAAGGTCACAAAGTGTTCTAGAGGGTAAAATGGACTTTTCCCATACTTTCCAGAATTTTGAAACTACACGCCGTGTACCCCCTTTCCGGGTATACCCCATGTTACAGGCCGTGTCCTCGCTGTTTGAAATAATGGGTGCACGCCGTGTGTCTAGTTCTACACGTCTTGTAGTCCTTCCCTGCGTACGCGTTACCAGTCAAACAGTCGTGTACCGTGTTGGAGCCGTGTCCTTGCCGTGTGTAATAAATGAGTACACGCCGTGTGTCTAAACTACACGCCGTGTAGTCCTTCCCCGCATATGCGTTACCCTCAAACCGTGTGTTGACCAGTCAACGGCCACAGAGCCGTGTTGGAAGCCGCATGGAGACCGTGTAAAATAACCGAGTACACGCCGTGTACCCTAAAGTACACGCCGTGTACTTTTCCTTTTCTCGCCTATAAAAGGAGGGGTCCCCTCCTCCTTTCAACTCACCCCCTCTCCTCCCCTTTCCTCTGAGCAGAGCTCTCCCAAGAGACTCGAAGGATCCTTTTCTTCCATAAATTCTTTGTCCGAGCTCTGATTTACGATCCATTAGTGGCCACGGGATCGTAACGACAAGGCGGAACTTCCGAACTTGGATCCGTTGTCTTTCCTTTCCGAATTCCACCCGAGGAGGATTTGCCGGGACCCGACAGAAGTGACGGACACCGAAGGACTTCTTCTAAAGTTGATCCGGGGGAGCGCTGTGACCAGAACCTGTCAAAGTAGGGATCTTACCTTTGTATCTATCTCTTTTGTGCATCATTAGGGGTGGGTATCCGCTTGTTTTCATGAGAAACAGTCAACCATTAAATGAATATAGTAACTGGTTAAAGAACGGGGTTGGGAAGTTTGTGATTGCTGTTACTTTATATCATGTGATATTATGTTGTGAATTGAATAGGCTTATGCCTACTGAAAATCACAGTCATTGGGGGCCTTTTCTTGCGCAATTAAATGTTTCCCTATATTTTCGATCGATTTGTGGATGGAAACCTTGTGGAACGTGGAAATTGGTTAATCACGTAAAGTTGGCTGTTTAAAATCTGGAACCCTTGTGTGATCACCCCGGCTGAACAAAATGGAATAATGAACATGTGGGTGTTGTCTTGGATACGTGGCATGTGATGGGGGTGTTTTGTGGGTTGTTGTGGATCGGGTGAGCAGCGGGGTTGCGGTTGGCTTGGTTGTGGGTTGGTGTGAATGCTATGTTGGTGACGGGCAGTGGGGCTACGATAAGTGGTATTAAAGGGATAATGATGTATGGTGCAGTTGTGGTTATGTCGGTTGGCAGTGGGGCTGCGGGGATGGGTTGAATGTGAATAGACTTTGGGTTGTGAATAATAAAAGCGGAATACTTAATGAATGGTGTGACGTGGTAATGAAATGTAATTAATAATCAATGGGTTGGTTGGTTGATAAGAAGGACTTGGTTGTATTGCTTGTGTTTTCCTAACTTGATTTGTGGATGGCAGGGATATTTTTTATGAACGATCGATGCAGTTTGTTGTGGATAGTTTCCCAGTAGTTAAGGAACTAAATAAACTAATTCTGATGAAACGTGAAAACCTAAATGGTGTTGGGGTTGTTTGTTGTATGCATGCTTCGTAGTAGCAGTGCCGAGGCACGTGCTCAGTTTCTCTGTTTAGAAGCCATAGGTTGGGCTGTGTGGTTGGTATGCATATATATATATATATATATATATCTGTATCTTTTGTGTTTTATCGCACCCCACCGATGTTGAGCACTTATTTCCGAACACTCCCATTTCATGGGAGATGGTGTTTTTCCCTTAGTTACTAGCTCCTTCCTGCTCCTCCTCCCCTAGGCTGTGATGGCTTGAGGCGACCTTACACCTAAGACTCTTCGGGTAGGTTTCGATTGGGGTGACTTTAGCCCAAGACTCTTCAGGTAGGTTCTAATGTTTCCCAAGATTCTTCAGGATGAGGCCCAGGTGTGTGCGGGCGGGATACATGGTTGTGAGGCCCAGGTGTGTGCGGGCGGGATACGTGGTTTTGAGGCCCAGGTGTGTGCGGGTGGGATACGTGGTTGTGAGGCCCAGGTGTGTGCGGGCGAGATATGTGGTTGTGAGGCCCAGGTGTGTGCGGGCGGGATACGTGGTTGTGAGGCCTAGGTGTGTGTGTGGGCGGGGAGAGTGTGGCAGCATCAGGATGTTCGCCGTTAGGAAGAGCAGCTAACTAAAGGGAAATGGTGAGGGGTTCCCAATACTCTTGTTTCTTATAAACTACTACCTGTTGTGCTTGTGTTTTGGTTAGTGTGGCTGGTGAGGTTGGGTGGATAGAATTCCTTGTTAGGTTTCTTCTGTTGTTCTCACGGGACATTAGGATGTCTCCCCACTTGTGCACGAGAGCTTTAGGTTTCCCTACTGAGTATACTTGTATGCTCACCCTACGTTTACTTTCAGGTTTCCAGGAGGACTACCAGGGCCGTGCGGGACCCTACTAGTTGGACAGTTGGAGTTGTTATAGTTGATGTTCTCTTGTTTTCTTTTGGTATTGTACTTTGAAATTTCTTGTACTTGTACCTTGTTATAAAATTATTTAAACATGCATGTGGGTTTGGTTTGGGTTTATTTATATACACATGTTCTTTTTTTTCCTTTTTGGTGGTTGACTTGTCCTATTTCCCGATCCTAATAATAAAAAGGGTAATGCCTCCCATTTTTTGTGAAAATTCATACCCTTGGTTCTAGTCGCCACCCCGGGGCCTACTGGAGGCAGGACTCGGGGGTCATTATCTCCCTTTCACCATTGCCAGCTCAGGAGGGGCATCTTTGGTGGGAGGGGGTCGTGACAATAGGTAGGGTGCCTGCTTGAAGGCTCGAGCTCAAAGGGGTACCCTTCCCAAAGGTTAACCCAATTGTTTCCCCAATAAATGGGTCTACTCATAGGTGTAATCCCCAAGATAAATAAACCATGAGAAATCTAATTCCCACCAGAATTGAGATACATAGGATGCTTTTCCAAGGGCTGAGCTTAAGGGACGTTCTCCTCAGAAGTCAGTCCCGATAAAATGTTCCCCCAAATTCGAAAGGTACCCTCCTAGTTGTAAGTCCCAATAACTAAACTATGTGGGATATGATTCCTCTCATGAGGATATGTATGAATACAGTCATATGGGTCTTCCCCCAACATCAAACCATCTTCCATCCCTCCTGGATGACGATAAACTCTAGAGCACCTCATTGCATGGCCTATGTCAACAATGTCTCTGTAGCATCAAACCATGTATATCCATGATGATCCTGCAACCCAAGGGTAACCTATAGATACACTCTTCAGGAATGAAATGAGGATTCACAAACATATGAACATGGATTAAATATATAATAGAATCTTGTAGTAGGAAATAATTCCCCTCAAAAGGGTGTGATTAGCCCAACCTCTCATCCTCTCGACCAATGGAGTCCTTAAGTGTAGTTGGCTAAATAGTCATCCAATGAGTCCTTGCATTTGGAATGATGGTCCATAAATCACAGATACCAGGGTATTTGGGTGTTTCTGGCTCCACAAATAAACCTGTTGGAGACCATCCAAGGAAATATTATCCTAAGAGGACCAATTTCACAAATACTTAACCCCCTACAATCACCTGCTGGGACCAATCGATTGTGGTACCTCCTTCATAATCCAAAAGGGGATATACTGCCCAGTCCCCGTGGCGCCTCTCTAATTCCACCTAAAGGATAACAATGCGTATTAGACTGAAACTAAAATGGTGATGTGAAAGTCTCTATAATAATAGATAAATGTTTGTCACCTTTCAAACCAATTTGCATTTCCCCAAATGCACTACCTCGGGTCAAAACAGTATCATAGTTAGGATCTATGATTTTTCAAATTTCTAGTAAGAAACACTTATGTAAGGAATTTTCACTCTTATATTATTTCATGAATACCCTCACATATTGATGTAATTTTTTTCCTTTTCTACATTTCTATATATACTACAACAAGTAACTTATATAATATCTAATGAACACTTAAGTATTAAGGTAATTTTTTTTTACTTTGTCGCATTTTAGTGTAAGCTACATAAAATATATTACATATGCTCTAACATATTTTACATATCACGATGAGTTCATAGATTTGTTATATTTATATATGAAATATGTCATATCTTACGGATTCCTCAAATATCATACATATCAATATAATATTTTTCCTTTACCAATTTCAATATACTTCAACATACTCTAGGATATATTACATTCCAATAAAAAAACTTACATACTATAAGGAATATTCTTTTGTATCATAGTGTAAACTCCTAGGGACTTTTAAAATTCTTTAGCTTAATCTCAAAGTACTTATTACATATCATCTTGAAAAAAACTTACATATCATAGCATCATCTAACAATTTTCCTATTATTTTTTTTGAGTAAAATAAAAATATATTACTTTTGAAATCAAGACTTCTTAAAATCTAATCATAACCTCTTCAAACCTAAATAGATATTCTTTAATCACTTCAAAACATCTCAAAACAACCTAAATAACTTTATAAACTATCAAAATGTTCCCAAATATCATCAATATCATTTTCAAATCCTTACAACATATGAGTACCTAACTTTGGGTCCTTCAATGGATCTCCACTAACTCAACACTTCCTTATTTGAACTAAGCCTTATCCAGATATCTTCTAAGTGATATGATTCATTTAATACAATAAACTTTATGCATGACAATCCAAGGATGGATTATAAATGTTCCCACTTCCATTCATAGCCATCTTTACTCAACTCCTACAGTAGACATATATTCAAAATAATTTTAACTTGTAGTACAAAGTGATTTCATATTCCAATAGAACTTATCATTGATTCACATTAAAATATCGTCTCTATAATGACCAGATATATAATGGGATTATCCCTTGAGTCTTTATTATTACAAGCTCTAAACAATAATTATCATTTACCATTGTCAAGGGAAGAATCTTATTCATATTCACTACCATAATATGAATGAATCTTCCTTATCATATCAAATAATAGGTATCTTTAATTCAAATGATCCATATGATGTCTAAGCTACATCACATAGCTCAACCTCTTCATTTATTGGGATCTTCCTCTATTAACTAACACATATTTATGGCTATCTTACTCATTAATAACAAACACAATCACCATAGTCCATTGGGATCTTAAATATAACCCTTTGGATTTATTATTGACACCCTTAACTACCTCATATAAATTAAAATCAATATTTATTTAATAGTTATCCTTTTATATCCCCTTCATGAAAAATAAATAAAAAATTTAAAGGGTGAGGAAAATTCCTATTCATATCATGATTCAAGCATGAATTGAAATATTATATTCCCCCTTTAGTCTCCCCCATTTTGAGTGTAAAATCCTGAATAATTTAAGAGAAGAGTGGCATCAAAATTCACTTATCAAGGATCCATCAATTAATCCAATCTAAGTCTTTGTGAGCTAGAGCGGTGTATAATGTAAGAGTGATTAACCTTAACATCAAAATTATCCATAGAAATATCCAGTATGTGATAAAGAATCAAATTTATTTTTTCAAGGGCTGTACAAGTAAATTTTTTAACGAAATTATATCCTACACTCAATTCAATAAGAACATAAAAATTATTTATGTTCAAGTAGATTACTTCCTGTAACATCCCACACATCACCCACTGTCTTAGGAATAGGTAGAGGTGATATTAACCTTAGGTGATGTCCCCATGATACCAAAGGATGAAAATAAGTGTGAAGGTAATGCAATATCATTATGAGATAATTTTCCCAAATATGAGAATAGTGATGTCTCAGACCCAGTTCACTACTGAGTAATATAACCTAATTGGCCACATGGCCTCAAGTGCACCACCCCATATTCCAGAGACTACTGAATAGAAATAAGGGCATAGGGTGTGTCTTTGGGGAGACTATGTCTTCTGGTCATAGTGGTGCGTAATGATGAAAATATGAATAAATAATTAAAGCAAGGTAATAATGAATAAGGTATAAGATACCATCATAATCATTAAAGAAATAAATAATCATTAAAAGTTATAAATCATATCATATACAAAATATGATTGCATGTCCCTAATAAATGGGGAAACATACATACATTAAAGTAGGTAAGAAGTAAAATACATGGTATACAAAATAATCAAAAGGGGTAAAACTATTTAATAATCCCAATCACTAGTTCTATCATCTGCTACTGAGCTCCCATCCTAAAATAAGAAGTCATGTATCCAAAGAGGGACACTTCCCTTTCTCCAAACTTTTGATCATATAATATGCTCAGGTGCCAATGGTGGCTCAGATAGGTTGTGAGATAAATCATAGTAGGCCACCACCAATGACATATATAATGAATCCACTCTATAAATATAAATTATATAGTGTACAGGTATATCAAAAGTAAAGTAATGCAAAAACTAAACAACCCATACCTACATCAGCCTCAGCTGGTGTATCTAAACATGCATTATTTTAATTAATTGAGATTTATTTTATAATAAGAGGATCATATAAAGTTCTTAGCAGTATTATAAAATATAATGATAATAATAGAGGATCCAAAGTGATAAAAAGTCACCCTTAACCTTAGAAGGTCGATCTAGCTCATGGTATATAACTGAGAAGCCTAGTATATGGTACTAAGTGTAATCCAAGAGGAACCCTAAAGTAATTCCACTAGAAGAGTTTATAACAAATTCTATAGAGCATATCCATAGTAAATCCAAGGAAAATCATTACTGGGCCCATGGAGAATCATCCAAGGCATCGTATGTTCATATATGTCAAGCTATATCCAAGGAGTGTATCTAAGGAATTCTAATTTTAGAAGAGAAAGAAAATGGATACTATGGAATCGTGTTGGTAATCCAATAATATACAAAGACCATGTTCCAAGGTGGTTATCTCCCTTCAAAAAAGGATCAATGAATCAGAATGGTGTCCTCTGAGTGGTTAAGGAATTCCCTTGGGAATCCCAAGCTATCTCAAGTATAACCATTCCTATAAAGAAGAAAAATTTCCATATACAATAACCACCTTATAAGTTATATATATATATGTTACAATTCATTTAATTCCATGTAATACTCATACTGGTTATATTTTCATTACGTTAATTGCATTATCATTCATCAAACATGACCAGGCAAAACACATACATGCAACCAATTATCAAATTAATTATAAAGGATAATTTCTAAGTGATATATATACAAAATAAATAGAAAATTTCCATTTAAAAATTAAATTATCATCTATTAAATTAAAGCACTTACTTTATTAGAGTTCAATTGATCACACCTGAATAATGTTCTGAATTATCACAATATGAGTCAAAAAGGCACAACATGGTACACACCCTAAATGGGTGGTCATCATTGATGTATCAACATCAAATGATATCAAAATGTCTCATTGGTCCTCAATTTTCAATTTAAACAATTTAATTAAAGTAGATAAATTTTTAGGATCAAGTCCTAGTGAAACTGGCATGTGCACAATGATGACAATTTATAAACATCAATAGTTTGAGGTAAAAGTCATAGACCACCTATCTTAAAAATACTGTAGTCTCCTCATCTATTATTGGAATTTGGTTTGGTCTAGATTAGAAGAAAATGGAGAAACATAAAATTTCCTTGAAAATAGGTCATTTTATCTTGTACCAAAATAACTTCATCAGCAACAAGACAAATGATGAAAAAGAGATAAAGGAATGGAGATATTACTAGTGGCTATCCAATGGAATAGAAGACACTTGAATTAGATTATAGATGGAGATATAGGATAAAATCATATATTTAGTCAATGTAAGGGATGCTATGTAAGAGATCCTACATGAGGTAGAAGAGAGGGGAGATGGGTAAAGAAAAATAAAGGGGTTCTGCCCCTTTAAAAACAACCCACGACAAATTCACGTCTTATAAAATAATTCACTCTGTGAATTCATCAAGCCATGGGTCTAGCCCAACCAATTAAAATCTTGAATTTAGAATTCATGTTATGAATTACTTAGGTTAGAGGATCTGGGAAGATTAATATACATAATGAATTACAAATTCACATCCTGTGTTTGTTTTGCAGCCCGACTCCAACCCCATTGCTACCTTCCCAAAAACTAACCGCTCAACTATCCCAATTGACCAGTCACCAGGTATAATCCATAATCATAAACTCAAATAGAGTTTACCAAAATTTAAAAGATTCATACCTTAGGTGAAAAATAGGTTCTTATAGTCTTTCCCCCTTAAAGAAACTCATCCATGAGTTTCCCTTCCAAAGGTGGTAAAGCTTCATCTGAGAATAACTTCATCCACTGAGCACGTACGTTGACCTCTCTCTTCCAATTATCATCATGCACATGACCTTGATTACATATAACTCATACTATTGGAACATACCAACATTGAATATCCTTTGTTCTACTATCAATGATATGAATGTGATAGTCCTGAAAATAAGCATCATCATCCAATTCACTATCCTTGTAATCAGAAGTATGAGACATGTCGGCATGGTAATGGAAAATATATGAAACATAGAAAACATAGTGCATGGTATGGTGCCTTTAAAGTAACAAAACCTTATATTCTACTTTCCCAACTCTATATAAGATCTCAAAAGGACCAAACAATTATTTTATAGCTTTAATTGTCTATGTATCCACATATTCCCAAGCCTGGGTGATAATTTCAATAAAACATGATCCCAAACCTCGAACTCCATAGGACATAGAAGGTGATCAGCATAAAATTTCTATCTTGAATGAGAATTATACATCCCATTTCTGATAAAATATACCTACATTAAAATTTCCTACATGATATGGGGACCAAGTAGTGCTACCTTCCCTAGATCTAACCAGAACGTAGGTGAATGACATGGACTATCATATAAGTCCTCATACTGAGCTATCCAAATTGCTTCCTAAAAGTTATTATTGTAGTAAAAATTGAAAAATGGTATGTGTTTCTCCCAAGAACCCCAAAAATCAAGGAATAATTCTCATATTATATACTCCAACACCTATATTTTCTATTCTTAAAGCCATCAGTTTGAGGGTTAAAAGTCGTTCTTAGAAGCACCTGTGTACCTAAATCTTTCTGTAACCCTTTCCAAAAACTCAATGTTAAATTAGTGTCCCTATCTGAAATAACAGTATGAGGGACCCCATGTAGGTTTATAATATCAATAATATATAATCAACCAATATTTTCCACTGATAAGGTCTCCTTAATAGTAAGTAAGTGGGTTTCCATTATTAGCCTATCGTTAACTACCCAAACTATGACACTACCTCAAGGTGGCCTTAGTAAACTAGTCACAAAATCCATAACGACATCATCTCATTTCCATTATAGGACTGATAAGGGTTGTAAAAAACCAGAAATCCATTGATGTTCCACCTTCACCTGTTTATAGGTGGAACACCTAGTTATAAAACATATGATATGACATTTCATCACATGCCACCAATAATGGCGGTGCATATCAATGTACATATTAAAGATACCAGAGTGCACTGCCCACTATGAAGCATGGTATTATTACATCATATCCTCTTATATGTCTTTAGGAATCCATATATTTTCATGGATATTCAATATATCCTCACCGTTGATAGACCAATCGGGAGGTGGGTCCTCACCTAAAATACTTTCCCATAAGACCAAACCTTCAGGGTATGAAAACCGTCTTCTCTTCACCATATAAAGGGGTAAAGAGGCAAGTGATAAGGATGTAAGAAATGGTCACTTATGACTCACTTGAAACTCCATTTGCATATTATAAAATATTTAAATCAACTTTCATTCACCACTAGCTTCCTAAAATGCTTGGGTCCTAGTTTTCCAGCTCAACACATCTGTTGTTGTATTACCATTTCCAGGTGTATAGGCAAGCTCAAAGTCAAAATAATGAAGGAATTAAACCCATATTCACCACCTAATATTCATGTCATACTCTATGAAGATATATTTTTGGTTCTTATGTTATGTGAAAACCAAAAAAATGTTCTCCCACGAGATATTGTCTCTAGTAACACAAGAAATTAGTAACCACTATAAGTTCGATGTCATGGATCAGTTAATTACACTCATGAGGTCTCAAATGATGAGACATGTACTCAATTACTTGATCCTAATTCATTATTAATACACCCAAATCAATTCCTTATGCATAAAAAAACATGGTATAACCTCTATTAGGATCTAGAAGAATCATAATTTTTATTGAAGTATGCCTTCATTTCATCTCCTAAAAAGATTTCTCAGAAAATTTAGATCATGAGAAATTCACAACCTTATTATTCAAATTGGTAAGAGTTTCCTCAAGTTATGATAATTCCTCAATAAAATTCCCTTAATGTCCATATATCCCCAAGAAACTCCATATATAGAACATTTTCTTGGTATCCTCCTAGGAAAAAAAACTCCCCTTTTATGGGTCAACTAATACTCCTGATTCTAAGATAATACAACCTAATAAGTGAACCTTGCTGATCTATAAGTGGAACTTTATGGTCTTATCATATAACTGATTCTCTCTTGTGGAATTAAATACAATATAAAGATGTTTATCACGGTCACTTCGAGTATGATAATACACAAATATTTCATCCAAAAAAAAACATGACAAAGGAATCCTAGTAGGGTTGGAAAACCCTACTCATCTGGGCCATGAAAATAGTGGGCATGTTTTAAGACTGAATGAAATAACCAGGTACACATATAATCCTCATTGAATTCAAAAATTCATATGTGGTATATCTGAAGGCCTAACTCAAACCTGATGATATCCCAATTTAGGTTGATCTTCTAGAAGAATTTATATCCTCAGTTCTAGTTGAATAGATCACCTATTTGAGGAAAAGGATATCATTTCTTAACTATAAGATAGTTCAACTGTCAGTAATTCATAAAAAACATGAGGTTTCCATCCTCCTTGGAACAAATTATAGGTGAAAACTAAGGATAGGTACTAGGTTAGATAAAACCCTTTGATTCCAAGTATTTAAGTTATCTTTTGAGCTTCTAAAGCTCGGTAGGTGCCATCCGGTATGGGGGAATAGATACTAGATATTCTCCAAAAATAAGATCGATTGTAAACTCTACCTCCCTCTCTGGGGGAAGTCCAAATAATTAATTTGAGAAAACATCCCCAAAATGATCCACTATCGAAGAAAAATCTAACAGAACCATTGTATGATCATCCAAGAAAAGGTTGGAAATATGGGATATCAATTCTCCTAGACCATGATGATCTAGTCCGAATTGACCAGCTTGGACATCCCATTCCCCCCAATGTATATACCTATCTCCCCCAGACAGTGTGAAATTCATCCTTTGGTGATAACATTTAATGTGGGCATAATAAGACAAAAGATAATCCATCCTAAATATAATATCAAACCCTATCATCTAAAGGATAATAAAATTACACAAAATGTGATAACCACCAATCTCAATGGGATATACCTTTCATTGGTGTATACCTTTTGACCTTACACCCAATAGTGTTTCCAGTGTCATCACCCCAAAAAATTACTAAATTTGAATCCCAAGACTTTCCATGATTGATACATAGATAAAGGATCATGATCCACCTTTATCAAACACGATAGATATGATAGTAGCGGCTACTATAATAATAACTCATAAAGTATATTTTCTTTCCATATTCTCATTGGGTATCTATTATAATGAATACGACTATCCTAATCCTTGGCCTTGAGCTATAATTGGACTACCCTAATTAGGTATTATTTTTTGGCACTAAAAATTAGATGTTGGGATACCTCAACCTCAAACTGCTCCTCATTCTATTTGGACAGTGATACTCTAGATTCCAACCTTACATGAAGTCACTAATACTGCTCCAAAATGTGGAGTTGTTGTAGGTCTTATTCTACTAGAAACCGGTAGAAAGGTTTAGTAAAACCTTTTATGATAAACCATCTAGAAACAAGAATGGAACTTCAGTGGGTCTCTATCATACTGTGGTTTCACATTCCCCTTCCATCCACACTGATAGATTACAATAGAGGTACTAGTGAAGATATGATGACCACCATTTTTTTGATGAGAATTCTCAAGGAGACTCTTCCTACTAGTAGAATAACCACTACCCTATATTGATAAGGAACCCATGTTCCCTATATTATCAACTTCTCTCAAGTTGAGATAGATGATAAGAGTTTACTTAATGATCTTAGAAATAGTAGATAGGCGGAATACATTCACCTGAGATCAGATGGAATACCTGATCCCATCCTTAAAATATATTATGTATAATATATCATCATATACAAGAATCGTTGAAAATAATTGAATATCAGTAAAGTGCGCTAAATAGTCCATGATAGACATAAAACCTTACTCCATGTGTTTGAACTCCTTGGATCAGTTAGCTCTCGGCGCCTCAGGGAAAAATTAATCCTAAAAGGTGGTCTAGAATTCCACCTAGACTATTCCCTAGTGATGGAGAACCAGAGTAACCACATCCCACCAGTGTTTGGCAGAATCACACAGTATGTAGGTGGTGACCTTGACCATCCTCACTGGAGGCATCTCTAAATTCTCTAAGATAGCTAAAATGGATTCTAGCTATGAATCAGCAGATTGGGGACTGCCATCCCCTAAGAATATGGGAGGATTCTACTACTGGAACTCACAAGTAAGATCATACATCATAGGTGTAGGTTGTGGATCACCCTACATAGATTTCATCAATCATAAGAAACTCTCTTGAAGCTGTAAATCAATTCCCAACTCAGGGACAACAGGTGGTACCACAAGTGGAACTCCTAGAGGTAATACCGGTATCTTGGAGCCCATTATTTCTAGAGCATGATCGTTACCACCCTCCTCAAATACAAATCGGGGACCACATGGTGGCATAGCTCTACAAATTTCAAGAACATGACTCAGAACAAGATTCAATAAAATTACATAGAGATGTCTCAATTGGAAAGAAAAATGAATCAAGTCCCAACAACCAACTTTCACTTTTAGAAGTAGGATAAACATAGGGGCTCACTAGCCAATGAATAAAATCCCAGTTACATAGGTATAAGGTATGGGTATTTGTAAGTATTTATATTTTCAACCATAGGGGTTCTGGTATATGGGAGGGTTCAATTGCAAGTTAAAGAAGAAAAAAATCATTAAGTTTCACTTTACCTTCCCATTTACTAGTAATCATTTTACTTATAATTCAAAAAATACATTGTAATTTTGTATGTACGTATATACATAATACATGGATCAATTAAATGGACTTCCATCCTCAGTTTAAAAAGGCCCATACACTTTATAAATTGATATTGATATCATGTAATTGTATCCATCCCCCATTATATTTGGTCTCAGAATATAATAGGTAAAATATGATGTCCTGATTCCATGAATTACCCTTTCCAATTTATAATGGAACATACTCTTAGTAAATTATAATTGGTACTCATATAATAACATCCAAAGTTTAGATCATGAAACTAGGGGTACATAGCATACATGGATTGAAATTATCTATTTAATATGACACCATCAAGCTATATAGTAAAAAAACATTTTGGTTGATGATGATATTTTAAACACCCAATTTCCCTTTCCAATGGAAGACTTTATTGGCACATTCATATATCACAACAAAGGAACACTCAACAATAACAACAAATAAAATAAATATAAGAAATTAAATTCAAAAATATGGAATATAATATGCATGGAATGTGAATCCATAGGTGAATATGATGATTCATGTAGAAATTCTCCTTTCCATACTAAGTCAAGGTATAATCTCTATAAATCATAACAAATAAAACAATTCATGTTCATCACACAATACTGAAAATATATCAACTATAACAGGTAGAATATAAAACAACAATTTCATATTCCTAGGAAACATGGTTTTTACCGTGAATATGGGTTAGCTACTCCCAAAAATGACTTATTAACAAGTTATAACATGTTCCCGCTCTCCTATAAAAATTCCCAAACAATAAGGCAGGAAAAAAAGCCTCTGATACTACTTTGTGACATCCTAGACCTGGTTCACTCCTGAGTAACCAAACTCAGTTGGCTACTTGGCCTCAAGCGTGCCTTCCCATATTCCAGAGGCTGTCGACTAGCAACGATGGCCTAAGGTGTGTCCATGGGGAGACCATGCCTTCTAGTTAGATTAGATAATAGTAGTGAAAATTTTAATAAACAATGGAATCATGGTAATAAGGAATAAGTCAGAAGATACAATAATAAGCATAAAATAAAGAAATAATCATCAAAAGTTATAAGTTGTATCATGTATAATATATGATGGTATGTATCTACAAAAAGGGTAAACAAACATACCTAACAGAATACATGCATTAAAATTCATTGTATACAAAGGAATAAAAAGGGGTAAAAACTATCCATGAATCTTGAGCACTGGATCAGTCATATGATACCAAGAACACATCCTAAAATTAGGATTCAGGTGTCCAAATTAGTATGTTTTCCTTAGTCAACATCTGAGATCATATAATCTACCCAGGTGCCAATGACAACCCAGATAGGGTGTGAGATAAATCTCAGTAGGCCACCACCAAAAACATCTATACCAAATCCAGACTATAAATATAAACTATTGTTGGCACCAAAATATGTGCAGAAGGAAAGGACATAAAGAAGAAACCCTTCCCAAAGGGGATAACTCATGAATCCAGTTCGTAGAGCCCCTCAGCACCGTGCCATTTCTAGATCCCCACAGCACTGTGGCCAATGCGAATTCAAAACCCCTTATGTAGTCACCATGGAGTAAATAGGCGGGCGGCTCCATGGCTACGACGTAATTGAATAGGTGCATCGCACCCTGGAGGGAGACAAATCAACCTTTTCGAACCCGTCAAACTGAAAATAATCCTCTACAAGTGTCGCGCAGAGCACCCTAGAGAGCTCCATGCTGAGGAGAGGATGACTATCAACTCTACAGTTATGATAAACTTGACACAATCCATGACTGATTGTTGAGCACCTTGTGGCTTCACGCCAAGTTTTCCCTACTTCGTGCCACCCCTCAATAATAAATATAGGGCACCCACTCGTTCCCAAAGGACATATACTCAAACCTTTATCCTTCTCTGCTCTCAAATCGCTAAGCAAATTTTTCTCTACGAAACCTTGAGAAAAATGATATCTTCTAGGTACTTGAGCATTGCGAAGAACCCTTACCTTAGCTTAAATATAACCTAAATTCAATCAGGGATGCCCTTCACAGAGCCCACGTTCCACCGCAAAAAAAGGAGACCATCATGGGGACTCGGGTATTTGAAAATCACTCATGATTCGTGAATTACCCTCTATGCACATGTAAACTGTATGCTACGGAAGGTTCAATGTGATTCGAGAAGTACATTGCTTTGAAGTTCTATGCTTTGCAAGGTACCCATTCTTCACAAAGTCCTACTATGAGAAATTCTTTCAATTTCACGAAGCACCCTCCATATGCACCTATTACCTATGCCTAGTCTAGGATACCCCACTTCACAAAGCATACCCCTTCACAATGCCCCTCCACTACATGGGTCACCAGAGCTTCACAAGGTCCCTTCCTACGAACCCACTTTCTTCGCAAACCCCTCTCCTATATGACCCTCCAGGTTTGTACAAAGTGATTTCAAGGTCCCTTGGGCAGTGATTTACATTGATTTTCTTAGACTTTTTCTTATTTGAATAGGCATGCTCATGGATATTGCTTCTTCACATAGCCACGCTAATGTGGTCCCCTTAATGGATCACTCCACAATACCACCTATCCATGACATTGCTGGTGCCTTCCCTTCACCAAGGGTTAAAAAATGTCAGTTATGTAACTAATAGGGGTGCAGAGTGAACCCACCACAACTAAGCTACAAGAAGTTAAACTGCCAAGCACCATTGTCCATAGCACATGACATTAAACTATGGCCTCGCCCTATGCAATACAAATAGGGTGTCTCGTCTCGGACATTCTCCATGCCTTCTTATCTCCACGAGAGTGAGATCTTCCTCACATGGAATGAGATCCTCTCTACTAGAGCGATGCCTGTCCACAAGGAAGTTAAACCTTCTTGGTGTAATCCCCTAGCCTTTCTTGCATGAGGTAGCACCTCTACTCCTCCTCTCTTATTCGGTGCCAAATACTAGAAGAGAGATGGGCACTGGGACTTTCGTTACCCTATCTATCCCCTTCTGGGATTTGTCTCTATTAGGCCTCCATCCAATATTAAGTCTCAATCTCCATCTCCCTGGGCCGCTAACCACGCATAAGCCCATATTTCCTCTTTGGACCACTAACCACACATAATCCCCGCTTCACTCCCCACATATGCACCTTTTGTGATGTGATCTTCAGGTCTTTACTGCCTCTTGTTTCTCATACCAAGCATGACTCACATGGTATTAGAGTATGAATTGACCATGGAATACTTATTGAGCCTCTATAGCATGTAATACACAAACCATTCAGAACTACATGAATTTTGATCCTTGTCTCCAAGGAAAGGTACGTAGGAAGCCTCCCTAAGGTTCAAGCCCAACACCTACTTGTCCTGACCCCTTAACGTCAGTTCACCATTTTCCTTCATGACGTTAAACTATATCCACCATTCCAAACTATGTGGTATTTGATCCTTGTCTACTAGGAAAGGTACGTAGGAATACTTCCTGAGGTTCAATCCCAACACCCATCGGTCCCAACCAATGCACATCGATCCACCCTCTTTCTACATGACATTAAAATGCATTCCCCTCTCATCCCATAAGATGTTAAACTACACCCATTCGAACTACATGGGTTTTGATCCTTGTCTCCCAGACAAGGTATGTCGGAAGCCTCCTCGAGGTCCAACCCCAATTGACGGTAAGACGTTGTGAATCCCAATTGACGATAAGAAATTTTATTTCCCAATAGATAGTTAACCATTTTGTTTTTAAATTGACTGTAAGTCATTGTGTATCCCAATAGATGGAAATCTGTTGTGATACCCAAGCAACTGTAAGCCATTGGAACCCCAACCAATGGTAAGACGTTGGAACCCCAACCAGCGGTAAGCCATTATAGTCTGCAATAAATGGTAATCCATTGTAGTCCCCTTCATTGGGACCCACATATCTAGTCCACCCATGTGGCGTTAGAACAAACTGGGATTCTAACCATGTGTAAGCCCCGACATGCCTTTGGGTCGCTATCCTCTGCACACACCCTGATTCCATGCCCCATCCTGAACTACATGGACTTTGATTCCCTACCGCCTAGATATGTAGAAATCCTCCCTAGGATCAATCCCATCACCCATGTCTCATCCTGGTCTCTCTCTTGTGCCCCTATACTTTGGGAAGGTCATGCCCAAACCTAGAAGTTGTACTTCCTCTAGGTCCCTGCCATGCATCTATCTCCACGGGCGGCCTCCTCATGTATCTCATATCCCCACCGAACTATGAGGACTTTGATTCCCTACCATGGGGATACATAGGAAGTATCTCTGAGGCTCAATACCAATATCCCCATCATCCTCACACCGATTCCATCTCATTATCCATCAATTCTCCATTATGCATCATGATTCTTACCTAGGCTGCCACATCACGGTGAGATCATGCCATCAACTTTCTCACTGCTGATAGAAATAATCGGGTAACTGACCACATGTTAGACCCAACATCAGTGTTCCCTCCTGGGGTTACACCCATCTGTTCCTCTCCCGTCAGTGTTCCGATTAGTCTGATCTGTCTCCGCTAGACGTTAAACTCACGACATACCCTGTGTTAAACATGGGAAGCTGAGAAAAACCTCATAGGAATACCTATGGTATAAAACTCCCCACATTCGACATGGGATGCCTTAGGCTTCTGCACCCTCCAGAATTCCTATAATAAGGGGAAGAAACCCTGATGCATCAGTGTTCCAGCATCCATACAAGCTAGTGATGTCCAACATTACTACTCCCCCGATCGAAGGTTTCTTCCCTGACTGGACCCCTTGGAATGTTATGACATAAGAAGCATAATTAACCAGCATCAATGAAGACATGGAACTGGGAAGAGTTCCACGAACAACATATTAAGTCTATAAGGGATACCCAGACTAGGTAACATGTTCGGAGGAGGAATCCACGGAATGAGAAACCGACATCCCATCATCCCGTTTCGATTAAGGATAAAATGTCCCTGAATAAGTAACGGATGTCACCCGCCTTTGGAGAGTAGGAATGTGGGGAAACAGATCAACGCATCTTCTGATAGATGGATGCACTCCCCAATGAAATAATTAGAAATAGAAATGGTGAAACTGATGTGAAATTATTATCCTTAATGTGAAGATTAGTAGCACTTGAGACATTAGTGGATTAGCGTGTCACCAGATCCAGTTATCCAGTGTCAGGTCCTACCAAGAAAATAGTGGGCCTAGCGTGAAACTCACTAGATGTTGAGGGAAGTTGAATGCTAGAAATCCCAGTCTGTGACGTTGTCAGCATGGATCCTTCTTAACAACCATGGAATTTGGAATGGAGTTGGGTCACTGGAAGTTACTTTCCTTCTTTTGGCACTAATGGTTAAATATCCCTGCTTTGCAGGACCCAAGCTGTCATGATAGTAAACCAATCATCTCCCACCCATCGATGCAGGGGAAGGAGAAATGTCAACAAGACAATCCCGCACAACCTTATCTCCCCAGTGGAAGCCTCCACGTCCAAGGCTTATGGGTGGCCATGTACCATCTCCCCATATGAATTCATGTAAAGAAGGGTAATTAATGACCTCGTTCGATGATACGAGTAGGTGATTATCCCAACCCAGGATATGGCCCGAAACGACCTAGAGGCTTCTGTGCCTCATCATCACCACCTCCCCCAAGGTCCACGCAAGGATCCACTGCTCCCCACTCCAACATATAATTGTTTTGGGAGCCTCTCCCAATAACACTTCGATGACTCCCTCCCCTATGCTAATGAGGTGAGGGATGTCTGGGCTAGACTAGCTAGAATCCTATCCCCAAGGCTACTAAGGAGGGCTCCCACCATGCCAAGTCAGCACTACCACATGGCCCCATGGGCTGAGGAGCAGGTGAGTTATGCACCTGTGCTACCAACCCTAGTCTGGTTAATCTAATGCCAGCGTTGGCCGCAGGATGAGGAGGAAGCTCGTTGAGGGGCATCAACATCAACAGCTAATATGGCTCTGCCACCCCTGGAGCATACCATCAGTCCCATTTTTATTCTAATCAGGGGAACTCATAAGCCTGACCCAGATCGAGGCCCCAACCACCCCACGAGCAGGCTGGGTAAACTCTCCTAGTCACCAACACAAGTGGAATCCATCATGGGCCAACCCGCGACAATTACATCCAGTACAGAGGTTCTCCCCATACCATCACCAATGAGATTACGGGCCATCCCCACTCCCAATCTCAGCATGAAGGTCCTCCCCATGCCACCTTCAATCTGAGTGAAGGTCTCCAATGTAAAGATGTTACCCATCCGGTCAACCGTTAGCTTGGGAGTCTTCCTCATGTCGTTACAACAACCGACAAAGGTCCTCCTCATCCTAGCAATTTTAGAACTAGAGGTTTTCCTCACTTCATGGGAACACAACATGGAGGTCCTACCCATGTTCAGCTCAACCAGTATGGGGACCTTATTTGTACTGTCGTTGCTAAATAAAATAAGCATGGAGGCCCTGCCCATGCTTCCACCAGCTCCAGAAGAGGTCCTACCCACTTTTTCACTTCTTGTAGAGACTCTCTCTATATGTCATCCAGTGGAAACGGTGGTCCTTTCCATGTTCCATTTGAAATTTTCTAGGTGCTCCTCGCATCCCAGCTTGCATAGGTGGAAGTCCTCTCCGCCCCAGCATCAATTCGGACGAAGGTCCTCCTCGAGAAAAAAACTACCATGTCCCAAAGATCCATCCTGGGGTAGGATGGTGGGTTTCCAACACCATAAAAGGAATCAAAAAAGGATTCAGACCACGATTAAGCCTGTCTGCTTCTTAGATTACAAGGTGGAATGCGATTATGAAATGGATTCCTCACCTCAATCCTCTGTGTAGAGGTCTGGTGTACGAACAAGGCATGTCAACATCATCCTTTAGTAATGTGTGGTCCACCAGATACCTGAATCCCTCTAAATATACATCCATTAGGAGTAATATTTGGCCCCCTCCTAGGTCATGGAAGTGTAATCCTCCCTATTTCCAATAGGGTCATTCTCTACCTCAATCAGTGATCATGGAGAGTTATTCTGGGGACCAGTAAAGGATGAACAAAAGCATCACCCACCATCAGTGACTGCATCCCCTGCACTGGAAGCTATGATCTCCAGACCATCGTACCATGATATAGTGGCTCAGTCATCACATTCATCATAGGACATTCCAAGATGTGGCGGCTTGACATCTCATTTGTCGTATTCTCCATCGGCCGGTCTACAGTCTCAGCGGTCGGCTTCAGTGCCGTTACTAGTCCCACAGCCGCCCTGATTTGATGAGTGGGGAAACCAAGTGCCACTTCTCAAGTATAATCCAAGGATATTCTAGGGAATCCTTTCATTAGATTATTTCCCATAGTTGTTCTGGCCAATTACGACCGCCAACTTCAGTGTGCCGGAATCGGTTACCAGGAGGAATTTCCATGCTTTCACCAAACCCTCTGGTTGACCCACTTCTTTCTCCATTATCATCAAGTATCTTTCCTCATGATTCAAGGAAACATTGGATATATTTACCAGCAATACCTTTTGGTTGACTTGGCTGCACTCCCTATGGCCTAGCGCCCTGAGTCACCTGGTCGCCACCCGACCATCCAGAAACGATTTTTTCATAGCTTTAAAGTGCTCCGTGGAATTATAAAGGAGTACTCCCTCGACGTTTATGTCTGTGGTTGAGGGTAGTATGCTACCATCCATTTAAGTTCTATTCGGCGCTAGCCCGATTTTACAAGTGATATTAAGGATATGCCTTCGGGTAGAGTTGTGGTTAACATGGACGATCTATCAAAGGGGGAGAACGAGCTAGAGATCCTTGATGAGAACATACCCCCTGGAGGAGTTACACAACTATTGGATCTGTTGGGAAGGGATAGTCACCAGTAGAAAAATCTACTGGGTCTTCCCATGCCCACTGATCCATTAATCCTCAGTCGGAATCCCAATAACGGCAAAGAGCACCTTGGAGCTGTCAAACCCTATGATCCGTCTATCTCAATACAGAAGGTGGAAGATGATCTTGAAAAAAGATGCGTTACGTCAATATCTTAAGGAGCACAAGAATATGGTTTATGACCTCCTTGATTAATGCACCGCAGAGTGGAAACCAGACTACGATGATCCTCGGTCGGGGCAGTAGGACAAGGTACAACTTTCCCCGGGCGAGTTTCCCTTGGGGGACCCTGACCATCTTTCCCACGTAGAGAGGATAGAGGAAAGAACTTATGGAAAGAGGGAACAATACGTGTCACCAAATCCACCTGACCGGTGTGATAATACATAGGACCCAGCTCAGGTTCCCCCAGCCGCTCTGCAGGTCATCCCACTAGCTGCTCCATGAGCTGCTGGGCCTACTAATCATGTTGAAGATCCTTCTATTGCACTGGTGGTTAGGGAAGCTCGTCAAGATAGGAATCCCCACCTAGAGGATCTGATGGCGGCACTCATTTCCCACCTCGAGGCATTGGAAACTCGACACGTGGAAATCCCGCCTGATGGAAAGCCATATCCGACATGGGTCGACGATATTCCAGCATCCTTGAGTTTCATAAATCCCACCTTCTCCGCCTTTAATGGGATGGTTGCCCTCTGCAGCATCTGGACCACTTCATCTCAAGGTTCAGACCCATGCGAGAAACTTCACTGCAGCAAGAGGCCGCAAAACTCCGTTGTTTCGTACAAACATTGGAAGGGCCTGTGTTTTTCTGGTGAAACCAGAAAACCATTACGTCGGTCACCAGCTGGGAAGATATTCATAGACATTTCCTTTACCAGTTAAGCTCTACCACCTAGAAGACGATTATTTCATATATCTTCAAGTGTAATCAAAGGCCTGATGAGCGCGTTGCGTACTTAGTTGCCCGGTGGAAAGGCCTCACCTACTCCTTGGATATAATGCTGACTCAGGAACAGCTGCTAACAATGTGTGTGAGGAATGTCAAAACAGAACTGGTCCCCTCTCTCATTACATAGAATTACCTAGGGGTATTCCAATACTTCTCTAATATGGGTCAGTTTCTAGAGGAAGCCTTATAGTATGCCAAGCAGGAACATCTGTTTCCTCTTGCAATTCCCATAAGAAGTGTCACTAAGGATTAAGCCGCCATAGTGCCACAAATAAAGGCCTCCAGAAATCTAGAGTTGCTACCAATGAATCCAACTCCAAATCCTTACAGGGGATCTCTACCTCAGGTGTAGCCTCTAGCCTAGTAGCGACCACCCCATAACCAGCAGGCACCCCCACATAACGTGCCACCATAGCCTAGGTGAGATAACTAGGTTCCACCTCTTCGGCGGGATCTTCCAGCTCCTCGGGAGGGCCCTAATCCCAGATCCACCTTCTCGGATAAGAGAAACTGAACCTACTCATTCAATGAGGCTCAAGTCCCTAGTTATTTCTGATGTACCTTAGAATAGGGACTTCTATAGTTTCCTGAATGCAGGAGGCCTGAAGAGGCGAATCTCACTAATCGCCCCAATTAATGCCCCTATAACTGGATCCTAGGGAACACACTCAAACAATGATATGTGTTTAAATACTAGATTCAAAACTAGGTAGATAAAAACATAGTCAGGTTAGGCCCAACTCAAGTATTGGTGGCATGTGTATTCGTGAAGTTAGACAACAACAGTGACAACGAAGGTGAGTGGCATCAGGTTCCTAACTATGGGTCCCTGAAGTATGATTATTGTATGGATCGTAAGAAAGTATCCCATTCCCATGTTATTATCTATGAACAGCTGAATTTACCTGAGCCTTCAAAGGACACTACATCACCCGCATCCAGTACTTCTTTGTCAAAAGATCTTCATTCCTCTTCCCAGAAGATAATGCATCAGTGATGCAAGGGAAAACAAAGTCCCCCACTAATGTTGTCATCATCCCATACTCTTACTGAATTCATGTCCTCAAAGATGGAGATTCCCCTTAGAATCCATCTAGTAGTGAAGGATTATTCAGGTGACAGTCAAGGGTACGCTTTGTTTAACACCATGAATCTAGTAAAACCCAACATGATTCCTAACGATGATGAGCACCAAGCGGATCCTCCCAATGTCCCTAGTTGTCGTCAACATTGATGGGGTCATGGATATATGGGTTGTCATAGTGCCTCAATCAGTACATATAGCTAGGATAAACATGCCACTAAAACCAAACCACAAGACCAGTGTAGAGCTCACCACGCGCAGCCTTCTCATCTAGTGTTATTGGGTCCACCTTCACCGCCATTTGTATTACTTGATCAAGAAGAGCCTCCTAGACCATGCCGCAATCATCCACACTCTGTCACAGACTGAACTCTTTCATCTGACCCACATCTGGTAGTCACTCCACAATATTCGACTAGCGAGCAGTGGGACATTCCCCACACCAATCAGCTGCTGGTTCAGCCAGAAGGGCCTGCCATACCCCCTGCCACAGAAAGACCTCATGTAAAATAATTTCATGCTTGGAATGGAAGTATGATATCCTTAAGCATATTTCTATAAATCCTGTGAGGCTCTCTATCCTTGAGGCTTTTCTCTTGTCATTGGATATGCGTGAATCCCTCACCTAAGCTTTAAGAAGCCCCTATAGTTTGAGACGAAGGTGGAGATAAAGAAGCCTTCCATGATGAGGCAGTTAAGCATGATGAATATCAGGCCATTATATCTTTCTCTAGAGAAGATTAAGGCTCTCCCATATTGGGGAACATCCTACTACTGTACATCACCATCCACATAAATTTCATGGAGGTTCATCATTATCTTGTCGACCTAGGCTCTCAGATCAACCTAATACCGACCTAAACACTCTGAAAAATGGGGCTGTCCGAGGATGATCTGAGTCCCTCTTACCTAAAAATCCAAGGTTATGATAGATTTTAATAGACACTAATCAGCAAGATCCACCTGAAGACCCAGTTCATGGTCTGGTATCCAGCACCGAGTTCATGGTTGTCTCCTAGGACACCGCCTACAATGCGTTAATGGCCAGACCATGGCTTCAACTGCATGTGGTGGTTCCTTCATCATATCAGCAATGCCTTAAGTAATTTCATAATGGTAGAGTGGGAATACTCCAAGGTGACATGTCTCCCATTTCCTCTTGTGAATCCCACTACTTAGATACAGACTATTACAATATCAAGGACAAGCAGATTTATGCTAACGAGGTTGAACACGTTGTGGCTGGGACTGACCCATGGACAGACCTAGATGATGCCAACATTTTTCTGATCCACCGATTGGAGGCTAAGACCCTATATATGGGTAAATACTTCATTTTTTTGAAATTATATGGATGAAGATTCCCAAGTCTAAGTGACACCAGAATATCACCTCGTATTTCTACACGAATCAATCTCGGGTGATCCCAAATCCTCATACTTCTATAAGGTATCGGGATATCCACCCCATGGAAATGGAAATACATCATACTTTCTTATTTCACTGGGCTAGGGTAAATTATATCAAGTAGTTTCTCCAATATTTCTTTGATATCATCAAGCATGCCCCATTGGGATAAAGATCAGATGGGATTGGGTCAACATCCTTCATCGCTATGGTTTCGACAGCACAAGATTCACCCAATGTAGTGTCTACTGCTGATCAGGCTAGAACCAGCTTCCCATTAGGATCTGTTGACTCATAGGAATCTCCCCCCACCAAGGATCCCTCCTGCATAAGTAAAGAAGAAGATTCAGAAGATGCACCTTCTGCTTTTGAATAGGGCATCTCTGCCACGATCAATGAACTAGTACAGGTGAACCTCGGTAACAAGATGGATCTGAAACCCACATTGATCAATGCCACCATGCCTTCTGAAGAGGAATATAAATACGTTTACTTCCTGAAGCAGCATCGTGATGTGTTTTTTTGGAGTTATAAAGAGATGCTGGGACTAGATCCTTAGGTCTTCATCCATATACTTGGTCTCCCATAAAATCATCGTGCGTTCAAATAACCTCCTAGAAAGATGCATCCCTCTCACGGGGCCATGGTAAAGGACAACATTTATAATCTCATCAGAGCCAATTTCATCAAGGAGGTCAAGTACCCCAGATGGTTATCCAACATTGTGCCAATCAGGAAAAATAACAAACAGATCAGAGTCTGCATCAACTTCCAAGATCTCAACCATCACTGTTCGACAGACGATTTTCCCCTTCTCGTGATAAAACTATTGATCGAAGACACCACTGGATTCTAGGATCTCTCCTTCATGGATGGGTATTCCAGGTATAACAAAATTTGAATGGCCCTAGTGGATGAAGAGTCTACATCCTTCTAGGAACCACAAAGTACTTTTTATTACCAGTTCATTCCCTTCGGTCTAAATAATTAAGGTTCCACCTATCAGTGTGCCATGCACTACATATTTAAGCTAATCCTCGGTACATCGGTGTAATTCTACATGAAGATTTGGTGGTCAAATCTCACTAGTGTCAGGACCATCTCAAATACCTTGAGAAAGTGCTTGGCTTCTTCCGTTCTCTCCATATAAAGATGAACCCATTAAAGTGTTCCTTAGGGGTCACCTTCATAAATTTTCTTGGATTCATTGTTAGATATAGAGACATAGAGATCAATCTGGAAAAGATTAAGGACATTAGTCAGATGCCTAATCCAAGCAAAAATTAGGGGATACGAGGCTTTCAAGGCCACTTGGCCTATATATGCCGATTCATAGCAATTTTATCCAGAAATTGTAATCCCTTTTCTCGACTCATGAAGAAAGGCACTGTCTATCAGTGGGATGAGGAATTCCAGGCTTCTTTCAAATATATCAAGCAGTACCTACTACAACCTCTGGTCCTGATGCCATCCATTTCCAAAAAGTCGATGGTCCTTTATGTGATTACCCTGGAATGATCTCTTGATGCCCATATCGCCCAGAAGAACAATGATGGAATGGAGAACAATATATACAACATCTGCCACATGCTCCTTGATACAGAGACCAAATAATTATCCATCAAGAAGAGATAAATTACACTGGTATTCACAGGGCATAAATTGTGACCTTACTTGTAAAACCATGAGATACAGCTAGTGTCTCGAGTGGATCTTCTGAAGTACATCCTGAACCGCCCCATGTTGACAGGTCTTCTAGATCAGTGGGCAGTGATCCTCCAGCAGTTCGACATTAGGTTTTTCCCCCAGAAGGAATTTAAGGGGAAAGAATTGGCAGACTACCTTACTACCCATCTAGCTCTCGCAGACCAGTATATGGATCTTGACCTTCCTGATGAGGCAATCCTCTCGATTGACCAAGCCATTCCGTGTTGTAAAATTCACTTTGATGGTGCTTCCTGAAGCCCTATCAGTAGTAGACTCAATGACCCTAGACTCAATAGAGTGATCCTAGGTATCATCTTCATTACGCCAACACAATCCATTCTTCCATATTCATTCCTGTTGTCATAAGGTTGTACCAACAATGAGGAATAATACCATGCTGTCATCACTAGCCTCGAGATGGCCCTTGAGATTGATTTCCCCCACTTTCCTATGAAATGGGACTCCAAACTAGTCATCAAGTAGATCAACGGTGACTATGTAGTTAGGAAGCCAGAGCTCGTACCACTGTTGGAACATACCATCCAAATGATGGCCTAGTTCCAGTCTTGGCCAGAAGTTACCCTTGTCCCTCGATCCTAGAATGGTCAGCCAAACACCTTGTCTAGCCTAGATGCATCTCTTGCGGAGCCTAATCAGGATGATTTGATTATCCACATGGAAAACTAGAGATTCATTTCCCCCGTCACTTCAGAAGATGATGACAAACCACAGGTAATCCAATTCACTGTTGGTGCCTCTACGTCAGGACCCCCAGGTCCCCCTAATGCAGTACTAGAAGTGACTCCCAAATGGAGGACCCCCTTTATCAAGTACCTCTAACACTGTAATCTCTTAGCAGATCGAGTCGAGCACGAGATAATCTGGCGTTGTGCATTATAGTTTAACCTATAGAGTGGTCCCAATCATGAGAATATCCTCTACAAGCATGAGTTTGATGGGGTTCTCCTCCATTGCATTCAAGGAGGTGAGATTTCTCATGTCATGCAGGTGGTTCATGTCGTATCCTGTGGGGATAATCAAACTGGGCCGAAACTATCTCACCAGATCTAAAGGTTATGGTATTTTTATCCCTCCATAATCCGTGACTGTATTGAGGTTTCCAGGAGGTTCCATACATTCCAAATCCTTTCTAACTTTGTGCATCAACCACCAGAGCCTCTCCACACTACCAATCACTCTTGGCCCTTTGTGGTCTAGGGACTCGACGTCATGGGACCATATCCACCAGTGATGGCTCGCTGGTGCAGATTCATCCTGACCGCTACAGATTTATTTTCCAAGTGGGTAGAAGTAGTTCCTCTCAAGGAGGTCTAGTCCTATTCTATCATTGAATTTTTGATCTCCAACATAATCTACCGATTCAGAGTCTCTCACACCATCCTCACCGATAATGAAACCAACTTCTGGGAAGCCGAGTTGAAGAAATTGTACGCCAAGTAAAACATTTTTTCTAACCATACCTCCTACTATCACACGTAGGAAAATGGTAAGACCGAGGTGTTCAAAAAACCCCTCTCTAACATCCTACATAAAATGGTTGGTCAAAATAAGAGGATTTGGCCAAAAAAATACCCAACGCCCTCTGGGCCTATCAGACAATGACTCGAAATTCCATATAGGTGACCCCATATTCCCTAGTGTATTGAATGAAGGTCATCCTACCCATAGAGATTCAATTGCCTTTAATACACACAGTTATCTATGATCAGCTAGCACCAGATTAGGTAGCTAAAATTCATCTGGCTGAATTGGAATCACTTTATGAGAACATTATTTGTGCCATGGACAATCTAGAAAGGTATTAGAACAAGATAGACAGATCTTTCAACAATAAATTTTTCCTATGCTCTTTCTTGTAGGGTAACTTGGTGTTGGACCTGAGAACACCAATGATACCTGGTAGGAAACCACAAAAACTAGATCCGAAATGGGAAGGACCTTACATCATTCACAAGGTTTATACCAATGGTTCATACTCCCTGGTTACCATGGATGGTGAGCGTATAACTCCTCCCACCAATTCCAAATTCCTCAAGAAATACTTTGAATGAGTAAGTAGGGTCCTACATGACCTTAAACTATTATGTTATGCATGAAAATATACTTCTTTGTTGTCCCACACAATGATAAACTACAAAATAGTCTAATCTCTATAACCATAAACTAAGATCTACATGGTTCTAAATGACCTTAAAATATTACGTCCCACATGACATTAAACTACTTTGTTGCCCTACATGACATTAAATTTTATTTCATCCCACATGAAGTTAAACTGTATCCAGTCCCACAATATCTTAAACTGTTCTGTCTTCACCACATGACATTAAAAATGTAATTTATCCAAGCCGAAAGATATAAAAATACTCAGCACTCATTATCTATGACGTTAAACTATGAGTGGTAGATATACCATGATGTTCTAAGCTCTACAACCATAAAACTAAGATCTCTTCATGCCCACGTCCTCACTGCATGACATTAAACTGCATGGACCTTTTAGAACTATGTATGGATTGATTACCATCCTCATGCGATATGTAGGAATGCTCAGACGCTTCACCTTAGAGTCCATCCCCTAAATCTTCTCTTTGACTACCCCCCTAGGTTTAGTTCTCATAGTGGATCCCACATGGTGTAGTGTTGGATTATTTGGCCCCCACTCATGTCAAGATTATGATGATCGCACCATGTTCCTCTCCTAGTTCTTCAATCCTCTCACATCCTCATCGTATGACATTAAACTACATGTCCCTTTCATAACTACGTATGTCTTGATTTCCATCCTCATGGGATACGTAGGAATGCTTAGACATCTCATCCAAACTCTTCTCTTTGACTACCCCCAGGGTGTAATTATCTTGGAGGATCCCACATGGTGTAGTTTAGGCTTATTTAGCCCCCACTCATGTCAGGATTATGATGATGGCACCATGTGCCTCTCCTTGTTCTTCTATCCTCCCACATCCTCACCACATGACGTTAAAATGCATGGCCCTTTAATAAATATGTATGGTTCGATTCCCATACTCATGGGATATGTAAAATCACATGGAAATTTCTTCTGTAGGCCCAACCCCAAACTTTAGGATCACCCCTTATGTCGAAACACATGGTGTGGTGAAGGCCTTTTCCCTCATTCATGTCGATTTCATCATGACTGCACCATGTATCCCTCTCCCTGGAGATCTCCACCTCTTTCCTCATCCCTCATGACGTTAAATTTCACAGGAAAATTCATACTTCATACACTTCACACATTCCATTTATTTGGGTCTTAGTCATCTTTCACATCTAAAAGGACCCTCGAACAGCAAGGATTCTAGGCTCAAGGGATCTCCTACCATTTCGGGCCAACTTGATTGAGGATCTTGAATAAAAAATTGATACAAGTCCTACGTTGTGAACATGGTCAGTGGTCGACGCTCATTTTTTGTCCCCATTATAGTCACACGATGTAGATGATGTGCTTCGAACGCTGTCAATGACCATCCTCCATCATTTTCACCACCCCTATATGTCCCAAATATTGGGTGAAGTGAGTCATCTTGTCCTAAAACCCCTTCAAACATCAGTCTTCTTCAAGCAGGAGTGTTAGTTTGGTTTCCGTGCGCTTATATGTTGGGGAGAGACTAATCACATTCGTTGTTTCCCGCACCGAGCATTGATCATGTGGGATTAGAAGATTTGTTAAGGCAATACCTGCATAACGGTTCATGTATCTATGGTCCGAGCACTATGACCTTAAACTAAGATCACCTTCGTCCTCACCGTATGATGTTAAACTACAAACTAGTTGTGACTTTCCATTCGTGGCCCATCCTCA
This sequence comes from Viscum album, assembly GCA_963277665.1. NCBI lineage: Eukaryota > Viridiplantae > Streptophyta > Magnoliopsida > Santalales > Viscaceae > Viscum > Viscum album. The sequence goes on along the minus strand of OY728159.1, from coordinate 971,252,755 downwards.
GGTCCCTCAGCCTTTCCAGGCCCCTGTCCCAAGTTCTCACTTAGTGTTTCATGGTGTGGTGTGGAATCCATGTCCATGTTCACGTCAGGATATTTCTAACATTCTGCATACATCCACTTGAGATATTCCCCTATCTTCGTCCTTGCCACAAGATGTTAAACTGCACAGGTCCCATCATGCTTTACGTATCCCATCATTTGGGTTTCTACTATCTCTTACATCTGAAGAGACCCCCGAATGACATGGATTCTAGGCCCCAGGGATCTCCTACCGTTTCAGGCCAATGTCCCTGCGGATTCTAGAAGGCAATTTAATACAAGTCTCACATTGCGAGTATGGTCAAAGTTCGACGCTCATTGCTTGTCCCCATTCTAAGAAATTATACGAATATTGTGTTGAAAATATGGTCAATAGCTATCCTTGATCATTGTTTTTGTTCTTTGGTCTCCCACATAGCCGGAATGATGATATACCCTTTCCACCCATCTATCCCACAAACATGACATTAAACTGGGAATCTATGGTCTGAGCTCTATGACCATAAACTAAGATCTACTACATCCTTGTCGCACGACGATAAACTGCATGACACTCCAAGAACTACTTCTGTCTTGATTCCCATCCTCATGGGATACATAGGAAAACCTGGACATTTTTTCTTTGGGTCTAGACCAGGATCATTTATTCTTTCTCTCGACCTATTGGATTGATCTCTCTATGGGAATTATGAATGGTGTGGTGTATGTGGGATTATGTTCTCATTCATGTCAGGCCATTCGCCATGAACATTCACATCCCTCTTGAGATATTCCCCTATCTACATCCTTGCCACATGATGTAAAATTATACAACATCTTCCAGAACAACATTTGGATTGATTCCCATTCTCATGGGATACGTAGGACCTATTAGATATTTAGTCTTCAGGTCCATCCCTGTTTCTTAGAAACATACTCATTTTTTGGCCCCCTGGCCTATGTTTCTTGGGAGGAGGTATATAGTGTGGTATGGACCCCATGTCCTCATTCATACCAGGTTCGTAATAATTACTCAACTTACCTCTCCCTCCTCTTCCTTCCCCTGTTCTACACTCATCTTTTCAAGTCAGCTGCTCTTGATTTGGGCCCCTCGACCCTCATTGGTAGATCACCAATGTGCCTAGGAGCACTTTGGTTCAAGACCTAGAGTGTTGGATTCTACATAGACATGTTATCTCCCATTTTTAGGCATCATGTTCCCCTTCATTTGGGATTTCATTATATTTCACATCCAAAAGGGGCCCCCAAATGGTACAGATGATCGACATAGGGCCCTCCTATCATTTTGATCCAACGTCCTCGAGGATCTTGAATGATAAATTGATACAAGTCCCGCATTGCGAATATTTTCAGCGGTCGACACTCATTTTTTGTTCCCATTTTAGGTTACATGATATGGATGTTGTGTTTCGAAAATGGTCAATAGTTATCCTCCATCATAACACAACCCCCATCAAGCCCTAAATATTGGTTTCATGATTCACATCATTTCCCACTCCATCATATCCAAGTGGAATTTCAACACTCATGGTGTTATCCCTCACTATGTGTTTTCACATTAGGAGGACAAAGCCACGGTGATGCATCATTTAGGGCTCCGCACTGATTCCCCCTTTTCATGTATTTCGTGTGTTACAAAGACCTTCTCCTCCCTTGTTTCCCACACCGAGTGTAGCTCACATGGGCTTAGGTATTTGGTCGAGGTTTTCACCCATTTGGAAGAGTCTTGCTTATCTATGGTCTGAGATCTAAGACCTTCTACTAATATCTCTCTATGTTCTTTCCTCAAGGTGTAAAAACCGCATCTTCCAGAACTACGTACAGCTTGATTCCCACCCTCATGGGATATGTAGGAACGTCCGGGCATCTCATCTTTGAGTACAGCTCAGGTTCAACTAATTACCTCTTCTGTTCATCCTTTTGACCCTACCTTTCATAGGATTATGTGGTGTGGCATGTATGGGATTATTTCTTCATTCACATTGGGTTTACAATAGCCACACCACATACTCCCTTACCAAGAGCTAGTATCTCCAACCTCTTTCCCCACATGATGTTAAACTGCACCTGTTGAACTATGTACAACTTGATTCCCATATTCATGGGATACATAGGAACACCTAGTCATTTCATCCACAGGTCAAGCCCCATATTTTCTGACTTTTTATAGCCCCTTTGCACTAGGTTTTTTCCCCCGAATTGTGCATGGTGTGGTGTGGACCTCATCCTCATTCACATCGGGTTTGCTTTATCATGCAATGCGCATTCCCCCCTAAAACATCATTTCTTATGTATGTGTCCAATTAATATGACTTTAAACTATGTTGTCTTTTCCCACATGACTTTAAACTATTGTATCCTTATTTCATGATGTTAAAATGCTTTGTATGGTCCTATCATATGACCCTAAAATATGACATTATCGTCCTGTTTGCATGACGAAAAATGAAACTGCATTGTGATATCCTCACTCGAGGGGACATCATGTTTGGTAGCATTTATCTAACATACCATTTGTCAATTTTTTCACATGGATTGATTCCTATAGCGACGCCTGGATTCTATGTCCTAGGTTTATTGCTTCATAAAAAAACACACATACATCGTAAAGAACAAACAAGATCTATCCAATGTCACTTCCTTTTGTGCGTAGGCTGGACCCGCATGAAAACATTGTCCCTGGAATTGGTACCCTACCATGAAACTTCTAGAACTACGTATTTCTTGATCCCCATCATAATGGGGTAAGTATGAACACTTGAAATTTTTTCCTCAGGCCCAACCCAACTTTAATTTTCGATCCTTCGACCTAGAACCTCCTCATGGAGCACATAGTGTGACATGGACTCCTACCATCCTCATTCACGTTAGGTTTTTTCAATTACCACACAATGTGTCTCCCTCCCTTTTTTCTCTCTATGGTATGAGTTATAAGACATTTAAACTAATATTCAACTATCTTTGTAACAGGACACCAAACTGTGTGACATTTTCCAAAACTATGTGTGGCTTGATTTTCATTTTCATGGGATACATAGAAACACCCATACATTTCATCTACTGGTCCAGCCTCAAGAATCTGAAATCCTGCCCCTTTTTCGGCCCCTTGGCCCAAGCTCCTTTGGAATCATGTGGTTTGGAGAGCACCCATTGGGTTCTCATTCACATCAGGTTTTGCAAAAACCGCACCATGTTTCTTCCTTGTGTCTTCTCAGCCTGGTCCGAGTTCTATGACCCTAAACTAAGATCTCCTTATGGGAACTACACATCGGGTTCAACTAATTTGCCACCCTATGATCATTTCATTAAATTAGGTCCCCTATTAATGGTCCACTCTATGACCTTAAGCTAGGAGCATGTGACCCGAGGACCCTTGTCCTTAGAAAAGGATTTGACTCCCTCTATCTAATATGTCTTGTTGTCGTACTAAAATGTGTCATCACAAAGATCCCAAATTGTAGAATTTTCACATGGACATTCTATCATTTCATGTCCATGTTTCATGAGCCCTTTATTTGGATCCCCATCCTCTTCCATGTCTGAAGGGACCCCCTTTATAGCTTGGTCTCATGCCACATTGGCTCACCTACTGTATTAGGCCAATGCCCCTGAAGACCTCATACAACATTTGTGAAAGGTCTCATGTTTTGAATATGGTCAGCAATCGACCCTCATTTTTCTAGCCCCATTCCAGGATAATGAAAAATAGATGTTGTGTTTCAAACATGGTCAACAGTTATCCTTTATCATCACACCATTATCATTGCGATCCAGATCTCAGGTGTCATGGTTCACATCTTTCCACTCCCTTATGTTCAAGTGGAATTCTAGTATGCTCAGTTCTACCCCCACCTCACACATGTTTGTGCATTAAAAAGGAGGGTCAGTAATAGTGGAACGTCACTCACCTAGTGCCCAATCGCTCCTAATGTGTACCTCCTTGCACCAGGTAAATCCCATCATTAATCCTTTTGTCCCACATCGAGCACAACTCACATGGGATTAGTAGTTTTGGTGGGGTGTGTACTTTTTTAGATGTGTCACGTAGGATTTTCATCCCTCATGACATTAAAATATGATCCCATAACTATGTTTTGCTTGATTCCCACCCTGATGGGATACGTAAGAACACCTGAACACTTTTCCTTAGGCCTAGCCTAACTTTCACTTTTGGTCCCTTGACCTAAAAATATCTCTTCGGAAATATGTGGTGTGGTGTGTAATCTTTATGTCCTCATTCACATTGGGTTTATAGATACCCCATCACATAATCCCTTTTTTGGGTTCTCCCCTTTCAATATTTGTCCCACCTTATGACGTTAAACAACACGAGTACACATGTCCTCGACGCATGACATTAAACTACGGTTTTACCCTGAACAAGTTCAGGATGCCCCATGCTAATTATGGGATACATCATCTTCCTCATCAGAGAGGATTCCCCCTACCAGCATTGGTCTTTGACCATGTTGTGCTCAAAAATGATGTTTTGCTTGAATCCTGTTCTCATGGGATACGTAGCGATGTACAGGAAATTCTCCTTGGGCCCATCCCCAGGACCTTTAAATTGTGTGCACTATATTCACCATAAGTCATTTAAACTATGTGTTTATAATCTTTATTGTTATGACGTAAAACTATAGAGAATTACAGGTCCATACTAGAGAGGTCCTGTCTGGATGTAAGTGTGATCTCTGATAATATTGATGCATCCACCCAATGTGTTTCCACCATGGTGGCATAATTTCAAGAGTGCTGGATTCTATTTGGAAAACCCATCACTCCACCCTCCATGCTTTGCATGTCCTTTATTCAGACCATCATCCTATTTCACATCTAAAGAAACTCCTTAAAAGTATGGATGCTCGGCCTATGGCTCGCCTGCTGTTCTGGGCCAATGTTCTGGAAGAATAATGGATAAGATTTCGAGTCAAGCCCGCTGTTTCAAAAATGGTACGCGGTCAGCCCTCATTTTTCATCCCCATTTCGGGATAACGTAATAGGGATACTGCATTTCAAACATGGTAAATGGTTATCCTCCACTGTCATGCTAGCCCCATAGTTTTCAAAATTTTGGGTATCGTAACTCACACTTTCCACTCCCCTATGTTTGGATTGATTCTAATTACCCTGGAATTACCCCGCTCATGCACCAGATCACATTGGGAAAATGAAAATTCTATTTTTCTAAGAACCTTATCCTTCAGTCAGGCCTCCCTCTTTCTTCCGAGAAATCTAGATCGATTGTTCAAACCCTGGATGCCTGAAGCTTGGTCGACACTCTCATATTCAGATGTAATAACAAGTTGTCATCCCTTGTTTCTCACATTGGGAATGACCCACGTGATCTTAGGGATTGATCATTGGATATTTCACAAATGTGATGGATATTCAATAAAATAAAACAAATAAGAGAACTCATGAATGCACCATAAACAATCAAATAATGAAATTACATTTTAAATTTTACACGCATTACATCACCCAAGGATTGGTCCCTCCCATGGATGGGTTGACCTCTTCAATAGAGAATTATAGCTCTTCCACTCTCTGGATTGTGGAATCCAAGATCTATTGTCACCTTTTAATCTCCCACTCCTCCTCAGAAGCAATGAGTCATAGTTCATTAGCCACGATTAGGGATCTCTCCTTATCAGTTCGGATGATAGCCATCTCCTCAGAGGTTTGCTCCATCCGTTCTTCAGCCTCTGAAGGCCAAGCCTTTAGCTGCAATATGAGCCCCGACTGTGCATCAAGGAAAGAGGAGTGCTCGTTCGCCTATTCCCTCAACCTTTGGATCTCATCTTCAACTTCATGGAGCCTCTTGATGTTCACCTAATTCCTCCGCTTCCAACTTACACCAAGGCCACGATCATGCTCCTTAATCTTCTCCACCATGAAGTCTCAAATGAGTATATGAAGAAGACGAGCATCCACTCCCCCAGTGCATATCTCACGCAACTAGGAACGAAGCCTCCCCATATGATATATCCATTGCGATTGAGGGGTCTCCGTGATGAAGTTCCTGATCAGCGTCCATGACTGGCGATGGAAGATTTTTCTATCCTTTTCATCAGAATCTGTCTCATCCCGATCCGTAGGGTCGGTGGGTCAGTAGGCAGGGAATGCCTAAAAGAACTCATCAACATGATCTTCATCCATTTTCTAGTTGGGTAGGTCAGGACCCATGTCATCCAGTTGATCCTCGTTGTCGGACTCCACCTCAATGATTTTGGGATCGGTCCTGCTGATGGCCCTACCTGTGATCGGGAGCACTGCATTTTGGTTAGCTCGGGCGTCCTCTTCCACAACTATTGAAGTTCCCCTAGGAAAGTAAGTGCCAGGAGATCTAACCATCCTTTCCATGGTGGAAGATTCCATTTGAAGAACTGTGCATGCAAAAAGAAAATGGACATCAGTTAACCTGATCAATGGATGACAGTTACGAATTATATGAAGGATACTTACAGATATCAAACAGTGGGTCTCTCTCTAGAGTTGTTTCTATCAGAACCCCGAGGCATTTCCCTCTATATATTGTTGGGAAGTCTAAAGGCTCTGAGAGGACCACCCTGGGTGTCACAGACCTACCGAGCATGATGATCACCGTAGCCATAGGCGCAGATCCCGAAGTTCCTACAGCTGTATCTACTGTTGAGCGGGAGAGGGTTTTGTGTACAAGGACCTCCTTCATAGCTCATATTTTATTTGATAAGTCCTAAATGACCTGGATGGAGACTACAGGGATGTGTTTTAATGTTTACCTCAAGGGCCTCTGCAAACTCTTCTAACTCCAGGTCTGAGTTTCTGACTTCACCCTCCTCTAGAGGGCTCCCTCAACCGGCCTCCTCCCCCCAGGATGACTCTTCTGATTCTTCCTATAGAGGGAAGAGCTCTCTCAATTCGATGACCAACAACTGAGAAGGGTATGTTTGATCAAGTAACACCTTTACTCAATCCGTCATTGGGTGCAGAGCACCTTGAGAGTGCACAAAACCCTCTATATTGGCAAGGTACTGCTCCCCGTTGACCTAGGATACCGTAAAGCCGGTCCTAACAAAAAAAATCCCCAAAAAATCCATACTGAGATTATTCAGATGTTTCCACATCTCAGAAGGGATGAGGAATTGTCTGTTGACATCCCAGATGTCCCAATACTCTAATAAGACAACATTCCCAGGCATGTATATGTGGAACAACTGCTTCCCTGGAGCCTGGCTGGGTATCCAACAGAATCCCCTCGGCAGCCTCTCCTCTGGATAAATTTTCTCCTCTAGGACCACCAGGTCCACTGCTATCGCCTGCCTCTCGATCGGTACGGGTCTCGCCGCCACTGCAACCATGCTACCATGGGATATCTTCACCGCCTTTCAGCCCCGACCTTAATGTTGGGGAGGCACTTCGTCACTAACACGGATGTTCTGCTGCTTCAGCATTTCCCCCAAGTAGGCTTCCTCCCAACTCTTGGAATATTCCTTCACCATCCCATAGACAACTTTGGGATGAGGCAACTCATTTTGCATCTTATCATCCTACCATGTGAACATGAGCTTCATTTTCCTCATCACACATAGGTGGTCCTCATGGCGCATGATAAAACAATATTTTGTTAAATATTTTATTGATGATAAATTATATAATTTCCTCACATTATGCTAAATATATTCATTTATGAAATATTTGGGATTAGATTTTGATGAAAATTCCAGGTTTACCCTTTTAAAATGTACTGTAGTATTTTGAAGATAAATATTTTAATATTTATTATTTGAACATAATATTTTTTAAAAGTGTTCCTAGATTAATTTTTTACAACTTTCATTCAGGACACTAGAGCTAAAGAGTGCATTTGCATGGAGTAAATGGGCCATTAAGCCAATGGTGGTCTGGACTCGGCAGAATAAACATGGGTTATGTATTTGGGCCATATCTTCTTCATCCGAGCTTGGATTGAGCCCAAATTTTGAGGAAAGATCAGTGACATGATGTGGCACAATCCATCTTTCTGGAAGGCCGGACAATGCACGCGTTTTGGTGGTTAAATGGGTGATGAAAGTTGGAATAAAATATTTGGCCGAATTTCCACATTCACACTTGAAACCACTTGTAACCTCTCCTCCCCTCCCCTCTATAAATTGGAGTTTTTCTCATTTTGAGGGGTTGAGATGTGCATTGGGAAGTTGAGGGCAGAGGAGAAGTGAATACACTCCAATTATCCAACCATTTCAAAAAGGGTAGCTCTTGAAGCAAGGATCCCTTCGACGAAGCCTTCTTCTTCTCCTTCATATTGTAATGATTTTGTTTGTGTAATAAACTTATTTATTCTTATTTTATTTATTATATTTTCTTATGTTTTGTTTAAATTTCTTCCTCTCTTAATATTCCTATTTGGTCTGGAATTCTTGAGTAGAAGCGTTATTGAGTTATACCAATTATAAACCTTTGCACATGCAAAACTCTTTCCACGATGATTACACCACCCATGGAAGAGTAGTTCTTTTTAGTAATCGATTGACCTATATCCTTCATCATTCATTTATTTTGAATCAATGAGCTACTGTAATTCACATAATATGATCCATGAATTTTGTTTTTAAATTACAAGAAACTAAGCAAGCAATTGAACAATTAATACCAAACACGTGAGGTCGAGATTTTGTGTAAATTGTGAGAGCGCAATCTTAATCGGTAATACAAGACCACATGGGTTAAATTTGTAGAGTTAAAATATATTCCCTAAACACAATTCATCCTCATTTCTAGAATGGATATGTGCTAGAACTAACCACTGACCATAAGCTATCCTTATAACAACAATCAAAGCAGGGTGCTGCGATTGCGTGTTCCGAAGCTAGCCTAGGGTTTAAGTAATTTCATCTTTGTGATTAAGTTAACTCTCGTAGGGTTCGAGGGATAAAAAAATTAGGGGATCATAATTAAGTGAATATTTATTTAAATGATAATGATTAATAAGTGAATGAAGAGGTAGAGTTAGATCTATTACGCCTTTTAAAATAGATTTCTAAAAAAATATCTTCTTGTTGTGTCATTTTAATCGAAATTTATTTCAAAACTAAAAACAAAAAAATATACAATCTTCTTCCAGAAAAGTTCTTATAGATTCATAAACTATGATAAACCCCAATCCTTTAAAGTAGTGTTTTTATTATATTCTATTTTATTTTTTTAGAATACCTTTAATAAGTTGTAAAATTCACTTCCTCCTTTGAGAGACGACCTTGGTCAGCCACTCTACTGCACCTAAGTACCCCAAAATCACACTAATCATTTGAGGGAACCCATGACAGCGCTCTTTCAAATTGGTGCCATTTCTGGGGAGGCAAGTAATTTATTCAACCATTTATAGGTATTTCTTTTATTTTTCATTTTATTATTTACTTCACCTCTCTCTTTCATCTTTCCCCTTTATCAAGTTTTCCTTTTTTTTCATCCTCTTCTTTTTTTTACCATCAACTCAAACTTCTCATTTTTATTTTACTATGGTCAACTTTATTTCTTTTCATTTTCATTTGATTTATGACATGAACTAATCCCGAAGATCTCTTAGATCTTGAACCTGAAATTGAACGTAGACTTAGGGCACGAATCTGTCATTCTCAATCTACAAGAAGTGTCGACATTTACCCAACTGGGGAATTTCGCCACTCTAGGAATTTTGAAATTGGAAACACTTCTAAGTCCAAATGAAAACAAGAAAAAATGGATGAAAACAATGGGAATGAACTTAATAGAACCATTCTAGAATTGGCTGCACCGGATATTAACTCTCAACTAAATTGTATTGCATACCCAAATCTCGAATCAGACTTTGAATTGAAATCTGGATTAATTCACCTTCTTCCAAAGTTTCATGGATTATCTGGTGAGGATCCTAAAAAACACCTTATGGAATTTAATGTGGTTTTATCAAATTTAAAACCATGAAATTTTTATGAAGATCAAATCAAATTAAGAGCATTCCCATTCTCACTTGATGGAGCTGCAAAAGATTGGATGTATTATTTACAACCTGAAGATGTAACATGTTGGAATGATTTGAAACATCTTTTCTTGCAAAGAATTTTTCCAGCATCAAGGACCACATCCATTCGAAAGGAGATATCGGGGATCAAGCAAGCCCAAGGGGAGTCAATGTATGAGTACTGGGAGCGATTTAAGAAGTTGTGTGCAGGATATCAGCATCAACAAATCAGTGAGAAACTCCTCATCCAATACTTCTACGAAGGACTCACACCCATGGAGAGGAGCATGGTTGATGCTGTAGCTAGAGGAGCATTGGTGGACAAGTCACCAGCATCCGCATGTGCATTGATTGACAAGATGGCCCAAAACATCCAACAATTTGGTGATCGAGGTACAACACAAGTGAGGGGATTACATCAGGTAAGTCCTTATCTTGAGAGTCATTTGATTGATACCAAGTTAGAAGAATTGAAAAATATGGTGAGGCAAATTGCTTTTTCACAAAAGACATCTCTACCCCCTCATTCAAGGCCTTGTGGCATTTGCACTGAGACAAGCCACCCAACTGACTGTTGCCCCCAACTACAAAAAATAGAAGATTGTGCAGCAGTATTCACAAGGAGACCATATTAGCAACAACAACAACCACATCCCCAAAATAAGTATGAATCCTTTTCACCAACATTCAACCAAGGGTGGAAGGATCAATCAGACATGAGGTATGGCTCTGGGAAACAACAAAGGGCCCCGTTTCAACCAAACTTCTAGCAGCCTCCACCTTACCAATAGGGTTTCCAACAACCCCAAAGGATATTCGAAGCTCAAACATCAAAAAGACAGCAATAAGGGAATCTCCAACACAAGGTAGATTCTAACACTGATGATCTTTTGAAGAAAATTTCTCTAAATCAACATAATAAACTGAAGATTCAAGGTTCAGAGTTGAGGGATTTGAAGACTCAAATGAGCCAGATTTCCACTGCCCTCCATGAACTTGTAAGTAAGAATTATGGAAATCTACCTTCCCAACCCACTCCAAATCCAAAGGGGAATGTTATTTCCATAACATTGAGAAGTGGGAAGCAAATGAACGATACATATGTACCTACTATTCCACCAGGATTCACCTCAACTTCGGAGAATCCGCATTCCAAACCACCTGATGAGAAATCCAAGGAGAAAGATAAAGGTAAGAAAAATATTGATGATGTTCCTCCTAAACCCCTTCTTTTTCCCAACAGGGTTTTTCAAACCAAGAATATGGCTGAAGAAGCAATGAAAAAAGAGGTTTTGGATACATTCTAGCACGTGGAGATCAACATTCCTCTACTTGAATCCCTTAAGAAAATTCCAAGGTATGCAAAATTCTTAAAAGAACTTTGTACCAATCGAAGAGGGCTCAAGGGAAATGAGAGGATCAACCTTGGAAGGAATGTCTCAGCACTCATTACACCAACTCTAGCAATGCCAACAAAGAGAAAGGATCCTGGTACATTCACCATCTCATATACCATAGGGGAGTTTCACTTCTATGATTATCTTTGTGATTTAAGAGCTTCAATAAATGTGATGCCTCACTCTATATTCTCTTCTTTACAGGTTGGTGAGTTGAAGCTGACGAGAGTAGTGGTGCAGTTGGCGAAAAGAGCTACGACATATCCAGCGGGATTTCTTGAGGATGTATTTTTTCGGGTAAGAGACATGATATTTCCAGCAGATTTCTATGTTCTTAACATAGAGGATGATTAGGTAAGTTCTCATGCCCCCATTATCTTAGGTAGGCCCTTCCTCAAAACTGCAAAAACTATCATAAATATCAATGAGGGTACACTTTTCATGGAATTTGAGGATGAAGTTGTGATATTTAATGTTATGGATTCCATGAAGTACCCCTCAGAGGATCATTCTACATTTTTTATCTCCCATTTTGAACCACCAAGTAAAAACACCATGGAATTAAATTGTCCTATGATTAGGGAGAATATGAGTATTGGTTCTGGTTTAATGTCTAAGAGAACTTCCACACCTGTTTCTAATGAACAAGACTCTCTAAGATTTGATTTTGAAATGGATTCATATTCTAATCTTGATCACGTGAACTCTGATTATGACATTTCTATTAAATATGCTGATGGATTTGGGGATTTATTCTCTGATTGTGATGATTTTTTTCTGGATACTGATGCTCTTTGTGCACATATTTTATTTCTTTCTATGACCCCATCCATACAACACCCCCCTACACTGGAACTCAATCCATTGCCACCAAATCTCAAATACTCATACTTGTTAAGTGGTCATAAATTACCTGTTATCATTGCTAACAATCTCTCTTTTGAACATGAAGAAAAACTTTTGAATCTATTGAGAGATAACATTAGAGAAATTGGTTGGACCTTGGCTGACATATCAGATATTAGCCCCTCTATTTGCATGTATAGGATTATTTTGGAGGATGGGTCTAAACCGGTAAGGCAACCACAAAGGAGACTCAATCCAACCCTTCTAGAGGATGTTAAAAAAGAGGTTGAAAAAGTGCTCGAGGAAGGTATAATCTATCCCATTTCAGATTCTCAGTGGGTAAGTCCTATTCAGGTTGTGCCTAATAAAAGTGGTGTTACTGTTGTTAAAAATGAGAAAGATGAGTTAGTTCCAATGAGGGTGCAAAACAGTTGGCGTGTGTGTATTGATTATAGGAAACTAAATCATTCCACTCACAAAGACCATTTTCCCCTCCCATTTATTGATCATATTCTTGAGAGACTCGCTGGGAAAACACATTATTGTTTCTTGGATGGATTTTCTGGATATTTTCAGGTTCCCATTGCAATAGAGGACCAGGATAAGACGACATTCACCTGCCCATTCGGTAGCTTTGCTTACCGAAGGATGCCATTTGGACTTTGCAATGCCCCAGGTACTTTCCAGATATTCATGGTGAGTATTTTCTCAGATTTCATTGAGACCTGCATGGAGGTATTTATGGATGATTTTATAGTTTATGGGTCTTCATTTGATGAATGTATCTCTAGTTTGGGTGATGTGTTGAATCGTTTTATTGAGAAGAATCTGGTCTTAAATTTGGAAAAATGTGATTTCATGGTCGAAAAGGGAATTGTCTTAGGTCATATAGTCTCACAACATGGCATTGATGTTGATAAATCTAAGGTAGACATTATTTCATCCCTCCCATATCCTACATGTGTGCATGGTGTTCGATCATTCCTTGGACATGCTGGATTTTATCGACGCTTCATCAGAGATTTTAGTAAGATCACTCTACCCTTATCTCGATTACTTCAAAAAGATATTGACTTCAATTTTGATGATTCATACAGAGTATCATTTGATGAGCTAAAGAAGTTTCTGACCAATCCACCAATCATACATCCCCCGCGGTGGGACCTTCCATTTGAGCTTATGTGTGACGCCTCCAACTTTGCGGTTGGAGCTGTCTTATCTCAGAGGGTGGAGGGACGTTCACATGTGATCGCCCATGCATCAGGGACACGAGATTCAGCCCAATCAAGTTACATAACCAAGTAAAAGGAGTTTCTTACTGTCATATTTTCTTTAGATAAATTCCGTTCATATTTATTGGGCTCTAAATAGTTGCTTTTTCTGACCATGCAGCTTCGAGGTACCTCCTGAAGAAGCCAGATGCAAAGCCTCGACTTATCCGTTGGATGCTCCTTCTTCAAGAGTTTTACCTTGAGATAAAGGAAAAGAAGGGGTCAGAGAATTTGGTGGTGGACCACATGAGTAGGCTTACTCACACACTAGAGGATGACACCCTAGACTAGGTACCACTTCGTGACACTTTCCCCGATGAGCATATTTATTCCATCTCAGGTACGCATCCTTGGTATGCAGATTTAGTTAACTACCTTGTTGCCTCTGAAATCCCTACAGATTTAAAGAAACATCAAGTCCAAAAATTAAAGAGTGAGTCAAGATTTTATGTTTGGGATGATCCATACTTATGGCGCATGTGTAGTGACCAAGTCCTTAGGAGGTGTGTTCCCGATCATGAGTTTGAGTCTGTTTTGCATTTCTGTCATACACTTGCTTGTAGTGGACACTTTGGACCCCAACGGATAGCTAGGAAGGTTTTGGACTCTGGATTATATTGGCCTAGCTTATTCCATGATGCCCATGTGTTTTGTAAGTCATGCTCTCGTTGCCAACACACTAGGAATATTTCTAGGATACATGAGATGCCCCAACAACCCATACTATTCTGTGAGATTTTTGATGTATGGGGCATTGATTTTATGGGTCCTTTTCCTAGTTCATTTGGATTTTTGTATATTTTGGTTGCTATTGATTATGTGAGTAAATGGGTGGAGGACAAGGCCACCAGGACTGATGATTCTCATGTTGTTGTGGATTTTGTGAAGGCACAAATTTTTTGCAGGTTTGGAGTACCAAAGCCTGTCATCAGTGACCAAGGGACACATTTTTGTAATAGGAATTTTTCTTCCCTCCTTCGAAAGTATGGGGTGACACACAAAACATCAACACCATACCATCCCCAAACAAATGGCCAGGCTGAGGTTTCAAATCGTGAGTTGAAACAAATTTTGGAGAAAACCGTGTAGCCAAATAGGAAGGATTGGAGCAAGCACTTGGATGATGCATTGTGGGCTTATAGGACAGCATACAAGACACCCATTGGAATGTCCCCATTTCAGATTGTTTTTGGGAAAGCGTTTCATCTCCCCGTGGAAGTTGAGCATCGAGATTATTGGGCTATAAAGAAATGCAACATGAATTTGACCCAAGTTGGAATCCAAAGGAAGCTGCAAATTCAAGAGCTTGAGGAGATTAGATTGTCTTCATATGAGAACTTAAGGCTCTACAAGGAAAGATCAAAATCAGCTCATGATAGAATGATCCAACAAAGGTAGTTTCATGTTGGAGAGAAAGTCCTTATCTACAGTTCACAACTGAAGCTGATGCCTGGTAAGTTGCATTCCAGATGGTTAGGTCCTTATATTGTATCTAATGTTTTTCTTTATGGTGCAGTGGAGATCACACAAGAGGACACTGGAAGGAGCTTTACAGTCAATGGAAAACATTTTCAGAGATACATTGAGGGAATTCCTACTAATGCAGTGGATTTTATCACACTGCATGACCCCATCATCACTTGAGCACATCAGGCTGTTCCTAACCCTTTCACTTTTATATTATTTGTCCTATTTAAAAATTATGCATTTCATGTGCATATATCATCTCATGGGTTCACATTGAGGACAATTCAATATTTTATGTGTGGGGGGGGGAACCATTTAGTTTAGTAATTTCAATTGTTTCCTGTTTAAAAAAAAACAAACCAAAAAAATTGTGTGTTTTTCAAATTTTGTGTGTTTTTGAAATTTTTGAGCTGAAATGATTCTCATCACAATTTTGAAATGCATATCAATAAGTGAAACAATTTACCCCTTGAAACTAAGCTTAAATGAATGCTGAAATGACTTTGTTTCAAGTTCAAATATTTAGTAATTTCATGAAAAATACACTGAATTTTGAATCCCATGCCACATCTCACTGTCTTTATATTTGAAATCACTTTCCTGTGAGGCTTATGAACCATTATTTTCATATTCTTTACATTCACCTCAGTTCTTGAGAGAACCAAACCATTCTTGATTTAACCAGAATTTGATTTATTTCTGTCAAAACGTGAGGGTTTGAAGTACTTATGTTTAAATGATTGAAGAATTTGTTTGGTATTAAAGCCCTTATTTCAAAGAATCCTTTTTTATAATGTCCTACCTTGAACATTTAATCCTTGTAGCCCTTAGAATCCATACACATCCTTGTTAGGTTAGCCACATTACAAGCCAATTTTCCCTATCCAACCAACTCTTTAGGTGAAATTGCATAATCTATTTGAGCTTAAGTGTGGGGGAAGCTATCTTGTGTTGATCTACCACATTATGTGCTACTTTGGGTGGAAAATTAAATTTTGAAGAGATGTGTTTGCTACTGAAGAAAATCATTATATTGAAAGTTGTGCCTTTTCTGGACCTTTCATGACATGTGAAGCTGTGCCTTTTCTGGAGCTTCTAATTGAGGAAGAAAGTTGTGCCTATCTAGAGTTTTCAAGAAAATCATGTTTGAGAAGATTGATATTTTTGTTTTTGAATTGATGAATGGTGAAAATATTCCATGAATTTTCATGATGATGGAGCTGAATTGATACTATGGGGATTAATGAGGATACCATATTTAAGTGAAAATTAGATTAATGCAATTTTTCTTCAAAAAGAGTCAAGCCCTCCTCATTCAGCCTCATAGTTTTTCACATCTAAATCCTACCAACCGAAAGCCACAGAACAAACTTGAAAAGTCCTCAAGATAAAAATATGTCCTTGACTCACATCGGGTGGAGATTTAGGAATATATCAAGCCTACGGTGACCCTTGTATGAGTTTGGATGAGAAAGACATTGCAAAAAAAATTGATATTTGAGTGATGAGAGAAAATTCAAGAGAGGTAAGTGTTTTGTTAATGGAAGGATAAATGAAGTGGAAATATATTGAATGATATAAATGGAGAACTTGAAATAAGGTTTTTTATGAGGCATGATATCTTTTGATTCTTGGTTTGAAATTGATTGATCTCAAGGATATGTGTTTTAAAATTGATTTTGATTTGATATTGATGTTTACTTGATATGAGGTTTTGCTCATAAGTGCAAAATGGTAAGTGTGGGGGAGTTGATAAAACACTATTTTGTTGAATATTTTATCGATAATAAATGATATAATTTCCTCACATTGTGCTAAATATATTCATTTATGAAATATTTGGGATTAGATTTTGATGAAAATTCCAGGATTACGCTTTTAAAATGTGCTGTAGTATTTTAAAGATAATTATTTTAATATTTATTATTTGAACTTAATATTTTGTAACAGTGTTCCTAGATTAATTTTATATAACTATAAATCAGGACACTAGAGATAAAGAGTGCATTTTATAGAGTAAATGTTCCATTAAGAGAATGGTGGTCTGGACTCGGTAGAATAGACATGGGTTCTGTATTTGGGCCATATCTTCTTCATCCAGGCTTGGATTGCGCCCAAATTTTGAGGAAATCTCAGGAACATGATGTCGCACAAATCAACCTTCTGGAAGGCTGGACAAGTCACGCGTTTTGGTGGGAAAACAGGCAGTTCAAATTGGAATAAAATATTTGTCCGAATTTCCACATTCACACTTGAAACCACTTGTAACCTCTCCTCCCCTCCCATCTATAAATTAGAGTTTTTCTCATTTGGATGGGTTGGGAAGTGAATTGGAAAGTTTAGGGCAGATGAGAAGTGGATCCAATCCAATTCTCTTACCATTTAAATACGGGTATCTTTTGAAGCAAGGATCCATTCGACGAAGCCTTCTTCTTCTCCTTCATGTTGTAATGATTTTGTTTGTGTAATAAAATTATTTGTTATTCTTTTATTTCTTCCCTTTTCTTCTGTTTTGTTTAAATTTATTCTTCTCTTAATCTTACTATTTGGGCTGGAATTCTTGATTAGAAGCGTTATTGGGTTATACCCATTATAAACCTTTTCACATGTAAAACGCTTCTACGATTATTACGCCACCCATGGAAGAGTAGTTCTTTTTTGTAATAGATCGAACTATATCCTTATTCATTAATTTATTTTGAATCAATGAGCTAATTTAATTCACATAATATGATCCATGAATTGTGCTTTTAAATTACAAGAAACTAATCAAGCAATTGAACAATTAATACAAAACACGCGAGGTCGAGATTTTGTGTAAATTGTGAGAGCGCGATCTTAATCGGTAATACAAGACCACAAGAGATACATTTGTAGAGTTAAAATATAATCCATAAACACAATTCATCCTCATTTCCAGAATGGATATGTGCTATAATTAACCACTGACCATAAGCTATCCTTAGAACAATAATCAAAGCAGGGTGCTTCGATTTCGTGTTCCGAAGCTAGCCTAGGGTTTAAGTAATTTCATCTTTGTGGTTAAGTTAACTCTAGTAGGGTTCGAGGGATAACAAATTAGGGGATCATAATTAATTTAATATTTATTTAAATGATAATGATTAATAAGTGAATGAAGAGGTAGAGTTAGATCGATTATGCCTTTTAAAATATATTTCTAAAAAAACATCTTCTTGTTGTGTCATTTTAATCGAAATTCATTTCAAAACTAAAAAAAAAAATATACAATATTCTTCCAGCAAGCTTTTTCTAGATTCATAAACTATAACAAAACCCAATTCTTTAAAGTAGTGTTTTTATTCTATTCTATTTTATTTTTTTATAATAACTTTAATAAGTTGTTAAATTCACTTCATCCTTTGAGAGATGACCTTGGTAAGCCACTCTGCTGCACCTAAGTACCCCAAAATCACACTAATCATTTGAGGGCACCCACGACAGTTCCCTTTCAGCACACTCCCAAGTAGCCTCATAGGGTCAGCCACTACATGTACCGAAACTGCCTCAGCAAGTGGTGCGGGGTGTATGACTCACAGAGAGGATCGCGGTCGACCTGCACTACCTGGAATCCACCCCAAAATCCCATGAGGTAGGATCGATGCTCTTTAGTTTCTGGTTCTTCATCAGTAAACACACCAATTGGAAATGGGAATGGGTGGAAGTTGAACTTTTATGCCTTCTAGACTAGGTTCAGCACCAACTATATGGTCATCTTGGTCAGAAAACTCCCCATCTCATTTAGAATTGCTAGTCATAAGATCGGTCCTAGAGGGGAAATGGGGTTCAGATATTCATAGATGCCCCTAACATGTGATGTTATCCACCCATACAGAATATGGAATTGACTACATATCCTCCGTGGTTTATTCCCTTTGTTGATGTACCACAACACCTTATACAACTTAGTGAGCATCGTGATTCCTAGGTTGCCCTGCTCTCCTGTCACCAATGCAGATTCCATGAGGAACGTGCTCAGTCGTACACCCATGTTCATGTCCCTCACTAGTAGAATCCATCCAAAAATAAGCACTGAGATGAATGCAGCCAACCTAACGACTGGTTTCCTCTCAGTACTGACACTGAATCCCCATGTATTCCACTATATGTCCTCTACAAGTCTCTAATATGAGTGCTCATTGCCGCGCTAAACCCCCTTCGGGCAGGTCTGAGGCCTCATGGGAAACTATTGATTTTCAAGGAAATTCAGGAACTGCTTGAACCACCACTTAAAGAGGAAATCACTCACCAACTTCTTGTCCTCCCCTGACACCAGGTCTATCAATTATTTTTCTAGCAGTGACATATGCTCAGGGTCTTCCCATGTATTCATGGAAGGGAGAAACTCGTCATACATTACCCCTAGTATCGGGACCCCTGAGATCTGGTGAAAGTCCCAGAGGTTGATACCAACCTCCCCATGGTGAAATGAAAGGTACTGGTCCTCAATGACCACCTACTCAGCTACTCCGACATCATCTGCTTCAGCTGGTAGATGTTAAATTGGGAAGCCCAAGCTGCTTCATACAGGCCCACTCACCTCAGCTCCACCCTAAAATCCTCACACGAGGTGCCAACCCAGTAGGCCCATGCCTAGTCATTTGTGAAGTTTCCACCCTAGTGAAAATCCTACTCATAAGTCTACCCCTTCTCCAGGTTCCCTAGGGCCGCCTTTAGAATGGTGTGGTATAGTGGGGGAGATACCTCTGGTTTCAATGCCTTCCCATTGATGTTGTTAACATGGTTATACAAACAGTCAGTGTTGACAGGTGTGAAATCCTACAAAGTATGGTCGCTAACTGCACTAAACCACTGGCACTGGCAACACATACTTCTGAACTAGCATGCTAACTCATCTCTACTCACTTCAGGAATGAAAACATAATCCCTAAAACTGAATCCATATAGAGGCATCCTTTTTCACAGTGGGTAGTTCCTATAACCCTCTGACAATATCTCAACTAGTTACTCATGGTCCGAATGGCTCCATACATGTTCCCTGATACCTAAGTTATTCACCATTTCTTCCCTCTAGGTAGAATTAATAAGGAAACCCATGGCATCTCCCTGATGATCCATTCAGTCTTCATTTTTTTTGAAATTCTGTCCTGGATTGCAGAGCTCAATTGTGAAGCTCAATCACGAATATCTATCACAGAGACACGTCATATAGCCCTTACAAAGGCCTCACAGACACAAGCCGCAGAGGTCACACTCACAGAGTCGAGGGACTCGTTGTGCGCCATAGAGAAGAAAGGCCCCATTCACAAAGAGCGATCATAGAGCGTGTAGAGCTTTGTGAATCGAGATCTCAGGCACAAAAACATGAAGATGAGAAAGGAAAAAAGAGAGGTTAGCCTCCCCTATTTATCAGCGATGACCCTCTATGCTTCATGGTGAATCTTTCCACGGAGAGCTTCGTGGTGATCCCAACCTGCACATCACCGCTCTGCATCACGACCCAAATTCGCGATCGTGCTTTGCGATTCACCTAAACATTTTTTATATTTTACCTCAGACTTTGAACCTCGTTTTTGACTTGGCTCTATGTATGAGGGGGGCCATTTCTTGGCACCAAAATATGTGCATAAGGGAAGGACGTGAAGATAAAACCCATCCTAAAGTGGTTTCCTCGCAATTCCCATTCGCAGAGCCCCTTAGCACTGTGCCATTCACAGATCCCTACAGTACTACGGCCAATGCGAAGCCAAAGCCACATCTGTGGTTGCTGTAGAGTATAGAGGTGGGAGGCCCCGTGGTTGTGATGTAATTGATCGCGATCTTTGCATTGCGGAGGGAGCCAAATCAACCTCCGCAAACCCGTCTAATTGGATGGAAACCTCCATAAGCACCGCACAGAGCACCCTAGAGAGATCCATGCCGAGGAGTGTATGACGGTTGAATCCATGGTTACAATGAACGTGATGCAATCTACAGCCGATCGTAGAGTGCCACATGTCTTCATACCGAGCTTCCCCTACTTCACGCCACCCCTTTCCTATAAATATCAGGCTCCCCTCGAGCCCAAAGGATGGATATTCCAACCTTTTGCCTTCTCTTCTCTCGAATCACAAAGAAACTTATGATCTTTGAAACTGTGAGAAACATGATCTCTTCTAGGTACTTGATCATTGAGAAGTATGCTTCCCTTAGCTCAAATACACCCCCTCTTCAAGTAGGGATGCCCTTCATGGAGCCCACAGGCTACCATGAATGGAGGAGATCCTCAAGGGGACTTGGGACTTTGCAAATCAATCATGCTTCGCAAAGTACCCTCCATGAACATGTAAACCATATGCTATGGTAGGGTCACTATGCTTCACGAAGCACATTGCTTCGTAGTGCTATCCTTTTCAAGGTACCATTGCTTCGTGAAGTTTTACTCTTCGAAATCCTTTCCAATTCACAAAGAACCCTCCATATACACCTATGCCCTATGCCTAGGTTAGTCTACCCCAATTCGCAAATAATACCCCTTTCCAAAGCCCCTCCACTACATGGAGCACTAGAGCTTAACTAGGTCCCTTCTTGTGAACCCATTTGCTTTAAAAAACCTTCTCCCATATGACCCTCTAGGTTTGTACGAAGTGATTTCAAGGTCCCTTGGGTGGTTCTTTATGTTGTGTTTCTTAGCCTTATGCTTCTTCTCAAAGGCACACTAATGGATATTGCTTCTTCACATAGCCACACTAATGTGGACCCCTCAGTGGATCACTCCACAACACTGCCTCACCACGGAATTGTTGGTGCCTTCCATTCACCAAGGGTTAAATCATGTCAATTATGTAAGTACTAGGGGTGCGGAGTGAACCCACCTTGTCTAAGCTGCATGACGTGAAACTGCCAAGCACCATCGTCCTCAGCACAAGATATTAATCTATGGCCTCGCCCCGTGCAATACATGCATGGAATCCCATCTTAGAAATTCTCTAGGACCACTCATCTCCATGTGAGTGAGATATTCCTCACATGGAATAAGATCCTCTCTGTTAGAATGGCGTCTGTCTGTGGGGAAGGGAAACCATCTTGGTGTAATCCCCTAAACTTTTTTGCAAGAGGTTGCACCCCTGCTCCTCCTCTCTTCTTCAGTGCCAATGACAAGAAGAGATATGGGCACCGAGACCTTCAATACCTTGTTCCTCTCACTCTAGGATTTTTATCCATTGGGCCTCCATCCTAGATTAAGTCCCAATCTCTATCTCACTGGGCAACTAACCACACATAATCCCCTATTTCCTATTCGGGTTTCTAACCATGAGTAAGCCTCACTTCACTTCCCACGTACACACGTTTCATGATGTGATCGTAAGGTCTTTACTTCCTCTTGTGTCTCACACCGAGCATGACTCACATGGGCTTAGAGATATCATTGACCATGGAATACTTCTTGGTCCTCCTTAGTGTGTAATCCCCAAACCATTCCGAACTACGTGGACGTTGATACTTGTCTCCTAGGCAAGGTACGTAAGAAGACCCCCTGAGGTTGAAGCCCAACACCTACTTGTCCCTACCCCTTCACATCGGTTCTACTTTGTACTGCATGACATTAAACTGTATACACCATTCTAAACTATGTGGACTTTGATATTTGTCTACCAGGCAAGGTACGTAGGAAGCCTTCCTGAGGTTCAAGCCCAACACCCATCGGTCTCGACCACTGCATGTTGATCCACCCTCACCTGTACAACATTAAACTGTATTCCCCTCTCATCCCACAAGATGTTAAACTGTACCCATTCGAACTATGTGGGTTTTGATCCTTGTCTCCTAGACAAGGTATGTTGGAAGCCTCCCCGAGGTCCAACCCCAATCTACAGTAAGCCATTTTATTTATCAATTGATGGTAAACCATTGTTATTCCAAATTGATGGTAATAAATTGTGTATCCCAATCGACGGTAAGCCATTGTGATCCCCAAGTAGTCATAATCCATTGGAACCCCAACCAGTGGTAATCAGTT
This sequence comes from Viscum album, assembly GCA_963277665.1. Lineage (NCBI taxonomy): Eukaryota > Viridiplantae > Streptophyta > Magnoliopsida > Santalales > Viscaceae > Viscum > Viscum album. The sequence goes on along the minus strand of OY728159.1, from coordinate 971,229,776 downwards.
GGAACCCCAACCAACGGTAAGCCATTGTAGTCTGCAATCGACGGTAATCCATTATAGTCCCCTTAATTGGGACCCACATATCTGGTCTACCCCTGTGGTGTCGTACCAACCCGGGATTCTAACCATGTGTAAGCCCCAACATTCCTTTGGGTTGCTATCCTCTATGCACATCCTGATTCCATACCCCATCCTGAACAACATGGACATTGATTCCCTACTACCTGGATGTGTAGGAATCCTCCCTAAGACACAATCCCATAACCCATGTATCATCCTAGTCTCTCCCTTGAGCCCCTATACTTCAGGAAGGTCATGACCCAACTTAGAATTTCTACTTCCTCTAGGTCCCAGCCATGCGTCCATCTCCACGAGCTGCCTCCTCAGGTATCTCATCGTCCCACCGAACTACGTGGACTTTGATTCCACACCATGGGGATACATAGGAAGTATATTTCAGGCTCAAGACCAATTTCATTATCATCCTCATGTTGTTTCCAAATCATTTTCCATCAATTATCCATCATCCATCTTGATTCTTACCTGGGCCACCACATCCCTTTGAGATCATGCCATCAACTTTCTCACAGATCCTATTTTTAATCGGGTAATTCACCACATGTTAGCTCCAACATCAGTGTTCCCACCTGGGGTTTCACCCATATAATCCACTCCCATCAGTTTTCTGATCAGTATGATCTGTCTCTGCTGGACGTTAAACTCACGACACACCCTGTGTTAAACATTGGAAGCTAGGGAAAACCTCAGAGACATTCCTATGGCATAAAATTCACCACATTCCATGTGGGATGCCTCGGGCTTCCGCACCCTCCAGAATCCCTATCATAAGGGGAAGAAACCCAGATGCATCAGTGTTCCAGCGTTCAGAGATTCCAGTGATGTCCAACGTGACTACTCCCCCGACCGAAGGTTGCTTCCATGACTGGACCTCTTGGAATGTCCAGACATAAGCAGTGAAATTAACTGTCATGCATGAAAAAATGGCACTGGGAAGAGTTTCATGAAAATCTTAAGTATATAAGGGATACCCGGACTAGGTAACGAGTTCTAAGGAGGAATACACAGAAGGAGGAACTGATATCCCATCCTCCCATTTTGATCAAGGAGGAAACATCCCTGAATAAGTGATGGATGTCTCCCACCTTTGGAAAGTGGTAATGTGGGGCAACAGATTAGTGCATCCTCTAAGAGAGGGATGCACACCCCAGTGAAAGCGTCGGAAACAACTATAGAGTGTAAATCTATATCAAAAGTAAAGAAGTGTGAAAAGTAAACAACCCATACCTGATTCAACCTCATCTGGTGTCTCTGAAATTTCATTCTTTTAATTAATTGTGATTCATTTTATAATAAGAGGAGAATATAAAGGTTTTAGTAGTACTATAAAATATAATGATAATATCCTAGAATCAAAAGTAAAACCAAAGAATCCTTGACCTTAGATGGTCCATCTAGCTCATGGTATAAAACTAAGATACATAGCATAAGGTAATAAGTGTAATCCATGAGTCACCCTCAAATAATTACACTAGAAGAGTTTATAATCGAGTCTATAGAGAATGTCTATATTAAATCTCTTTCTAAGAATAACTGGACCTAAGGAGAATTATCTAAGGCATTGCATGTTCATAGACGTCAAGTTGAATCCTAGGAGTGTAAAAAAGAAATTATAATTTCCAAATAGAAAGTTAAGGGATCCTATACCATCATGATGAGGATCCACTAATAGACAAGTACCATGTTCTAAGGTGGGTATCTCCCTTGGAAACCAGATCAATAAATCAAAATAGTGTCCTTTGAGTTCTCAAATAATTACCTCGGGAATCCAAGGGTAGATCAAGTCTGATCATTCCTATAAATAATAAAAATTTCTATATAAAATAGGCACCTTATAAATTTTATATATATTTCATAAGACATTTAAGTACATTTAATACTCATTCCAATTACATTTGATTAGGTTCATTCCATTTTCATTCATCAGACATGACCAAGTGAAACAAGTAAATGAAACCAATTATCAAATTAATTATAAAGGAAAGGGTCCAAGTGATATGAATACAAAAATAATATAGACTTTCCATATAACAATTAAAGTTTCATTTATTAAATTAAATCACTTACTTTATTATAGGCTAATCGATCACACCTGAAAAGTGTTCTGAATAATCACAACATGCTTCAAACCCTAAATTACTGATAGAAATTGAGGTATCAAACTACAATGACATAGAAAGGTCTCACTAGGGCCTTAGTTTTTAATTTAAATTATTGAATTTAAAGTAGGTAAATTTTTGGGAGCAACACCTACTGAAACCTGTGTGCGCATAATGATGAAAATTTTATAAATGGTGAGACTTTGAGGGAAAAGTCATAGAACACCTACCTTAATCATGTAGTAATCTCATAATCTAGTATCAACCTTTGGTTTGGTCTAGATTAGAATAAAATAGAGATATATACAAATTACCTAAAAATAGGGTATATTATCTTACACGAAAACAGTTGCATCGACAGAAAGACAAGTGACGAAAAAGAGCTAAATGAATTGAGTGATTATCGGTGGCTATCCAATGTAACAGACGACACCTAAATAATATTTTTGATGGAGATATGGGATCAAAGACTATATTTAGGCAATGAAAACACTCTTACGGAGGATCTCTTGCATAAGAGAAAAGAGAGGGAAGATGGGTAAAGAAAAAGAAAGGGGTTTCCCCTTTAAAAACAACCCATGAAAAAATCATGGTGTGTAAAATAATTAATTTCATGAATTCCTTGGGAAAAGAGTCTAGACCAACCAATTAACACCATGAATTCCTCAAGTTGGAGGATCTGGATAAACAAATACACATATTTAATTAAAAATTCACATTGTGTATTTGTTCTATAGCCTAGATCCATCCCCCTTTCTACCTTCAAAAAAACTAAATGACCGACCTCCTAATGGCCCAGTCATTAGGTCTAAGACATAAAGAAAAACTCAATGTGGTTTTACCAAAATATAAAATATTCATACCTTAAGGAAAAACTAGTTTATTACCAAAATAACCTTTTGAAGATGATACAAAGAAAAACAACACTATATGATGATTTTAAAGAAATATAAACAATGAAAACTAGAAAGTTATATCAGAGTAGAATGTTGAATAAAATGGTAAAACATTAACACAAAAAAGGAAAACAAAAATTAATGACACAAATGTGGAATTAATCCAAGTATCACCCAAACCATGGTCCAAGATCCAACCCCAAGTCCCAATCCCACTACATTATGATGCATTACTAGAGAAGTATGACGGATTCGTAGTACCTATATCTCGGTACACAACATATTCAAACACACTGAAGTTCCCAAGAAGCGGATGAGTATAAAACAAAGTAGGTATTCCTAAAATACTTCCCATAACAAACCATTAGGATGATAAAAAGTTATAACATTTATATAAAATAGAAGAGAAGGAGATAAACTGTTTATTACAAATACATAAATGAGTTACAAGAAAAATATCCAAATATTATTACCATTTATTTTCACTTATTATTACCATCACATATTCTCAAAAACATATGAACACATACAGGCCATGGACCTCACTATAATCATGAGTGGTGAGTTATCCTATCATCAAGACATCACTTGGTGACCCCCATTGATTTTGGTACTTCTGACCATGACACATCCCTCATTTTTCTTATTTGAAGTTGTTACTTTTGACCATGATCCACCCCATATGCTCATGACCACCTACCAAACACAATTATTCCAAGTTCCATATTAATTCAGCCCACATAAAATAATCCTTACTTTTAAAACATTTCATCAAACATTTTAATTTCATTAAAATAAAAATATAATTTTAAACTATAATTTAAAATTATAAAATAATGGGTTTTCCAAAAGCTTTCCAAATTCCCATGTTATCAAAAGATAAATCAAAATATTTTCTTTCAAGAAATCAGACAATGTTTCTTTTTCAAATATTAGTAAAAAACTTTATTAAAACTAATACTTCATGTTTTAGAACAACTGGATATAAGAGAAAAGCATGAAACCTCTCAACGGATCATGAAAATGGAGAAAAAAACTAAGAAACTTCTAGTTATGGCCTCACAAAACCTTCCCATTAGTAGATCCAATCAATGTCTCATAAAAACACATAAAAGACCATAAATATATATATCTATAAAAGATTAGATATAAAATTTTAGGTAAGATAATATAAGAATATCTGAAAATAGAGAGAAGAAACGAAGACTTACCATTAATTCCAAAGATCCAATACACTTTGATTCATCAAAATCACATTACAGATCAATTGGAATCACTGAGGATTCCAATGAGAGGTGAGAAGTTTGTGATCATGGGACATTAGAAGAAAAATTAGAGTTTTTTTGTGTAAATATGAGTTAAAATTTAATTTTTAGAGAATTTAATTCCTTTCACACTATTTTTTCATACGATATGGAAAACAACACCCCAACCATAGACACGATACTGTCTTTAAACTAGAGAGCTTCATGGATATTCCATACAGTTTGGAAAACTATGTGCCAATCTTGAACATAATTATATCCGAAAGATCACATATTTCATGATTTCACCTAGCCACCCACACAGTTTGGATTAACCATGCACCAATTGTGCACCTTCTCAATGACTCCAAAAACCTCTTTCATGGTTTCTTGGAGAAAATTCGTTATTTTCCCTAATTGCGTTCAAACATTGCACCCATAAAACCCTTTCCAAAACACTCTTAATCATCCAAAAAACTCATGAAACTCAACAAAAATATTATATAACTTTATACTACATTATTAAAGGGTCAAGTACCTAAATAAATACGTGTTACCACTATTAGTCTTTCCACCCTGGGAAACTTGGATACTATCATTAGTTTGAAAGAGATCAGGCCATTGTTCCAATATTTCCTTATCAAGCTCCCATATCTATTCTTGAATCTAACCATGATTCTATAAGGCTCATACAAAACCAATATTTTTTCCACACAGCATCTTCTTATATCTATTCAAAATTTGTATCAACACATGAATCAACGTATCATCAGTCTCAAGATCAATATATTCCCATTGAATAACATGGTTAGAATCATGCTAGAACTTCTTCAACTAAGATACATAAAAAAATTATGCACAAAAATAAATCGTAGTAGTATAGGCAACTTATAATCAATATCACAAATTCATTCAAGTATCTAAAAAGGGGAAATGTACTGAGTGGATAGTTTTCTTTGATTATCCAAAAAATGGTTCCCTAGCCTTGGTGAGACTCATAAGAAAACATGATCACCCACATTGAATGATAGAATATGATTTATATGATCTTCATATGATTTTTAAAGGATCTGAGATATCTCCATCATCCTCTAAATTATTTTAATCTTCTCTATTGTCTCTTACACAAGGTTAGGTTTGATAAGTGAAGTCTCACTTAGTTCCACCCAAAAAAGTTAATAATGACAAGGTTATATATACAAGGCTTTGAAAGGATACATATGGATTGTGACATAAAAACTAGAATTATATGATAACTCCACTAATGGTAAATGATCCTCCCCTAAGCCTCCAAAATCCATAACTCAAGCACTAAGAATATCATATAACATTTGGATAATCTATCTGGACTGGCCTTACATTTGAGGATGATGAGTTTTTCTCAAGGTCTACTGGGTTCTAAGGGTTTGTTGTAAGGACTTCTAAAATTGAGATATACATATAGGGTCTCGGTGAAACACAATTGAAACTGACATGTCATGAAACTTTTCAATTTATTGAATGTAGAGTTTTGAATTTATTTTCATGGTATTGGATTCAAAAATATGAATGAATTGATCTAAATTTGTAATTTTATCTACAATAACCCATATTAAATCATGTTTACAAACCATTCTTGGTAGACCTATAAACTAATCCATAGTTATCTACTCTTATTTCCACATGAGAGTAGGTAAATATTGCAATATACCCACTAGATGTTAGTTCTTTTCCTTGAAAAGCTAAAATGTAATGCATCTCAATACATACCATGTGGATATTTTTTCATTCTAGCCCACAAAAATTGTGTTATTATCATCTAATTCATCTTATGAATTCTATGATGAACAACCCATATCAAGTTGTGGAATAGAGAAAGAAGTTGTTCCTGATAAGTTAAAGAAACCACGATTTAATATATAAAAAGAAAAATAGATCTCCCATACATCATCCACCCCTCAATGGTCTCCCCATCATTTAGTTTTGACCTCAAGGTTAGACATTCAAGATCATATTTCTGATCATCCTTAACCTACTATATCAAATCATGAACAAAAGAAACTAAAACAAAAGACCACAAAATGACCTTGATATGAACAATCTAAGTACATATCTTCCATGTCCATCATCAATTGCCACTATAGTAGGAAATTTAGTAGGTACTATAGTAGGTAATTTAGAAGTTATTGTTTGGTATTGTATTAGTTAGAACTATTCACCTTCGAGCCACCAGTTTGGTCTGGGAGTCCTTCAGGCCTTTGGGCCACCCAAGCCTTTAGATGAGTAAGTCTTTTGGTCCAACTCAAGGCCTTCGGCCACCTAAAGTCCTTCATACCACATTAAGACCTTTAAGCCACATTATGTGCAGACACAAGCCAGAAATATTCTACAAGGAATAATCTCTTGAGGAGGATTTAGAGCAGGCACATTCACTATAGTAGACCTATCATATTTGGAAGAATGAGAGGGTATGACAATTACCATCAGTACCAGGCATATGCATCTCTACACGGGACAGCTTGTCGAACATCCATGTGAAGGTGGATAGATGATCATGATGAAGTCACTAGGGAGGGGTGATTTCAAGTATTCATAGTCTATTTTAATTCCTCTAAGTCCTTCGGGTCCTGTAATGTCACAAAGCATGTGATCCATGTAAGGGTTCCCCTTCATCCCTTAAAAGGGTGATTATCAAAAATGAATAAAACTTTGAAGGCCTTTGGGACATTCAGGTGAAGCCAAGCATCTAAAGGTATTCCATATATCTTTTTTGATTTAGATTCAAATATATTTATGATAAAATGTGTTTCAAGATTTTATGATCTATTAACACAATTAATTTTTCACTAAAAAGATAATGACACTATGTTTTCAAGAAATTGACTACATCAGCTAGTTTAAAATTACGTGTTGGGTAATTCTTATCATGGAACCATAACTATCATAACCTATAATTTAAAACATTATATCTCTACATGAGAACAGATCGCAATATAGATCCAGATCCATCAAAATAGACCACATCACCTCATCATAACTCTATAAACATAAGGATAGGTGCTGGTGTAAGTCAAACATTAATCTCTTGAATGTATTTTTAGCACTCATAAACCCATTTAAAATGAACACCATTCCATGTAAAAGAAATCATTGAAGTGGAAAATCAAGAAAATTCATGAACAAAGTTTTAGTAAGACGCTGCTAAACTGAGGAAACTGCATATCTCAAAGCCATTCTTCAATGGGTTTCAAGAGAAAACAACTTCTGCCTTTTCATGATTTACAGAGACTCCTCTTTAATAAATGACCTGACCAAGGAAATTTACCAATTATATATATAAATAACACTTATAAATCTTATAATAGAATATATTTTCTCTTAAGATACCCAAAACTACACTTAATTGATGTTCATGATTGACGTTAGTCATAGAATAATCTAGAATATCATCACTGAATAACACCACCAAGGAGTCAAAATACCTATGAAATATCTTATTAATAAATTCCATAAACACTTTTAGTGAATTAATAAGACCAAATGGAATATCCAAGTACTCATAATGATCATAACAAATCCAGAAAGTTGTATTCGAAATATCATCCTTTTGAACTTGAATTTGGTGATACCTTGATCGTAAATTAATCTTAGATAACTATTTATATCACCTTAATTAATCAAATAAATCATAAATTAATGTAATAGGATTAAAATTATTTATTATTAACTAGTTTATATTATGATAATCCACAAAAATATGAATATTTCGATCCACTATCTTTTCAAAAAGAACTGTTGTTTCCCATGGAGATTCACTAGGTTGAATGAAAACTTTTATTTCTAACTCTTCTAGTTGAAACTCTAATTCCCTTAATTCCATTGGTGAAATCTTGTGGAACATACTTTAAATAGTAATAGTACCCTCTATAATATCAATCATAAATTCTACTTTTATTTTGGGTAGAAACCTTGAGAAATTATTTGTGGATACGTTAGTAAATTGATCTACAATGGTAGGAAATATCAATGTTTTATTGCATTAATAGTTACCAAACTAACTAATAACAAATGGTAATACATAGTCCTAACCAATGATACCAAAGGTCCTTCACTACTTTCATTCACATCCCAATCTCCTTTAAAGAAATTCTTAGGTCCGTTACAATATGTGAAACTAACCTACCATGAAAAACAATCGCTGTGGTCCTTGAAGGATGTCAACCAATCCATTTACAAAATAATGTAAAAAATTTCCATATCAACAATATAGAAATACAAAAAAAATTCATACCCATCAATAGTTATAGAACACACTACACAATTAAAGGTCTGACACTCTCATTGGTCGAGAGGTGATTGAATTTTCAAGACATGAGGAATCATTTGAACATAAAATCCCATATGATCTATAGTATGAGAAAAAATAAAATAATGATATTCACCAATATAAAACAGTATTTTTATATAATTAGAATTCAAGAGAATAATACTTCTCACCACCAAAGGACTAGATTGATCCTATGATATCATCTGTTATACACCATATAACTTCTTTTTCACCCCATTATTATTTGATTCCATACCTTTAAAGCATTTCCTGAGGAGTCATGGTGTTCCTATAATAAAATTGGATCAATTATTTTTGAGGAAAAGAGTTGTTCTAAAGAGATTGTGTAGTCAAATCATAATAATTATAAGATACAAGAGATATATTCTCAATAAATGACTTTAGATCACTATGATAATAACATTGAAGATCTCTCATCTAATTATAGTTGTCGTGGGAGGAGTCAGAGGTTTTAATGACCTTAGGTGACATATCCAGCACCCAAAAGGCTAGAAAAAAGTTTCAGGGGCTTACAATATTGTTGGGGGTGATTTTCCCTGATATGAGAGTAGCCTATTGAATATGATACAAATAAAAACAATTCTATATGATGTATATATTGAAATATAATACAACTTAACCCATAAATTAATATTAGAGTATCATATGGAATAAAAAGGTATAACACTAACACAACAAAGGAAAACCAAACTCAATGACACTAATTTTTCATCAACCCATAAATAACCCAAAAAAATCACCAAGATCCAACTCCAAGTTCTAAGACCACTACATCTTGATGCATCAATAAGGATGTATAACACAGTACCTTTACATGTATCTCAATATAGAACATCTTTAAGTGCACCAAAGTTACTAAGCAAGGGGTGAGTATAAAACTGGGTAGGTAATCCCCAAAGACCTCACAAAACATGCCACTAATATAATAACAAGTTATAACATTTGTATAAAATTATATATGTGCATATCAATAGTATATTATAGATCCATAAATAATTTTAAAGGAAGAAAACATTATCTAAATCTTACCACCATTTATTTTCACTTGGAATAATCATTCCATATTCACACACACACACATGAACATGTCTTCCATGGACCTCCCTATACTTTTTATTTCTTATTTATCCCATAAATTAGCTATTTATAGGTGACCCCCATTGATGGTGACACTTACAACCATGTTTCCTCCCATGTTTTCCATTATTTGATGATGTTACTTATGACTATAATCTATCCCACATGCTCATGAACACATTCCAAACATAATTATTCCGGGTTCCATAAAAATTAATTCCACATAAACCAATCCTTAATTTTGAAACATTTCATTGAACATTTTTATTATATTAAAATAAAACTATAATTTAAAATCATAATTTAAATTATAAAATAAGGGGGTTTTCTAAAATCCATCCAAATTACCATATTCCAAAAACATAAACCAAAATGGTTTTCTTAAAGAAAATATATGACATTTAATTGGAAAATCCAAGTATGAAATATTAATAAAACCAATACTTCAAATTAAAGAACAAGTGGAGATGATAGAGAAGCCACATACCTCTCAAAGAATGCTGACAATGGAGAACAAAACTAAGAACCCTATAGATATTGGATCAAAACACCTTCCCTTCAATATATATAGTAAAGATATCATCAAAACATGTTATATACCATATATCTATCCATAAAATCTTATATCTAATGTTCCAAGTGAAATAAGATAAGAAGATCTAAAGAGAAATAGAAGAAATAGAGAGTTAACTTTGATACTGGAGATCCAAAACACTTTGATTCCTCAAAATAACATTATATCTCAATAATAATTTACAAGTATTCCTAGTAGAGGAAATAACTTATAGATCTTGGGGTAATAGGAGAAAAATGATAGTTCAGGGGTGTAAATCCATGTTAAAATATAATTTTGGGAGCATTTAATACACATTGAATAGTTTGACCACACAGTTTTTTAAACTGTATGCCAACTATGTGCATACTACTATATACAAACTACATAGAAACATGGTTTTTCCAAATGGTTTAAAAAATGATGTGATAATTGTATGTATACTACTTTACATCAACTATATTTCTACACTATTTGGAATACCATGCACCAACCATGTGTAGGATTTTATCCAAAAGCTATCATCTCACATGGTTTCACATGGGAACCTATAATATTTTTCCAAATCATGTTCCAACCATATTCCTTCCCAAAGAATCCCAAAACCAATTGCATGGTTTCCTAGAGAAAGTTCAAGGTTTTACCTAACTGTTCCCAAAATTAACACCCTTTAAAACCTTTTTAAAACACTCCAAAACAATTCAAAAACTCCAGAAACTCAACCTAAGTATTATATAACTTCAAAATATATAATAAAAGGGTAAATTACTAGAAATAAGGGGTGTTAAACCCCCTTTAAATATATCATTATCATTAAAATACACTCCCCCTAATAACTAAATTTTATAAAACTCAAAACAAGGATATGAAAAGTAATTATTATACTTATCTTCAGTACTATCTAGAAATTACATATTCACATGAAATAATGATATTATAGAATCTTCTCTACTCACCTCCCTCTAAAGGGATTCACTCTAATATATACTCTTCTAGGATGGTCTTATTAAAAGTGAATACTAATCATATACATATGATATCACTTGAAATGTTGTAAGAATGCATCTTGATACCAGTGAATCATTCCATGGTGGATATCACTTCTAGATTAAAACTTTTCATGGATTTTTAATTCTCTCTTTTTATATATCACCATAAATTAAATAAATGAAAAAAAACAAATAAATATATATGAAAATATAGTGTGTTATCCCTAGATTCTGAGTGAGAGAAACAAGGTTGATATTTGATTCTCAATTTATAAATTCATTTCCTCTTAGCTAAAATCTTATGATAGCTCTTCATTCATAGTTCTTTGATTTTACAGACTTGATCATTCTTGAGATACTTTTTATTCTTTTTATTTACGATATTATTCTCATATAGAACTTCCTTTTTCACAATATCTATCAAAGCACATCCATTATTTACTCCATCATCTTTTATTTTCCACATGGTTTCTTAACTACCTTTTAATTTCCATTTTAGAAAACTTTTCATGCTTATCATCTAGTATATTTTTCACCAATCAATACACTTATTTATTTCCTATATTGATTATTTCCATTTCTATTCCATATTTATTCCTTTAACATTGATTTTAATATCCTATTTTCAATGACCCATGATGTAGCCATTTCTCCCAAAAATAGAGGCATACATTTTTTTGGTGTAATATATTTCTCAAAATTATTCTTGAGTGTAATTTTATCATTAATTTTATTTTTCTTGAATCTCAATGTAGACTCACTATTACTACTTTTATTTTTATTCATATTTTATATTATTATTCCATGTATAGCTTGTGGAACAAGCTTGGTTGATATATACTAGTACTATTCATCATTATGACCAATTGTGTTTCAATCTCTACAAAATCTCTCTAACATTTCAAAAAAATTATTACTAAAGAGATTTTACTTTTCCTATGTACATGGATTATTCTAAACTGGATCTCTCCTCATTTCAAATCTACTCTACCTAAATATAGTAGTTATATAATATTCAAAAAAATTAAAATTTATTCCAACATTTAATTTCATTATGTTAAAACATTCCACAACATCATTAGTGGCTAATAAATCTTGTACTTTTGTCTTTGAATTAATTATGCCTAGATTTTTTTCATTTAAACTTTTAGAGTTAATATATCTTCTTTTGATATTTATTTGGGGATCCATTTCTCCAGATATTTCTCATATCCATCCATGATGTAATTATGGGTTTGTTAGCATTTTTTTACACATATTTTTCCAAAATTTTATTTAAAACTAGAAGTACTGATTGAAATAGAATCCATACATAAAATGTATTATTGGACATGGGTAAACCTTTTCTATAATATTTTAGTGAATATATTATTAGATGATCTCAAGATCTTATTTTCAAAAGATATAGGTCTTTTATTACAATAATAACACTTAGAATTGTGTGTTGTAGAATCCCTTCTCCCAGCTTGTTGTGCAGAGACAACTTTAACCAAATATAGGTTTGAAAATTTAACTTCAAGCTCAAGGAATTTCATATTAAGGATATTTTTATCATCTACTATGATTTTATTCTATCTTCACATTCATATTTTATCTTCTCAATTTGATCCTCAAGTGTCTTACTCTTCGTCAACAAGGAATAATCAATCTATTTTATTTTTTTTACCTTGATCTCTAATTGAACATCCTTAACAATAATGACATCATTGTGAGTATTTTAGAGCATATATCCTTTCATCAAAATATTTTCTATTTTCTAAATTTTCATCAAAGTCCATATGAAATAATTCCTCATCCATGGAGAAATTATTTTTGAATATAAGTAAATATTCTTCCATGAATTTCAAATATTTGATGGGAGTGTTATACTTTCCAACCTTTTCTTCCAATTATTCTTCCATAGAATAAACTTCCCACTCTAGCTATTATTTATCATTATATATCCCCTTGATATATTCTTGTATATATGTGACAACATCAATAAGAATATTTTTCAAATAATCCTTTATTTTAGAGTAAAATCCCTCCAATGATTCACTATACACAAACAAACACACACTTAATAGCTTGAAATTGATTATTTAAGAGGATCATTGTAAATATATTTACAAAAAAACACCACTTTGATTACCTTCTATAAGGTATCGTGTCTATATGGGAATGGAAAATATTGATAGTAATTTTAATTTTTTCTCATTTATGGAAGGGTTATTTTGAGAATCAAGATTCAGAATCGAGTTATGAGAGTTTGAACACCTTTAAGGGATTGTTTTGGGCATGGTTGGGGGATTGGGAGTTAACCTTAGGGAACAAAGGTGCCTTGATAAATGTTTGGTGGCTACCATATCCAAGGTTACAGTAGAGACACTGGTTAGCCAGTGGGGGTGTTAAAGGGTCAAAATGACCATTTTTCCACCCTCGAGTTTTTAGAGGGTCATCTATAACAACCTCGAATCTAGTAAACCTGAGTTGGTGGTTAATTTATTACATTGGAATAGATACAAGGGTTATAATCTCAAAGTACCAATTAGTTTAGTGGTCTTGGAGAGCAAGATACACACATGATACCAATTTTAAATTAAGAATAAAATATAAAACATAACAAAAGTAAATATTATACATCCTTGAAACTCATTCAAGTATTTCTTATTCATAACCTAGGGAAAGGAAATGAAATAAGGGTGATATAAAATTCCTAATAAGGGTTACGTATAATGGAGGCTATCATGATTAAATAAGGAATAATAAATATAGAAAGGTAAATAACTAAAAGTGCATGCCATTAATCGATAACTTAGGCACAAAAATCATTAATGGATAATATAAATGAAAAAATATCATGTATAATAATAATAATATAATTATTAATAAATGAAATTCTTAATATTAGACATCATGATCTTAGGAATCATGATATATGTACCGCTGAGACATTTCACCAAGTCAGTTTAAAACTATGGGTAGATATACACCAAAAAACCATTTAATTTGGCCAAATTATTTTCCTCATGAGATTTATTGATGCATCAAGGGGGTATCTATAACCATTACCCACCTGTTACTATATGTCTAATTTATTCCTCATATATTGAATGATCAATTTAATTCATAAATAATATGCCTTATCAATAAATTTATGTATTGAGTAAAGAATACATATTTATCAATATCTTCTCCATTCAATCAAATAACATTCATAATAAAACACTATATGTAAAATGGTATACAGTTTAAGAAATGGTCATTTACATGATATAAATAAAATGTATATTTAATAGCAATTTAATGTAACATTATCATAATAAAGTGAATGTTTCAAGAGAACGTGTACTTAAGAAAAGTAATGAAAATGAAAGTGAAATATTAAAATAATATTTCATTAGAGAGTTTTCTTTGTAAAAAAATTACAAACATGTGTAAAAATATAAATTTTATAAAAGGTTTATGGAGGAGGGTAAGTTCGTTAACACCGTATATATTTAGAAAAACATTCCTTTTTATTTTTTTATAAAGAAAGTTAAAAGAGAACCTTTCGAAATAAATTATTAATATTCATTTCATATATTTTTAAAATTAAAGTATAACATAAAATTTATTTAATAAATCATTTGTGTAATAAAAAGTACTTTTTAAAAAAATTTAAAAAGATTGACATGGAATAAAAATATATCCAATTAAAAGAGAAATAAATTTGGTTTTTATTTTAAATATTTATTTGATTAATTCAAGTTCCAAAGAGAGGAAAATTTGGATGAAAATATGGAAAATAATTAAATATATAGAGTATAATAAAATTATTGGAGCTTACTAAATATAAATATTAATATTACTTCATTGAAAATAAAAGTAATCCCAAAAGAAAGTGATATTGTAAAATAAATTCTTACCTCTTTGTAAACTTTTAAATTATAACACCTTGAAAGAATAAACTTGAATGGAAACTTTAATCATTATAAATAAATATTTATTCATGTTAAATATAAAAAAGGGTGGTATATACTCCACATAAAAGTTAATATGTGTATAACAACAAATATGTCTCAATGGATTGAAAATCAAGGTGAAATCCCTTACCTCACGCTTCCCTTTAGTTGAACATGATTTAAATACATGTATAATAGTTTTAAACATTTTATTAATTTATAATATAACCATACTTATATTTAAAATATCATATATTATCATCTTATAACATCTTATCACCCGCTTGTTGATAATATTTTGTTATTACCATTGTTTCGGATGTTAACTGCTTCATTTTCTCATGCATATTTGGCCATGGAAGTTTTTATTTCTATTAATATTCAATAGTTTCATAATATATATAATGATATTAATGTTATAAATATAATATTTTTTCACTACAAACATTTTTAAAATCATTCTTGAAATCTGGACATGAAAAACGAATCAAATCGCTTTGTGGAGGCGATAAGCTACACATATACACAAGCGATATTATACTTTCATTAATGGATGAAAGGGTAATTAATTGGATGATATATTAATTTTATCGAATAAATATCATGTCATAATTATCATATATATTCATTATTTCCATTATTATGTCTATCCATGTGAGTCTGTGATGGAAAAACAAATTACATCGATTCGTGAGGTGGTAGTCCGCCGTACACATTAGCGATGGTTTTGTTTCCCATTTGATAGAGAATGAGATGTATAAATATTATTACATAAACATGATAATATCTTAGTATATGGTATATAATGGTGTTATTATTTTTTAATTGTTAAGACATAATTTTAGGTGGTAGAATAAGAAGTAAAAAAAAAGATATTGGTGAAGACGTTTAACATTTCTTAGAAAAACCTCCTTTGGATATATTACTAAGGACCATAGGGTTGGTATTTTGGGAATAAAAAAACCTCCGGAATGTGTACTAGGATTTTTGGAGATATTTTGGTGTTTTTTTTCAATATAAATTCATTGAGAGGTGTGAATAAGTGGGGGGATAAGGTACCTTTTTATAACCATGGTGAGTATCACACTGGTAATTTTCCAAAGTTTTCTAATAATGAAATGTCACTTTCTTAGAAATATGGCTGAAAAATGGCTCATAATCTAAGTATAAAAGGATAAGGTCAAAATAAAACAAACCAATGGGGGTTTTAAAAAATTATTAGGTCGTTTTTACCCTTATCTGTTTATATTAAACCCTGGTAAACTCATTTTAACTTAAATCACTATGATTAATTTTTACTATTCTTAATATTCATTATGAATAAAAATTAAGTTTAACTTATTAAATAATATTAATTATTCAGATTCAAAATATGTGATCCATTTTATTAAATTCAATTCATAGAATTGGCATAATTTAATTTAAAAATAAACCTGAAAAATGTGTCAAAAAATAATTTTTCAAGAAATGAATTTTTCAAGGATAAGATAATATTATATTAACAATATGAATAGTTATAACCATTAGTGTTTTAAATAAATATATTTATATATATAATATAAAAATTTCATTCAAATAATTCATCATTAAATTTTATTTATATTAATTAATATGGGAAGACATTATGCCTTTTAAAAAACCACTTTTTTTTGAAGAATATCCCTTTTTACCTTCAAATAATCTTATATTTATCTATATAAAATTGATATTAAATAAATTATTAATAAAAATATTATACTACATTATATTAAATAAAAAGATTATTATTTAAATACTTCATTTTTAATTATTCATGAAATCATATTTCTAATGGAAATTTTCAAAAATTCATTCTAGGTTTATTTTGACCTAGTAAGATCAAAATCAATATTAAAACAATAAAATTATAATTCTGGTTCAATGAATTATTAAAATGTTTAATTTATTATAGTTTTATAAAAATAGAATTTTCAATTACTATAATTGAATATCTATTGTTTCATTCTTTCCTCCTAAAATATTTCATCCTTGAAATTTTCATGGATGTATATTTCTAAACAAGTGAGGGTGGTTCTTCTTCATTACATCATATATTTCCCATATTGGTTCCTATATTATATGATTTCTGCAAAGTACATTTATCAGTCAAGTCATCTGATTACTAAATACTTTCACTCTAGTTTCAAGAATCTATATTGAATTTTCACAGTAGGATAAATCGGGTTCCAATTACATTTTTTCATAGGTGATCACTAGTGTTGGGTCTGGAATTTACTTCCCTAACAATAACATATGGAACACATAATTTTATTTAGATTGGCTCAGTGAAATTTCCAAATAGTAAGAAACAAAATCCAATTATTTTCAAAATTTTAAATGGTCCAATGTACTTGAGGCTAAATTTCCCTTTCTTATCGAACATTATAACACCTTTACATAGAGATACTTTAAAGAAAACATGATCCACCACTTGAAATTTCAAATATTTCCTCTGATTATCAGCAAAACACTTTTGGATACTTTTATCTGCATTAATATATGCCTAATCAGTCTTTACCTATATTTTTTCACCTTAAAAAGTTATAGTCCTACAAGTTTCATTTGAAGTAATTTATCCCAACAAGTTGGAATATTATATCTCTTTACATATAATACTTTATATGATGCCATTTGAATACTTGAATAGAAACTATTGTTATAATAGAAATCTACCAAAGGTAAATACCAATCCCACATACCTTTAAATTCAAGTGATGTTTATTTAAACATGTCTTCTAATGTTTTAATAGACCTTTAAGACTATCCACCGGTTTGAGGATGGTAAACAATGATTTAATGAATCTCAGTATCAATATCCTTTTGAATACTCTTGCATAATTTTGATGTAAATCTAGGATCATGATCAGACACAATTAAAATAGGTACACCATAAAGTCTTAAAACTTCATTAATTTTGATTCATTAAAAGCACTTAAGATCTAAATCTTCCCTTATAGAATGTAAATATGATGTTTTGGTTAGGCGATCAACAATAAACCATGTCACATCATTCTTTCTAGCAGTATTTGTTAATCTATTGAAAACATCCTTAGTAATGTCATCCCATTTCTTTCTAGGAATAGGTATATGTTTCATGAATCATCTAGGTTTCTATCTCTTAGCCTTCACCTATTTAAAAACCAAGTATCTAAATTCATAATCAGGAATTTCTTAATTCATGTTATCCCACCAAAAAATATTCCCTTGAATCCCTATACAACTTGGTGCAACAAAGGAGTATAGAGAAATTTTATTTATGTGTATCATCCAATAATTCCCTTTTTAGATCAAATATATGTGGAACATGTATTCTCTTTCTAAATTTCATAAAATCATCTTCACGAAATAATTCTTCCAATTTATCATCATTCATGGATTTAATTTTATTCTAAAAATTATTATAATAATATTGGGAACTTTTTATATTTTCTAATAAATATGGTTTCATAATCATTTTAAAAAGGATTGATATTTTCCATTTCCATATTTACTTAATCCATGAACACATGATCCCTATCAATCGTTGTTTTGGTTAGGAATCCATGATATTTCATGATAAATGAAGTTGTTACCTTATTTTCCTTCTCTTAGTGGTAGTATATTATGAAATCATAATCCTTGAGTAATTTGATCCATCACCTTTTCCTTATATTGAGATTTTTCTATGAAAATATATATTTTATACTCTATTTATATCACCCCTGGTTTCTAGTAAGTAACCATTTCTTTATGATTTTTAAGGTTCTAAAGTATATGGGTGATGTTTGGGAGAGTTTGGAGAAAATTTGGACTATTTTTGGGATTTTATAAAGGTCCATAGTTGGTTCATGGTTTGAAAAAACTGCGCAACACCTATGGGAGATCGTACACAATGAAACATGGGCTAATGTGAAGGTGCAAGGGTAGGTTCATGGTTTTTCTAAACCATACGGAAGCCTAGGAGAAATAGTGCAACATAAGACAGTGGTATTTGGCATGGATAGTGCACAGTTTGGAAACCATTTGATCCAACCATGCAAGGTTCATCCTTGAGGTAGTGGCTGTCGAATGATTAATGCATGGCTCGTCTAACCATGCACAGGTTAAAAGTGAGATCCTAAAATTGTGGATATCACACATTTTGTCCTCTAAGACCCTTTTTTCCTTCCTATATGTCTTTAACTCGATATTATCTCTTCATAAAGTCTGAGGAAGCTTCTCCCATTGACCTGGAGGTGATATGAAGGTTTCTCTTGATGATTTGAAGTTGGATTCTCATGGTAGGTGGTCTATATTGGTTGTTCTTGGTAGTTTTTCTTAGATATACTTCTCTATATCTCTCAGTTTATTATATCTACATCCATTTTGTATATATATAAGAAATTTGATTCCAAATATGATTAAAATTTTCTTTTTTAATGATATGGAAAGATATCTAAGTTAGGTTTTTGGATATTCAATCTGGTTTCAATAGAATTTGAGTGTTATTCTTAATTTTCATCATAAATCCCAAGGTTGGTGGCTTCACTCTCAACTTCTACATTTAAAACCTGAAGTATTAGTTTCAAATATATTAAATTGATTGAAGTTGATTGTAAAATTGGTGTGAAAATCATGGTAGAAACCTTCTTTAGTGATGGTTTGGGATTTTGTGGGAAATTGTTGAATTATAGTGAAAGGTGATTTTGTAAATGAATTTAAAATGTTAATTTTAAAATAGTTCCATGGTTCAAGTTATAGAAAAAACATTTCAATAAAATTTTGTTTTATTGAAATGTTTTTGAAATTTAAATGGTTTGGCATTGAAATGGATTGTTATTAAAATTGTTTTTTCATGGTTTTTGGGCATACATGGGGGTTGTGTGTTCATATTTCATTACAAGGCTTGGTTTAAATATGATTTTGTTCTCGGTTCCAAATGTGTAATGGAACATGGGATTTAATTACCTTGTGATGACATGGTACATTTACAAGAAACTTTTCATGAGTATAGAACTGTTATAATGAATCATGCATGTGTGGATGTGTGGGTTTGTGGATTGGAAGGAGATATTATAAAAGAAAATATGAAATTGTTTTTAAGAACTTTTTTGGTTACCTTCCTTCAAACATGATATTGTTTTGTGAAAAAATATTTGTTATGTAACTTTTTTATATTCTGATATAAACTATTTTAAAAAAATACATGTAAATTGTTTTATATAAATGTGCTAACTTATTTTATCCTAGTGACGTAAGTAGGGAAGTAATTTGGGGAAAGCCTACTAAGTTTCATTACTCACCCCTTCTTTGTAAATTTTATGATTTTGAAGATGTTGTTTATTGGGACATGAGAAAAGGTAAAGTATCACACTTCTATAGTGGTGTTTCATGATACTTGCGCTATTTTCTGGAGTTGGGACATAGAGCATATTTGGATATTTGGAGTTTGTCATTGGAGTATTTGAGTGTTGTCTTCCACTGTGTATTTTGATATTATAGTTTTCTACTATGGTACATGGTTTTAGTTTTATTTTAATATCAATGGTTTTATTTTACTTTTATTTCATTGATATCATGCATCATGTAGGGGTTTATTTAGTTATGGAATGTTGGTTTGTTGTTTTATTTTTAAATGGAAAATCATCCCCCAACTGTAAATGAAGCCCTTGGAATTTATTTCTATCCTTCAGCATCTTGGGGACGTCGCTTAAGGCCAAGTAATATTCCTCTTCCTTATCAAGCCAATGAAAAGAGTGGGGATGTTACAAGTGGTATCATATTGTTCCTTATATATATTTGTTTGGAACAAATGGTAGTAGTCTTGGTTGGTCTTTGACGTGGTATCGATTGTCAGTCTTGGAGTTGACAACAAATTCAGGTTATTTCCTTGAGTTGGTATCATATAAAAGAGTAGGATTTTAGAACATGAAATATAGAGCATAAAAAGATATATCTAACCTTTTTATGTTGAACTTCATGTTACCAGGGGGTTGGGTATATAAGTGTTTTAGATACACTGATAGGCTAGAATATCATTATCATGGGTTTAGCCAATGATAAGAGCATGAAATGCATTATAGAAATGACTTCCCATTATAAGTGCATATTTCATTTTGAGTAATGATTGGATGCTATTTATTGATTTTTTTAAAAAAAATCAAAATATGTTTTCAAATGACAGATTTTGAAAAAGGGAATCCTTGTGGTATTTTGAAAATGGTTTGATTTTCAAAAGAAAGTAGAGATTTTTAAAGAATGGTTGAACATGTAAAATAGTTGATTTTGGAAAGAAATAGTTTGATAGTATAATGTGGAACAATTTGAACTGTTAATCCTTCAGTTAATATAGAGTGATACCTATGGCATTCGTAGTGTTTCTAGAAAATGTCACCTGGTAGGTATCCTAGAAAACTGCCAGAGGAAGCTGCTAAAAATGTGGTTACACCTGAGATACAAGTGAACCAACATCTATTTCAGAGTATTGTCCAAGTGTTTCAAGTTGTGGATAGCGGGAATAGTAGGGATGGTCTAAGGCAATTGGATCATTACATTAAATTATAGAAATATAATACACCCATAATTTGGGCTGATTCTGAACCAAAAAAAGTATAGGTGTGGCTGAATAGGATGAATTATATCTTTGATTTCATCGGCACATCGGTAGAGTTGAATGTCAAGATGGAAACATATATTCTAGAATATCTTGAACTCTAGTGGTGGGTTTTATCTATTCAGACTAAATTAGACAACAACCTTACAAGGGAGGATTTTGAAGAATTGTTTAACAAATAATTATATCCTTATAAGTTCAGAATTCAAAGAATGGTGGACTTGTTCATATTGAATCAGGAAAATGTTTTCTTTCATGGAGTATGTGGCTAAATTCCCGAATATAGTGCAATTTTCACCTGAGGTTACTTCTAGTGTGTCCATAAAGGAATTCATCTTTGAATCAGGGATGAGGTAGGATATTATTTCAAATATTGATGTTCTATGTATTATGGATTATACCGAGATGGTAAATAGAGATACAATAGTTAAAAGAGGCATATCAGGAGCTATGGGAGGAGTAATTTGGTTCATACCCATGGGAAATAGTGGGTACTAAAATATTGTGAGCAAGCGTTAGAGGAACACTTATTTCCAAGGTTGGATTACAGCTTAGAATCAAATGGTGGGATTGGTGAACCTTTCTCCAAGACCATGACTAAAGATGGATTATTATAATGTGGTTCCATAGACCACATGGAGTGATATTGTACAACACCCCCAATAGCATTCCAAAATGACAACAAAATGGGGAATATTTAGTACTATTGTCGTAGGGCTCTTAGGTTGTGGGTTTGGGACACTTCTCAGGTATCATAGGTGTCACATGCTTTGATGAGATGAGGGATGTAGAATTAATCTCTTCAGAAGAACAGAGCTAGCCATGGTGATTATATGAATACCATGAAACCTAAGTTAGTGCAATCTCAATAAGGAAACAAAGAAAAAAGTGCAGCAAGAAAGTATTTATATGGAGCTAAACATGTTATTATAGACGATCAATCTAGACCATCTATGGTGAGAGGTGTGGTTCTTTTTAATTCTACCCTTATGAAAGAATTTTTTTATATAGGTGCTTCTTATTTCGTTATTTCTTCTCATATTTTTGATTGTATGAGTTTAAAAGTTGAGATGATTCCTTCTATAATAAAACCTAAAAGTCATCTTGGTCAAATAGAATGTTGAGATTTTGTGTGCGGAGAATGTTCTATAACAGTTGATAGAGTTGAGTTGAAATGGGATTTTTCTATGATTGAAATAGATATCTATGATATAATCCTTGGTATGGATTGGCTGAAAATTTTCAAGGATAAAATCAACTATTATACATGAAGAGTCAGTTTTACAACTGATTATGGAATCAAGCATCTCTTTAAAGGGGAAAGTAGTGTAAAGGTAGGTGTAACGAGTTTTTTGGAACCATATTTTGGAATGATATCATACTATTTGGTGGTATTTTCTTTAACATCGATGAATGAGATTGAGAATAATAGTTTTCTAGTAGTGGTTAATCGGTTTCTAGATGTGTTTCCTGATAATTTATTAGGATTTTCACTTGTGATAGAAGTGTAGTTAACGTTTTATCTCTTTCTGGGGACCAGTCCTATTTCCATTTTATCTTACTATATGGTACCAAAGAAGTTAAGGTAATTGAAGGTGAAATTGAAAGATTTGAAAAAAGGGTTCATTCGAATGAGTACAACTCTATGGGTGGCTCCAGTCATGTTTTTAAAAAAGGCAGATGGAACACTTTAGTTGTGTGTGGATTATTGTAAGATTAACCAAGTTATGATAAAAAATAGGTATCCACTTCCATGAATTGAGGATTTATTCAATCAACTGAGAGGATCTCAGTGGTTCTCCAAAATTAACTTGTAGTCTATATTTCACCAATTGCTTGTTCAAAAGGAAGATATTCCAAAAATAGCTTTTAGAAGTAGATATGACCATTATAATTATGTGGTAATGCCTTTCCGTCTTACGAATGCACTATAAGTATTTATATAATTGATGAATCAGATATTTCAGTGATATCTGGATTCTTTTGTGGTGGTTTTTTTAGATTACATATTAGTGTTTTCAAGGACAAGGGTTGAACATAAGAAACACATAGTGACATTGTTTAGAATCTTAAGGGATCATCATCTTTATTCCAAATTAACAGTGTTATTTTTTTTATATAAGAGGTACATTTCAATGTCCATGTAATTTTTGAAAATGGTGTTTTTTTGGATCCAAAAAAGATAGAAGTTGTTATCTCTTGGAAACCACAAAAACATTTCTTTGAGATACACAGTTTTCTTAGGCTATCTGGTAATTAATGATGATTTTTTCATGATATTTCATGACTATATTGGCCTATGACATATTTAACAAAGAATAATTTTCCATTCCATTGGAATGATGAATGTGAGAAATCTTTTAAAGAGATAAAAGTTAACCTGAAATTAGAACCAATATTGATTTTTACAGAATTAGGACAAGGGTACATGGTTTATTGTGATACTTCAGGATTTGGGTTGGGATGTGTTCTCATTCAGGGAGATCATGTTATTGATTATGGCTCAAGGTAGTTATGAGTGCATGAGAAAAACTACCCGACACAAAAAATTTAGTTATCTGTCGTAGTCCATGCTTTGAAGACTAGGAATCATTACCTCTTTGGTGGTAAATTTAATGTGTTTACATATCATAAAATTTTGAAACATATTTTCTCACAAAGGTATTTGAATATGAGAAAAAGAATATGGATGGAGTATCTTAAAATGTTTGACTTTGACTTGATGTATACATTGGGAAAAGGAAATTCGGTGGCGGATACATTAAGTATAAATTCATATGATCAGTTCTCAAAAGAAGCTTTAGATGAGTGGAAATTGATGTCATTCATAGCTGACATGAATTTGGAATGTGAATAATGAGGTTAATTTGTGATCTTACTTATAGTTTCTTTGGTTCATGATTTGATAAATACTGTTAAGGAGGCACATACACCCAATGTCGAATGTGTGGCTATTAGGTTAAAACATAATGGTGGGGAGACCATTGAGGGATGGAATCTAGATGATACTTCAGTGTTGTGGTTCAAAAATTGGATGGTTGTACCTATGAATTTTTAAGAACAACTTCTTTATGGTTAGCACCATTCAATATGGGTTGTTTATCCTAGAATAAATAAGTTTTATAAGGTGTTAAAGGAATAGTTTTGGTGGATCATCATGAAAAAGAAGCTGACTAATTTTGTTTAAAATGCTTAACTTTTTAGCAAGTAAAGGTTTAGTATTAGGTACTAGTAGGTACATTATAGTCTTTACCTATTTCTGTATAGAAATGGGAGAAGATGGCTATCGATTTTATAAAAGGTCTCCTAATATTGGTTTGGAAACACAATGTGATATGGGTGACAATGGATCATCTCACAAAGTCGGCTCATTTCATCCCTATTCATGAATCTCATATGGTGGAGGAATTTTTAAAGATATATATTTGATAAGTGGTAAAGAGGAATGGCATACCAGTTTCAATAGTTTCAAATAGAGATTTGAGGTTTACATCTCATTTTTTGAAATCCTTATAGAAATCCCTTAGGATTCATTTGACAATGAGTATGGAGTATCATCTTTAGATGGACGACCAATCCAAAAGGATAATAAAAACATTGGAATACATACTGTGGGATTTTGTAATGGATTTTGGTGGCTCATGGGAAGAGAATATACCATTAGTAGAGTTATCGTATAACAATAGTTATGAGTACTTGATATGAATAGATCCTTTTGAATCATTGTATGGGTGTCCTTTTCATTCTCTAATTTGTTGGGTGGACATAGGTGAGACTTCACTGGTTGGGTTGAGCCTTGTCCAAGAGACAACAGAGAATATTTAGTTGGTCAACAAATAGATAGAGATGACATAGAGTCATCAAACATTGTACGCATATCATCATATATGTTCATTATTGTTCGATTTTAGTGATCATGTTTTCTTTAATATCTCTCCAAGGCTTGGGCATCAACATTTTTAGAAGTAGGGAAAATTATCTCCTTGATACATATGACCTTTTAAGATACTTGAATGGGTTGGTGAGGGGGAATATCGATTTTCATTTCGCTGACGGTTCAGTGTAGTGCATAATGTGTTTCATGTATATCAGCTAAAGAAGTATCAGCCTAATCCTAACCATGTGATTTGATTGGATCACATTGACCTATATCCATATGCTTCATTGGCATACATGGCAGTGTGGATTTTGGATAGGCAAGAGAAAGTCTTACATGAAAAAAATCATCATTCTAGTATGGGTTTTGTGGCAACATGGTCAGATTTAAGAAAAGACTTGGGAATGGGAGAAGTAAATGAAAGAGAAATGGACCAAAATATTTCAGGTCAGTGATGGTATTATACCTTTTGGGGATGTAAAGGCCAATGTTAGGGAGAATTTAGATCCCCTAGCTTCCAGTAAGTAACCCTTTCTTTATTTTCTTTACATTTGTAAAGTATATGGTTAATTTTTCGGAGATTTTGGAGAACTTTTCGATTTTTTGGGATTTTATAAAGGTTTAAAGTTGATTCATAGTTTGGGAAACCCATAAAAAACCTATATGAAACCATGCACAATGAGACATGGGCTAAAGAGAAGGTGCGCAGGTAAGCACACAGTCTTTCCAAACCATATGGAAGCCTAGAAGAAACCATGAAACATGATACATTGGGCTTTGGAATGTATGGAACATAGTTTGGAAACCATGTGATCCAACCCTACGAGATTAATCCTTGAGGTAGTGTTCAGTGCATGGTTAGCGCATAGTTTTCCTAACCGTACAACTAACCATGCACAGTTAAAAGTGAGATCCTAAAATTGTGGATCTCAGAAGTTTTGACCAATAAGGCCCCCATTTTTCCTCCTCTTCAGCCCTAACTTGATATTACCTCTTCCTAAAGGATAAGGAGCTTCTCCCATTGATCCATTGTTTATTTGAATTCTAATCTTGGTGATTTGATGCCATATTCTTGTGGTAAGTGATCATTATTAGTTGTTCTTGGTAGTTTTTCTTTGATCTACTTATTAATGTCTCTCAGTTTCTTATATCTATGTTTCCTATGGATAAATATAAGACATTTAATTCCAAATATGATTATATTTGTTCTTTTTGATGATATGGTAAGAGATATAAGGTGGGTTTTTGGATATTTAACCCGGTTTTGTTGGTGTTTGAGTGTTATTCTTTGTTTTTTTCATAAAACTTGAGGTGGGTGGCTTCACTCTCAACTCCTCTATTTTGAACGTGAATTATTAGTTTCAAATAGATTAAATTTATTTAAATTAATTTTGAAATTCATGTGAAAATAATGGTAGAGACCTTCTTTACTGATGGTTTGGAATTTTGTGTGAGATTGTGGAATTGGTGTGCAATGTTCTTTGATAAATGATTTTAAAAACTTGATTTTATAATATTTTCTTGGTTCAATTAATGGGAAAAGGTTTTATATAAAAATTTTGTTTTATTGAAATGGTATTGGATTTTAAATGGTTATTCAATTGAGATCTATTGGTATTGGAATGGTTTTTTCATGGTTTTTGGGAATACTTGGTGGTTTTTGTTCATGTTGCATTATGAATCTTGGTTGAAATATGAACTTTTGATCGGTTCCAAAGCTGTAATGGATCATGGTATTTAATTACCTTGTGATGACTCGGTAGATGGATTATAAACTAATCATGAGTATGGAACTTTCATAATGAATATTTAATGTGTGGATGTGTGAGTTTTTGGATTGGAATGAGATATACCAAAAGTAAATATGAAATGGTTTTGAAGAAAATGTTTAGTTTCTTTCCTTGGAACTTGATATTGTTTTTTGAAAACTGCTTTTTTATGTCACTTTCTTATATTAAGATATAAACTATTTTAGAAATTGTTTTAATATAAATTTTTTTATATAAATGTGCTAACTTTTTATATCCTAGTGGAGTGAGTATGGAAGTCATTTGGGGAAATCCTACTGAGTTTCATTACTCATCCTTTCTTTGGAACTTTGGATCTTTTGAAAATGTTTTTTATCAGTACATTGTCAAAGGAATGTATCAAACTTCTCTAGTGGTGATTCAGGATACTTGGGCTATTATTTTGAGTTGAAGCAGGGATCATGTTTGGACCTTTGGAGTCTTTCATTGGAGTCTTTGAGTTTTGGATTTCGATACATACTTTGATATTGTAGTCTTCTATTGTGGTACTTGGTTTTAGTTTGATTTTAATATCAATGGTTTTCTTTGAGTTGTATTTCACTAATATCATGTGTCATGTAGTTTTGTATTTAGTTATGGAATATTGGTTGGTTGTTTTATTTTCAAAGGGAAAATCATCCCAAAACTATAAATGTATCCCTTGACATTTATTTCCATCCTTTGGAATCTTGGGGATGTCACATAAGGCCAAGTAATGTTCCTCTACATTATCTATCCAATGAGAAGAGTAGGGTTGTTACACTTACAGTCTATGTATATCTTGCATATTTCACTAGAGAGATAATGTATCCATATCTTTAAATAAAATATTGTAGCTACCAACTCAATATCATGAGTTAGATGTGTTTTTTCATGATACATTGACTACCTTTATGTATATAAAATAACTTTATCATTATACATAAGTACACAACCAAGTACCTTATTTAATGAATCACTATATATAAAAAATGCATCATTTATATATGGTAGATACAAAATTAAATAATTAGGAAATATCCTCTTCAATTCTTCAAATTCCTTTTTCCATGTGAACTTGACCCCTTTACGTGTAAGCTTGGTTAGCTGGTTAGCCAATCAGGAGATTTTTTAAACAAATCATTGATAATAACCGACCAAACCAGCGAAACTATGTACCTCAGTTATGTTCATTGGTGTAGGATATTTTTTGACTACCTTTGAATTCATAGGATAAAGTGAGATTTC
Source organism: Viscum album (assembly GCA_963277665.1). Taxonomy (NCBI): domain Eukaryota; kingdom Viridiplantae; phylum Streptophyta; class Magnoliopsida; order Santalales; family Viscaceae; genus Viscum; species Viscum album. Next base: position 971,201,113 of record OY728159.1, on the reverse strand, counting down.
ATCCTATGAGGCAATATGGCGAAGAAAAGAAACTTCTTAAAGCCAAATTTCACACTTTATAAATTTCTTGTATAACTATTTACCTCTTAGAGTCCCAAGAACAATCTGTAAGTGATTCTCATTGGCTTAATATCTTTTATAATACACCAAGATATCATCAACGAACACCATAATGAAATTATAATGATATTCCTTGAATACTCTATTCATTAGATCCATAAAAATATATGGTTCATTAGTTAATCCAAATGGAATTTCTATAAACTTATAATTATCATACCTCATTCAAAATGTTGTCTTTGGAATATCTTCCTTATTTACTCACAATTGATGATTCCTAGAGTGAAGTTCGATATTTTAAAAATATTAAGCTCCATGAATTTTACAAATAATACATTAATTAGAGGTATATTATAATTTTTAATTATCATAATATCATTGATTTACCTACAATCAATGCAAAAATTCATGGATCTATCTTTCTTAATGAAAATAATAGGGGCTCCCCAGTATGAAACACTAGGGTGAATAAATACCTTATCACACAACTCCTCTAGTTGTTTCTTCAACTCCAACAATTCCAAAATGTCTATTCTATAGGGATTTATTGATAAAGTTATTTAATCATGGATTAAATGAATGGAAAAATTGATGTTATACTCAGGTGGTTATCTAGGTAATTACTTGGTAAATACAATAATGTATTTTTGTACAATATGTACATCCTCAATTTTATGATTAACTTTTCCATCCATAGATTTTTTTTCTATTATTCCCCCATAATATCATTCAAAAATAGTACTGAGGGGGCATATAGATAATACTTGGATGATGAATTATCCTCTATAAAGATAAAAAGTTACACATCTTCATCGCAAATCGTAATTTCCTTCTCTTGGAATTAATTTTTTGCATCATATTCTTAAACTTAATCCATACCAAGGATTATATCAAATTCAAACATATGTATAATAATTAATTTGGAAAATAGATCATGTTTATTTTTCATAATGGGAACTTCCTAATAAATCCTTGGTGTAGTGAGATTTCCACTAGAAGTTTTGATTGACAAATACCTTCTTAATGTTCTAGGAAAATATTTAATTTTAATGAAAAATATGTAATATATAAAAGAGTTTGAGGATCCAAAATAAAATAAATAATTTAGCTAAATTTGAGGATATTATTAAAGTACCCTCCACTATATCTTTGGGAACTTTAACCTCATCTATTGTGTTCACATATACTTTGACTTCTCCCCTAGACCTCTTATATGGTATATTTCATTGAAGCTTAAGAATATATTTGAATAATGCTCTATTTATTTATCGTTGAAGAATTTTATATTAGTGTTTTATTTATTTCCCTGACATTCATGATACAGATGAGCATTATCTCTATACTTTTAACACACTCCCATGACCTTTATGAAATTTCCATGATGTTTCTTTCCACAATTTTCACATGATGTAAATTGATTCATTTTATTATTATTCTTAAATGTGTTCAATTTTTTTTTTGTGTTTAAATGAACTTTTCTTCTCTTTATTCTTATTAAATATATAAGATCAAGAAAATTCCTTCTCTATTTTAATGGAACATAAAACTATTTCATCATATGATGAAAAAGTTTTATAATCCAGTGACCTTTAGAGAATTAGATTAAAACCCTTCAAATAAATGGTCAATTGTGCATTTCTTATTGCGTATATAATCCTTAGAATACCTTCCGAGTCTTTAAAAGGAATCCTTATACTATGCAACACTTTTTTCTTCCTTTTTTTTTAAGATGAAGAACTTTCCACTCATTTCTATTTTTCTCTCACAAGGGAAATATTTTTCAAAGAATATTACTTTAAAATATCTCTATTCCATGAATTTTTTTCCATCTTCCTCTATAGTATTCTTGATTAATGAATAGAACTGATCAATATCTCCCTTGATATAATATATACCTAGTATAAACTTTTCATTTCCATTGCATCACAAGGTTAGAAATTCTTTCCAAGGGACGTAATTTATTTCTATGATACCACTGGATTAGTAGTTCCACTAAATAATGAGGAATTATATCACCTAAAACGATTAAATACAGGTGTATAATGTCATGGAAAATTATGTTTCTCTATATTCGCAAGGTTATTAGTCATAATTTGGGCCATCTAACCTTGTTTTCTTAATTCCAACACTAGTTATGTTGAATTTCTCAATAGGCAAATTTATACATTGATCATGAGTGTTAAAACCTTCATTATTCCAAACACAATTTCTAAATAATTTTATATACTAAATTTCTTCATAACATTATGCATTTTAAATTATAATTCATAATTCTAAATTTGGTATAATACTTAACATAAATTGAAAATTTATGCATTGTTAATCTCAAAATTCTACACTAGGTTTATTTGGGGATATCTTTAAATCATATAAATATTTTCAAACCATTCATAGTGTTTTATAAATAAAATTTTAATTAACCAAATCATATTCCTTATGAGTGTGAAACTAAGTGTTCAGTAAGGGTACACTCACCATGTAATAGAATTATAGATTATATATACTCAAACTAACTCTTTTCAGGGTTATTACCATGAGATGAATTTATATAAAAACCAAATCTACTTTTAGTATCTAGATAGGGATGTACTTCTAGGAAAACCCACATAATCTCTACCTTAAAAAATTAGGATGTTATTCAGTAATTAGACATATATTTAAAGTTTATAAAAGAGTTATATTCCCTAATCTATGTTTTCCTAAATATAGTTCCCATGGTTTTTACTAAACTTGATCTAATACCAACTATAACTACCTCAACTCAAGTAACCTAGAGCTGGTGGTTACTATATTACATTGGCATAGATACAATGGTTTTAATCCCAAAGTACTAATAAGTTTATTAGTCTTGGTGAGCCATATATGTTTATTAGTCTTGGTGAGCCATATAACAACCTCGACTCAGGTAACCTAGAGCTGGTGGTCACTTTCTATTTTAAACATTTATTTGATTTATTCAAGTTAAAAAGAAGGTAAAATTTGGAATAAAATATGTAAAACCAATAAATATCTAGAGTATAATAAAATTATTTTAAATTATTAATGATAAATGATAATATCCCTTCAATGAACATAAAATAAGTCCCAAAACAAGTGAGATTGAAAAATAAACTATTACATCCTTAGAAACTTCTAAATTATAACCCCTTGATAGAATAAACTTTAATTTAGATATTAATAATTATGAAAAATAGGTATTTATTTCAAATATATAAAATGGGTATTTTGAACACAACATAAAATTAAATAGGTGTATAATGAGAAATATGTCTCAATAGAATGGAAATTGTGATGAAATCCCTTACATCGTGCTTCCCTTTATTTAAACATGCTTTAAAAACATTTATAATATTTTTAAACATTTTATTAATATATACTAGTACCATATTAATATTTATAATATCATATACGATCTTATTATTATATCTTAACACTTGTTTGTTAATAATATTTCATTATTACCATTTTTTGAGTGTTAACTTATTTATTTTCTCATGCATGTTTTTTATAGATGTATAAATTTTTGTGTACACTATATAGTTTCATCATATTAATAATTATATTAATGTTATAAATATCATATTTATTCATTATTTTCTTTTCTATAAACATTATTTAATTTTTTACATGGAAAATGAATTACATTTCTTTGTAGAGATAGTAGGTCATATATACGCATGAGCAACATTATCATCACCTTAATGGGTGAATGGGTAAGTAAGTGAATTATATATTAATTTTAAATAATAAATATAATTTCATAATTATAATATATCTTCATTATATCCAACATTATGACTATCTATGTGATTTAGTGATGAAAAACAAGTAACATTGGTTCGTGAGGTGGTAGTATGTCGTACACGTGAGCAATGGTTTTATTTCTCATTTGATGGATAAGGATGTTGATAAATATTATTATATGTTATATATTGGTTTTATTATATTTTAATATTTAATAAATTATTTATGGTGGTAAAAGAAGAAGTAAAAAAAGAAAGTGATTGGTGAAGACATTTTCCTTCACTTAGAAAAACTTCATTTGGATATGTTTTTAAGGACCCTAGGGTTAGTATTTTTGGAATAATTAAACATTTATAATGTGTATAAGGATATTGGGGAGATATTTTTTAGGGTTTTTTATAGTTTAATGTCTTGAGAGGTGTGAATAAGTTAGGGGAGGAGGTGCCCTTTTATAATTGAGGTGAGTGACACACTTGTAATTTTTCAAAGTTTTTCAATAATTTCATGCCACTTTATTAGAAATATGGATCCAAAATGGATCATATTAGAATAATAAAAGGATATGGTTGAAATAAAACCAACCAATGGTGTTTTAGAAAGTTTTTAGGTCATTTTTACCCTTATCTGTTTAGATTAATCCCCGGTAAACCCATTTTAACCTTAATTGCGGTAATTAATTTTTAATGTTTTTACTATTCATTATGACCGAGAATTAAGTTAAACTTATTAAATAATATTAATTATTATTATTAAAAATATTAATTTTTTTTATCAAATTCAATTCATATAAGCGGCATAGTTTAATTTAAAAATAAACCCACAAAACGTGTCGAAAAACGGTTTTTTCAAGAAATGAAGTTTTCAAGAATAAATATTATTATATTGAATATATGACTGGTAATAATAATTATATGGATTTAAATTAATATATTTAGATATATAATCTATAAATTTAATTTAAATCATTCATCATGAATAATATTTTAATTAATTAAAATGGTAATACATTATGTCTTTATAGAAACATATTTTTTTTTGAAAAATATCCCTTTTACCTCAAAATGATCTTATATTTACCTATATCAAATTGATATTCAATAAATTGTTAATTAAAAATATTATAATAAATTTTCGTATGTAAATTTAGTAACAGTTAAATAAAAAAACTCAATTATTCATAAAATCTTATTTTTAATGGAAAATTTTAAAAAATAATTCTAATATTCTTTTAACCTAGAAATTCAAAATCAATATTAATCCTATTAAATTATAATTTTTGTGCCATTAAATATTAAAACGTGAATTTTATTATAGTTTTATTAAAATAAAATTTTCACTTACTATAATTGAATCTGAGGTGTTACAAAATGCCCATCTCCCTCTTGTTTTTCCCTCTCATGGAAGGGGTTATCCTCCCCCTTTCTCCCTTATTCAAACCCCTTCAAGGGGGTATTTTCTTGGTGTTTCATAGTGATTCAAGGTAAAAATATCCATTTTGTGATCTCTATTTTTCTCCTCTCTTTTATTTACTTATTATATCTCTGGTTAGGGTTTTTGTTCCAACACCACTTTATCAGGGTGGAATTAGATGTTGATGATGGGGATTTCCCTTTTCCTTAGAAGAGGATATCCTGAGATGTCATATGCACATCATCTCACATAATTTTGTTGATGCATTCCACTATTATGAATTTTCATATGTGTTTGGATTAAATTGAAAATAATTTAAAATTTATTTGGCATTGGTTCTTGGGGATTTTTCTGAATGTAGGTTTGGGGATACAAGATGGACCTGTGTGGTGCTGTTGGGATTGGTTTTAGTGTGGAACAAGGACCTAGTGAGTTAAACATCCTTATCGAAAGTTTGAATTGGATTAATTAATTAATTATTAATTTTATAATTAATTAATTTTTAATATTTATGTTGAGTTATGGGATCGATTCATTGAGATGAATTCATTTGAGCATGGGTGGGGTTGGATGAACCTCAAAAGGCCTTAGAAGCTATTTCTAAACCTTATAAAATAATTAAAAGGTATCAAATAAATTTGAGTGGTCCGATGTACCTACGCTTATTTTTATGCATGTTTTATATAGCATGGGTTATATGGTCTCACCATTTTGGTTGAAGAACTTGTTTTATAAAGTGTTTTAATATAAAAGGCAACACTTGGGTGGACTACACAAATTTCCGCAACCATGAGGGTCCTTGGAAATGGATTGATCACCTCAAATGTTGATAATAGAGGCCTTGAATTTAGATGTGTTTATCCTTGGAAGATATACTTTATACTATAGATGATGGTTCAATGAGTAGACCAGACTAGTGAGACCTCGATGACCGAGATGGTTCATAGTACATCTCTCTGACTGTTGACTAAATGGTGTACCATATGTAGCCAGTGAGGCTATATTATTTTGATGATGATGAAAAGGGACACAATGTCCCTAGAGCATAGGTTGTTGGACTTCAATATTTATTAAGACCAAGTACCCATGTGAGGGTGCCTTGGGATGCTTGGGAATCACTTGAAGAAATGGATAAGACCTTCGAATGTCCGGTATATTAGGATTCAGTCTCATAGTATATTAGGGGAGGAATCCTAATTTAACTAACATCATGAGACATGGTTAATGCAGGAGTGGATTATTGGAGGTGGTACCCAGGATCCATAACTATAGCTATGTGATTTCTCAAATTCAAGAATTCCTAGGATAACATGGATTCCTTTGATATAGTGATACCATTATAAATGACCGGGTGTTGGGATTAAAATGGATATACCAGTACACCATTATGACTGACCATGCAGCTTAGGATTAGAATGGTGGTATGAGATTTTAGGTGGGAATATATTCCCAAGCATGTATATTGTCTGAAGGGTGATTATTTTACCCCCTTAATTGATGCCTATGGATACCCCTAGGATCAAGTGGACACACCCCTGATGGTTCAGATGTAGATATACTAGATTTTGGATACCCAATATATTTATTATGGGATCTAGGGAGGGTATTCCCTTGCATTTCATGGGTCACTCAAGAACCATTCATGACTATATGTTTATGATTTTGTAGGGCTTCCCCCTCCTAGGAATCAGTCATAGACCTAACATCAAGAATTCCCAAGTACTACTATGGTGTTAATACTAAGGGGTTGAGGGTGATGTATTTTAGGTGACACTCTATGATACAATACTCATCAGTCTTGGTGTGAGTGTGGGATTATAAGTGTGAGGAAAGAGCTCCCATGAGGTGATGCTCATGCTCAGATATATTCTGATGTTTTCTGAAGAATGTATGGTTGTTCAGGGTTATGGACCTCAGGAGAGATAATGTTTTTTTGGGAATGACCTGAGTTATGTGTAAGAACATTGGGCGGTGGTGATGCTATAGAGGATTGATCATCATGACATTCTTAGAGACACTTCATATTTGGGTCAAAGTAGGTAGTGAGGCAGTTTGTTTATTTATTATTTGTTCCCTATAGTTACTTATTTATTTTATCCAAGCATATCACATGCCCATATCACAACATATACTGGTTAGTATAGAAATTCATTAGTGGTTCCCTACCGAGTTACCTACTCACACCCTAATCGAGACACCATTACACATGGGTTTCTGAGAATCTCTCACATGGCTATTATAAGAACAAGTATAGATAGTCCCAAGTTCTGGTTTGGCATGGTTGAGTAAGACATGTCCAAAGATATCAGGAGTCTTGGTTTAGGTATATCTTGGAGTGGATTTAAAATCACTATCTTTTGTTTCATTTCTACTTGTTTGTATATGTAATTGACCTAGTGGGAGGTCAACTGTGTGTATGGTATGGTTGTTCAGGAATTTACAAAATTTCATTTTTACCACTTTTTGTTATATTTATTACTTCTAGTTCCATTTTATTTTTTATACATGATACTTGGTTATGTATTCTAGTACTTTTTTACTTTGATATAGGGGGTATAGTCTCCCTATAGTACCATTTAGACCCCCATTGTTATTTGAAAGCCTCTTGCGTATAGGGAGGTGCACCTAAGGTCACATGGAAAACATGTTCGACTATTTTTAATAGAGTTAGTCGATCCATGGAATTACATAGTGATATTAGTGCATGATTTTATTTTTGATTTACTATTTGGGTATTTAATATATTGGAGACATAAGAATGTGTTTAATCTTGTGATGGAACTAAGGTTGGAATGTCATGAACACCTTTTCTGGTGGAAGTCTTATTTTCCATGGGTATGGTATTGATTTTTGTAGCAATATTATGGTTTATATAATTTTCAACTCAAGTTAAGAACATGTGGTTTGAGATTTATGACTTATTAGTATTGGTTTTTTTCTCTTGGCCCATTTCTAAGAATCCAGTTATGGATTTTGGATTTTGGGCTATAGAGGCAAGAGGCATCTTAGAAATCATGACTAAGAACATATGATTCACATGATATAGGACTTCTAGTGTGATTTTTTTCAATGATGTCTGATGATCATTTGTTTAAAGTGTCAAAAACTACTCATATAGTGTGTTACTATATAATTACTTGGTGGAATTATACTCAGATTGACCGAATTGAATACATATGCTTTATTCTGGCGCTAGATCTTATGGATCCTATGGTAAGATGATTTATGGTGATGGTATAGTCCCTTTGGTTGGAGATTCACTGGTAGAAATATGGGATTTAATGTTTAAGTAATAATGTTGATTTTTTTTAAACCGATGCCAATGGTATGTATAAGTAATTTTTGGAGTCGGTTTTACTAAAAATCAAAACTAAATATTTTTATTAGTGATTTTTGGTGTCGTTTTTTAGTAAAAACAATTCCAAAAATAAAAAAAAGTTTCTAGCATCGGTTTGGAGAAAACCGACGCAATATGTGTAATTTTTCAGAGTCGGTTTTCCAAAAAACCAACACTAGAAATAAAAAATCAAATATTTTCGTCATCATTTTTTTACTAAAACTGATGCTAAAAACAAAAAAATATATATTATGGGCATCGGTTCTGACAAAAACTGACGTCAAAAGTTTTTTTTTAATTTCAACGTCGGTTTTGGTAAAAACTGACACCGAAAGTCAATTAAAAATTATTGCAATTAAGAAACTCTCATATTCCTGGATCTTAGAAATTGAAACTTGCGACAGTGCCTCTCAACTTGCGATTACATAAAAGCTCTATTTTTGATCTTTAATGGCCATTGTTGATGATTTTTTTCCATTTTTACAATCTTCGGTCTGCGTTCTTTAGTATCTTCTCTTGGTTTATCGTCTATAGTTTATTTGTTCTTCTAAAACCTATTTTGGGCTACTTTCAACAATGGTTTGATTTAAATTTTTTTTTATCTTTATTTTTCATATGTTTAGTCAATTTTTGTATAGATATTGCAGTGCTTAAGTTTCTAAAGAATTATATAGAGAAAATTTCTGATTGGGGATCTATTTTCATCCGAATTTTGTACGTTTTTATTAATTTTGAAGATAAATTATTTATCATTTAATTTTTTTATTTTCTTCAATTATTAGTTAATATTTTATTTTAAATGTTTTGGAACATGGTTAACAGTCATCCCTAATATTTATTAGTAAATGTTCTGGATAAGGATTGGAGTAGTGTGATTTTAGGTTAGGAATTTTCATTTGACATTATGTGTAAATGTATTAGTCAATGTTATTGATATGGATTGGAGTTGTGTGATTTTCAGTTTTTATGTTAGAATAAATCAATTTGAGTCCTTATAAGACTGATAAAATACACCTAAGAGGGGTGGGGGCTTGAATCAGGTCTACCTAAATTATACGAAAAACCAATTGAATCATTTTTAAGCTTTTCTACTACTTTGGTCCATTGAATCTCTATGGTCAGTTAGGAAAAAATAGATATTTTTATATTTTACCCAATAATCCACAACCACATGTAATATAAAATATAAATAGATAATATAAATGTGTTATTTTTATATTATTTAGGCCATATTTAGAAAACATACTCCCTATCCTATTCAACTCCCATTGAGACATATATTCTCTGCTATAATATATTAATCATTTATAATGGGTTTCCAAGGATTATCGTGAATTTGGATTTTCAATAATTCACAATAAGATACATAATATTACCCATGAAAACTTAGTACTACATCCCACAACACCTTTGTATTGGAATCCCACTAGTTCTTTTTCAAACTACTTCTTATTGAAGTTTCTCACCACAACATCTTTGAATTCTTGTAGATCATCAAGAAATAAAAATATTTAAATTGAACTTTTTTATTCTGATCAGTTCCCAATTCTCAATTCTTATGAATCAATTTATGGAATTATCCACTAATTTCATCACTAGTGATCCTAACCAATAGAACTTAGATTGAATTCCTATTCAATTTCTTCATTTCATTCTTTGTGAGTTCACAACTCTCAGCTCAATCACATCAACTCTTTATTCTTCCTCACAACTAATATATCTAATTTCTTGCACAGTTTCACAAAATAATATATGTATATACTCATTATAACATGCAATGTATCCACAACTATTTATTATTCCTCAAATGATTCTATTGTTCTCTCACCCAAATGTGTTGTAAGATATACCAATTTAGTTACGTATTTAGCTTTATCTATTATAATTTTGGGAGTATTATGATTGATTTGACATATAATATAAAAATTTATTATAATTATTATTTCATATTACTAATAATAACTAATTTTTCACCCTTTAAATTAACGCAATCTTCAATAATTTTGACATATGAAACATCTAAATAATGCAACAACTATGTAAAATGAACTAATAAATTTTAGAATATTGATATTATAATTAAATTATAATATCAGTATAATAGATTTATATAATATGAAAATAAAATCTTTACTATATGTAAATGTGTTTTATATCTTATGTTTTATATCTTATTATCAATAGTTTTTTATTAAATGTGTTTTTGTTTACAATTTATCAATATATATATGTGTGTGTGTGTGTTTATATGTTTTAATATATTCAACAATTATTTTGTGATATCAGATGTTGAATGGATCTTAATTAGATACATTTACAAAGAACAACTAGTGAATATGAAAAAGGAGTTGATGAATTCTTGGAATTTTCTAAACGACATCTTCAAAACATTGATTTGATTTTTTGTCCATGTGTGAAGTGTTTAAATATGAGAAAGTTAAACTCTATAGAAATCAAGGATCATCTCATTTGTTATGGTTTTAGCTTTAATTATACACATTGAATCTGGCATGGTGAAAGAACTAAAAATTCAACATCCACTGTTGATGATCATATTCATAATGAGGTAGAGGATCATATTGAATAATTAACTCATGATTTAGGTGTTGAAACCATTGAAAAAATAGAAACTTTTTAATGATTGTATGGAGATTCTGAGAAGCCATTATTCCCAGGTTGTAGTAAATATACAATGTTGTCAACTGTTTTGATATTAGTTAACTTAAATGAAAAAATGAGTGGAGTGATAAAAGTTTATCCAGCTTACTCGAGCTTTTAAAAGATCTACTTTTATAAGGAAACATACTTCCAAATTCCAATTATGAGGTGAAGAAAATATTATTCCTAATGGGATTGGGGTATAAAAAGATATATTCTTGCCCCAATGATTGTGTAATGTATAGGAAAAAAATGATTATTTATCAATTTGTCCTACATGTGGGACATCACGCTATAAGATAGATGGGAAATTAAACTTAGATTCATTCTCAGGTGATGTCATCTAATGTCACGAAAAATCAATTTTGTACTTTCTAATTATATCATCCAATATTTTTTGCATACAATTATAATAATTCAATTTTGATTCATTTTTAGGTACCAGAAACAAAACTCATGCTAAATCAATTTGGTTCCTTCCAATAATTCCTCGTTTGAAGCATCTATTTTCAAATTCAATTGATGCAAAAAGGTTAAGATGACATTTAGATGATCACATCTCAGATGGTACCTTATATCACCTTACCGATTCACCATAATGGAAGAGTTTTGATAAAAAATTTCATGTTTTTTGAAGTGAATTTAGAAATATCATAATGGTATTGTGTACTACTGGAATGAATCCATATCAGAGTCTCAGTAACCAATATAATTCATGGCCTATTTTTCTAGTAGTTTACAACTTGTCCCCACATCTATGTATGAAAAAAATATATGTTATGATGAGATTGTTGATTTCTGGACCAAAAAAACTAGGAAATGATATTTATGTGTATATTTCACCATTGATTAATGATTTGAAACTGCTATGGGAGGCAGGTGTTAGATTTTTCAATGCATACAAGAAAGAGTATTTTCTTATGCGTGTTATGATAATGTTCACTATAAACGACCTTCTTTCATATGGAAACTTATCAGGATATAGTGTTAAGGGACATAAAGCATCACCAGTTTTTGAATAACGGACTTCATTTTATCAATTTTAGAATGGAAGAAATACATTGTACATGGGACGTCAAAGATTTTTTTCGAATTGATCATCCTTATCATAGATTGAAAAAATAATTTAATGGATTACAAGAATAAAGCATTCCCCCTCGACCATTTTCAGCTGAAGAATATTATGACAAGGTGAAAGATATGGATTCAGCATTTAGAAAGAAAAAATTTTTGGTCTTCAAGGAAATATCTAGAAGAAGTAGTTTATTTAACTACCTTATTGGATATTTTTAGAGATAAAACATAACATCGATGTTATGGATGTTGAAAAAAACATATGTGACAGTTTTATTAGAACTTTTTTAGAAATAAAAAGAAATAAAAAATATGGAATTCATGCTATATTGGACTTGATATTAATGATAATATGTTTAGAGTTAGCTCCCATTGTGAAAGGAAATAGAACATATTTACCTCCGACTTGTCACACATTAATCAAGATTGAAAAGATGAATTTTTGTCAATGTCTTCATGGTATTAAAGTACCCAGTGGTTTTTCTTCAAAGGTGAATAATTTGGTGTCATTGAAGGATTATAAATTAATAGGTATGAAATCTTATGATTTCCATGTGTTGATGCAATAACTCTACTAGTAGTTGTGCGTTCTATATTGCTGAAAACTATTAGAAAGACTAGCATGAGGTTATGTAATTTTTTCAAATCCATTTGTAGCAAAGTTGTTGATCCAAATTTGTTAGATGTGTTGGAGAATAAAGAGAATATTATTATTTATCAACTAGAAATGTATTTCCCACCCATATTTTTTGATATAATGGTTCATCTAATGATTCATTTGGTGCATGAGATAAGAATATATGTGCTGGTTTATTTAATATGGATGTATCCTTTTGAAAGATATATGAAAATTTTGAAGGGATATGTCAAAAATACTTATAGAATGAATACGTTGTCATGAAATGTCAAATTGATTAGGATTTTAAGGTTGATTTATAGTCTAGGGTAGACCTTAGGTCATCTCTCAAGGAGCGTTGGTGGGTTTAAAGTGTGCATTTTTAATAAGAATTACTAAAAAAGGGGCGGTGAATTAGAAAACAGTTTTATAAAACTAAATTAATTTAAAGAGTTTAATAGTTGATAAAGAAGTAGATTTTGAAAATATATGATAATTATGTGATCATTTCTAAGTTACTACAACGCTTGAAAAGTTCCTTGTTCTTAATTGATTATTAGGTTTTTGGTGTAATCCGTTGATTGAGGGTTAAATAAGATCTTGGGTATCCATAGCCCCTAAAATGATGCAAATATTACTAAAACTTGACATAAAAATCATATAATTGAGTTCCAGAACCTAAGAATGAATTAAGGTTTTTCAAGGAACACTGAAATCACAAATTTATGGGAATGAATAGGAGTCTTATGTTGTCCAACCGGAACAACACAAGTCGCACACTTAAAATTGCACACCGATCAGTTATAAAATAAGAAGTGTTTCAATTAAATGAATCAAAAAAATTAATATACATATAAAATAACAATTCCATACAACAGTATACACCAAACCAGTAGAGAATTATGTGCTGAAACTCCCTCTTCAAGTGTGTAGCTCCCTCACAATGATCAACCACCTCTTAGCTTGACATCAGGAGGAGGAGGAAGCTCGGGTGGAACATTATATTAATTATTGATCCCCATATGAGGATAGGGGCCTCTAGAACTTCTAGGATTAGGATGAGACTATTTTAGGAATCCAGAATGGAATAGTTTTTTTTCTTTTCCTAACATACAAATGAGGTGCCCATGGTTCCTTTTTATATCCAAAATGGGACATGGTTGTGAGCACCCTATTTTTGAGATTGCACTTTTGTCTCAGTTTTGGAATAGTATAAAGCCATATCACGACTCGAAAAAATGTGAAGAGTTGTTTAACGTCCTATTGAATGTCTCTCTATAGAATTTGGTGGCCATTAGACAATTGGAATGGGATATATGGTCGAAAGACCAAAACAAAATTTTGAAATCGGGCATATTCTATCCCCGAGAAAAAATGGTTCAGATAAGACACTATATGGACAAATTGGGATTTTTTTCCTTGATAAGAGTTGTATACCAGGATGTTTTGGATCGGACCACAAATTTTCATCCCATTTATATGTACTTATTTCACTTAATGATCATAATAGTGGATATATGTCCATGGGATTCCATGCAGTTTGGCGCATTTTTCTTCTAGATCATCTATGGGGCCTCCAAATCACCTCCACCTTCAATTAAAATATCAAAACAAGTTTAATTTTCCTTTTTAATAGTGATAAAAATTAATTCATTGAATAAAACATGAAGTTAAATTTATTATTATATTTGTAATATTAATTACAAAACTAGTTTGAAGCAGCGGTGTAAGGGTGGAATTGAATAGTGAATCAGTATGTGATCACACCCCCATACCTAAACATTTTCACTCTTCGAAAAAGTCACATATACAAAAAAAGATGCATGTATATATTCCCAACATCATGAAGTTTTAACAATTGAATAAATTTAAATTCATTAAAGTAATGTGATCAATGCACGAACCACACCAAGGAGTTCTTCCTAGTGAAAATTGAAACAGATGTCTCATAAATCACATCACAATGAAATTAAAAGAGATTCATGACACCAAATTGAGTAAGAAATTAAAAATTCAACCACTCCACTAACTATCCATGTGTGTGTGTGAAAACCATTCAATGATATTCTTTACACTTTCTATCTAATAAATACAGGTTACTTTAACATTATTCAGCTTTGAATGAGTTTTTTTCCACCGAACCTGCCCTATATAATTTGCAATAATATTTCAAGACCCACTCACTTAAGCATTCCCGAAATTCAAGCCATAAGCTCCCAACCTAGATATCCCCATATGTTTCCCATTTCATCACTACACTCATTTATTATTTTTGTTTTTTATAAGTTTCATTTGCAACAAATCTCACACTCATCTCTCAACCCTTGTTTGATCTCCTCACGACACAAATTGTAATAATTATAACAAGATCAAAGGTTAAGGAGGAGTGATTTTTAACTTTCCCAAGACACAAACCAATTTTTTTAGGGTGTGAAAAATTCATACATTAGGTATACACAGATTGGTTAATCCGGTGTAGTAATGAAATAGATTGGATAAGAAAAAAACATATGGAAAGATCATTTAAATATAAAAAATATTAAATTAACATATATTTAACTTCTATTAAGTAAGAAATATTCACACTTTTTGGTTTGGTGAAAAAATGTGTGGAGACATTAGTGACATAGTTTTCCCAAAAACTACTCACACAAGGGGCATCAATCATCTCAATGGTTTCACAGTGATACAACCATTTATATCATCGATAGAAAACCAATTCACTAAAAATCACTCTCTGATGTTAAATTCATACAAAAAAATCTATCCATAAGAGAGAGGTTTTTCATCAAATGTTAAATCAATATGGAATCAAAAATTTCAACATGCATTTTTAGTAAGTTCCATGATTTGGTGACCATAAGGGGAGGAGAAGTAAAAATACCATAAAGAAGGAAAAAAAGGGAATAAAGAAGAAAGAAAATGAAAATCCTAATGAACTCATAAATATGGGGAAAAGTGAAAATACCATAAAGAAGGAAAAATAGAGAAGAATGAAGAAAGACAGTGAAAATCCTAATGAACTTATAAATATGGGGAAAAGTGAAAATACCATAAATAAGGTGAAAAGGTGAAGAAATAAAAAATAAAATGAAAATACTAATGAACCCAAAAAGATAGGGAAAAGTGAAAATACCATAAAGAAGGTGGAAAAGAGGATAAATAAAAAATACAATGAAAATCCTAATAAACCTAGGAAAGTATTCACCCCCCCACACCTAGAATGTACAATTTCCGCACTGAAATAATTGAAAATGTGAGAATGAAGGATAAAACTCGGTGTGTTTCACAGGTACGTTTCTTATTGAACATGGAGTTCCTCTATCGGGAACTCCGGGAGGGCCTTGTGTAAGTGTTTCAGCCGCTACCCAATGAAAATGAAGGTTTTCTTAGTTTATTTATTTTGAACCTAAAAAACACCAAATATAGATACATTAATAATAGTGTATGGTCCAAACCAATAGGAACAAAGTATACCTGGATGAAACTTCAGCCTTGAATTATAAAGGAGGACCTTCTAACCAATGTGGAACTGACGATAAAGTATAAGACAGTCGTGGCCAGCCTTGGTTCTCTCCATATAAATCCTAGGGTTTTCATATTCATCTCTTCTCATTTCCTCCAGCTCCTGAATCTACAATTTTCTTTGAGAACCTGCACTATAAAGATTATAATTGCATTTTTTGATATCCCAGTAGGCTTGGTGATCAATCTCAACAGGAAGGTGACAACATTTCCAAACACAAGCCAATAGGGTGACATTCCAATGGAAGTTTTGAAAGTAGTACGGTAGTCCCATAATGAATCATCAAGTCCAAGACTCCAATCTTTTCTATTGGGTTGAACCTTTTTATCAATAATCTATTTCAACTCTCTATTTGATACCTTCGCTTGACCATTGGTCTCTGGGTGATATACAGTAGACACTCTATGAGAGAACCCATACAGACGCACAAGTGATTGCATTGTTCGATTGCAGAAATGAGAACCCTCGTCACTAATGATGAACCTAGGTAATCCAAACTTACAAAATATCTGAGTTCTCAAAAATTACACAATTTTTTTGGAATCATATGTCCTTGTGGCTCGGGCCTCTACCCATTTTGACATAGAATTGACCACCATAAGAATGTAAAAGTTTCAAAGGAATTGGGAAATGAACCCATAAATTCAATGCCCCAAACATAAAAACTTTCATGGAAGAGAAATGGTTATTGTGGAATTTCATTTCTTTTAGAGACATTCCCCATTCTTTGACAATGAGGATAAGATTTACAAAAAATCATAGGAATCCCAAAAAAAGTGTTGGCCAAAAGATACCAAAATCAAGGACCTTGCTAGTAGTCCATTGTGGACCAAAGTGGCCCCCACAAGCAAGAGTGTGACAGAATCTAAGGACAGACTAAAACTCACTATCAGAAATACAACGCCTAAGGACTTGATCACTACAAGTGCACCAAAGATAAGGGTCATCCCAAATGTACCAATGAGACTCATGTTTTAGAAGAATGTCTTGGTGTTTATTGAAATCGGTAGGAATTCAAGATGCTACCAAATAATTTACGATTTCATCATACCAAGGAATATCATCTTTCACTCAGTATAATTTCACATCGAGAAACATATCATTTATATAAATACAGGGTGATGATTCAATGTCCAAGTATGGGGGAATTCTACTGATATGGTCAGCCACCACATTCTCTACTTCTTTTTTATCTCTAATTTCTAGATTAAATTCTTGAAGGAGGAGAATCCAGTGAATGAGATCAGGCTTGGCTTCTAGTTTCTTAAAGAGATATCAGATTTCTGCATGGTCTGAGAATACAATGACTTTGGACCCGAAAAGGTATGAACTAAATTTTTATAAGGGAAACAAAATGGAAGGGAATTATTTTTCCATTGTGGTGTAGTTTACTGGGGTAGGGTCCAAAGTACGTGAGGTATATGCAATGACCTATGGAGCTCAATCGACCCTTTATGACAAGACTACCCAAACTGCATAGTTAGAGGCATTACACATGAGCTCAAACGGTAAATCCCACCAAGGTGGTTGGATTACCGGGGGTGACTTGAGACTCCATTTAAATTTTTTAAAAGCTTCCTCAAATTCTTTATCAAAAAATAAATTCTTTTTATTTTTGGAGTAATAGAGAGAGGTGGAGTGAAATTTTATTAAATTCACGAATGAAACGACGGTAAAATACTACATGAACTAGGAAACAACGCACATCCCGTACATTTTTTGGTAACAGCAAGGAAGAAATGACATCCACTTTTGATTTATCTATTTGGATACCATCCCCAAAAATGACATGCCCCAAAACTATACCTTGTCTCACCATGAAATGGAATTTCTCAAAATTTAATACATGATTATTTTCAATACAGCGACGTAGGACTGAACCAAGACAACTTAAACACTCATCAAAAGATGATCCATAAATAGTAAAATCATCCATGAAAACTTCCATGAAATTATTCAGGTAATATGAAAAAGTACTAACCATGCATCGCTGGAAATTACTCGGAGCATTGCACAGACCAAATGGCATCCTCCTATATGAAAATGTGCCAAAGGGGCAAGTGAAGGTTGTATTTTCCGGATCCTCATGGGCAATATAGATCTGAAAGTATCCAGAATACCCATCAATGAAACAGTAGTGGGAATTACCTATTAGCCTCTATAGAATTTTTTAACAAATGGAAAAGGGAAATGGTCCTTCCTAGTGTGTTGGTTTAGTAGGAGATAGTCTATACAGACACGCCAAATATTCTACACATGAGATGAAAAAAATTCATTATTTTCATTTTTGATTACTGTAAGGCCATTTTTTTAGGAACTACTTGAAAGGGAATGACCCATTGGCTATCAGAGATACGTTAAATGATTCCATCAAGTAATAATTTTGTTACCTTATTTTTCACAACTTCCAGGAGGTTTGGGTTCATTTGAAATTATTCCTACCTCACTGGTTTAGCCTCACCATTTAATAAAATATGATGTGTGATAATTGATGGGATAATACCAGTAATGTCAGCAAGTTTCCATCCCAAAGTTTTTTTATACTCCCCCAAGAGTTCAATCATTCACAATTAATGTTCAAGAAGGAGTGAGTAGCAATTATGATGGGAAAGTTGTTTCCATTATCAAGATATGAATATTTTAAATCTTGAGGTTGTTTTTTCAGTTCCAATTTAAGTGGATTTTGGATTGATGGGAGTGTGTGTGAAAGTGAGAGGTCACTGATCTCATCTAACTTCTCAATGTTATCATCCCCAATAGAGGAGTGAGATTTTACAAGCATAGCAGTATCATCTATGGTCATTGGATCCTTAGTGTTCAATAAATTATCAATTAATAAACATGCATGACACTTTTCTAGACCACTACAACAATCAATTCATGATTTATTTCCTAGAATTTCAATCAGTGAATAAAAATCAAAAAGGGGATTAGGGGAATGAAATGAAGTTTTTTCAAGGGAAGGGAGTACATCTATAGAATTAACAGAGAGAGAGGAATGTTATTCTAAGGGGTGCTTCATGGCATCAAGGATATTGAATTGAACAATGTCACCACCAAACTCCACAGATAATGTACTATTGTGGACATTAATTATGGTTTTGGCGGTTTTCAAGAAGGGTCTCCCCAATATAATCGGGGAATGTCCATTCATCCTATCATCTTCATTTTAATCACATAAAAATCAGAAGGAAAATTTATATTTTTAACCCTCACAAAAAAATCCTCTAACACATCAAAAGGGTGTGTTGTACACTGATTTTTTTAGCGGAATGACTATTCCAGTGGGATTTAGTTATCTAACTTGTAACGAAGAGTAAATAGAGTGAGGAATCACATTTATAGAAGCACATAAATCAATAATAGCATTGGAAAATGAACACTTCCCTATGGTGTATGGAATCTAGAAGTTTCTAGGATCATTGCATTTAGTAGGAAGTGAAGATTTTATCAAAGCTGAGACATTCCTCCACAAGCTTACCTTATCATCTCCACGAAGACTCCTTCGGTGTGTACACATCACCTTCAAAAACTTCACGTATCTTGGAATTAGCTTCACAACATTAATCAAGGGGATGTTAACCTACACTTTTTTATGGTCTCCAAAATTTATTTATTGAGATCAGTTTCCTTTTTTTTCTAGGTTGGCTGGCCCTTTGGGGAAATGTAAGAGGAATGGTTGTCCTAGGTGACTCATCAACAGAAACACTCTTTTCTTTGGAATGGTTTCTCTCAAGACATAGTTTTTAAATATCTGTAACATTTTTAATGGTTGGGGTGGAGGTTTCCTCAATAGGGGATGACTCTAATGGATTATTCATTTGGTTTTTAAGTTTTTTTCTACTATTAACGGTGATGGAACTAACATTTAATTTATATCTAGGGTTGACTAATGGTTGAGATGGTAGTTTACCTGACCTGTGACTTTGAATTTAACTCATTGAGTTATCTAGTTATCCTAATTGGGTTTTTAGGTCTTTTATGGATGCTTGGGTGGTTTTTTGGAATTGGATATTGTTGGAAGCCATTTCTTTCATCATATCTTCTTGGCCAAGATTAGGTTTTGGATGGGGTGGTAGGAAATGCCTTTGGGGTGGTTGAGGATTTTTAGGTGGTGGTGGTGGATGACTACTATTCCATTGTTGGTTCTATGGTTGATGAGGATGGTTTGAATACCCCCCTTTCCTATATTATTGGTTTTCTTTCCACTAAGAGTTGGATGGATAATATGGTTCTTGCCTAAAGGGTTGGTTATAGGGGCGTCCTGGGAAGATTTCCTCAAAAATCTCAGAAGTTTCTCTCAATTGGGGGAATTGGTCAGAATAATGGGTGTCAGAAGGGCTGATTCTACAATGAATAGGAGTAGGAGATTGAGATTTCCCTTGATAGAGATCTAGTTATCATAGAAGGGTACTTACCTCTTCAAACTTTCTGTCCACCTTCTTCTCAAATTCAGTACTTTTCACCTAATGGACACCTCAAATGGGTGCACTGGACCTTGTACTGAATTGTTGAGTGTTTTGTGACATGTTTTCAATCAGGTTCCTTGAAGTGATTGGGGTTTTATCCACTAGTTCACCACCTATAGCAGCATCAATCATGTTATGATCAATTGGAATTAAACCTTCATAAAAATATTGAATTAAAATTTGATCACGTATTTGGTGGTGAGGACAAATATAACATAATATTTTAAAATTTTCCCAATATTCATGATGTTTTTCCCATTGAGATTGTCTTATACCACATATTTATTTCCTTATTGTTGTAGTTCAAGAGGTTGGGAAGTATTTTTCTAGAAAAAGGGTTTTCATGTCTGCCCAACCTCGTATTGGTGAATTAACATAATAAAGTCAGTCTTTCGCAGTTTCTTCTAATGAAAATAGAAATTCCCTAAGCTTTACTTGTTCTTAATACACATTCTCAGGTTTTAATGTTGAACACATAGTATGAAATTATTTTAAATGTTTATGTGGGTCTTCTCTTGCGATTCCATGAAATCTAGGAAACAAGTGAATTAAACCATATTCTAATTCAAAATCAGGTGTCTCTCCTTGCATTTGAATATAAGTGGGTTGGATATCGACATCAGGTGAGGTTAGTTATTTTAGTGTTCTATTGTTTTCAGACATTTTATACAATTTTATTTCAATTTTGATGTTGGTTCTAGAATAATAAGATGAAGGATCAAGAAGAATGTTTTTGTCTTGTGTGTCCTCCTTTAAAGGGTTCTCTTGTGCGTCTCGGGGTCGCTGACATAAGATCCTCTGCGGTTAGGGTTAAAAATGTTGTAAATATCCTGAATTAGAACAAGTCATGAACAAAAACTATATAATAAATAAATAAGAACACAAAATATAGGTAATGGTAAAATATAAAATAAATAAATATTCAAAAAATTTAAAAAAATCTTATAAAAAACAAAAACTTAAAAACCAAAGAGCTCCCTGGAAATGGCACAAAAATTTGAACTTGTTGTCATGACACATAAAATTGATTATGATTTTAAGTATTATTTATAGTCTAGGGTAAACCCATGTCATCTTTAAAGGAGCATTGGTGGGTTTAGAGTGTTCATTTTTAATAATAAGCACTAAAAAAGGGGCGGTGATTTTGAAAATAGTTTTATGAAAATAAATTAATTTAAAGAGTTTAATAGTTGAAAGATAAGTATATTTTGAAAATATATGATAAGTATGTAATCATTGATAAGTTACTAAACCACTTGAAAAGTTCCTTTTTCTTAATTGATTATTAGGTTTTTGGTGTAATCCTTTGATTGAGGGTTAACCAAGATCTTGGGTACCCACAACCCCTAAAACGATGCAAATAGGACTAAAACATGACATAACAGTCGTATAATCGAGTTCCATACCCTAAGAATGAATTAAGGTTTGAATAGGAACACTGAAATCTCAAATGTTTAAGAATTAATAGGAGTATTATGTTGTCCAATCGGAACAACACAAGTCACACACTTAAAATTACTCACTGATCGATTAAGAAATAAGAAGTGCTTCAATTAAATGCATAAAAACAAGTTAAGATACATATAAAATAAAAATTATAAACTAAAATATATACCAAACTAGTATAGAATTATGTTTCGGAACTCCCTCTTCAAGTGTGTATCTCCCTCGCAACGATCACCCACCACTTATCTCGACATCAGGAGGAGGAGGAAACTCGGGTAGAACTCCTTCTTCATTCTTGATCCCCCTATGAGTATAGGGGAATCCATAACTTCTAGGATGAGATGGATACTCCTATAGGACTCCAAAATGGAATATCTTTGCTTCTTGGCCGAACTTACCAATGAGGTGCCCATGGTGCCTTTTTATAGCCAAAATGGGACATGGTTTTGAGCACCCTGTTTTTGATACACCAATTGTGTCTCAGTTTTGGAAAAGTAGAAAGCCATATCACGAATTGACCAAAAGAGAAGACTTGTTTACTGGCCTATTAAATGAATCCCTGTAGAATTTGTAGGTCATTAGACAACTGGATTGGGATATATGGCCAAAAGACTGAAACAAGATTTTGAATTCGGGTAGATGTTGTCCCCTGGATATAATGGTTTGGATGGGACACTAGATGGAAGAATTGGGCTTTGGTTACTTGATTATAGTTGTATCCGAGGATGTTTTGGATACAAACACAAAGTTTCAGTCTATTTTGACTAATTTAATTCTCTTAATGATCAAAAAATTGGAGAGATGTCCATGGGATGACATGCAGTTTGGCCCATTTTTCTTCTAGATCATCTTTGGGGCCTCCAAATCACTTCCACCTTCAATGAAAATATAAAAAAAGTATAATTGACATTTTTAAAAGTGATAAACATTAATACATTGAATAAAACTTGAATTTAAATTTATTATTATATTTGGAATATTCATTACAAAACTAGTTTAAAACAGCGATGTTATGGTGGAATTGAATAGTGAATCGCTATGCGGTCACACCCCCACATCTAAAAATTTTCACCCCTTAGAGAACTCACATATCTAAAAAAATGATGAATTTATATATTTCCAACATCATGAAGATTTAACATTTGACAAAATTTTAATTCATTAAATTAATGTGATCAATGCACGAACCACACCAAGGAGTTCTTCCATGTGAAAATGGAAAAAGATGTCTCATAAATCACATCACAATGAAATTCAAAGAGATTCATGACACCAAATTGAGTAAAAAATTCAAAAGTCAACCACTCAACTAACTCTCCATGTGTGTGTGGGAAAACCATTCAATTATATTCTTTCCACTTTCTATTCAATAAATATAGGTTATTTTAACATTATTCAACTTTAAATGACTTTTTTTCACTAAACCTGCCCTACATCCTTTGCAATCATATTTCACGACCCACTCACTTATGCATTTACGGATGTCAAACCATAAGATCCCAACCTAAATATCTCCATACATTTCACATTTCATCACTAACCTCATTTATTTTTTTTTTAGAAGTTTCATTTGGAAAAAATCTCACACTCATCTCTCAACCCTTGTTTGATCTCCTCACGAAACTAATTGTAATAGTTATAACAAGATCAAAGGTTCAGGAGGAGTGATGTTTAACCTGCCCCAGACCAATTTTGTTTCTGAGGGCATACAAAATTCAGACATTAGGTACACACACATAGGTCAATTCGATACAGTAATGAAACAAATTGTATAAGAAAAAAACATATGGAAAGATCATTTAAAGATGAAATATATTAACCTAACATATATTTACCTTCTATTAAGTAAGAAATATTCACACTTTGTGTTTTGGTGAAAAAATGTGTGGAGATATTAGTGACATAGTTTTCCCAACAACTACTCACACAAGGGGAATCAATCATCTTGACGGTTTCGCAGTGATACAACCATTTATATCTTTGATAGAAAACTAATTCACTAAAAATAACTCTCTAATATTAAATTCATACAAACATTATATCCATAATAGGGATAGGTTTTTCATCAAATGTTAAATCAGTATGGAATCAAAAATTTCAACACGCATTTTCAGTAAGTTCCATGATTTGGTGACCGTAAGGGGGGAGAAGAAAAAAATACCATAAAGAAGGAAAAAATAGAAGAAAGAAGAAAGACAATGAAAATCCTAATGAACCCATAAAGATGGTGAAAAGTGAAAATACCATAAAGAAGGAGAAAAAGAAAATAAATAATAAATAAAATGAAAATCCTAATGAACCAAAAAATATGGGGAAAAGTGAAAATACCATAAAGAAGGTGAAAAAGAGAATAAATAATAAAGAAAATGAAAATCCTAATGAACCCTGGAATGTATCCACCCCCACACACATATAATGTGTAGTGTCCTCACTGTAATAATTGAAAATGTGATAAGGAAGGATAAAACATGGTGTGTTTCACTGATACGTTGCTTCTTGAACATGGAGTTCCTCCATCAGGAACTCCGGAAGGGCCTCATGGAAGTGTTTCAGCCACTTCCCATTGAGAGTTAAGGTTTTCTTGGTTTATTCATTTTGAACCTGAAGAACACAAAATTAAGATACGTTAATAATAGTGTATGGTCCAAACCAATGGTAACAAAGCTTACCTAGATGCAACTTCATCATTGAATTATAAAGGAGGACCTTCTGCCCAATGTGGAATAGACGATGAAGTATAAGACGGTCGTGAGTAGCCTGGGTTCTCTCCTTATAAATCCTAGAGTTTTCATATGAATCTCTTATCATTTCCTCCAACTCCTAAATCTAAAACTCCCTTTTAGAACCTGCACCAAAAAGATTAGAATTGCATTGTTTGTTGCCCGAGTAGGCCCGGGGCTCAATATCAATAGTAAGGTGACAACTCTTTCCAAACACAAGCCGATAGGTTGAAATTACAATGGGAGTTTTGAAAGCAGTATGATAGGCCCATAATGAATCATGTAGTCGAAGAATCCAATATTTTCTATCGGGTTGAACCATTTTTTTAAGAATATATTTTACCTCTCTATTTGACAACTCAGCTTGACCATTGTTATATGGGTGATATGCAGTAGACACTCTATAACCGACCCCATACCGATGCAAAAGTGATTGCATTGTTCAGTTGCATAAATGATAACCTTGGTCACTAATGATGAACCTAGGTAATTCAAACCTACAAAAGATATGAGTTCTCAAAAATTCAACAACGGTTTCAGAATCATCTGTCCTTGTAGCTCAGACCTCTACCCATTTTGACACGTAATTGACCACCAGAAGAATTTAAAAGTTTCCAAAGGAATTGGGAAATGGACCCATATAGTCAATGACCCAAACATCAAAAATGTCATGAAAGAGAAAAGGTTTTTGTGGCATTTAATTTCTTTTAGAGACATTCACCATTTTTTGAAAACTAGGAAAAGATTTAAAAAAATCATGGGCATACCAAAAAATTGTTGGCCAAAAGAGACCAGAATTAAGGACCTTGCGAGAAGTTCATTGGGGACCCAAGTGGCCCCCACAAGCAATACTGTGGCAGAATCTAAGATAGAATGAAACTCACTATCAGGAACACAATGCCTAAGGACATGATCATTACATGTGTGCCAGAGGTAGGGGTCATCCCAAATGTTCCAACGTGACTCATGTTTTAGATGACTGGATTGGTTTTTATTGAAATTAGTAGGAATGAAAGATTCTACCAAATAATTTACAATTTGATCATTCCAAAGAATATCATCTTGCACTCGGTATAATTGATCATCAGGAAACATATCATTTATAGGAATATAGGGGGATGAGTCATTATATAAGGATGAGAGAATCTTACAGATATGGTCAGCCACCACATTCTCTGCTCCTTTTTTCATCTCTAATTTCTAGATTAAATTATTGAAGGAGGAGAATCCAGTGAATGAGATATGGCTAGGATTTCAGTTTCTTAAGGAGATACCGGAAGGCTTCATGGTCTGAGAACACAATGAATTTTGACCCCAAAAGGTATGACCTAAATTTTTCCATGGAATACACAATGGCAAGGAATTCTTTGTCAGTTGTTGTATAGTTTGGTTGGGAAGGTTCCAAAGTATGTGAGGCATTGGCAATGACATGTAGAGTCCGATCGACCCTTTGTGACAAGACTATCCCAACTGCATAGTTATAGGTATCACAAATGAGCTCAAATTGTAAATCCCACTAAGGTGGTTGGATTACTGGGGGTGATATGGGACTCTATTTTAACTTAATAAAACATTCCTCAAATTCCTTATAAAAAAAATCTTTTTGTTTTTTGAGTAATCAGGAGAGGTGGAGTGAAATTTTACTAAATTCACGAATGAAATGATGGTAAAATCCTAAATAACCTAGGAAAGACTACACATCCCATACATTTTTGGGTAATGGTAAAGAAGAAATGGAATCCAATTTTGATTTATCTACTTGGATACCATCGTAATAAATGACATACCCCAAAACTATACCTTTTCACACCATGAAATGGAATTTCTCATAATTTAATACAAGTTTATTTTCAATACAGTAACGTAGGAATAAATCAAGACTACTTAAACACTCATCAAAAGAGGATCTATAAACAGTGAAATCATCTATGAAAACTTCCATTCAATTCTCCATGTAATCCAAAAAAAATACTAACCATGCATCCCTTTAATGTACCTAGAGCATTGCACAAACCAAATGGCATCCTCTTATATGTAAATGTTCCAAAGGGGAAAGTGAAGGTTATCTTTTCCTAATCCTCAAGGGAAATATGGATATGAATGTATCCAGAATACCCATAAAGGAAATAGTAGTGGGACTTACCCGCTGGCCTCTCTAGAATTTAGTCAATTAATGGAAAAGGGAAATGGTTTTTCTTCGTGTGTTTGTTTAGTCAGAGATTTTCTATACGGACAAGCCAACTATTTTTCCCATGAGTTTGAAATAATTCGTTGTTTTAATTTTTGATTATTGTAAGGCTAGTATTTTAGGAACTACTTGAATGGGACTGACCCATTGGCTATCAAAGATGGGGTAAATTATTCCATTAGACAATAATTTTATTACCTCTTTCACAACTTTTATGAGGTTCGGGTTCAGTCGATGTTGTGCCTAACACACTGGTTTAGCCTCACCATTTAATAAAATATAATGTGTGAAAATTAATGCGCTAATACCAGTAATGTCAAAAAGTTTCTATCCCAAATATTGTTTATACTCCCTCAAAAGTTCAAGGAGTCAAAATTCATGCTCATGAGGGAGTGATCTAGAAATTATGACGGGAAAATGGTTTCCATTCTCAAGATATGAATATTTTAAATCTTGAGGCAGTTTTTTCAGTTCTAATTTAAGTGGATTTTGGATTGATGGGAGTGTGTGTGAAAGTGAGAGGCCACTGATCTCATCTAACTTCTCAATGGTATCATCCTCAATAGAGGAATGAGATTTTACAAGTTTATCAGTATCATCGATGGTCATTGGATCCTCAGTATTCAAGAAATTATCAATTAATAAACATGCATAAAACTTTTCTAGACCACTACAAAAATCAATGCATGATTCATTTACGAGCATTTCTATCAAGGAAGAAAAATCAAAAAGGGGATTATAGGAATGAAATGAAGTTTTTTCAAGGGAAGGGAGTACATCTATAGAATTAACAGAGAGAGAGGAATGTTATTCTGAGGGGTGCTTCATGACATCAAGGATATTGAAGTCAAAAATGTCACCACCAAAATCCATAGATAACGTACCATTGTGGATATTAATTATGGTTTTTGGTAGTTTTCAAGAAGGGTCTCCCCAATATAATCGGGACTTGTCCATTCTTCCTATCATCCTCCATTTTAAGCACATAAAAATCAGCATGAAAAATTAAAATTTTAACCCTCACAAGAATATCCTCTAACACACTAAAAGGGTGTGTTGTACTCTAATTTTCTAGCTGAACGACTATTCCAGTGGGCTTTAGTCCTCCAACCTATAATTAAGAGTAAATGGAGTGAGGCATCACATTTATATAAACACCTAAATCTAGCATATCATTGGAAAATGAATACTCCTATATGGTTCATGGAATTGAGAAGGTTCTAGGACCATTTCATTTGGTAGGTAGTGAAGGTTCTATCAATTCTGATACGTTCCACCCCAATCTTACCTTATCATCTCAATGAATTCGCCTTCATTACGTACACATATCCTTCATAAACTTGGCGTATCTTGGAATTTTCTTCACAAAATCAATCAAGGGGATGCTAACCCGCACTTTTTTGAAGGTCTCCAAATTTTTTTTATCAAGTTCAGTTTCCTTTTTTTTCTAGGTTGGGTGGCCCTTTGGAGAAATGAAAGAGGAATGGTTGGGCTAGGTGACTCATCAATAGAAACAGTCTTTTATTTGGAAGGTATTCTCTTAAGACATGGTTTTACAACATCTAGAACATTTTTAATGGTTGATATAGAGGTTTTATTAGGATTGGATGACTCTAATGGAGGATTAATTTGGTTTTTAAGTTTTGTTCCACTCTTAAGGGTGATGTCACTAACATTTCCTTTATATCTAGGGTTGACAAATGGATTAGATGATAGTTTACCTGGCCAATGACTTTGAATTTCACCCACTAAGTTAGCTAGTTGTCCTAATTGGGGTTTTAGGTCTATTATGGCTATTTGGGTGGTTTTTTGAAATTGGAGATTGTTGGTAGTCATTTGTTTCATCATATATTCTAGGCTAGGATCAGGTTTTGGATGGGGTAGTTGGATAAGTATTTGGGGTGTTTGAGGATTTTTGAGTGTTGGTGGTGGATTAATACTCTTCCATTGTTGGTTCCATGGTTTATGAGGCCGGTTTGAATACCCCCTTCCCAATAATCTTGGTTTTGTTTCCACCAAGATTTTGATGGATAGTATGGTTCTTGCCTAAAGTGTTAGTTATAGGGGCATCCTGGGAATATTGCCTCATAACTCTCAGAAGTTTCCCTCAATTTGGAGCATTGGTCAGAATAATGGGTGTCAGAAGAGAAGATTCCACAATGGATGGGAGGATGATATTGATATTTCCCTTGGGAGAGATGTATTTTTCATAGAAGGAAAATTACCTCTTCAAAACTTTTTTCCACCTTCTTCTAAAATTCAGTACTTTACACCTCATGGACACCTCAAATGGGTACACTGGAACTTGTACCAAATTGTTGAGCGTTCTGTTACATGTTCTCAATTAGATTCCTTACAGCGATTGGGGTTTTATCCACTAGTTCACCACCTGTAGTAGCATTAATCAAGTTTCGATCAATTGGAATTAAACCTTCATAAAAATACAAAATTAAATGTTTATCCCTTATTTGGTGGTGTGGAAAACTTGAACATAATATTTTAAATATTTACAAATATTCATGAAGTGTTTACACTTGAGATTTTATTATACCACATATTTCTTCCTTGTTTTTGTAGTTCAAGAGGCTGGAAAATATGTTTCAAGAAAAAGCGTTTCATGTCCGCCCAGCCTCTTATTGGTGAATTAACATAATAATTCCAGTATTTCACAGTATCTTATAATGAAAATAGAAATTCTCTAAGCTTTATATGTTCTTCATCCACATTTTCAGGTTTTAATGTTGAACACACAGTACGAAATTCTTTTAAATGTTTATGTGGGTATTCTTTTGCAAGTCTATGAAATCTAGGCAACAAGTGAATTAGACCAGATTTTAATTCAAAATTGGGTGCTTCGCTTTATATTTGAATATAAGTGGGTTGGATATTGACATCAGGAGAGGTTAGTTCTTTTAGTGTTCTTTTTTTTTCAGCCATGTTATACAATTTAATTTCATTTTTGATGTTGGTTCCAAAAGAAGAAGATGAAGGATCAAGAAGAATGTTGGTGTCTTGTGTTTCCTCCTTCAAAGGGTTCTCTTGTGCATCTCAGGGTCACTGACGTAAGATCCTATTTGGTTCGGGTTCGAAAGGTGGTAAATCTCCCAGATTATAATTTATCATGCACAAAACCTACATAAGAAATAAATCAGAACACAACAATATAGGAAATGGTATAAGATAAAACAAATAATTATTTACAACATTTACAAAAATATTATAAAAACACGCACTTAAAAACCAAAGCGCTCCCCAACATCGATGCAAAAAAATTGAATGCGTTGTTATGAAACATCAAATTTATTATGATTTTAAGGTTTATTTATATTCTAGGGTATTTCGTAGGTCGTCTCTCAAGGAACATTGGTGGGTTTAGACTGTGAGTTTATAATAAGAAGTACTAAAAAGGGGCGGTGATTTTGAAAACAGTTTTATGATACTAAATTAATTTAAATAGTTTAATAGTTGAGAAATAAGTAGATTTTAAAAATATATGATAAGTATGTGATTATTTATAAGTTACTACACCACTTGAAAAGTTCCTTTTTCTTAATTGATTATTAGGTTTTTTGTGTAATTCTTTGATTGAAGGTTAACCAAGATCTTGGGTACCCACAACCCCTAAAACGATGAAAATAGGACTAAAACTTGATATAACAATCGTATAGTTGAGTTACAACCCCTAAGAATGAATTAAGGTTTTTCAAGGAATAATGAAATATCAAATGTTTGGTAATTAAGAGGAGTCTTGTGTTTTCCAATTAGAAAACACAAGCTGCACACTTAAAATTACACACCGATCCATTATGAAATAAGAAGTGTTTTAATTAAATGAATCAAAACAAGTTAAGATACATATAAAAGAACAATTAAAAACAAAAATATACACTAAACCAATTGATAATTATGTTTTGGAACTTCTTCTTCATGTGTGTATCTCCCTTATAATGATCACCCACCGCTTTGCTCGACATTGGGAGGAGAAGGAAACTCAGGTGGAACTCCTTCTTCATTATTGATCCCCTATGAGGATAGGGGCCTCTAGAACTTATAGGATGGGGAGAGACTCCTCTAGGGATACAAAATGGTAGAGCTTTTATTTTTGTCTGAACTTACAAATGAGGTGCCCATGGTGCCTTTTTATATCCAAAATGGGACATGGTTTTGAGCACCCTGTTTTTGAGATACCAATTGTGTCTCGGTTTTTGAATAGTAGAAATCCATAGTACGGCTTGAACAAAAGATAAGAGTTTTTGGCCGTACTATTTAATGTATTCCTGTAGAATTTTGAAGCTATTAGACAACTGGATTAGGAGATATGGTCAATAGACCGAAACAAACTTTTGAATTCAGGAAGATTCTGTCCCCTGGAAAGAATGGTTCGGATGGGCCAATAGATGGCTGAATTGGGATTTGGTTACTTGATAAGAGTTGTATATAAAGATTGTTTGGATTGTACCACAATGTTTAAGTCCATTTGGAGGCACGAAATTTTCTTAATTATCAAAATAGTGGACAGATGTCCATGGGATGCCATGCAGTTTGGCCCATTTTTCTTCTAGATCATCTCTGTGGCCTCCAAATCACCTCCACCTTTAATGAAAATATCAAAACAAGTATAATTTTCCTTTTTAATAGTGATAGACATTAATTAATTGAATAAAACTGGAAGTGAAATTTATTATTATATTTGTAATATTCATTAAAAACTAGTTTAAAATAGCGGTGTAAGGGTGGAATTGAATAGTGAATCACTATGCGGTCATCGACCGGAGGCCTTTATTTTTCAAAAATATGTATCAGAAGAGGTGATTGAGTTATGTACTGATTATTTGTATGAGGTGGAGCATATTGGTCTCCCTATATCTCTACATATGATAGTTTATAGTGAAGGTATAGGGGTTCAAGGCTTAAAGGTAAAGTTCATTCCACATGATGAAGTGATGCAGGAACATTTATACATTTTGAACAACACAGATGAGGTTCAATCATATATATCCTCACATATTTCTGAATTAAAGTTACGATATTAGAAAATAAATGAAAAGTGGTTGATGATTGAGCATAAGAAGACATTTGTTTAATGGTTTAAAGAGAAAGTAACACCAGATATATCTACATCAGAAACATTAAAGTGGTTAGAAGGGGGACCATCTCTTAATGTGATCACATGGTCTGGTTTTGATAACAATGGATACACATTTTACAAAAAATCGTGATGAAAATAGTACCATTCATATAGTGGTGTGATGGTTTTCACTGAAGCAGTGCATTTTTTGAGTGCCAAAGATAAAAACCCAATTTTTTGCATCAACTCCATATTTTGGAGTTCTTGAACACATATGGGAAATTGATTATATTAAATTTCGAGTCAATGTTTTTAAGCGCAATTGGGTTGATAGTAATAGTGGTGTGAAACATGATGAATATGGGTTTAAACTTGTTTATTTGAAAATATTTAATTACAATGAGGAACCATTTATCATGGAAACACATGCAAAGCAAGTATTTTATGTCATTGACCCATCGAATGATCAGTGGTCAGTTGTTTTTCAAGGATAAAGATACCATTTGGGTGATGAGGATGATACTAATGATTTTAGTAATTTAAATAAGCCTTATTCATCTATTACGCAATTTTTGGAAAATTATAATGAGTATAAGAAAGACATAGTGGATACAATATGTAATGATCATGATGCAGAAATGTGGGAAAACACTAAATTAGTCTCTAAATTAGTCTAGTAAATATTTATATTTTTTTTCTTTTTTTTGAAACTTACAAATTCATGCCTCTTTTTTTACTTACTTATTTTTTCTTCCTTATTTCTAAATATTCAGTTTTCTAATGATATGCAGGTACACAAAATTTCATTAAACATTCTAGTAGAAATTTCAGATACAGATAGAGAGGTTTAGCTACCAAGGTATATCTCTTTTTTCATATTATTAAATATTTAGTAATATAATTATTTAATTAAATAAAAATGTTAATTTACAAATTTGTTTTTAGGACTACTAATGCGTCCTCGGCGGAGGAGACTTCTCTTTTTACTACTACAAAATAAACTTCTCAAGTTGGTAAGAGTGGTATTACACATTTACTAAAACTATCACTTGATCATGATGATGATAGAGTACACGTCCGTTTTGATGATGATGATAATGCAACTAGCCCAAATGCATTTCAGTTTTTCAGATATATAGAAATGTAGAGCTGTTGAAGGATTAATATTTTATATCCTGATTGGAATTCAGTGGATAGGATGGAAAAGCAATAGCTTTGGGTGGTCGTGAGGGTAAAATATCTTAATTGATTTCTTTTATCTCATTTTTGAATTTTATATATTTTAAATGACATATTTACTTTATTCAATTACATATGAAATTCAATTTTGAGGAAACCAAAGAAATTAAGAAAATACCTCTCTCTTTAGTGGCAGTTCTATGGAGAGATTTTAAAACAAAAATGACAAAAAAAATATGTTTTTGGAAAGAGAAGGTTTGAAATCCCATGCCTCAAGTATCCATTTATAGATGAAGATACATGGAAGTGATTTGTTAACAGTCGTAATGAAGAAAAATTCTAGGTATGATAATTAATTTATATTGTAAAATTTATTATATATTTTTCTTATTACTTAGTAGATTATTTTTATATAATAGGCCTCTATGAGATCTCATCAGTAGATCCAGTTGAAAAATGTATACCCACATACTTTATCACATGGAGGGTATTTGTATTTGGAGCAGAAAATGATTGAAGAAAAAATTGAATCATTAAGAGATCGATCTAGTAGTGGTTCAGAAGAGGTCCAGTTTGGTCTTCCATATCCTCCCACTCACCATGAAAAATAGAAACGAGAAAGAAGAATGAAAAATTAAAAGCATCTTATAGAGGAAGATAAGAAAATAGATAATAAAATTTTAAGTAAATATTATTTATTTTTATCAATTTTTCTATTTTATAAATTATAAGCACTAATATAACTTTTTTATTTTTCATTTCAGAATGAACTTCTGGAGCAGAAGACAGCGACTCTTTTATCCCCGAGGGTAGGATGGACATCTTAGCCACTGCTTTGGGAAAAGGTAGAACATATCGACCATGTTAGAGGATATTAGTCGGATATTAGTATTCAGAAAGTTTTTGGTAAGAGTAAGGAATCAAGAGACCTAGAAATATAATCCTTAAAAGTAGAGCAGAAAGATATGAAACAGTTTATGGGTGATCAAATTCAACCAGCAGTGCAGAAGGCTTTATTAGAACACTTGGAAAGACAGTCACAGTATGGGCAGCCTTCCTAGGTATATTATTTATTTGTTATAAATTTTTCTATTTTATAAATTATAAACACTCATATAAATTTTTCATTTTTTATCCTTCTTAGCCTGCCCACATAGATTACCCTACCCCTTCTACCTACCCTACCCCGTATGAGCAGCCTTTCCAGCTATATTATTTATTTGTCATTGATTTATCTATTTTATAAATTATAACCACTAATATAACTTTTACATTTTTCAGCCTTCCTAGCCTTCTCACCCGAACTACCCTTCCACATATTTCTATCCTGCTCCGTATGAGCATCCTTTCTAGGTATATTATTTATTTATCCTCAATTTTTCTATTTTATAAATTATAAACATTAATATAAATTTTTAATTTTTCAGCCTTCCCAGCCTACTCACTCAAACTACCCTGGCCCACCTACCTACCCCACCCTATATGAGCAGCCTTCCCAAGTATATTATTTATTTGTCATAAAATTTTCTTTTTTATAAATTATAATCACTAATATAACTTTTTCATTTTTCAGCCTTCCCAGCCTACTCACCTGGGCTACCCTGCCCCATCTGCCTTGATTCTCCACCACCTCACTCAGACCAAAACTTATATTGTGACTTGTTTTCTGTAGATCCTCACATACATATTATTGATTTAGGACTCATGTATTTTTTAGGGGATTCTTTACATCACCACCCTATGCAGATGGGTCGGGTTATAGTATCAGTGCTCAATATTATATATTCTAATGCTCTACTACCATTTCCTACCAAGGAGATCACCAGATTTGGGGATTGTCTAAGTCATTTTTTACTTTGGACAACTAGTTTTCTTCGTTATTTTTCATATGAGGTATGTGTTTTTTTAAATATTAATTACAAATGATTCAAAATTAATTATAATTTTTTCTGAAATTTAACTTATATAGGGTTATTTGAAAGAAAAAAAGCTGAAAAAATGAAACAAAATGTTCAGGAACAACCGACTGTATATAGTTTAGATATTTCTTACGAGATTCAAAGATTATATTAGTAATATTCTTTATTGAAGTGTATCTATGAGTTTTTTATGAATCACGATATACACAAAAGATAATATCTATTGAGATTACTCAAATAAGATATCATGTATCTAGTTAATTTTGAAGAGCTCAACCTGATTGCGGTGTATTTGTTTTTCATGTAAGTAAATTGACATTTTGATTTGTACTTATTTAATAAAATATGGTTTTAAATTGACTAACTATATTTTATTTTTAAATTAGGTATCTACACATGCTTCTTATACCAAATGAAAGCACAGACATTTACAGTTTTATAGATCCATAATTTATTTCCATAGAAGTGTAACATGTGATGAATCCGGATAGAGTTTCATATATGTGTGAGAGATTATCACATATGAAGATTTAGTGCTGGTTTCTACCATTTATTGATAATTAAGAACAGAAACATAATTATGAATAAATGATCATTATAATTTCATTAATTGTGAACATTTTTGTATTGTAGGGGGCATTGGATGTTAGTCATATTGTGCCCAAGTGAATGCACCTTATATTGGTTCTTCTCTTTATTAGGGAATGTTTGTAAATGATTTTCCACCTTATTAGAAATGTATGTTTTTTTATAAGCTTATTATGTTTTATTCTCATTGATTAGACATGTATTATTAGTTCGTATATATGAAAATGAAGTTCATGGAAAAAATTTAATAAGGAATACAAGTCGATAAAGACACCTAATAAAATCAAATATGTAGAAGTACAAGTAATTGGTTTTTATATTAGATTTTTGTTTTGATTTTTTATTATATATTAATTTTTATTAACAGTTTAATTTTTTATAACTATAGTTTCATCATCAAAAAGGACATGTTGAATGTGTTAATTATATTCTATGATTCATGTATGAGATAATCACAACTAGATAAACTAATGAATTTGATAAGGTTAGTTGTGTTAATTATTTTATATTTTCTACCATATTATTCTATTTTTTTTATCTCATATCATTCAATGTTATTGTAGGTATTAAATGATTCACAGTCTTATTCCCAATCTCATATGACCCATATTAAATCTATTTTTTCAAACTATTTGTTATGTCTGATTAGGATTTGAGGTATGTATATTCTAATATTTATAAATAATATTACATATGGGTTCAGAAAACTAACTCTTTTGATATATTAGGTGTTTGAATCTACTAATAATCAAATGAATTATTCAATAACAACCAACAATGATCATGCTGTAAATTTTAGGTATGTGTATTTTAATTCTACTTTATTTTGAAAGTGTAATATTATGAATTTTCTAAAAAAATAAATTTCGGTGTCAGTTCTTTTTGTTTATGCTTGGTATATGAAAGAATAAATATTCAATCAACCATGTGCTGAGAGGATATGTACTATCCAAGATAACATAAACCCATGTCATACCTACTACAACTCCATTCCAAAAGGATAAAAAAGATATTATAAGTGACCAAGAACAATCCAAAAGTGCATTAAACATATTACATGGTATCCTTAAGGCATCGAGTATTGAGTCAGGCCACAATGATGATGAGTGAACTTGTACATGATATCTACACGACATCAATTTCTTTCATGGTACTTGGTATCCATAATGAATTGAATTTTAGGTCTAGCCATAGGACTATCATAAGTACATCGTAATCATTGTCTCGTGTCAGGTCAACCACCCTGGTATAATCATATCATGATGGTCCACTTGTTCTAACTACCAAATAATGCTTCCTTAGGTATGGTAATACATTCAACAAGAAATATCATAAAATGAATCATAATACATGTCATCATGAGATATCTATAGGAACATACATAAACATATGATAATTATCTAACATGGTAACAATTTACATAATAATTTTTAAGGAATCAAAAATCAAATATGGTCTCATGGGCTACCCATGAAC
Organism: Viscum album; assembly: GCA_963277665.1. NCBI lineage: Eukaryota > Viridiplantae > Streptophyta > Magnoliopsida > Santalales > Viscaceae > Viscum > Viscum album. The sequence goes on along the minus strand of OY728159.1, from coordinate 971,163,635 downwards.
ATTAGTTACCATATCAGAAAATGTCTCTCAGAGCCATACACACACACACACACACCACTGTGCATAAAATGAAAATCATGGACACATTGGAAATATAATATATTTATCTACTTCTTCGCTAATTATTTTTAACATATCACATATTTATATGAAATTGGAAACATGGTAATTTGGGAATTCTATCACAAAACCCCTAAAAATAAATCCTAGTATACATATATTATAAAACATTTACATACACTCAACCATCATGGGATATCAACAAACACATAAAAGGAAATAAATCACTAATTTGAAATGAGAAATGAAGTTCTTCCACCAGGTATATGAATTATCCATCTCATTATCATCATACTTTCTTTGATCATCCATTGTATTATATTTTACCATCAGACCATCCCATTCAGCCTTAACCACAAATTCCTCATTGCCTACAGCGGAATATTCTTCCAAAATTCGACACTGGAATTCATTGAGTTCTATCAAGTTCCTCTACAATGTCTTTGTCTAATTTTTAATAAGATTTATTGATGCATTGATATTTAATTGGAATTCATGTAAATTTTTCAGTGACTCAAATGTATTGTCTTTCGTATCAAAGAATTTTTGGGTGGTGCGAGAACTGTAAATGTTGGAGTCATGGGATATGAAAAGGTCACAAAACTTGTTGAAGAAGTCATTGATTACAGGTACATGTATTTTAATTCTACTTTATAAGACAAATGAATAGATAATTTTTTGATTAACTAGATAAAATCATGTAAGTTATAGATTTTTATTGAATGATAAAAATTGTTTGGTTGTTGTATATTGTGTTTTTTATAGGGGTTTCAATTTAATTGGAAGGGTAAATATCTGATTTTTCTAAAAAAATTAACTTATGGTGTCAGTTATTTTAAAAAACGACACTGATTTTTTTTTAAAAAAATGGGTTTACTGCATTGGTTTTATCTAAAATCGACGTCGTAAACCCAATCCTCCTTGATTTTTAGTGTTGGATTTAGGTAAAATCGATGCTGAAATCCCTAAAAAATTTATTTTAAATGTATGTTTTTAGAAAACATATGCGGAAAATAATATTATTTACATCTCCATTATAGACGTTGGTTAAAAACTGACATCAAAAATAAAAAAAACGATGTTAAATAGTGTTTTTTCACTAGTGATGCGTAAAGGCCCTGAGGGGTTAGTGTAGTGGAAATTTAAATCCTTCGAGAAGAACCACTTATGGGTGAGTTTTTTTGTATATTTGGTTACTTATAGTACTATTAAAAACATATATGATGTTTTCTCAAATAACATAGAGTGTTATTCTACTTAACTGAGCCTATGGTGGTAGGTCCCCCCCCCAATATGGATCATCTAGGATGATGGTGGTGGCTATGATAGTGGTGTGACTAGGTCCTATAGGGGGCGGTCTAATGCAAAGATTCTCATATGGGGTGAGTTTGTGTAGGTTTGGTTTTTTAAAGTTCCAGTAAAAAACTATACAGTGTTTTCCCATATAGCATGGAATGAAACATTGCCTAATAAAATTGTGCAATGATGGGTTGTTGGATATAAATCTTTATAGGGGGATACTATTAAAGTGAGTATATCAATGTGATGTGACCAGATTATTAGTTATTTAAAGTGACAATAACAACCTATATGGTGTTTTCCATAGATATCAGAATAACATTATATTTAACAAGACCTATTGACTTTGGTTACCTAACATGGATCATCTGGGATGATGCTATGGGGGCCCACTAGATTTGTGATTCTTGTGGGAGTAGTCCAATGTATGGATGCTCAGTGAGGATTAGTGATTTAGAACATGTTATTTCATGGTCTGTTTCATATGGGAACCATGTGGAATTTCATGTGAGTAGTGACCTTAGTGAGACCTGCTTTATGGGATCGGTGGGAGGACCTAATGACCATGTGTTACAAATCAGTGTTCAATGATTTATTTTTATTTATATTTAAGGGAAACCCTTATGAGGGGTTGTCATAGGTTTTATAATTATTTAGAGGTATAAATCAAAGATAAATGATATATTTTGGTATTGATGCATGAGAGATACAATTGAGTTATTGTATAGTTACGGTTATTCCCTATGAGTTCTTGATAAAATAATAGGGAATAATAGTAATTTCGAATGTGAGGCACTAGGGGTTCCTAATACAAAGATTTTCAGGTGATCTTTCATGTGTGTGTGAGGGTAGGAAAACTATTGATGCTTGTAAATGGTTTTATATGGTATCTAAGTGTGTGGGTGAGAATAACATTCCATGAGGCATGGATGGAGGCTTCTAGTGGGAGGATGAATCTAGTTACCCAAAGTCCTTGTGATAAAACACATCACTGGTAGAGTGATTTATTTTGGAGAGGAGTTTCATTAGAGATCCTAGTATAATGAGAATAATGTTCCAAAGAGCACAATCAGCCTGGTCTTGGTGGTTTAAACCTCATGGGATCATGGGCTTGGTTTTGACAATCGAGTGGTATGAGATCATACACCCATTCATTTACAGAACAAGTCAAGTAAATTCTTGTTGGTAATCATAATACTTATTGACATGTGGATTGGCTAGTGTTCATGTGTGACCTGAGGTATGAGGATGTGATACTTATAGGCATGGTGACTTGAGGCTCAATGGAGGATTCTGATAAGTCTATCTATGGTAGAGGGGACTTTAGAAATGGATCATATTCCATGGAATGATTGAACCAAGGGTTGGACCTTGACACACACTATTAAGGTGACATTGTGTTAGGGTTTAATAGTATATTAATGTTTATTAGGAGGAGAAACACACATATTCTTATGGACAAAACCAATATAGTGGTTATCAAGGAGTAGTTAAAGGTATGTTTTATGGTGGGATAATACACCATTGGAAATTTGAGGGTGTGACCCTCTATGTGGTTGGAAATTTAATGGGTTTAATGGATGAAATTACCATGACCTAAGGAAAAAAGGAATGTTTTGATGCTTCGGGTTAGTCCATGCATGTTGATATGTTTGGTTTTCATTGGGTGTGTACCATAGTGACAGGTAAATTGATTCAGTGGTGCCAAAAAAAGGATGCTCCTATAGAGAAAAGCAATATATTGGTCATGTGCATGTGACCTTTGTGTGAGGAGGGTTATGGGAGTGTAAGACCAGTTACTGGATAATTTTTTAGGCATTTTGATGCTGGAGAATGGGTGGACTTCATTACTTTTAGATTCTTTAGTGAATTATAGGTATAATTTTAGATATCATATCGAGTGGATTTTGAGTGTGGGATTAAGGCTCCGGATGAATTATGATGATTCATTTGGTTTTAATTGTAGGTGTGTCAATGCTGGAAATAAGTTTGAAATGGGTTTAGTTAGCAGATATACCAAATAAGGAGATTACACTAGGCATCAGGTATAGATGTCAGTGTGTGTGCTTGGATGATCACAAGATTCCTTTGGACTTAAAGGAATCGTGATCGGATAGTTTGGTAAGGCATCAGTAGGTGGAGCTAAGAAATTTTTGTAAAGGTCAGTTAGGGGTGATCCGACTAGTGTTTTTTTTGTGATATGGAATGTGGTGATCTAGGAACCACATCAATAATATCTTTTTGGATATGAAAGGCATGTTTCGGGATTTGGTTGGTCCTTTAAGAGAAAAGTTTGCATGCTCATGTTATGCTTAGATGGTGGAGGCACATCCATTTTTTCATAGAGATGAGAATTTGTAGTCGATATTAGCGGTTTAATATATTCTTAGGATGGTAGGATGGAAACCACACAAGTCACATTATTGGAATGTAGGTATGGAGTTCTCATATCCAATTCCACTAGTGGAAATGACAAGGTTTTGGAATTGGTAGTTATGAGATAAAGATTATGATGGTGAGAACCATGGGATGGAAGAGTTTTTGGATGATGATGTGATCGCGTATTGGGATGGATGGGATTTAGAAGTCACCATCTTAGTGTTTCAAAAATGGTTATGGGTGTTGGCTTATAGTCTGGTGGATTAAGCACCATAAATTAAAAGTTATGAGTTAAAAGTATGTTTGGTAGTTTATGTTGGAACAGGGTTGTTTGAACTTAAATTGGTGACCTAATTAAGTTAAGATGTGTATTTGAAATACCACCATGACACATCATGGATAAGAAGTGTTATGGTGGGTGAGTTTGTAAGGGATCATGTTTGTATATGCATGAAAATTCTAAAGTGGAATCCAATTTTTTTTTCAATTGGTGGTTGGATTGTTTTGTGAAATGGGATACATAATCATGTTTTTATATTTTAAATACCTTAAATAAAGTGATTTTGACCATGGTTGGAGTATTTGGAGTCATATCAAGGGCTTGGATGAGCCTTAGGAAAGGATGGGTGGTTTCTACAGCCAAAATTTTAGTAGATCCACTGGCTAGCTGGTGAGGGAATTAAAGGGTCAAAATGACCCATTTCCCCCCTTGGTTTATTAGATGGGGAATCCTATTTCCTTTTTGTTTTTTCCTAATGTTATATGGGTTCTTCTTCCTCCTTCCTCCTTCCTTTAAACCCCTTAAATGGGGTGTTTTCTTGGCATTTCATGGAGATTAAAGGTAAATTTCTCCCTCTTATGATCTTTGTTTGTTTCCTCCCTCTCTTGGAACTAAATTTGAGATCTCTAGTTAGACTTATTATTTATAATTCCTCTAGAGGATGGTGGAATCAGATTATAATGATGGTTATTTCAATCTAACTAGGAACAGGGTATCCCAATATATCGCATGCATGTCACCGAATGATATTTTGGTGAGGTATTTCACTGTAATTAATTTTATTATAATTTTGGATTAAATTGAAATAAATTTCCAATTGATTTGGAGTTGGTTTCTAGGGATTTTTCTAGATATAGGCTTGGGGATGTTATATAGACCATTGAGGTGCCATTACACTTGGTTTTAGTGCGGCATGAGGACCTTTTGAGGAAACCAACATTATGAAAAGTTTGAATTGGATTAATTAATTAATTACAAATGTTCTATTTAATTAATTGTGGATTTTTGGATTGAGTTAGGGTCTTGGGTAATTGAGATGAGCTTATTTGATCATTGTTGAGTCAGGATAAACCTTTATGGGCCTTTGCGGCTATTTTCAGACCATAAAATATAATTATAAAGAAACAAATAATGGTAGATGGTCCTGCATACCTACCCTTATGGTTTATGTATGATTTATATGGCATGGGTTATATTCTCCTGCCACTAAGGGAAATAACCTTGTTTGATAAAATTTTTTAATTTAAAATGTAATGATTGGTTTTACCACACAAAGTTTCATGGCCATGAGGGTCCTTGACGCTAGCTGGATCACCTCAGTTACTGATGGTTGAGGCCTTGAATTTGGACAAATTTAGCCTAGATAGATAGACCTTAGTCTATGGATGAAGGTTGGGTTAGCGGACCAACCTATTGATACCATAAAGACTTAGATGGGCCATTGAATATCTATTTTATTATTTCCTAAATGGTGTACCATAGGTAGTTAGTGAGTATGGATTATTTTGGTAATGATTCCAAGGGAATTATTACCCCTATAGAATCATGTGTTGACCTGAGACCTTGATTGAGACCAAGGGCCAATGTGAGTGGGTCTATGATATGAAATGATTGAGGGGACCTTATTGTGTTCCCTATTGACCAACTGACCCTAAGTAAGTGTGTATGGCTATGGGTAGTGATAGTTGTTAGTGTAACCTTTGAACTCAAACTAACATACAAGACCTATGGGGTTATGATGATGATGATGGGTGTGAGCATTCAACTAACCCTTGAGATATATATATATTATTTTATGTTTGTATATAGTAGCATGTGAATGCCCAGGAATCATGGGAGTCAGTTTTGGTCCTTATGATGATGTGATTACTTGAGATTACTGAGAATCACTTGATGAGATGGATGAGACCTTGGGATTCTTGGTATACTGGGATTCAATTTCACAATATATTAGTAGTAGATACCTATCTCAACTATCATCCTGAGATATGGTTGATGTAGGATTTGACACCTAGAGGTGGTACCTAGGATCTAGAATCAGCGCTATGTGATTGTAAGTATATAAGAATTCCCAGGATGGAAGGGATTCCTTCTATACAATTATACCATTTCTAATTCCTGAGTTCCAAGATTCGAATGGAGATAGCAATGGACCATTACAAATAACCACAATTATTATAATTCTAATAGTGTTATGCAATTATAGGTGGGAATATATCATTAATATTAGATTTTGGACATCTTATAGATGATTTTTGTATTCTCTTGAATGATTCTTAGGATACCCCCTAAGATTGGGTGGACACACCCCTGATGGTTCATCTATGGAGATGCTACATTTTGGATTCACAAGTTATTGGTTGTGGGATCGACAAAGAGTATTCCCTTTGATTTCTGGGTGGACCAGGAATCAATCATGCCTGGATGTATAGAATTTCCTAGGGCTTCCCCCTCCTAGGAATTAGTTATCATCCTGACATAGTGACCACCTAGGTATTACTGTAGGGTTCAGCCTATGGGATTGAGGATGAGGGATACCTAGTGACACACTAGGATTTACTATTCATCAATGGTGGTGTGGGCATGGGATCACCAAAGTGAAGATATAGGTCCCATGAGGTTATGTTCATGCTTAAGTATATTTTAGAATTGGATGAAGTAGGTATGGTTGATCGGGTTTGTGGAACTGAAGATAGAGGATGGTTATTGGGTGTGACTTGGGTTTGGTGTACACCCATGGGTAAGTGGTGATACTATAGAGGCAAGGTCATCATGAATTGATCAAAGACACTCAAATAATAGGACAAAGTGGTTAGTAATGTGGTTTGTTTATTTATTGTTTTCACTATGTAGTTATTTATTTATTTTAATTGATCATGTCACATGTATATATCACAATAGTTGTTGGTTAGTATGAGACTACATTGGTGGTAAACTACTAAGTTATGTACTCACACCCTAATCAGGTTCTCGTAGTACATGTGTACCCAAGTAGCTATCACATGAATATTGAAGTCACAAGTAGAGATGAGGCCCAGGTTAAGGTTTATCATGGTCAAGTGGGATGGATCATATGATATCATGAGATTGGGTTTAGGCATGGATCTGAGTTGATATGGATCTGGCATCTTTTATTTAATTTTTATTGTTATGTATATGTAACTGGTCCAATGGTGGGTCATTTTTGTGTATGGTTTGGATGTGCAAGCCTTTATAAAATTTTAGTTATTAAAATTTTTATGTTGTATTTATTATTTATAATTCTAGTTTATTTTTTATGTATGATTCTTGGCTATTTATTATTTTATTGTACACTATGATATATGGGGTATAGTCTCCTCATAATAATATTTATCCCCCAACTTATAGTCACTAGTCTCTGGCGTATGGGCAGTGCATGCTTGAGGTCACATGGTGAACTGATTTGGATATTTTTCATAGAGTGAGAAAGGCATTGGCATTGCACATTCAATTTTTTGTAGACCCTCTTTAACTTTTAAATTCTTTATATTCAATCAAATTATATTATTTTTACTCATGGAATCAGGATTTAATGTAAAAATATTTTCAATTTTAGATTATTTAAATTTAGGAACATTTTTCTTATAAATGTAATATTCATTATTAGAAAAATCAATAGTATATATTTTATTGAAAATTTGATAAATTTATATCATAGTATAATTGATCCCTTCCAAATAAAGATTTTTTTATTTAAATTTTCCCTACATTTTATATAGTTCCATCACCAATATTTTTTTCATTGTCAGTATCTCAAAAATTCATAGTTCTGCCATCAATTTTTCAAAGTGAATGAAAGTTTTAAAATTATCCCCTCATGTACCAAAATAGAAACTATTAATCTTTTTAGAGGGTTGGTTTCCAATAAAAGTTAAAATTACCAGATGATTTGGTACCCAACTATTTTTGGGTCCATATATATTAAATATAAGATATTTGGGAACCTAAATATAGTTAGTTCTATTGGTATTTATTATATACTAAGAATATTCATAATAATTTACAAAATAAGCATACTGAGATGGACCGAGCATGGTATGGGTTCATTGAGAGGGGATGAATTAGTTAAAAATATTTTAGTTTTTCTATTAATGATTTTTTCAAAGTCAACCACTATCAATTTTTAGAGTTATCTACCACCTTATTGTAATTATCACATCCCAAATATAAGAAATCAATAAATATAAACATTATGTATAAGTATAACCTTTCAATAAGAATGGATACATATTTGGAATGATATGGAAAACTAAATATCATATGATCCACTAGAATCACTGTGATTAATAAAATAATAAGTGGATATCCTTTAACTCATAATACAAGAAACAAAAATGTTATCCTCTTGTCACAAGATGATAGGAATTCCACCATGAATCAAATTTATTTCAATAATATTTTAATTAATAAATGAGGTGTAGATCTTTCCTTATTCCTTATTTTTTTATTATCTATTAACAATATCAATTGATCTCACAATTCTTCATGTCATAGAATTGGTGTGAAACTTTCTTCTTTATTAACCCATAATAATGGGTGATTATTCATTTTCAAGCACACAAACCTGTGTGTATTCTTCTACCTATTCCTTTTATAATATTCTATTATCTCCTTATTTATATCTTCTACTCTTTATATAATACATTCACTTACCCAATCAGAATTTATTTAATACATTAATCTTTTAACTAACTCAAAATTCTTCCATGAATTAGAATTTATATTTCAAAATCATCACTTTTATCATAAATTATATCAATTCTCATAAACATAGATTAAAAAAATATTTATCTTATTCTAACATTTAAATCACATTAGATATAATTTAGGGACATTGGGGGTAGAGTGATGTTACCCTATATGGAATCCATTAAGCTACATCATCCAATATATCAAAATGCATGTTATCTTATATAATATATCAAAGATCTATTAGAAACTATTCAAACTCCATTTTGGAATTTTTTTTCCAAAAATAACCTCTCTATATTCCTTTGGAAGGATGGTACCTTCCACTATAGTAAATGTGGCAGATAGACAACTTGCAATTTTCTTACTTGAGGCCATTAGAACTCTAGTGCCACAAACGATAAATTTGATGGAAAATATCAAAGTTGTATTTTCTTATTTGTCTTCAATTTCTATTCTACAAACGTCATACATAATTTAAAAACATTATTGAAATTAAAAACACACTTCTTCAAGATTCAAAAATCATAAAAAAACACAACTTAAATTAGCTCAAAATACCAGGGAGTTTCCCAAATATTACAGTCATTCACTTTGATTAATAGTCATATTTGTCTACCTTGATTAAAATATTTTATATTCTTTGAATATTTTTTATTTCCTCAAATTTATTCTCCAATGAAATAAAACACCAATGGATATCATCTTCAAGTCATCATATTCTTTAACTATTTATTCATTATTTGATCATATTCATCTCAACTTCATACATGTTATCGAAAATCACCCCATATGGATTTATTAGAAACTAAATATCATAAATACATATTATAAAAACTATGTACTAAGTTCTCCTAATTCACATTTCTATGTTCTTATCAATGAAACACTGGTTTTAAAATTTTATGCCAGTGTGATCATGCTCAATGTCAAAATTAAGAAAAACTATGAAATGTATCAAATGTTTCCATACAAATAAAAATAAACTCCTTACTTTATTTTACATTTCATTTTCTCAATTTTTTTGAATAAAATCCCATGTATATAAGACAGAAACATTAATTTATACATTAATTAGCAAATACATCAAAAAAAATTAAAAACCAAACATAGAAACATACTAAATTCATAGTTTTTCATTTAAAAAATAACCCTACTAAATACGTTCACCCTCTTAAGAAAAAACTTACTATTTTATTTTATATTGATATATTCCCATTTGGAAACAAAAAAATCAATAAGTGTTGGGGTATAAATGAATACATTATCCATTTAATAGTGAAGTCTTAATTTGCATCTTCTACCTCCATATCATGGTAATAAAATCCCCCTTTGACTAATAAAAACATTGGTAATATATACTATTTTCTAACTAATATTTTAGAGTAGTATAAATTTTCTTCATATAAACTTTTTAAATGTATCATGTTGATGATTATTCTTTATTTTTAAAAAATATAGAAAATTATTCCTAAAATTAAAGAACCTTCTTTAACTCTTTCATCAGCCAAAATTTCTTGATCTCTTCAAATTGAGACAAAGTTTTTTGTCTTCTTTAAGAATAGACTTATCTATCCATATATTTCAGATTCATTAATATTTAATGGATTTATGTTCATTTCCTTGGTATTTTTGTGAGGTAATACTTTATTCACTAAGTTAATTCTCTTATTTATTTTATAAAATCTTTATGGATAATTTTTCTGGAAAAAATTATTTCGGTCCTCTTTTTAGGTAAATAAAGGATATATTTAATGTATTTTGATGTTTGGGGTGTTGAAGGATGATATTGGGTGAATTTAGGGGGTATGACTTACATGTTTTATAGTTTCAAGTAAGTTGTATGGATAGGGGATGGAAAAGTTTATGAAGTTAGTGTTTGGTTACTTCCCATTTTCTCAGGATCGTGTAGTAGGACTATGCAAGTAGGGGATTTTTAAGGTATTAGCTGCAGTACAATCATTATAAATTCACCTTGGACCATGATGTTTGGATGTGAAGCCACTTGAAACCCTTATTGATTTTTTATGCTAAATTTTGGGTGTTTCACTCTAATTTTCCCCTTTCACTTGGATATCTCAACTGATAGGGTGAAATATAGTGTTCTCCATCCTTATGATCAAATCCCAGTTGATTATTTATGTGTTTCTTGTGAATATAGAAGGTAAGGAAATATGAAACCTAATTTTTCTTATTTTTATTGATTTCTCTCAATAGAAAAAATTACCTAGTAAATTTTTGTCCATTTTTTATAATTATTTATTTAATTTGTGGATTTTTATGTTAGGGGTTTTCAAAGCCTAAGTGGAACTTGGATCTTGGTTTTTGTGGTGTGAGTTTCTTTTTTCATAGGATTTGAGGTAGATGGATCCATATATAATCACCTGAACTTTTATGAATAAAATTACCTTTTTTGATTTAATTAAATTTATTGTGGATAAAGAAAACACATGCACTTATTTTGTTTTATTATATCCAATTGGATTTAAATGACCCTTATGTAACGACCCAAAGTTTAATAAATGGAAATTATATTCTCTTAATTATGTCATATAATCACATGAAATCACAAAATAATAAACTACTAAGTACTATGTGACCTTTAAACATAATATTTTCACTTTTATAATTTGAATTACAAAAATCTGACATAAATAGTTGTGACGAGTAAGATATTTGGAGTCCGATAAGGAAAAATTAATTTTTGGTGAATAGTAACCTACCCTTATAAATAGTTACCTACCCTTATGAATAGTAATATGCCCCTTATGAATAGTAAATCATCCAAAAGAATAGTAACCTCACCCATGAATGTATAAATAAAATTTGGACATCTTATAAGTGAAAATATAACCGTAGTAAAAGTATTGTTATTTTTGTAAGCTGTAAATAATTAATTAAAAGTAATTAATTAATTTAAAATAAAATTTATTTTTTAAAAATATGTTCATAAATTAATAATTTTATGTCTTATTGTTTTAAGATAATTTTATTAGACCTTATGTAATTTTTCAAAGCATTATAAAACCAGTTATAATTTTAAAATCGGTATTTTTCTAGTAAATTATGATTTTAATTAAAAATTAAATTAATAATATTTAGATTTTTTTTTGAAAAATGGATTTCATTTTTGGATTCTACAGGTTGAAAAATAGTTAGGTTTAATTTTGGGGATTTTTCAAAAATACATGAATAGTGAAATTCGGTAATTTACCGTATATATACATTAAGGGTTAAATACATTATCCCTAGCATCATCACCGATGTAAGAACCATTAGTACGAACTCAAATGAGCTAATTACTTTTTCTGTTCATGTAACCATCACTACTTCTTGTCTTGTGGAAAACATAAAAAACTAATGATGAAAATATTAAGAAAACCCTCCTCCCCTCCACTATAAAAACCACCCACACTCCCATCTTCTCTTCACTACTCTAAAGCCTTGTTCCTTGCCTAAATTCTATTCAAATATCTCCCCAAGCTCCTCTCACATTTCCAAAAGCCCTTGTTCTCTTCAAAATACAAAATCCTCTCCCCTTAAGAGGCTCTCAAGGAAGATTAATTCAACGGGTAAATTTCTCTTTTCAATTATTTTACTTTCCTTTCAAGTTCCTTTGTTTTCTTTTCTATCTTTACATGCCCTCATCCAAATGTTATGAAAACTTCAGTACCTTATATGTACTAGAATTTTATTATGATAATGGAATAAGTTACTATCATCTCTTCTTTACCCTAATTTTATACAAGTAGTAAAAACACCATCCGAGATGTGTTAATTTACCACATTCAAGGATGGTGGGTTTTTAATTACCATTACCGTATTCAATTATGGTCATGAAACAATTATTATGTTTAAACCATATTATAATATTTTTATTATGTCTCATATATGGTTCTGGAATTTTTTTTAAGCATGGTTTTTATTTATAAAAAAATATGTTCGTTGTGATAAAAAATCGCTAATTAACTCAAAAGATTATCACTAAAGTTTTATATAATGTTTCATACTCACACCAAGTTACCAAATTAAATTTAAAACCATGTAAAATTATGGATGTTCAATAATAAAATATAACTTCAATTCTATACAACCATCCTCACTTTACATGGTTATCTGTTCATGTATATAAGTAAAATGATTATGAAACAAGCGGACCTGAAAAATGAAATTGAACCTCATAACCATTCAAAAAGGTTATGAATGAACTCAAAATGGTTATAATAAATCAATAAAATTTAAAATAGGTTCTGAAATTATTAATTGATAAACATAATTTTATTATTTAGATCATTAATATCAAGTGGATAACACCATCAGACTTAAGGTAAGGGATTCTACCCGAACCTCCATTATTCATTTCGGTTGTTCTATCATTCTTGTTACCCAAATGAAGTTATCTATTATTTTTATTCACATATTATAAATTCTATATATATTCTCAAAAATTATGTATCACGATCCATTAATCATTATCTTTTGTGGATATACATTTTTTTAAATGATTCCCTCCTCAATACGTCCCCCCCCTTTAAGGTAACTTCCCGAATTCATACCCAATTTTAAGTGCAATCTTCAAACTATTTTAATCCATCGTTGTTTTTATAAAATTATTGTTTTTATTATGAAAACATTCTTGGATCACATCTAATTTTATATAAAATATTATTCCCTTTTCTATTTTAAATGCTCGTTAGTATTTCCCTTAAAACCGCACTAAAATATTTTAATGATAAAAATTCTTAAATACTCTTTTCACATGAAATCACTTATTTTTGAAAAACAATTTCCATTATATATTACTATTTTACCTTATTAATGTATTTTTATGTTCTAATTAGTTTCTTTCATGGACACATGTATGATACGCCCATTCATTATGCTTTATGACATGATTGTGATACCCATTTATTTCCATGGGTACCCTTATGTTTATGTATGATTTTTTATGTATGATTATATATTTGGAAAGAATATTCATGAACATGTTATTATGGGTGAACCTAGATAAGACTCCAATTCATTGGGTAAAGTTGATTCCCATGAGACATTATGTGAAATAGTCTTGCCAGTTAGCCTTGACTCGTGCCACCATGTGAATTGGTCTTGGTGGTTAACCTTTAATTATGATCCTCTATGTGAAATGAGCCTTGAATTGTGCTAAAGTCAAGTTTTATGATGCTCCCACATTATTATGACTCCATGTTTATATGATCCCATATTTATATATTATGATTCCATATGTTCTGTGTCATTTTATATCATTATATCATGCTTCCTAACCAATGTGATAAAGCATTATTCGTATTATTAATCCCTTATTGGGATTTTAGATCATCCCTTTGTTCATGTTATCCTCAGGTTATCCTATACAGATGTATGACCACAATGGAAGTTATAATCTCATTATAGAGATTAAATAAAAAGTTATTTTTATGATGTTTGGTTATGTACCTAGAAGTCTTCTAAGATACTAGACTTTACGATCCTTGGATTGTAATTTGATGTTTAATTATTCGTAAAACAATGTAATGATATATGTAAAAGGATAGGGTCACTATAGTTGGTATCATAGGATTATCTAGTTATTTTTGTAGATTAGGAATAGAGCACTTTACTAAGATCTTAAGGTTGAGAATAAGTATAAGAAAACATCCCTAAATTTTGGTAAGTATAGAGTAAGTTGTTTATCAAAAAAATGCATTCCTGTCTAGATACAAATAGGTAGAGATGGCTCTAGCATAGATATATCTTGGGGTAAAATCTGAAAACTCTGATTTGAGCTAGACTTGAATGGGAACTGTTGCATGATAATGGGCCTTGCTGAACTCTTGGTTTGACACTCCCTTGGGATATGTTTTTCTAAATTTGTGACCTTGGTACAAACCATTATTAAGTGAATAAAAAAAATATCCCAAAAGAATATAAGTTAAGAAATAGATCAAGGATAACCTATATTTAAACCTAATGAATCACAAGTTTGGATATACTTATCCTTTACAAGTTTATCCTTTCATGTTCTAACTTTACTTTTTATGCTTAATATCTAAGTATTCAAGCCCTCTAATTGTACATTCTTTTACTTAGTTAATGGAGGGAAATAGAAGAACACATTCTAATAGAAAATGTGATAGGTAATGTGAATATTTCCTTATTTATTTTCTTGATATGATTTAAATGGGTGCTCAAAACATTATGATAGTACTTGCTCAGTTCGCTCATGTTATGAATAATAACTTGAACCATGTGGAATGACCTCCTCCTCTAATGAAAGAGTAAATAATCATTTAATCCTTTATGTGGAAAATTCCTCCCATGTTTAGGGGATCTTCGGATCCCCTCCTTATGGAATAGTGGATTAACTCCATTTAAAATATATTCTATATCCTCCGATGATCAGAAGAAGATAAATTTTTAATGTAAGTCTATCATTTTGATGGGGAAACTAATCCATGGTGGAAACTAGTCAGGAATATGAATTTCAAAGTGGAAATTAATTCCATGTATTAGGAGGAATTCCAAAACAAAAATCAATAAATATTTTCCTTGAACCCTCCACCGCAAGATGGAAATAGAGTTTCTCAGACTCAAGTAGAAGGAAGATGAGTCTATAGGGGCGTATGAAGAAAACTTCACAAGGATTACCTGATCCACCTTAGGCTTTGTTATGAACATAAAAAGAAAATTTTATCTCTTCTTTAGAGGACTAAATCTGAGTTTACAAAAAGAGTTGGTGATTTGTTACTTTGATAGCTATGAATAAATTTTCTATTATGACCTCAAGGTTAAAATAGAGATCAGAGACTCTCAGTAGTCTCATGGACTTGGTGACAAAAATCTGAAGACAGAGTCTATTATGGGTGTTTTTCCAAATAAATCCCATGACGGAAAGAAGATTTAATATCCCACACGTCAAAACTATGGGAAGAATTATCATGTGAACTATTATAAGAGAAATTAGAATTTCTTCAAATGTGGAAGAATGGGACATCTTGCTAAAAACTACCAAAGGGATAACAAGCATCCCGCTAATGTGGAAGAAGAATGGAAGGTTAAGATAAATTCTCAACCAGTGGTGCATTGTTACAACTAAAAGGATCATGGAAATTATGTGAAAAATTTCCCTAATCCAAGGGTTTTCGGATGAAATCAACAACAACCTCCAAGGAAACAAAGAAGGGATTATTATATCACTACTATTGAGGTGGATCCAAATAACAATGTGGTGCTAGGTACACTGGTTATTCATTGAATAATAGAAAATTTACTATTTGATTCTGTTTCTATGCATTCTTTCATATCTTGCAAGTTTAGTAGAACTATTCAAACACCACCTCATAATTTGGAGGATACGTTATATTTGAGAACAGCGACTGGGGAAATAATTGTTTATAAGGTTTATAACTCATCCCTGTTAAATTTTTTTGGACTTAACATCCCATAAAATCTTTTCATATTTCCTTTAGTGGATTTCGATGTTATCTTGGGCACAGATTGGCTATATTTATACAAATCCAACATTAACTATTGGGAATGGGAGATCACTCTTCACATCCTAAAGCATCCCCAAATTCTTTACAAGTGTAAGGAGGAAGATGAATCTCCTTTGGAATCAGTGTCTCAAGTGTGTATATTACTTCCTTATGAGAAATAATGTCTAGATAAAATGATTGAGGCAAAGGATATGATACTTCTTAAAGATATTTCCATAATTGAGTATTACCCTAATGTATTCCCTGAAGATTTTCATAGTCTTCCTCAAAATCGTGGGGTTGATTTCTCAATTGAACTTATTCCTGGATCCCTACTTATATCAAAACACCTTATAGAATATCCACTGTAGTGCTGGAAGAGCTAAAGAATCAGTTACTAGAGAATCTGGAGAAGGGTTTTATATGCCCAAGTGCTTCACCATGGGGTGTGCCAGTCCTTTTCAGCAAGAAGAATAATGGTTCAATGCACCTCTACATTAATTATCATGACCTCAATAAAATCATGATAAAAAACAAGTATCCCCTCCCTCGGATAGATGACTTGTTCGATTAGCTTCATGAGGTCTGTTATTTCTCTAAGGTGGACCTTCGGTCGGGATATCACCAATTAAAGGTGAGGAAGGAATATATTCCCAAGATTGATTTTTGAATGAGGTATGGACACTATGAGTTCATAGTTATGCCCTTTAAACACACTAATTCTCCATAAATTTTTAGGGATTTAATGAATAGAGTCTTTAGAAATTACCTCGAAAACTTTGTGGTAGTATTTATTAATGATATTATGTTATACTCTAAGAGTAAGGAAGAAAATGAGGATCATTTGAATACTGTGGTAAAGAATTTATGAAGGTAGAAAAATTATGAAAATTATAGTAATAGTGAGTTTTTTATGGAGGAAGTATCATTCTTGGGGCATGTTATCACCAAAAAAGGAATAGTTGTGGACCCTTCCAAGGCAAAGGCAATTGAAGAGTGGCCCATGAAAATATTTGTAATGGAAATCCATAGCTTCATTGGTTTATCTGGGTATTACTGATGATTTGTGGATAACTTTTTATGATTTTCAAACCCAATTAACAAGTTGACATGGATGGGGTGAAGTTTTTCTAGACTCAAGAATGTGAAGACTTATTTAAGGAGTTGAAAAAGAGGCTTATCACTGCACCAATAATCACACTCCCAACAAGTGGAGAACTCTTTGTGGTGTACATTGATGCTTCAAATAAGGTCTTAGTCTATGTGATAATGAAAAAAAAGATAAATTTTTATCCTAAACCTCAAGGAATCTAAAAATCCAAAAGAAAAACTATCATATGCATGATCTGGAGTTGGGGGTTGTGATCTTTGTGTTGAAAATCTGGAGGCATTATCTCTATAGGGAAAAGTGTGAGATATATACTGATCATAAGAGTATCAAATATATATTCACACAAAAAGATATCAATATGCACCAGCGAAGATGGTTAAACCGCATCAAGGATTATGACTACTCAATCCACTACCATCCCAGTAAGGCAAATAAGATAGAAGATGCTCTAAGTAGAAAGGATCCTACATCTTTATCAATGAAGATAATTTAAAAGGATCCAATATTCTTAGATTTGTAGAGGATAGACATGGGAATAATTAATGGAGGAACATCATCAATCCTTTCTCAAATGATTGCTCAACCATCCCTCATAGATAAAATAAATGATGCTTAAAGAAAATAGTTGGAAATTCTGAAAAGGGGGGAATCCATTAAAATGGTAAATTTATGAGTTCAATATTGATGTGGAAGGAGTTGTAAGATTTGGTTCATGTTTATGTGCACTATACGATCCAGAGATAAATAAAGAGCTTTTGAATGATGCACATAACTCAACCTTATCTATTCACCCAGGGAGAACAAAAATGTATCAAGATACCTAAGAGAACTTTTGGTGGGATAATATGAAGAAGGAGATTTTTGAGTATACATCAAGGTGCCTGGTATGTGAGAAAATGAAGGCCAAAAGGAAAAATTCTAAGGGGGTGATGCAACCACTACTCATACCAACATGGAAGTGGGATAAAATCCTCATGGAATTTCTTCACTAGACTTCTAATGACATCTTGAGGAAACAATGCTATATGGGTCATTGTGGATAGCCATCCAAATAAATATCACTTTATCTAAATTATAGAGGAATTTTCATTGGATTAACTTTCATTGATATATATAAAAAAGGTTGTAAGTCTGTATGGAGTACCACTATCTATTTTATCCAATAGAGATATGAGATTCACCTCAAAGTTCTGTAAAAGTCTTAAACATGCTATAAGAACTGACCTTAAATTCAGTATGGTCTATCATCCCCAAACTGATGGCCAATTTGAGTGAACTATTTAGACACTGTAAGACATGTTGAGAGAATTTTCTATGTACTTCAATGTAGGGTGGGACTAACATCTTCCACTGGTTAAATTTTTCTACAAAAATAGTTTCCACTCTAGTATCTGAATGGAACCATATGAATCCCTTTATGGGAAAAGGTGTAGAGAACTGACATGTTGGGATGAAGTCGGTAAGTGTAAGCTGCTAGGATCTAAAATAGTCGAAGAAATGGTGGAGAAGGTGAAAACTATTCAGAGGTACATCAAGGAAGCCTAAAGTTGACATAAGAGTTATGTATACAATTTTCGATGGGACCTTATGTTCAAAGTTGTAGATATGGTATTCCTTCGCATATCTCTATGGAATAAGGTTATGAGATTTAGGGAGAAATGAAATCTAAGTCCCAAGAACATCATCCCCTTCAAGATCATTGATCATGTTGGAGTTGTGGCCTATCGACTAGCACTTACACCTACCATGTCTAAAGTACACGATGTCTTCCATGTATCCCTCTTAAGAAAGTACATACCAAATCCTTCACATGTACTATCTTTAAATATGGTATAGTTGTAGAATGGTCTTTCATGTGAGGAGAATCTAGTGAAGATCTTGGATCATATAAATAAGGTTCTACATAATAATACTATTCACCTAGTCAAAGTACTATGGCGGGACAATAAGTACCAATAGGAAACATGGGAACTGGAGGAGGCAATGAAGGAAAAGTACCCACAATTGTTTATGTCTTAAAATGTAAAATAAAAATTCGAGGGTGAAATTTCATAAGGTGGGAATAATGTAATGACCCAAAGTTTAATCAATGGAAATTCCCTTATTATAATTATGTCATATAATCACATGAAATCACAACGCAATGAACTACTAATTACTATGCGACCTTTAAACATAATATTGTCACTTCTGTGATTTTAATTTCAAAAATATAACATACACGGTTGTGATCAGTAAGATTTTTGGAATCCGGTAAGACAAACTTAAATTTTGGCGAATAGTAACCTACCCTTATGAATAACAATAGGACCCTTATGAATATTAAATCATCCAAAATAATAGTAACCTCACCCATGAATTTATAAATAAAATTTAGACATCTTATAAGTGACAATATGACCGTAGTAAAAGTATTGCTATTTTTGTAAGTAAAAAATAATTAATTACAATTAATTAAATAATTTAAAATAAAATTTATTTTCCTAAAAGGTGTTCATAAATTAATTTTTTTTATGTCTTCTTATTTTAAGATAATTTTATAAGACATTATTTAATTTTTGAAATCATTATAAAACAATTTATAATTTTAAATTCGATATTTTTTAAGTAAATTATGATTTTAATTAAAAATTAAATTAATCATATTTATAATTTTTTTTTTCAAAAATGGATTTAATTTTTTGATTCTACACATTGAAAAATGGTTAGAGTGAATTTTGTGTATTTTCTAAAATACTTGAATAGTGAAATAAGGGAATTTATTGTATATATACATTAAAGGTTAAACAAACTATTCCTAGCATCATTGATGATGTAAGAACCCTTGGTGAGAACTCACATGCACTAATTACTATTTTTGGTCATGGAATCATCACTATTTCTTTTCTTATGGAAAAGTAATAAACTAATGATTAAAATATTAAGAAAACGCTCTTCCCCTCTACTATAAAAACCACCCACACTCTCCTCTTCTCTTCACTCCTCTCAAGCCTTATGGCTTGCCTAAATTCTGCTCAAATATCTCCCCAATATCCTCCACCACGTCCATTACCTTTGGTCTCTTCAAAAGACCAAATTCTCTCTCCTTAAGATACTCTCAAGGAAGATTAATTCAAGAGGTAAATTCCACTTTTCAATTATTTTACTTTTCTTTTCAACTTCCATTGTTTTATTTTTTATCCTTACCTCTACACATCCAAATGTTATGAAAATTCTAATACCTTATATGTACTGGAATTTTTTTTTGATAATGGAATAAGTTACTATCATCTCTCATTTACCCTTCTCTTATACTAGTAGTAAAAAACACTATCCGAGATGTATTAATTTACCACATTCAAGGACGATGGGTTTTCAATTTCCATTACCATCTTCAATTATGGTTATGAAACCATTATTATTGTTGAACCAGGATATAATATATGCATTATTTCTCATATATGTTTCTGTAAACTTTTTTTACATGTGGTTTTGATTTATAAAAAAAATGTTCGTTCTGATAAAAAACCGCCAATTGACCCAAAATGTTATCACTAAAGATTTATATAATGATTCATATTCACTACAAGTAACCGAATGAAATTTACAATAATTTAACCTTATGTATGTTTAATAATAAAATATAACTCTAATTCTAGACAACCATCCTCATTTTACAGGATTATATGTTCATGTATATAAGTAAACTGATCATGAAACAAGCGGACCCGAACAATGAAATTGAACCTCATAACCAATAAAAAAGGTTATCAATGAACTCAAAAAGGTTTTTCAAAATCAATTACATATAAAATAGGTTCTATAATTATTAATTAATGAACTTGATTTTATTATTCATTTCATTAATATCAAGTGGAGAACACCATCAGACTTAAGGTAACAGATTATACCTGAACCACCATTATTTATTCGGGTTGTTCTATCTTTATTCTTACCCAAATGAAGTTATCTATTATTGTTTATGAACATATTCTAAATTCTGTGTATATGATCAAAAATCATGTATCAATATCCATTTATCATTCTCTTTTAGGTATGTACATGTTTTTAAATGATTCCCTCCTCAATACCTCCCGAGAAGTAAACCCCTTTAAGGGAGCTTCATGAATTCTTACCTGATTTTGAATTTACACTATAATATGTTTTAATACACCATTTTTTTTTATAAAATTAGTGTTTTTATTATGAAAAAATTATTTTATCACTTCTGGTTTTATATAAAATATTATTCTTTTTTCTATTTTAAATGCTCGATAGTATTTCCCTTAAAACCGCACTAAAATATTTTAATGATAAAAATTATTAAATACTCTTTTTGAATGTTATAAATTCTATTTGAAGACCCTTACCATGATATATTCCTATTTTACATTAGGAATGTTTATGTAGGTTCTAATTCCTTTCTTTCATGGATACTTTTATGATACACCCATTCATTATGCTTTATGACAAGATTATGATACCCATTTTTTTCCATGGGTATCCTTATATTTATGTATGATTGTTTATGTATGATTATGTATGTGTCAAGCATATTAATGAATTTTTTATGATGGTTTATCTTATATAGAACTCCAATTCATTGGGTAAAGTTAAGTCTCATGAGGTGTTATGTGCAACGGTCTTGGAAGTTAGCCTGGACTTGTGTTACCAAGTGCAATGGTCTTGGTGCTTAAACTTTACTTGTGATCCTCTATTTGAAATGAACCTTGAATCATAAAAAATTAATTTTTTATGATGCTACCACATTATTATGACTCTATGTTTATATTATCCCATGTTTATATGTTATGATTCTATATATTCCATGTCTTTTTATATCATTATGTCATGCTTCCTAACCAATGTGATAAATATTTATTCTTATGCTTAATCCCTTACTCGGCTTATAGATCATATCTTTGTTCATGTTATCCCTAGGTTATCCTATGTATATGTGTGGAAACAATTTAAGTTAATTAATCATTATGGAGATTAAATAAAAATTTGTTTTTATGATGTTTGATTATGTACCTAGTTTTCCAAGACACAAGAATTTATGATCCTTGGATTGTAATTTGATGTTTAATTATGATTAAAATCATGTAATGATATATATAAAAGGATATGGTTACTATAGTTGATATTAAAGGATGATATAGATATTTTTGGAGATTATGAATAGAGCAGTTTTGTAAGATCTTTAAGGATGATACTAAGTATAATAGAATATCCCTAAATTTTTGTAATCATAGAGTAAGTGGTTTATAATGAAAATACATCCCTGTATAAATAAAAACATGTAGAGGTGTCTCTAGAACATATGTATCTAAGGGTAAAAAAATGCAAACACCGCTTTGAGCTAGACTCGAACGGGAAGTGGTGCACGATAATGGGCCTTGCTGTACTCTTGTTTTGACACTCCTAGGGGATATTATTTGGTAAATTCATGAGCTTGGTACAAACCATTATTAAAGGAATTAAAAAAATATACCATAAGAATATAAGGTAAGGAATAGATCAAGGATAACCTAGATTTAAACCTAGGGAATCACAAGTTAGGATATACTTCTTCTTTACAAGTTTATACTTTCATGTTCAAAGATTCCTTTTTATGCTTAATATCTAGGTATTCAAGCCCTCTAATTGTATGTTATTTTTCTCAGTTAATGGTGGGAAATATTAGAACACGTGCCAACAGTCAATGTGATAGGGAATATAAATATTTCCCTAATAATATGCCTGATATGATAAGAATGGGTTCTCAAAACATTATTAAAGTACTTGATCAGCTGGCTCAAGTTATAAATAATAATTTGAATCTTGTGGAACTCCCTCCTCTTCCAAGGAAAGAACAAGTTGTTGTTGAATCCTCCATTCATAAATTACCTCCCATGTTTTGTTTATTTTCTGATCCCCTACTCATGGAATAGTAGATTAACTCCATTGAAAATATATTATCTATCTTCCAATGCTTAGAAGAAGATAAATTTTTATTGTCGGTCTATCATTTTGATGAGGAAGATGGTCAGTGGTGGAAAATGATCAAGAATACAAAGTCCCAAGAGGAAATTTATTCCATGGATTGTGAGGAATTCAATAAAAAAATTTAATAAATATTTTCCCTGAACCCTCCACCTCCAAATGGAAAGAGAGTTTCTCGAACTCAAGCATAAGGAAGATGATTCCATCGGGGCGTATGAAGAAAAATTTACAAGGCTTTCAAGATATTCCTCTTTATTTGTTATGAACATCAAAAGAAATGTGGATCTCTTCTTTAGTGGACTAAAGTCGAGTATATGAAATGAGTTGGAAATTTGGGACTTTGACAGCTATGAAGAGATTGTTCGTTGTGCCCTCCATGATGAAATGGAGATCAGAGACTCTTAGTGGTCTCATGGACCTGGTTTCAAAAAGAAAAATATGGAGTCTAGTATGGGTGGTTCGGAAAATAAATTACATGATGGAAAGAAGATTGAATGTCCCATATGTCAAAACTTTGGGAAGAAGCATCCTGGGAACTGTCTAAAGGGAACCCAGAATTTCTTCAAATGTTGAAGAATGTAAAATCAGAATAAAAAATGCTAAAGGAATAAGAAGAATCCCACTAACATGGAATAATAAGGGAAGGTATAGATAAACAAACATCGAGTGGTGCAGTGTTACAACAGCAAGGATTATGGTCATTATGTGAACAATTTCCCTAAGCCAATGGTTGTCGGAGAAAATCAACAACAACCTCCAAAGAAATAAAGAAGGGATTATTTTATCACTACGGTTGAGGTGGATTTGGACAATGATGTGGTGTTAGGTACAATATTTATTCATTCAATAATAGTGAATTTACTTTTTAATTCAAGTTCTACGCATTCTTTCATATCTTGCAAGTTTAGTAGAACTATTCAAACACCACCTCAAAATTTGGAGGATAATTTATCTGTGAGAATAGAGAATGGAGAAATTATTGCATCCAAGGTTTATAATTCCTCCCCAATAAATTTTTTTTAACTAAACCTCCCAAAAAATCTTTTCATACTTTATTTAGTGGAGTTTTATGTTATCTTGGGCAGGGATTGGCTATATTTATCTAAAGCCAACATCAAATGTCAGGAAAGGGATATCACTCTTAACATCTCGAAGCATCCTCCAATTATTTACAAGTCTAAGGAGGAAGATGAATATCCTTTAGAATCATTGTCTCAAGTATGGATATTACTATCTTATGAGAAATCATGTCTAGCTCAAATGATTGAGGCAAAGGAGATGATACTTCTTGAAGATATTCCCATCGTGAGGGATTACCCTGATGTATTCCTTGAATAGTTTTTTGGTCTTCCTCCTGATCAAGATGTTGAATTCTCAATTAAAATTATTCTAGGATCCCTACCTATATCAAATATTCCTTATAGAATGGCCACTATAAAGATGGAAGAGCCAGAGAAGCAGTTACAGGAGAATCGGGAGAAGGGTTTTATATGTCCAAGTGCTTCACCATGGGGTGCGCCAGTCCTTTTCATCAAGAAGAATAATGGTTCAATGTGAATCTGTATTGAGTATCATGAACTCAATAAAATAATGATAAAGAACATGTATCCTCAACCTCAGATAGAAGACTTTTTCGATCAGCTTCTTTGGGCCAGTTATTTCTCTAAGGTGGACCTTCAGTCAGGATATCGCGAATTAAAGGCGAGGAAGGAAGATATTCCCAAGACTTCCTTTCAAACGAGGTATGGGCACTATGAGTTCATAGTGATTCCCTTTGGACTCACTAATTCTCTAAAAACTTTCATGGATTTAATGAATAGAGTCTTTAGATATTAACTCGAAATTTTTTTGGTAGTCTTTATTGATGATATTCAGATATACTCTATGAGAAAGGAGGAACATGAGGAGCATTTGAATATTTTTCTAAATACTTTTCAAAGGGAGAAACGTTAAGAAAATTATAGTAAATGTGAGTTATTAATAGAGGAAGTATCATTCTTGGGGCATGTTATCACCAGCAAAGGAATATCTATAGACCCTTCCAAGACAAAGAAAATTTAAGAGTGGCCGAGGAAAATATTTGTAACAAAGATCTATAGCTTCCTTAGTATATATGGGTATTACTGATGATTTTTGGAGAAATTTTAACGATTTTCAAACCCAATGACCAAGCTGAAATGGAAGGGGGTGAAGTTTTCCTAGACTCAAGAATGTGAAGACTGCTTTAAGGAGTTGAAAAAGAGGCTTATCACTATATCAATACTCACACCCTTAATAAGTGGAGAAATCTTTTTTGTGTATAAAGATTATTCAAAAAATGGATTAAGTTTGGTGATAATGAATAAAATATAAATTGATAGCCTACACCTCAAGGAAACTAAAAATCCATGAGAAAACCTATCCAACGCATGATTTGGAGTTGGAGGCTGTGATATTTACGTTGAAAATATAGCGGCATTATCTCAATGGTGAGAAGTGTGAGATATATACTGATCACAAGAGTTTTAAATATATATTCACTAAAAATAAATTAATATGTGCCAGTAAAGATGGTTAGATCTCATCAAATATTTTGACTGCTCAATCCACTACCATCCCAGTAAGGCAAATAAGGTGGCAGATGCTCTAAGTAGAAAGTATCCTTCATCTTTATCAATGATGATAATCTAAAAGGATGCAATCTCCTTAGATTTTCAAAGTATATACAAGGGAATCATTAAGGGAGGAACATCATCAATCATTTCTCAAATGATTTTCAAACCACCCCTCATGGAGAAAATAAAGGATGCTCAGAGAAAAGATGTGGAAATTCAGAAAAGGGTTGAAGCCATTAGAAATGGGAAATCCTATAAGTTCAAGATTGATAAGGAAGGATTTGTAAGATTTGGGTCATGATTATGTGTATCATCAGATCTGGATATAAATAAGGAGCTTTTGAATGATGAAAATAGCTCAACCTTATCCATTCACCCAGGGAGCATAAAGATGTATCAAGATCTCTGGGAGAACTTTTAGTGGGACAATATGAAGAAGAAGATTATTGAGTATACATCAAGGTGCCTGGTATGTCAGCAAGTGAAGGATGAAATAAAAAAGTCTAAGGGGATTATGCAACCACTACCCATACCAACATGGAAGTGGGAGAACATCACTATGGACTTTGTCACTGGACTCCCAAGGACATCCATAGGAAACAATTCTATATGGGTCATTGTGGATCGTCTTGAAAAGACATCTCACTTTATCGCAATTCGAGAGGACTTATCATTAGATCAACTTTTATGTATATATAACAAAGAGGTGGTAAGAATGCATAGAGTACCTCTATCTATTGTATCCGATAGAGATCTGAGATTCACCTCGAGGTTCTAGAAAATGCTCCAACATGCTCTAAGCACTGAACTGAACTTCAGTATGTACTATCATCCTCAAACTGATGGAAAATTTGAGTGAACTATTCAGAAACTATAATACATGTTGAGATCATGTTCTATGGACTTCAAAGGAGGGTGGGACCAACATCTTCCATTGGTTGAATTTTCTTACAACAACAGTTTCCACTCTAGCATTTGAATGGCACCATATGAATCCCTTTATGTGAAAAGGTGAAGAACACTAGCATGTTGGGATGAATTTAGTGAGTGTAAGCTTTTAGGAATATAAATGGTCAAACAAATGGTGTAGAAGGTGAAAACCATTCAACAGCACATCAAGCCAGCCCAATGTTGGTTGAAGAGTTATGCAGAAAATTGTTGACGAGACCTTGAGTTCAAATTTGGAGACATGGTATTTCTCCTCATATCTCCAAGGAATAAGGTCATGAGTTTTGGGAATAAAGTAAATATAAGTCCTAAATACATCATCCCCTTCGATATTTTTGATCGTGTTGGATTTGTGGCCTATCGACTAGCACTTCTACCTACCATGTCTAAAGTACATGATATATTCCATGTATCCCTCTTAAGAAAGTACATACCATATCTTTCACATGTACTATATTCAGAGGTGGTACAGTTGGAGAATGATCTTTCCTATGAGAATCATCCAGTGAAGATCTTAGATCATATAGATAAAGTTCTATGTTACAAGACTACTCACCGGGTCAAAGTAATATGGCGAAACCATAAGTACAAAGAGGAAACATGGGAATTGGAGGAGGAAATGAAGGAAAAGTACCTACACCTGTTTATGGATTAAAATTTAAAACAAAATTTTGAGGGAGAAATTTCATAAGGGGGAAGAATGTAATGACCTAAAGTTTAATCAATGGAAATTCCCTAATTATAATTATTTCATATAATCACATGAAATTACAACACAATGAACTACTAAGTACTATGTGACCTTTAAACATAATATTTTCACTTCTATGAGTTGGATTTTGAAAATATGACATACACAGTTGTGATCAATAAGATGTTTGGAGTCCAATAAGGCAAAATTACTTTTTTTTGAATAGTAACTTAACCTTATGAATAGTAATCTAACCTTATAAATAGTAACATGACCCTTATGAATAGTAAATCTTCCAAAATAATTTTAACCTCACCCATGAATGTATAAATAAAATTTAGACATCTTATAAGTGATAATATGACCATAGTAAAAGTATTGTTATTTTTATAAGTCATAAATAATTAATTAAAAATAATTTATTTATTTAAAAGAAAATTTATTTTCCTAAAAGGTGTTTAAAAACTACAATTTTTAGGTCTTTTGGTTTTCAGATAATTTTATAAGACCCTGGGTAATTTTTAAAAGCATTTTAAAATCGCTTATAATTTCTATATCGGTATTTTCGAAGTAATTTATGATTTTAATTATAAATTATATTAATAATATTTAGAAAATTATTTATGATAAATGGATTTTATTTTTGTATTCTACACATCAAAAAATGGTTAGGGTGATTTTTTGTGATTTTTCTAAAATACTTGAATAGTGAAATACAATAATTTTCCATATATATACATTAAGGGTTAAATACACTATTCCTAACATCATCGTTGATGTAATATCCCTTGGTGAAAACTCAAATTAACTAATTACTATTTCTGTTCATGTAATCATCACTATTTATTATCTTATGGAAAATGGTAAACAAATGATTAAAATATTAAGAAAACCCTCCTCCCCTCCCCTATAAAAACCACTCACACTCCCCTCTCCTCTTCACTCCTCTAAAGCCTTTTTCCTTGCCTAAATTATACTCAAATCACTCCCTAAGATAATCCCCCATGTCTATCAAACATTTTTATCCTCAAAATACCAAATACTCACCCCTTAAGAGGCTCTCAAGGAAGATTAATTTAAGAGGTAAATTCATCTTTTCAATTATTTTACTTTCCTTTCAAGTTCCATTGTTTTCTTTTCTATCCTTAAATATTCTCAAACAAATATTATAAAAACTCCATTACCTTATATGTACTTGAATTTTGTTATGATAATGGAATAATTTACTGTCATCACTCTTTTTCCCTTCTTTTATACTAGTAGTAAAAACACCTTCCGAGATGTGTTAATTTACCACTTTCAAAGACGATGGGTATTCAATTTCTATTACAATCATCAATTATAGTCATGAAACCATTATTATGGTTGAATAAAACTATAATATATGTATTATGTATCATCTATAGTTCTAGTATCTTCTTTTACACATGGTTTTGATTTATAAAACAAAATGTGTTCATTGTGATAAAAAACAGCCAATTAACCCAAAAGGTTATCACTAAAGTTTTACATAAAGAGTCATATTCACTCCAAGTAACCAAATGATATTTACAAACATGTAACCTTATTTATGTTCCATATTAAATTATAACTCCAATTCTATACAAACATCCCCATTTTACATGATTATCCATTCGTGTATATAAGTAAAATGATCATGAAACAAACGGACCTGAACAATGAAATTAAACCTCATAACCAATAAAAAAGGCTATGAATGAACTAAAAAAGGTTATACTAAATAAATTACATGTAAAATAGGTTATTAAATTATTAATTAATGAACATAATTTTATTATTCTGGTCATTAATATCAAGTGGAGAACACCATTGGACTTAAGGTAATGGATTCTACCCGAACCTCCATTATTCCTTCAGGTTGTTCTATCTTTCTTTTTACCCAAACAAAGTTGTATATTATTTTTATGCACATATTCTAAATTATGTTTATATAATAAAAAAATCATGTATCAATACCCATTCATCATTATATTTTGGGGATATACATATTTTTAAATGATTCCCTCCTTAATACTTTTCGAAAAGTAAACCCCTTTAAGGGAACTTCCTGAATTCTTACCCAATTTCAAGTGAACAATACAATATATTTTAATCCACCATTTTTTTATAAAATCAGTGTTTTTATTTAAAAAACATTCTCGTATCACTTCTGGTTGTATATAAAATATTATCCCTTTTTCTATTTTAAATGCTCATTAGTATTTTCCTTAAAACCTCACTAAAATCTTTTAATGATAAAAATTCTTAAATACTCGTTTTACATGTTATCACTTCTATTTGCAAACACTTCCCTTGATATATGCCTATTTTAACTCATGAATTTATCTTTATTTTATAATTCCTTTCTTTCATGAACACTTTTATGATACACACATTCATTATGCTTTATAATATGACTATGATACCCATTTCTGTCCATGGGTACCCTTATGTTTATGAATGACTATTTATGTATGATTCTGTATATGGAAAGAATATTCATGAAATGTAATGATGAGTGATCTCAAATATCACTTAAATTCATTGGGTAAAGATGAGTCTCATGAGATATTATGTGCAACAGTCTTGGCGGTTATCCTTGACTTGTGCTACCATGTGCAGAGGTCTTGGTGGTTAACCTTGAATTGCGATCCTTTATGTGCAATGAGCTTTGAATTGTGCTAAAGTCATGATTTATGACTTTGAAAAATTATTATGACTCCATGTTAATATGGTCCCATGTTTATATGTTATGATTCCATATGTTCCATTCCTTTTTATATCATTATGTCATATTTCCTAACCGATGTGATAAATCTTTATTCTTATGCTTAATCTCTTACTGGGATTTTAACTCATCCATTTGTTCATATTATCCCTAGGTTATCCTATATAGATGTACGATAACAATGAATTTTAAGAGCTCATTATGGAGATTAAATAAAAATTTGTTTTTATGATGTTGGATTACGTACTTTAGTCTTCCAATACATTAGACTTTACAATCCTTGGCTTATAATTTGATGTTTAATTATGCTTAAAATCATGTAATGATATATGTAAAAGTATAGGGTCACTATACATTAATTATATTTACCATTGATAATATATTCATTTAATAGTGATCACACGACTAGTATAAATATAGGGTTTTAATATATATTTTTGGCATAGACAAAGGAAGTGATGGCCTCAACCAGTAGGATCATACCTTATGAATCCTATATATCAGAGCTTTCAAGGGAGATATAATTTCTAGGATTTTCCCTAGACCAATCCCAAGATGATATCCAATAACTTAATCCTGAGAGAAACCGTTTATGGGAGAAGTTCAAGCTCATTGAGATCACGACCCAAACCATGTTCACTGAACGACCCCATAAAAGCCACACCATCACTCACCTTACTTTTAAGGTGTATACTGGAGTAATAAATGGATATGTATCAAGATTAAAGAGTTATAAATATGTACATTATTTTTTTATAGAATATTGAATATATTTTCTTTATGTTATTGTTACTTTGTAAATGAATTTTAAAGCACAAATATTATGCTTGGTTAATATTCAAATTCAATTAAGAAATATATTTTGATGAATTAATAGATTTTTGAAAAAAATTACATTTTTATACAATATTATTATCAAATTAGTTTTTTTTAAATTGAAATTGTAATATAATTTTTATGAATTAAAATGTAATTTTTATTTGGGTTCGAAAACTATTATTGACAAAAACCCACCATTTTTAAAAAATGTAAGTTTTTATTTAAAAAGTAAAAATTCATAAATTTATAAAGTTATTCATATAAAGTTAATATCATTTTTGTAATCAGTAACTCAAAATTATCCAATGGCGAATTCTTTATAATTTTATGAGATAGTAAAATTTTGGGGTAAAAATTAAATACCGTATAAATATATGGTGTGTTTTATGACATCATAATAGCCCAATAGTGTTGTAATAAATACTGTAAAAGGTATAATCGGACAAATATATGTTTTTACTCAAAATAATGTGATTTTATGTTTATTTTATAAAGCATTTGTAAATCCTCCAAGACATATAAAATATTTAATGATTTTAAAATCATATATTTGAAAGTGTGAATCACTTCCACATAAGAAAGGTAAATATTGTGTTATATTCATCCCTTGAACTTATAAAATAATTTATTCCACTCCCATTTGGCATAAAACATGGGCAAAAAACATGTTATGGTTTGTGGTTTTGAATATTTTAATATGTAGTGTACAAAACCAACATAATAAAGAAATCTCCCTCCTTTCCTATATAAACCCACACAAGCTCTCATTTATCTTCACTGAAACTCCTTTAAGATCATCCAAAATCTGACATATACTCCCTGAATTCATCCCAAGGTTACCTAAATCTCCCAATAAGTCTCTTCTAATCCTTTTGAGTCACACATCCATATAAGGGACTCTCTCTCTCTTATTTTTATCAAGCTTTTCATTTATGATATGCCTTTTAATTTTAATTTTTTATATATTGGGATATGTTATTAATTATACCTTTTACTTTAAATTTGATTTATAACTGATGATGTCATCTTTAACTCTCATTTAACCCTCCTAATAACCATTTTTTATACCCATTACCATGCCAAGATTTTGGAAGGGTTTTTATTTCCTCCTATATCTTCAATTTTATTTATTATGTTATGCCTTCTATTTACAATTAATTATGTTAGGTAATGTTCTTAAATTTCCCTCTTATTGTCTATTTCATATATAAATAATGAGATACCATTTTTTCTCTCATGAACCTATTTTATGAGTTTTTATATGATTCTGTTATGTTGCTGAAATTGCAGCATGATTTTCCGTTCCAAAATAACTGTATATTAAATTCCATGCCCATTATCTATCAAGGGTATTCACATTTATTCACATGTAATTATTTATTAGGGACTTACATGTATTTATTCCACATTCCTTGATTGTGGAATGAATTGTGATGTTGAATGAATCCATGTTATATGATCTATATGGAACACTTAAGTATGATAATGAAATGATTATGAAGGGTGTGCCCTGATAGTGCTCCAATGCATTGGGTAATAGTTAGCATCATGATATATAATGTTTGGAAATGTTATTTACCTAATTCATTTATGGAACTTTTTCCACCATGGGGTCTTGGTGGATTTATCCTTTATCTATTTATGATGCGGTATTTTAAGTTGTTTCCACATTGTCTCTGTTGTGATTATCATGCTATATCATGCCTTATTATTCATGTTCTTTTACACCTCATTCATATTCCTTGTCGGACATATATTATTATTCTCATGTTATTCCATTTTTATTCCCTTACTAGGCTTTATATATCACCACTTTCTTATGTATGTCCTCAGGTTATCCCATGCAGTGTTAAGAATGAAGAAGTTTTTTGGTCATATCAAAGAAGTTTTCAATAAAGATATTGATTTTCAGGTTTTAAGTTGTTATGTAATGTACCTAATTTTCCAAATACACTAGAACTATTGATCTTTTTAGTTGTATTAAGTGAAATTGTATTTAGTAAATCATGTTTAAAAAATGAAATAAAGATCAGGTTTTTTATAGTTGGTATCATAGTATAGGTTTAGTTATTTTTTGGATTAGGATTAGAAAACCCTAATGAAAACAATTAGGGATAAGACTAAGTTTAAGAAAAAATCAAAAAAAATGGTGAGTATAGATCAATAGGTTTATCATACATCCCTATCTAGATACTACATGTGGATTTGGTTCTAGTAAAGATGTACCTAGGAGTAACAACTCCAACAAGGTGTTCCAGACCTAACTCAGGGTAACCTGGTACATGGCAACATGTCTTACTGCAAACATGGTTTGACACTCCCAGGGGATATTCTTTGGTAAATTCATAATCTCATTACAAACCATTATTAAGTCAACAAAAATTCCAATATGAATATATATTAAGAAGTAGATCATGGGTAACATAGACTAAAACATTTAAACTCATATATTAAAGAGATAAATGTAAGTTGTCCCTTTAATATAATTGGATGCCCCCTTTATGTGTTTAACTGTTTAAAGATACTCATCCCTAATTTTCCTTTTATTCTAGCCAGTGGATGAAAATAGAAGGAATCATGCTAACAAATGATGTGAAGGGTGGTGTGAGGAATACCCCAATGAGATGCCCAGCTCGATGGGAGTGAGAATCGCAAACATTGTCATGATACTCTCTCAGCTAACTCAAGTTCTGAATATAAACCTAGACCAGGATGAGAACAACCCCCCCCCCCCCCTTAAAGAGAGAGAACCTCATAGTCAAGATCTTCATGTGACAAAGGCTTATTCCTTGGAATGGATCATCTGATCCCTTAATCACAGAGAAATGTATCAATTCCATTGAAATTATATTATTCATCCTTAAATGTTATTAACAAGAGAAGGTTTCTCTAGATGTTTACCATAAGAGGGTGAAGTTGATCAGTGGTGGACATTGATCAATAATATGAATGTTGAGGAAGAGATTGAAGCAATGAAGTGGAAGGAATTATGGAAAATGGTTTTTGATAAATATTTTCCCCACACCCTCTGTCTTAATATGGGAAGATATTCACTTAAACTCATTAAAAAGGATGATGAATTTTTTGGGACGTACAATGAAAACTTTAAAATAATTGTATGATATGCCTCCAGTTTTTTTGTTACCCCAAAACGAAAGGATGGCCACTTCTTTGGTGGGATAAAGCCTAGTCTACCAAGATTTTTAGTAATCCCTGACTTTGATAGCTACGAGGAAATTTTATGATGACACCTCAAAGTCGAGATAGAGATCGGTGAATCTCAGGGGTATCATATGGATAAGAAATAGAAAGTTTGTTTTAATTATAGTGGTCCGATGGATAAATCCAATGGTGCTAAGAAATTTTAGAACCCCACTTGTCAAAGGTACAGAAAGAAGAACCCCAAAAATTGGTTAAGGGGTAAAAGGAAATGATTTAGGTGTGGAAGAGAAGGGAACCTAACCAATGATTACTGACAGGATAAACCCACCAATGTGACAGATGAAAGTAATTCTCTGGTCAACCCTCAAAAAAAGTTTTAGTGCTTCAATTGTAAGGAATTAGGGAACTTTTCAAACCAGTGCACTAATCCAAGGGTTTTCAAAGGCAACCAATAACCTCTAAGGCAGCAAAGGTGATCTTTTCCCATCACCACCACCGAGGTAGATCCTGAAAATGAAGTGGAAATAGGTACTCTAGTTATTCATTCAATAATAGAAAACATACTTTTTTATTCTAGTTCTACGCATTCTTTACATAAAGAAAGTTTAATTTAAATATTCAAACACCACCAAAAATCATGGAAGTAGAGATGTCGGTGAAAATGGTAAATGGGGAAATTATTGCATCCCATGTATATAACTCCTCCTCTACCACAATTTGTGTATTGAACTTCTCAAAAAATCTTTTCATACTTTTTTGGTATAATTTGATTCAATTTTGGGCATGAATTGGCTTTCTCTATATAAAGAAAACATAAACTACCATGATTGGGAACTTACTCTCTAAATAATGAATCGACCCCCAATTCTATATAAGTTCAAGGAGGATGATAAATATTATTTAGCACCATTATCTCAAGCATAGATATTATTTACATAAGAGAAAGCATATATAGCTCAAATGATTGAGTCTAAGGAACCAACCATCCTCAAAGACATGCCTCTTGTGAGGGAATTCGCTAATGTGTTTTCCAAGGAGTTATCTGGTCTTCCTCCAATCATGGAGGTTGAATTTTCAATCAAATGTATACCTAGGGAATTTATAATATCCAAGACTCCATATAGAATAGATTTTTTGGAACTTGAGGAGCTAAAGAAACAACTACAGGAGAATCCAGATAAATGGTTTATACACCCAAGTGCTTCACTATGGGGTGAATCACTCCTCTTCATCAATAAGAAAGATAGGTCAATGTTCCTTTACATTGATTATTGTGAGCTTAACAAAATCACGATAAAGAAAAAGTATCTTTTTCCATGAATTGATGACTTTTTTGATAAATTATGTGGAGAACAATACTTCTCTAAGGTGGATCTTTGGTCAGGATATTACCAAGTAATAGTGAAGGAGGATATCCCCAATACTGCTTTTGATACAAGGTATGGGCAATATGAGTTCATAGTGATTCCATTTAGACTCACTAATTCCCCATAAATCTTCAGGGAATTGATAAATAAAGTATTTAGAGAATACCTTTAAAAATTTTTGGTAGTATTTATAGATAATATTCTAATATACACTAAAACCAACGAGGATCATGAGGAGAATATGATCACTATTCTAAATACCTTACAAAAGGAGAATCTATATGCAATGTATATAAAGTGTGATTTCTGGTTGAAAGAATTATCATTACTTGGACACATCATCACAAGTGATGAGATATCTATGGATCCTATGAAGAATAAAACAAATAAGGGATGGATGAGGCCAAAATATTTGATAGATATTTATAGTTTCGTTGGGTTAGCTGGATATTATCATCGATTTGTGAGAAATTTATCATGGTTTTCAAACCCTCTTACTAAGATAACACGGAAAGGCGTAAAATATTATTGGAATGAAAAATGTGAATAAATCTTTATAGAGTTGAAAAGGAGGCTTATCACTACCCATGTTCCCACACTACCCACAAGTGGGGATATTTTCATAATTTTTAGTGATTCTTTAAAGAAGGGATTGGGATGTGTGTTGATGAAAAATGAAAAATTCATTGCCTACACCTCAAGGTAAACTATCTCACATGTGATCTGGAGTTGCAATTTGTGATCTTTATGTTGAAAATATGGAGGCATTATCTCTTATGGGAGAAGTCGGAAATATATATAGATCACAAAAGTATAAAATTTTTATTCACACAAAAAGAGATAAATATGCACCAACGAAGATCGTTAGAGATCATTAAGTATTAAGAATGATCAATTCACTACCATCCTAGGAAATAGATCTAGGTATTGGATGATTTAAGTAGAAAGAACCCAATAATTCAATCATTGATGAGAATTTATAAGGATATGATCTTCTTAGATTTTAAGAAGATGGACAGTGGAATCAAAAAGAAAGTAATATAATTAATCCCTTAAAAAATGATGGATCAAATATATTTTTGGAAAGTTTAAATGATGCTTAAAAAGATGGTGTGGGAATTCAGAAGAAATTATAAACTATTAGAAAAGGGAAATCCTTGAAGTTCAATGTTAATGAAGAAGGAATTGTGATATTTGGGTCAAGACTATGTGTTCTATCAAATCCTGAGTTAAAGAAATAAATTTTGGATGCTGGAAATAGTTAGACTTTTTCCATTCACCTGGGAAACACAAAGATGTATCTAGATCTCTAAGAGAACTATTGGTGGGATAACATTAAGAAGGAGATTTCTGATTATACATCAAAGTGCCTAGTATGTTAGCAAGTGAAGGCTGAAAGGATGAAGTTTAAGGGGATGATGCAAACATTACCCACACCAATATGGAAATGAAAAAACATCACCATAGACTTTGTCATCATACTTCCAATGACATCCAAGGGAAAAAATTCTATCTGGGTTGTTTTGGATTTCCTTATAAAGACTGCACACTTATTCACAATTAAAAAGGATTTATCACTCAATCAACTGGAAAAAATATACATCAGATAAGTGTTAAGGATGCATAGAGTGCCACTATCAATTTTATGCAATCAAGATCCAAGATTCACCTCTATGTTTTGGAAAAGTCTCCAACATCCTCTAAATACTGAGCTGAACTTCAGTATGTCTTATCACCCTCAAACTGATGAACAACTTAAGAAGACTATAAAAAAACTTGAGTACATATTGAGAGATTTCTCAATAGACTTCAAAGGTATATGGTACCAACATCTTCCTTTGGTGGAGTTCTATTACAACAACAATTTCCACTCAAGAATCCAAATAGCTCCCTATAAAGCCCTTTATTAGAGGAGGTGCAGAACACTGGCATGTTGGGATTAATTTGGGGAATGAAAACTTGTAGATCCTGAAATGGTTGATAAAATTGTGGAGAAGGTGAAAACCATTCAGTAGCACATAAAAGATTCTCATAGTTGACAAAAGAGCTATTCTGAAAATATTCTATGAGACCTAGAATTTGATGTTGGATACATTGTATTCCACTAAATTTCCCCATGGAAGAGAGTGATGAGATTTGGTAATAAGGGAAATCTTATTCCAAGGTAAATTGGCCCTTTTAAGATCATTGATTGCATCAGACTAGTGGCCTATCGACAAGAACTCCCACTAAACCTATCTCAAGTACATTATGTATTCCATGTATCCCTCTTAATAATGTACATACCATACCTATCACATGTACTCAATCCAGATGTGGTAGCATTGGAGAATGAAATTTCCTTTGAAGAGCAGTCGATGAAGATCTTATATTGTAGATAAAGAGTTCTATGAAATTATAAAATTCCCCATCATCAAAGTATTGTGTAGAAACCACAAATTTGAAGAAGAAACATGGGAACAAAAGGAGGCAATGGAGTAGAGTTACCCTCATCTGCTTTAGTGTGGGAAAAGGAAATTTTGAAGGTGAAATTTATAAAGGGGGGGAATTATAACGACCCAAAATTTTATGAATAAAATTCCACCTTTTGATTTAATTAAATGTATTTTGGGTATATGAAACCCATGCACTTATTTTATTTTATTATATCCAATTGAATTTAAATGACTATTAAGTATCTTTACCATTGATAATATATCTATTGAATAGTGATCACATGACTATTATAAATATGGGGTTTTAATAAATCTTTTTGGCATATATAAAGGAAGTAATGGCCTCAACCAGTAGGATTATACCATATGAAGCCCATATATTAGAGATTATGAGGGTGTTATAATTTCTATACTTCACCCTATACCAATCCCAATATTATATCCAACAACATAAGCATGATCAAAACCATTTATGGGAGAAGTTTAAGCCCATTGAGATCACGACCCAAACCTTGTTCACCAAACAACCCCATAAAAGACCCACCATCACACACCTTACTCTTAGGGAATATTCTGGTGTAATAAAGGGATATGTTTAAAGACCCTAGCATTAAGAATATTTAAATTATATTTTTATAGAATATTGAATATATATTTTTTCCTATTAATCTTACTTTGTAAATGATTTTTAAAGCACAAATGGTATTTTTGGATAATATTCAAATTCAATTAAGAAATTTATTTTGATGAATTTATGGATTTTTAAAATAAATAATATTTTAATAAAATATTATTATTAAATTATTTTTTTAAAATATTAATGATCATATAATTTTGATGAAATCAAATGTAATTCTATTAGGGTTTGGAAACTATTATTGACAAAAACCTTCATTTTCAGTAAACGTTAGTTTTTATTTTTAATGTGAAAATTATAATATTTAGAAAATTATTCAGATAAAATTAATATCCTTTTTGGAATCAATATGTAGAAATTATCCAATGGTTAATTTTTCATAATTTTCTGAGACAGTCAAATTTTTGGGTAAAAATTAAATATTGTATAAATATATGGTGTGTTTTATGACATCATAATACCCCGATAGTGATGTAATAAATATTATAAAATTTATAATCAACCAAATATATTTTTCCCTTAAAAATAATGTGATTTGAAGTTTATTTTATTTATTTTATAAATCCTCAGTGAATCCTCCAAGTCTTATAAAATATTTTGAGAATTTAAAATCATTTATTTGAATGTGTGACTCACCTCCATATAATAAAAGGAAATATTTTTTATCATTGAACCTTGGTCTTATAAAATAATTTATTCCACTACACTTTGGTAGAAACCATGGGCAAAAACAATGGGAAGTTTTTTGGTTTTGAATATTTTTTTTACGTAGAGTCCAAAACCAAAATAATAACGAAATCCCCCTCATTTCCTATATAAACAAACAAAATATCCCATTTATCTTCACTAAAACTCTTTTAATACTGTCTAAAATCGAAAATATACTCCTTAGAGTCCTCCAATGGCACCCCCAAGCTCCCAATAATCCTCTCATAATCCTTTGGAATCACACATCCAAGTACGGAATTTTATCTCTCCTCTTTTTATCAAGCATTTCATTTATGATATGCCTTTTAATTTTCATTTTTACTATGTTGTTATATGTTATTAAATATCCCAATTTCTTTTAATTTTATTTATAAATTAGTATATTCCATTTAAATCTCATTTAACCCTCCTAAGAACCTTTATGAACACCTGTTACCATGCTGAAATTTTGTAAGGGTTCTTTAATTCATCCTCTATCTTCAAGTTTTTTTATTATGCTACACCTTCTATTTCCAATTAATTATGTTTTTTAATGTCCTTAAATTTCCCTATTACTATTTGTTTCATATCTAAATTATGATATCCACTTTTCAATCTCATCAAACCATTTTATTAATTTTTATATGATGTCGTTATAATGCCGAAATTGCACTACGATTTTCCATTAAAAAATAATTGTGTAGTGAATTACATACACATTATCTATCATGGGTATTCACATTTATTCACGTGTAATTATTTATTAGGTACTTAAATGTATGTATAAAAAATTAATTTATTGTGGAATGAATTATTATTTTGAATGAATCCATGTTATATGATCTATGTGGCACACTTAAGCATGAGAATGAAATGATTATGAAGGGTGTACCCTGATAGAGCTCCAATGCATTGGGTAATGGTTAGTATCATGATAAATAATATTGGGATAAGGGATTTTCCTTATTCCTTTATTGTAATTTTTTCACCATGGGGTCTTTGTGGATTTATCCTTGATCTATTTATGATTTAGTGTTTTAAGTTTCCACATTTGTTATATTTTGATTATCATGCAATATCATGCCTTATTATTCATATTCCTTTATGACTCATTGATATGACTTGTCTAATGTGTATTATTATCCTCATGTTATTTCATTTTTTTTACCTTACTAGGATTTATAGATTTCCCCTTTCTTATGTATTTCATTAGCTTATCCCATGTAGTGTTAAGTACAAAGGAATGTTTTGGTAATATCAAAGATGTTTTCAATAAATTTTTTTCATGTTTTAAGTTATTATGTAATGTACCTAATTTCGCAAAGACACTAGACCTACTGATCATATTATTTTTATTAAGTGCAATTTTATGTAATAAATCATGTTTAAAAATTAAATAAAGAGTAAGTATGTTATACCACATGTTGGCCAAGTGAATAGAGATCAAATGGATTTAGTTTTTCTTTGATTTAAATTATTTTTATGTAATTAAAGAGGTTTATTTATGGTATGGATTTGGATTATGAAATAAAAAATCATGTGCATGCTTGTTTTATAAACATTAAATAGTTATTTTCTGGTTCCATGGGTTTTTTCTATGAAAAATGGTGTTTGGGTATTCAATTTTTTAAATATTGAATTATGAAATTGGGTTTCCAAGGAAATTAATATGGGTTTGATGTTATTGGTGGCATTGATTTTTTGGTTTCATGTATTTATTTTTTTGGATTGGTAATGGTTGATAATGTTTTGGTGATTGGTTTGATGTTTTAGGGATTAGGTATGAGTCATTGTGAACTCCCACATGGTTGTGGGGATATTTCTAGTAGTATCCAGGTAAGGTGGTGGAATCTCTCACTTAGGTGTGGGACATTTTTGGACATTAAAAAGTGAGGTTTTGGTGTATTCATCATTCTCATGAGTAGTTGATACCCAAAGTTTTGTTAGTTTCTCATGTCCTAGGTCTCCCTTGGGTTTTGTTTTTGGATTGGGAACATGATTTAACTTTATGAATTTTGGTTATTATTTTTTTTGTTGATATGTACAAAAAGATTAAATACAATTGATTATTATACTGATTATTGTGGTCTATGTTGACTTTTTATGGAGTTTTATAATATTTCATAGTTTTGGGCCATGTTTCTAAAAACTAATATCAACATGAAAAGTTTACACATGTTGGGGTACATGGAGAGCATTAGGGAAATCACAATAGATCTATCATTAACCCCTATTCATTTACTTTGGTGAATAGGAAAATTTTATGTTACATAACACAAGTATGGTAAAGAAATCCTTCATTATTAGAGAAGGTATGTAGATATGTTTTGGGATCTATCATGGAGTAGGAGTTCTAGTTTGTGGGTCGTCTCATAGAGTTTTTGGGGAGGCTTGGCGGAGTTAGTAGATCTCTATTTTAGGTTGTTATACTTTTTGGCATGGTCATATGCTAGTTTTGAGTTTTACTTGAACTTGTATTTTTTTTGGATTATTAAACTTTTTATTTTGAAAAAAAATGGTTTTATCATGCATCATGTGATCCGGGTTTGTATTTTTTATATTTCCATTAATTTAACCATTTCTTATAGATTTGTTATATCCAAGTTATGAATGCCTAATACCAAAATTTCAATAAACTTTTAACATATATAAGGTGTTTCATTTGAGTTAATCCATCTCAAAATGGTGTTTTCTCTACCCTCAAAATTTATTTTCAGACATTGGTGATTTGAGTTAGATTTTGATGGGGTTGTGAAATGATTAATCTGGTTGGGATGTTACAAATGGTATCATTTTTTTTGTATTTTAGGTGGTATTTATCGTGATAGGTTGAATTGGGACTCATGATTTAGTTATAAAAAGGGTATATCTAATCTATTTATGGAAATCTATGAGCCATTAGTATTTTTTTTAAGTTAAAGTGGTTAGTGAATTAAGTATTTATTATTTGTAAATATTGTGTTTAGTTATCCTTGGTCACAAAAAAATAGTTGGTCTTTATTCAACATTTAGTAATTAAAGGATAGATCATGTATCATGGTTACGTGGTTTTTGGAAAACATTTTTTTCATTGTGAAAGGATCTTGGAAATGAATTCATTAAAATGGTGGGTTTAAAAATCAATTTTATAGTAGTTTTTTGTCTAAAAAACGTGGATTTATTTCCTATTGATGTGATTTCCATAAGAAATTATCATGTTATAGAGTCACCTTAAGGGTGATATAGTGAAATTATTATATAGATTTGTGTTTGATAGGGATATTTAAACTAGACTTAATGTTTTTCCGTTGGAATTGTAGGAACATGCCACTAAGGAGGCCTCTAAGGAATCGGGATGAAGAATTTATTGAAAATGTTGTTCCAAATGACCCATTATTGGATCAATAGTTTCTAAGGGATTAGGAAATAGATAATCAAATTATTGGTGTAGTTATTCCCCTACACCAAGATAGGGTATAAATCCCATTATAATTATAAAAATCAAACCCTCCAACTATTATAGGGGTTGTTAGGATGTAAAAAGTGGCATAATGTTTAAAAAGGAAAAAATATATTCCCTTTATTAGATACCTTGGATGATGTTAAGGTAAATTTTGAAAGTTACATTTTGGAAAGGATCACTACTATGTGGTGGGAATTGGTCAAGTAAGCTAAGATAAGGGTTTCCATGGGAATATTTCATAATATTTTAATGAACACTTATACCCACATGAATACCAAGAATCAAATATAACTATGTTGTTTTATTTGTATTAGTGGGATATGGAGTATACTGCTCAATTCACAATGTTGGTTTTGTTTTCAATGGAGATAGTTCTTAGTGATTCTTTGATGTCTCAGAGGTTTGATTCAAGCTTATGATATGACATACACTCAAGAGTAGTGATTTTTACATTTATTTTTAGGAAAAGATACTAAATAAATAATTATTAGATGAAATGATTTTTTTTTGAAATCCACCAATGGTGATTTTGTTCACTCCGTCAAGCAAGAGTAGTGGTTCAGGTTGTGGGAAATGATGATGGTGC
Source organism: Viscum album (assembly GCA_963277665.1). Taxonomy (NCBI): domain Eukaryota; kingdom Viridiplantae; phylum Streptophyta; class Magnoliopsida; order Santalales; family Viscaceae; genus Viscum; species Viscum album. The sequence goes on along the minus strand of OY728159.1, from coordinate 971,120,264 downwards.
GATAAATTTTCTCATAGGATAGAAGCATCACATGGTCAGGATAAATCTACATGTTCTTATATGAGATAGAGGGATACACTATCATTATATTTTCTATATAGTTATCTAGACCAATTGAAGAAAAATTATACATGGAAACATCAAAATTGTTTTAGGTTTGAAAAGTTGGGACTCCTAAAACAGTATTGTAAGAACCAACCAGTGCATCTATGGTGGAGGGATCGAACCAAAAGTAGGTATCTATGGACTTGGTGAGAATTTATTAATAGTTTTCTTGGCATCAGTACTATTTCCCAGTAAGGATTGATTCCTTGATGACTCAAGGATCTCAATAGTTATAGCAGAGGGGAAGATCACAATTCAAACAAACATATGGTGCTTTTTTTCTATAGAGTGGGATCTTTCAGATATGGAATTAAGACCTTATATAGTGAGTGGAACCTTTTTACTTGATTCTACTCTCATGTCTTCATTATATGACCCGAGTCCTATATATTCATTTATTAAGGTATAAGTAATAGAATAGGTATAATTATCGATAAATATGACGATACATGTTATGCACATCTAGATACCTCTTAAGGAGAACTATAATAAATTAGTTATGTATCAATCACATACTATTATGACAGGATCCATCCAATTCTCAAGATACTTAACCATCCTCAACCAATGCATATTTGATATCCTTATAGGGATGGATTGGTTGTTTTCTTATAATAATTAGATTTATTTTTAAGGGCAAAATATATTTTTTCCACATATGATTTTTAGATTCATACATTCATGGTTTAATGGGATGTAAATGGAATAAGGTATGGTCTTATGACAATTAGTGTTGGTAGTTTTTCAAACTAGTTACCTCTGCTAATGTTAAGAATAATAGAAGTATAAAATCAGACTGAATTTAAAGATATTGTTAGCTATAATCCATATTTATTCCAAGATGAATTTTATAGAATACATTAGATAATGAGGTAGAGTTTTCAATTGAATTGTTTCTCAGTATGATTCTTATATATATTCCTTCATACAGTAAAGCACCAATTGAGTTGAGATCGCTCATGGTATAGTTGGAATATTTAGAGAATAAAGGGTTTATTAGACCAAGTACCTCACCTTTGGTAGCTCCAATACTATTTGTGAAAAAGTTATATAATATATTTCAATTCTGTGTCGATTATAAGAATTTTAATCAAGTTTCTATTAATAAAAATTAGAGTCTTCCCAAAATAAATGATCTATTTGAACAACTTATAGGTTCTTGATGATTTTCAAAGATTTACCTAAGGTTGGGATACTATAAGATCAGAGTATATAAAGAGTATATGTGAAATATGGATTTTCAAAGTAGGTATATTCATTATGGGTATTCTGTTATTCCATTTTTTCTTATTAATTCACTGGATATTTTTATAGAATTGTTGAATCACATATTTCATCAATATCTCAACTCTTTCACTATAGTATTTACCAATGAAAATTTTTTGTATTAGTTATCCAACATAGACCATGAGTGACATCTTGAGATTATTTTGGGTACATTATAGTACTATCATCTCTGTGAAAAAATATCTAAATGTAAATTTTGGATATATATAGTGAAATTACCCAGACATGTCATCTTCGAAAGGGTGTGTTAGTTGATCATGATAAGATTAAATCAATGTTATCATCGAAGGCACCCAATCATATATTTAAGGTGCATAGTTTTCTGGGCTTATACAATTATTATAGATGTTTTTTTACAATTTTTTTTGCTTATCCTTGCTAATTATGTCTTTTATTAGAATGGATGTCTTTTTTTAGGGAATCTACAATGCGGAAATTCTATTGAGGAGTTAAAGTGTGGGTTGAAAATGGAACCTATACATGTTGTACCAAAACCAATTGATGAGTATACCATAAACTGTGATTCCTTAGGTGAAAAAATTAGGTGTGTGTTAATGTAGGGTAATCATGTGGTTTCTTATGGTCCATTCTACTTGAGGGTGAACAAAAGGAATTATCTGATACCCAACCTAGATCTTGAAATGTATTTTTATACTTTGAAAACATAATTTCACTACCTATTTGGTGGGAATTTTATAGTGTATAATGATCATAATTTTTTGAAATATATTTTTCCATAGCGTGATTTAAATCATAGGTAATAATTATGGATAGATTATTTTCAATATTTTCATATGGATATATAATATAAGCCTAGTAAATATAATATAATATATGATACATTATGTCACAAGGTTTATGGTGGTGTTGTTAAGGAATCAAAGTAGGAATAGAAGCTAATGAGCCACATTGAAAAAATGACTTTGAATGTTGCTGAGAAGAGTGATAAGATAATTTTATCTAGTATTGTAGTTACACCAACCTTATGGGAGAAGGTTTGGGATGGTAAGATAATAGATTCTAGATATATTTTCATGAGGGATTTTCTAAATATTTGGGAGGCCCCAAATGAATTGTTAAAAGCACTTAATTTTTATTTTTATATTTATAAGATGTTTTTTTTATCCCTTCATAAATGAGGGGGGAGGTATTGAAATAGTTTCACTGTTAAAATTGGGAAAATCTCCTTAGTGCTAGAAAACTGTATGAGGGTTATAAATAGAAATTTTGGGAGTTCAGAATGAAAAATTATGTTTTAATCTATGTTGAAAAATATAATACATATCGATAAGTTAAGATTGAGAATAATATTTCAGCAACAAATGTTGAAATTATTTACTATACTTGTTTGAAATTAGGATTATATAGATATGGATTCTATAGTACTTTTTCCAAGGACCATGAAGAATCATGATATAATTTTTGTGTTCATTCATAGACTAAAAAAAATGAATCAATTTATATCAAATTTGGAGATGAATGTAGTGTAAAACTTGGTGAAGATATGCGTTTGAGAATTGGTAAACAATCACAGTGTACCATACTAAATTATATCAGATAAGGATCCTCAATTCACTTCTAATTTTTTTAAATACATCAACAAACTATATATATAAAACTAATGTTTAGTATGGTTTATCATCCTTATATGATTTTCCAGTCCCAATGAATGATATAGATATTGGAAGACATGATTCAAGCACATATAATGGATATTGGTGGGTTTCAGGAGGACCATCTCCCTTAAGTGGAGTTATTATACAATAATAGTTATTGGGGTACGATTAGGATGGATCACTTCAAGGTGCTCTATGGTAGGTTGTTTCACTCCCCTTTCTACTAATTTGAAGAATTATAAGCTTCCTTGGTGGTATTTAGTGTTTTTCAAAAGATGATGGAAATAATTTAGTTGATTAGGAAGTAGATGGATACAACTTAGATCCAAAAAAAGTCTTATATCAAATGTAATTGATAACCTTAGAATTTTCCATGAATAATCACATGTTTTTAAAGGTATCATTCATTTTTTTCTAGAAAATTATTAGGAAGTGGGGAAGTTTAAGCCCCAGATATGTGGGCTAATTCAAGGTGCTTGAACATATCGAGGATGTGGTATACCATTTAGCATTTCCTCCTTGATCCAGTGTTTTCCATGATGTGTTCTACATCACTCATCTATGGAAGTATGTGACTAACCCTTTCAATTTTATCAATTGATATGTTCTTGAGTTATAACCAGATATATTGTTTATTAAAAATCTCATTTATATCATGGATCATCTAGAGAAGAAGTTTTTGGGTATAGTTATCATATTGGTAAATATTCTTTAGAAACATGGTAAAACATATGAGGTGAAATAGGAAAAGGAGGCCTTGATACGTTAGTAGTGGTAGGTTTTATTCATCAATAAAGATGAAATCTAACTTCCCAATCATGGGATTTTATTTTATGGAGATTATTTTTGTCCCTTAGTTGATGTGTATAAAGGTTATATTTGACTTATTTTAATGTTTTGGGTGTTTGAGGGTGAAATTGGATGAAATTATTGGTTTTTTGATCCTTTCATGGTCGTAGTATCGTTTTGAGGACTATATAAGGGGTTTGGAGGGGGGATAGAACAATCAAAATGGTCATTATATGGTCTCTCAGGATAATTTAGTATGTCCATGTAAGTGGGGAACTTTGAAGGTATTGGATTCTACATGGTTGTTGTATAGTCTCCCTTGACTATGCACTTTGGCCATGCAACCTCTTAAAATCCCTCCCAAATTTTCATTTTAAGCCCATTTTTGGGGATTTCGCTCCAATTTTCCCCCTTCCAATTAGTTCTCTCAAACCAGAGGGTGTTTTGGGTGTTCATATTCCTCTAAATGTATCCTTTCTTGATTCTTGGTGCATATATAATGTAAAGACCTCTGAAACCTCTCATCTCCTCTTATTCTTCATTTCTCTTAATGAAAACCCTAACCTTGTAGGGTTTTGATTAATTAAATTTTAATTCCATATTTAATTTTGGTATTCTTATTTTATTAATTTTTGAATCCTATTTAGAGCTTTGATCTTGGTTTTCATGGAATGTATTTGTGTTTACACTAGATTTTTGGTAGGTGGCTTCTCAGGTATACCAAGTTCAAAGAGATCCTATGTATTTATTATTTTCTTGATTTAAATTATTTTATGATCTCAAATTGATTTATTTATGTCATGGATTTGGTTCATGAAATGAAATGGTTTTTGTGTGAATGTATTTTTAGAAGATATGAAATAGTAATTTTTTGGGTGTGTGGGTGTTTTCTAGAAAAAATGGTTTTTTGTATTGAATTGTTTTAAATATTGAATTGTGGGATTGGATTTACAAGGGTATTGATTTGGGTTTTATTTTGTTTATGGAATTGAGCTAATGGTGTTGTGTTGTAATATTTTTGGTTTTGTGATAGGTGGACTTGGTTTTCTATTTGAGGGATTATGCACTAGTAATTTTGAACTCCATCTTGGGTGAGGGGAATTTTCCAATAGTTGTACGGTTTGGTGCTAAAAACTCCCACTTGGGTGTGGATAATTTTTTGGATATAAAAAAGTAATTTTTTTTGGTTTTTGATCATATCAAAAGTAAGTGATTTCTATGTTTTGGTTGGTTTCTCATGGCCTAGGTCACCCTTATATTTGGTAGTTATCTTGGGTACATGAGTTTCCTTTTTTACTTTTGGTTATGATTTGTTCTTTAGTTGAGATATAATGTAAGAATAAGTATGACTATTTCATAGTTTTTTTATTATGGTTTATAATGTTTTGTTCATTGAGTTATATAATATATCATGTGTTTTGGTAATTTTTTCAAAAACTCGTCTCAAGTTGATGGTTTTCACATGTTGGGGTTCATATGGAGAATTATGGAAATTCTATTGTGTCTAGTATTCACCCTTAATTCTCTTACTCTTGTTGATGGATAGATAGTATGAAACATGATATAGAAAAGGTTAATCCATCCTTATTTACTAATTAATTTTAATAGCTATGGCTTGGGATATATGATAGAGTAGGAGTTCATGTTTTCGAGATGACATACAATGTTTTTTGGGAGGATTGGTGGAGCCGATGGATCTCCATTTTGGGGTGTTTTATTTTGTAACTCAATCAATCGTTACTTTTGAGTTTTATATACCCTTGTATTTTGTTGGGTTTTTAAACTTATTATTTTGGTAAATACATGTTTTATCATGCATTATATGATATTGGTTTTCATTTCTTATATTTCTTCTATATTGTCTTTTTACCTATATGTTTGATATTTCAATGTTTCATATGCTTAATGCAAAAAACATTCTATAATCCTTCCATGATAAAGATGATTCATATGAGGATAAAACATCACCCAATGTTGTTTTTTATATCCTCGGGATTTATTTCTAGACTTTGGTGATCCAAGGGGAACACCTAAGGTATAATAACACGCATAATATATCTAGGTGAGGTTGATGGGTGATGGTTTGGGTTGTGATGCAATAATAAAACTTAATTTATTCCATAAAAATGATTCTTTAGCTTGACATATCATTATTGAATAAATTTTTTCTTGAATTATTTCTTTTTTAAGAGACTTATCCCCCTACATTAGTACATTAAATCTCTTCTGATGGGATTAAATTTTCTTCCTTTGAACTCGAAAATTTTATCATATTCTTATAGCCTTCACAAAACCAACGGTTACAATAAGAATGTCCAATCTATCCATTCTAAAATTCAATATTTTGAAATAATTTCTATATTTTATTTAATAAACTATAAAAATAGAATATTATATGCATGTTTAACTTAATTTTATAATTTTTTATTTAATTTTTATATTCACATATAAAAGTTTTTTTTCTTCAATGTTACACTTTATAGAATAAGTATAATTATGTATTGTCTTTTTTTAAATGTTATCCTTTGAAATTTTCTTATTCAGTTTGGATATATTGTTGTGTTAAATGATTACATGATTCTTCTTGATAATATTTTTAGATCCTTGATTATTTTAACTATCATCAAATCATGCTTCATCCAAAACAAAATTCCCCTACATCGGGAATTCTCCCTCTTCATTCATGGAATTTGAAATACCATACCCAAATTTATTCATAAAATTTTACTTTTATATTAAACCCACTTCGAAAAATTCAAGATAATTATCCTTTTAAGGACACACATCTTCCAACTCCTTGGACTTCTTCTTATCCATTATGAGTTAGTCACTTACTTCATTATCTTTCAAGAGATTCTTTGTTTCCTTCCTTACAAATCCTACCTTATCTGGATGAAATAAATTTGGATGAAATAATTATGCACTCATTATCCTTACCTAACTTATCAATAATGGATATATAATTCGTTAATTACATATTCAACTTAAAATCAATTTTATATTCATGTGTCACTTTATCCCTTATCATATTATAATCTATTCATGAAACTTCTTTTTGTTCTTTATCATTGCATGACTCTAAAACATATTTTATTATAATAAATTTCTTATCACTACTACCACATAAGGATCCATCATTATCAATTACATAAATAGATAAGACATATACTTTACATAAATAACTATTGATTTTTTTGATTGGATAATCTATACACAAACATTTTGATGACAACTTTACTTCTATAAATATTTTGGATTTTTTCCTTTAAATTTCATGTAAGGAAACTGCATTATCTTTAATTTATACTTCCTTGATCTAATTAACTTTCTAGTCACCATCATTTACATTTAGAAACCTCTCTGAAATATATTTTGTAATATTTCTCCCTTAACCTACATGAACACATTCTTTTAGAGTGTATTACAAATGAATTTTCTTGTTTGTCAATCACACACAACATGCATATTATTTTCAGCCATCAACATTTAACCTTACACAAGTGAGAAATATTCATGGATGATAATTTAAAACTCATAAAAATAGTTATGTAAGATATGAATTCATCGTCTCCTTCCAAATGTGAAATTTATTCCCAGTAAACAAGATAACTTTATTATTATTCACTAATTGAAACTATCCATCTTGAAATTATAAAAATAATTATGAAAATCCCTTTAAAAAAAATAAATATCACTAAAATAAAATCTATAAACTAATTAAATCATAAGGTATAGATTAAACATAAATATTAATTCATGTAAACATACTTTACAATAGTAATCTCCAAACTCCTTTCAGTCATTTGAGGAAAATCTAACAATTTCCTGATACAAATTGAGATGGATAAAGCACCATATGAGTTCATAGATAGGAGGGTAAATTGGTGAAAAATAAATATTTTTTCCTTATATTATTTATTTAAAATAAACCTTCATCACGTATTAGATTAATTGATCACCTTAATGTAATTATCACACAAAAAATAGAAGCAATCAACAAATAGAAACCTGATATGCATGTATAGAAATTCAATAAAAATATATACAACATTATAATGATATAGAAGGAACAAGACCAAAATATTTACTTAAATCATCATCGTGGATATAAGTTTTATCTTATAATACAAAAAACAATAATTTTGTTCTTGATACACAAGATGATAGGAATTCCACCTTGAAATAAACTTTTTGTATTATCACATTCTTTCTTCAATGAGGTATGGATCTCTCCTTCCTTACTATTACTATTTCCTCCAAAAAAATGACATGTTCACTCTATAAATTATACTTGAAAACTTAATGTATCAAAATTAATTAAATCCATTTCACTTTCATCTAAATCAAACCCCCTCAATGAATTTTTAATTTCAAATTAAAAAATGTATCTTTAATATCTACTTCAAAAAAATCCCATAAATATCAATTCAGATCTAATTTATCAATCTCATTATAACCTTTAAATAAAATTATATATGATTTAGAGATGTTAGGGTTCATGTTATAGTAATATCATGTGGCACCTATTAAGCCACATCATCGAATATACTCAAATGCGTGTTTTATTCTATAAACCATCAAAACATAATTAGAAACCACTAAAACTCTTTGAGGAATAAATGGTATAAAACTATCCTTGTATACCATAAAAAAGGCTGGTTTGTACCTCTATAGTAATGGAGGAATATTTAAAACTCATTTTTTAGTAAATGTCATTATAACTCTAGTATATGCCATGGGAACTCTAGTAGAAACACTGTGAAGTTGTATTTTCATCTTTCTCTTCAACTCATCTTCCACCAACTTTAGTAGTCATTAAAAGACATGATATCACATCAAAACATGCTTCTTATATCTTAAAACAATATACCAAACATAACTATAATAAATTCCAAACATTGAAGTAACTCTTATTACTTTCCAATACTTCATATTGATTGATAATTTAACTTATTTATCTTACCAACAAGCTTTTACATGCCTTGAATAGACTTTAATTTCCATGAATTGATTTTATAACAAAATAAATTACTAATAGAGATCATATTAAAATAAATATATTTTTTAACTCTCTATCCATGATTTTATCATCATAATCTTAACTTCATACATGGTCTCAACACTTTCTTTATAACACCATATTGAATTTTTACCATATAGCACTTATTATTAAAATTACTGATTAAACTGTAGAAATAAAATCTAATTGGATAAATTTTTTTAATATTATATCAAATAAGAAAATAATTATTATACATCTTGGGTCCCTACACAGATTTATATTCACCTATTATTTTTAACATTTATATGATCAAAAAGAAACTTCTTCAAGTTTAACTCCCCTAAGTAAAGTTAGTACTAAATGAATTTGATCTTTCAATTTTTGATATAAAATATTTAATTTTATAATATCACAAGTTCTTATTGAACAAATTTTATCATTAAATAAATATAATTTTTTAACTACCATTTTTTTAAAATTTAAGCAATTTTTTAATTTTATAACGGGATGCGATGAAAGTATAAGATTTATTTATTTTATGTAAATACCCTTGGGTATAAAGTAATTTTATTAAATTGATCTTATTTTTTAATGATATCATTTTTTTGTAAAGTAAGATAAGTGATTTGGTTAATAGTGGTATTGGTAAATTTAATTATTGTCTTAAAAATGAATTTTCAATTGAAATTTAATATGGTCCATGATGGTAAATTTTGGAGAAATTGGCTGAAGGTATAATAATTTAATCCATATTTATGTATAGAAAAATTAAGATAAAATGTGATAAGTGATCTATAAATAGGGATATATTACATTCTTCTCATAATACACATATGATATTTCTCTCATCCTTTCTGTTTCTCAAGCAATCTTGTGAGTGGTGAATGGATTTAGAAATAGTGTAAAATAGTATATTAGACTAAATAAATAAGGTACGTGAATATTAAATTTATATTATTGAATGGTGGTTAATTCCATAAAATATTTATCATCCATCTAAAATACATTGTAGTGTTCCATTATCGGATGATCATGTTCTAATGTCATAAAATCTATTTTTTCCCATTATAAATTTTAATGTGGTGACTTTTTGTTCTTACAGTTAACATGGTGTACTACAAAATAGAATAGGTTCTATGCCCATATCTAGAATTTTGAATTTGGAATTTTCCATTCCTATTATTGATACAATGACTGAAATGGTTGTAATAGTATATGGAAAAGGTGGAATGCACTTACTGTATCTTATATAGTCCACTTCCTAAGAGCGACATAGGTGTCATGACAGAAGGTCACAATGCTACAATAAAATTCTCAAGTATAGGTTTTGTTCATATGAGATATGTATAAGGATTAATATGAGTATTTTATTGATAGGAATCAGTGGATCATCTAAATTTCAAAGAACAACAATTTATCAAATTACGGTATTTTCAAAAAAAAATTAACTAAGTAGGTGACTTTCATATAGGCTAATCTTATTTATAATATGAATATGAATTTCTAAGTACTTATTAAAATGGGAAGATCCATTTCTTGTGATAAATAATTAATATTTGTAATGAATCATTGTTTTTTGAAAATGGAATAGTTTTTAATCAAAAAAATTTTATTGACATCCATGATGGGTTTTAATTAAAAAGTGAATTTGATATAGAAAATATTAATTTTATTTATAAATAATTGAATTGATCAATTATTTTAGTTTTTGGGGTTTTTTTTAAAAAAATTATATATTTCCATGAGAGATATAGATTTAATGAAAATTTTATCCTTTGAAAACTAATTTTGAAATTTGATTTTGGAGATAATTTATAAATTACTTTTCTGGTAAAAATATATTTTCAAATGTGGATTTTGTTATAAAAACTCGGTACCTTTTTCATTGTTAATGTAGAAGAATCAAAGTATATATTTTAAAATCCTAAAAATAGTCTTTGACCAGGAATAAAAATCTAGGCTCGGTACTATTTAATAATATATAAATAATATTTTTAGTGCATGTGTATGGATGAGTGATGATTTTTTCCATATGACTATGTGGGTGGGAGATGATTAGTTTTAGTCAGTATTCAATGAATAACTAGTATATTTTCTCATGTACTTGAGAAAATACTTAACACTATAGGATGTGATTATTTTATAAACTATAGATTTTGGTTTATAAAATTGTTGAATATTTTTTCATGGGTTCTGGATGAAATTTTAGGTTATCAAAATGTTTATTTTTAATAAAAATTGCATGTTTTCTAAAATATTTTTCTAGATGTGAATATGCATGTTTTGGAAATTTATGACTATGCTTTCAATGGTAGTTTTCTTTTTTCAGGCTTAGATAAAGTTTTTTTTTGAAAAATATTTTGATATATTATTTATTTATAAATTATTTGTTTGAAACTATTTATTGGAATAAGGTATTTAGATTAATCATATATAGGGACATGTGGGCGTCATTAAAGAAATCCTACAATTTGTTTTCTTATCACTTACACATACACCTTAGTGTATATGTAGTTACAATTGGTTGTAATAAAGGTAAAATAAAGACTTATATTTTGGTTATTGGTAAACTATAAATTAGTATATGAAGACATGGTAATGGAGTTATAGTATGATTTATTATATGATATGATTTATCATTTTTTTCTATTTATTAGTTTTGAATGACCAGTTTAATCATGTACTTATTTGATTTATTTTTCTCATATGAAATTTTCATTTCATATAGTATCATTGGGACACTTTATTGAGGTAAAATCATTCACATAAGTTTTATTTAAAACCTCATCTTAATTTTAAAGACATAGGTTATAAAGTATGCACTTTAATACATGTGGTGGTCCATTTTAGTAGTCATAAATCAACTATCTAAGTTGATTTATTTCAAAATAGGTTTAAATACAATGTTTAGTTTGAGTTTGAAATTTATATGGTAAGTATAGAGGAAAAATCTCAGTAATTAAAAATATACATATAAAAATCATATTTAACCTCTTTAAAGTGAGCCTTGAGTCACCAAGAAGTCTATGTATAGAAATAGGTTTTTGAATCTATTATCGGATATTTAACATTTTATGCCAAGTAGGTTTCTTTAACCATAATGGGAAGATATGTGAATGAATTCTTACATAATTTTAGACATGATAGTAGACTCAACACATGAGAATTATTTTGAAAAAAAAATGTCATGCATACAAATTTCAAATGTCTTTACTGGTTTATGAATTTTAAATTATGTTTTGAAAGAAAATTGGGTAAGGAACTCATTTTAATAGTTTCTTAAATTTTATAGATAATATTTGTTCAATATAAGTTCAGAACCATCAAAAAATAGTTAACAAGGGATATATGGACTATAATGTGTGATTATGTTTTTTAAAAGTGATTATTTATGTATTTTATGAAAAAAATATCACGGATAGAGGTTCATGTTGGTCTATGTAAGAGAGTTTTATGAAATTCCCCAATATATTATCAACTTTAAAAAAAATTTATACAAATTATATATGTTATTTTAGAGGGAATACAATTAGGATAGACCCATAAGATATAATAGAACCTCCAAGTTTCATAGGAAAAATTCACTATATGTAACAACCACAACCCCAGTACCTCAGAGTCAATGTTTACTTTATAACAATGGCATAGATACAGAAGATCACATCACAAAGGATCGATCATTTTAGTAGTATTAAATAACTATATACATACACGGTTCCCTAATTTCATTAATAATTAAACATAGAATATGAAAAAGGAAAATAAACTTCTTCCTTGACACTTATTCAAAGATTTCATCTTCATAACCTGGGGAAAGAAAACAAATAAAAGGGTGATCTCAAATGCTCAGTAAGGGTTACATATAGTATAAGAATTAATCAATAATAAATGAAGAATAATCAATATGGAATAACTGAAAAAAAAATTCCATTTAATTAATAAATTGAGAATAAAAATGCATCCATGGATTTTTTCATAGTGAAAATCGCATGAATAGTAATAACTGAATACTGAATGAAGAAAATGATTAATTATTGGACATAATGTATCTAGGACATGAACCACTAACATCAAAACCTTTCACAATATGTTTTAATTGTAATGGTAGAAATCCATCAGATTCGTTTTGGAAACAAACATGAAGGGTTTTTCACCAATTGTTTTGTCTCATGAGACTTGTTGATGCGTTGAAGGGATATCTATAATCAGTCTCCACCCATGTATGCATGTAAAAATCATTCCTAAAATATGAAAATGATTATTTTAATCCATGAAATCAATATTACTTATCAATTAATATCTATATTGAGTAAAATATATGGTTTTAACATTATTTCCTAATTAATCAAATAACATTTAAAGTAAACATTGTATGTTAAAAAATGGTGTATGGATTTGACAATAGTCATATACATGATACAATAAATAGGGATATTTAAGATAAATACAATCGAAAATGAAAAATGACTTGAAAAGGTTAGTATATACACCATATAAAATTGATTAGGTGTACAATACCAAGTGAGTCACAATGAAATAGAGATTGAGATGAAGTCCCTTACCTTATGTTTGATAGCATTCCTCACTTGTACTTAATTCACTAGATAATAAAATTAGATTGATTAATTAATTAATTCAGAACCTATTCAAAATATATTTGATTTATTATAATTTTATTAAGGTCATTTATGGAAATTCTGATTAGTTATAATGTTTAATTTTGTTGTTTAGGGAGCGTTCGTTTCATGGTTTTATTGTCCGTTACCCGGTTTATAATTATGGTAGTTATTATAAAATGGAATAAAAAATTCATAAGTGGAATGGAATGATATTAAAATAATTCCAATATTTTAAATGGTACTTATATATCATTTGGTTATATGGTATGATGATGATTTATTAGATAAAACATTAATGAAAAATTATTAGTTTATTTTGGCAGTTTTTACGACCATCGGTAACTCGTAACGTTTTTTAATATTATATCTATATATTGGTTCAAAAATATTAAATAAGTTATAATAAACATATTATAATTTGTTTTAACCATATAAATGGTTTTATGAACATCCTTAAATCCAGTAATGAAAAATGAAAACTCATCTTCCACAAAAGCGATGAATCAACACCTCACAGATGATGTTTTCATTTTTAGAATTAAAATGAGGGGAGAATAGATTTGATTATGATTATTACATTAAAAAAATAAAATTCTAGAGTATATATTATATTGTCATTATCATGACACTTTGGATAGTGGAGTTGGGGAGATGATAAGAAAAGAAAAGAAATTAAAAGAGAATGAAGGAGTATTTTACCTCTTGAATATCGTCTCAATGGGAACCTCCTTAAGACACTTGGATTTGGGCTTATGGTATTAACATCAGGTCTTAGACATGGGTAAGATTCTTGGGAAGTTAATTAGGTATAATTTAGAAAATATTAAAGGCTGGGAAGGTTTGAGAAGAAGGGGTGGTATTTGTAGTGGGAGGGGATGGTGTTTTTTATTGTTTTATTAATTTGTTTATTATTTTGGATCTAGATTATCAATAGTGTTGATTCTTGTGACTAAGTATGGTAAATAGTGCATGTGAGCTCTAGCTAATGGTTTATTACATCACGAATGAACCAAAAATTCATGTATTTGGGTTAAAATGTTAAATACCATAAATTTCCATATTTCACTATTCACCAAAAATTCAACTATTTCAGAAAAATCAAAAAAAATTACCCTAAATATTTTTCAATGTGTAGATTTAAAAAATGGAATCCATTTTATGAAAATAATTTTCAAAATATGATAAATTTAATTAATAATTAAAATAAACATTTATTCAAAAAATACCAATTTTAATATTATAATCAATTTTACGACACTATGAAAAACTAATTATGGTCTCATAAAATTATCTTATAATTATAATACAACAAAATATTAATTTATGAATCTATTTTATGAAAATAAATTTTCTTTTAAATCATTATTTTAATTATAAAATTTTAAATAAACATTTATGTTTTAAAAAATACCCACACTTAATTTATCATTTTTAAAAATATTATTTACTTATTCCATAATATAAATATATCATATTTTCATTTATGAGATACATAAATATTATTTATACTTTAATAGATTATTTTATTATTTTAATGACCATATTATTATTCCTAATGGTCATATTACTATCCTAATGGTCATGTTAATATTTAATAGTATGTTACAGTTCATTTAAGCTCAGTGTAATCTATCAAATAAATTAAATTTATTTAAAAAGATACATGCCATAGAATCTTGGTGTGTTATAATATATTTCCAAGGTGATGTTTGAATTTAAGAAGAAAAATATTTATTGGGGATAATCAACAATCTTTCCAATTTTTTAAAATACTCAATACTTCTATGGTTGGTTTTTCATCATTTATATTGGTGGGACCAATGTGAAAGTCAAGGGAGATTGTGAAAAAAGATAAAATGCATGGGAAACTTACCTATATATGTTTTTAGAAGATGTTTAATGATAAATAATATTCTATATTACTACATTTAACTAAATCATGTGAATTTATTGATCTATATAAAGGTAATTTATCTTACATAGAGTATTTTCTCTTCTTCGAAAGAATATTTATTTTTGTAAAAAATGGTGACTATATAAATTTTCAAGGAATGTAGTTTTTATATGAGGCATTTAACATAGATTAAATTGATTATTAAACTATTGAAGTTTTATATAGATATGTAGGTGGCCAAAAAAAGTAGTGATGGTGGTGGCTAACATGAAAGTGAAACCACTTTTCCTCCATGGTCTAGTTAAGAAAATGGTTCCTTAAATGGGAATAGCCCTTGAAAAAGTTAAATCTAAAGTGTCCTTATGAATTGAAGATATGAAAGGGTATATGAGAGGACCTCAATTGATACTTGGTCTATATACTATTAATCTTTTCACTGACTATTAGACAACTCTCAATAAAACTACTTTAAATGATAGTGTGGTGTTTAGATAATACATGCATTGATAACTTGATATGACTAGTTTTTGTGATTATTCATTAATGAGTCTGATATATGGTTTCATATTTTATTAATTTTCAATATTCTCATGGAAGAGTTTAAGGTTGATTGGAGTTTAGTTGGTATAAAATGAATGAAATTTTTCTGTGAAGACACATACCACATCATGGTGCTTCAAAAAACATATCATTGCTATCATATTATAGAACAACCTATGAATATGTGAAGGAAAATGATTGTTTATTAGTTGTTGTCTTTTACAATTATGTTTTGTGCTGTACTAAATATTGTATTTTCATTATGGGTGAATTATAGTTGATAAAAACTTGCAATTATTCTCCCAATCATGATAATAAATTGTATAAAAGTAATAAATTAAAAATAAATTAGAGTACATCAATAAATAAAAGAACTAGATTCAAATACAAACATTAAATTCTTAGATAACTGTTAGAAGTAGAAATATTTATCCCCTATATCATATTAAATCACCCTAATTGGTAAAATTTTATATCCCTATACTTCATCAAACTCATCATCCAAACGCACACATATTTATATATCCATAATCTCATCAATAAAATGGGATTAAGATCAAATAAATAAAAAATAAATCTTAGAACTTTTATAATCAATTACCTACATATGGAATCTCTATGAAAGACTTTTAAAATAATTGAAAATAAAATCTCTCAAGGAACTAAGATAGTGAAAATCATTATTTACATTTCATCAATGCATATCAATTTCAACTTACATTACTTAAATAAATGGTTTGAATTAATATACATTGGTGTAACAAAATTATCTAATTTCTTCAGGCACAATTATCACCTCAAATAAAATCAAAAGTTTCAACTCCAACTTTTTTTAAAATGATTCTAGTGAATTCACGATACTTTGAAAATTACATTTATCATCTTTAGCTCACTGGAAAGTGGGAATCGAAAGTTAAATAAAAAGGAAAAATAGAACTAACAAAACTTTAATTAAGTGTAAGTAAAATATTGATAGTGCTTTGATTTCCCAAAATAATGGATCTTGAAGAATTAATTTTAGGAAAATTACTCAACATGGGGTGTCCATGGGGATATTAAAAAAATTGTGGTGTTTTATCTCTAAATCATGGTCTATATTTTAAATACTAATGTTGACTCCATTCTTAATTTTTAGGAAATGGAAGGTTCATATATAACACCATTAGGAACTAAAAATGATCATGGTTAATTTTCCAAAATATTTGAAGAAAAAATAACATAGTTTAGTTTATATTTTTGTTAAGGAATCCTCATTTTCCATGACTCTAGAATAAATTATTATAGTTATTGATTATTTTACTAGAGCTAAGGAAACCATGTTATAGAAACATTCACCACTACATGGTGAGAGACAAAGATATTTCCAAGGGAATAAAAATTATCGTTGAGATTTAAGTGAGGTATGAGTCATCTAGATGTCTTTATTAATCTATGTTTGATTATATACACCACCATGTGGTGGAAACATGCTGGGTTTTTAAATGTTAGCTAAATGATTTATTTTTATTGGAAATGTGTGATGAAAACTTTATATGGATTCCCAAAAATCTATAAGATCTTTCTATAGAGAATTTTTATTGGTTTAATGAGAAGAATTAAGGTGAACAATTGACCCAACATTAGAGAAACTTATAAAGTATGGTAAAAGATTAATTAACATTGTGATGATTGATTTTTATAATTCTTGTATTACATTTCAATAATATATTCTTAATTATATAATTTATTTTTTTAGATAATAAATTAAAGATGTATATAGCATGATCAAAACCACTAAGAATCAAGGACATAAACACTCATTTAGAAGAGTTAGTGAACCTTTTAAATCCATTATAACAAGTTAATTCTATCTTTTTATCTATATATTTTCATTTATGATTGATTTTTGTCATTGATAATATGATCTGGCCAACACAAGAATAATTTTATGAATGTTTTTTAGTGACCACAAATTAACCCCCTATGGTCATGCATCTTTCACCTGGACCTAAAACAATTTCTAAATGAGGAAATGAAAGTTTATTAAAAAAATATTGAAAAGCACTTTCATTTTAATCATGAAAATAATCCACATATACAATACTAATGTGGTGATATGGGACGTATGAAGAATTTTTATACTATTACACGTAGACCCTATTATCGATGTGAAAATATGATATATCAAAAACGTTTTTTTAATTTTCACTCTCAATAATATTTTGTAAGAGAACCCAACCCAATATAAAGAACATGGTGTACTTTGGACAGATCATAGTAGTTATGATTAGAAACCCAATGAAGAGTGGGTAGACCTTTATAGGTGGAGATACCTCCATCTCAGAAGGATCAAGGTAGAAAGATAATTATTGAGTGTATACTTGAGTATTAATTTCCTAAGGTATGATTATTAATCGTTTGTGGTGATATTTTTAATATATTCTATAATTATTATTACATTATTTTATATATATATCTCAATCTATTATGTAAAATCTATTATTAGATTAATTGTGCTTATAAATTTGAAATGATTGCTTATTTGATGACAATCAATACCTTGAAGGGTAAAAGTAATGAATTAGGATTCAAATATCCATCATGATAAAAAGTGTGGAAATTTAAGGGTCCAAATCCATGTAGTCCAACACTTTGTGTGTTTTCAAAGCTCATGGTGCTCGGAGGAGGCTTAGAGTGAGTCTGGAGGGGTTCTGTTGCAAAAATATATATGTTGGGAGAATACACAACATATAATGAGTTTTCACATCATTTATGAGCAATTCATGAATTTTTTAGGACAGTTCATGGGGATCTTCATAGCATGTGGATATTCAAGATTAAATTCATTAAGGAGACACATTTTTTGGAGAAATGTGATTCTTGACATTTACACTACATGTAAGCTTTACACGCAATGTAAATCCCCTATGTAGTGTGTTTATAAAAGTTACGATGCCTCAGGTTTTTCCTTAAACCCTAAAGAATCTGTAGATTCTAGTAAAAATAGCAACCATCCCTTTAGTATTTTGATATTCCTTCAATAGGTATTGCTTATTGTTTTCCCATCTTCAATCTGTGGTGATCCAAGGTGTGTTCTTCATTTTTTCTCTTGCGGGTTCTCCTTGATCGGTCTCATTTTTTCTTGTTTCTTCTTTCCATACCATGGTTATTGATCTCTATTGTTCTAATGGGGTTTTCATGGTTTTTTTGGTACGTTTGTGGTGTATCATCCATGGATGGCTTCAGTTCTTGTGGGACAGGTGATCAAAGATCTATAACATTGCTTATTTCTCATGTGAAGAACATTGTTGTCTTTGAGGTATGAGATTTGTTGCTTCTCTATTAATTTATGTGTAATCGAAAATTGATAATGGTTTATCCATTTTTATTGAATTAAAATTAACCTAACAATTATTGAACTAGATTAATAAATAATTGGTTAGCATTCGTATGGTGATGATTTATACCATTATAGTAGGTTGCCTCTTGTTTTTATAGATAGTGTGATATCTATTCTATGATTTGTTAGAATGTTCTTAAGCTTGGATTAACATATTTAAATTGGTAAATAATGTAAATCTATAATTAATTGACAATTAATTTGATTAATAATAATTAAAGAAGAGGCATGTTTGTAATATGGTGGTTGATGTAATTTGATGATAATCAAATTGATGTGTGTATGCATGTTTAATTGAAAATGATATTCTATGTGACTAATGGAATTGGTAAATAATGTGAAGAATGATAATTATTTTTGATAATAATAAATAAAATTCATGTTAAATGTGAATGTTATTTTTAACAGTTTAATGAAACTGGTTAAATTACAGGGAGCATGTTTATATTTTTATAGCTTATTATAGCTTGATGTATTAGGTTTCCCGTAGTTGGTAAATGTGAAGAATGAATCAGTTAATTCAATATGTAATAAAAAATGTTTGTTTGATAAAGATAATTTTTGGGACCTTAGTTTTCTATTTTATTAAGAAGTTCAAGTGTCTAGTGTTGGATCCATGAGAGCTTGTTTATGTGTAAAGGTTGGATGCCTTGTTGTAGGGCCTGTATTTCCCTGTTGGCTATGCTTGTTTATTTCCTTCTAGTTTTGCTGATGTGATTTCAATGAGAGCTTTGTTATACAATGTGTTATAGATAGGGGGACCTAGATGTGATGTGATCCTCTTGTGGCTGAGCCTGGGATGGATGATGTGATATGTGGGTAAAGTGGCATAGATGATATGGTAGTAGTTGACGCATGTGATGGATAGATGCATCAGGATATGCATGTGGGTGTTGGGTATGACATTAGAGATGATGGAATGGGTTGATGATGGTCTTACCTGTTGGTGTGATGCTGAGAGATGGGATTTTTATTTATGAATATATTTATTAGCTGATGGTTGGGTTGCTTATTTATCTGCATTTATTTCCCCACTTATTGAGGTAGTTAGATGTTCTTTATTTCATTATTTTCCCTTGGTGGTATCTTGGGATGGTTTTCCTAGATTAGTTGTATTGTGGAATGATGCTAATAATGAATTAGTTAATTTTTAACCCATAAGTTTGGTTGATGCTAGAATACAATGCTGAAAAGATGTTAACCTTGAGAAACCATGGAATCGATTTGAATTATTCCATGAGGGTATGAAATTTACCCAGATGACTAATTTAATGTAATGAGGAATAATATTAATGGTTAATTAATGGATGGTAAATTAATTAATGGAAGGAAATGATAAAAAATAAACAAGTAATTAATGTATCTCTTTTAAATGATATCAAGCCCCTAGTAGTGGCAGATGGGTGTCTGAGAGATGCTAACTGTTTTTGAGCTTAGGACTAGTTTATACCCGTATTTTAGTTGTGAAATATATTATATCCAATATATTCTATGATTTTATATACTACCCCACCCATTTCAATTAGGGAAAATGACATCCAATAAACTCTAAGAAGGTTTTTTCCCTAACATCCGAGTAGGGGGATAGATGGCTAACTACCCCCTCTAGACCCAGTCTCTTCTATTGGTAGTTACATGTACTGGTATGCATGGTGGTTAATTTTCCCGTATATGTGTGTAGATGGATTTAATATCTTTTGGTTATTTCATACACATGTATTTATTGATATAGTATCTAAAGGATTATTATAGGTATTATAGGTATATGATATGATGGATTGAGGTAATTACTCAGTGTATTAGATATAATGGCTTGAGGTATAATACCCAATGTATGATACATGTCATACGATCTATGGTGACACCCAGAAAATAACTTGTTAAAATATATGGATATGTGGATGGGATGATGTGATGAATTGATGCATGAGGTGCATGTTGTGATGCCTTTCCTAGGTGTCTTTGGGATAGCTTACTTTTAGAGTGAGATTTCTCAGGACGTACGATGTTGGGGAAGAATGGAAAACTAGTGGAGAAGTGGGAGTGGGCTACCCTTGATGTTCATTATTATATTATATTCTCCCTTTTATGTTATAGTTGGTGAGAGTTATACATGGTGATGTTGGGAAGCTAGTATACCTATTTAGGTGATGAGTTGGTTTTTCTGTTTTTAACTGTGCTTTAGCATGCTTTCTTTATCTTTTTTATGAGATACTTCCAGGAGGATCCTGCTAAGTATACTATTATTCTCAACCTACGTATATATAAACTATTTTTAGGTCATCCATATAATGTTTTATATCAGGCTAGATATTACAAACACATGGTTTATCAAGATCTATTTTGGATTTACGGTCACTATTTTATTTACTTTTTGGTACTTTTAGTTTTCTTTCAGTAATTATAGTATTGTATGGAATTACATTTTTACACATGGTATTTATTTATATATATATATATATATCAAAGAAATTTTTTATTGGAGTATCTATCTTATCTCTCTCTTATGCATGTATCTCTTATTGGGAAATGCCTCCCATGTATATTTATTATACCCTTAGTGTTAGTCACCAACTCGGGGCCTACTAAAGGTAGGACTCAAGTAGTCATTATCTCTCTCCCCTCATCGCGGTATCTCTGGGAGGAGGGGTTATGAAATAGTGGTATCAAATGTTTGGGTTGAGGTATAGGATGGAGTTTGGAGTTAGGCACAGGTGAGGTTACATGGGTTGGTAGGGAAATGGTGTCAGCTATGTTTAGTGAGTGATGCAAACTCAGGAGACCAGCTGAGACACATATATTCCCCCCCCCACCTATGATCTAATGCATGAACCTTTAATTTAAATAAGTCTACTAAATTAAGTGATGCTAGTTATAGGGTAGAAACCTAGGAAAGGATTATGAATCATTCTTCTTTATGCTTATGTTTGAAATGGGTAGACCTCGGTATAGGTTAAAACCTTAACAAAATCATTAATTAATTATTTTTAAGTATTTCATATTCTAGGTTTAGGAGATCTAACCATTTTTTATTTTTTTAGGCATTTCTCCAGGTCAACATCCTCATTAGGTTCATGCCAAAGATGTTCAAAAGGATGTGCTAGTAGATCACTGCATAGTAGAGGTCAATAATGAGGATACTTGGAGGAGGAAACTCATGGAGTTTTAGTTCTAGAGTTTACATAAGTATGAGGACTCTATTTAAAATCCATTCATAGAATACTAGTTGTAGGATATTGATATAGGCTTTAGTAAGATCCTTTCTTAAAAGGACCACTGGGTTTCATTAGTTGTGATGATGTTACATGGTATAGTGAGGTAGTGGTGGTTCTTATTCCTCAGGTTCACAAGGAGTTGGTAATCTCATGGTAGAAGTTTTGTTATTAGTTCCAAGCATAGTTTCTTTATTTGATCATGAAGGTAGCCAGTCACCAAGAGCTTCTTACCCTTTGTCAGGGGAGTTATAGCATGCAAGATTTTGAGATCCATTTCAAGAACCTTTGACAATATGCTTCAGACCTGTTGCCATATGAGGAGGCCAGGGTGAGTCATTTTGAGGAGGATTTACATTCAGATATCCAGCACCAGGTCACCCCATTTTTTCTAAAGATGTATCTCAAGGTGCTGTCAATAAAAAATATTATTTAGTGGATGTTGTCCAAAACTGGATCGTCACAAGAGGTGAGTTGTAAGGATGCCTTCTGAAGTTGAGTTGTTTTCTAGGGTTATCAATTGTCAAGAAATAAGAGTTTTTAGTCAAATAGGGGTAGGTCCCAACCCTCATTATCTCATTTATCTAGGGTCAGTTTCTCTTAGACCTATTCTAAGGGATTATACACATGTTTTTCTTATAGAGGTTGAGGTCATTAGTAGAGAGAGTACCCAACCTTTCTGAATAGTCATTCTGTACTAGGTGTTCTTCTTTAGGTTCCACCATTGAGGTGGTTTTATCCAAGGGAATAGTATAAGAGTGTTTCAGTTTGGGATCAGTAGAGGGGATATGGGGAAGGTAGAGTATAGTCTCTAGACACTCCTCATCTTTAGAGAGTAGTGTGAGGCCACAGTGGTGGCCATCATAAGGATCAAAGTGGCTGTATATTAGTTCATGGTCAGCATTATGCATTAACATTTCCAGCGCTAAGTGATCCATAAGTTGTTCGAAGTACCCTATGTTTGTTTTCTACATGGGTATATACTTTTTTTGATTTATAAGTGACACACTCCTTTATATCACCTACCATTTTCAATGCTTTGGTATTGAGGAGGAGGGGATTCTAGTTCCCTTGGTATAGACTATGCTAGTTGGAGGTTGAGCTAACTTGTATGAATTATATAGAGAATGTGAGTTATTTCTAGTGTAGACCCTTTGGATATTTCCTATTTTCTAGATACATCCATATGACACTATCCTTATCATGGATTGGTTGTATTTAGTGTATTATGTTATGGATTTCTTCAGGAGGCAGTTTGTGTTTTATATAGCTAATAGAGAGTCATTGATGTTTGCTAGAAAGCGAGACCCTTGGATGGGTCAAAGGCATGCACCATCCTTTTCTTATTTGATGTTCTAGATGATGCTGAGATCATCATAGTTTTAGAAGTTGGTGTCTCTCATAGTTGTAAAAAATTACCCTAATGTAATTCTAGAGGATTTCGTAATGTTACCCCCATAATGGGAGATTGATTTTAGAATCTAGCTACAGTCGGGTGTGTCTCCTTTATTGATGACTTCATATAAGATGGTTCTATATAAGTTTTGAGAGCTATGAGTACATATTGATGATCTATTTAAGTGAGGGTTTTTCATATGAGTATGTCACCTTGGGGTGCACCTATTTTTTGTGTGAATAAGGCTGATGGAAGTTTTTACTTTTGTATATTATTTTCAGTTAAACCAAGTGATAGTAAATAATTTCTATCCTCTTCTATCGATTGATGATTTATTCAATCATATAAATGGGGAAAATTGGATCTCAAAGATCTATATATAGTCGAGATATCATCATATGTGGGCGAAGGATGATTATATTCAGAAGACTACTTTCTATTTTCATCATGAGCATTACAAGTTCATTGTGATGATTTTCAATGTAATGAATTATCTAGCTGTTTTTATGGGGTTTATGAAAACAATGTTCAGAGAGTTCTTGGATATGTTTTTTCTGGTTTTCATTGATGAAATCCTTTTGTACCCCACATCTGAGGAGGGTCATGCAGAGAATCTGCGTGCCATTTTAAGAGTTATTCATTTAGAAGTGTAAAATTTGTGCTTATGATGTTTATTTTTTGGGTCATGTGGTTTCTCATAAGATATTAGCTATGGATCTTTTGAATATAGAGGAATTTGTATCATGGGAATCCCCCAAGATAGTGGAAGGGGTATGAAGTTTACTTGGTCTTACAAAGTATTATAGAATGTTTATATTTGATTTCTCTCAGGTTCTGAATCCACTAATAACTTTCAACAGAAAGGATAAGGAATTCTTTTAGACCGAATAGTGTCAAGCATCTTTTAGTACCTAAAATAAAAGTTGGTCGGCACTATAGTTCTTTATTTTCCAACATAAGGAGTTCAGTTTGTGGTTTTCTGTGATTCTTCTCATCTTAGATTGGGTTATATTATGATGAAGTAGAGATAATTTGTTTCTTATAGGTCTCAAAAGTAACTTCCTCATGAGAAAAACTATTCCACCCATGATCTTGAGTTAGTGACAGTGGTGTTTTCTTTTAATTTTTTGTGACATTAACTCATAAATAAGCATTTTTTTGTTTTTACCGATCATAATATCATGAGTTATGTCTTCTTCTGTCATGACTTGAAATTTCATTAGCATCGGTGGATGGAATTCTTGGAATATTATGACTTCGAGATTTTTTATACGCCAGAAAAGGGAAATGTTTTAGCCAATTCATTGAGCAGAAAGTCATGTAGTGATACCATTTGTGGATCCAAAGATTCTTGAAGTGTGATGGAAGAACTCTCAGTAATGAATCTAGATATGATAGAGGTTGGATTCATAGGTTGTATTTTCTAAATGACAGTTCAGTCATCTTTAGTACAATAGATAGAGTAGTTCTTATTATGAAATTCTGAGGTGGAGGTCTGGAGATACTGATTTGTTTTTAGTGATGCCTCTGATGGTTGGTTTGAGGATGGACATCACTAAATTTTATTCTAGTGAATTCTTTTTATTCCTCTGTGAATGTGTGAGATGGTTCTCCATGAGTTCAATTTTTCACCTTTAGCGGTACATCCTGGTGTTGAAAAATGTGCCAAGCTTTGAGAGGTCATTTTTGGTGGATTGGGTTGAAGCAAGTAGTTGTAGTGTTTTTTTCGCAAAGATTGTTCTGTAAGAATGTAAAGAAAAAGTAACATGTTCTTGGTGATTTTATCTAATCATTAAATATTCCCCAGTGGAAGTGGCAGGACATCTTGATGGACTTCATTACTAGTTTACCTTGAGCTCAAAAAGGATATGATGATATATGGGTGATAATAGATAGTTTTATGAAATCATTACATTTTATAATGATCATAGAGTCAAGCTCAGTGTAGGTTTTACCAAGGAAATATCTGGAGGAGTTGGTGTGACTCCATGGAGTCCCGAGGATGATCATACCTGATCAAGATCATTATTTAACATCTAGGGTTTGGAGAGGTCTCCATCCTTCTTGTGGCTCTTACTTATTCCTTAGCACTACTTTTCATCCGCAAATAGATGATCTGATAGAGCAGACCATCCAGACTCTTGAAGACATGTTGCACTCTTATGTCCTATCTTTTAGAGGTTTATGGATGAGGAACCTTCCCTTGGTCGAGTTTTATTATAATAATAGTTTTCAATCCACCATTTTTATGGTGCCATTTGAAAATTTTTATGGCTAACCATTCTGTTCTACATTGTTCTATACTGGGGTTAGAGAGGTAGTAATTATCTATCCATAAGTAGTACAAAATATAACAGAGATGGTTCAGGTAATTCAAGAGAGGATGAAGGTAGTTCATAATCATCAGATATCCTATGTCAGTCATAGGAAGAGACCTAAGGAGTTTTATATTGTAGGTATTATTTTCTTGAAGGTGACTCCTCATCCTGGTAAGTAAAGGATTGTTCATGGGAGTAATATTTCTCCCCGGTTTGTTGAAACCTTCAATTTTTTTGGTTCATTTTGGAGTCATTGTGTAAGAACCCGGTTCTTGTTCTTGAGGTACGAGTTTCTTCTTTTCCTTTTTCCTTAAGTGTTTTGGAGAAAATAAGGGAAATGGGGAAAATCCCAAAATTTGTGGGCACACTCCATGTACCTTTCCAAACGCTGTGTACTTTGGCCGTGTGGGATGAGTACACAAGGTGTGTAGGCCTATCAGTGATGAAGGGTGTAAAAAATGACTACACGTTGTGTACTTAGTATATACACTCCGTGTAATCAGTCGGTAGGTGAACAGTAATTCGGTGGTAGTAGCTGCTAGAAGAGCGACAGTACACGCAGTGTATTCAGAAATACACACCGTGTACTCATGTCGACAGATGAACAGTGTGGTGGTGAAAAGTAGCCACCATAGGAACAGTTAAAAAAATGGAAAGTACATGCCATGTACTTGAGAGTACACACCATGTAGTTTTTTTTTCACATAAAATGTCCAATAGCCTCCTCATTCGGTAGAGGTGTCAGTGGATGCATTTAGAGCACAGAGAGAGAAGGTCAGACCTTGGAGGAGCTCCCGACCGCACACCAGGAATCAGATTCTTCCGCCGTCGATCTCGATTGAACCGCGCAGGTGATTTCTTCACTCTTATTGAATCCTTCCTTACAATTCTTTCCTGAGGGGAAGTTATTTGGGTTTGAACTCATTTTCGTTTATCCAAGATCTACGTCCTTCTCGGATGTTTCGGGAGGCGTCGTTCACATATATTGATCAGAGAAGGTCAAGGTAGGTGGTCTGATGTTTAATTCCAACCGTCATGTTGTTTTTGTGTACCTTTGTGCTACGCGCCCATGTTTGGGGTGTCATATGGCTAAGGCCTTGACTAATTAAATGACTAGAATTGCATAGGTAATTTAATGAATATTTATAAACTGTTTTCTGGGATCATTTCTTGGATCTAGGGCCACCCCGTGGTTGTGTTCCCTTGTTTAGTTGTTTGGCCATGATACCCAAGGGTATGCCGTGATTATAGCACGGTTTGAGTTTTCAGGGGAGGAAATGTATATAAATTGCTTGTTTATGTGTTGGGCTCAGCCCGATTACTTTATTAGCCTGAGGGAAGTGTTTTTTTTAGCCCGAGGGCAAGGTTCTATTCAGCCTGATGGAAAGTGTTTCATTTAGACTTAGGGAAATGTTTCATATGCCTGAGGGAAGTTGCTTCTGTTCCTGGGGCCATTATATCGTATGCTAGAGGGTAATATTATTTGTGCCTGAGGGAAATCACCTGAGGGTTTCGATTCTGATTAGACTGAGGGTGTGGTTCTGATTACCTGAGGGTAAGGTTTTTCATGTCTGAGGACTTTGTTTACTTTGCATATTCATTGTAGTGATTTCACATGTTATACCTACCAAGATAAATCACAGGCTTGGTATATTTTTACCTTGTAATTGTTAGATAGTTGGTTGTAGTTTTTCTACGGCACTATATTGTAGATTTTCGGCTGATGCTGGGTCTCAGAAACTTACAATTCAATTATATTGAATTGTTAAATAATAATTAAATAGAAATGGAACTGGTAGAAATGTTTACTTTTTAGTACTTCCTAGTTTACTGTATTTAATTACTGTACACTGCTGTTGCACAAACTCACTGACAATTAGGCACGGGACTTTGGTGGTTGCCTACTGGGATTTATTTCTCACACCATATTTGGTTCATGTATTAGACCAAAACAGATTATATTGTTACAGGTGTAGATAAGGGAAAGGGTCCCTATACAGGTACTTGATGTTGTAGAGGAGTAGGAGATCATGGGACCGAGATTTGGCGTGCAATGCTGTTGAGTTCCTGCTGTGCTGTTTTAGTTTGCTTGCTATATTGTTCCCTTGTATTGTATTGTTTCAGATTGCTCTGTATCCTGTTTTGGCTACTTTCTTAGACTTAGGGACATATTGAATCATTATATATGAGTGTTTGTCTCTTCTTTACTTCAGACCTGTGTCCATTTCAGCATTGGAATTGTTTAGTGCTTCCGCTTTTGTATGATTGTATTTTGTTCCATTTCATTACACTTTGACAAATGAGGGCATAGTTTCCCCACTATCAGACCTAGGCCCTCACTGTTAGTCAGAAGCCTCTAGCGTTTGGGGAAATGTTCTTGAGGTCATGTGACCAACCGGGTTTGGGGCACCAGTTGAGTGGCACCCAGATCCGGGACGTTACAAAGTGGTATCAGAGGCATTTATTTTCTTTGACTTACTATTTGGAGCCTTACTCAGGGATAGGATAGAATTGGTATTTATTAATGATTTGTGCCCAAGAGTAGCCAACCCGTGTACAAGGAAAATCCAATTTACCTTGTGTTGCAATTTTTACTAATTTTTCACTTTACAGTTGATCTGATTTCCACTGTTGGGTGATGCACTTGTGGTGTGTTCTTTATATTTTTATACCTGAGTTCTATTTAGTTGTAACCCGATGATATGAGGGTATGACATCTCATGCATCATTTAGGCACATGTTATAATCACATGCGATGCATACTTTCCATTCCATGTAGGTGAATTAGAAATTTCATGTTGTTGTGATAGATGTTGTGCTAGAAAAAGCATGTTTTCATGATATATGCCTTGATAAAATACCTACTATTTGATAGGGTATTGTTATGTGAGGTTTTTTGAATGAACACCAAACATTGGTTTTGAGGAGTATGGGCCCTCATCAACCGTAATTTGGTGGATCATCGACTTGTTAACTTTATTATAACATGCATAAGATGCCATGCTTTGATTCGCAGGGAGTATGGGCCCTCACGGATTAGAAATTTGGCACTTAGGTGTTAATTTTAGTGTTTTCTGGGCTCCGAAGTAGTTTCTAAGGCTTACTGTCTGGAAAAACCTAGAATACACACTGAGTAAATTTTGTTACACACCGTTTACTCTTCTGTTCAGGAAGAAATGAAAAAATATAAGTACATGTTGTGTACCGTATGTACACGCTGTGTAGTTTCTACCCATGTCATAGGTCGTGTAGGCAGAAACATGGGATAGTGAAATTTGAAGGCACACATTGTGTAGTTAGTATACACGTTTTGTTGGGTTGACCCTATGTCCATTGTGTAACTCACAACATAGGTGGAGAAATCAGAGATTCTACACACCGTGTCAATAATGAACATGCCGTGTAGTTTGACCTGGGGACCCGGCTGTGTAACTAACAAACACAGATCGATGTTACCTCCTCCTAAACACGTCGTGTACTTGAGGGACACGCCATGTAGTCTTGACCGGTGAAAGACCGTGTGGACTTGGTTGTGTGGCTAGGAAAACAGGGTCGTGTACACGCTGTGTGTGGGTGTAACATGTCGTGTAGAGTCAGCTGAGTAGCCGACCATGTCACTAACAACACAGAAATTGAAATTTAAGTCATACACGCCATTTCTATCTGGAACATGCTGTGTAGTTTGAGCTATGTACCCGGCCATGTAATGGACAACATGGGTTAGTGAAGCTCGTCTAGTACACGCCGTGTAGATATTATACACACCGTATAGTCTCGTTCAAAAGAGAACCATGTGGCTAAGCCGTGTAGAAGGACTCGGGCAGGGGAAGAAAATTCAAGTACACGCCATGTGTGTGGACAACATGTCGTGTGTTTGGAGTGTTACCTGACCAGTGTTGGCAGAAGTACACGCCCATGTGAAAGACTTGAAGGAACACACCGTGTAGTTATTATACACACCGTGTAGTCTTGTTTTGTAAAACTTGAATGTTTTCTTTCTCATGTTCCCTTCTTACGCTTCCAGTTCTTAGTCCTTCATGATCTTGACCTAAGGCGTGTTTTTTACCTTGTAGAGTCATGTTTCTAAGATGACCTCAAGTTGTTCACCAAGAGAGTGGAAATGATTATACTCTAGATACGGTAGGCCACGGGATACCGATGGATCCACCAGCAATGCCAGATGCGGTGCCAACTATTATACCGGATGCAGGCGCAGATGTGCAGTTCCATGAAGGCCTCATGCGGTTCATGCAGACCTTCTAGGGAGCACTGACGGCTGCCACATCTATGGAAGAGATGAAAAGTACATTCCAGCATAAGCATATGCCTACGTTTTCAAAGGATGGAGGACCATAGGTTGCGGAGTCTTGGATGGGTTCTATGAAGACTATTATTGAGCATCTGGAGATGCCTTCTGGGCGGAGGGTCAAGCTAGCAACATACATGTTGCGTGATTCCGCTAAAAGATAGTTGGATGTTACCACTCAGACAAAGCATCACAGTGACATGGCGTGGGAAGATTTTAAGGCATTATTCTATGAATTGTTCTTTCCAGAGATGTTAAGGGTAGATAGAGCTCGATAGTTCATGAATATGCAGTAGGGAACCATGTCAATGATGGATTATTCTGCTCTCTTCACTGAGCTACAACATTTTGCACCTGTTCTGGTGTGTGGCGAGACGTTGAGGGATTGATGCTTTGAGGATGGTCTTTGATAAGAAATCTGAGAACTGGTGAATGTTTTCAGGTTGCCTATAGTGCATACTATTGTGAACCAGGTATTGATTACTGAGCAGAACCTGTGGGAAGCTAGTGGTGCAGACCAGGGCAGTTTAGCACCGATCTCTAGCACTATTTCTACCGGCAAGAGGAAAAGGCAGATGGATTTATATCATAGTGGTTTTACTAGCTAGAAGATTTCTACAGGTGGCCCAGTTATGTGCTACCAGTGTGGTAAAGAAGGGCACAAGTGACCTCAGTGTCCACGTGACCCAATGGAGTGTCATGTTTGTGGAAAGATGGGTCATCTACAGCAATTTTTCAGGGTGTTTCCACCAGTGGCTAGTGATAGGGGTTCTGTAGAGACTTCGTGTGTGGGATTAGGACCAACAACTTCTTATCAGTCAGAAAATTGGAACACGTTAGGATGTTCAGGCAAAGGTGGTGGTCATGGACATGGTATCCAGACACCAGGATCTCAGAGAAAGCAGGGCGATTCAACTCAGGGTAGCTAGGCTGTGTCGCAGGGCCGCGGCACTGGGAATGCATATGCAGTGCAACAGACCCAATAGAAGTAGGATCCCGAACCTTCCACTATCAAAGGTACTATTATAGTAGCTTATGTTTTGTCTTCAGTACTTTTTGATACTAGTGCTACACATAGATTTATATCTGTTCTCGTTGTGGAGAACCTTGGGGTCTCTATTTCTTCATCTTCTATTTTTATGATGCTAGACACTCCGTTGGGGATTATAACGACAGGAGTGCGTTAGTGTAGGGAGTACCCCTAGAGGTTAGAGTGTGTCACTTTCTATGGGACCTCTACGTCTTATAGATGACAAGATATGATGTCATTCTCAGGATGGACTGGTTGGTACCCTTTCAAGCCTTTGTGGATTGCTATCGTTGCAGGGTGAGTTTCACGTAACTAGAGGGCAGATAGTTTCTATACAAGGGTGAGTGGGATGTCCAGGAGAGCTGATCTGGACTCGATCACTGTGGGTGAGGTGGAGTGACAGCCCATATTGCGAGTTTATATCTGGATGACCAGGGAGCTTGCCAGAAGGATTTCCCTCCAGTGGTTGATCGTTTTAGGGATGTCTTCTCGGATGACTTTCCAGGTCTTCCTCCAGATCAAGAGGTGGATTTCTCTATTGAGCTTGTGCCGGGAGAAGCACCAGTGTTCATTACTCCTTATAGAATGGCTACACCAGAATTTCAGGAGATCAAGAGGCAGTTAGAGGAGTTGCAAACAAAGGGCTTCATCTGACCTAGTACTTCTCCTTGGGGTTCGCCTATCCTGTTTGCGAAGAAGGCCAACGGTACTCTCAGACTTTGTGTGGATTATCAGAAGTTTAACCAGTTGACGGTCAATAACCAATATCCCTTTCCAAGGATTGATGATCTTTTTTATCAACTTCAAGGATAACGAGTGTTCTTGAAGATTGAATTGAGATCTGGAAATCATCAGTTGTGCGTTAGACCATCAGACATACCGCTTACAACTTTTCAAAGTAGATATGGTCTATACAAGTACTTGGTCATACCGTTCGGACTCACAAACGCTCCAGCATTTTACATGGATCTGATGAATTGTGTGTTCCACCCATATCTAGATTCTTTTGTGGTAGTATTAGTGGACGATATCTTAGTGTACTCTCACACTCGACACGACCATGCTACCCATATTGAGGTCGTTTTGAGTACACTGAGAGAGCATCAGTTATATGCTAATATCTAAAAGTTCCAATTTTGGATGGACCAGATACACTTCCTAGGTCATATTTTTTCAGATGCAGGAATTGTAGTGGACCTAGAGAGAGTGAGAGTAGTAGTTTCCTGGGAGCATCCAAAGAATGTATTTGAGATACGGAGTTTCTTGGGTCTGGCTGGTTACTATAGGCACTTTATACAGGACTTATCTTCCTTAGAAATGTCGTTGAAAGGTTTGACTAAGATGGGTTTGAAGTTCCTTTGGTCAGCAGCTTGCGAGACAGCCTTTCAGAAGCTGAAGGGAAGGTTGACATCAGCACCAGTCCTGATACTCCCAGAGCAAGGGAAGAGCTATAAATTTTAATATGATGCATCAGGTATTGGGATGAGAGCAGTGTTGATGTAGGTAAATCGATTAGTTGCCTACGGGTCTCAGCAGTTGAGGCCACATGAGAGTAATTACACGACGCATGATCTTGAGTTGGTTGCAGTTGTTCATGTGTTACGCTGTTGGAGACATTATCGCTTGGGAGAACATTTTGTGGTGTTTACATAACAAAAAAGTCTTAAATACATCTTTACCCACCGTGACTTGAACTTGAGATAGCGAAGGTGGCTTGAATACCTTCTGTCCTTCGACTTTTAGCTTGCCTATATACCTGGTAAGGGTAATGTAGTAGCTGATGCACTAAGTAGAAGTACTCAGATACAGGGAGTGCAGGAGGCTAGTGGTGAGTGGAAGCTTATGACTTTGTTCTTTGAGATGCATTTGGAGGTGCATGATAGTCAGGGGCAAACTTATCTTTCATCCTTAGCCATGACTTATAATCTCCTGGATAGATTAAGGATGAGACAACTATCAGATTCTGAAGGCCTAGTTCTACCGGAGTCAGAGGAAAGTGAGGACCCTCCTCCTGGTTGGAAGATAGGCGATGATAAGGTACTACATATCCATGGACGAGTGTGGGTTCCAGGGAATATACGCGAGGAGCTGATGCGGGTGTTTTATGCTTCAGATTGGGAAGTGCATCCCGTAGTTACCAAAATGTACCGTGACTTGAGACGTCAGTATTGGTGTCCAGGTACGAAACATGAAGTAGCTAGTTTTGTTATGAGATGTTCTACCTGTCAGCAGGTGAAGGAGGAGCATCAGAGGCCATCCAGACTATTACATTAGTTACCCATTCCGTAGTGGAAATGGGAAGATGTCGCGATGGATTTCGTGACTCGGTTTTCGAGGTCACATTGAGGTAGTGATGCTGTGTGGTTTTTTATGGACAGACTTACGAAGGTAGCTCACTTTTTGTCGATCAAGGAGTCCTTCAGTGTTGTTGACCTCGGGAAGTTGTATATCCTAGAGGTTGTATATATTTATGGGGTCCCTCATTCTATCTTTTCAGTTATGGACGCCCACTTTAGGTCTTGCTTCTGGGAGAGTTTTTAGAGGTAACTGGGTATACGGGTGCTTTTGAGCACAGCTTCTCACCCTCAG
The DNA here is from genome assembly GCA_963277665.1 of Viscum album. NCBI lineage: Eukaryota > Viridiplantae > Streptophyta > Magnoliopsida > Santalales > Viscaceae > Viscum > Viscum album. The sequence continues at coordinate 971,086,182 of OY728159.1, read as the reverse complement.
ACTGATGGCTAGTCAGAGCATACGATACAAGTGATTGAGAACATGTTGTGTTCATGCGTCCTGAACTTTGGGGGATCTTGGGAGAGGCACATCACCCTGTTCAAGTTTTTCTAAAATAATAGTTTTCAGGAAACTATTGAGATGACACCTTACGAGGCTTCATATGGTAGGTCATGCCGATCACCTTTGTGCTGGTTGGAGGCAGGTGAGGTAGCTTTACTGGGACCATGTCTCATGAAGGAGACTTCAGAGCAGGACCAATTGATATAGAAGCAGATGGCTACTGCACAGTCTCGTCAGAAATCTTATGCTGATCGCCGCAGACGACTTTTGGAGTTCGTGGTCGAGGATCAGGTTTTCTAGCATGTTTCACCGAGGTTGGGACACAGGTAGATCAGGAGACGTGGTAAACTTTCACCGAGGTATGTGGGGTCGTTTGAGATTTTGGAGAGAGTCGGGCCGGTTTCCTATCGATTTCAGTTACCAAAGAGGTACCGGGCCATGCATGACGTCTTCCATGTATCTCAGTCACGCCATTATCACTCAGACTCGTCTCATGTTTTTCAGCATCAAGAGGTTGAGCTTCAAGCCGATGCTTCATTTGAGGAGAATATGATTCATATTGTTGATAGGAGCACGAAGTTTCTCCGAGGCCGGTCAGTTCCTCTTGTACGGGTGTTATGGCAGCATGGCCAAGTGTAGGATGAAACCTGAGAGCGGGAGACCAATGTACATAATCAGTGGCCAGATTTTTTCACAAATTTACCTTTACCACCCTTGGAAGGGAAATTCAGGGACTAATTTCTTTAAGGGGGGAAGTTTATAAGAACTCAGTTCTTGTTTTTGAAGTACAGGTTTCTTATTTTCCTTTTTTCCTTAAGTGTTTTTGAGAAAATAAGGGAAATGGGGAAAATACCAAAATTTGTGGTTACACACCGTGTACTTTTCCGCACGCCATGTACTTTGGCCATGTGAGATGAGTACACAAGGCATGTAGTCCTATCAGCAATGAAGGGTGTAAAAACTAACTACACGCTGTGTACTTAGTATATATAAGATGTGTAATCAGTCGGTAGGTGAAAAGTAAGGTGGTGGGGGTAGCTACCAGCAGAGCGACAATACACGCCGTGTATTCAGAAATACATGTTGTGTACTCATGTCGATGGATGAACAGTGTGGTGGTGAAAAGTAGCCGCTAGAGGAACAGTTAAAAAATGGAAAGTACACGCCGTGTACTTGAGAGTACACACCGCGAAGTTTGTTTTTTTCGCTTAAAATGGCTAGTAGCCTCCTCATTCAGTATAGGAGGCAGTGGGCGCATTTGGAGCACTGAGAGAGAAGGTCGGACCTTGGAGGATCTCCTGACCGCACATCAAGAATCAGATTCTTTCTCCATCAATATCGATTGAACCGTGCAGGTGAGTTCTTCACTCTTCTTGAACCCTTCCATACAATTCTTTCCCGAGGGGAAGTTATTTGGGTTTGAACGCGTTTTAGTTTATCCCATATCTGCGTCATTCTTGGACTTTTTGGGAGGCACCGTTCACGTATATTTATCAGAGATAATCAAGGTAGGTGGTTTGATGTTTAATTCCAACTGTCATGTTGTTTTTGTGTACAGTTGTGCTACGCGCCCATGATTGGGGTTTCTTATGGATGAGGCCATGAATAATTAAATTCCTATAATTGAATAGGTAATTTAATTAATATTTATATACTGTCATCTGGGATCATTGCTTGGATTCAGGGACACCCCGTGGGTGCATTCCCTTGTTTATCCATTTGGCCAGGATACCCGAGGGTATTCCATGATTATAGCATGCTTTGAGTTTTCTGTAGAGTAAATGTATATTAATTTCTTGCTTTTGTGTTGGGCTTAGCCCGATTACTTTCTTAGCCTGAGGGTAGTGTTTTGTTTAGCCTAAGGGAAATGTTCTATTTAGCTAGAGGGAAAGTGTTTCATTTAGCCTGAGAGAAATGTTTCATATGCTTGAGGGCAGTTGCTTCCATGCCTGAGGGCACTATCTCGTACACCTGAGGGAAATATTTGTTATTCCTAAGGGAAATCACCTGAGGGTTTCGATTCTGATTATCCTGTGGGTGTGGTTCTGATTTCCTGAGGGTAAGGTTTTGCATGTCTGAGGACTCTGTTTACTTTTCATATTCTCAATGTTGATTTCACATGTTATACCTACCAAGCTAAATCACAAGCATGGTATTGTTTTACCTTGTACTTGTTAGATAACTAGTTGTAGTTTTGTTGCATCATTGTATTACATATTTTTGACTGAGGCTGGGTCTCAGAAACATACAATTAAAATATATTTAATTGTTAAATAATAATTAAATGGAAATAGAAATGGTAGGAATGTTTACTTTTTAGTACTTCCTAGTTTACTACATTTCATTACTGCACACTGCTGTTGCACAAACTCACTGACAGTTGGGCACGGGCCTTTGGTGGTTGCCTATTGGGATTTATTTCTCACACCCTGTTTGGGTCATGTCTGGAGCCCAAACAGATTATATTGTTGTAGGTGTAGATAAGGTAAAGGGTCCCTATATAGGTACTTGTTTTTGCAGAGGAGTAGGAGAGTATGGGACTGAGCTTAGGCTTGCGATGCTGTTGAGTTCTTGTTGTGTTGTTTTAATTTTCTTGCTGTATTTTTTCCTTGTATTTTATTATTTCAGATTGTTGTGTATCCTATTTTGGATGCTTTCTTAGACTTAGGGACATATTGCATCATTATATATGAATATTGGTATTTTCTTTACTTCATTCTTGTGTCCATTTCAACATTTTTATTGTTTACTGCTTCCAATTTTGTTTGCTTGTATTTTGTTCCATTGTGTTACACATTAACAAATGAGGGCATAGTTTCCCCACTATCAGACCTAGGCCCTCGCTGCTAGTCGGCAGCCTCTGGCGTTTGGGGAAATGCGCTTGAGGTCATGTGACCAACCGGGTTCAGGGAACCTGTTGAGTGGAACTCGGATCTGGGACGTTACATATGGTGTATTAGATAGAACTTCCCCTATATATGAGCCAGATACAATTTTTTTTCACATTTCATAGCTTATTAATTATCATCATAATGACTATCATGTCATTGATTGGGATGAGACCGATGTTGAATATGATGTGACCATTGAGGAGCATCCTATGGAGATTCAGGACCTCCGGCAGAAGGTATTACATGGGCATAAAATTCCCTTGGTTGATGTCGTGTCATGTCATAGTGATGTGAAGGAGAGTACCTAGGAATGTGATCCATAGATGTTCACTCAGTAACTTGAGCTGTTTGATGTTTATCACTTCTATTATAATGTGTTTACCTTGTGGATATTGACCTTTTTGTTTTATGATATGGTTTCCTCTTATTTCTTATTGTGTCTTTACTCTCATTTGAGAGGTATCTCCCCCCTGGAGAGTGTTTGGGAGATGGTTTCTTTTTTAAATTGTTTAATTTTATTCCTCTAATGAGGTTGTTGAGATCCAATGTTGGAAAGATCTTTGAGGGGTATCTCACAGTGTGTCTGTTCAGATGACCCATTTTTGTTTTCACTCTGGTTTGGTTTTGGATTCTCAAGGATGATAATTGTTTTAGAGATATATAATGTAAGGTCTTGGATTTGTGTAGTCTAACCCTTTTTTGTCTTTGAATCTCATGGTTCTTGGGGGAATCTTGGAGTGAGTTTTTAGGGGTTTGTCTGCAGAAAGCTGGATTTTGGAAGAATATATGATGATTAATGGGTTTTCAGATCATGTATGTGTAGTTCATGGATTGTTAAGGATGGTTCATGAGGATCTTCACAACATATATATATTTGGTATTAAAATATTTTAGGTGATTATTTTTTTAACAAAACTTTAATCTCGGCATTTACATGATGTGTAAGATTTACACATCGTGTGAATCCCCTATGAAACACTTTTATAAAAGGTATAACACCTAAAGTTTTTCCTCATATCCAATGGAGTATCCCGATTCTAGGTGATCAAGCAACCCTCCCTTTATCATTTTGAGATTCCATATATGGATCTTGATTCTTGGCTTCTCTTCTTCAATCCACAGTGATCCAATATTCATTATTCATTCGTTCTCTAGCAGTTTCTCCCTAAACAGTCTTGTTTCCTCTTGTTTCTTCTCTCCATTCCATGGTGCTTCATCTATACTATTCAAATGGGGTTTTCTTGGTTGTTTTTTTGGTGTGGTTGTTGTGTGGTATCCTTGTATGGATGCAGTTCTTGTGGGAGAGGTGAGAATAGATCCATAATATTGGTCTATTCTAGTACAAAAGATGTTGACATCTTTAAGGTAGGGGATTTGTTGCTTCTCTATTTTTTATGTGTAATACTAAATTGATAATGGTTTATCCCTTTGGATGGTAATGAAATTAACTTAATATTTATCATACCATATTAATAAAGAATTGGTTAGTGAACACATGTTGATGCCTTATACTATTATAGTGGGTTGCATCTTATTTTTCTAGATAGTGTGATATCTATGATATGATTTGTTAGCATGTTATTATAATTGGAGTTGCATGTTGAAATTTGTAAAGAACTTAAATCCCTAATTAAAAGATAATTAATTTAATTAATAATAATTAAATAAGAGGTATGGTTTTAATCCGATGGTTGATGTAATTTGATGGTTATCAAATTGATGCGAGTATTCATATTTAATTGAAAAATATATTCCATGTGACTAATGGAATTGATAAATAATGTGAATAATAACAATTATTATTGATAATAATAAATAAAATTCATGTTAAATGTGAATGGTACTCCACATGGTTTGATGAAACTGGTTAAATGATAGAGAGGATTTTTAGCTTTTGATAGCTTGTTATAGCTTGATGCCTTAGGTTTCCTATAGTTGGAACCTGTGAAGAATGAATTGGTTCATTCAAAATAGAATAAAAACCGATTTTTTGATAAAGATAATTATTGGGGAATGAGTTTCCTATTTACACGAGAAGGTCGAGTGCTTGGTGTTGAATCTATGAGAGATCATTTATGTGTGAAGTTTGGATGCCTTATTTTAGGTTATAGATTACCCTGTTGGCTATTATTTCTTATTTTTTGATATTTTTTGTGATGTGTTATGGATGAGATATTTTCTATGTGATGTGATATGGGGTGGGGATGCCCAGATGTGATGTAATCCTAGGATGGCTAATTTCAGGATATATGATGTGATATGTGGACAGGGAGGCCCGGGTGATGTGATAGTAGTTAATGTCTATGATGAAGAGATGTGTTCAGATACATAGGTGGGTGTCAAGGATAACACTGAAGATGATTGAATGTGTTGAATCTAGAATTACATGTAGATGTGATACTAATTTCTTGAATGCTTGTTTATGAATCTTTTTATTATTCGATGATTCGGTTACTTTGTTTATAAATATTCTTTTCCCCACTGCTTGATCCAATTAGATGTGCTTGGTTGCATGTTTTCCTCTTATTGGTAGCTTATGATAGTTTTCCTAGAGTGCCTAGATTATGGAATGATGATAATAATGAATTAAATGATGTTTAACCTATAGGGTTGGTTGATTCTTGAATGTAATTTTAAATAGATTTTAACCATTAAAAACCATGGACTCAGTTTAGATTATACATGGAGGGCATGGAATTTAACCTGATGATTAATTTAATGTTATGTGGAAAAATATTAATTATTAATTAATAGATAATAAATTAATTAATGTAAGGAATGATAAAAAGGAAATAAATGATTAATGTATCTCTTTTAAATAATTTTGTGTTTATAGGATATCTAGTCCCTAGCAGTGGCAACCTTGTATCTGAGAGATGATAGCTGTAGTTGGTCTTAGGACTAGAATATTCTCATAGTGTGGTTGTGATATATATTATATCCTGTATATTATTTGATTTTATATGTTTCCCCACTGATGTTCGTTAGGGTAACTAACACCCAGTGGACTTTGGAAGGGTGTTTTCCTCAATATCCTGATGGTAGGATGGATGGATGACTACCCCATATAGCCCTACTCTATTTTCTTGCTAGTTACATGTGCTGGTATGCATGGAAGTTGTGTAAATACTCCAACCCCAGTAGCTTGGATCTAATGTATTACTTTATTACATTGGTACTAGGAACAAGTGTTTTCATCCCAAAGTACCGAATAGTTCAGTAGCATTGGAAACCAGATATATTCATAAGTTTTACATTAAAACTTGAAATGAAATATAGTATAGAAACTCCAATAAAAACACCCATAAACTACTAGATTTTCACTTCAAGTCATTCATAATATACATATTCATATCCAAGGGAAAAATAAAACATAAAAAAGGGTGAGATCAGATGCTTAGTAAGGGTAAGAAATATAGTGGAAGCTATCATAAATAAATATAAGTAATAAGGCATAGAGAATTACTAAAAACTCATGTCATTAAAACATAAAATTGAGAATAATATGGAAAGAATAAAATCTTATTAAATAATTCCATAAATAATAACATGAGAAATAATCATAACAATGGATATTCTACTAGTATAATAATCACATGGACTATCAATTACCAATATCATAATGAGGGAATTCATAATATCGGACATCATAAACATACCGTCTAGTCTTCAGCAAAGACACATACATAAATGGGTAGAAACCCAGTCTAGTTTGTCTCATGATACCTATCGATGCATCAAGAGGATATATTGGGCCCCACCCATCATTTACTATGTCCGATGAATTCCTCATATGAAAAGGGTGAAACATAACATTAATATTTTTATTAAAAAACTAGAATACGAAATATGAATAATTTAACCATAACCCATGAATAGCACATCCATACACAAAATAATCATAAACCATACAATAAAATATAGTATATGGTATCATAATAGATCGAAAACTCTAAATCAAAAAATCCAACAAAGGGTGTAGAATTATATGGAAATACTCTAATAAAATCATTAAAAAATTATTGAGATAAATGCCCTTTTTTACTTTGTAAATAAGATTTCTTTTGGAAAAATCATTTGTATTTATAATAAAATCATATTTTAGACATGTATATCACATAAAGGAAAATTTAAGGACAATAAAATTATGTTTGGTTCATAAATTAGGTCCAACTAAAATGAATACATGTAAAAAATAGTTTTTAAGAATCTTTAGAAATGGGCCACTTCGGTGTGGTTTGAGGGAAAATCTAAAAGAGTATTTAAAGAGGTAAAAGGATCGATTGTTTTGATATAATTCGAAATGAACAAAGTTAGTTATTCAAGATATGAAGAGTGGTTTTATAAAAAATATCGGTTTCTTAAAACAGATTTTGGATTGTACTTTACATGGGTAAGAAATTGGAAAGTTCCCTTAAATCGGGATTGTTTATTGGGAGGAATTGAAAAGGGAAACTTATAAAACATATATTCCCCTATCAAATAAAGATGAAATGATATGGATAATTTATTTTGGATCATATAAACAGAATATAAAATAATTATATAAAAATAAATAAGATTTACATTGGTGTAAAGAGAGAGAAAGTATAACCCAAATGAAAAATGGAGGTTCGGGAAGAAACCCTTACCTTATGTCTGAAAGCGTTCTACACATGTTCTTAACATCCTGGATAATGAGATTAGATTAATTAATAATTTAATTCAAAACCAATCCAACATTTATTCGATTTATTATATTTTTATTAAGGTCATTTTTCTCCTTTTGATGAGTTATAAGATTCGGTTTTGTCATTTGGGAGTGTTCGTTTCCTTGGATTTCATGATTGGTTCACTTGTATACCTGTGAAAAAGATCATATAAAATGAGAATAGTTATCCAGAATTGAAATTATATGTTATTAATGAAAATATAAAATATTAAATGTTTATATAATTTATTTTATTATTTTGGGTGAGGATAAATCATTAGATAAGTCTTTAGTGATAATCATTTATATTATTTTGGTGGTTTTTTGATCATCGCAAACTAGAATTGTCTCATTAATTAATAATATGTATATATATTGGTTAAAAAAAATTAAAAATATTTAATAAATATATTATAATATTTTTAACAATAAAAATGGTTTTATGACCATCCTTTAAGGAGTAATTGAAGAACGAAAACACATTGTCCATTAAGGTGGTAAATCAGCACCTCACGGATGATGTTTTCATTTTTTAATAAAAGGAATAGGAGAAGAAACTAAAAAGTGTATTTTACATTGAAATAATAAAATTAAAGTATATATAAGATACTGTAGTTATCATGCATGTTTTTAATGAGTAGGCGAGGATAGTATAAGAAAAGAAAAGGAAGTGAAAATAAAATAAAGAACCTAAAGAGGATTGTATCTCTTGAATTCTTCTCATTGAGAATCTCCTTAGGGAAATTGTTTTTGATATTTTGTTGACAATAAAGGATCTTGGATATGGTTAAGAGGATATGGAGAGGTATTAGGTATAAATTGGAAAATATTAAAGTTTTTAGAAATGTGAGGGGAAGAGGTGGTGAGCAGTGGTATTTATAGTGGAGGAGAGGGGTGTTTTTTTTATTATTTTATTCATTAGTTTATTATTTTGGATTAAGACTTTGAATAGTTTTAATTCCCATGAATAAATATAGTAAATGGGGCATTATATTTCTATATTATGGCCACTTAAATTTTATATGACTTGTCCATGACTCAAAAATTCATTTATTTGTTAAATACCGTAAATTACCGTATTTCACTATTCACCAAAATTTCAAATTTTTTAGAAAAATCCCAAAAAACCACCCTAACCATATTTTATGTGTATACTTTAACAATTAACTCCATTTTATGAAAATAATTTTATAAATATGTTAAATCTAATTTTTAATTAAAATCATCATTTATTCAAAAATACAAATATTTAAATTTAACTCATTTATGACACTTTCAAAAATTAATTAAGGTATCATAAAATTATCTTATAGTCATAAGACAAAAAATATTAATTTATGAATCTATTTTATGAAAATAAATTTTATTTTAAATAATTATTTTAATTATAAAACTCTGAATAAACATTTATGTTTCACAAAAATATTAATAGTTAATTTATCATTTTAAACCATTTATTTACTTATTCCATTTTATAAATATATCAAATTTTCTTTAATAATATACCAAAATTTCATGTAAAATTATTTAGGTGATATATAATTTAAATCATAAATAGACTTTTAATATAATGAAACTGATAGTTTAATAAAAACTGGTATTTTTCACTATTCACTAGAGAACAAATATTTTTAGAAAATTTCCGAAATTTCACCCTGTGATAATTTTGAAATTCCACTTTTGAAAATGAAGTTTATTTTTTCAATAGAATTTATAAAATTATTAAAATTTATTTTTAAAACAAGTGTGTCATTAAAGGTGGTAAAACTGCCTTTAGAAAAAATATATACTTTTAATGCGTAAAATTGGATTCATTCTTATCTTATGCATATAAAATAATTTGGATAAATTTAAAACCATTTGATTAAATATATAATAAATAAATATTATAATTTAGTTAGTATTATTGATTCCCACCAATTTAGCAGTTAGGATATAACTATCATTTTAAAATAATGATATTTAATTGCATATCAATGTTCGCTTAAACTTGGTGTTATGTGAAGACTATGACATCAAAGAAATTAAATTTAAAAAGTAACTTACCATAAAATCCTGAGGTGTTACAATTTACCCTCCTTCAATAAATTTATTCCCCATAATTTAAAATTGTACTTCGAAAATCAAAGCTTGATACTTCAAAATTCTTTTGTGGGAAACCCGTACCAGAAGTAGGGTTAATAAATATCCTCTTAAGAGTAGGGAAAGGTAAATGCAGATCATACCATAAAACTAATTATTCAAATAGGATAACATTAGTACATAGTGGAAGTATGTACAGAGAATTTCTGATGGAGAGTTTTAGATAATATCGTCATTAGAAATTTAACTATCATAAAGCCATAAATTTGTGATCGGTTAAAAGAACTTTGATTTCTTGAAAGAAAAGTAAAAAAATAATGTTTTCTTCCATATTATTTTTCTACAGTTGATGGATTCTTTTAATACTCATACAATCTCCAGATAAAATAATCATATTTTATTACTTTCTATTTCATAATCATATTCTCATCCTTTGGTTATGCTTCGATATATTTTCACATCATCCATTACATGTGTAAATGAATGATCAAGGTGAATTTTTTATGCCTGATGATATTTTAAGGAATCATATGGTACTTAAGTTATTCTTTAGACCATTAAATGTTTACTAAAACCAAGACAATTAGCATATGTTATTAATGAAGAATAATTTCCAAAGTTTAACTTGATCTATTCCACAAGTAGTTAATCTTACGACTCGTCTAATTTTTTTTCCCACATTCAACAAAAAAAAATTGATGGAAGGTCACTAAATTTCCAAAACCAACTTAACATGATATTCCCCAAATAATTTATCTTTTATTGTCACATACCAAATATATGAATACCATAATATCCATTAAACCTATATGAAACATGCATTCTTCCCATAATAAAATCTCAAGTTTTTGAATATATTCCTTAAATCCACACATCAAATAATTATAGCATAACACAAACCATCAAATAACTACCATATTTATTTTCACTAATACTACCTTATAACTATATATTTATTATTATCTCAATATCAGTAACATATTTAGGGTTATCTTTACCAAGTAATGTTTCTTCAAGAAGATCAACTTACTACAGAATCACTTCTCAGGATAACTGATGTTATTCATCACATGCTTCAAAATCCTTAAAAAAGAAGTATTATAGTACAATACTTATATATACCAGGATTCTTATAGTCAAATAATTATTGATAAAATACTCAAATAACATAATTATTGAATCCAAACCCAAGCATATTACTCTTCTTCTATGGTAGTAGCATAAGCTTGACCGTGATCCATTATCTTCTTTTTGTGTATATTCTTTTGATGCTTGAGACATTGATTTGGGTAGTATCTCATATCCTTGAAATTAAAGTACTAAACATTAGAAAATTCTATACTTTCCTTGTAACCTTGAGCATAGAGGTCTTTTTTCATACTTGAAGAAAACTCATTTTCCTATCAATAATATACCAAGGTGTTTCCTACCACAATTATCACATATAGAAAATATTTCTTTACCGTGTTCCCTTTATCAATATTTTTCCTAACTTTCCTCATATTCTCTTACTTCCCTTTAAATCCATAATATATTAATAATTCTTTCTCTATCTTATTATAACATGATATTATTTTTTTCATATGATGAGAATATGTGGGAGGCTACTTCCCTTTGAAATACTATCTTAAACCCATCAAATAAATGATCATTCTTACTCTTTGTGTTATGTGCATCAATTATGTTCTCATTAATTCCACTATGATTCATTTATAAATAATTTAATACACAATATAAGATCATAATATTATGAAACCTAATGTATAATCCCAAAACTAGTAAAATAATTGACATTAAATAAAAAAATTATGTGTAGATAATCTCATAATCATAAACACGATTTCATTGGGGAAATATTTAATATTAAATCCTTTATAATGTTTTGTAAATAATATTTTATTTACCCTAATAATATCCCCATGAGTGTAAAATTAGGTGTGAAGTAAGTTCTATTTTCATGTACCAGGTTATGTAGAGTCAGGTCTGATGCACCTTGTCAGAGTGGTTACCCCAAGGTACATTTGTTCCAAAACCACATCCACTTATAGTATCCAGATAGGGATGTATTTCTAGGAAGACCCACATAATCTCTAAATTAACAAAACTATAGTATGTTCTTATGTTATTATCATCAAAGTCTATCTTTGGGTTATGTTCCCTAATATATGTTTTCTAAATCTAGTTTCCAAGGTTTCTACCAAACATGCTCTAATACTAACTATAAAGACCCCAACCCTAGTGACATGGAGCCGGTGCCTTAATTTATTACATTGGTACTATGAAAACGTGTTCACATCCCAAATGAATGAATAGTTTAGTATCATTGTAAATGATATATATACAAAATTTTTACATTACAACTTGAAATGAAATATAATATAGAAACTCCAATGGAAATGCCCATAAACTCCTAGATTATCCCTTCAAGTCATTCAAAATATAAATATTCATATCTTTGGAAAAAAACAAAACATAATAAAGGAGTGAGATCAGATGAACAGTAAGTGTAATCAATACAGTGGAAGCTATCATAAATAAACATAAGTAATAATTCATGTTAATAAATAAAAACTCATGCCATTAAAATATAAACTTGAGCATAATATGGAAAGACTAAAATATGATTAAATAATTCCATAAATAATCATGTGACAAAGAATAATAACCATGGATATTCTACTAGTCAAATAATCCTATGGACTATCAATTACCAATATCATATTGATGGAATGCATAATATTAGACATCATAAACATATCTTCAAGGCTTCAACTAAGACACCATACATAAATGGGTAGAAACCCAGTCTAGTTTTTCCCATGAGACCTACCAATGCATAAAGAGGATATATAAGGCCTCAACCATCACTTAATAAGTCCAATACAATCATCATATGAAAAGGGTTAAGCATAACATAAACATTCATATTTAAAAACTAGCATATGAAATATGAATACTTCAACCATAAACCATGAATAGCATATCAACGGTCAAACTGATCATAAACCATTTAATAAATTATGTTATATGGTATCATAATAGGTTAACCTATATAAATCATAAAATCTAAAAAGGGGTTTATAATTAGATATAACTACTCGAATAAAACAATTAATAAATTCTTGAGAGAAATACCCTTTTTACTTTGGAAAGAAGAGTTATTTTGGAAAAACATTTTTATTTTTCATAAAATCATATAGTAAGAATGTATATACCATAAAATAAAATTTAAGGACAATTTAATTATTTTTGGTTCATAAATTAGGTCCAACTGAAGTGAACATATATAAAAAAAGTTTTTAAAAAACTTTAGAAATGGGACACTTCAGTGTGGTTTGAGGGAAAATCTAAAAAAATATTTAAAGCGGTCAAAGGATTAATTTGTTGCATAAAACCATAAATGAAAAAAGTTAGTTATTAATGATATGGATAGTTATTTAATAAAAATATTGTGGTCTTAAAAAATATTATGTAGTGTACTTGAAAATAAGTAATAAATTAGAAAGTTCCCTTAAATTGGGCTTGCTTGTTAGGGGGAATTGAAAAGGGAAACTTATAAAATATGTATTTCTCTATAAAAGAAAGATGAACTGATCCTGATATATTATTTTGGAACATTTAAATATAATATATAACAATTCTATAAAAATAAATAAGATTTAATTTGGTGTAAATAGAGAGAAATCATAACCCAAATGAAAAAACAGAGATTCAGGAAGAAACCCTTACCTTATGGTCAAAAGAATTCTGTACTTATTCTTAACATCCCAGATAATGAAATTAGACTCATTAATAATTTAATTAATAAACTATTTAACATTTTTTATTTATTATATTTTTATTAAGTTCATTTTTGGCCTTTTTATGAGTTATAAGATTCAATTTTATCGTTCAAGAGTGTTTGTTTCCTTGGATTTTGTGATTGGTTCACTTGTATACATATGAAAAAGATCATTTAAAATGGGAATAATTATCAAGAATTAAAATTATATTTTATTAATTAACATACATAATATTAAATTTTTATATAATTTATTTTGTTATTTTGGGTGAGGATAAATCATTAGATAATATGTTAGTGATAATAGTTTAGATTATTTTGGTGGTTTTTTTATCATCACAAAATAGTTTTATCTCATTAATTAATATTATGTATATATACTGGTACCATAACATTAAATAAGATTTCATACATTTAGTATAATTTTTTTAACCATATAAATGGTTTTATGACCATAATTAAATGCGGAATTTAAAAATGAAAACACAACGTCCACAAAGGCGGTAAATCAGCACCTCACAGACAATGTTTTCATTTTTAGAATAAAACGAAGAGGGGAAGAAACTTGATGGTGTATTTTTGATTGACAAAATAAAATTCCCGTATATATAAGATATTGGAGTTATCATGCATGTTTGGAAAGAGGAGGTGAGGAGATTATAAAAAAATAAAAAGAATTAAAAAGAAAATAAAGAAGCGAATGAGGATTTTCCCCTTGAATTCTTCTCATTGGAAACCTCCTTAGTGAAAATAGTTTTGGTCTTTAGTTGAAAAAAAAGGATCCTAGAAATGGGGGAAGTATAGGTATAGTTATTGGGTATAAATTGGACAATATTTTAGTCTTTTAAAGTTTTATTATAAGATTTGGTGATGGGTTGTATTTATAGAGGAGGAGAGGGGTGTTTTTTTATTACTTTATTCATTTGTTTATTATTTTGGCTTAAAGCTAACAACAGTTTTGATTCCCATGACTAAATAATGTATATAGGGGTAGAAATTTCTATATTATAAACACTTACATTATATATGACTCATCCATGACTCAAAAATTCATTTATTTGTTAAATACCATAAATTACGATATGTCACTATTCACCAAAATTTCAGTTATTTTAGAAAAATCCCAAAAATTCTTTCTAACCAATTTTAAATGTGTATAATTCAAAAATGAACTCCATTTTAGGACAATAATTTTCTGAATTTTATAAATTTAAATTTCAATTAAAATCACTATTTATTCGAAAAATACTGATTTTTAAATTATAACTCATTTATGACACTTTAAAAAATTAATTAAGGTCTCATAAAATTATATTATAATCATAAGAAAAAAATATTACTTATGAATCTATTTCATGAAAATAAATTTTCTTTTAAATAATTATTTTAATTATAAAATTGTGAATAAACATTTATGTTTCACAAAAATATTAATATTTAATTTATCATTTTTTTATAAAATCATTTACTTATTCTATGATATAAATATATTATATTATCATTCATAAGATACCTAAATTTTATTTGTAATCACATAGTTGATATCTAATTCAAATCATAAATTTACTTTTAATATAACAAATTGACAGTTTTATAAAAATTGGTATTTTTACTATTCACTAGAAAATAAATATGTTCAAAAAATTAAAAAAAAATCACGCTATGATAATTTTGAAATTTCTATTTTTAAAAATGAAGTCTATTTTGTTCAATAGAATTTATAAAATTGTCAAAAATTATTTTTAAAACAAGCGTACCATTAAAGGTGGTAAAACTTTCTTTAGAAAATATGTATCCTTTTAATGCTTATAATTGGATTTATTATTATCTTATGCATATAAAATCATTTTAAGGAATGTAAAACCATTTAATTAAATATAAAATACAAAAATTTTATAATTTGGTTAATACAATTCATTCCCACCAATTTAATGGCAAGGTTATAATGATCATTTTAAAATAATGATATTTAATTGTATATCATTGTTCACTTAAGCTTGGTGTTGTGTGAAAACTATGATATTGAAGAAATTAAATTTAAAAATATAAATACCATAAAATATAGTGGTGTTAAATTTTACCCTCCAATAAATTACATCCTCACATTGCGAAATTGTAATTCAAAAAACAAAGTTTGATACTTCAATTTTTTTGTTAGAAACCCACATGAAAAATAGGGTTAATAAAATATCCTCTTAATAAAAGGGTTATGGAAATTTAGAGGTTACCACAAAATTAGGTATTCTAATAGGATAAAATTAGTGAAAAGTGAAAATATGGACTTGGAAGTTCTTATGGAGAGTTATTGAGAACATGGTCATTAGAAAGGTAACCATAACAAAACCGTAAATTTGTGATCGATTAAAAAACCTTTGATTTCTTAGAAAGAAAAGTAAATAGATAATGTTTTTCTACCAAAATATTTTTCCTAGAGTTGAGGTATTATTTTAATATTCATATAAACATATGAGAAAATAAACATACTTGATTACTTTCCCTGTCATAAGCATAATCTCATCCTTTGGTTATACTTCAATCTATTTTCACTTCATCCATTAAACCTGGAAATGAATGTTCAAGATGAATTTTTTATTCCTGAATCAATTTTAACAAATCTTACGGTCCTTAAGTCATTCCTTAGACCTTTAAATTTGTACTAAAAACAATATGGTTAGCATATGTTATTAATGAACAGTAATTTCCAAAGTTTAATTTTATCCATTCCTTAAGTAGTTAATCTTAAGACTCATCTAAAACATGTATGTCCACATTCAATGGACAAAAATTTAAAAGGTTTCTAAATTTTTCAAATCAATTTAACATAAGATTACCCAAATAATATATCATTTATTATCACATACCAAATATATTAATTCTATAATATTCTTTAAACCTTTATGAAACATGAATTCTTCCTACAGTAAAATCTTAGGTTATTGAATATATTCCTTAAATCCAAACATTTAATAGTCTCAGTATAACATATACCATGAGAACACTAACCACCTTCATGGTCATTAATAATATCCCATAACTATCTAATTATTATTATCTCAACATAAATTATATATTTAGGGTTATCTTTCCAAAGTCATGTGTTCTCAATAAGATTAACTTACAATAGAATCAATTCTTTTGATTACTAGTGTTATTCATCACATGCTTCAAATTCCGTAAAGAATAAGTATTGTAGTACAATACTTATATATCTCATTATTCTTATAACCAAATCATTAGTGACAAAATACTCAAATATCATAATTCTAGAATCCAAACACAAGAATATTACTCTTCATCTAGGGTGGTATCATAAGTTTAACCATGATCCATTATCATCTTTTGTGTATATTCATTTAATGATTGAGACATTGATTTGTGTAGTGTACCATATCCTTGTAGTCGAATCACTAAAAATTAGAAAATTATTTCCTTTCCTTACAATCATGATAATTAAGGCCTTTTTCCCATACTTTAAGCAAACTCGTTTTACTATTAAGCATATACCAAGGTGTTCTCTTCCATACATATCACATTTGGGAAAATATTTCTTTACTTTATTCCCCTTATCAATATTTTTTCCAACTTTCCTATTCTTCTATTTCTTACCTTTTACGTTATAAGACTTGGACAAT
The DNA here is from genome assembly GCA_963277665.1 of Viscum album. NCBI lineage: Eukaryota > Viridiplantae > Streptophyta > Magnoliopsida > Santalales > Viscaceae > Viscum > Viscum album. Next base: position 971,069,043 of record OY728159.1, on the reverse strand, counting down.
TCTTTCACTATCTTTTTATAACATGATATTATTTCCTCATATGATGAGAATATTTTGGAGACTACTTCCCTTATAATGACTAGATTAAACCCATTGAAGAAACAATTATTCTTACTCTTTGGATTATTTTCATTGATTAGGTTATCACTTCTTCTGCTAGAGTTCATTTCTAAACAATGTAATACACTAGATTATATCATAAGTTTTACATTACAACTTGAAATGAAATACAATACATAAACTCCAATATAAACACCAATAATCTCCTAGATTATCCCTTCAATTCATTCATAATAAACCTCTTAATATCCTAAGGAAAAATAAAACATAAGAAATGGATGTTCTCAGATGCTCGTTAAGGGTAAGAAATACAAAAAAATATATCATAAATAAACATAAGTAATAATGCATGTTGAATAACTAAAAACTCGTGATATTAAAACATAAACTTGAGCATAATATAGAAAGAATAAAATATTATTAAATAATTCCATAAATAGTAACATGAGAAAGAATCAAAACCATGTATATTGTACTAGTTAAATAATCACATGTACTATAAATTACCAATATCATAATTAGGGAATGCATAATGTTGGACATCATAAACATATAGTCAAGGCTTTGACCAAGACACCATACATAAATGGGAAGAAATATGGTCTATTTTGTCCCATTAGACCAAATAATGCATCTAGGGGATATAGAGGTCCCCACCCATAACTTACTAAGTCCAATGCATTCCTCATATGAAATGGGTGAAACGTAACACAAACATTTGTATTGAAAAACTATCATACAAAATGTGAATACTTCAACCATAAACCATGAATAGTATATCCACAGTAAAACTAACCATAAAACCTTCAATAAAATATTTTATATGGAATCATAATATATCAACCTCTATAAATTATAAAATCAAACAAATGGTGTAGAAATTATAGAAATAATTTAATTAAACCATCATGAAATTCTTGAGAGAAATATTATTTTTACTTTGTAAAGAAGATTTATTTTGGAAAAAATATTTGTATATGTCATAAAATCATATTTTAAACATGTATATCCCATAAAACAAAATTGGAGGATAATAAAATTATGTTTGAGTCATAAATGAGGTCCAACTAAAGTGAATACATGTAAAAAATAGTTAAGAAAATTTAGAAATGGGCCACTTCAGCATGGTTTGAGGGAAAATATAAGTGTATTTAAAGTGTTCAAAGGCTTAATTGTTTACAGAAAACCAGAAATGAACAAATTTAGTTCTTAATTATATGAATAGTGATTTTATAAAAATAGGTAAGAAATTGAAAAGTTCCCTTAAATTGGGATTTCTTATCGGGAGGAATTGAAAAGGGAAACTTATAAAACATATATTTTCCCTTAAAAAAGATGAAATGATCTAGATACATGATTTTGGAACATATAAACATAATATATAATAAGTTTATAAAAATTAATAATATTTATATTTGTGTAAATAGAGAGAAAGTGTAACCGGAATGAAAAATGGAGGTTCGGGAAGAAACTCTTACCTTATGTTCGAAAGTGTTCTGCACTTATTCTTAAAGTTCTATATAATTACATTTAATTCATTAATAATTAAATTAATAACCTATTAAACATTTATTTTATTTATTTTATTTTTATTAAATTTGGTTTATAGCCTTTTTATGAGTTGTAATATTCAATTTCTTCATTGGGAGTGTTCGTTTCCTTAAATTTAATGATTGGTTCACTTGTATACTTATGAAAAAAGATCATGAAAAATGATAATATTTATCCATAATTAAAATTATATGTTATTAATTAAAATTCATAAGATTAAACGATTATATAATTCATTTGTTTATTTGGGGTGAGGATTAATCATTAGACATGACATTACTGATAATCGTTTTGATTAATTTGGTTGTTTTTTATCATCACGAACTAGTTTTGTCTCATTGATCGTACCATGATTCACTGCTTTATTTCACCCTTACACCACTGTTTTAAACTGGTTTTGTAATGAATATTCCTAATATAATAATAAATTCCACTTAAATTTTTATTTAATGAATTAATGTTTACTACTATTTAATAGGGTAATTTTACTTTTTTAAGTGTTTACATTGTAGGAGGGGATTCAGAGGGCCCATGATGGAAATCAAGCAAAACGGGCCAAACTGCGCAAGGGCCCAAGCATTTATGTGGACAGAAATATATATTGTGGATACTATGTGGATTGAATTGAGCTAAAAATTGTTGTATGAATGTTAAATTCTGTGGGATACATTTCTCTATAAGACCATGGAGCCCAATTCTCCCATTTAAAGTCCCATAATAGGCCCACAATGTGAAACAATTCTGGGCGAGCCAGATTAGACGACCCTTCTGTATTTGGGTCATAACTCGAGCCTCGAAGATCGAATTGGGCTGATTCCACCTCCCATGGACATCGAACGTTAAGGACCACCTCTGTACAGAATTTCAAGTCATTTTCATGCGTTTTGTTTAGCCCAAAACCATATAATTATGGAGTAAAAAGTCTTCCCTGAATAGTGACCTAGTCTCTTAGGCACTTGACTTCTTTTGTGAAAAGTATGATGTGTATGTCCATAAAAAAAAACCTCTCACCCCCATTATCCCATTTTTCAGGATCAGGGGTAAAGTTGAGTTCAATTTTAGATCTTCTTTCACCCATTTTAGTTCTCTTCTCCCTTATGTAATTCTAGGTTTCTTAGTGATCAACTATCGGGTGTCCATTGTTGTAATCTCAAGCTCCACATTTATAATCTTCATAAGGTAATTTAATTTCTAGGATTTTTGTCTATTGTTCTAAATTTTTAACTTCTAAATTTGTTTTTATTCTGGTATGATCAAATACAAATCAATGGAACAAGAATCCTCGTGCTTCAATGCATAATTCAGATCTTGTGATGATTTGAGTGTGTTTGCCTCTTTTCTCACCTCTTCTCTTTCATGAGTTTGATTTTGGATTGACTTTTTTGATGATATACAGAAGTTATAACCCATTAATATTCATGTTTTTTTATTGAGATAAATTTTTATAAAGACCCAAATATGGACATCTCATCATGTTGTTGATGTGATTCCTTGATTGAGTTCGGTTCTTACGTCGACATAGTTTTATTGATTATGAGCGGTCGCTGATAATAAATATCGTTGATCAATCAAATACTAGGTGGTAATATAGTAAGAAATCACATAATAATGGTTTCAGTGGGTATAAAATCAATTAATCAATGATCCTTCACATTCCCTTGAGAGCGATGATGGATTGAGCATCAAGGGACACTTACCCGAGTAGATCACAATTTCTCCATCCAGTTTCTCTCACTTAGTAGTATAGTTTCAATTGCTATTTTAAAATAATAGAATCCCCAACCACTTAATTTAATTTCAATTTTTTTAGCATAATCATAACCTTATTTTGAAATTAGTGATCTAAGGCTCCATCAAGAGATGACCTAGGGTTCCTGCTATACTGTATAAATTCTAGTAAAAACTTAAACTCTAATTTGACGCGCTCGACAACGCGATCACTCATTAATTAATATTATGTATATATAATAGTTATAGAACATTAAATAAGATTTAATACATATATTATAATATTTTTTAACCCTAAAAATGTTTTTATGACCAGCCTTGAAGGCGGAATTGAAAAATTAAAACACGTAGTCCACAAAGGCGATAAATCAGCACCTCACAAATGATGTTTTAATTTTTAGAATAAAAGGAAGAGGAGAAGAAACATGATGATTTATTTTCCATTTACATAATAAAATTATAGTATATATAAGATAATATATTTATCACGCATATTTTTTAAGATGATGTTATGATATTATAATAATATAAAAGGAAGTGAAAAGAAAATGATGAAGTGAAAGAGGATTTTACCTTTTGAATTCTTCTCCTTAAGAACCTCCTTAGGGAAATTAGTTTGGGTATTTTGTTGAGATCAAAGTATTCTATATAAGGGGGTAGAATATGTAGAGGTAGTTGGTATAAATTTGAAAAGATTCAAGGATTTGGAAGTGTGAGGAGAAGAGGTGGTGAGATGTGGCATTTATAGTGGAGGAGTGGGGTGTTTATTTATTATTTTATTCATTAGTTTATTATTTTGGATCAAGAATATGAATATTTTTTTATTAAAATGAATACATACAGTAAATATAGATGTATTTTTAAATATTATGTCCATTTACATCATCGATGACTCATCCATGACTCAAAAATTCATTTATTTGTTAAATACCACAAATTATTGTATTTCACTATTTTCCAAAATTTTAACTATTTTAGAAAATTACAAAAATTTAACCATAACCATTTTTATATATTTATAATTCAAAAATGAACTCTATTTTATGAAAATAATTTTCTAAATATGACAAATTTTAATTTTAATTAAAATCATCATTTATTCAAAAAATACAGATTTTTAATTTTTAACAGATTTATGACACTTTCAAAAATTAATTAAGGCCTTATAAAATTATCTTATAATTATAAGAAAAAAATGTATTCATTTATGAATATATTTCATGAAAATAAATTTTCATTTAAATAATTGTTTTAATTGTAAAATTTTGAATAATCATTTATGTTTCACAAATATATTAATAGTTCATTTATTATTTTTTAAAACAGTTGTTTACTTATTCCATGATATAAATATATTATATTTTCAGTAATAAGGTACCTAAATTTTATTTATAATTTAATAGGTGATTTATAATTAAAATCATTAATATGATTTTAATATAACGAAATTGACAGTATAATAAAAATTTGTATTTTTCACTATTCACTGGAAAATAAATATTTTTAGAAAATTACCAAAACTAAACCCTAAGATAATTTTAAAATTCAACTTTTAAAAATAAAGTTTATTTTTTTCAATATAATTTATTAAAGTTTTAAAATTTATTTTTAAAATAAGTGCAGTGATAAAGGTGGTAATACTACCTTTCAAAAAAATATAGCCTTTTAATGTATAAAATTTGATTCATTATCTTATGCATATAAAATAATTTTTATTAATTTAAAAATATTTTATTAAATATATAATATATAAATTTTATAATTTGGTTAATACTATTCATTCACACTAATTTAACATCTATGTTATAATGGTAATTTGATATTTAATTTTATATCATTGTTCGCCTAAGATTGGTGTTGTGTGAAAACTATGACGTTGAAGAAATTAAATTTAAAATGAGACATACCACGAAATCTTGGGGTGTTGCATGTTAGTTTTCCCATATCTGTGTGTATAGGTCTATAATGGATTGTGGTAATTTCGCACACATGTATTGTGGAATATAGCATCTAAAGGATTATTATAGGTATAATGTTAATAAGATATGATGGCTTGAGGTACTTTCTAGGTGTATGGGTTGTAATGGATTAAGGTATAATACCTGATATATGATACATGTCATACAGGCTATGGTGGATCCTAGAAACTACCTGGTTACTATATATGTATATGTGGATGGGATGATGTGAAGATGTGATGATGTGATGCATGAGGTGCATACTGGGATGCCTTTTCTAGGTGTCTTCAGGGTGGCTTACTTTTGGAGAGAGATGGATCAGGACGTGCGATGTTGGGGCGGAGCAACAAACTAGTGGGGAATTAAGATCGGGGCACCCTTGAAGTTAATTATTATATTATATTATCTCTTTTATGTGATACTTGTTGAGAGTTATCCATGGAGAGGCTGGGAACGTAGTATACCTTTTTAGGTGACGAGTTAGTTTCACTGTTGTTAACTATACTTTAGCATGATTTCTTTATCTTTTACACAAGTGGATCCATGGAGGATCCTACTGAGTATAATTTTATGCTCACCCTGCATATATATAAAATATTTTTCAGGTTAGCTAGAGTGGGTTAGATATTGGGTTGGATATTACTAGCTCATGGTTTAGCAAGATCTGTTTGGGATTCATGGTCATTTTTGTCTTTATTTTTTGGTACTTTTAGTTTCTTTTCAATTGTTATAGTACTGTATGGCATTACATGTTTTCACTTGGGATTTATATATATATATATATATGAGCATGTGTTTCTTGATTTATTATTATTATCTCTATCTTCCACATGTTTCTCTTAGAGGGTAATTCCTCTCATGCATGTTTATTATACCCTTCATTCTAGTCACAAACCTAGTGCCCATAGGAGGCAGGACTTCGGCTATCACTATTTCTCTTCCCTCAATGTGGTATCTCTATGGTAAGGGGGTCATGATAGGAAATATCATTGTATTTTCTTGTCATTGAGATGAAAATGCAAGACTTTATCATTGGGGTGGACTGGATGGTGTTGTACAGGTACCATATTCACAATTATAGTTGATGGTACCTTTTTATTTCAATAGATGAAAAAATATACACTTTATTAGAATATTGGGATTTTAATTTATTAAATGTTAGTATAATTTTTAATAAATTGGTTCTATTTCCTATAAGTTGTAAATACTAGTTCTTGAATATATGGATGTAAGTGATGATACTAAACTTTTAGAAGTTTTATATAGATATTTCACTGTATTTCTTAAGGAATATTTTTGAATTACCTCCAAAATTTTATGTCGAGTATTATATTTATATTTCTCTTGTAACAAACATAAAATCCTTATAATGTAATTTCATAAAAAAAGTATAGTTACAGGGTCTATAGTTGGATAATAATGAGTATAAATGGTTTATCTAACTCAATGTTTCATTTTGGGAATCATCGGTGTTATTTACTAGTAAATATAGTGATAGATTACATTTATATATTTAATTTTGAAGGAAAAATTATGTAATTATGAAAAAATAACTTTTACCTTTTACTTATTATCTATTTTATCATCTAATATGATCCCAATGATTTTCTAAGATTGATCAATTACTAGGATATCACTAGTTAATGGAAAGAGAATAAGATATTCCAAAAGAAACTTTTCGAAGTTGTTATAGGCATCAATACTTCCTATTCTATAATGACAAATTCATTTATATATTTCTAGGAATTGATTAATTATATCATTTGAAAATATATTGATATCTTTTTTAGAGGTTTTTTTAATGATATATAAATTTATTCAGGATAAATTTTGATCATGGAAAACACTTATAAATCATTCCAAATACTTTTCATGATTGTCATTTAAATTTTAGATTCAATGAATGATACTTTTTAATATAATAAGTAAAGTTTGTAGAGAATATTGACTATAATAATGTAATATATATGGATCCTAAAAGTGTTTAATTCATAATTTTTTTGGAGAGGCCCAAGATTTTCCTTAAAATCTATAACTTGGGTCATTTGATTGGTACTTCCAAAGACATAATTAAGATTTATTTAAAGTGGTGTCACCTATGATAATATTGATCAATAAGAGTTTTATATTTGAATAGAGTGAAAGAGTAATTAGGTAGGGTTAACTAAGTTCCATTTTTAATATTCCAAAAATAGGGAGATAATTTTTTTTGTATATTGCGACGCTTTTATAGCTGTCTTGGGTAGTGTACTCATGTAATGAGAAAATATATTGGAATATGGATAAATAAAATTAAAAAATTATTAAAAGTACTACCATACATGTGATGTATAGTTGGTTGTGGAAATTAATTCTTTGAATAACTTGATGAAATAATTTTTTATGAGATATTCATGGTTTACTTTGACTAAAAAGATTTTAAAGTATATATTATCATGGTGGTATTTAAATTTGAGACACCAAAAGAGGGTTAAATATTTATATAAATTTGATTTTATACTCCTATATACACCTTGGAAATATAATATCATGGTTAATGCCTTGAATATAATGACTAAAAGACATTTAACTAACATAAATAAAAAATTTTGGTAGTTTATAGGTATGTGAAATTATTTTTACTTTGATGTGTATGAGAAGATAGATAATGTGATGTTTTCAAGTATATACATATTTTTTATGATTTTTGAGTGATTAAAAGAAGGGGGTTTATTTGATCTCAAGTATAAATATATATGAGATGTATTGTGTATAAGGGATACTATTGATGTTTGGATCTTATCACCGTATTTGAATCCATATTTATAAAACCAAGGGTTATTCTTCAGATTTGAGAAAATAATTTATGGAATATTTTTACCATTCAAGTTTATTGGTACATCGTTGAGTTAGAAATATGTAACATGATATTAGGCAATATTATTGGTGGCCCAGAATATAAAATGAAGTAGTTAAATTCCATTCAATTCATCTAGTTTGTTATTAGGTAAAGGAAAATAATCAATGACCATTAGTCTTTTTTCAACCATTATTTACATATATGTGGAAATAATAGGGAATTTCAATTGACCTCTTAATTGGGTTACCATGATAACCATAGAAATATGTTTTATTTTGGTGGTGTTAGATCGAATTATGATTCCTACACATTTTTTTCTCTTAAATAAATTTATTCATTTTAATATCATGATAATTATTATATTAAATATTTTTAATGGATACATGGAGTTCATAAGTCCTTCCTTAAATACATGTTTTGATTATGTTTCTATGTGTGCATAAACTAGGAGTTACGGGAAGACCATATTTCATTATTAGAATTTGGTTAAAATATAAACTATCATTCTGAGATTCATATATAATCATCTGAATCATTTTATGGTATTTTTTTTAATCAACATTGTGTCGGATCGTGATGGGAAAAGGGAATTTTGGGCCTTTTTTTGTTGTAGATGATGGTATATTAGATTTAGTTGATTTAGAAACATATGGTAATATCCAAAAGTTTACAAAAGTATTATATTCATTTATAATTAAAACCCTTGGAATTTTATATAAATGATCATATCTTATTATATAGGGAATGTTGATGTTATTGATAAAATTAGTTAAATGTATTATTGGTTGTAATTTACACTATAGTATGATAAGATTCATAACATCATTTTCATTTCTAAGTTGAGAAGATACAAATACGACCAATATCATGTTCTACGATGAGATGTAGTTGACTTATAACCAGATATGTTTTTTTAGAATCTATTAAAAATTATAAACAAAAAATAATTGATATTTAGGGAAAATAATATTACTTTAGTTCAGGTGTTGTGAAAATAGATCAAAGTTCAACAAGAAAAATCAGATAGGGAATCTAATTAGTAGTGTTACTTGTTATAATTTTTGTGGATAAAGAAGTTGAGTATCTTTTTAAGGGTGTAAATTTATATGGTGAAGAGAATTATAACATCTATATTTTAATATTTATGTAATTATTTAAATTTTATGAAAATATTTAGAGAAATATCATAATTATTTATTTTAATTGATTATCAATGAGTATTTAGTTATTTTATTTAGTTTATATTATTATACTAAAGATAATTTTTTAGTGTGTAATGGTAGAGAATTGTTTTGTTCAAAGGTGGTATTAGAGAATTTAAATGGGGGTTTAAATAGTGAATTGTAAAATAGAATTTTATATGATTCATCATGGTTAATTTTACAAAAATTAACAGGTAAGCTTGATCTATAAAAAAAATTTATGCATTGAATAATTAAGATGGAGAAACAAAAGTGTTGTGTAAATTAAGATGTATCCCATTCTAATATTCTCAAAACTCTCATGTGATATTCCTTCACTCCTCATATTTTTCTTATGTAATTTTATGAGTGGTCAACAAACTAATAGATGGTTAATAAAATGGGTATTTTAAACTAAAAAATTTAGGCAAGTACAATATTAATATTCATAATTTTAAGAGTGATTAATTAAATAAAGTATGGGTTATCCATTTAAAATGAAACTTGATTTTCTATTATTACACAGTGGGATTCCAATGTAATAAAACCCATATTTTCTAATTCTCAATTTTGAGATAGTGTCGTCTTGTTTTCAACATTAAAAATATGGTTATTCTAAATGGTACAAGTGAAATGTCACCTTATATAATTTTTTACATTAATATTTTCTCCTAATAATTATTGATATAGTGAGTGACATTAGTTTCATGCTATATTGCATGGGTGTCTGGTCACTTTTTAGATCTCGTGAACTCCACTACCCAAGAGTTCCATGGTTTTCATTCCAAAAGGGCATGGAGTTGTTCTTTGAAAGTGTAGGTTTTATTTATATGGGTTATGAACATGGATTAATTTTAATACTTTAATGGTATGGTTTGGTGGATTGTCTAGATAGATAAGGTTATTAATTAATTAAATTAAAAATTACCATATAACTTCTCCATATAGGTGCCTTTAGTATATTATTTTATTATGGATAATCCAAATATGAATAATTGATTTTTTAAAAATACTGATAATTTCATGATGCCGAGTTTTAAATAAATCACCATCATAGGATTTAAATCATTATTATTAACAATTCATTATTTTTTAATAAAAATTAGGATTTTATCATCTATCATGGTTTTTAATAAAAAGGGGGATTTTTAATGGAATGGTTCTATTTGATTTCTAAATGATGAATTTAATAAATTATTTCCAATGCGTGAGTTGTGTTGAAATGTTTATAAGAAAATTTATTAGAAATAAGGATTTAAATAAAATGATTCATTAAAATTTATGTTTTAAAAAAAATATCTTCAAGGTGTATTTTTGAAATAATTTAGAATTTTATTTCATAGTGAAAATTAATATCAATATATTTTTCTGTAAAAACATACATACCGTTTTCATGGTTTATGAGGAATGGATATAGTATAGATATTAAAGGCTAGATTAACAGTACATGAATAAGTCTATAGGCCCAAGCATAGTATTCTTCAACTCTATATTATTGGTAATGTGATATTCTAAGTGTAGGTATATATATGAGTGGTGATTTATTCGTGTGATAGGTTTGTTAGACAATGACTCATTTCAATCGAGACTCAATGACTGACTAATGTATTTTCCTTTTTGCTCAAGATAAGACTAATAACTATTTTATATACATATCTGATAAACAATGGGTTTTATTTTGGAAATTTGACGTGATTTCTAGCATGGTTTTAGATAAAATTATGGGTGTCCATAATGTTGGTTTTTAATAAAAATTGTGAGTTTTCTAAAATGGTTTTCTTAAAGTGAAACTTCATGATTTTTAATTTTTTTAATATTATTTTAAAAATGATATTTATAATGCAAGGTACGGATAAATCTTGGTTTTAAATGGGTTTTAAAAAGTCACATATATAAAAATGGATTGTTTTAATCTTTTTATTGACACTGAATATTAATATTACTCATGTATGAGAGCTTATGGGACACTTTTTAGAAATTTTATAGAGTTTTATACTTACCCCCACATGTACAACTTGGGGTATATGTATATTTTATTTATCATAATAAAAGTAAAATCGATATTTTTTTTATTAGAGACCAACCATAAATCCATGGATGGATACATGGTGATGAACTTAGTGGATAATGTTTCATATATGGTGTTTAGTTACTTTTTCTCCTTTTATTAGTTTTTTATGAATGGTTTGGTTATCAAATTATTATTTTTATTTTTGTATTGGGTATTTTGGTTAAAGTAAAAACATTATATAATGTATTTTTTATCATTAATAACTATTTTCCAACCTCTGTTAATTGGGTTATGTACTTCATTCATGTTGTGTTCCAACTCAAGTTTCGAGATTAAGGGATCCATATTGGTTATTTATATATTTTAATAAATATTATATTTTAAGAAAAACATTTTATGTTGTTTTCTTAATAGTTTATATTATTTACTATGAAAATCAAATTTACATTCAATCATAAAGAACCTCATGTATCCCATCAGAGGGGCAATTAGAACTGTTATAAATAGATGAAAAATATGTGTGTACCTCCTTAATTAGATACATAATACATATATTTTATTTATGATTTAGATGATTTATCTTATATTTATAATTTTAGCTATCAATAAGATCTTCATAATTAAAATAATAAACTTTATTAACTGTTTTACCTTTTCTCTTACAATCACCCCTTTTCAAAAAAAATATTTTAAATTTATCCTTTTCTTACAATAGAAGAAATTTTGGTTTGAGATATCCATATTTCATTAATTTATTTCATATAAATTATTCTAAATTCCCACCATTATTTATAAAATTCATGGAATTATTTTTAAAACCTATTATTTTATACATATTATTGAACTAGTTATCCATGTAATCTAATTAATAGTAAAAATTATTATTATAATTTCCTTCATTAGAAGAATCAAAAATCTTATTTTATTTTTTCATCTTTAGAAGGATTAAATTTGAGTGCATAATTTTACTTTTTATATAACTTGAAATTATAATATTTAGGTTGTACTTCATCTTGATACATAATCAAGGTTATAATCAAAATTTTCATTTTCAAGTTCATGATTGGTGTATATTATTTAATAATTGTAGCTATTCAACTAAAATTAAAAACAAAACTCTCAAAATTTCTAAAGATTAATTTAATTCATTAATTGAAAACATAATTCAGAAACATTATTATTAACATCAGTAATCCTTCCATTTATTTGATTAACATTTTTTGGTTACATTAGGGAACTCAAGAGGGGGGTGAATTGAGTTCCTATAAAAATTTCTATTAAAAACTTTATTTGAAAAATCCCTAATTTAAAAACAAAACATGCCAGTTAATCAAAGTAGTAAATTTATAATATTTTGACTATTCAATTACTTTCTCAATAGATTTATTATTTAATAGTTATAGTAATATGATAAATTGATATAAATTTTAAATCTAATTTACTAAGGCAAAATATTTATAAATACCATCCAAGACTAACTATCAAAGTGAAACTTAGTTTTCTGAAATATGTGTTAAAATAGAGTAAACAAAATTTGAAAACACAACTGATTAAAACAAGAGGTTTAGTCTCAATATGAGACATAATACTCTCCACTTGGTGATCACTTTCCACCAATTTATATATATATATATATATATCATTGATTTGCACCTTAGATTAGGGTTTACACAATAGTATACAAACTATCCAGATCACAAGACCTCTACCACAGTACTTTGTGGGAACTAAAAATATCCAGGTCACATAGGACCTCTACCATAGTTCTAAGTGGGATATAACAGGTGTAAAAAGATGTTTGTGTGATTATATATTGTATCCTTAAGTTCAGTGCAAGAGACAGTGTGTGTTTAACAAACAGATGCACACACTGCTTGAAATGTAGTAAAAATGACCAATATAGAGAAATAAATAAATAGATAGAGTTTAGAAGGCTCTATGTGTTGTGAAATATAGATTTGGACTCTATGGATGTAGAAGATGTTAAGCCTGATTCCTCTTTTGGAAACAGACACTAAAAATAGTGTTGTGAAGCTTTGTGTTCTGGTTTTCTGGGAAGATGGGATTCTCATCCTTAGTGTTTGTTTTCTGCAAAGATGATTGAATCTTTGATTCACAACAATACTCATTTAGTTCATAGCTAGAAAGAATTAGAGTTCTTCATGTGTTATTCTTCTTGGTCTAGTATCTATGATCATGTGGTCTTTTCAGTTGTTATCTTCTTCTGTACAGCTCGTGCACCAAGCTTTCATTTTATTTTAGGTGTCTTGTGTTGGCCAACAAGGAGCATGTGGAGGTACCTCATACCTCGTACTATCCATTGACATAGTCATTAATTTTGTCTTCAAAAATAATTAATTCAATCAGTAGCATTAAAACACTCAAATATGACCATTAAATATAATTTTAAATGAAATTTAATTTAAACTGTCTGTCAGTGAATCCTCTATCGGTGAGTCATTCTATTAGTGAATCCTCTTATTGGTGAGTCCTTCCATTTGTTTCAGTGACTCATTATATCAAAAATTAATTTTGTTGGTATCTCCATGTTTCGTTGACTCATTTTTTTTCTATCGGCGAGTCATTCCTTCTATAGGTGTTTCATTTTTACTATCGGTGAGTCGTTTATCGGTGAGTTAGTTTGTACTTTCGGTGAGACATTTGTTTTGTTAGTGAGACATTTTTTTGTCAGTGAGATATTCCTTCCATATATGTCTCAATTGAACTGTCCATGATACATTTACTCTATCGGTATCAGTGAGTCAGTTTGTGTTGTCGGTGTCACACTTGTTCTTTCAGTGTTACTTTTGGTCTGTCGGTGAGTCAGACATAACTGTCGATGAGTAATTTTGTCTATCAGTGTCAGTGACTCATACTTAGTCAGTTTTCTATTTTAACTATCTTACAACTTGAATTTCAACATAATGTGTTAAATATATAATGTCACATAGATAGTTATAATTAAATATAACTAAACATTATTTAGTATAAATAAATATGATTTTAATGATTAAACATGATTTGTGATTATTAAAACCATAGAGGGTCCAACAATCTTCTATGGTTTAACAATCTCCCCCTTTTTGATGATCACAAATCATGGAATTATAAAGTAAAATTATTTGGTGATTAATATAATCATTTCACTTACTATATCTCATTACTAATTTTCTTAAAAAATAAAATTGCTCAAAAAAAGAGATATGATTCATAGGTAAAATAAATAATGCCTTATTTTATCCCCCTTCATCTTTTCTCCCCCTTTATCTTAATGAGATATAAAAAATAATAATAATAATTCCCTATTTTCTCACCCTTTTTGGATTATCAAAAAGCTTAAAGAGGGGAAGAATATAAATTAATAAAGAAAAAGGTATAACACATAGAGAGAATTGCAAGATAAGTTAATTTCATAAATAATGTAAAGTACAATATAGTGGAATAAAATAAAAAGTACAGTCAATAAGCCCTATCAAAAATTGATCCACACTACTCCTTTTGATCTAGTGGGTCATTTCCTTTGTCAGAAGAATCAATTTTAGGTCCATTGGATAGAGGATGAGTGGATTGAGGGTCTGGATGAATTCTCAGGGGAGGAAGTACAACTGCTTCAGGAACAGAAGGGGCAAGGGTAGGTTTGGTTGAAGTACAAGGTTGGATCTGCTTTGTGATTATAGGTCAGATCTTGCTCAAAGCCTAAGAGACAGACATAGACTATGGATGGTGTAGCACAGAGGTACTAGGAGAGGCTAACGAGGTCATAGGTGGTCTAAGAGGTGCATCTGTTGGAGAAACTATGGATTGACATGAAGATAGGGATTAAACATATTGATGAAATCTATGATTATCTCCCTAGAATATTTCATTTCATTTTAAAAATCATCCTTGTTCTCCATGAACTTGTCAGAAAAGGTGTTAAGTCCTTCAATTTTTAAACTTTATCATTAAAAGCTTGAGTAACTGGAGGCAACTTCAAATTCTATACCAAATATTTAAAGTGGTTGGTTAGTTGATTCTTGATTTAAATGATTCTGAAATAGGAATCGATCCTCTTTGTGAGTTCTTCCTGAGTATCATATGCTTCCTTGGTATAAAATTTAACCATATCATGCACACAATTAGTGTTATTCTCAATTTTTGAAAGGATTTCCAGACCTAAAGTACCAAACAAAGATTGAAGTTCTTCTCGAATTATAGATCTGACCATTTCACTATCCAAATATTGAAAAGCCTGAGAAGAGGTAAAAGGAACAGCAGGAGCTGAGGTGTGTTCCTTAAGATATTTAATAACTGCCTCCAAACATCTTTTATACTCAAAGGTTAACCCATTTATGGAAGAAACTAGTTTTCTCATCTCATTCACAAGCTTGGTATTGTTCTCAACAATCCTTTTAGCTGTTGAAATTATGTTTGGTTGAATCTTAGTTATAACCTTATCTGAAACTTTGGTTGCATCGATATCACTCACACTAACTTCATGAAATGGGGTAGGAGCAGCGTGAATAGATTGTCCCATATCTTCAATCTAATTCTTTAAAGAGTTTACCTCATCACTTGGAGTAGAAATGGACACAACTTGAGTGTAAATAGATTCCCCAACAACTGAGCATACTTCTTTAAAAATCTCAAAATATGCCTTAGTTTTATAGCCACTTGAAGGTATCTAAGACATTTATTATCTTGGAACAAGCACAAACACCTCATCATCTAAATATTCATAGTCCAAACCAAGAGTTACATATCCAGGATTCCATTCCCATTCATACATAACATCATCATCTAAAGGGGTGAGAGTGTCAAGTATCACTCTTCCAACTTTATGATCCCCCTCAGATTGGTCTCTCCTTTTATGAGGCTCCCCCTTAACTTGAGGTCTTCTTATAGAATACACCAAATGTGGTGTAGAGACAAACTGAGCATCCACTATATCAGTAACTTGAACTATTTTTTCTTCTTCTCCAGCATCAATTTCTACCTGACCAGAAGGGTTCACATTTTTCCCTTGGTCCATAGGGACATTTAGTTCTATGGTTATATCTTGATCATCACTAGGATGATCAAATCCATTTTCACTTACACATCCTTAACCTCTTTCATCATCTCCATTATTTCCATCATTTCCATCATTTCTATCATCCTTCTATCCTCACTTCCATAGCCACTACCTTTTTCTTCTCCTTAACTACTTTATTATCTTTCTCTTACAGCTTCTTCTACTCCTTTTTCTCCTTTTTATTCATCTTCTAAATCCTCTTCAGAACCACAAGACTTTATTTTATACTCCACCCTTCCTGACACTTCTGTCTCCTCATCCCCATTTTCACCAAGAGTTGGTTCATCAGAATGTAATCCCATAGGTGGACTAGGAGGTCCATATAATATACCTTTTTGATCTTCAGTGGAGTCAGGGTCACTTCTATCATCAATAAGAGACACTTGATCTCTATTAAGAGTACCAGTCTCTTCCTCATTAAAAATAAATAGGTTCAGCATCTTCTGGTCCTAGACTAGGATCCACTAAATCTCTTGGCCTAACAGGATGGTCCACTGGGTTTAATTTTTCATAAAACTTATCCTCATCACCAACTCATTCCTTCTTCCATGGGTTCCAATAGATTTTCATCATCTTTCATATCTCCTTAATCAAGAAAATTTTACTATAAATTGAAATAGTTTCTTCACCATCATCCACACATCCTTTCACTTGCATCATGGCTGAGATCATCCTTGGGTAGAATAAGAAATTATTCTTATAGTAGTGCTTAATAATTTCACTAATATACAATATAAGGTATCCACACAGATTCACATCGATTAATTTCTTCAGTAGGTACACTAATTACACATCTTGGTACTTCAAAGATGCAAAGTCCGCTTTCTTGGGACAGATATGGTGCTGAATAAACTTGAACAAAATTATACTCTCCCCATCTAGCTCAGTAGTAATAGGCCTCTTGTACTTCTCATTCCTAGTTGGCTCCTTCAGATCTATCTCATAGAAAAATAAGTCACTTATTATTGGATAATTCCTTTGGTAATCATCATACACACCTTCGTATAGAACCTTAAGGAATTCATCCCAATACCTAGATGAAAAATAAATTCTCCTTCATTAAACTATAGGTTTGATCCAACATACTTCACTACCTCCCAAAATAAATTCAGCAATTATGTAGAAATCATGCCTGATCTTTGGATAGAATGGATTTTCATCATTTGAAAACCAGTCTAGCCAACCTTGGTTCTACAATACTTTTAACAAGAGATACTTAATCTCTATCAACCATTCTATGAAAACTTCCTTCTATGGTGTTACCACATGGTTCGCAAGAGCTGGATTGATAGGATGAGATCTTCTCGACTCTCTCTTTTTCCTTTTTGCAGGTTGCAACTTGTCTCTAGATATTCCTTCGAGTGGGTGCTTCATTCTCACCATTTGTTATGTTTCATATGAAGGTTGGAAGGTGAAAGGTCTGAGGGTAGAGAGCAATGGTAGGAGTGTAAGGGTTAAAGTGATAGGGTAAGGAATAGAGTGGATCAGCTCAAATTTATAATTTAGGGAATTTTAGGCCATAAATTAGTGAACTGGGTTCAAAGAAATAAATAAAACCACATCATTTTGATTAAGACATAAAATAGATAAAAAAAATTGGGTTCTATCAGTATCAGTATGATAGTATCGATATGACACTATCGATGTCATCCGAACACATACACTTATTTTTCACAACAGTTTTTAACATAAGGTTATTATAAATTAATCATCCTTAATTCATGTCTGATGTAATTTATTCTTTCAGAGTTCAATGGATTTGTGAATATGTTAGAAAACAGATGTTCATTGCCAATAAAGTCTATTGTTATATCACCTTTTTGATAATGATCTCTCAAAAAGTGATGTCTTGTATAAATATTCTTTTTTCTAGAATGAGAAATAGGATTCTTTGAAATGTTAATAGCACTTCTATTATCACATTTTATAGGGACATTTCTGAATTGAAATCTATAGTCTAGTAAAGTGTGTTTCATCTAAAATATTTGAGCACAGAAACTACCATATGCTATGTATTCAACCTCAGCAGTAGATAATACAATAGAATTTTAAGCTTTACTACACGATGAAACTAGAGACTTCCAAAAAGTGACATGTTCTAGATTTTCTCTTTCTATCTAACTTACAACCACCAAAATCAGCATCATAATGACTCAATAAATCAAAAGGTTGTCCTCTATGGTAGAACAATTTTAAGTTGGTAGTATATTTTAGGTATTTTAATATTATTTTAACAGCATTTAGATGATATTATTTAGGGTTATCTTGAAAATGGGCACACATATAGACACTAAACATAATTTCTGGCCTGCAAGCAGTTAAGTAGAGTAAACTCCCAATCATTCCTCTGTTAGTGGTTTGATCAACAGATTTACCATTTTCCTCAAGATCCAACTTACAAGTGGTACTTATTGGAGTATCATTACTTTTTTTACCATCAAATCCAAACCTTTGTAAAATATCTTTAGTATATTTACCTCGATTGAAAATAATACCTTCTTTATTTTGAAATATTTGAAATCCAAGAAATAATTTGAGTTCCCCCATTAAACTCATTTCAAATTCACTCTACATCATTTTTGAAAAATAACCACTTAAATAATTTTTATAAGATCCAAAAATAATATCATCTGCATAAATTTTAACAACTAAAACATCTTAAGAAATTTGTTTTATAAAGAGAGTAGTATTAGCTATAACTCTTTTAAAACATTTAGAAATAATAAAACAAGTTATTCTATCATACCAAGCTCTTGGAGCTTGCTTTAAACCATATAAAGGTTTTTTTAATTTAAAAACATGATTTGGAAAGTGTGGGTTTTTAAAACCAGGGGATTTTCAACAAAAAAATCATCAACTATATACCCATTTAGAAATTCACTCTTTACATCCATTTGATATAGCTTGAAATTTAGATGTATTGCATATGCAAGCAAGATTTTTATGGCCTCAAGTCTAGAAACTGGTGAAAAAGTTTCCTCATAGTTAATACCTTCTTCTTGACTATAACCATATGCAACCAATCTAGATTTATTTCTTACAATATTACCAGTGTCATCTACTTTCTTTCTAAACACTCATTTAGTTCCTATTGTTAAGGTTTCTGCAGGTCTATATACAGGATTCCAGACTTTATTTCTTTCAAACTGATTTAATTCTTCTTGGATATACATTATCCAAAATTCAACATTGATTGCATCATTAATGCTTTTAGGTTCAAGATGTGACAAAAAGTCTTGATGTTCAACCTAGTTTCTCAGAGAATCTCTAGTTTATGTCCCTTTATCTAAATCTCTAACTACAGCATCTAAAGGATGGTTCTTAAGAGTTCTTGTAGATCTAGAGAAATAAGGTCTGGTTATTTCAGGTTCCTCAATAGGTTTGGGTTGACTATAGTCTAGAGAATTTCCAGAACTGGATGATTTAACATATTGCTTAACAAAAGGGTTATATGATTTTTCATTTATGTCCAAATTGGACAGATCATCCTCATTATTTTCTATAGAGGCCTTTGGTTCATGTGGGTCTATTTCAAAAAATTTGACATCGGCAGATTCTTCTACATGTGTAGTTATTTTATTAAATACTCTTTGGGATTTACTAGAGATTGAATAACCTATAAATATTTCTTCATCACTTTTGGAAGAGAATTTTTCAACATTTTCCTTTATATTAAGTATATAATATTTGCAACCAAAGACTTTGAAGTAACTAACTTTGGGTTTTATATTGTTCCATAGCTCATTGGGGTCTCTCTTAAGAATTGGTCTAATTAAAAATTTATTAATTATATAACAAGTTTTATTGCCATCTTCTACCAAAAAATAGATAGGTAGGTCATATTCATTCAGCATAGTCTGGGATATCTCTTGTAAGGTTATATTTGTTCTTTATAAAACACCATTCTATTGGGGTGTCCTAAGAGTAGAGAAGTTGTGACTAAAACCACTATTTGAATAGAAAGATTCAAACTATTGGTTTTCAAACTCACATCCATCGTCATGTCTTAAGGATTTAATTCTATGTCTACATAATTTCTATACTATTTTATAATATTTAATGAAGTAAGAGCAAGCCTAACTTTTGTGATAAAGAAAGAAAGTCCAAGTATATCTAGAATAGTCATCTATAATAACATAGACATAGTGATTCCCATTAAGACAAGAAAACCTAGATAGTCCAAACAAATCCATGTGAACCAACTCAGTAGGTTGAGAAGTTGAAAATTATTTCTTTGGTTTGAAGGATATTTTATGTTGTTTACCCTTTTGATAAGGATTACAGACCCAATTATTTGGAAATTCAATTTTGGGTAGATCTTTAACGAGTCCTTTTCTAGTAATATTTCTAAGAGAATGAATATTAAAATGACCTAATCTCATATAAAAAAATCCAAGAATATTTATGAAATTAACTTAATCATGAAACATTTTTAGAAACTAAGGAATATAAGTTTACAGCATAAACATTTTCATTTCTAAAATAGGAAAATACTAATTCATTTTTAGAATTAAAAACATTTCATGCATCAATTTCAAATTTAACATTAAAACCATAATCATATATCTGAGAGATATTAATAAGATTATACTTTAATCCATCAACAAAAATTACTTTGGAAATTAAAACTGAATTAGAGTTACCAATCTGTCCAATGAAAATGATTTTACCTTTATAATTGTCACCAAAAGTGACATGTCCACCCTAAATATATATCATATTATTAAAGCATGAATAATCTTATATCATGTGTCTTGAACATCCACTATCCAAGTACCATAGACTTCTATAGGAGATATTCAAACATCTTTCCTACAAAAAGATCAAACAAAATAAGATTTTGCTACCCAAATTTGTTTGGGTCTAGTAACATTATTAATAATGGATTTTGGAACCCATAATTGCTTCATGGGTTTCCTATAAGAAGTATGTAATGTATTTGAAAAATTTACTTTATTTGGTCCATAAAAACTTGAAATAGTAGAAGATGTTTCATAGCTGAAACTTGTAGAAAATTTTCTAGAACTAGGAATAAAACTAGATTTTTCATATTTGGATACAAAATTGGTTTTGAAAAAATTTATTTTACCAGGTTGATAGCCAATACCACTAGTGTATTTCGGTACAACTTGTTTACTAAGAATTCGAAATAGTATATCTTTTCCATTGGTAAAATTTTCTAAATATTTTTTCAATTGCTCATTAGACAATTTAATCTCATTATTTTATTTAAGAAATTGAGCATTCTTTTCCTTTTCTATGGTAATCTCAGATTTAACAGTAGAGGTAAGAGCGTGTTTTTTATTTAATGATTGGTATTTATATTTTAATTCATTACATGTATCTTCAAGAATTTGTAAATATTCAAAAATTTCTTCATTGGTCATATTTTCATAATCACTTTCATCTCCAGAATATTAAGAATTATATACAGAAGACTCAAGGGTTACCTCATCTATGTTTTTCATTAAACATATGTTTTCCTTGACACCTTTATCATCATGTTATGATTTAGACTCACATGAGCTATCCCTGTAATCACTACAGGTGTCCTTTATTTCCTACTTGTACATTTTGTCTTTGTCCTCATATTTCTTTTTGTATTGTAACTTAGTACTGAAAACCTTCACATGCCCTCTTTTCTTACATTCATAATAGACTATTTCATTTAAGTTATCATTCCTTTTCCAATACTTTTTCTAGTTTTCATTATTATTATATTTACCTTTGTAGGTGGGCTTCCTGATAAATTTCGTCCTTCTATAAAACTTCTTAAACCTTCTGGCTAATTGATACATTTCCTCATCATTTTTTGAGGGTGAATCTTCATTACTTGTACTATTAGAATGAGTTTGTATCCTTTCATTTTCTTTATGTTTTGGAAGTGGTGGTTTTGAAAGCCATTAATTTTCTCTTTAGTTCATCCTCCTCCTTTTTTACTTTTAATTCTTCCTCATACATCATTAGCTTTCCTATCATCTCCTTGAATGGTAACTTAGTGATATAAAAATATTATCTTATTGACATTGAGGTTCCTCTCTACCTTTCAGGTAGACATCTAAGTAGTTATTTGATTTTTCCTTTTTCACCCACTGGCTTCCCAAGAGATCACATTGTATTGACTATCTAGTTGAAGTTGAGATACATATCAGAAATGGGTACATCAGGCTTTATCTTAAAGATATCATATTTAATAGTATAGGCATTATGTCTCATTTCTTTAACATCAATGGTTCCTTCATGTGAAATATCTAAGGTATCACAAATTTCATAAGAAGATTTGCATGCATAAATTCTATTAAATTCTTCATCCCCTAAAGCACAAAACAAGGAATTCATATATTTACAATTATTATTGTAATTAGTTTTTGTGTTATCACTCCATTTAGTTATTGGAGTGTCTCGTATGTCATAATTATCTTCTATTACAGTCCAAATATCAAACCTCAGGCTTTCTAAGTTCAGTTTTATCTTTATTTTCCATTGGGCATAATTTGTACCATTAAATTAGGGAGGTATGTTAGTAGCAACACCTTCCAATGTATTATCCATAATAAAAGATAAAGACTAGAATTTAAATAAAAAAATTAAAAATAACAGAAATATAGAGATCTTTAAAACACAACTAAAATCAAAGTTGAAAATATTTGAAAAATCTTTTAAATGGCCTTTGATACCAAATGTTGGTCGGAGTAGGACACTCAAGAGGGGGGTGAATTGAGTTCCTATAAAAAATTTAAAAGCTTTATTTTAAAATCCCCCAATTTAAAAACAAAATAGGCTATTTAATCAAAGTAGTAAATTTATAATAGTTTTACTATCTAATTAATTTCTCAATAGATTGATTATTTCTCACTTATAACAATATGAGACATTGATATAACTTTTGAAACTAATTTAATAAGCCAAAATAGTTATAAATACTATCGAAGACTAACTATCAAAGTGAAACTTAGTTTTCTAAAATATTTGTTAAAAAAGTTTAAACTAAATTTGAAAACACAGCAGATTAAAACAAAAGTTTTAGTCTCAAACTGAGACCTAATTCTATCCACTTAGAGATCACCATCCACCAAGTTATATAAATATATATATATATATATATATATAAATCATTGATCCACACCCTGGATCGAGGTTTACACAACAATATACAAACTGTCCAGGTCACAAGACCTCTACCATAGTTCTATGTGGGAACTAAAAACAATCAGGTCACACAGGACCTCTACCATAGTTCTACATGGGATATAACAAGTGTAAAAAGATTTTTGTGTGAGGATATCTTATATCCTTCAGTTAAATATAGGATACAGTGTGTTTTTAACAGATATATGAACACACTACGCGAAATATAGTAAAAATGAACACAATATAGTAGTAAATAAAGAGATAGAGTTTAGAAGGATCTATGTGTTGTGAAATATAGCTCTAGACTCTTTGGATATAGCATATGTGAAACCTGAGTCCTATTTTGGAAATAGACACTAAAAATAGAGTGTCACAAAGATTTGTGTTTCGGTTTTCCAAGAATATGAGATTATCCTCCTTAGTGTTTGTTTGGTTCAAGGATGATTGAAGATTTGATGCACAATAATCCTCCTTTAGTTCATAGCTAGGATGAATTAGAGTTCTTCGTGTGTTCTTATTCTGGGCCTAGTATCTCTACTCATGTGTTCTTTTCAATTGTTCTCTTCTTCTATACAGCTTGTGCACCAAGCTCTCATTTTATTTTAGGTGTCTTTTGTTGGTCAACAAGAAGCATGTGGAGGTACCTCGTACTGTCCACTAACATAGTCATTAATGATATAGAAAAAAAACATTAAATTAATCAGTAGCATTAAAACACTCAAATATGACCGTTATAGATAATTTTAAATAAAAAAGAATTTAAATAGTCTATTGGTGACTCCTCTGTCGATGATTAATTCTATCAGTGACTCCTTCTATTGGTGATTCCTTTTGTTGGTATAGTGACTCGTTCTATCAGAGAGTCTTTATATTGGTATCTTCATACGTTGGTGAATCAATGCATCGGTGACTCATTTTGTTCTGTCGGTGAGTCATTCCTTCTATCAGTATCTCATTTGTACTATCAGTTGTTCATCTATTGGTGAGTCAGTTTATACTATCAGTGATTTATTCTATCGGTGAGATATTCCTTCTATCAACATCTTCATTGAACTATTAGTGATACATTTACTCTGTCAGTATCGGTGAGTCATTTTGTGTTTTCGTTTTCACACTTATTCTTTCAGTGTTACTTTTGGTTTGTCAGTGAGTCATTTTGTCTGTCAGTGTCAGTGACTCACACTTAGTTAATTTTCTATTTTAACTATTTTACAACATGAATGTCACCATAATGCATTAAACATATAATGGCACATATATAGTCATAATTAAACATAAATAAACATGATTTTGTATAAATAAACATTATTGAAATGATTAGATGTGATTTATTATTATTAAAACCATATAGGGGCCAACAATATTCTATGGTCCAATAATATTTTTACCATCAGTAATTTTAAAAATGTTAAGTATCATTTAGATATATTATTCTTGTTTTAGAAACTATATTAAAATCATTTATGGATAATACTAGAAATAATTACATTTAGATATCTAGAATTGAAATAATATTCTGTTTATTATAAATAATTACATAACTCAATTTCACAAGAATAAATATTATAAGGCAAAATTCCTTTCATAAACACTTATAAAACCAAATTCTTAATATATATATTCCTTCTATTCATCCAAAACCAATAATTTTATCTCTTTAAATATGGTTCCTTAATCATAGTAACCCCTTATTTAGAAATATATAATTGAATTAGAAAAATATAATCCATTGAAACATTTTAAAGTTGAAAAGTCAAGGTATATATTCAATTCTAGTTGTTTTAATATTAAATAATCAAATATATCAAGAGGTATTTTAATTGATCACTTAAAAAATTAATCTCTTAATAAATTAATTTATCTTGTATCCAATATATTTCATCAATTTCAAACATGTTCATTAGAAAAATAATATTATAAACAATTATCTATAGTACACATTAAATTTTTATAATGGTTTTGGGTCACTAAAGTCAATCCCTTATTCATATAAACTATTACCCAATGTGGTTTTGATGAATTTAATATCAAGATACATTAAATTTGGGATCCAAAAATATGATTAAAATCAACAGACACTAAAATTATGGAAAAAAATGTTTCCAAATATATTTAGAACAATCCCTTCCCTAGGCCTCAACTCCCACACTAATCACAAGTAGAGTTAACTTAATAGAAGAAAAAAATTAAAGTTTGAAATTGATCTAATATATAATTAACATGTCCTCACAAATATTTGACCATCTACTAATTAATTGTAATATCTATAAAACATAATATCATTACAAATAAATTTTATAAGGATGAAATATTTATAAAACAAATGGTTTTACAAAATCTATATGACCATTTTATAAATAATATATCTAAATTCCCTATATTTAAATAAAAATTGATTCTTATTAAAATATCCTAAAAATACATTTAAATAATCCAAATAATTCAACGGATCTTGTAATATATCATAAAAAAATTTAAAGGACTTAGAATTTGTGAAATAATTGGTCAATGATTATTATCTCCAGGTTAGAAGTTTCATTTTAACAAATGCATGTGACAAATTTATAAATTCCAATTAAATAAATTTATGTTAGGTATATCCTAATAATATATTTGTATAATCCATGTTTTGGTTAAAGACATATTTTTTTTGTATTATCTTTATTTAAATTTTAATTGAGTAAACTTAAAATATTTTAATCATGTTTAAGCTTTTTGTTAAGGATCCTTGGTATTGTTCATTGGGTAGAATTTATATACAATGCATTAAGTTTCTTATTAAGTAAAATTATTAAAACATTATTGAGTAAAATATAATCATTGAAATGAGTAACCCGTATAAATGTGTTGAGTATATCCTAAAAAATCATTATATTGAAGAAAAAATTTTACTAAGATGTATTGAGTGATCCCATTAATTTGCCTTGAGAATATTTTTTCATTTATGAGATAACTCATGACTTACATTGAAAAAATTTTATGATACATGGAATAAATCCATACATTTATGAAATTACTTCTTAACTGTGTGACATAACATAATTATTTCATCACATAAATTCATCATTACATTGAACATGTCTTAACTTATATATATCAAACCTACCTATTTGAATCGATTAATTCTCACGATTACTTCAACTCCTGGTCACTTTAATTCATGGTCAATTTGGTTCATAGTAACTAAAATTTATGACCACATACAATCACTTTGGTTCATGGTTATTTAAAGTAATAACTTTTAATATTACATTGAATAACGTTATAATTGTCTTGGTTAGGTTGTGTAATAATTCCAAACAAATCTAATTATATATAAATCATATTTTTTTAAATATGTTTAGTTTTATATAAATTATTAACTATATTTATTAAACAAAAAATTTATCATTATCTTCCATGAGTTGATAGAGGCAAAAAATATGTCTATAATAGAACATACGTGAAAATTTTATAGAAAATTCTTCCATGCATTATAAAATTAACATAATTAAAAAACTTGAAATAAACTATGATAATTTCAAGTAAGAATTAACATAAAGTAATTAGTAAAATAAATGAGGGTTATTATGTGAAACAGAAAATATATATTTTATATATTAAAGAGCACCAAAATATTCTTAAACTGAATGTGCCAGATTATTCTTTATTTGTTTATATTTTTATAGTTTTTCATTGTTCATTGTATACTTGGAGGTGAAATTATCAAATAAAATTCCATGTGAATTACTTATCTTTTATTATTGTTAAGTGATTTTGGATTAAAATATTTTATCATATTAATTATAACTCTAGAAACTCAGACATCTTCATAACACCATAAATGAGGGACTCAAATACTAAACTAGATAAAAGTTCCAAAAGGCCTCACACATGTTCCATTGATCAATAGAGGCTGGAAACTAGTGATGAGGGATAAATTAAAGTATTGGGGAACACTTTTACAAAAAAACATAAACCAAAAGTACTAAAAGGATATAAATTAATGGTTTTAAAATAAATTTTATTATAAATAAATAAATTTTCCATGGGGAAAAAATTAATTTTATAAAGAAACCCATAATAGATACATTCAAGTATCCATGCTGACATGAATAAATATATGTGACTAAAAACCAAGACACGAACTTCTCTGGCCATATATCAAATGTGTATATACAGTTTATCACTATCAAAACCATGAAACATTCCCTTTTCTATAATAATGATTAATCATATCTACATATCTATTGAAGTGCACATATATAGGAAGTGTCTAAAATAAATAGAATTTCCTCAGTGAATTAGATAAATAATCATGCATGAATTATACTAAAAATAAAATTATAACTGATAATGATATATCAAATACATTTTTACAATAGAAATTTTATTTAATAAATGTATTCTAATACCAAGATTCTATGTAAATCTATTTAATACAAAAACATCATTTTTTAGAAAATACCATTTGAAAATATTTTTAGTCAAATCAATTTATAAAAAAAAATCCCTTATTAAACATCCTTTTATAAAACCATATATTTTTGCATGTTTCAATGGGAACTTTTCATTTCCCCAAAATCTAATGGGAATTTTTCATTCCCAAAAAAACTCCTTAATTCCCAATATCCCACCAGAATATCCTTATTTCGTGAAAATTAACTCATGATAAGGAAAATTTGGGAATAATCCAATTATTTCAATCAGTAAATTATATCAAGATATTATAAATGATCCATAACCCACCCAACAGAAATAAAATCATTATATTCTCATTTTTCATTTTTGAACCAAGTTGTTACCCACTCATACATCTGATCCCAAATGATTTGTTTTACCATAATATGAATCGAGGGGTCACATTTTAGACCATATTATACAAACCATTTCTTTCCTTAATTCATATACTCTGCATCTTCTATTTACCATGGATGAATAATATAGGTTTCAAAGAAGTTATCACCAAAAATACTTTTTATAAATAGTCACATCCACGTATTGTGAAATAATATCCAATAAACTTCATTTAAAAGATTTATATAGATCTAACCTTTTATTATTGTATTTACATAAAATAATTCTCCTATAAATTCCAATATTTTAAATAAAATCATGGTTTCTTATAAAACCCAAATAATCAAATAATTTCATGATCTTAATCAATCAAAAACCATAATTGGATTAGCCAATCTCATGGAAAGTTCCAAATCCACCAACCTATATAATTATTCTTGATTTCTCAATAAAATATCATTATAATGGTCACTTTAAGAAAAATATTCAAGTTCTATCATCAAAATACTCTAAAAATACCAATTTATAAACTAAAGAACATAATCCTCCTTTTAAAAGAACCTTTAATGGTTTGGGTATATTATGAATAGACTAATTCTTTATTAGAATGAGACCATGAAACTCTTAATATAAGAGTGCATAGCCTCAAGTTAATGGAATGAATCCTATATAATTTAGCATGGCCCCCATGTAACAAAATGGATTCTAGATGTAGAATAAGAAGATTTATAGGTGGAAATACTAGAATATGTCATAGCCCTTATCCCAGCTGACACAGACAAGTAAAAAATTACATAAAACAAATTTTTATAACTATAAAAATAGGAAAATTAAAATAAAAAGATTTTATGATTTTTTACATCTCGTAATAGTATAAATAATTCAAATATAATGCATCAAATAAAAGATAATATATATATATATTAATAACAAGACTAAACTTTTCCCTCTAATAATTTTGATTCCTTTGTAAATCTACCATGGATTATTATTATAAATGATTTATTATTCTCCATTCAATTCATTAATTGATTAATTGAGTAAAATAATTCCCCATATCAACTTTCTTTTCTATTATTACTCCCTACTAATATCTTTATAATAATTCATGGTCAAATTTTTATATTTTACTTTTATAATTTCCTTAATATATCATTGTTAGATGAATGCGTTGTCGTGACACGTCAAATTGATTATGATTTTAAGGTTGATTTATAATATAGGGTAGACCCTAAGTCATCTCTCAAGGAGCATTGGTGGGTTTAGAGTGCGCGTTTTTTAATAAGAAGCACTAAAAAAGGGGTTGTAATTTTGAAAAAAGTTTTATAAAACAAAATTAATTTAAAGATTTTAATCGTTGAGAAATATGTAGATTTTGAAAACATATTATAAGTATGTGATAATTTCTATGTTACTTGCAAGAACCCAATTTTTTTTAGGTACGGGTTTCTTCTTTTCTTTTTCCTTAAGTGTTTTTGAGAAAATAAGTAAAATAGGAGAAAATCATAAATTTTGTGACTACACACCATATACTTTTCCACACGCCATGTACTTTGGCAATGTGGAATGAGTACACAGGGCGTATAGGCCAGTCGAAAATGATGGGTGTAAAAACCGACTACACACCATGTAGTGGGTATTTACACGTCGTGTAGTCAGTCGGCAAACAAACAGTAAGGCAGTGTCTAGCTGAGAAATAGTACACACTGTGTACTTAGGTGTTACACGCCGTGTACTCATGTCGACAGATGAAAAGTTCCACACTGGTGAGAATCCGTCGAAGGAACAGTTAAAAAAATGAAAACTACACGTCGTGTACCGAATAGTACACATTGTGTAGTCTATTTTTTTTGCTTAAAATGAGAAGTAGCCTACCCTATTCACAGGGAAGGCTTAGAACTGTAGGAGAACTCAGGAGGGACGTCCGGAGCTTTGGAGATCACCTGATTGAGCACCGGGAATCCGATTCTGCCTCCATCAATCTCATTGGAACCGCGTGGGTGAGTTCTTCATTCTCCTTGCGTAGATCTTGCCAATTATTCCTCTAAAGAGAGTTATTTACATTTTAATGAGATTTCTTTTACCTCAGATCTAAATCGTTCTTGGATGTTTCTCGGTTCTTCGTTCACGTATATTGATCAAGGGCGATCGAGGTAGGTGGTCTAGTGTTTATTTTCAACTACTGTGGTGAATTTTTGTACCATTGGGATACGCACCCACGAATGAAGTGTCATATGGCTGAGGCCTTGCATAATTAAATACCTATAATTGCATAGGTAGTTTAATGAACATTTATAACTATTTTTTGGGATCGTTGCTTGGATCCAGGACCACCCCTGGGGTGCGTTCCTTTGTTTAGCTGTTTGGCCAGGTTACCCGAGGGTATACTATGTTTTTAGCATGTATTAAATTACCTTGAGAGGAATTGTATATAAATTGCTTGTTTATATGTTGGGCATGGCCCGATTACTTGTTTAGCCTGAGGGCAGTGTTGTGATTAGCCGGTGGGCAGTGCTCTATTTAGCCTGAGGAAAACCTCTTTCGTGCCTATGGGTAGTAGATTCTGTGCCTATGGGCATCACCTCATATGCATGTGGGCATTATTGGATATGCCCGTGGGAAGATTCCTATGGGTTTAGATTCTCTTTACCTGAGGGTAAGGGTTTACGTGCCTGAGGACACTGACTAGTTACTTAGAAATTCACTGTGGTGGTTTCCTTATATTGAATTATTAAATGAATATTAAATTGGTAATATGACTGGTAGAGTTAGTTACTTTTGAGTACTACTTATCTTATTGCATTTTACTACTGTACATTGTTGTTGCACATTTACACTGACAGTTGGGCACATATCTTTTAGTGGGTGCCTACTGAGATTCATTTCTCACACTCTGTTTGGGTCATATCTTCGGCCCAAACAGATTATATTTCTGCAGGTATGGATAAGGGAAAGGGTCCCTATATAGGTACATGAGTGTTGTTGAGGTATATGGGAGCATGGGACCGAGCTTAGGCTCACGATGCTGCTAGTTGTTTAGTTTTGTTCTATTGCACCTGTACTTTCCAGTGTATTGTATTGTTTTATAACATGTTCTGGCTATTTTCTTAGAACTAGAGACATGTTACATCATTATCTATACAGAATTTGGTTATCTTTTACTATAAATGTTCATTTCAGTTATGTATGTTTTACTTCTTCCGTTGTTGTTGTATGTTTTGTTCTTGTGTTCTGTTGCGCTACACTTTGATAAATGAGGGCATAGTTTCCCCACTATCAGACCTGGGCCCTCACTGCTAGTGGGAAGCCTCTGGCATTTTGGGGAAATGCGCTTGAGTTCATGTGACCAACCAGGTTCGGGGCACCCATGGAGTGGTACCGAGATCAGGGAAGTGGTATTAGAGGAGTTCTTTTCTTTGACTTACTATTTGGAGCCTTAGTCAGGGATAGGACGGAAATGGTAGTTGGTAATAAGCTGTGCTCGGGAGTATCTAACCCGTGTATAAGGAAAATCCAATTTACCATGTGATGAAATTTTATTGATTTTGCAATTTACGGTTGACCTGATTTTCACCGTTGGGTGACGCACTTGTAATTGTGTTGTTTATATGTTATCCACAGGTTCCATTTAGTTACAACCCAATGAGATGAGGGTATTCCATCTCATGCATCATTTAGGCACATGCTAGAGATCAAATTCCATGCATAGTCACATGCCATGTTGGAGCTTTAGAAATTGCATGTTTTTGTGATAATTGTAGTGCTAGAAAAGCATGTTGTTGTGATAACTGCTTTGATAAATGCCTGCAATGTGATAGGGTATTTTTGTGTGAGCCTATTGAAAGAATGAATTCCAAACTATGGTTTTTGGGGAGTATGGTCCCTCAATGACCGGAATTTGGTGGATCATTGACTTTTTTACTTGTGTATAACATGCATAAGATGTCAAACTTTGATTTGCGGAGAGTATGGGCCCTCACGGATCAGAATTTGGCACTTAGGTGTTCGTTTTAGTGTTTTCTGGGCTCCATAGTAGTTTCTAAGGCTTACTGTCTGGAAAAACCTAGAATACACGCCATGTAGTTCCTCGGACACATGCCTTGTGTTCTTCTGTTCAAGAATAAATGAAAACTTTTTGAGTACACGTCGTGTACCCTCAATACACGTCGTGTAGTCTCTTCTCGTGTCATAGACCATGTGGGTGGGGAGACCGGGAAGGGAATGGTTTTGGGAAAAATACGTCATGTACCGGACGTACACGTCGTGTAGTGTTGACCCAGAGTCCACCCGTGTAACTAACAACACGAATGGAGGAAACCTTGAGACATACACGTCATGTTCACCATGGAACATGCCGTGTAGTCTGACCTGGGGAACCGGCCGTGTATCTAACAAACACGGGTCGGTGTTACTTCTTCTTGAACACACCATATACCTGAGGGACACGTCGTGTAGTATTTTCTGGTGCGAGACTGTGTGGAATTGATCGTGTGGTTGGGGAAAAAGGGTGTTGTACACGCCGTGTGCGGGTGTCACATGCTGTGTGGTGTCATCCGAGTAGTCGTCCATGTAACGAATGACACGGGCAGTTGGAAATTAAACCATACACACCGTGTAGAGTCCATACACATCGTGTAGTCTTATTCAAGTGATTCGTGTGGCTTAGCCGTGTAGAAGGACTCAGGCAGGGAAAGAGGATTCATGTACACGCCATGTATTTAGAAATCACGCCGTGTGTTCGGGGTGTTACACGACCAGTTTAAGCTGGGGTACACGCCCATGTGAATGGCCAGCGAGAACACGCCATGTAGTTTTATACACACTATGTAGTCAAATTTTGTAATTTTTGAAAACTTTCCTTCTTTGTCTCCTTGTTTGCAGTCTTTGATAATCTTGATCTAAGGTGTGTGTTTGACCTTGTAGATTCATGTTGCCGAGACGACCACGTGTTGTTCGCCAAGAGAGAGGCAACGATTATACTCCATAGATGGTATGCCATAGGCTACCAGTGGATCCTCCAGCAGAGCCATATGCGGCGCCAACCGTTATACCAGGCACAGGCGCGGATGCACGGTTTTGTGAAGGCTTCATACGGTTCATGCAGACCTTTCAGGGAGCACCGCCGGCTGCCAAATCTATGGATGAGCTGACTCGTATCTTCCAGCAACAACATCCGCCTACGTTTTCAGGGGATGGCAGACCACAGGCTGTGGAGTCTTGGCTGGATTCATTGCAAACTATTTTCGAGCATCTTGAGACGCCTCTAGGGCGGAGGGTCAAGATCGGGACATATATGTTGTGTGATTCCACCAAGGGGTGGTGGGATGTTACCACCTAGTCAGAGCATCACAGAGACATGGTGTGGGGAGATTTTCTGACATCTTTCTATGAATTCTTCTTCCCATAGATGTTGAGGGTATATAGAGCTCGAGAGTTCATGAATCCACAGCAGGGCAGTATGTCGGTGATGTATTATTCTTCTCGTTTCACCGAGCTTCAGCGTTTTGAACCTATTCTGGTGGGTGATGAGACGTTGAGGGCTATGTGCTTTGAGGATGGTCTTCGATATGACATCCACGCACTGGTGAATGTTTTCAGATCGGCTACTGTACATTCTATTGTGAACCAGGCACTAATTACCGAGTGGAATCTACGGGAAGCTAATGGTGTGGGTCAGGGAGGTTCAACACCAGTTTCTGGTACTATTTCTACTAGTAAGAGGAAGAGACAGATGGAATTCTCTCATGGTGGTAGTACCAGCCAGAATAATGTTTCAGGTGGCCAGGTCATGTGCTACCAGTGTGGTAAGGAGGGGAACAAGAGACCGTAGTGTCCACGTAACCCAGGGGAATGCTGAGCTTACGGCAGGATAGGTCATCTGCAACGCTTTTGTAGGGAATTTCCACCAATGGCTAGTGATAGGGGTTCTGTGCAGACTCCGCATGCAAGAGTAGGACCAGCAGCTTCTTACCATTTGGGAAACTGGAATACGTCAGGGCGTGCAGGCAGGGATGGTGGTCATGGCCGTGGTAGCTAGACACCAGGATCTCAGAGACATCAAGGTGGGATAGCTCAGGGTAGCCAGGCTGTGTCACAGGGCCATGACACTAGGCAGGCATATGCAGTGCAACAGACCCAACAGGAGCAGGATCTCGGACCTTCTACTGTCAGAGGTACTATTCTAGTAGCTTTTGTCTTATCTTCAGTACTTTTCGATACGGGTGCTACACATAGCTTTGTATCTGTGCCTATTGTGGATTTCATTGGGCTCTGTGTTTCTTCTTCTTATGATGTTAGGATTCTAGACATGCCATTGGGTACTAGAACATTTGTTGTGCATCGGTGCAGGGAGTGCCCCCTTGAGTTTGGTGGGTGTCACTTTCTTTGGGACCACTATGTCTTTGATATGACGAGTTATGATGTCATTCTCGAGATGGACTGGTTGATTCCCTTTCGAGACTTTGTAGACTGCTATCATCGCAGGGTGCGTTTCACACCACCATAGAGTGGAGAGTTTCTATACAAAGTCGAGTGGGATGTTTAAGCGAGTTGAGCTAGACCAGAGCATCGTGTGCGAGGTGGAGTCACATCCTAGATTGCGAGCTTATATCTGGATGACCAGGGAACTTGTTTGAATGAATTCCCTCTAGTGGTTAATCCTTTCAGGGATGTCTTCCCGAATGACTTTTCAGGTCTACCTCCAGAGCGTGAGTTGGATTTCTCTACTGAGCTTGTGCCAAGAGCGGCACTAGTATCCATTTCTCCTTATAGTATGGCTACACTTGAGTTACATGAGCTTAAGAGACAGTTAGGGGAGTTACAGTCAAATGGTTTTATCCGACCCAGTACTTCTCCTTGGGGTTCTCCGGTCCTTTTTGCGAAGAAGGTGGACGGTACCCTCAGACTCTGTGCGGACTATCAGAACCTGAACCAATTGATGGTCAAGAACCGATATCCCTTTCCAAGGATTAATGATCTTTTTGATCAACTTCGAGGTGCACGAGTGTTCTCGAATATTGACTTGAGATCAAGATATCATCAGTTGCGTGTTAGACCATCTGATATAACTCTCACATCCTTTAGGAGTAGGTATGGTCTATATGAGATCTTGGTTATGTGTTCGGACTCACGAACGCGCCAGCAGTTTTCATGGATCTGATGAATCGTGTGTTCCATCCTTATCTAGATTATTTTGTGGTAGTATTCGTTGACGATATCTTTGTGTACTCTCACTCTCGACATGACCATGCCACCCATCTTGAGATCGTATTGATTACACTGAGAGAGCATCAATTATATGCTAAGCTCTCAAAGTGCCACTTTTGGATGGACCAGA
This sequence comes from Viscum album, assembly GCA_963277665.1. NCBI lineage: Eukaryota > Viridiplantae > Streptophyta > Magnoliopsida > Santalales > Viscaceae > Viscum > Viscum album. The sequence goes on along the minus strand of OY728159.1, from coordinate 971,033,419 downwards.
TTCACTTCCTAGGTCATATCATTTCACAGGCAGGAGTTGCAGTAGACCCAGAGAAGGTGAGAGCAATAGTTTCTTGGGAGCATCCTAAGAATGTGTTTGAGATACGGAGTTTCTTGGGGATGGCTGGTTACTAAAGGAATTTTATATAGGACTTCTCCCACTTAGCAGCACCATTGACGAGTTTGACTAAGATGGGTGTGAAGTTCATTTAGTCAGAAGCTAGCGAGACATCCTTTTAGTAACTAAAGGTAAAGTTAACATCAGCACCAATCCTAATACTTCCATAGCATAGGAAGAGATATACAATTTACTGTGATGCATTAGGTATTGGTTTGGGAGATGTGTTGATGTAGGTTGATCGAGTTGTTGCATACGGGTCTCGGCAGTTGATGCCACATGGGAGTAATTACCCGATGCATGACCTCGAGTTGGCTGCAGTTGTTCATGCGTTATGTTGTTGGAGACACTATCTCTTTGGAGAGAATTTTGTGGTTTTCACCAACCACAAAAGTCTCAAGTACATCTTTACCCAGCGTGACTTGAATCTGAGACAGCGATGGTGGGTTGAGTACCTACGGTCCTTCGATTTTGAGCTTACCTACACACATGGTAATGGTAATGCAGTTGCTGATGCACTGAGCAAGAAGACTCAGACACAGGCGGTTCATGAGGCCAGTGGTGAGTGGCAGCTTATGGCTTTGTTCTCTGAAATGCATTTCTAGGTGCACGACAGTTAGTGGAAAACCTATCTTTCATCTTTAGCTATGACTTCTACCCTCCTGGATAAAGTGAGGATGAGACAGCTATCTGGTTCAGAAGGCCTAGTTCTATGGGAGTCGGTGGCAAGTGAGGACCCTCCTCCTAGATTGATGATAGGCAATGATGTGGTACTATATTTCCATGGATGAGTGTGGGTTCCAGGGGATATACGCGAGGAGATGATGAGGGAGTTTCATGCTTCAGCTTGGGCCGTTCATCCCGTAGTTACCAAGACGTACTGTGACTTGAGACGTCAGTACTGGTGGCTGGGTATGAAAGAGAAGTAGCTGGTTTTGTTATGAGATGTTCCACCTGTCAGTAGGTGAAGGCGGAGCATTAGAGGCCAGCCAAACTGCTATAGTAGTTTCCCATTCCAGAGTGGAAATGGGATGATGTTTCGATGGACTTTGTGACTGGGTTTCTGAGGTCACCTCGAGGAAATGATATCGTGTGGGTTGTTGTGGACAGACTCACGGAGGTAGCTCACTTTTTTTCCGATCAAGGAGACCTTCGGTGTGGACGAGCTTGGAAATATGTATATCAGAGAGGCTGTACGTATTCATGGGGTTCCTCATTTTATAGTTTCAGATAGGGACGCCCATTTTACATCTCGATTCTGGAAGAGTTTTCAGAGGGCACTGGGTATACAGGTGCTTCGGAGTGCATCTTACCGCCCTCAGACCGATGGCCAGTCAGAGCCTATTATACAGGTGCTTGAGGATATGCTGTGTGCATGCGTCCTAGACTTTGGGGGCTCCTGGGAGAAGAATATACCCTTAGTTGAGTTTTCCTATAATAATAGTTTTCAGGCAACTATTGAGATGGAACTTTACGATGATTTATATGGTAGGTCATGCTGATCATCTTTGTGTTGGATGGAGGCAGGTGAGGCAGCTTTATTGGGACCACGTCTCGTGCAGGAGACATCTGAGCCGGTCCAATTGATCCAAAAGTGGATGGCTACTGCACAGTCTCATCAGAAATCTTATGTTGATCGCCTCAGATGACCCTTAGAGTCTGTGGTCGGGGATCGGGCTTTCTTGCGTGTTTCACCGAGGTTGGGACACAAGCGGATCAGAAGACAGGGTAAACTTTCACAGAGGTATGTGGGGCCATTTGAGATTCTGGAGAGAGTCGGGTCGGTTGCCTATCAGTTGCAGTTACCACAGAGGTATTGGGCCATGCACGACGTCTTCCATGTATCACAATTGTGACGCTATCATTTATACCTGTCTCACGTCTTTCATCCAGAGGAGTTTGAGATTCAGATAGATGCATCCTTTGAGGAGAATCTAATTCGTATTGTAGATAGGAGCATGAAGGTTCTCTGAGGCCGTTCATTTACTCTCGTACAGGTGCTATGGTAGCATGGCCAAGTGCAGGATGAAACCTGGGAGCAGGAGACCGATGTACGTGCTCAGTGGCCAGAGTTGTTCTGAGCTTTATCTTCACCACCCTTGGAAGGGAAATTCGGGGACAAATTTCTTTAAGGGGGGAAGTTTGTAAGAACTTGGTTCTTGTTCTTAAGTTATAGGTTTCTTCTTTTCTTTTTCCTTAAGTGTTTTTGATAAAATAATGAAAATGGGAGAAAATACTAAATTTTGTGACTATAGGCCTTGTACTTTGGTCGTGTTGAATGAGTACACAGGGCGTGTAGGTCGGTCGATGATGATGGGTGTAAAAACCGACTACACGCCGTGTAGTGGGTATTTACATGTCGTGTAGTCAGTCGGAAAACAAATAGTAAGGTGGTGGACAGCTGAGTGATAGTACATTCCATGTACTCAGGTGTTACACGTCGTGTACTCATGTCGACGGATGAACATTGCCATGCTGGCGAGAAGCCGCCGAAGGAACAATTAAAAAAATGAAAACTACACGTCGTGTACCCAATAGTACACGTCGTGTAGTCTGTTTTTTTACTTAAAATGGGCAGTAGCATCCCCTATTCACAGGTAAGGCTTAGAACCAGAGGAGAACTTGAAAATGACGGACATAGCTTTGTAGATCACCCGATCGAGCAACGGGAATCCGATTCCGCCACTGTCGATCTCCTTGGAAATGCGCAGGTGAGTTCTTTCTTATCCTTGTGCAGCACTTTCCAATTCTTCTTCTAAAGAGAGTTATTTATGTTTGAATGAGATTTCTTTTACCTTATATCTTTTTCATTCTTGGACGTTTGGAGGAGCATCGTTCACGTATATCGATCAGGGGTGATCAAGGTAGGTGGTCTAGTGTTTATTTCCAACTACAACGGTGAATTTGTGTACCGTTGTGATACTCGCCCATGAATGGGGTGTCTTATGGATGATTCCTTGCATAATTAAATACCTAGAATTGGATAGGTAGTTTAATTAACATGTATAACTATTTTTTGGGATCGCTACTTGGATTCAGGACCACTCCTGGGGTACATTCCTTTGTTTATCCATTTGGCCAGGTTACTCAAGGGTATACCGTGTTTTTAGCATGTATTAAATTACCTTGAAAGGAATTGTATATAAATTACTTGATTATATGTTGTTCATGGCCCAATTACTTGTTTAGCTTGAGGGCAGGGTTGTGATTAACCTATGGGCAGTGCTTTGTTTAGCCTGAGGGAAACTTCTTTCGGGCCTGTGGACAGTAGATTCTGTGCCTGTGGGAGACACCTCGTACACATGTGGGCATTATAGATATACCTGTGGGAAGATTCCTATGGTTTTAGATTCTCTTTACCTGAGGGAAAGGGTTTATGTGCCTGAGGACACTGACTGTTTACTTAGAGATTCACTGTGGTGGTTTCCTTATATTGAATGATTAAATGAATATTAAATTGACAATATGACTGGTAGAGTTAGTTACTTTTGAGTACTGCTTATCTTATTTCATTTTACTACTGCACACTGCTATTGCACATTTACACTGACATTTGGGCACGTATCTTTTGTGGGGTGCCTACTGGGATTCATTTCCCACACCCTATTTGGGTAATGTCTTCAGCCCAAACAGATTATATTTCTACAGGTATGGATAAGGGCAAGGGTCCCTATACAGGTACATGAGTGTTTTTGAGGTGTAGGGGAGCATGGGACCGAGCTCAGGCTCACGATGTTGCTGGTTGTTTAGTTTTTTTCTGTTGTACCTATACTTTCCAGTGTATTGTATCGTTATATAACATGTTCTGGCTATTTTCTTAGAACTAGATACATGTTTCATCATTATCTATATAGCAGTTGGTTATCTTTTACTGTAGATGTTCATTTCTGTTATGTATGTTTTAATTCATCTATTGTTGTTGTATGTTTTGTTGTTGTGTTCCGCTGCACTACATTTTGATAAATGAGGGCATAGTTTCTCGACTATCAGACCTGGGCCTTCACTGCTAGTCGGCAGCCTCTGGCATTTGGGGAAATGCGCTTGAGGTCATGTGACCAACCGGGTTCGGGGCACCCATGGAGTGGTACCCAGATCCGGGACGTTACAAAGTGGTATCAGAGGAGTTATTTTCTTTGACTTACTATTTGGAGCCTTAGTCAATGATAGGAAGGAAATGGTAGTTGGTAATAAGATATGCTTGGGAGTAGCTAAACCGTGTATAGGTAAAAGCCAATTTACCTTGTGATGCAATTTTATTGATTTTTCAATTTATGGTTGACCTGATTTTCACCGTTGGGTGAAGCACTTGTAATCATGCTATTTATATGTTATCCATGGATTCCATTTAGTTACAACCCACTGAGATTTGGGTATTCCATCTCATGCATCATTTAGTCACATGATAGAGATCACTAGCCATGCATAGTCACATTCCATGTAGGCGCATTAGAAATTGCATGTTGTTGTGATAATTGTAGTGCTATAAAAGCAATCTGTTGTGATAGCTGCTTTGATAAATGTCAGATATGTGATGGGATATTTGTGTGTTAGCCTGTTGAAAGAATGAACACCGAACATTGGTTTTTGTAGAGTATGGGCCCTCAATGACCGGAATTTGGTGGATCATTGACTTGTTTACTATTTTATAACATGTATAAGATGTCAAACTTTGATTTGCGGAGAGTATGGGCCCTCACAGATCGTAATTTGGAACTTAGGTGTTTTTTCAGTGTTTTATAGGCTCCAGAGTAGTTCTTGAGGCTTACTGTCTGGAAAAGCCCAGAATACACGCCATGTAGTTCCTCGGACACACATCGTGTGTTCTTCTGTTAGGGAAGAAATGAAAACTTTTTTGAGTACACTCCATGTAGTCTCTTCCCATGTCATAGACCGTGTGGGTGGGGACACAGGGTAGGGAATGGTTTTGGAAAAAACACGCCGTCTACCGGACGTACACGTCATGTAGTGTTGACCCAGAGTCCTCCTATGTAAATAACAACACAGATGGAGGAAACATTGAGACATACACGTCGTGTTCACCATGGAACACACCGTGTAGTCTGACCTGGGGACCCGACTGTGTAGCTAATAAACACGGGTCGGTGTTACTTCTTATTGAACATGTCGTGTACCAGAGGGACACGCCGTGTAGTCCTTTCCGGTGGGAGACTGTGTGGACTTGACAGTGTGGATGGGGAAACGGGGTGGTGTACACGCTGTGTGCGGGTGTCACACGTCATGTGGTGTCAGCTGAGTAGTCGGCCGTGTGACGAACAACACGGGCAGTTGGAAATTAAACCATAAACACCATGTAGAGTCCATACATGCCATGTAGTCTTATTCAAGTGAGTTGTGTGGCTTAGTCGTGTATAAGGACTTGGTTAGGGAAATAGTATTCAAGTACACGTCGTGTATTTAGAAAGAACATCGTGTGTTCTGGGTGTTACACGACTAGTTTAAGCTGGGGTACACACCCATGTGAATGAATTGCGAGAACACACCGTGTAGTTTTATACACGTCACGTAGTCAAGTTTTGTAAATTTTTAAAACTTTCCTTCTCCGTCTCCTTGTTTTCGGTCTTTGATAATCTTGATCTAAGGTGTGTGTTTGACCTTGTAGAGTCATGCCACTAAGACGACCATACATTGTTCGCCAAGAGAGCGGAAACAATTATACTCCATAGATGGTTGCCCATGGGCTACTAGTGGATCCTATAGTAGATCCAGATCTGGCACCAGCCGTTATACCAGGCACAGGCGCGGATGCGCAGTTCCGTGAAGGCTTCATGCAGTTCATGCAGACCTTTTAGGGAGCACCAACAACTGCCACATCTATGGATGAGCTAACTCGTATCTTCCAGTGGTAACATCTGCCTATGTATTCAGAGGATGGAAGACCACAGGATGCAGAGTCTTGGCTGGATTCATTGCAGACTATTTTCGAGCATCTTGAGACGCCTCCAGGGCAGAGGTTCAAGCTCGCGACGTATATGCTGCGTGATTCTGCCAAGAGGTGGTGGGATGTTACCACCCAGTCAGACCATCAAAGAGACATGGCGTGGGAAGATTTTCAGATAGATTTCTATGACTTCTTCCCAGAGATTTTGAGGGAAGATAGAACTCAAGAGTTCATGAATCAGCAGCAGGGCACTATATCGGTGATGGATTATTCTGCTTGTTTCACCGAGCTTCAGCGTTTTGCACCTGTTCTAGTGGGTGATGAGACATTGAGGGCTAGGCACTTTGAGGATGGTCTTCGATATGACATCTGCGCATTGGTGAATGTTTTCAGGTTGCCTACTTTATATGCTATTGTGAACTAGGAACTGATTACCGAGCAGAATCTGAGGGAAGCTAATGGTGTGGGCCAGGGTGGTTCAGCACCAGTTTCTGGTACTCTTTCTACTAGTAAGAGGAAGAGACATATGGACTTCTCTCACGGTGGTAGTACCAGCCAGAAGAATCTTTCAGGTGGCCAGGTCATGTGCTACTAGTGGGGTAAGGAGGGGCCCAAGAGATCGTAGTCTCCACGTGACCTAGTGGAATGCCGATATTGTGACAGGATGGTTCATCTGCAATGCTTTTGTAGGGAGTTTCCACCAGTGGCTAGTGAGAGGGGTTCTGTGCAGACTTCGCGTGTGGGAGCAGGACCAGCAGCTTCTTACCAGTCGGGAAACTGGAATACGTCAGGGCGTGCAAGAAGGGATTGTAACACCACAAGATTTTATGCGATATATTCTTTTTAATTTCTTTCATATCTTATGTTGTACGCTACACCAAGATTATCTTGCGCTATACTCAACATTGTATTATCTTTTAGTATACACAACACTATTCTTGAATTGTGTTACATACAATTTCAAGTTCGTTTGATAGTAGTTATTCTACGCAACATTGAGTGTATATATATATATATATATTCAATGCATAAATGAAATATGGTTGGATTCTGTTATATGAAACAACAAAGGAGTCTTGTACTACATGCAACCCTGACTTGCCTTGCATTACACACAATCACGACCTTCCTTGATAGCGTGTGTTGTAAGCAATACTGGGTTTCACTAAACAACGATATATGGTTATAATATTATTATGAACTAGCCGTTATGAATACTATTAACTACATTTTGAATTTTATAACATTATTAATTCGTCTTAAAATTTTTCTAGAACATGGTATGAGAACAATATAAATTTTTCAGGTAAAATAAGTATTTTTCAAAAAATGTAGTTTTGCCGCCTTTGATGGCACACCCATTTTAAATCTAGTTTTTTACGGTTTTATAAGTTCAATTTGACAAAATAAAATTCTTCTTTGGAATCAGGATATAAAAATTTACTTTGGATAAATTTTTCATATTATTCTGATAACTTTCATATTTTAATAAATAGGAAAAACACGCTATATTTTAAATAAAAACAACATTTTTCAGCGCAATAATTTATATGGTTAGATTATAATATTGAGTGGTTTTAAAAAATAAATAGAATATATTTTTACCATTTAATATAAAGTATGTCATTATCATTTATTTTATATTGAATTCATAGGTAAAATCATTTCAATCTTTTGCAATGTTTTAACTTTTAAAACTTGCTTTCTTAACAACGAGATTAATTTTAAATTAATTTCTGCAACTTCTGTGATTTGAATTAGGAAAAATTTATTCCATATTTAGAATCATCAGGTTCAAATTATTTTAATAAGCTACTTTTTATTTTTGGTCACTATGAATAGTAATTACGGTAAATTTTATTTACCATAGTTAAAGGTCAATCGGGTAATTAAGGGTAAATATAATATTATAAAATTACCCTAACACTTGTCTTAATATAATTGGATGATTATATTTTTCCCTAAATCATACTTGGGTCGAAATTGAATCTAATGGAACCCACTTGTATTTGATTAAGACCTTTAGTTTATTTTATTTAAAAGAAAGTGAAATATGTCTCACTCAAACTTTAATAATTAAAGTATTTTTAATATAAAGTTATATAGAATATAAATTCGGTTATAAATACTCATTTGAAAGCTATTTTTTTTCTTTATCATGGTAATTTATTTTTAATTTTTTAGTGTTATTTATTTACCTTATTATCTTATACATTAATGATGTAGAAATTATTTATTTAGTAAAAAATCAATAATATTGTTTTCATTGAAATAGTAATGCATATCAAAAGGCCCAAAAATCTGAAAAAAACTTAATGGTAGTGTATATATAAACCCTAGTAATCCAATGGCCTAATTTTTGAACATTTGGATCCTTATAATTGTGATTATAACACTTATATTATTTTATTTTAAATGATTCCAAAGTTGTCACCTTCATAATTTAATAAATATAACAATTTACATGTTGTGATTTTAAGATGATGAATTTGAGTAAAATTATTATTATAAAATATATGAGATTTATCTTCATCCTAGGATTTTATTTCTAATTTTTATTCAACAAATAAGTATATTAAATAAATATACAAAAAAAATTTACTAATTATTTCATATACCAAATAAATGGTTTTAAAAATATTAAAATAAATATTATATGAACTATTTAATGTGATCCACGAATTTTCTAGAAAAATTTGACATGTTAGGAATCTATTAAATATTTTGGTTAGAATATATCCTCTGTTTGGATTTTATTTAAATTAAAATAAATGAATAGTGTCAAAATTGACACTATTGTTATTTTATAAAAATAACATATATAAAATTGTTTAAAAATCACAAAAATATTTTAAAATTATAAATTGAAATTTATATGGTCTAAAATGTCATAAATTATACAATTATTGACAATTCACAACACATAAGTAATTATTTATAACAATTTAAAAATTAGAATCTTATTACCACAAATAAAATTAAATAGATTAAATAAGGATAAATCAAGTTGATAATGTTTAAAATAAATTCCCAACATGTCTAAATTTTATTGGTTGATGAGACTACAACCCTATCTCATCTAATCTTCTGATTTTAGTCATTTTTGTAGGTTTTTAAGTGAGGTTGAATTTTTTTATAAATTAATATTTCTTATATTACCAAAGGTGCCCCTCTCCTCCCTTATAAAAAGGGCACCCCTTCACTCTTCTCCTCACACCCTTTTGAGCCTTGAAGCTCGGAAAACCCCTGACAATTCATCTTCTCAACCTCTATAATTATATCATATAGGTTCTTGTCTTCTCAAAAGACCAACTCGTGTGCCCTAAGAAGAAGTTTAAAGGAGGTGCATCGAAGAAGAGGTAATCTCTTCTACCGATTCTTTCAAGTTTCTTTCTTCTTCAACTTCTTCTTCGTTAGTTGTCTCATTATAAAGTAATAGCATCAGTATTACTTATATACTGATATTTTATTATAAATATGAAACAACCCTATTTCACCTTCTATCCATCCTTACGGAAAACTAAATCACCGCGCGTGCATACATACGGAATACCGTCTCCACGCCGTGGTGTAATATGTTTTTCCACCACCACCTTACTTGGATGGGTGTAATGGTGTAAAGAATAACTATATATGGTTATTATAACATCATACTGACTCTAAGATATTATATCATCCACTCCAATTCCATTCAATAAATATGGGAACGATATCATCGCTCGTGCGTACGTACGGATTACCGTCTCCACGACGCGATGAGATTCATTTTCCATGTTAACAATTCAAGAATGATTATAAAATATATATAATAATTAATCGTGAAATATATTACATAATAGTTCTATTGGATTTATGTATATATATATGTGTATTTCATCTACTTAATTCCATTCAATTCAATAAGGAAACGAAAACGACGTTCATGCGTACGTATGACCTACCGTCTCCATGAATGGTTATTTATTTCCATCTATCGATCTATTATATATATGTATATTCTGAATATATATTATATATAAATCATGTTTTATATTCTGGAATTATGTAATCATGATCTAAGTAATCATATTAATAATTAAAAGTCAAAACACGGATGATAAATAAAATGATTTTACCCAAAACGCTGCTTTAATATTGAATTGACAAATGAACGGATAATATAAATTAATGAATGAATCATATATGATATCATAAATATTATTATGGTTCTGTTACAAGTTAATAATATGTTTAAACCAACTATAAAGGAGTCTCAGACACATACAGAAGAAATTGGACATAAGGTAAGGGATAACTTTTCCAATCTAGTTTTTATCCAAGATTGTTTATTCGTAAGTATTTACTGGGGTTATATTTATCATCCATGTCCCTATTTTCTAAAAATGGTTTCATGTATGTTTAAAGTCCTTTTTACCCATTTTTTACTTTTAATACATGGTATGTAAGGAACCTTTCTTTTGTTTACCATACGAGGTACCTTTTGACTTTTCAGTAAAAGTACGAGAAGGATGTTTCTTTTTAACTTATACAGCATGAACGGATTTTTACGATTTTATAACGCATTATTTTCATGAATCTTACTCTACAAGATTTCATGACCATTTTAAACAAAATCTTTTTCTTTTAAAATATCATGGAATTTTGTGAAAATAAAATGATTTTGAAGAAGAAATGATATTTTCCTCAAGAATTCTTTTCAAGTGTTTTATAAAAACTATTTTCCATCTAAGATGACATTATTTCATATGTGCATCTTTCAAGTATAATGTCTATATGATTTACATGGTTTCAATTTTCTTATGATGAAATGATATCCATTTGTTTTGTATGGATTATGTGATGATGGGATGGTGTTTATGAAACCCAGTTTATTCTTTGGGTTACGATGAATGATTTATGTTTATTTTGTGGCACAAGTAAGAATGATTTCATTATGAGATGGGTGGGACCTATATATCCCTCCAATGCATTGGGTAAATATTTATATCTTATGAGATCGACATGGCTAGAATGGTAAGATTAATCTGGTTCAGTGTTACATGACTGAAACGAGGAGTGAACTCAATTCAGAAAGGGACTTTGTCCACTAATATGGTCTTTGAAACAATGTCGTGGCTACTATGGAAATCATATCATGTGATTAATGTTTTTCCACAATTACAAGTTTTATTTCCAAGCTATTTTATCATGATTGATGTTCCATTATGATCTATGCCTTACATACTTCCATGTTTTATGTCATTGCTCAAGATTTTTATGATTAAACATTATGTTCATGTTTTTATGTTCAAATGTATATGGTTTGTTTTATTTTCTCCATGATTACCCTTAATGATCATTTGAGATCACCCTTTTATATGTTTTCTTTTACCCAGGATTTAAAGAAAGTTTTTAGGTAATAAAACAAAGGGGAAGATCTTTATGGGAGATGTTGAAGATCTTTCACCATGATTAGAAGATTATGTTCCGAGTTTCCAAAGACACTAAATTTTTACGATCCTTGAGTGTTGCTTTTTATTATGTATTAAGTATTCCACAAAAGTAATGTAATGACAATGTATGTCAATATTTGGGCCTCTACAGTTGGTATTATAGGAATGGTTTAGTCAACCTTTGGAAACTAGGATGCGAGAACTTTAGTGAGATCCCTAGAGATATTTCTAAGGTATTTCTAGGGATGTCCCTAAGGTTTAGTATAACTATAGGTTACTGTCCTAGAATTATTTTGATGATCATGAATAACCTAGGGTGAACCTAGGGTGTCATGGATTAAATAATGTGCAATAAGTAATACATCCCATAAGTGACTTTTTATGATTATGTGGTTCCTTGTTATTTTAACGGTTTCTTACACCATGGTTTTTGGTTTTATTAAATGGAGGGAACCAGAAGGAATTGGGTCAACATTGAATCCAATGGAAAAATTGGTGACTATGAGCAACTAAATTGTGTAATTCCTAGAAAGAAAGATTTTGGGATTATGCTGAATCATTCATCACGATATATGATTAACAAGTTGAACTTTAGTGGTATTTATAATTTATCAAATAAGAGGAACATGTAATTTTATGCATATTTGAATGGTGAGGAGAATAGAGAAAGGAAGATTCAGATTTATAAAGAAGGGAAGAATAACCTTGATGAATACATCAATTGGAGGGGAAGATGTTATCTGTGTGGAGAGAAGGGTCATAGAGTGACAGACTGTTATGGAGTTCAATGTCTTATCTGTAGAGAACATGGGCATTACCCAACTCAATACCCTGACCTAAGAGGTTACTTCTAAATCAAGGAAGGACGTATTCCATGACAATCATTGAAGAGGATGGATTGGAAGTGTTTATGTATTGGTATTCAAGAATAATGTTGTTGAGGTACTTTCATGAAATATTGGAATATCTATGTATTGGTTAATTCTAGTTTTCAATAATTATATGGTACAGGTAACCATGAAAAGTGTTTGAAATATTTTTGGAAAGCATATGATATGCTCATAATGAAGGTATAAGGAGAAAATAATATTTTTGGTAGTATTCATGAGCTCATGATTGATATAAGGACAAAGTGATATCATGGTTTGAGTATATAGAATTTTTGGGATTTTTGGTATGTGCAAAGAGTTAACTTTTGACAGCATTCATGTTTTCACTAAGGTTCAATGAGTATTCATTTTTCAAGAGAATACATGATTAAGGTATTCAAATGTTTGGAATGTGACCAACAAGATATATCTTATGATATATAAGGGGCAAATGATGGTATTCACGTGCTTGTTATATGACCATTCTAGTAATAATTTTATTTATACTATGAGATTGGACAGAAGTATTTTGGATAAACCTAAAGATTGGAATCGATTAATTTAGATATTAGATAGTATTGTTTAAGACTGGAACTTTTTTGTTTTGTTATAATAGTATAGTTTTAGAAAAAAGACAACCCGTAGGACGGGAAACAACTCGTCAGGTCAGACAAGGTTGTGGGAATCGAACCCACAACCGAAGTGTGATAGGCCTTTATCACCTACCACTGGCCTACAAAAAGTCCATGGTTAGTAGAAACGAGTTTTATTTTATTAATCGGTATGATAGATGGGGTATAAGTCCATTTTTGGAATCATATACGATTTATATCACCATATATGGACTTATGTATTTTTAAAAAAATTTGTTAACCTTTTGTTTGAGACAGATGGAATGACCCATCATTCTATAACATGATCTGCTAACACTTCAAGAATGACAAATTCAACTTCATTTCTTTAAGAGATGATGTGGAAATTGTTCAAGGCACAAACAACAGTGAGATTATACCAAAATAAAGTAAATATTTCTTCTAATTAAAAATTTTCAACTTTAGGGAAATGATATTGAAACCCAAAAATGTTTTCCTAGTGCTCTTATATCTAATGAATCATATGGTACCTTAGATCATCGAAAATTTATGGCTTTGTGATTGTTGGCTTTTTCATAGCCATGTTCTCTACCACTCTCCATCAAAACTTGATGGTTAGATTTCTCTTCTATATCCATATTTTCACCTATATTCTCCTATGTGGAAACCCAGTGATTAATTAATATGGGTAACCGTTACGTTTCATAATTTAGTTTTTAAATTTTAGTTTTGGTATTCCTTTTTACAATGTGGGTTTCTTTTAAAGAAACTTACAAATAGTAAACCATTTATAACCATGAAGAATTTCAAGGGAGAAATTCATTTTAAGGGGGGTAGAATGTAACACCCTGAGATTTTATGAGATATATTCTTTTGAATTTCTTTCATATCTTCTTTTGTACGCTACACCAAGATTATCTTGCGCTATACGCAACACCGTATTATCTTGCGGTATACACAACAGTATTCCTGGATTGTGTTACAGACAATTTCAAGTTCGTTTGATAGTAGTTATTCTACGCAACATTGAGTGTATATATATATATATATATTCAATGTATAAATGAAATATGGTTGGATTCTGTTATACGCAACAACAAAGGAGTCTTGCACTACATGCAACCCTAACTTGCCTTGCATTACACGCAATCACGACCTTCCTCGATAGCGTGTGTTGTACGCAATACTTGGTTTCACTAAAAAACAATATATTTTTATAATATTATTATGAACTAGACATTATGAATATTATTAACTACATTTTGAATTTTATAACATTATTATTAATCTTACACATTTTCTAGAACATGGTACGAGAAAAAGATAACTTTTTCAGGTAAAATAAGTATTTTTTAAAAAATGTATTTTTGCCACCTTTGATGGTGCACCCACTTTAAATCTAGTTTTTTATGGGTTCATAAGTTCAATTTGACAAAATAAAATTCTTCTTTGGAATCAGGATATAAAAATTTACTTTGGATAAATTTTTCATATTATTCTGATAACTTTCATATTTTAATAAATAGTAAAAACTCGCTATATTTTAAATAAAAACAACTTTTTTCATCACAATAATTTATATGGTTAGATTATAATATTGAGTGGTTTTAAAGTATAAATAGATTATATTTTTACCATTTAATATAACTTATGTCATTATCATTGATTTTACATTGAATTCATAGGTAAAATCATTTCAATCTTTTGCAATGTTTTGACATTTAAAACTCGTTTTCTTAACAACGGGATTACTTTTAAATTAATTTCTACAACTTCTGTCATTTGAATTAGGAAAAATGGATTCCATATTTGGAATCAGCAGGTCCAAATTATTTTAATAAGCTACTTTTTATTTTTGGGCACTATGGATAGTAACTACTGTAAATTTTATTTACCTTAGTTAAAGGTAAATCGGATAATTAAGGGTAAATATAAAATTATAAAATTACCCTAAAACTTGTCTTAATATAATTGGATGATTATATTTTGCCCTAAACCATAATTGGGTCGAAATTGAATCTAATGGAACTCACTTTTATTTGATTAAGACCTTTATTATATTTTATTTAAAGGAAAGTGAAATATGTCTCACTCAAACATTAATAATTATAGTATTTATAATATAAGTTTATACAGAATATAAATTTGGTTATAATACTCATTTGAAAGGTAAAATGTTTTTATTTATCATGGTAATTTATTTGTAAGTTTTAAGTGTTATTTATTTACCTTATTATCTTATACATTAATGATACAGAAATTATTTATTTAGTGAAAAATCAATAATATAGTTTTTATTGAAATAGTAATTCATATCAAAAGGCCCAAAAAACTAAAAACAAAACTTAATGGTAGGTTATATATAAACACTAATCATCCACTGGCCGAATTTTTTATCATTTTGATCCTTTTAAAGTCGATTATGACACTTATATAATTTTATTTTAAATGATTCCAAAGTTATCACCTTCATAATTTAATAAATATAACAATTTACATGTTGTAATTTTAAGATGACAAATTCCAGTAAAAGTATTATTAAAAAATATATGAGATTTATCTTCATCATAGGATTTTATTTTTAAATTTTATGAAACAAATGATTATATTAAATAAATATACAAAAAAGTTGTACTAATTATTTCATATACCAAATAAATGGTTTTAAAAATATTAAAATAAATATTATACGAACTATTTAATGCGATCCACGAATTTTCTAGACAAATTTGACATGTTATGAATCTATTAAATATTTTTTTTAGTATATATCATCTGTTTGGATTTTATTTAAATTAAAATAAATGAATAGTGTCAAAATTGACACTATTGTTATTTTATAAAAATAACATATTATAAAATTGTTTAAAAATCACAAAAATATTTAAAAATTATAAATTGAAATTTATATGGTCGAAAATGTTCTAATTTATCCAATCATGGAAAATTCACAACACATAAGTAATTATTTATAACAATTTAAAAATTAGAATCTTATTACCACAAATAAAATTAAATAGATTAAATAATGATAAATCAAGTTGATAATGTTTAAAATAAATTTCCATCATGTCTAAATTTTATTGTTTTATGAGATTACAACCCTATCTAATCTAATATTTGGTTTTGAGTCATTTTTGGAGGTTTTTATGTGAGGTTGAATTTATTATAAATTAATATTTCTTATGTTACCAATGGTGCCCCTCTCCTCCCTTATAAAAAGGCCACCCCTTCCATCTTCTCCTAACACCCTTTTGAGCCTTGAAGCTCATACAACCCCTAAAAATTTATCTTTTAGACCTCTCTAGTTATATAATAGAGGTTCTTGTATTCTCAAAATACCAACTCTAGTGCCCTAAGAAGAAGTTTAAAGGAGGTGCGTCGAAGAAGAGGTAATCTCTTCTACCGATTCTTTCAGGTTTATTTATTCCTCAACTTCTTCTTATTTAGTTGTTTAATTATAATGTAATAACATCAGTGTTAATTATATAATGATATTTTATTATAAATATGAAACTAACCTATTTCACCTTCTATCCATCCTTAAGGAAAACGAAATCACTGCGCGTGCGTACGTACGGAATACCGTCTCCACACCGTGGTGTAATCTGTTTTTTCCACCACCACCTTACTTGGATGGGTATAATGGTGTAAAGAATAACTATATATGTTTATTATAACATAATACTGATTCTAAGATATTATATCATCCACTCAAATTCCATTCAATAAATATGAGAACGATATCATCGCCCGTGCGTATGTACAGATTACCGTATCCACGACGCAATGAGATTCATTTTCCATGTTAACAATTAAAGAATGATTATAAAGTATATATAATAATTAATCATGAAATATATGACCTAATAATGATATTGTATTTATGTATATATATATATGTATGTCATCTACTTAATTCCATTCAATTCAATAAGGAAACAAAAACAGCATTCATGCGTACGTACGGCCTACCGTCTCCATGAACGGTGTATTTATTTCCATTTATCGATCTATTATATATATGTATATTATGAATATATATTATATATAAATCATGTTTTATATTCTATAATTAAGTAATCATGATCTAAATAATCATATTAATAATTACAAGTCAAAACACGGACGATAAATGAAACGATTTTACCCAAAACGCTGCTTTAACATGGAATTGACAAATGAACGGATAATATAAAGTCATAAGTGAATCGTATATGATGTCATAAATATTATTATAGTTATTTTAGAAGTTAATAATATGTTTAAACCCACTATATATGAGTCTCATACACATACAGAATAAATCGGACATAAGGTAAGGGATAACTTTTCCAATCTCGTTTTTATCTGAGATTGTTTATTCGTAAGTATTTACTCAGGTTATGCTTTTCATCCATGTCCATCTTTTCTAAAAATGGTTTGATGTATGTTTAAAGTCTTTTTTACCCATTTTTGACTTTTACTACATTGTATGTAAGGAATCTTTCTTTTGTTTACCATACGAGGTACCTTTTGACTTTTCGGTAAAAGTATGAGAAGGATGTTTTTTTTAACTTATACGGCGTGAATGAATTTTTACTATTTTATAAAGCCTTGTTTTCATGAATATTACTCTAAAATATTTCATGAATATTTAAAAAAAAACCTTTTCTTTTAAAATTTAATTGAATTTTGTGAAAATAAAATGATTTTGAAGAAGAAAGGATATTTTCCTCAAGAATTATTTTCAAGTGTTTTATAAAAACCATTTTCCATCTATGATGACATTATTTCATATGTGTAAAATTCAAGTATAATGTCTCTATGATTTACATGGTTTCACTTTTCTTATGATGAAATGATATCCATTTGTTTTATATGGATTATGTGATGATGTGATGATATTTATGAAACCAATTTTATTATTTGGGTTATGATGAATGATTTATGTTTATTTTGTGGCACAAGTAAGAATGATTTCATTATGAGATGGGTGGGACCTATATCTCCCTCCAATGCATTGGGTAAAGATTTATATCTCATGAGATATACATGGCTGTAATGGTAAGATTAATCTGGTTCAGTGTTACAGGACTGAAACGAGGAGTGAACTCGATTCAGAAAGGGACTTTGTCCACTAAGATGGTATTGGCAACAATGCCTTGGCTACTATAGAAATCATATCATGTGCTTAATGTTTTTCCATAATGAAAAGTTTTATTTCCAATATGTTTTATCATGATTTATGTTTCATTATGATCTATGTCTTACGTACTACCATGTTTTACGTCATTGCTCAAGATTTTGATGTTTAAACATTATGACCATTGTTTTTAAGTTCAAATGTATATGGTTTGTTTTATTTTCTCCATGCTTACCCTTACTGAGTATTTGAGATCACCCTTTTATATATTTTCTTTTCCATAGGATTTAAAGAAAGGTTTTAGGTAAGAAAACAAAGAGGAAGATCTTTATGGGAGATGTTGAAGATCTTTCACCATGATTACAAGATTATGTTCTGAGTTTCCAAAGACACTAAACTATTATGATCCTTGAGTGTTGGTTTTTGTTATGTATTAAGTATTCCGAAAAAGTAATGTAATGTCCATGTACGTCATGCTTTGGGCCTCTATAGTTGGTATCAGAGGAAAGGTTTAGTCAACCTTTGGAAACTAGGATGCGAGAACTTTAGTGAGATCCCTAGAGATATTTCTAATGTATATATAGGGATGTCCCTAAGGTTTAGTATAACTATAGGTTACATTCCTATAATTATTTTTACGATCATGAATAATCTAGGGTGAACCTAGGGTGTCATGGATTAAAGAATGTGCGATAAGTTATACATCCCAAAGGTGACTTTTTATGATTATGTGGTTTCTTGTTATTTTAACGGTTTCTTACACCATGGTTTTTGGTTTTAGTCAATGGATGGAACCAGAAGGAATTGGGTTGACATTGAATCCAATGGAAAAATTGGTGACTATGAGCAACGAAATTGCGTAATTCCTAGGAAGAAAAATTTTGTGATTATGATGAATCGTTTATCACGATATATGATTAAAAATGTGAACTTTAGTGGTATTCCTAATTCATCAAATAAGAGGAAGATGACCTTTTATGCATATTCGAATGGTGAGGAGTATAGAGAAAGGAATATTGATATTTCTAAAGAAGGGAAGAATAACCTTGATGAATACATCAAATGGTTGGGAAGATGTTATCTGTGTAGAGAGAAGGGTCATAGAGTGATAGATTGTTATGGAGTTCAATGTCTTATCTGTAGAGAACATGGGCATTACCCAAATCAATGCCCTGACCTAAGAGGTTACTTCTAAATCAAAGAAGGATGTATTCCATGAAAATCATTGAAGAGGATGGATTGAAGTGTTTATGTATTGGTATTCAAGAATAATGTTGTTAAGGTACTTTCATGAAATATTGGAATATCTATGTATTGGTTAATTCTGGTTTTAAATAATTATAAGGTACAGGTAACCGTGAAAAGTGTTTGAAATATTTTTGGAAAGCAGATGATATGCGCATAATGAAGGTATAAGGGGAAAATAATATGTTTGGTAGTATTCATGAGCTCATGATTGATATAAGGACAAAGTGATATCATGGTTTGAGTATATAGAATTTTTGGGATTTTTGGTTTTTGGAAAGAGTTAACTTTTGACATCATTCATGTTTTAACTAAGGTTCAATGAGTATTAATTTTTCAAGAGAATATATGATTAAGGTATTCAAATGTTTGGAATGTGACCAACAAGATACATCTTATGATATATAAGGGATAAATGATGGTATTCACATGCTTGTTATATGGCCATTCTAGTAATCGTTTTATTTATACTATGAGATTGGACATAAGTATTTTGGATAAACCTAAATATTGGAATCAATTAATTTAGACATCAGATAGTATTGTTTAAGGCTAGAACTTTTTGTTATGTTATAATAGTATAGTTTTAGAAAAAGGACAACTCGTAGCACGGGCGACAACCCGTCACATTGGACAAGGATTTGGGAATCAAACCCACAACCAAAGTGCGACAGGCCTTTACCACCTACCACTGGCCTACAAGAAGTCCCTGGTTAGTAGAAACAAGTTTTATTTTATTAATCGGTATGATAGATGAAGTATAAGTCCATTTTTGGAATCATATATGATTTATATCACCATATATGGACTTATGTATTTTTAATAACTTTTTTTAACCTTTTGTTTGAGAGAGATGGAATGACCCATCATTCTATCACATGATCTAATAACACTTCAAGAATGACAAATTCAACTTCATTTCTTTAAGAGATGATGTGGAAATTGTTCAAGGCATAAACAATAGTGAGATTGTGCCAAAATCAAGTAAGTATTTCTTCTAATTAAAAATTTTCAACTTTAGGGAAATGATATTGAAACCCAAAAATGTTGTCCTAGTGCTCTTATATTTTATGAATCAGATGGTACCTTAGATCATCACAAATTTATGGCTTTGTGATTGTTGGCTTTTTCATAGCCATGTTCTCTACCACTCTCCATCAGAACTTGATGGTAAGATTTCTCTTCCATATCCATATTTTCACCTATGTTATCCTATGTGGAAACCCAATGATTAGTTAATATGGGTAACCGTTATGTTTCATAATTTAGTTTTTAAAGTTTAGTTTTGGTATTCCTTTTTACGATGTGGGTTTCTATTAAAGAAACTTACAAATAGTAAACCATTTATAACCCCGACGAATTTCGAGGGAAAAATTCATTTTAAGGGGGGTAGAATGTAACACCCCGAGATTTTATGTGATATATTCTTTTTAATTTCTTTCATATCTTATGTTGTACGCTACACCAAGATTATCTGGCCCTATACGAAACACCGTATTATCTTGTAGTATACGCAACACTATTCTTGGATTGCGTTACACACAATTTCAAGTTCGTTTGATAGTAGTTATTCTACGCAAACTTGAGTGTGTATATATATATATATATTCAATGTATAAATGAAATATGTTTGGATTCTGTTATACGAAACAACAAAGGAGTCTTGCACTACACGTAACCCTGACTTGCCTTGCATTACATGCAACCGCGACCTTCCTCGATAGCGTGTGTTGTACGCAATACTGGGTTTTACTAAACAACAATATATGGTTATAATATTATTATGAACTAGACATTATGAATAGTATTAACTAAATTTTGAATTTTATAACATTATTATTCATCTTACATATTTTATAGAACATGGTATGAGAATAAGATACATTTTTCAGGTAAAATAAGTATTTTTCAAATAATGTAGTTTTGCCGCCTTTGATGGCACACCCTCTTTAAATCTAGTTTTTGATAGGTTTATAAGTTAAATTTGAAAAAATAAAATTCTTATTTGGAATCATGATATAAAAATTTACTTGGAATAAAATTTTCATATTATTATGATAACTTTCATATTTTAATGAATAGTAAAGACAGGCTATATTTTAAATAAAAACAACTTTTTTAATCACAATAATTTATATGGATAGATTATATTATGGAGTGGTTATAAAGAATAAATAGAATATATTTTTACCATTTAATATAACCTATGTCATTATCATTGATTTTACATTGAATTCTTAGGTAAAATCATTTCAATCTTTTGCAATGTTTTAACTTTAAAAACTCATTTTCTTAACAATGGGATTAATTTTAAATTAATTTCTGAAACTTTTTTGATTTGAATTAGGAAAAATGGATTCCATATTTGGAATTATCAGGTCCAAATTATGTTAATAAGATACTTTTTATTTTTGGGCACTATGAATAGTAACTACGGTAAATTTTATTTACCATAGTTAAAGGTAAATCGGGTAATTAAGGGTAAATATAAAATTATAAAATTACACTAACACTTGTCTTAATATAATTGGATGATTATATTTTTCCCTAAATCATACATGGGTAGAAATTGAATCTAATGAAACTCACTTGTATTTGATTAAGACCTTTAGTTTATTTTATTTAAAGGAAAGTGAAATATGTCTCACTCAAACTTTAATAATTAAAGTATTTTTAATATAAGGTTATACAGAATATAAATTCGGTTATAAATACTCATTTGAAAGCTAAAATTTGTTTCTTTATCATGGTAATTTATTTATAATTTTTAAGTGTTATTTATTTACCTTATTATCTTATACATTAATGATGTAGAAATTATTTATTTAGTGAAAAATCAATAATACAGTTTTTATTGAAATAGTAATGCATATCAAAAGGCCCAAAAATCTGAACAAAACTTAATGGTAGGGTATATATAAACCCTAATCATCAAATGGCCGAATTTTTGATCATTTGGATCCTTATAAAGGCGATTATGACACTTATATTATTTTATTTTAAATGATTCCAAAGTTGTCACCTTCATAATTTAATAAATATAACAATTTACATGTTGTTATTTTAAGATGATAAATTCAAGTAAAAGTATTATTATAAAATGTATGAGATTTATCTTCATCATATGATTTTACTTTTAATTTTTATTCAACAAATAAGTATATTAAATAAATATACAAAAAACTTGTACTAATTATTTCATATACCAAATAAATGGTTTTAAAAATATTAAAATAAACATTATATGAACTATTTAATGTTCTCCACGAATTTTCTAGACAAATTTGACATGTTAGGAATATATTAAATATTTTGGTTAGAATATATCCTCTGTTTGGATTTTATTTAAATTAAAATAAATGAATAGTGTCAAAATTGACACTATTGTTATTTTATAAAAATAATATATTATAAAATTGTTTAAAAATCACAAAAATATTTAAAAATTATAAATTGAAATTTATATGGTCTAAAATATCATAAATTATCTAATTATGGACAATTCACAACACATAAGTAATTATTTATAACAATTTAAAAATTAGAATCTTTTTACCACAAATAAAATTAAATAGATTAAATAAGGATAAATCAAGTTAATAGTGTTTAAAATAAATTTCCAACATGTCTAAATCTTATTTGTTGATGATATTAAAACCATATATAATCTAATATTCGGATTTGAGTCATTTTTGTAGGTTCTTAAGTGAGGTTGAATTTATTATAAATTAATATTTCTTATGTTACCAAAGGTGCCCCTCTCCTCCCTTATAAAAAGGGCACCCCTTCCCTCTTTTCCTCACACCCTTTTGAGCCTTGAAGCATGGACAACACCTATCAATTACTCTTCTCAACCTATCTAGTTATATCATAGAGGTTATTGTCTTCTCAAAAGACCAACTCTAGTGCCCTAAGAAGAAGTTTAAAGGAGGTGCGTCGAAGAAGAGGTAATCTCTTCTACCGATTCTTTCAGGTTTCTTTCTTCTTCAAATTATTATTCTTTAGTTGTTTAATTATAAAGTAATAACATAAGTATTAATTATATACTTATATTTTATTATAAATATGAAACAACCCTATTTTACCTTCTATCCATCCTTACAAAAAATGAAATCACCGTGCGTGCGTACGTACGGAATACCGTCTCCACGCCTTGGTGTAATCTGCTTTTCCACCACCACCTTACTTGGATGGGTATAATGGTGTATAGAATAACTATATATGGTTATTATAACATCATATTGATTCTAAGATATTATATCATCCACTCCAATTCCATTCAATAAATATGGGAATGATATCATCGCTCGTGCGTACGTACGGATTACCGTCTCCACGACGCGATGAGATTCATTTTCCATGTTTACAATTCAATAATGATTATAAAGTATATATCATAAGTAATCATGAAATATATTACATAATAATGCTACTGGATTTATGTATATATATATGTATGTCATCTACTTAATTCCATTCAATTCAACAAGGAAACGAAAACAGCGTTCATGCGTACGTACGGCCTATCGTCTCCATGAACAGTGTATTTCTTTCCATTTATCGATCTATTATATATATGTATATTCTGAATATATATTATATATAAATCATGTTTTATATTCTTCAATTAATTAATCATGATCAAAGTAATCATATTAATAATTACAAGTCAAAACACGGACGATAAATGAAACGCTTTTACCCAAAACGATGCTTTAACATGGAATTGACAAGTGAACGGATAATATAAAGTCATAAGTGAATCATATATGATATCATAAATATTATTATGGTTCTGTTACAAGTTAATAATATGTTTAAACCTACTATACAGGAGTCTCGGACACATATGAAAGAAATTGGACATAAGGTAAGGGGTAACTTTTCCAATCTCGTTTTTATCCGAGATTGTTTATTCGTAAGTATTTACTGGGGTTATATTTATCATCCATGTCCCTATTTTCTAGAAATGGTTTTATGTATGTTTAAAGTCCTATTTACCCATTTTTGACTTTTACTACATGGTATGTAAGGAATATTTCTTTTGTTTACCATATGAGGTACCTTTTGACTTTTTGGTAAAAGTATGAAAATTATGTTTGTTTAACTTATACGGCTTGAACGGATTTTTACGGTTTTATAACGCCTTATTTTCATGAAGATTACTCTACAATATTTCATGACTATTTTAAACAAAATATTTTTCTTTTAAAATTGCATGGAATTTTGTGAAAAGAAAATTATTTTTAAGAAGAAAGGATATTTTCCTCAAGAATTATTTTCAAGTGTTTTATCAAAACCATTTTCCATATAAGATGAAATTATTTCATATGTGTATCTTTCAAGTATAATGTCTCTATGATTTACATGGTTTCACTTTTCTTATGATGAAATTATATCCATTTTTGTATATGGATTATGTGATGATGGGATGATGTTTATGGAACCCATTTTATTCTTTGGGTTATGATGAATGATTTATCTTTATTTTGTGGCACAAGTAAGAATGATTTCATTATGAGATGGGTGGGACCTATATATCCCTAAAATTAATTAGGTAAAGATTTATATCTCATGAAATAGAGATGGATAGAACAGTAAGATTAATCTGGTTCAATGTTACAGGACTGAAACAAGAAGTGAACTCGATTCATAAAGGGACTTTGTCCACTAAAATGGTCTTGGAAACAATGCCTTGGCTACTATGGAAATCATATCATGTGATTAATGTTTTTCCACAATTAAAAGTTTTATTTCCAAGCTATTTTATCATGATTGGTGTTCCATTATGATCTATGCCTTATGTATTTCCATGTTTTAGGTCATTGATCAGGATTTTTATGTTTAATCATTATGTTCGTGTTTTTAAGTTCAAATGTATATGGTTTGTTTTATTTTGTCCATGCTTACCTTTACTGAGCATTTGAGCTCACCCTTTTATATGTTTTATTTTCCCCAGGATTTAAAGAAAGGTTTTAGGTAAGAAAACAAAGGGGAATATCTTTATGGGAGATGTTTAAGATATTTCACCACGATTAGAATATTATGTTCCGAGTTTCCAAAGACACTAAACTATTACGATCCTTTAGTGTTAGTTTTTGTTATTTATTAAGTATTCCGCAAAAGTAATGTAATGTCCATTTAAGTCAAGATTTGGGCCTCTATAGGGATGGTGGTCGTGGCCGTGGTAGCCAGACACCAGGATCTCAGAGACAGCAAGGCAGGACAGCTCGGGGTAGCCAGGATATGTCATAGGGCCGCGGCACTGGGCAGGCATATGCAGTGCAACAGACCCAACAGGAGCAGGATCCCAGACCTTCTACTGTCAGAGGTACTATTCTAGTAGATTCTGTCTTATCTTCAGTACTTTTCGATATGAGTGCTACACATATCTTTGTATCTATGCCTGTTGTGGAGAGCCTTAGGCTCTGTGTTTCTTCTTCTTCTGATTTTATGATGCTAGACACTCCGTTGGGGACTAGAACGGCTATTGTGTGTCAGTGTAGGGAGTGACCCCTTGAGGTTTGTGGGTGTCACTTTCTTTGGGACCTCTATTTCTTAGAGATGATGAGCTATGATGTCATTCTTGGGATGGACTGGTTGGTTCCCTTTAGATCCTTTGTAGACTGCTATCGTCATAGGGTGCGTTTCACGTCACCAGAGGGTGGAGAGTTTCTATAAAAAGGCGAGTGGGATGTTCAGGCGAGTCGAGCTAGACCCGAGAATTGTGGGCGAGGTGGAGTCAGATCCCAGATTGCGAGTTTATATCTAGATGACCAGGGAACTTTCCAGAAGGATTTCCCTCCAGTGGTTAATTGTTTTAGGGATGTCTTCCCGGATGACTTTTCAGGTCTACCTCCAGAGCGTGAGGTGGATTTCTCTATTGATCTTTTGCCTGGAGCGGCACCAGTATCCATTCCTCCTTATAGGATGGCTACACCTGAGTTACAGGAGCTCAAGAGACAGTTAGAGGAGTTACAGTCAAAGGATTTTATCCAACCCAATACTTCTCCTTGGAGTTATCCAGTCCTTTTTGCGAAGAAGGCAGATGGTACCCTCAGACTCTGTGTGGACTATAGGAGGATGAACCAGTTGACGGTCAAGAATCAATATCCCTTGCCAAGTATTGATGATATTTTTGATCAACTTCGAGGTGCACGAGTGTTCTCGAAGATTGACTTGAGATCAGGATATCATCAGTTGTGCATTAGACCATCTGATATACTTCTAACAGCCTTGAGTAGTAGGTATAGTCTATATGAGTACTTGGTTATGCCGTTCAGACTCACGAACGTGCCAGCAGTTTTCATGGCTCTGATGAATCGTGTGTTCCATCCTTATCTAGATTATTTTGTGGTAGTATTCGTGGAAGATATCATGGTGTACTCTCACACTCGACATGACCATGCCACCCATCTTGAGATCATATTGAGTACACTGAGAGAGAATCAGATATATGTTAAGCTCTCAAAGTGCCACTTTTGGATGGACAAGATTCACTTCCTAGGTCATATCATTTCAGAGGCAGGAGTTACAGTAGACCCAGAGAAGGTGAGAGCAGTAGTTTCCTAGGAGCAGCCTAAGAACGTGTTTGAGATATGGAGTTTCTTGGGGATGGATGGTTACTACAGGCATTTTATATTGGACTTCTCCCGCTTAGAAGTGTCGTTGATGGGTTTGACTAATAAGGGTGTGAAGTTCGTTTGGTCAAAAGCTTGCAAGATAGACTTTCAGGAACTGAAGGGAAAGTTGACATCAACACCAATCTTGCTACATCCAGAGCAAGGAAAGATCTATACTGTTTACTGTGATGCATCAGGTATTGGGCTGAGAGCTGTGTTGATGTAGGGTGATCGAGTTGTTGTGTATGGGTATCGGCAGTTGAGGCCACATGAGAGGAATTACCCGACGCATGACCTCGAGTTGGTTGCAGTTTTTCATGTGTTACGCTGTTAGAGATACTATCTCTTTGGAGAGCATTTTGTGGGTTTAATCGACCACAAAAGTCTCAAGTACATATTTACCGAGCATGACTTGAATCTAAGACAGCGAAGGTGGGTTGATTACCTACAGTCCTTCGATTTTGAGCTTTCCTACACACCTGGTAAGGGTAATGCAGTTGTTGATGCACTAAGCAGGAAGACTCAGACACGGGCGGTTCATGAGGTCAGTGGAGAGTGGCAGCTTATGGATTTGTTCTCTGAAATGCATTTGGAGGTTCACGACAGTCAGGGGAAAAGAAGTAGATTTTTAAAATATATGATAATTATTTGATCATTTCTAAGTTACTACACCGCTTGAAAATTTCCTTGTTCTTAATTGATTATTATGTTTTTGGTGTAATCCTTTAATTGCGGGTTAACCAAGATCTTGGGTACACATAACCCCTAAAACAATGCAAATAGGATTGAAACTTAACTTAAAAATCATATAGTCTAGTTCCAGACCCTAATCATGAATTAAGGTTTGTCAAGGAACAATGAAATCTAAAAAATTTTGGAATGAAGAGGAGTCTTATGTTGTCCAATCGGAACAACACAAGTCGCACACTTAAAATTACACATCGATTGGTTATGAAATAATAAGTGTTTAAATTAAATGCATCAAAAAAAATTAAGATACATATAAAAGAACAATTCCAAACCACAATATACAACAAACCATTATAGAATTATGTGCCAGAACTCCCTCTTCAATTGCATATCTCCCTCGCAATGATAACTCATCGCTTAGCTTGACATCAGGAGGAGGAAACTCGGGTGGAAATCCTTCTTCATTATTGATCACCATATGAGGATAGGGGCCTCCAGAACTTCTAGGATGAGGAGGATACTCTTCTAGTACTACAAAATGGTAGAGATTTTCTTCTTGGTCGAACTTAAAAATGAGGTGCCCATGGTGCCTTTTTATAGCCAAAATGGGACATGGTTTTGAGCACCCTGTTTTTGATATACCACTTGTGTCTCAAATTTGGAATATTATAAAGCCATATCACGACTTGACCAAAATATAAGAGTTGTTGGTCGGACTATTTAATGTCTCCCTGTAGAATTTGGAGGCCATTAAAAAATGGAATGGGATATATGGTCAAAATACTAAAACAAACTTTTGAATTCGGGCAGATTTTGTCCCCTGGATAGAATGGTTCAGATGGGCGAATAGATGGCCTAATTAGGCTTTAGTTCCTTGATAAGAGTTGTAGAAAATGATTTTTTGGGTTGGAACACAATGTCTAAGAACATTTGGATGTATTAATTCTCTTAATGATCAAAATAGTGGATAGATGTCCCTTGGATGCCATGCAGTTTGGCCCGTTTTTCTTCTAGATCATCTTTGGGGCCTCCAAATCACCTCTTCCTTCAATGAAAATATCAAAACATGTATAATTTACCTTTTTAATTAAGATAAAAATTAATTCATTCAATAAAACATGAATTTAAATTTATTATTATATTTGGAATATTCATTACAAACTAGTTTAAAACAGCAGTGTAAGGATGGAATTGAATAGTGAATCGCGGTGCGATCACACCCCCACACCTAAACATTTTCACTCTTAGGAAAAGTCACATATATAAAAAAAATTATGCATGTATATATTCCCAACATCATGAAGATTTAAAGTTTGAGGAAATTTTAATTCATTAATGTAATGTGATCAATGCACGAACCACACCAAGGAGTTTTTCCTAGTGAAAATGGAAAAAGATGTCTCATTAATCATATCACAATGAAATTAAAAGAGAATCATGACACTGAATTGAGTAAGGAATTAAAAATTCAATCATTCCACCAACTCTACATGTGTGTGTTAAAACCATTCCATTTTATTCTTTCCACTTTCTATCCAATAAAAATAAGTTATTTTAACATTATTCATCTTTAAATGATTTTTCTCCACCGAACCTGCCCTACATCCTTTACAATCATATTTCAAGAACCACTCAATTAATCATTCCTAAAAGTCAAAACATAATCTCCCGACTTAGATATACCCATATGTTTCACATTTCATCACTCCCCTCATTTACTATTTTTGTTTTTTTAGAATTTGAATTTGGAAAAAATCTCACACTCATCTCTCAACCATTGTTTGTTCTCCTCACGACACTAATTGTAATAGTTATAATAAGATCAAAGTTTGAGGAGGAATGGTTTTTAACCTGCCTAAGACACAACCCTTTTTTTAGGGCATACAAAAGTCAGATATTAGGTACACAGTCATAGGTCAATCTGGTACAATAATGAAATAGATTAGATATGGAACGAACATATGGAAATATCATTTAAAGCTGAAAAATATTAACCTAACAAATATTTACCTTCTATTAAGTAAGAAATATTCAAACTTTGTGGTTTGGTGCAAAAATGTGTGGAGATATTAGTGACAATTTATTTCCAAAAACTACTCACATAAGGGGAATTAATTATCTCCATGGTTTCACAGTGATACAACCATTTATATCATTGATAGAAAACCAATTCAACAAAAAACACTCGTTGATGTTAAATTCATAAAAACATTCAATCCATAACTAAGATAGGTTTTTCATCAAATGTTAAATCAATATGAAATCAAAAATTTCCACATGCATTTTTAGTAAGTTCCATGATTTGGTGACCATAAGGGGGGAGAAATAAAAATACCATAAAGAAGGCGAAAAAGAGAATAAAGAAGAAAGAAAATGAAAATCCCAATGAACCCAGAAATATAGGGAAATTTGAAAATACCATAAAGAAGGTGAAATAGAGAAGAAAGAAGAAAGACAATGAAAATAATAATGAACCCAGAAAGATTGGGAAAAGTTAAAATACCATAAATAAGGTGAAAAAGAGAAGAAATAAGATAGAAAATGATAATCCTAATGAACATAGAAAGATGGGGAAAAGTGAAAATACTATAAATAAGGAGAAAAGGAGAATAAATAAGAAAGAAAATGAAAATCCTAATTAACCCAAGAATGTATCCACCCCCCCCCCCCCCCACACCTATAATTTTTAGTGTCCTTACTATAATAATTGAAAATGTGAGAAGGAAGTATAAAACCTGGTGTGTTTCACGAGCATGTTGCTTCTTGAACATAGATTTCCTCCCTCGGGAACATCGGAAGGGCCTCATGGAAGTGCTTCAGCCACTTCCCATTAACAGTGAAGGTTTGCTTGGTTTCTTTATTTGTAACTTGAACAACACCAAATAGAGATACATTAATAAATGTGTATTGTCCAAACCAACATGAACGAAGCTTAACTAGATGCAACTTCAGCCTTGCATTATAAAGGAGGAACTTCTGCCCAATTTTGAACTGACAATGAAGTATAAGATGGTCGTGGGAAGCCTTGGTTCTCTCCTTATAAATCATGGAGTTTTCATATGCATCTATTCTCATTTCCTCTAGCTCCTGAATCTGCAACTTCCATTAAGAACATGAACCAAAAATATTAGAATTACATTGTTTGATGGCCCAATAGTCGTGGTGCTCAATCTCAACAGGAAGGTGACAACTCTTTCCAAACAGAAGCTAATAGGGTGACATTTCAATGTGAGTTTTGAAAGTAGTACGGTAGGCCCATAATAAATCATCAAGTCCAAGAATCTAATCTTTTCTATTGGGTTGAACCTTTTTTTCAAGAATCTATTTTACTTCTCTATTTTACACCTTGTCTTGACCATTGGTTTTTAGGGGATATGAATTAGACACTCTATGACCAACCCCATACTAAATCAAAAGTGATTGCATTGTTCAGTTGTAGAAATAAGAAACCTGGTCACTAATGATGAACCTAGTTAATTCAAACCTACAAAATATCTGAGTTCTCAAAAATTCCACAACTATTTTGGAATCATATTTTATTGTGGATTGGGCCTCTACCCATTTTGACACATAATCAACCACCATAAGAATGTACAAGTTATCAAAGGAAATGGGAAATGGACCCATAAATTCAATGTCCCAAACATCAAAAATTTCATGAAAGAGAAATGGTTCTTGTGGAATTTCATTTATTTTAGAGACATTCCCCATTCTTTGACAATGAGGACAAGATTTAAAAAAATCATGGGCATCCCAAAACAGTGTTTTCCAAAAGAGACCAGGATCAAGGACCTTGCGAGTAGTCCATTGGGGACCGAAGTGGCCCCCACAAGCAAGAGTGTGACGGAATCTAAGGATGGACTGAAACACACTCTCAGGAACATAGCACTTATGGACATGATCACTATAGGTGTGTCAGAGGTAGGTGTCATCCCAAATCTACCAACAAGACTTGTGTTTTAGATGACTGTCTGGATTTTTATTGAAATCATTAGCAATGCAAGATGCTAACAAGTAATTTACAATTTCAGCATACAAAGGAATATCATCTTTTACTTGGTATAATTGCTCATCGTGAAACATATCATTTATAAGAATACAGGGGGATCATTTAATGTCCAAGTATGGGCGAATCCTACTAATATGGTCAGCCACCACATTCTCTGTTCATTTTTTATCTCTAATTTCTAGATTAAATTCTTGAAGGAGGAGCATCCAGCAAATGAGACGTGGCTTGGCTTCCGGTTTCTTAAGGAGATACCGAAGGGCTGCATGGTCTGAGAACACAGTGACTTTGGATGCCAAAAGGTATGACCTAAATTTTTCCAATTCAATCACAATGGTAAGGAATTATTTTTCAATTGTGGTGTAGTTTTCTTAGGCAGGGTCCAAAGTACGTGAGGCATAGGCAATGACATGTGGATCTCAATCGACCCTTTCTGACAAGACTGCCCCAACTGCATAGTTAAAGGAATCGCACATGATCTTAAATGGTAAATCCCACTGTGGTGGTTAGATTACCGAGGGTGACATGAGACTCCATTTTAACTTATTAAAAGCTTACTCATATTCTATATCAAAAACAAATTATTTTTCTTTTTGGAGTAATTGAGAGAGGGGGAGTCCAATTTTACTAAAATCACGAATGAAACGATGGTAAAATTCAGCATGACTTAGGAAATACTGTACATATCGTACATTTTTGGGTAATGTTAAGGAATAAATGACATCCTCTTTGGATTTATATACTTGGATACCATCCCCAGAAATGACATTCCTCAAAACTATACCTTGTTGCACCAAGAAATGGAATTTCTCATAATTTAATACAAGATTATTTTCAATATAGAGACGTAGGACTAAAAAAATACTACTTAAATATTCATCATAAGAGGATCCATAAACAATTAAATCATTCATGAAAACATCCATGAAATTATCCAGGTAATCTGAAAAAATACTAACCATGGATCGCTGGAAAGTACCTGGAGCATTGAACAGACCTAATGGCATCCTCGTATATGAAAATGTGCCAAAGGGGAAATTGAAGGTTGTCTTTTTTTGATCCTAGGGGGTAATATGGATATGAAAGTATCCAGAATACCCATCAATGAAATAGTAGTGGGGATTACCTTCTAGTCTCTCTAGTATTTGGTCAATGGATAGAAAAGAGAAATGATCCTGCCTAGTGTGTTGGTTTTGTCAATGATAGTCTATACAAACACACCAACAATTATGCACATGAGTTGGAACCAATTCATTGTTTTCATTTTTGATTACTGTAAGGCCATTTTTTTAGGAACTACTTGAACAAGACTAACCCATTGGTTGTCAGATATGGGGTAAATGATTCCAGCAGCCAATAATTTTGTTACCTCCTTTTTCACAACTTCTAGGAGGTTTGGGTTCAGTTGACATTGTGTCTGCCTCACTCGTTTGGCCTCATCATTTAATAAAATATGATGTGTGTAAATTTATGGTCTAATACTAGGAATGTCATCAAGTATCCATCCCAAATCGTGTTTATACTCCCTCAAATGTTCAAGCAGTCTCAATTAATGCTCAGGAGGGAGTGAACTAGCAATGATTATGGGAAACTTGTTTTCATTCTCAAGATATGAATATTTTATATCTTGAGGCAGTTTTTTCAGTTCAAGTTCAGGTGGATTTTGGATTGATGGGAGTGTGTGTAAAAGTGAGAGGTCACTAATCTCATCTAATTTCTCAATTGTATTATCCTCAATAGAATAATGAGATTTTACAAGATTAGCAGTATCATCGATGGTCATTGGATCCTCAGTGTTGAAGAAATTATCAATTAATAAACATGCATGGCACTTTTCTAGACCACTACAACAATCAATGCATGATTCATTTCCTAGAATTTATATCAATAAAGAAAACTCAAAAGGGGGATCAAGGGAAAGAAATGAAGTTTTTTCAAGGGAAGGGAGTACATGTATAGAATTAACAGAGAGAGGGGAATGTTCTTCTGAGGGGTTCTTCATGGCATCAAGGATATTGAAGTGGACACTGTCACCACCAAACTCCATAGATAATGTACCATTGTGGACATTAATTATGGTTTTGGTGGTTTTAAAGAAGGGTCTCCCCAATATAATCGGGGCATGTCCATTCTTCCTATCATCCTCCATTTTAAACACATAAAAATTAGTAGGAAAAATTAAATTTTTAACCCTCATAAGAACATCCTCTAACACACCAGAAGGGTGTGATGTACTCTGATTTTCCAGTTGAAAAACTATTCTAGTGGGCTTTAGTTCGCAAACCTGTAATGAAGAGTAAATGGAGTGAGAAATCACATTTATAGAAGCACCTAAATCAATCATAGCATTGGAAAATGAATACTCCCCTATGGTGTATGGAATCGAGATGGTTCGAGGATCATTTTATTTGGTAGGTAGTAAAGGTTATATCAATGCTAAGACATTCCTCCCCAAGCTTACCTTCTCATATCCACGAAGTATCCTTCGGTGTGTATACATATCCTTCAAAAACTTGGCATATCTTGGAATTTTCTTCACAGCATTACTCAAGGGGATGTTAACCTGCACTTTTTTGAAGGACTCTAAAATTTCCTTATCGAGTTCAGTTTCATTTTGTTTTCTAGATTGGTTGGACCTTTGGGGAAATGGAAGAGGAATGGTTGGGATAGGTTACTTATAAACAAAAACACTATTTTCTTTGGAAATAATTCTCTTAATACAAGGTTTTTCAACATCTGGAACATTTTTAATGGTTGGGATGGAGGTTTCCTCAGGAGGGGATGATTCTAATGGAGAATTCATTTGGTTTTTAAGTTTTGTTCCACTCCTAAGGGTGATGGAACTAACATTTCTTTTATCTCTAAGGTTGACTAATGGTTGAGATGGTAGTTTACTCGACCCATGACTTTGAATTTCACCCACTAAGTTAGCTAGTTGTCCTAATTGGGTTTTTTTGGGTTCTCAATTAACCAAAAAGTGTTTTTCAAAAATCAAAAAAAATGAATTTTCAGTCATTCCTAATTGGGTTTTTAGGTATTTTATGGCTTCTTGGGTGGTTTTTTGGAATTGGATATTGTTGGAATACATTTTTTTCATCATATCTTTTAGGCTAGGCTCAGGTTTTGGAGGGGTGGTTAGAAAGGCCTTTGGGGTGGTTGAGGATTTCTAGGTGGTGGTGGTGGATGACTACTCTTCCATTTTTGGTTCCATGGTTGATGAGGCTGGTTTGAATACCCCCCTTTCCTATAATATTGGTTTTCTTTCCTCCCAGAGTTAGATGGATAGTATGGTTCTTGCCTACAGGGTTGGTTATAGGGGATTCCTGGGAAGATTTCCTCAAAACTCTCAAAAGTTACTCTAAATTGGGGGCATTGGTCAGAATAATGGGTGTCAGAAGACCAAATTTCATAATGGATGGGAGGATAAGATTGAGATTTCCCTTGGTAGAGAGCTAGTTGTTGTAGAAGGGTACTTACCTCTTCAAACTTTGTGTCCACCTTCTTCTCAAATTCAGTACTTTGCACCTCATGGACACCTTAAAAGGGTACACTAGACCCTGTACCAAATTTTTGAGTGTTTTATGCCATGTTCTTGATCAGGTTCCTTGCAGTGATTGGGGTTTTATCCACTAGTGCACCACCTGTAGCAGCATCAATCATGTTATGATCAATTGGAATTAAACCATCATAAAAATACTGAATTAAAATTTGATCATTTATTTTGCGGTGTAGACAACCTGAATATAATCTTTTAAATATTTCCCAATATTCATGAATTTTTTCCCCTTGAGATTGTCTTATACCACATATTTCTTTCCTTATTTTTGAAGTTTGAGAGGCTGGGAAATATTTTTCAAGAAAAAGGTGTTTCATGTCTGCCCAGCCTTTTATTGGTGAATTAACATAATGAAGCCAGTCTTTCACAGTGTCTTTTAATGAAAATGGAAATTACCTAAGATTTAATTGTTCTTCATCCACATTTTCAG
The DNA here is from genome assembly GCA_963277665.1 of Viscum album. NCBI lineage: Eukaryota > Viridiplantae > Streptophyta > Magnoliopsida > Santalales > Viscaceae > Viscum > Viscum album. The sequence goes on along the minus strand of OY728159.1, from coordinate 970,997,835 downwards.
GTTTTATTGATGAAAACACAATATGAAATTCTTTTAAATTTTTTTGTGGGTCTTCTCCTTTGATTCCATGAAATCTATGAAACAAGTGGATTAGACCGGATTATAATTCAAAATTGGGTGTTTCACCTTGCATTTGAATATATGTGGGTTGGATATAGACATCAAGTGAGGATATTTATTTTAGTATTATATTGTTTCCAGCCATGTTATACAATTTTATTTCAGTTTTGATGTTGGTTCCATAATAAGAAGATGAAGGATCAAGAATAATGTTGTTGTCTTGTGTGTCCTCATTTAAAGGGTTCTCTTGTGCGTCTTGGGTTGCTGACATAAGATCCTCTCTGATTCAGATTTGAAAGGTGGTAAATCTCCTGGATTAGAATGGATCACGGACAAAACCTACACAAGAAATAAATCAGAACACAAAAATATAGGTAATGGTATAAGATAAAACAAATAAATATTCACAAATTTTACAAAAAACTTATCAAAAACACGCACTTAAAAACCAAAGCGCTCCCCAGAAACGACGCCAAAATTTGAATGAATTGTAATGAAATGTAAAATTTATTATGATTTTAAGGATGATTTATAGTCTAGGTTATACCCTAGTTCTTCTCTCATGGAGCATTGGTGGGTTTAGAGTGTGTGTTTTTAATAAGAAGTACTAAAAAAGGGGCGGTGATTTTGAAAACAATTTTATGAAACTAAATTATTTTAAAGAGTTTAATATTTAATAAAGAAGTATATTTTAAAAATATATGATAATTATGTGATAATTTATAAGTTAATAAACCAATTTAAAAGTTACTTGTTCTTAATTTATTATTAGGTTTTTGGTGTAATCCTTTGATTGAGGGTTAACCAAGATCTTGGGTACCCACAACCACTAAAACAATGAAAATAGGACTAAAACTTGACATAACAATCATACAATCGAGTTCCAGACCCTAAGAATTAAGGTTTTTCAAGGAACACTGAAATCTCAAATTTTTGGGAATGTAGAGGAGTCTTATTTTGTCCAATCGGAACAACACAAGTCACACACTTAAAATTACACACCAATCGGTTATAAAATAAGAAGTGTTTCAATTAAATGCATAAAAAAGTTAAGATACATATAAAATAACAATTAAAAACCAAACTATACACCAAACCAATATATAATTATGTTCTGGAACTCCCTATTCAAGTGTGTATCTCCCTCACAATGATCACCCACTGCTTAGCTCGACATCGGTAGGAGGAGGAAACTCGGGTGGAACTCCTTTATTCTTGATCCCCCTATGAGGATAGGGGCATCCAGAACGTCTAGGATAAGGAAGATACTCCTCTATGATTCCAAAATGGCAAATATTTTCTTCTTGGCCGAACTTAAAAATGAGGTTCCCATGGTGCCTTTTTATAGCCAAAATGGGACATGGTTTCGAGCACCCTGTTTGTTAGATACCACTTGTGTCTCGGTTTTGGAATAGTATAAAGCCATATCATGACATGATCAAAAGAAAAGAGTTGTTGTAAGACCTATTTAATGTCTCCTTGTAGAATTTGACATCCATTAGACAACTGTATTAGGAGATATGTTCAAAAGACCGGATTTTTTTTTTGAATTTTGGTAGATTTTGTCCCCTGGACAGAATGGTTCAGATGGGCCACTAGATGGCCGAATTGGGCTTCCGTTCCTTGATAAGAGTTGTATACTAGGATGTTTTGGATCAGAACATAATGTTTCAGCCCATTTGGATGCACTTAATTAGCTTAATTATCAAAATAGTGGACATATGTTCATGGGATGCCATGTAGTTTGGCCCATTTTTCTTCTAGATCATCTTCAAGGCCTCCAAATCACCTCCACCTTCAATTAAAATATCAAATCAATTATAGTTTTCCTTTTTGAAAGTGATAAAAATTAATTCATTGAATAAAACATGAAGTTCAATTTATTATTATATTTGTAATATTCATTACAAAACTAGTTTAAAACAGCAGTGTAAGGGTGGAATTGAATAGTGAATCGATATGCAATCACTAGTCAATATCTCTATAATACTCTAATTTAATATAATTTACCATAATAATATCCAATTCAATCATGTTATCCTAGAATCACTAAATTAATTTGCACAAATTAATTTTTGAAGTCCCTTTAATATTTATACTTCCATCTATTATAACATAAAAAAAGTAATATATTTCAATTAAATATTAAATTTTAATCACATTTCCATGTTAGATGTGATTAAATAATTAAAATAAAATTATTAACAACATAATTAAATAAATTAAAATCAAGGATGTTATGATTATCCCCACCATATGAATTTTCATCCCTGAAAAGTCATTGGGTGTCCCTGAAAATCTTAGGTCACTATTTTTGTATAATAACTAATATCTCCCAAGTTTTTACTTGAATCATCACATGTTACCATAACAATCTCACCAAGGGAATACTTAATCCTTTGATAATTTCCCCCCTATTATCTAAAATATGAATTTTTAATTCTATAGAAGATATATCAATATCTAAAGAAATTTTATCCCAATTTAAAACTTTAGTTTCATTAGGTAAATAATTCTTTAACTGAGAATCATAGAAAACATTATGATTTTCCATATTTTATTTTGGAAATTAAAACCATTAAAACACTTCACTAATCCATTCCAAAATATCAAGAGGACCAATACACCATTTCATTAACTTCCTTATTTTCAAAATCTATAGTTTCCTAACCATAGAGACAATTTAAAAAATATCTCATTCCCAATATCAAATTCCTAGGGTCATATTTAATAATCAATATAACAAATATTCCACCTTTGAAAACAAACCATACATTTTTAGATCAATTTAGGCCTATTTATCATATCTTGTACCAAAATAGGTCCCCTGAGATTTTTTTCACCAGTTTCAATCAGACACAACAGATACTGACATTATAAAACATATAATGCATCAAATTACAAAATATAGATTAGATATTAATAAAAAAATTATAAAAAAACTTCACCAATGACCAATGTTATTCCCAACACTTCTTAAAATCAAGCACACAATCTTGAAGCATATATTGTGTAATTTTAATAACTTATTATGTATACCTATATATCGAGGGTGTTAAATTGTATATATACTCAATTTTATCCCTATAGAATTAAAAAATACCTTTTATAATCTATATATAAAACTTATATTCCTTACCAAATCAATAAAACTTATAACTCCGTGAATTTTAACAAATTCCTTTATATAAAGATTTCAAAGTTCATAAATCGGATATGTTACTTGAATATGTATGAAATATATTGATTTCTTAGTCATTATACTACTATTCAAATAAAATTATGCTTTATTAGTGAATTTGTAAGCCCAATTAAAAAATTCATTGAAATATCTTCACACATCCATGTTGTAATGGGTAATGGATGCAAAAACCCTTTCAGTTGTTAATGCTCTACCTTTTCCTATTGATAAACATAACATCAAGAAATAAATTCATCAATATTATTATTCATTATTAACCACTAATTTTTTTTATAATAGGATAAATCTTGGTATATAATGACCTATATCCTTGTATCTCATTCATTTATGTGTTTTAGGTGTTGGAGGTTCTGAAAGGAGGTATAGGGAGGAAGGAGGGGAGTTAAGATAAAATTTCAGCTACATTGCGGGATTTTAGAGTGGAGGCTTGTACTACATCATAGAGTCCAATTGGGATATGCAGATAAAAATGGATTAAGTTCTATGGAGTATAATATCAAGGGGTGGTTTGGGTTCTCTAGATAATTTTAGTACCCCTACAGTGTGGAAAGCTAGGATGTGGCGCAAAGTCCCGGGGGGTAAGTTTTAGTGGATCTTCCTTCTTAGAGGATGCTACACCATGGATCTAAGTTTAGTAATAGCCTAATTCATGGTGATTAGAATTTTATGTCATGGTGGTTCACCTTTTTTCATGGTATTTTTTCTAATTTATTGGATCTATGGAACATAATGCACCATCTTTCTTGGATGAAAATTTGACCAGGTGTGTTGTGGAATACTCTAATGCACTATGCCATAGTTTTTTTCAATGTCAGGACCTTTGTTTTATGGTATAGGGAGTTTCATTATGGTCTTCTAAGTTCAAGTGTTACTATAAATTCTTGAACCCCCTTTGAATATTCCTTTCTCCCAACATTTTCGATCAAACCCTAGGCATCTGAGAGAGCTTTTTTAAGGCCTTTGAATCCCCTTTGTTTGAATATAGACCTTACATTATAGAGATAAATCTATGGTGATATGAGGTGAGATTTATCGATTTCTATAGTGTTCACTTTTCTTTTTAGATTATTTTTCTCATATTATTACTTTCTTTTCTATAATTATTGATATCCTTTACTCTTATGGAGTTATTTTGGTGTTTACTGGTGTGTTTGTGGTGTAACGATGATAGGGAACCTCAGTTCCCTACGGGAGAGGTGTGTTGTTGTTTAGTTCTCATTAAAACAAAATTTAAACCCTTAAGGTAGGGGATTTTTTATTTCCCATTATTTTTATGTGCAAATATAAAATTATCATGATTTATCTCATTGGAAAATGGTGGAATATGCCTTAATAAAATTAAACCAAAAATTAAAGAAATAATTGGTTTTAGTTGTGGTTATCTCATGTGTTTATGTCATGTTAATGGTTTTCCTCTTGATTTCCTAGATAGTGTGTTTTGTTTTATAATGATTATTATGATTTTAAGTTGGATAAATAATGTAAATCTAGTAATTATTGTTGGATAAATAACAAAGATTCATTTTTAATTGAAATCTTTCTTCAATATAGTTTAATGGAAATGGAAGTTATTTTTAAAGAATATTTAAATCACTTATAGTTGTAAATTATTTATGAATTAGGTTTCCTATTGATTTAGATTATGATATATGAATTGATTAATTAAATATGGTAGTAAATTTTTTTATGATAATGATAATTACATGGGGTCGAGTGAGCCAGTTTTCTTATGAAGGCTATATTCCTTGGTTATAGGGCCTAGTTTCCATGTTGATTGTTTTTTATTTGTTTTATATCTATGTGATTTATACAGAAAATGAACCTTTCTATGTGGCATGATGTGATCCTACAATAGATGGTGGTTTGGTGAGATATGGGTGTGGATTCCCAGGTTTGTGGAGTATTTGTCACCTATGATGGTGGGATGAATGGTGATATGTGTGTTAGTGTTAGTGATGGCACTGGGATTGGTGGAGTGGATTAAATCTAGTCTTTCTCATTGTTGTTGTACTGGAATATGGGATAAATTATTGATAATGAATCTTATTTGAAGGAAAGATGGTTGGGTTGTTTATTTCTGAATTTATTTCCACACTACTTAACACAACTAGTTTTGGATGGTTTATACGTATTTTATGGTATTTTAGGATGAGTCCTAGGGTACCATATAGTATAAAATGGAAATGATTGTTAAATGGTTTTAACCTATGGTGTTTGTGGCTTGAAAGAACAATGACATAATGATAATTTTTTAGGAACCTAAGAAGATTATGGATTATACCAAGAGCGAATGAAATTTGGTTGATAATTAAAGTAAATGTGAAACATTTAAATGAAATAATTAAACAAAAAATATTAAAATGTTTGTGTTAATATAGGATATATAGTTCTTAGCGGTGGAAACTGGGTGTCTGGGAGATGATAGATATAGTTGAGGTTGATGATGGGTAGTTTTTCATAATCTCAATTGTGATATATATGAATATATATATATTCTGTATATTATGTGATTTCATATGCTACCCCACCCATGTTGATAGGGTGACAGACACTAGTAGAACTTGTAAGGTTTTTTCAAAGACATCCAAGTTGGTGTGAAACATATGGTTGACTAACCCCACTTTATCTTATCTCTTCTCCTTTTAGTATTATGTGATGGTATGCATTGTGGTTAACTTTGCAATATATGTTTGTATAGGGTTGTGATGGATTGAGGTACAATACATGATGTACAAGCTATGGTGGATCCCAAAAAAACTAATTTATTACTATCTGTAGATGTAGATATTAATGATGAGATGATGTGATGTATGGGGTAAAAGGTATTTTATAGTTTCCCTAGTGTTTTCTAGTAGGATTTCTTCAAGATAGTGATGGATTAGGATGTGTGATGTTGGGACAGAGTGGAAAATAAGTGGGGAAGTGGTATTGGGGTATCTCCATTTGATATTATGATGGATATTATATTATTACTTGTATATGATACTTTATGAGGCTAAGAACTTAGCATACCTTGTTAGGTGATGAGTTAGTTTCACTTTTTTATTCAATGGGATTTAGTATGCTTTATTTATCTTTTGTAGGAGGGGTACCCTTGGGGGGGTTGTGACATTGTGGTATCAATGGCTGTGTTAAGGGATGTAATAGATTTTAAAGGTAGGTACTAGTGTGTACAGTATGGGGTTGATATAGAAATGTTCTCATACGATCCTATTCAGAAAAATAAATAAGGGAAACCAAGTGGGATATAGGTACGTAGGGACCCATGTGATATGATTCTAGGAAGTTCAAGTGTATTGAGCCTACTAAGTGAAGTGATACTGGTTGCGGTGTAGAGACCCAGGAAAATATCATACATCATTATTGTTTGCATCAATGTTTAAAATGGGTAGAAATTGTGAATAGGTTAAAATTTAATTAATTAATCTTAAAATTTCCATAATTTTGGTTTATTATTCCCTAACCATTTTTTATACTATAGGAATGGCTTCACGTCAATTTCCTCATCAGGTTCATAATGAATATGCTCATCAATATGTGCCAACAGATCATTCTAGATTGGAGGTCGATGATGTTGACAATTGGAGGAAGACTCTTCGATAGTTTTAAAACCAATTTTTATAGAATTATGGGGGATATATTTAAAATTTGATGACATAGTACTGGTTGGAGGTGGTAGTTATAACCTTCAGTTCAATCCATACTCAGAAGAAGCATTGGGTTTCATTGGTGGTAGTGGTGATGCATGGGGAAGCTAGGTAGTGGTTTTTATTTTTCTTTAGGGATCATAAGTATTGAATTGTTTTATGAGATAAGATCTTAGGGTAGTTCTGAGATGATTTTATTTATTTGAATATAAAATAGTAAATTCACTATGAGTTTTCTATCCTTGTATAGGGGAATTCTGGTATGTGGGAGTTTGGTATTTATTTCAAGAATCTTCTCTAATACACTTCAGACCTACTGCTAGATGAGGAGGCCATGGTGAGTAATTTCAATAAGGATTTACATCCAAAGATCCAGTGTTTGGTCTCCCCTTTAATGTTGCTGATATATCTCAAGGTGTTAGCTTAAGAAAATGTTTTTGAGAAGATTCTAGATAGAACCAGTTCTTCATGAGAGGGGATTTATCAAGATTCCCCACATAATACAGTTATGGTCCTAATTTCCTATTATCCAAGAAAAAAATTGTTTTTAGAAAATTTGGGGTAGGTTCCAACTTTCTTTATATTATTTCTATAGGGTTGGAAGCTCTCAAACACTTACCAATGGATACCATGTTTTTTTTTGTAATGTCCTGACCTCAGAAACCTGGATTTGGTTTATTACTTTATTATATTGGCATGATTACAAGAAATTGAATCCCTAATGACCAATTAGTTTAACAGTTTTGGAAGACCATATCACAAACATGATACCTATAGTACAATTATAAATATATAAAATACAACATGATACATAATAAATTGAAATAAAATGCCTCCTTGAAATCTTATTCAAGGTTCTCTTCTTCATAACCTGGGTAAAGGAAATATAATAAGGCTGATATCAAATTATTAGTAAGGTTTAAACATATTGGAATCATGAGTCAATAATAATTTAATCATAATCAATTAGACATAACTAATATATCATGGTGAATAAATGAAAACACCTGCCATCGATAATCTAAGAATAAAAATGCATCCATAGATTTTTTCGTAATGAAAACCTCATGGAAAGTAAGATCTGAATACTGAATAAAGATAATTATTATTATTTGTATGTCACTTATCTAGAACATAAACCATTATATCGTTGATATGGTTTAAGTCAGTGTGTATAAACACGTCTGATTTTTAGAAACAAAATCAAAGGGTTTATCACCAACTGATTTGTCTCAATAGACCTATAGATGAATTGAGGGGATATAGTGGGCCCTGAATATCACTGCCAGTTCAAAGAATTATTTATAAATAGATTAAATACAAGAACAATATTCCTTTTCGATATCCGTATTGAATAGAGGATACAGATTCATCAATATTTACCCAGTTATAACAGTATTCAAAATAAGCATCGTATGTGAAATGGAATATAGCTTAATGAAATAATCATATAAATGATACAAGAAAATGGGTATTTAATAGAATTATAATTTTAAATAAAAAATGATTTCAAAGGGGTAGTAGATACACTACATTATAAATATTCGGTTCACAATACCAAGTAAGTCCCAATGAAATAGAAATTGAGACAAAGTCCCTTACCACATTGTAATCAATCGAATTGTATGAAAAAAATTAATAATCACCAAATTAATCATAAAATACCATGAATATAAATAAAATCATGATATTATATATCAAGTGGTAGTACACATACACCACATATAAGAAATAAGTGGCGAATAATGGAAATCTCATGGAATTAAAAGTGAGATAAGAAACCCCTTACCTTATGCCCAAATGTGTTCTTCGATTGATCTTAATTTCCTGAATAATAAAATTTAACTTCATGAATTAATAATTAAAGAACCTATTATACATGTAATTGATTTAGTTTAACCTTATTAGGTTGATTCATGTAATTGTTTATGGGTTTAAGAGGTTCAATTTTATTGTTTTGGAATTATTTTCTTCCTTGGTTTTCATGATTGGTTTACCTGTATTCATGAATGAAAGTTCATTTGAAATGTGGTAAAACCTATAGAATTGTTAATATATATTATTATTGAAATTAAAAAGATATAAATTATCTTATAATGAGTTTTTATATATATCATGAGGATGCATCATTAGATAAAAGTTAATGATAACGCTTGGATTAACTTGGCGGTTTTGTACATAATGAACTTGTTTTGTGTTATTATTTTATATTATGAGTGTTTAAGGATTATAGAATATTAAATAATATAAAATAAATATATTAATATTTTTGTCAACCATTAAAAAATTTTCATGAATAGTATTAAATATTGTAATGAAAATTAAAAACCCATCTTCCTTGAACGTCATAATTAACACATCTCGGACGGTGTTTTCATTTATAGTATAAAAGGAGGGAAAAGAAGAGATGATGATGGAATATTGAATTATCATAACAAAATTAAAGTAAATATAATTTATTTTAATGTTCATAATATTTATATGAGAATAGATGAGAATAGAAAATATAACAAAGGAACTTGAAAAGAAAACAAAAGAATTGAAAAAGAAATTTACCTCTTGAATCTATATTCCTTTGAGAGACTCTTTAGAGGAGAGGATTTTGTATTTTGATGAGAACAAGGGATATTGGATGTGGGGAGGATCATAAGGATTTATTTTAGTATAATTTAGGCAATAATTTAAGCTTGAGAGGTGTGAAGAAATGAGGGTGTGAGGGGTGGTATTTGTAGTGGACGGGAGGGTTTTTTTAATATTTTAATCATTAGTTTATTTTTTCCCTAAGATAAGAAGTAATGATGATTCGATGACCAAAAATAGTAATAAGTGCATTTGAGTCCAAAATAATGGTTTCTTACATAATTCATGATGCAAGGAATAGTGTATTTTTCTCATAATATATTTATACTGTAATTACTGTATTTTACTAATCACCAAAAAATTCATGTATTTTTGAAAAATACCAAAAATTAACCCTAACCATTTTTTGACTAGTAGAATCCAAAAATAAACTTCATTTTTCAAAAATAATTTTCTAAATATTAGAAATTTAATTTTTAAATAAAACCATCATTTAATAAAAAAATACCAACACTTAAAATAATTATCTAAAATTTTAAGGTGCCAAATTTTTATTTATGATTTCATGGGTAAGGTCACCATTCATAATAGTAAAATTAATATTTATAAGGGTAATTTACTATTCATAAGGGTAAGTTACTATTTTTAAGAACCCGGATCTTCATTCAGGTATGTTTTCCCTTTTTCTGGAGTTTTTAAGGAAAATAAATTTTCTGGAAATTTCAGAAGTACACGCCATGTAATTTTTGAGTACACGCCGTGTACTCTATTCTGGCTCGAAGCCATGTGATGGCCGTGTCCGGGCCACACACACGGTGTGTAAGGCTGAGGTGGAGGCCGGTTAATTCGGAGTAACGAAAAATTGAAGTACACGTTGTGTACTTTTTTTTCATTAAACAGACCAGGGTCGCGCCTAACCCCTATTTCCATCTTCTTGTCTAGTTTTTGACCGTCTGAGAGCGAACTTACGGCTGGATCTTCGACGGAGTCCTGCCTCTCTGTCCGTTCTCCGATTCGAGCATGATCAGTTGAGTTGGAATCGCAGCGGTGAGTTCTTCCTTCTGCTTTAGCCTTGTTTCTTGATTCCTCCTTGTTTTTAAGTTATCATGGGATGAACTTTTTGTGTGGTTTCTCAGATCTACGTTGTTCTAAGAGGATTTTGTCATCGTGGTTCACTTATATCGATCTCTTAGGATCGAGGTAGGTGGTTTGTGCCTTTCCGTAGAAAGTTGATGAATATTTCGTGCAATTTCCACCAATACCCTTGAACGGGGTATTGCGTGTTTCCTGTTTTTCCCTTGTTACTTACCTTCTTTGCTTGATTGCTTTAGTAGAGGTTATTGCTTGTGATTAGAGTAATTTGTTTGTTCTCAGATTACTTTGCCATGCTTGTTCTGCCTATTTGGCGTTTTACCAATTGTCATGCCTAGTTGTAGGATAGTGGAACTATTGTTTTATTATTTTTGTTGAGCCTTAGTTGATAGCCAAGTAGTTCTTGAGTTTTACTTGGACGATATACACGCACTGAGCATGTTTAGTTGTACTCAGGACTGTGAGAACCTAGAGTAGTAGACCAAAGGGAGAATTGATGGAAGGGCTTCTCCAGAGTGTCTTTTAATCACGATGCAAGACCAAGGGGAGAATTGACAGAAGGGATACTCCAGAGTGTATTTTAATTACGATGCTGGATATATGGGGAATTGACATTGAGTGCTTCCCCAGAGAGCCTTTAGCACGATACGAGACTATAGGGGGCATTGACGGTGCGTGCTTCCCAGAGAGTCTGCTTAATTACGTAGCTGAACCCGAGGGGTGAGACAGTGTGTGCCTCCCAGAGGGTTGATAGTACTTAGAGGTTGAACCATAGGGGTTAGAATATGAGAGCTACCCATAGGGTTACCTATTTTCTTCTTGTTGCTGACTGCTTAATTGTGTGCTTTACTTGTTAGAAATGTGGATTTTAGCTGCTATGGATTTTATGTTTACTCCTTCTTGTTTTATTACTGCCATGTATTCATTGACTGTTAGGCACAAATCTTTGGGTGATTTCCGACTGGGATTGTATCTCACACCCTGTTTGGGACATGCTTTTGGGCCCAAGCAGACTATGTTGCTATAGGTATAGATAAGGGCAAGCTCCTTTCTACTTCCTGATCTTGACTGCATCAGAAGCTAGGGAGCATGGGACTGAGTCGTGGCTCGCGATACTGAGGAGATTATTTTGTTTTTCTTTTTTACTTGGTTTCAGTTGTATTTCACCACATTGTTGTGTTTGCTGTTTTCCTTAGATAATTGTACCTACTGCATCATTTTCATCATAGTTATATATCTACATTTCTTCCGTTGTTCGGTTTCTGTTGTTATGCATGTCATTTATGGATTCCGCTGTTTATTATTGTTTTCTTACCTTGTATACCTTACCGAATGAGGGCATAGTTTCCCCACTGACTCACCAAGTCCCTCGATGCTAGTCGGAAGCCTCTGGAATTCGGGGAAATGTGCTTGAGGTCATGTGGCGAACCGGGTACGGGGCACCAGTGGAGGGGCTCTGGACTCGGGACGTTACAAAGTGGTATCAAAGCAGTTCTTTTCTCTTTTCTTACTATTTGGATACCTTATACAGGGATAGGATGGATTCGGTACATGGCATTAATCTGTTCTCGGGAGTAGCTAACCTGTGTACAGGGAAAAGCCATACTACCTCGTTAATTACAGTTTTCTGGTTTTGAGATTTTATGGTTGGTATGTTTTCACCTAGAGTGATTTGTATGACTTGTGTGGTTATTGTTTTGATATTTTGGTTCTATTTCTGTCGCAATGCGATGAGATGAGGGTATTCCATCTCATGCATCATATAGACACTTGTAGGAATCACATTCCATGCATTCTTTCCAGGCCATCTAGGGTGCATTAGCGATTGCATGCTGTTGTGATAGACTATGTGTAGATTATGCATACTGTTGTGATAGTTGCTTGATAGATTCTCTGTTGTTATGTTAGAAAACTATTTTTTTTGTTCTTTGCTCAAATTGAATGCCAAATTTTGGTTCTTAAGGTGTTATGGGCCCTCACGGATCGGAATTTGGAACTTTTTGCCTTATTTTTCTGTTCTGGAATTCTATGCAGTTTCTGAGCAACTTCCCAGAAAAACCCATAATACACAGCATGTACTTTTTAAATACACGCCGTGTAGTTTTCAGGCCGTGTCACTGACCGTGTGAGAAGAACACGGTGTCGTGGGAGTAAATTTAGGAACACGTTGTGTACCATTGATACACACCATGTGAGTTCAGAGCTATATACCCGGCCGTGTCACTAACAACATGGGTCGGGGATGCTCGGGTAGAACACGTCGTGTCCATAGGGAACACGGCATGTAGTCTTTCCCATGTACCTGGCCGTGTCACGAACAACATGGGACGGTGTCTCCTTCGCCTATGCACTATAGCATCCCACCTTTTTATCACATAAACTTTAATTACATTTTACAAAACCGAGGATCTTTAAGGTTTAGTGTCTTGGAAACCAGGAACTTAAAACATGAAAACAACATAAAGAATTCTTCTTAAACACTTGAAAGGCTTCTCCTCATGTTCACCCTAGGCTCATTACTGAATCTCATAACCTGGGGACAGACATCAAAAGAAAGGGTGAGCAGAAGGCCCAGCAAGGGAAACAAGTGAAACATTTTACATATGAACTTGGGATACATCAATAAAGTCATGAAAAGAACTTTAAGGCATGAAAATGAAATCATGAGGCATATGATAATAAAAATAAAACTTTTTCATAACCTGAAGATGTGACTGCAACATTTAATATTGGCAATCGTTTCGTTTCACCAAGGTCCATCCCCAAGGTGTCGTTAAAAATTACCAAGGTTATTCACCAAGGCGTCGTTAAAATGGTCATCTCTAGAGATTAAGTCTTTACCCAATGCATTGGAGCGCTATCAGGGCGCACCCTTAAATTTGTCTTTATTATCATGTGATCCACATATATCATCATCAAACATTTCATAAATAACCCATATAGCATAAAATAAATGGGTTTCATTTCATAATCATAACATTTTAAAAACTGCTTTAATGACATGATCTTTACGGCACTTTAAACCCACGGAAAGGGAAGCGGGTCTCATGTATGTAAATCCCAGAATTTAAAATGGAACATTTTGATATATATGTGAATAACCTTGTAGAAATAAGAGCTTTGAGTATTCACTTTATAACATAAAATAATTTTTGAGAAAAGAGAGAGGCATTTTGAGGGGAAATTCTGCAGCATAACGGCTATGTTACAAGGTTTTAGAAAACATTGAGAAAAGAGGGGACATGGGTCAAAAATTCATAATTGACCCATCATACAGTAGAGGGACAAAATATAAGGGATTTATGAACATGGTAATGAAATTTGAAAATATACCATATGAAATGAAGAACATGAAAGGAAGAAAACAAAACAAGATTTCTCTTGTGAAAATTCGGCAGCCTAACGGCATCACTTAAACTTCAACAAAATTGAATTGACAAGGTCAAATAGGGTCTCTCACCATATGAACATAAGAGTCCAGTATGATAGATATAGAGATCATACCCCAACATAATATAAAGGAACTTGAAAGAATTGACATGAAAGTAGAACTTCAAAATGAGAAGGGTGAAGAACCACTTAAAAATTCGGCAGCCTAACGGCGCCACTTAAGACATCAAAATACTGAATTGAAGAGATCAAATGGGGTCTCTCATCATGTGATCATAAAAGACCAGTATGATAAATATAGAGATCATACCCCAATATAATAAAAATGAACTTGAAAGACTTGACATGAAAGTAGAACTTTGAAAAAGAGAGAGGTGAATGAATCCCTTGAAAATTCGGCAGCCTAACGGCGCCACTTAAACTTCAACAAAATTGAATTGACAAGGTCAAATAGGGTCTCTCATCATATGAACATAAGATTCCAGTATGATAGATATAGAGATCATACCCCAACATAATATAAAGGAACTTGAAAGAATTGACATGAAAGTAGAACTTCAAAACGAGAAGGGTGAAGAACCACTTAAAAATTCGGCAGCCTAACGGCGCCACTTAAACTTTCTTAAAACGAAATGATGAGAGTAAGAGGGGGTCTTTCATAATATGAACATAAAAAGGGCAGTAAGAGGGGTATAAAATAACATCCTCCAAAATAAGAACATGGAGCATAAAAGGAATGACATAAAAGAGATCACTTGAAAAGAAAGAGAGGGGTCGGATCCCTTACCTTAAAATGTAACTCTTAAACCTCAAAGGTTGGGACCTTGAGGGCTTGGGGGCACCTTGGGAGGAATCCTTGGGAGGTAATGAGACCAGAACTTCGTTGGGGAAGAGTGGGGAGTCGAATGGATGAGAGGATGGCTTGGTATTTATAGGGAAAGTGAGGGGACAAGGCATTAATGGCAAAGAGACACCTCATTAGTGGTTTTGGCAAAACCATGGGCTTGCCCATGGTATTTGCCCATGGTATTGGCCACTTGGGACACCTCATACCTTATCTCACTATTAATAATTCGAACATATTGATTACAAACTTAATACATCATTTAATGATGTCATTAAACACCCGTAACTTAAAAACTGTATTTTCACTATTCATCAAAAATTCAACTTTCTCAGAATAATCCCAAAATTTCACCTTAACCAAATATCAACGCTCTGATTACAAATATGAACTCCATTTTATAAAAATAATTTTCTAAATATTTTTAATTTAATTTTTAAATAAAAACACTATTCATCGAAAATTCATTTTTTTCAGAAAAAACCCCAAAAATTACCATAACATAATATCGATGCTCTGAGTTCAAAAATAAAGTCATTTTTATAAAAATAATTTTCTAATTATTTTTAATTAAATTTTTAATTAAAAAACACTATTCACCCGAAAAAAACTAATACTTGAATAATAATTAATGAAACCGTTATTTAACTATTTTATTGAATCACATTACTTAATCAAGGTGCCTAGATTATTTTAAAACTTTCTTTAAGTGTGATTACTAATCCATTTGGTCATATTACTAATCCTAATCATAAAATCACTATTCATAATTTACTATTCATCAAAAATCAAGTTGATCTTATTAGACTCTAAATTTCGTACTGAACATAATTGTAGAAGACCATTTTCGAAAATCATTACACATTTTTAATTATTTAAGGTTTAAACAACCATTTTTAAAATATCCTTTTTCTAAAATTCATCAAAAATATGCATACAATATTTATCCGGTCATTTGAAAATTCATAAACATCATCATAAGAAGAAATCCAAATTTTTATTTAAAAAAAGGATTACACAAGGCAATTACGGTCTCGTTACATAACCCCTTATAATACCAGCATAGGACCTAAGAGTAAGGTGTTCTAGGGTGATAGAATTTTGGGGCGGCTCAGTCAACATTGCCCGAGTAGTAATTTCTATCAGTTTGAACTTCTCGCGAAGGCGATTCCGTTCTAGCTTGACATGATGAAGTTCGGCTTGGATTTGGTCCAGAGCAAAGCCCAATGGTGCTACCTCCTTCCCAATCTCTATTAGATGGGCTTCGATCGGCCCAAGGCTACTAGGTGAAGCCATCAAATCTTCTTTCTATAATAATTAACCAAGATTACTTAAATTTAGAGACAATAATCAAAACATTTTGTTCACAGTGGTCATATTGACCGATGGTCATATAACACTCAAAAACCAATGGTCTCATTTTATTTATAATCATGTTTATCAAATAAAACATTTTTTTAGTATAAAAAATAACACATGAAATTAGGAAACAAGATTTATTCAAAATTTCGGGTCGTTACAATCTTCCCCCCTTAAGAAATTGCGTCCTCGCAATTTTTTTAAATTGGGTTTTGAAATATCATTGAAAGTCCCACATCGGAAAAAGAGTCAGTAACACCATTACTTTAAAAGAAAGAAAAGGAAGTACAAAGGCCACCCGAGTTAACCCACACTCGGGTTCCATGTAGGAAAACATGGACATGGAGGAAAAAACAAAGGGTCAGTTCTGAGAGAGAGTGGTAGAGAACATGATTAGGAGAAAGTTAACCATGAGAAAATCCCAAACTTATGATGTGTGTAAACGGTCTTTGATTACCTAGTAGGAAACGTAAACCAACAACATTTTTGTTTTATGTTTCTTTTCATAATTTTGAGGATTTCATTTACTACATAGAACAAAAACATAAGAAAATATACCTACCTTCAAGTAGAGTTTCATCCTTTAACAAGTCCCTACCAACACTAATCTTTTCGCCAAATGATGAGAATTCAAAAACACTTGGTCTCATAAAAGCACAAGAATCATCTTCTATAGAATCACATAATCTATAAAAGATTAACTATCTATTTCTTCTATCTTTAAACATTATCCCAAAAACAGAAAGGTTAAGGTAAAACAACTCTTCAAAAAGAAAGAATCCCATAGGAATAGAACCTACTTTTAAATCTTTAAAGTTCCATGGTACTACCCAACGTTCATCATAGACCACTCCATAAATAACGGTCCTTAAAATTCCTCAAAATAAACCAAACTAAGATTGAAACCCAAATACAAGAAGGATTTGATAACATAGTCTTCCAAAACAACTTCATTGTTCATCTCCAGACAACATCAACCACTCCTAACATCTTATAACAAAAGTAGCTAACCTAAACATATTTTACCCAAGATAGGTTAATCATTCCCAAAAGTAACCTAAATTACTATAAGTCCACCTTAAATTCATCAATTCTTCAAAATATAAGTCAACCTTACTCCTCAATGAAAATACTATAGTAATCTATTTACCTCGATCATATAGGGTCCCCGAAATAGTGAACGCCTTCCAAAATAATAATCATCTTTTAATCCCCTAATCATATCTGACATATTAATACGGAAATTGTCGCATTTCCTATCACATTGGTTGTTGGGACACGTTATTCCATTTCCCACCATTAACTAAGAAGATAAAGTATAATTAGAGGCTTAAATACTTAACCAATAATCATGAAAAGGAACTTAAAGCATATAAGGATAACTTGTAGAAGAAAAGTATACCCTAACTTGTGATCCCCTAGGTTCCCATCTAGGTTATCCATGATCATATATTCTTATGTGAATCTTTATTTTATTTTATCTTTGTTCCTTTAATAATGGTTCATACCAAGCTTATGAATTTACCAAAGCATATCCCCCGGGAGTGTCGTAACCAAGAGTGCAGCAAGGCCCGTTGTCGTGTACCAGTTCCCGTTCGAGTCTAGCTCAAAGCGGTGTTTTCGGGTTTTACCCCTATGTACATCTGTGCCAGAGCCACCTCTACCTGCTCGTATCCAGACAGGGATGTATTTGCTTGGCAAACCCTTACTCAATACTCACCAAAATACCAGGAAGATTTCCTATATTAAACTTTTCTATAGGGTTCCTCCTAGAGTTTTCATATCCTAATTTCCACAAATAACTAAACCATCCTTTGATACCAACTATAGCATCCCACCTTTTTATCACATAAACTTTAATTACATTTTACAAAACCGAGGATCTTTAAGGTTTAGTGTCTTGGAAACCAGGAACTTAAAACATGAAAACAACATAAAGAATTCTTCTTAAACACTTGAAAGGCTTCTCCTCATGTTCACCCTAGGCTCATTACTGAATCTCATAACCTGGGGACAGACATCAAAAGAAAGGGTGAGCAGAAGGCCCAGCAAGGGAAACAAGTGAAACATTTTACATATGAACTTGGGATACATCAATAAAGTCATGAAAAGAACTTTAAGGCATGAAAATGAAATCATGAGGCATATGATAATAAAAATAAAACTTTTTCATAACCTGAAGATGTGGCTGCAACATTTAATATTGGCAATCATTTCGTTTCACCAAGGTCCATCCCCAAGGTGTCGTTAAAAATTACCAAGGTTATTCACCAAGGCGTCGTTAAAATGGTCATCTCTAGAGATTAAGTCTTTACCCAATGCATTGGAGCGCTATCAGGGCGCACCCATAAATTTTTCTTTATTATCATGTGAGCCATATATATCATCATCAAACATTTCATAAATAACCCATATAGCATAAAATAAATGGGTTTCATTTCATAATCATAACATTTTAAAAACTGCTTTAATGACATGATCTTTACGGCACTTTAAACCCACGGAAAGGGAAGCGGGTCTCATGTATGTAAATCCCAGAATTTAAAATGGAACATTTTGATATATATGTGAATACCCTTGTAGAAATAAGAGCTTTGAGTATTCACTTTATAACATAAAATAATTTTTGAGAAAAGAGAGAGGCATTTTGAGGGGAAAATTCTGCAGCATAACGGCTATGTTACAAGGTTTTAGAAAACATTGAGAAAAGAGGGGACATGGGTCAAACATTCATAATTGAACCATCATACAGTAGAGGGACAAAATATAAGGGATTTATGAACATGGTAATGAAATTTGAAAATATACCATATGAAATGAAGAACATGAAAGGAAGAAAACAAAACAAGATTTCTCTTGTGAAAATTCGGCAGCCTAACGGCATCACTTAAACTTCAACAAAATTGAATTGACAAGGTCAAATAGGGTCTCTCATAATATGAACATAAGAGTCCAGTATGATAGATATAGAGATCATACCCCAACATAATATAAAGTAACTTGAAAGAATTGACATGAAAGTAGAACTTCAAAACGAGAAGGGTGAAGAACCACTTAAAAATTCGGCAGCCTAACGGCGCCACTTAAGACATCAAAATACTGAATTGAAGAGATCAAATGGGGTCTCTAATCATGTGATCATAAAATACCAGTATGATAAATATAGAGATCATACCCCAACATAATAAAAATGAACTTGAAAGACTTGACATGAAAGTAGAACTTTAAAAAAGAGAGAGGTGAATGAATCCCTTGAAAATTCGGCAGCCTAATGGCGCCACTTAAACTTCAACAAAATTGAATTGACAAGGTAAAATAGGGTCTCTCATCATATGAACATAAGAGTCCAGTATGATAGATATAGAGATCATACCCCCAACATAATATAAAGTAACTTGAAAGAATTGACATGAAAGTAGAACTTCAAAACGAGAAGGGTGAAGAACCACTTAAAAATTCGGCAGCCTAACGGCGCCACTTAAACTTTCTTAAAACGAAATGATGAGAGTAAGAGGGGGTCTTTCATCATATGAACATAAAAAGGGCAGTAAGAGGAGTATAAAATAACATCCTCCAAAATAAGAACATGGATCATAAAAGGAATGACATAAAAGAGATCACTTGAAAAGAAAGAGAGGGGTCGGATCCCTTACCTTAAAATGTAACTCTTAAACCTCCAAGGTTGGGACCTTGAGGGCTTGGGGGCACCTTGGGAGGACTCCTTGGGAGGTAATGAGACCAGAACTTAGTTGGGGAAGAGTGGGGAGTCGAATGGATGAGAGGATGGCTTGGTATTTATAGGGAAAGTGAGGGGACAAGGCATTAATGGCAAAGGGACACCTCATTAGTGGTTTTGGCAAAACCATGAGCTTGCCCATGGTATTTGCCCATGGTATTGGCCACTTGGGACACCTCATACCTTATCTCACTATTCATAATTCGAACATATTGATTACAAACTTAATACATCATTTAATGATGTCATTAAACACCCGTAACTTAAAAACTGTATTTTCACTATTCATCAAAAATTCAACTTTCTCAGAATAATCCCAAAATTTCACCTTAACCAAATATCAACGCTCTGATTACAAATATGAACTCCATTTTATAAAAATAATTTTCTAAATATTTTTAATTTAATTTTTAAATAAAAACACTATTCATCGAAAATTCATTTTTTTCAGAAAAACCCCCAAAAATTACCATAACATAATATCGATGCTCTGAGTTCAAAAATAAAGTCATTTTTATAAAAATAATTTTCTAATTATTTTTAATTAAATTTTTAATTAAAAAAACACTATTCACCTGAAAAAAACTAATACTTGAATAATAATTAATGAAACCGTTATTTAACTATTTTATTGAATCACATTACTTAATCAAGGTGCCTAGATTATTTTAAAACTTTCTTTAAGTGAGATTACTAATACATTTGGTCATATTACTAATCCTAATCATAATTTACTATTCATCAAAAATCAAGTTGATCTTATTAGACTCTAAATTTCGTACTGAACATAATTGTAGAAGACCATTTTCGAAAATCATTACACATTTTTAATTATTTAAGGTTTAAACAACCATTTTTAAAATATCCTTTTTCTAAAATTCATCAAAAATATGAATACAATATTTATCCGGTCATTTGAAAATTCATAAACATCATCATAAGAAGAAATCCAAATTTTTATTTAAAAAAAGGATTACACAAGGCAATTACGGTCTCGTTACATAACCCCTTATAATACCAGCATAGGACCTAAGAGTAAGGTGTGCTAGGGTGATAGAATTTTGGGGCGGATCAGTCAACATTGCCCGAGTAGTAATTTCTATCAGTTTGAACTTCTCGCGAAGGCGATTCCGTTCTAGCTTCACATGATGAAGTTCGGCTTGGATTTGGTCCAGAGCAAAGCCCAATGGTGCTACCTCCTTCCCAATCTCTGTTAGATGGGCTTCGATCGGCCTAAGGCTACTAGGTGAAGCCATCAAATCTTCTTTCTATAATAATTAACCAAGATTACTTAAATTTAGAGACAATAATCAAAACATTTTGTTCACAGTGGTCATATTGACCGATGGTCATATAACACTCAAAAACCAATGGTCTCATTTTATTTATAATCATGTTTATCAAATAAAACATTTTTTTTGAGTATAAAAAATAACACATGAAATTAGGAAACAAGATTTATTCAAAATTTCGGGTCGTTACATGCACTCCATGCTTGTTTGGAGCATGCCGTGTAATATCCAGCTGTGTAGACGGCCGTGTACTCAATAACACAGACCGCCGAAGCCTTGTCTAGTGCATGTTGTGTTTGTTTCGAACACGCCGTGTAGTATCGGGTTGAGTCGGACCATGTGGGTTAGCCATGTAACGAGACTCGGGAAGGGGAATAGTTTTAAAGTACATGCCGTGTGTGGGGGCCAACATGTCATGTAGTTTGAAGTGTACACAACTTGTAGGGTGAGAGTACACACCCATGTCAGTGGTTTAAGAAGACACGCCGTGTAGTTTTATACACGTCGTGTAGTCGTGTTTTGCAATCTTGTGTGTTTTTCTTCCCCTATTCCCGTTTTGTACTCTTGTGTTCCTTGTCCTTGTTTTCCAGATCTAAGGTGTGCTTTTGATCTTTCAGAGCTATGCCTCCGAGACATCCTATGGTCGTACGTCTGTTGTCAGGCAGTGATCAGATGCCAGACAGGGCTGATCAGGGACTTCCTGTCGATCCCCCAGCCGATCCAGCCTTGGCACCGGTTGTTGTACCAGTCGCGGGCGCTGATGCGCAGTTCAGGGAAGGTTTCATGAGGATGATTCAGGCCTTCCAGGGAGCACCGCCTCCTACCTCATCTATGGAAGACTTGACGCGGGTCTTTCAGCAGCAGAATCCTCCCACATTCTCGGGGGAGGGAGGACCTCAGGCTGCAGGGTCTTGGCTGGAAGCCATGCTGACTGTCTTCGAGCATTTGGAGACGCCTCCAGAGAGGCGAGTCAAGATCGCCACCTACATGCTCTGAGACTCCACCAAGAGGTGGTGGGACGTGATCTCACAGGCGGGTCAGCAGCAGGCTATGGCTTGGGAGGAGTTCCAGCGCGTGTTCTATAACTACTTCTACCTGGAGACCCTGAGGGCTGATCAAGCCCAGGAGTTCATGAGCTTAGAGTAGGGTACTCTATCTGTCATGGAGTATTCCACTCGTTTCACTGAGCTTCAGCATTTTACACCCCTTCAGGATGGTAGTGGGGTGTTCTTGGAGAGGAAGTTTGAGGATGGACTCAGGCGGGAGATCCGCTCGCAGGTGAACATATTCCAGCTGAATTCCATTACTTCCATCGTCAACCAGGCACTGATTTCATAGCACAATCAGAGAGACTCTAGAGCTGAGAGTCAGTGCGGTTCTGCTTCCAGAGCTAGCTTCCCTTCAGATGACAGCAAGAAGCTCCATATGTAGCCTACGCGCGGTGATGCGAGGAAGCGAGACGCATCATCAGGAATCCAGGTGACATGCTACCAGGGTGGCCGGACAGGGCACACGAGGCCGCAGTTCCAGAGAGACCCTGTGGAGTGCCGATCATACGGCAAGATGGGTCACCTTCAGCGTTTTTGCCAAGTTTTCTCACCAGCAGCAGGTGACCAGGGTTCTTCCATGACTCCTCGTTCAGGAGAAGCCCCACCAGTCTCTCACCAATCAGGGAACTGGAGTTCTTACAGTTGTTCGGGCCGAGGTGGAGGTCGAGGTCGTGGCAGTCAGCCACCAGTTCCTCAGCACCAGCAGGGAGGTTTAGCTAAGAGTGGTCAGTCAGGGGCATAGGACCGCGGTGCAGGCCTGTCTTTTTCCTTTCATCATACTTATCATGAGCAAGATCCTAACCCTTATACTGTTCGAGGTACGATTTTAGTAGCCTCAGTTTTATCTTCAGCCCTTTTCGATACTGCTACTACGTATAGCTATATCTCTGTTTTTGTTGTGGAGAGCCTTGGACTCTGCGTCTTTTCTTCTGCCGACTCATTGACACTAGAAACACCTTTGGGAATGAGGACATCTAGTGTACGTCAGTGTAGAGAGTGCCCTCTCGATATTGTAGGGTATCACTTCTTATGGGATCTCTATGTCCTAGAGATGACAGGCTATGATGTCATCTTTTTCATGGACTGGTTGATTCTCTTCCGGGCAATCGTCGACTGCTATCGCCACAGAGTCAGTTTCATTTCTCCAGAAGGTGAATCTTTCCTTCATAGAGGCGAATGGGACGTTTGGGCGAGTCGGTCAGGACTCAAGCATCTTGGGCTAGGAGGAGTGATGGCCCAGATTGCTAGTCTTTATCTGGATGATCAGGGGACTCCACAGTTGGACTTTCCTCCAGTGTTGGATCGCTTTAGGGATGTTTTTTCAGAGGACTTTTTGGTTTTTCCTCTGGAGCGTGAGGTAGAATTATCTATTGAGCTCATTCCATGAGCGGCACCGGTGTCCATTCCTCTATATAGGATGGGCACACCTGAGTTGTAGGAGCTCAAGAAGTAGTTAGAGGAGTTACAGGCTAAGAGTTTCATCTGACCCAATACTTCTCCTTGGGGTTTGCCTATTCTGTTTGCGAAGAAGGCAGACGGTACCCTTCGGCTTTGTGTGGATTATTGGAAGCTGAACGAGTTGACGGTCAAGAACCAATATCCTTTGCTGAGGATTGATGACCTTTTCGATCAGATTCGAGGAGCCTGGGTGTTCTTGAAGATCAACTTGAGATCCGGTTATCATCAGTTGCGCATTAGACCATCAGATATAACTCTGACAGCCTTCAAGAGCAGGTATGGTCTTTACGAGTATATAGTCATGCCGTTCGGTCTCATGAATTCCCCTGCAGTTTTCATGGCACTGATGAACCGAGTGTTCCATCCTTACTTAGATTCCTTCATCTTGGTCTTCATGGATGATATCTTGGTGTACTCTCACACTCGACACGACCATGCCACACATCTTGAGATCGTTCTGAGTACACTGAGAGAGCATCGGCTTTATGCTAAACTCTCTAAGTGCCACTTCTAGATGGATCAAATTTACTTCTTGGGTCACGTCATCTCAGAGGCAGGAGTATCTGTGGACCTAGAGAAAGTGAGATCTGTAGTTTCCTAGGAGCAGCCGAAGAATGTTTTTGAGGTATGGAGCTTCCTAGGGCTGGCTGGATAATACAGACGCTTCTTTCGGGAATTTTCTCATCTAGCAGCACCTTTGACAGGTCTGACCAAAAAGGGGGCGAAGTTCTTATGGTCAGATTATTGTGAGTCAGCCTTTCAGGAGATGAAAGGGAGGTTGATGTCAGCACTGATACTAGTCTTTCCAGAGCCAGAAAAGAGCTACACTGTTTACTATGATGCTTCAGGTATCGGGCTGGGAGTTGGGCTTATGCAGGGAGATGGAGTCGTTGCGTATGGGTCTCGACAGCTGAGGCCACATGAGAGGATCTACCCTACGCACGATCTGGAGTTGGCAGTTTTTGTTCATTCCTTTCTCTATTAGAGACACTATCTTCTGGGAGAGCACTTTTTGGTCTTCACTGACCACAAGAGTCTCAAGTATCTCTTCACTCAGTGTGATCTGAATCTAAGGCAGCACAGGTGGGTTGAGTATCTACAGTCTTTTTACTTCGAGCTTGCCTATACACCGGGAAAGGGAAACGCTGTGGCAGATGAATTAATAAGGAGAACTCAGATTCTGGCAGTTCAGGAGGCCAGTAGTGAGTGGCAGCTGATGGCTCTATTATCTGAGATGCATCTGGAGGTGCATGACAGACGGGGACAAACCTTTCTATCTTTGGTAGCTGTTACCTCCACGCTACTTGATTGGGTACGGATGAGGAATCTATCAGACTCAGAAGGATTAGTCCTGTGGGAGGGTGTGTCAGGAGGGGACCCTCTTCCTGGATATACAGTGGGCAAGGATGAGATCTTATGTTTCCAAAGATGCGTATGGGTGCTAGCAAGCATATGCGAGGAGCTAATGCGGGATTTCCATTCCTCAGTTTGGGCAGTTCATCCTGACATCACCAAGATGTATCAGGATCTTCATCGCCAGTACTGGTGGCCATGTGTGAAGAAGGATGTTTCTGGTTTTGTCATGAGATATTCTACTTTTCAGCAGGTGAAAGCAGAGCATCAGTGACCAATAGGCCTTTTACAGTAGTTACCCATTCCAGAGTGGAAGTGGAATGATGTTGTGATGGACTTCGTGACTGGGTTGTCGAGATCACCTCGAGGGAATGATGCTATTTGGGTTGTCGTCGACAGTCTTACGAAGGTTATTCACTTATTTCCGATCAAGGAGACCTTCAGTTTTGATGATCTTGGATGACTTTACATCAGAGAGATCATTCGTCTGCATGGATTTCCGCGCTCTATTGTTTTAGACAGAGATGCGCGATTTACCTCTCGGTTCTGGCAGGGACTTCAGAAGGCCTTGGTTACACAGGTACTTTTGAGTACAGCTTACCATCCCTAGACTGATGGCTAGTCCGAGTACATGATCCAGGTGATTGAGGATATACTCTGAGCTTGCATCCTTGACTTTGGCGGTTCTTGGAAGAAGTATATTCCTCTGGTAGAGTTCGCCTACAACAACAGTTTCCAGGTGACCATTTAGATGGCACCATACGAGGCTTTGTACGATAGTCCATGCCGATCACCCTTCTGCTAGCTGGAGGCAGGAGAGGCTGCTTTGCTGGGACCTCGTCTTGTACAAGAGATTTTAGAGCAGATAGAGCCGATTCGGAAGAGGATGGCTACAACACAGTCTCGACAGAAGTCTTATGTTGATCAGTGGAGACGACCTCTGGAGTTTGAGGTCGGTGATCGGTTTTTCCTACGTGTCGCACCTAGGTTGTGACACAAAAGGATTCAGAGACAGGGTAAGCTTTCGCCACAATACGTCGGGCCGTTTGAGGTTTTGGAGAGAGTGGGGACAGTCACCTATCGGTTGCATCTACCTCAGAGGTATCGGGCCATGCACGACGTCTTCCATGTCTCTCAACTCCGACGTTACTTTTCATACCTGTCTCACGTCTTTCAGCCTGAGGAAGTCGATCTATAAGTGGATGCGTCGTTCGAGGAGCATCCTATCCGGATTGTCAATCATATTATGAAGGTTCTCCGAGGGCGGTCTTTTCCTCTGGTATGAGTGATATGGCAGCACGGGAGAGTACAGGAAGAGGCCTTGGAGAGGAAGGCCGATGTACGATCGCAGTGGCCAGAGCTGTTCGGGTATTCTTCTTCTCCGCCTCGTTAGGGAAATTCGGGGAAGAATTTCTTTAAGGGGGAAATTTTGTAAGAACTCGGATCTTCGTTCAGGTATGTTTTCTGTTTTTTTGTAGTTTTTAAGGAAAATAAATTTTCTGGAAATTTCAGAAGTACACGCCATGTACTTTTTGAGTACATGTCGTGTACTCTGTTCTGGCTCGAAGCCGTGTGTTGGCCGTGTTCGGGCCACACACACGATGTGTAAGGCTGAGGTGGAGGCTGGTTAATTCGAAGTACGGAAAAATTGATGTTCACGCCGTGTACTCAAGAAGTACATGCCGTGTACTTTATTTTTTTTCATTAAATGGACCAGGGTAATGCCTAACCCCTATTTCCATCTTCTTCTCCAGTTTTCGACCGTCCGAGAGCAACCGTACGGTCAGATCTTCAACGGAGTCCTTCCTCTCTGTCCGTTCTCCGATTCGAGCATGGTCAGTTCCGTTGGAATCACAGCGGTGAGTTATTCCTTCTTCATTAGCATTGTTTATTGATTCCTCCTCGTTTCCAAGTTATCATGGGATGAATGTTTTGTGCGGTTTCTCATATCTACATTTTTCTAAGAGGATTTTGTCATTTTGGTTCACATATATCGATCTCCTAGGATCGAGGTATGTGGTTTGTTCCTTTCCATAGAAATTTGATGAATATTTTGTGCAATTTCCACCAATACCCTTGAACGGGGTATTGCGTGTTTCCTGTTTTTCCCTTGTTACTTGTCTGCTTTGCTTGATTGCTTTAGTAGAGATTATTTATTGTGATTAGAGTAATTTTTTTGTGCTCAGATTTCTCTTCCATGCTTGTTCTTCCTGTTTGGTGTTTTTCCAGTTTCCATGCCTAGTCGTAGGATAGTGGAACTATTGTTTTATTAATTTTTTTGAGCCTTAGTTGATAGCCAAGTAGTTCTTGAGGTTTACTTGGATGATATACACATGCTGAGCATGTTTAGTTATACTCAGGACTGTGAGAACCTCGAGTAGTAGACCAAAGGGAGAATTGACGGAAGGGCTTCTCTAGAGTGTCTTTTAATCACGATGCGAGACCAAGGGGAGAATTGATGGAAGGGATTATCCAGAGTGTCTTTTAATTATGAAGCGGGCTATAGGGGGAATTGATGTTGAGTGCTTCCCCAGAGAGCCTTTATCACGATATGAGACTATAGGAGGAATTGACGGTGAGTGCTTCCCCAGAGATTCTGCTTAATTACGTAGCTGAACCAGAGGGGTGTGACTGCATGTTCCTCCCAGAGGGTTGCTAGTACTTAGAGGTTGAACCATAGGGGTTAGACTGTGAGAGCTACCCAGAGGGTTACCTATTTTCTTCTTGTTGTTGACTGCTTACTTGTGTGATTTACTTGTTAGAACTGTGGATTTTAGTTGCTTGTGCTTTTCTGTTTACTGATTCTTGTTGTATTACTACCATGTATTCATTGACTGTAAGGCACAAATATTTGGCTGATTGCCTACTGGGATTGTATCTCACACCCTATTTGGGCCATGCTTTTGGGCCCAAGCAGACTATATTGTTGTAGGTATAGATAAGGGCAAGTGCCCTTCTACTTCAGGATCTTGACTGCATCAAGACATGGGGAGCATGGGACCGAGCCGTGGCTCGCGATGCTGAGGAGATTATTTTGGTTTTTTTTTTTGCACTTGGTTTCAGTTGTATTTCAGCACGTTGTTGTGTTTGCTATTTTCCTTAGATACTTGTACGTGCTGCATCATTTTCATCATAGTTATATATCAACATTGCTTTTGTTGTTCGGTTTTTGTTGTTATGCATGTCGTTTACTACTTCCCCTGTTTATTTTTGTTTTCTTACCTTGTATACCTTACCGAATGTGGGCATAGTTTCCCCCACCGACTCACCAAGTCCCTCGCTGCTAGTCAGCAGCCTCTGGCATTCGGGGAAACACGCTTGAGGTCATGTGGCGAACCGGGTATGGGGCACCAGTGGAGGGGCTCCGGACTCGGGACATTACACTATTTATATGGGTAAGTTGTTATTTACCTAAAATTAAGTTGATTCTATGAGACTCCAAAAATCACCTTGATCACAGCTGTGTATGTCCATTTTTTGAAATTCAAAACACAGAAGTGGAAAATTTAAGTTTAATGGATAGGTTATGACTGTCTCCTATAAATAATAAAGTTTTTCTTCAGAGAGACTTAGTGCTTCATGCAATATAGGCTACCTAATTAATTTAAAGTATTTAAGATAAACATACCATAAAATGTTTGGGGTGTTATATGCTTCCCACCTTCGGAAATTTCATCCTCAAATTTTTTTCATGTATATTTCTCCCTAAAAATATGTGGGTGGTTATTATTCATAACATCCTCAAGTTCTCACATTATGTCCTCTATTTTATGGTTTCTCTAAAGAACCTTTACCAGGTGAGTCGTCTAATTTCTCAATACTTTCTCTCTAGTGTCAAGAATCTCAATAGGCTCTTCACAGTAAGAAAAATCAGGTTCTAGATATATTTATTCATAGGTGTGTACATGTGTTGGGTATGGAATGTATTTCTTTAACAATGACATGTGGAACACATTATTAGGTTTGGAGATACTTGGTTTCATTACTAAATGGTAAGCTACAGCTCCAATTATTTCTAGAATTTCGATCGGTCTGATGTACTTGGGGCTCAATTCCCCATTTTTACCAAACCTTAATACACCCTTTCAAGGAGATACTTTTAGAAATACATTATATCCCACTTGAAATTCCAAATAATTTCTCTATTTCTCATTATAACTCTTTTTCCTACTTTTTGATACTTTAATATGGGCCTCAATTTTCTTTACCTTTGAATTTTTTCTTCGATAAGTTTTGGGCCTATACGTTTCCTCTCACCAACTTCATCCCAACAAGTTGGAGTTCAACACCTCTTGTTATATAATGCTTCATATTGCACCATTTTAATGCTAGAATGGAAACTATTATTGTAGTAAAATTCCACCAAAGGTAAGTATTGATCCCACATACCTTGAAAGTCAAGAGAGCATGATCTCAAAATGTCTTCTAGTGTTTGAATAGTCCTTTCAGACTGTCTGTTGGTTTGGGTATGATATGCAGTAATCATATGATTCTCATTATAAAAATACTTCTAGAGACTTTTCCAGAATTTTGATGTAAATCATGGATCTCAATCAGACACAATTGATAGAGGTACACCATGAAGTCTTAAAACATCATTAATATAAAGTCTTGATAGGGGATCAAGTGGTAAATCCTGTCTTATAGAAAGGAAATGTGCTGATTTTGTAAGATGATCAAGAATTAAACATATTGCATCATTTCTTATAGGTGTCCGCAGTAGTCCTATGACCAAGTCCATCTTAATGTCATACCACTTCCACATAATAATAGGTAGAGGTTTCATGAACCCTCTAGGATGTTTTCTCTTAGTCTTCACTTGTTGAAAAACTTGACCCCTTTATACATAGTCAGCAATTTCCCACTTCATGTTCTCCCACCAAAATTGTTCCTTTAGATATCTATACATCTTGGTATTACCAGGGTGTATAGAGAAATTTGATCTATCAACATCATCTAAAGTTCCCCTTTTATCTTAGGTACTGATGGAACACATAACCTCTTTCCAAATTTTAGAACTCCATCCTCATACATGAATTCTTCCAATATTCCCTCATTAACAGCTTTAATTTCCTTTTTTTAGATTCTCATTATCATATTGAGAGATTTTTATTATCTATAGTAAAGATAGTTTAGAAATAATTTGAAAAATGAAATATTTTCCCCTTCCTTAACAATTCCCATATCTATCTTTAGAAGATCCATTAATATAGGATCTCCCTCAATCCTAATTTGGGTCAGAAGTCCATGATCTTTCGTGCTTAATGCATCTTCCACCTTATTTTCCTTTCTAGGGTGGTAGTGTATTGAACAATCATAATCTTTCATTTACTTGATCCATCTCATTTTCCACATGTCGAGTTCTTTCTATGTAAAAATGTATTTCAAACTCTGGTGATCCATATATATCTCACATCCTTCACCATAGAGATAGTGTATCTATATTTTTAGATCAAATATTATGGGTGTTAACTCAAGATCATAAGTTGGATAATTTTTCTCATGAGTATTTAATTTTCTTGATGCATAAGCAATAACTTTATCATTTTATATAAGGATTCAACCCAGTCAATTCTTTAATGCATCACTATATATCACAAATCCATCATTTCTAGTGGGAAGAGTCAAAATTATAGCATCGACCAATCCTATCTTAAAATATTAAAATAATTCCATACATTCTTTCATCCATACAAACTTAACCCCTTTACATGTGATCTTGGTTAACAGGTTATACAATTGGGTGAAATTTTGAAAGAAATATTGATAGTAACCTGTTAAGACAATAAAACTACATACCTCGGTTATGTTCATTGGCATGGGATATTCTTGGATTGCCTTTGTCTTCACAGGATCAACTAAGATTCCAACCTTGGAGACAATATCACCAAGAAAAGAAACTTATTGAAGCCAAAATTCACACTCGCTAAACTTCCCATATAATTCATTTCTTCTAAGAGTTTTCAGAATGCTCTGCAAGTGATTCTCATGGACTTCATAGCTTTTGGAGTATACTAGGATATCAACGATAAATACCACAAAACATTCTTCTATATATTCCTTAAAAACCCTATTCATTAGATCCATGAAAACAGAGGGTTCATTAGTCATTCCAAAAGGAATTATTGTAAACTCATAATGCCCATGCCTGGTTCGAAATGTTGTCTTAGGAATATCTTCCTTCCTCACACGTAGCTGATGATATCTAGATCTAAGGTCAATCTTCAAAAAATATGGGGCTCCAAGAAGTTGATCAAATAAATAATCAATGCAAGGAAGAGGATACTTGTTATTTATCGTAATAACATTGATCTCCCTACATTCAATGAATATCCTCATAGATACATCTTTCTTCATGAAAAATAGAACAATAGCTCCCCATGGAGAAACACTAAGGAGGATAAATCATTTATCACTCAATTACTATAGTTGTTTCTTGAGTTATACTAATTCCAAAGTGGTCATTCTATATGGAGTCTCTGATATAGGTCTTACACCAGGAATTAAATCAATAGAGAACTCAACTTCCCATTATAGAGGATGTCTAGGTAAATCCTTTGAAAATACATCAATTTATTCTTTCACAATAGGTACATATTCAATTTAAATATCCATAGATGATGTTTTCTCTTCCTCCACAATAATTTAATTTAGAATAGCTACTGAAGGTGGATCTTGATAAGATCCATATGATGATGTTTTTTCCCTAAAGATAACGGATTATACATCATTCTCAAAAATTGTAACTTTTTTCTTCTTGAAATATATTTTCACATCATAATTTGATATCCAATTCATATCGAGAATTATGTCAAAGTAAGTCATAGGTATGATGATAAGTTCATCAACTAAAATATGTTTATGTGTCACAAAGGGGACTGACCAAAACATCTTTGTTTCAATGAAACTTCCCTTAGGATTTTTTGATGGACAACTCCTTTATTAATTAAAATTTGAAATGCCTAATTTTATTGGAAAACTGGGAAGATATAAAGGAATACGATGATCCAGAATAAAATAATGCATTGGATAAGTTTGAGGACATAACTAAAGTACCTGCCACCACATCATTAGGAACTTCAACCTCCACAGTTGTAATCGCATAAGCTTACCCTTGCTCTTGTATCCTTTTTAGAGGAAAGTTTCCTTGGCTCATAATACACTCATTTTCATAGAGTCCTATATCTATAAAATGTACCATTAAACTTCATTGACTTGTTTATTCCCCTTGAATTTCGTAGATCGATAACCCTTTTCTCCAAACTTATAGAAAACTCCCATGCCTTTCAAGAATTTCCCATGATGATTCTTTCCATAGTTCTCTCATAATGGGAATTTCTTCATTCCCTTTTTATTCTTCGGCACTTCACCTTTTCCATGGTTCTCATAGTACCACTTCTTATCTTGTTTTTCCTTGAAAAATTTTGATTTAGCAAATTCCTTCTCTTTTTTATGTCACTTAATATGATTTCATCATATGATGAAAATTCATGAGAAGCTAGGTCCCTTCGAAGTGATGGATTAAGACCTTTAAATAAATGATTAATCTTCTATTCTGAGTCACATAATTAATCTATATCACACCTAGCCAATCTTGTTAAGGTAGCCTCATACTATGCAACACTGTAATATTCCCTTTTTTTAGAGCTAAGGAATTTCCTCTTCATTTTGGTTAGTTTCTCATGAGGGAAATACTTTTTGAAGAACTTTTCCTTAAAAGTTTTTCATTCCATATCTTCTATTTATTTTTCCTCCATGGTATTTTGGATCAAGGACCACCATTGATCAACATCACCCATGAGTCAATATACTACCAATACTACCTTTTCATTTTTATTACATCTTAATTTCAGAAACATATTTTCAATGGTCTTGATCCATTTCTCTGCTACCAGTGGGTTAGTAGTCCCACTAAAATATGGGGGCTTCTATCGCATGAAATGATCCAATACATGTGTATTTTGGTTATTCATCACATCCTGAGTAAGGTTTCTTAATATGGTCACAATCTGATCTGATCCAACACTGATTGTGTTGACTTGCTCAGTGGGTCAATCCCTACATTTTTTGTGGGTATTGATTTCCTTTTGTTCAATTGTGTTCCATCACTAAACAATTTCATATACTAAATTAGGTCATAATTCATATTTTCTAACTAGAAAACACTTATTATAATTTGAAAATTTATGCAAATCTAATATCATAATCATAAACATGTTTTCTATTTACTTTTAAATACTTCATAATGGTTTGTAAAGAAAATATGAATTATCCTAAGCATATCCCCTGATAGTTTCAAACCAGATGTGAATAAAGGCTCGTTGTTGTGTACCAGGATGCATCGGGTCAAGATTAAAACTCATTATTGAAGTTGTTACTCCTAAGTATATTTGTGCCAGAACCACGTCCACTTATAGTATCCAGATAGGGATGCATTTTCTAGGTATACCTACATAGTATCTACCTTACCAAAATTATAGGATGTTACTCTATATTTATCCTCAAAGTCTATATTAGGGTTTTTTCCTATGAACTACATTTACTAAATCTAGTTTCCAAATATTCTACTAAATTTCTTCTAGTACCAAATATAAGGCCCCGACCCCAAAAACCCAGATCTGGTGTATTACATTATTATATTGGAATGATTACAAGAAATTAAATCCAAAAGGACTGATTAGTTTATCATTTTTGGAAGACCATATCACATATATGATACCCATAGTATATTTGTAAATATGGAAAATATAACATGATACATATTAAATTGAAATAAACTGCCTCCTTGAAGGCTTATTCAAGGTTCTCTTCTTCATAACCTGGGGAAAAGAAACATAATAAGGGTGATATAAAATTATCAATAAGGTTTACACATAGTGGAATCATGAATCAATAATAATTTAATCATAATCAATTATATATAACTAATATAGCATGTTGGATAAAGGAAAATACCTTCCATCAATAAGCTGAGAATAAAAATGAATGCATAGATTTTGTCATAAGGAAAACCTCATGGAAAGTAAAACCTTAATAATGAATAAAGAGAATTATTATTATTTGGATTTCATGTATCTGGAACATGAAACATTATACTATTGAGATGGATTAATTTTGTGGGTAGAAACCCATTTGATTTTTGGAAACAAATTTGAAGTGTTTTTCGCCAACTGATTTGTCTCATGAGACTTCTTGATGCGTTGAGGGGCTATAGAGGACCCTACCCATCACTTCTAATCCAAATAATTATTTATAAATAGATTTAATACAATAAAAATATGCCTTTTTGATATCCATATTTATTAGATCATATATATTCATCAATATTTCCCCAATTAAAATAATATTCAAAATAAGCACCGTATGCAAAATGGTATACGACTTAAGAAAATAATCATATCCATGACACAAGAAAATGGTTATTTAATAGAATTATAATTTAAAATGAAAAATGATCTCAAAGGGGTAGTAGATAAACAACATAAGAAATATTAGGTGCACAATACTAAGTAAGTCCCAATGAGATGGAAATTGAGACAAAATCCCTTACCATGTTGTAATCAATTGAATTATATTACCAAAAATTAATAATCACCAAATTAGTCATAAAATACCATGAATATGAAGACAATAATGATATTATATATCAAATGATAGTACACATACACCACATACAAAAAATAAGTGGTGAACAATGAAAATATCATGGAATTAAAAGTAAGATGAGAAACCTCTTACCTTATGCTTGAATGTGTTCTTCGATTGATCTTAATGACATGAATAATAAAATTTATCTTCATTAATTAATAATTATAGAACCTCATATAAATTTAATTGATTTATTTTAACCTTATTAGGTTCATTCAAGGCCTTTTTTATGGGTTTAAGAGGTTCAATTTTATTGTTTTGGACGCATTTTCTTCCTTGGTTTTCATGATCAGTTTACTAGTATTCATGAATGGAAGTTTGTTTGAAATGTGTTTAAAAATACAAATTTTTTAATATATTTTATTAGTTACATTAAATAGATATAAATTATTCTTATAATTACTTTGGTTATATACCATGAGGATGACTTATTAGATAAAAGTTAATGATAAACGCTTGGATTAACTTGGTCGTTTTGTGAATAATGAACTTGTTTTGTATTATTATTTTATATTATGAGTGCGTAAGTATTATAGAACATTAAATAAGATAAAATAAATATATTTGGATCTGGTTAAATCATTAAAAAGTTTTCATGACCAGTTTGGAAGATAGTAATGTAAATTCAAAATCCTGTCTTCCTTGAATGTGATAATTAACACATCTCGGACGGTGTTTTCATTTATAGTATAAAAAGAGTTAAAAAAAAGATATGATTATGGAATATTCCATTATCATAAAAACATTATAGTACCTATAAGGTATTGGAGTTTTCATAACATTTGTATGATAATAGTTGATAATAGAAAAGATAACAAAGAAACTTGAAAAGAAAACAAAAGAATTGAAAAGAAGAATTTACCTCATGAATCTATCTTTCTTTGAGAGCCTCTTTAGGGGAAAGGATTTTTTATTTTGGGGAGAAAAGGGGATATTGGACATGGGGTAGGATCTTTAGGAGAGATTTGAGCAGAATTTAGGCAAGGCTTGAAGCTGAAGAAGTGTGAATAAATAAGAGTGTGAGTGGTGGTATTTATAGTGGAGGGAGCGAGGGATTTCTTAACATTTTAATCATTAGTTTATTATTTTTCTCTAAGATAAGAAATAGTGATGATTCCATGACCAAAAATAGTAATAATTTCTTGTTATTTTAAACTAATGGTTTCTTACATCAATAATTATGTAAGTAATAGTGTATTTATCTCATAATGCATTTATACTGTAATTAACGTATTTCACTATTCACCAAGAAAATCAAGTATTTTAGAAAAATCCCAAAAATTCACCATAACCATTTTTTGACATGTATAATCGAAACATAAACTAAATTTTTTGAAAAATTATTTTCTAAATATGATAAATTAAATTTTTAATTAAAATCATCATTTAATCAAAAAATACCAACACTTAAAATATTCACCTTCATTTTTAAGGTGCCTAATTTTTATTTATGCTTTCATGGGTAAGGTCACCCTTCATAAGAGTCATATTTCTATTTATAAGGGTAAGTTACTATTCATGATGGTAAGTTACTATTCATAAGGGTAAGTTACTATTCACTAAAAATTAAGTTGATTCTATCATACTCTAAAAATCACCTTGATCGCAACCGTGTATGTCCGTTTTTCTAAATTCAAAACATAGAAGTGGAAAATTTAATTTTAATGGCTATCTTATGACTATATCCTATAAATAACCAAGTTCTGTTTCACATAGACTTAGTTCTTCATGCAATATAGGATATCTAATTAATTGAAAGTATTTAAGAGAAACATACCATAAAATGTTTAGGGTTTCATATTGTTCCCACCTTCCAAATTTTCATCCTCAAAATTTTTCATCTATATTTATCCCTAAAAAGATATGCATGGTACTTATTCATAACATCCTCAGGTTCTCACATTGCTTTCTCTATTTTATAGTTTCTCTAAAGAACATTTACTAGATGAGTTGTCTGATTTTTCAATACTTTCTCTCTGGTGTTAAGAATCTTGATAGGCTCTTCACAGTAAGATAAATCAGGTTCCAACTCTATTTCTTCATAGGTGAGTACATGTGTTGGTTCTGTCATGTATTTCTTTAACAATTAAATGTGAAACACATTATGAACTTTGGAAAGACTTGGTGGAATTTATAAATAGAAATCTATAACTCCAGTTCTTTCTAAAATTTCTAATGGTCAGATATAACTAGGGCTTAGTTTCCCTTTCTTACCGAACCTTAAAACACCCTTGCATGGAGATGCTTTTAGAAATACATTATCTCCCAAATGAAATTCCAAATCCTTTATCCAGTTTTCAGTATAACTCTTTTTCCTAATTTGGGATTCTTTAATATGGTCCTGAATTTTCTTTACCTTTGCAATTTTTCTTCGATAAGTTCTGGTCCTATAAGTTTCATCTCTCCAACTCCATCAGAACAAGTTAGAATTCGACACCTCTTTCCACATGATGCTTTATATGGAACCTTTTTTATGTTATAATGGAAACTATTATTGTAGGAAAATTCCACCAAAGAAAATTATTGATGCCACATACCTTGAAAGTCAAGAGAGCATGATCTCAACATGTCTTCTAGTGTTTGAATACACCTTTTAGAATTTCTGTTGGTTTGGGGTTGACATGTAGAACTCATATAAAGCTCAGTATCCAAAGCCTTCTAGAGACTTTTCCATAATTTTGATGTAAATCGGGGATCTCAATCAGACACAGTTGATAGAGGTACACCATGAAGTCTTAAAACTTCATTAATATAAAGTCTTTTCAGGCACTCAAGTGGTAAATTATCTCTTATAACAAGGAAATGTCCCAATTTTGTAAGATGATCAACAATTACTCATATTGCATCATTTCTTCTAGGTGTCCTTGAAATTCCTCTCACGAAGTCCATCCTAACGTCGTCCCACTTCCACATTGGAATAGGTAGAGGTTTCATGACCCCTCTAGGATGTTGTCTCTCAGCCTTCACTTGTTGAAAAACTAGA
Organism: Viscum album; assembly: GCA_963277665.1. NCBI lineage: Eukaryota > Viridiplantae > Streptophyta > Magnoliopsida > Santalales > Viscaceae > Viscum > Viscum album. The sequence continues at coordinate 970,960,142 of OY728159.1, read as the reverse complement.
CCCCCTGACACGTAGCCAGCAATTTCTTGCTTCATGTTATCTAACCAAAAATTTTCCTTCGTATCTCTATACATATTGGTTCTACCATTGTGTACAAAGAAATTTGGTATATGAGAATCATTTAATAGTTCCCTTTTTTGCTCAGGTACTAATGGAATGCATAACCTCTTTCCAAATTTCATAACTCCATCCTCATACACAAAGTCTGCCAATATTTTATCCTTAATAACTTTAATTTTTTTTGTAAATTCTCATCATAAGATTGAGATATTTTTATTTTATATAGTAAATATGGTTTAGAAATAATTTGAAAAGGGAAATATGTTTCCCCTTCCTTGATAATTCTCATATCCATCTTTAGCAGATCCAGGAATATATGATATCCCTCAATACTCATTTGGGTCAAAAGTACATGATCATTCCTACTTAATGCATCTCACACCTTATTTTCCTTTCCTGGGTGGTAGTGTATTGAACAATCATAATATTTGAGTAACTCAAGTAGTCTCCTTTTCCTCATGTTGAGTTCTTTATATGTAAAAATTTATTTCAAACTCTCGTGATTTGTATATATCTCACATCATTCACCATAGAGATAGTGTCTCCATATTTTTAGAGCAAATATTACAGCTTCTAAATCAAGAGCATGAGTTGGATAATTTTTCTCATGAGTCTTCAACTACATTGATACATAAGCAATAACTTTATCATTTTGCATAAGGACCCAACCTATTCCATTCTTTGATGCATCACTGAATATCACAAATCCATCATTTCTAGTGGGAATTGTCAAAATTATAGAATCGAACAATATTCTCTTCAACTCTTCAAATAATTCTATAAATTATTTTATCCATACAAACTTAACCTCTTTACATGTGAGCTATGTTAGAGTGTTAGCCAATTGGGTGAAATTCTGAACAAAATGTTGATAGTAACATACTAATCTAATAAAACTACATACCATAGTTATGTTTGTTGGAATGATCCATTCTTGGATTGCCTTTGTCTTCATAGGATCAACTAAATTTCTTTCCTTGGAGAAAATATGGTCAATAAAAGAAATAGATTGAAGCTAAAATTCACACTAGCTAAACTTCCTATATAATTCATTTATTCTAAGAGTTTTTAGAATGATTCTCAAGTGATTCCCATAGTCTTCATAGCTTTTAGACTATACTAGGATATCATTGATAAATACCATAAAAAATTCATCAAGATATTACTTACAAACCCAATTCATTTTATCTATAAAAATAGAGGGTACATTAGTCAGTCCAAAAGGCATTACTGTAAACTCGTAATGTCTATACCTGGTTCGAAATGTTTTCTTAAGAATATATTCCTTACTCACACACAACTGATGATATCCAGATCAAAGGTCAATCTTCGAAAAATATTGGGCTCTATGAATTTGATCAAATAAATCATCAATGCGAGGAAGAGGATACTTATTCTTTATCATAATAGATTGATATTCTTATAGTCAATACATAGCCTCATAGATACATCTTTCTTCTTGACAAATAGAACAAGGTCTCCCCATAGAGAAACACTAGGGTGGATAAATCCTTTATCAATCAATTCCTTTAGTTGTTTCTTGAGTTATAATAATTCCACAATGTTCATTATATATGGATTCTTTGGTATAGGTCTTACAAAAAAAATTAAATCAATAGATAACCCAACATCCCGTTCTGGAGGATCTCACTACTAGAAATCTAAGCTTTCCCAACGCTTCTATACCAAGAGTTCATAAAAACCATTGGTATAGGTTCCCTTTCCCAACGGTTTGGCCAAACCATTGGGAAAGCCCACATTGTGGCCACCTTTCCCAATGGTTTTGGAAAACCGTTGGGATAGGTATACCCTTTCCCAACAGTTTTGGCCAAACCGTTGGGAAATATGTCCACAAAGAAACCGTTGGGAAAGGGTATACCTATCCCAAGGGTTTTCCAAAACCATTGGGAAAGGTCCCCCACAAATCAAAATTACCCAAAATCAAAATCCAGAATCAAAATCTATACCAACGGTTGTCAAAACCGTTGGTATAGACCTATACCAACGGTTTTGACAACTGTTGGTATAGATCCTTTGATTTTTTATCATTTCTTCTTACCTAGAACATTATATAAATCAAAATTTAAAATCATTATGAGAATAAATATATATATTTATGTAATTATATTCACAAAAGTCATGTTATGTTAGTGGTTAAGTCGTTGAATAATAAACTAGGGGTCCTGGGATCAAATCCCAGTGAATGTTTTTTTTGAAATACATATACCAACGATTCCATAACCATTGGTATAGATTTTCATATTAATTATACCAACAGCTTACTTGGAAATAGTTCTCCAAACTGTTGGTATAGGCTATACCAACGGTTTGGAGGCCTATACCAACAGTTCCAAACCATTGGTATAGGTTAGTTTTCCAGTAGTGTCTAGGTTCTAGGATTAGCGGAAGTGTGTTGGTGGGTGTACCCAACTTTAATTTTTTTCTGTTAACAACGTTTAATTTGAGATCCGTCATGATAATAAAACTCCAAATATTCATAATAGAATGAAGAAAGAAAGAAAATAAGGGAGTCCTAGAACCATAGAGAGGATCATCATATGTTGGTTATAATTAATTTAATTAAAATACAAGAATTACCTTGATAGAATTCTCTCTCTGTTGATGTTTTCAATCACAATTTGAAGCGATCCATCATTGTGTCATAGAATCCAAGTGTAGGATTCCTCTATCGGTGATCCACATGTGCTCCACGTATCTCAAGATGTCTCCAAAGGGATTTCTAGGTGCTAGTGTGGAAAAGCCTTCGCTTGCGATTTCCGCCTTCGATCGCCTTGATTCAGTGGAGAAGGATCTCTCTCCCACGGATTGAGAGCGTTCTTGGAAAAAAATAATTCTCTCTTGGCTTGAGATATTTCTCTAGATCTGTTGTGCACAACACCAAAAAAAAGTATAGGCTAATGAGAATTATATAATAGGTATTTTAATTACTTAGAATAATAAAATGAATTAATTACCCAAAATCATTTATTCATTTCATTTAATTCTTATTAAGACCCCATGTCTAATAATAACAATTGACTATTATTATTACCTAACATGCACCTATCATATTATACCAAATATTATTTAATTAAATAAATAATATTATTTCTCACATGTCCCCAGAAAAAATACATGGCATGTATATTAATATACACGACATGTACTTTTGTTTTTCCATTTTCTTTATTTCCTCCACCATATTTATTAGGCCTTGAATAATAGCTATTTATTTATCAAATAAATATCACTACATTACTCACTAATAAATATATTATTTCTCCCACAATATATTCTCTCGAATAACTAGTGTCAAAATAAATGTGATCAAGCATCCTTGGATAATTATAAAACCACAATTGGGAATAATCTTTATCCAACTTGTTAAATTAATATTTAACTGAGATACTTGGACACACATAGTGTGTGACCCTCTAGGCCTCTTTCTTAGTGGAATTAGGCAGAGCCTTCCAAAAGTCCAAAGTTAGTGTATAACAACATGCCAAGGCACCCATAGAGAAAGAAGTTAACACCGCAATGACGTGTCATCTCCTACAAATGCTTACCATGTAATGTAATCCCTTTGTCTCACTATCTAGTATCAAGAGGGTTACATGATAGTTCCATCAACCCATGTTCTCAATTACTCTTTATTTGACTTTTCTGAACTGAAATTTCCCATTCCTTAACATGTCCATTGATTTATTTAGGATATATCAATTCCATCAAAGGGCCAGAGATATCTACTTCCGTTATTGAACAAAAGGGATAAATCCTTTCTCGCATTATCTATTAATGTAGTATTACTCGTGATGCACCCTAAATATCCTACCTCACTGTGAACAATGTTTCATCACATTTTTCATCAATACATCTAATTTTGTGAGTTGTAATGCCCATTAATAATAATATTAAAGTCTAAAAACCAAAACACACATCCACAGATATGAACATCCAATGACACTATGAAATGTGGATTTCCTATTGGCGGGTCTCGTTCTCATAATATACTCATGGAAATTACCAAGGGCGCACACCATGAGAAGGTGCCTCAAAGTTTTATGAGTACTCACCCCTAATGGCCTGTATTATTTGTGTACCTCAAATAACATCATCTGGCCATAGAACATATATTCAAAAATAGTTTTATGGCACCTCTAGGTTCTCATCATAGTAGGGATCCTCTATGACCCTTTAATGCAACAGCTATCCTTAGGACATTATCACATGCATTGTCACACATAAGAGAAATCAAGATGTGATAAGGTATTTATTAATGAATAAAGTAAAAAGTAGTTGGTTCTAGGCCACCAACTCCAACAGACTCCCACTTAGACTAGAGAAAACTGCTAACAACCTTTAACCCACTAGCTATCACATGATATTCATGCTTATACTGAGATAGGACTTTAGTCATGGGGTCTACCACGTTCTCTTTCATAGACACTCTCCTCGGTGCAACTTCACCACTTTGATAGAAATCCTTCAAGAGGTGATAATTTAGAAGTATGTGTTTTGTCTGTTGATGTGACCTTGGTTCTTTTGCAAGATCCACTGCTGCAGTATTATCACAATACAATGTGATAGGATCTTTAATGCTAGGCATCGCATCAATCTCCTAGACAAATTTCATAATCTAGACAGCTTCCTTGCATGTATCAAAAGCTGCTATATATTCAAAATCCACTGTAAGATCAGCGACAACTGGTTGCTTTGAACTCTTCCAGCTCACAGATCCTCCATTGAGATAGATAACATATCCAGATTGCAACTTCAGATCATTCAGATCAATATTAAAACTTGCATCAACATACCCTCTGATGACAAGATCCTTGTCTCCTCCATACACCAGGAACATATCCTTAGTTATTCTCAGATACTTAAGGATAGTCTTAACAGCATTCCAATGATGTTCTCCTGGGTCTACTTGATATCTTCCTACCATGATTAGTGCATAGTCAACTAACACACGCTTGTCATGAGGTGTGGAAAAAACAATTAAATCCCCCTAAGGGTGTAGTATGAATGGTAACCAGAATGTTGTTCTCCAAGGAGGAGTGTTTTAATCTTCGTGGCACTTAAAAAATAACAAGTTTGAATGATTTAAGAAAGAAAGAGGTATTCTTAAACAGGTTTATGAAATTAATATGTGAGAGAAGTGATTGGATTTAGGTTGGGTTTTCCCATTTGTGATGGCATCATAGTTTTTAAGAAAATATGAATCCTTTGGTTTTAGAAAAAATAATTAACTGAATTGAATAACAATTGTTTCTTCTTTTCACCTTTGATTTAATTATTTATCAAAGTGTAGAAATACTAATGGAATAATATTAATTACTTAGGAAATACCAAATCTGGTATTGATTTCCCTAAATAATTAAATTAATCTATCTTAATTTCTCCATGTGATTTCGCAATCACCAAATCACCCCCTTAGTTGATTTTCTTCATAGATTAACCAATCGGTGTAAAAATAAATAGCTCAAGAAAGGGTAGAATAATATTTAAATCAAAGCAATTTAATATTTAAAAATAAATAAAAATACAACCGTATTTAATTTTAATTCAAAAATAAATTAAATTGATAATCATTAATTTAAAATAAAATAATTCCTTTGAACTAAACTTCAGAAACTCAAACATCACAAAATGGGGTCCCCCTTCCCTTCACCCAATCACAAAATATTCTACCCCTCCATGCAAGGTGGGGTCATCAAATTCAAATAAAAAATAAACATAGAGGAAGGAATTATTAATGAAGAACAATTAGAAGGACGTTCTCCTCCTCTTGGATTCTTGTCGCTGGCTGGAATGGGATGCGAAGGAATGAATTCAGAGGTAGGAGCTCTTCTCCTTTTATAGGCATAATTCTTCATTTTAAATGTGACGTATTTTATCTCCCATAAATGATTTTTTTTCTTGATTACTCCTTCATAAAATATGTTCAAAAATTTTTTGGATGTCTCCCCTGAAAATATCAACAAATTTAGCCATCGGATGTAGGAGTTATGGAATTTTCATTGAATATGACTTTTTCTAGCCGAAATTTCCAGGAAGCTTCCTTTAAATGTATAACGATAAATATCTACATTAATGGATGAAAAACTCCATGTAATATAATGGGTGAGCATGCCTATGAGTCCTCTTCCATATCCATGTAGAAGCACAGAAATTTTAGCTATGGAGACCGAATTGTGCATCTGTTACGGTGGTGGGGTCCACGCTCTCCGCCCGAACAAATTTCCAAATTCAATGAATTTTTTGGCCCTTTAGATGGCCAAATCAGCTCCTAGTCCAAAAGACAAAATTGGAGGAACTAATATCAGGATTATAAAAAAAAGTAATCACAAAGTTTGGACATATATTTTATGATAAATGACAAAAATACCCTTGTCGTCAAAATCTGTCCAAAATCCAGAATTATGCACTTTTCTCAGTTTTTCTCATTTAATTATAAAATTAAAATTACCCATTATTTTAATAAAACAATTAAATACATGGGTTTTATCATTGAATAAAATGAAAGAATACTCATTATTTGATCAAAAATATGCACGTAAATTTTCTCTATCAAATACCCCCACACTTAAACCATGCTTGTCCTCAAGTATAAAATCTCAACATGGAAATTAGAGGACACCAATGTTACCAATATTAAAATTTCAATGCAATAAAATCAAAAAAATCAATGTGAAATAAAACTTTCAAAAATCTACATAAAATATCAATTTAACTTCCCATTTTCTAAAGAAAAAAATAATTCAGACATTTTACTTTACCCCTTTTAAAATTGATGAAACGTATCCTTTCATTCATTCATACTCCTTGATTCATCATTATTAAACATGTCAAGTCATGATTTACCTCACTTTTGATTATTTTCTTTCATCACTCATGATAAAATTCAATTAGAGTTATGCTCATATCATGAGAACATGCTCCTTATCCATAGGCTTGTAAATGAACTACTTTCTCTACTTTGTAAAGATGAAAGGCACATAAAATCATGAGAACGTGCAATAAAGATTCAAATGACTCTAAGGCTTAAGGTTGGTAGGATTTGATTCTTTAAAAATTAAGGCTCAAGAAAGAAGCTAATCTCTGAAGTACAATGAATGATATTAAAATTAAAAGTGTAATGAAATTCTCCCCTTCAAAATAGAAACACCCACTTCCCAAAACTCAAAGAAAAGGTTATGATCAAGTAAGCATAATGGATGATTTGTGCACCCTCTTGAATTTTTTTTATTTTGTAATTTTTTCCCTTTTTTCAAAAATTATGATAAGATAAAACCTCACATTCATCACCTAACCACATATGATCATAAGATCATCGGTCTAGAAAATGGTGATTTTTGGTTCTCCCAAATCACAACCCATTTGTTTTCTTTTTTTGGATCTTTTGTCACCTTTTTCATCTTTTTTTTTTCAATTCAAGAGGGGAAAACAATAGAGTATAATAAATGATTTTACAACCTTTACAATTCCCACAATAAAACCCCCACAATTCTTCCTTGTAATGTGTATCATCCCATCAACCATGATTCCCTTTACCCCCACACTTCAACTTTAAAATATCATGAAAATACCAAGAGTAGGGTAGGAATGGATAAAAATGGATTGAAACATGGCTTATCCCTATAAAGGTAATTCATGGTCTCTATGGTCTAAAAGAAGGATTGATGTAAAGGTATTCTTTTAAGGATAAATGGATTTTCAAAGGATTCCTCGATCATTTTAAATGTGTTTTTTGCACAGTCACAGCTTTGACAAGTTTCAATACAAGTTCTTGTAGGTTACATGTCCCAATATCACTTAATAAATATGCTCAAGAATAAATAAAAATTACATGGTCTAGAAATCCTTTCAAGAATGATAAATATAACATTGTACAATCACTCATGGCATGAGTAATAATAATAAATCAATTTAGATAATTTTCATAAATTCATAGAATGAAAGATGGTAGGGAAATTTACATGAATTAATTAATTCCTTCAAATCATGAGTCATCATTTCAATATCTATGCTTCATATTTAAAAATTCAATTATTCATTTCAATAATTTAATCATATAAACATTGAAATCTAAAACATGGCATCACTGGGTTACTAAGATACTCATGTCTTATAAATAAGTCGAGTAAAACATGAATTCAAGTGTGTGTGTATGAAATTTTTTCATTAAAGCTCAAAATATGATTTTGATGAAAAAAATGAAGGGAGTTTAAATGGTAATCATAAAAAGTGAACTCCCTCTTGGCATAATTATTTTGTTCCTTTTCCTCTTGTTCTTGGATATTTCTTGTGGTTTCCTTCCATGATGGTTCTTGAAAAATTAAAACCACTCATACCAGTGTAAGAACCATTCAATTATAGATCAATTGGGTGATTTAAGAGGTAACTGACTACTAAATCTTATGAAAATAGTGAAACTCAGGTTGCCTCTCAGAATCGCCTTTGTTTAATGTTGTTGGCTCGACCTTACCTTTTGAGAAGAAATCAGTTGATGGGTTGGATAACATTGACCTCCTCCACCAGTTCTTGAGGTAAACATCTGAATAACTTCTTCATCCATTTCCCATTTAGATTTAATGGGTTTCATTTTTTCTTCTCAACATGAATGGTACCAAAAGGATATACATTAGTTACAAGAAATGGATCATCCCACCTAGAATAAAGATTACATGGAATTTTCTTCAATCTGGAATTGTATAGTAGAATTTGGTCTCCTGGTTGAAAGGTATTTGGTTGGATCAGTCTATCTTGTTCCACCCTAGTTCTTCCTTTGTACATCCTCGAATTTTCAAAACATTATATTCTGATTTTTTCTAGCTCCTATAACTATAGTTTTCTCTCTGAATAATTGATGGGATCACTATATTCTCTGTAGGAAATTTCAAAGAGGTAATGGTTGCTTGAGGAGCTTATTTTTTAGTCAAGGACATTGAAGTTGACCTTGCTATCTCCTAGCTCCATGGTCAGAGTTATTTCAAGTAAATTGATGACTATTTTTTCTATTTTCAGGAATGGTCTTTACAAAATTATGGGTGAATGTCTTGTTCATTTTCCTCCTCCATGGTGAGTATATAAAAGTCTGCTGGAAAAATGAGTTCTCTAACTCTTACTATCACATCTTCCACAACTCCAGCTGGATAAATAGTGGATCCATTTGCGAGTTGGATAACCACTATTGTGGGCTTCAGGTCACCTATTTTTAAACACGAGAAGATATAATTAGAAATTACATTTATGGATTCACCAAGGTCACACAAATCATCAGAAATATCTAAGTAACCCATTGTACAGGGAATGGAGAATGTCCCTAGATCTTGAAATTTTTTGGGTAAAGGTGGAGTGGAAACGGCTGAGGCACTCTTTCTGAAACTAATTTTTTCATCCTCATCACGCTTTTTTTTTTCTTGGTGTATATTTCCTTTAGAAACTTTTCATATTTGGGTATTAGGAGGATTTCATCCAGTAAAATAATGTTGATTTCCAATTTTCTAATGGTTTCATGGATATCATTTTGAAGTAGTTCTTCTTCATCCTTTGATGATAGAGTTAGTGCAGAAGGGAATGGTACCTTGTTTCCTCCTTTCTCTATTTGTTGCCTTTGAATTTTTGTTTCTGCCTTCTTATTGTATTGGATGATTTTGTCTTCAATTTTGTGCTTGGAATCATCCAACATACTTGGCTCAGGTGGTGGAAGCTCCTTACCACTTTGATTCGTGATAGCACTCATATTCTCCTTTGGATTTGGGATAGTTTGGGTCGGGAGTTTGCCATGATTCCTGGTTAAAATATCCACAAGGATATCAAACTTGTTGTCCAAATTTTTCACAGTCTTCTTCAACTCTTCAATCTCTGTTTCTTGGTGGAACTTCTCAGAACTTGTTGGAGGTTGTTCAAAATTCATTCGTTTGAATAGTGGTGGTTGAAACGATTGTTGTGGTTGAAAGGGCTACTTGTACGGTGTCTGGTTCTGAAATTTCTATTGAAATGGTGGCCTAGCCTGGTTTTTTTGTCCTCTGTATCCTTGTTGGGTTTGACCTTCTCTCCATTGTTGATTTTTTGGGAATTTCCTTTGCTGGAATGAAGCTGCACAACTTTATGTATCTTGTATCTCATCACATTGATCAGTGTAATGATTTGGTGATGAACAAAACCCACATACCTGAGGTGGAGATGGATTCTCATTCACCTCCTAGATGGAAATTTGCATCAAAAGGCTTGTTAGTTATTGAATTTGTGTTTTAAGAAGAGGAGATGAGTTATAAGTTCTTACCTCATGCATCCCTCTTATACCAGTGCTTCTTGTCCTAAATTGTTGTGAATTCTGGGTGATCTTCTCAATCAGGCTTCGAGATTCTCTGGGTAATTTTTCAATCAATGCTTCTCTGGATGATGCATCCAAAAGGTTCCTATCGCGGTCCAGGAGTCCTTGGTATAAAAAGACAAGGAAGTGGTGCTCCTCTACTGCTTGGTGTGGGAAACTCACACTAAGATTCTTGAATCATTCCCAATACTCATAAAGAGTCTCACTGATAGCTTGTCTAATGGCGTATATCTCCTTCCTGATTTCTATACTCTAGGAGTATAGGAAGAACCTTTGCATGAAAATTTATTGTAGATCATCCCAGTCTTGGATTTCTCTAGGTTGTAAGGTATAAAACCACTACTTAGCTACTCCCTCAAGTAAAAAGGAGAATTCTTTCCACTTTACTTACTCCTATTCTACTCCTCTTGGTTTGAATTTTGAACACACATGGTTGAATTATTGAATGTGTTTATTGGGATCCTCACCTCAAAGGCCATGAAATTTAGGTAGCACTGGAATTATGTTTACTCATAACTCAAAATCATTTGGTTGTTCAGGCATGTTTAACCGATTCTGCTGGTTAGTAAATTGTGGAGTACAGAGGTCCCTCAAGGTTTGTCTAGGGTTTTTTGCCCTTGTTTGTGGTTCTAATATGATACTTGAGTCTTCTAAACTTATTTCTTCAAAATTGATTTCAATATTGAGATTCCTAAGCCTAGTAAACAATGTTCTTTCTATCTCAGGGTTGAAATCAAGTAGTTCCTTGTTAGAGGTCCTGGTCATGCATATTTACACTTGCTTCCCGGTGACAGCACCAGTTTTGACACACGATTGTCATGAGGTGTGGAAAAAACAATTAAATCCCCCTAAGGTTGTAGTATGAATGGTAACCATAATGTCATTCTCCAAGGAGCAGTGTTTTAATCTTGGTGTCACTTAAAAAATAACAAGTTTGAATGATTTAAGAAAGCAAGAGGTTTTATTAAAAATGTTTATGAAATTAATATGTGAGAGAAGTGATTGGATTTAGGTTAGTCTTTCCCATTTTTGATGTCATCCTAGTTTTTAAGAAAATATGAATCTTTTGGTTTTAGAAAAAATACTTAAGTGAATTGAAAAAACAATTGTTTCTTCTTTTCACCTTTGATTTAATTATTTATCAAAGTGTAGAAATAATAATGAACTAATATTAAATACTTAGGAAATACCAAATCTGGTTTTTATTTCCATAAATAATTAAATTAATCTATCTTAATTTCTCCACATGATTTAACAATCACCAAATCACTCCCTTAGTTTATTTTCTTTATAGATTAACCAATCGATGTAAAATTGAATAGATCAAGCAAGGGTAGAATAATATTTAAATCAAAGAAATTTAATATTTAAGAATAGATAAAAATACAATCGTATTTAATTTAAATTCAAAAATAAATTAAATTGATAATCATTCATCTAAAAGAAAATAATTCCTTTGAATTAAACTTCAGAAACTCAAACATCACAAAATGGGGTCCCCCTTACCTTCACCCAATCACAAACTATTCTACCCCTCCATGCAAGGTGGGGTCATCGAGTTCAAATAAAAAATAAACAAGGAGGAAGGAATTATGAATGAAGAACAAGTAGGAGGACGTTCTCCTCCTCTTCGATGCTTGTCGTTGGCTAGAAAGGGATGCGAAAGAATGAATTCAGGGGTAGGAGCTCCTCTCCTTTTATAGGCATAATTCTTCCTTCTGAATGTGAAATGTTTTATCCCCCATATATGAATTTTTTTCTTGTTTCCTCCATAAAATATGTTCATAAATTTCTTGGATGTCTCCCCTAAAAATTTCATCAAATTTAGCCACTAGATGTAGGATTTATGGAATTTTCATTGAATAGGACTTTTCTGGATGAAATTTTCAGGAAGATTACTTTAAATTCATAACGATCACTATCCACCTTAATGAATGAAAAACTCCATGTAATTTAATGGGTGAGTTCTCCTATGATTCCTCTTCCATATCCAGGTAGAATCACCGAAATTGTAGCTCTGGAGACCAAATGGTGCATCTGTTACGGTGGTGGATTCCACACTGTTCTCCCAAAAACATTTCCAAATTCAATGAATTTTTAGGCCCTTTAGAAGGCTGAATCAGCTCCTCATCCACAAGAAAAAATTGGAGGAAATAAAATTAGGATTCTAACAAAATTTTAATCACAAAGTTTGGACATATATTTTATGATAAATGACAAAAATAACATTGTGGTCAAAATCTTTCCAAAATCTAGAATTATGTACTTTTCGCATTTTTGTTCATTTTAATTATAAAATTCAAATTACCCATTATTTTAATAAAACAATGAAATGCATGGGTTTTATCATTGAAAAATATTAAAAAATACTCATTATTTGATAAAAAAATATGCACGTAAATTTGCTCTATCAAATACCCCCACACTTAAACCATGCTTGTCCTCAAGTATAATATCTCAACATGGAAATCAGAGGACATAAATGTTACCAATATTCAAAATTAAATGCAATAAAATCAAAAAAAATCAATCTGAAATAAAACTTTCAAAAATCTACATAAAATATCAATTTAACTTCCCATTTTTCAAAGAAACAAATAATTCACATATTTTACTTTAACCCTATGAAAATTGACAGAACTTATCCTTTCATTCATTAAAGCTCCTTGATTCATCATTATTAAACATGTCAAGTCATGATTTACCTCACATTTGATTCTTTTATTTCATCACTCATGATATAATTCAAGTAGAGTTATGCTCATATCATGATAACATGCTCCTTATCCATAGTCTTGTAAATAAACTACTTTATACACTTTGTAAAGGCGAAAGACACATAAAATCATGAGGACTTGCAATAAAGGTTCAAATGACTCTGGGGATTAAGGTTGGTAGGATTTAGTTCTTTAAAATTAAGGATCAAGGAGGAGGCTAATATCTGAAGTACAATGCATGATATTAAAAGTAAAATTTTAATTAAATTCTCCCCTTCAAAATAGCAACACCCACTTCCAAAAACTCAAAGAAAAGGTTATGATCAAGTAAGCATAATGGATGATTTGTGCACCCTCTTGAATTTTTTTTTTGTAATTTTTTTCCTTTTTTTGAAAATTATGATAAGATAAAACCTCAAATCTATCACCTAACCACGTACGATCATAATATCATCGGTCTGGAAAATGGTGATTTTTGGTTCTCCCAAATCGGAAACCATTTTTTTCTTTTTTTGGATATTTTTGTCATTTTTGTCATCTTTTTTTTTCAATTCAAGAGGGAAAAAAATAAAGTATAATAAATGATTTCACAACCTTTTAAATTTCCCACAATAAAACCCCCACACTTCTTTTTACAATGTGTATCATCCCATCCACAATGATTCTCTTTACCCCCACTCTTCAACTTTAAAATATCATGCAAATACCAAGAGTATGGTAGGAATGGATAAAAATGGCTTGAAACATGGCTCATCCCTATAAAGGTCATTCATGGTCTCTATGGGATAAAATAAGGATAGATGTAAAGGTGGTCTTTTAAGGATAAATGTATTTTCAATGGATGCCTCAATCATTTTAAATGTGTTTTTTGCACAGTCATAGCTTTGAAAAGTTTTAATACAAGTTCTAGTCGGTTACATGTCCCAAGATCACTCAAGAAAAATGCTCAAGAATAAATAGGAAGTACTTGGTCTAGAAATTTTCTTAGGAATGAGAAATATAACATTGGACAATCACTCATGGCATGACTAATAATAATAAATCAATTCCCATAAATTTCAGAAATTCAAAGCATGAAAGATGGTAGGGAAATTTACATGAATTATTTAATTCCTTCAAATCATGAGTCATAATTTAAATATCTATGCTTCATATTTGAAAATTCAATTCTTATTTTCAATCATTTAATCATATAAACATTGAAATCTAAAACATGGCATCACTGGGTTTCTAAGAAACTCATGTCTCCTAGATAAGTTTAGTAAAACATGAATTCAAGTGTGGGCATGAAATTTTATCATTAAAGCTAAAAATATTATTTTGATGAAAAAAAAATGAAGGAAGTTTAAATGGTAATCATAAAAAGTGAACTCCCTTTTTACATAATTATTTTGTTCCTCTTCCTCTTGTTCTTGGGTCTTTCTTGTGGTTTCCTTCCATGATGGTTCTTGAAAAATTAAAACCACTCATACCAGTGTAGAACCATTCAATTATAGCTCAATTGGCTGATGTAAGAGGTAACTGACTACTAAATCCTATGAAAATAGTGAAACTCGGGTTGCCTCTCAAAATCACCTTTGTTTAATGTCATTGGATCGACCTTACCTTTTGAGACGAAATCAGTAGATGGGTTGGAGAACATTGACCTCCTCTACTGGTTCTTGAGGTAAACTTCCAAATAACATCTTCATCTATTTCCCATTTAGAGTGAATAGGTTTCATTTTTTCTTCTCAACCTGAATGGTACCAAAAGGATATACATTAGTTACAAGAAATGGACCATCCCACCTAGAACGAAGCATACATGGAATTGGCTTCAATCTGGAATTATATAGTAGAATTTGGTCTCCTTGTTGAAAGGTATTTGGTTGGATCAGTCTATCTTTTTCCACCCTGGTTCTTACTTTGTAAATCCTCAAATTTCTAAAAGATTCTATTCTGATTTCTTCTAGATCCTATAACGACAGTTTTCTCTCTGAATCATTTATGGAATCACTATCTTCTATGTGGGAAATTTTAAATAGGTAATGGTCGCTTTACGGGCTTCTTTTTTAGTCAATGACATTGAAGTTGAACTTTCTCTCTCTTAGCTCCATGGTCAGAGTTCCTTCATATACATTGATGACTATTTTTTCCATTTTCAGAAATGGTCTTCCCAAAATTATGGGTGAATGTCTTGGTTCATTTTCCTCCTCCATGGTGAGTACGTAAAAGCCTTCTGGAAAAATGAGTTCTCTAACTCTTACTAGCACGTCTTCCACAACTCCAGCTGGATAAATTATGGATCCATTTGCAAGTTGGATAACTACTCTTGTCAGCTTCAACTCACCTATTTTCAAATATAAGAATACAAAATTAGACATTACATTTATAGATACACCAAGGTCACACAAAGCATCTTAAATATTTAAGGAACCCATTGTACAAGGAATAGAGAATTCCCCTGGATCTTGATGTTTTTTGGGTAAAGGTGGGGTGGAAATGGCTGAGACACTCTTTTCAAAACTAATTTTTTTCATCCAAATCGCGCTTATTTTTCTTGGTGAATATTTCCTTCAGAAACTTTTCATATTTGGGTATTTGGAGGATTGCATCCTGTAAGGGAATGTTGATTTCCACTTTTCTAAAGTTTTCATGGATCTCCTTTTGAAATTGTTCTTCTTCAGCCTCTGATGATCAAGTTAGTGAATAAGGGAATGGTACCTTGTTTCCTAATTTCTCTCTTTGTTTCCTTTGAATTTTTGTTTCTACCTTCTTCTTGGGGTGGATGAGTTTGTCTTTAGGTTTTTGTTTAGAATCATCCAACTTACATGGCTCAGGTGGTGGAATCTCCTTACCACTTTGAGTCGTGATAGCACTAATATTCTATTTTGGATTTGGGATAGTTTGGGTCGGTAGTTTTCCTTGATTACTAGTTAAAAGATCCATAATGTTATCAAACTTGTTGTCCAAATTTTTCACACTCTTCTTCAACTCTTCAATCTCAGTTTCTTAGTGGAACTTCTCAAAACTTGTTGGAGGTTATTCAAAATTTCTTTGTTGGAATGGTGGTGGTTGAAATGATTGTTGTGGTTGGAAGGGCTACTTGAACGGTGTTTGGTTCTAAAATTGCAGTTGAAATAGTGGCCTAGCCTGGTTTTGTTGTCCTCCGTATCCTTTTTGGGTTTGACCTTCTCTCCATTGTTGATTTTGTGGGAATTTCCTTTGCTGGAATGCAGCTTCACAACTTTATGTATCCTGTATCTCAACACATTGATCAGTGTAATGATTTGGTGATGAACATAACCCACATACCTGAGGTGGAGATGGATTCTCATACACCTTCTTGATGGCCATTTGCCTCACAAGGCTTGTTAGTTCTTGAATTTGTGGTGTAAGAAGAGGAGATGAGTCAGAATTTCTTACCTCGTGCATCCCTCTTGTACCAGTGCTTCTTGTCCCAAATTTTTGTGAATTCTGGGTGATCTTCTCAATTCGGCATCGGGCTTCTTCGGGTAATTTTTCAATCAATGCTCCTCCGAAGGATGCATACAAAAGGTTCCTATCGTTGTCCAGGTGTCCTGGGTAAAACAAAGACAAGGAAGTGGTTCTCCTCTACTTCTTGGTGTGGGAAACTCGCACTAATCTTCTTGAATCGTTCCCCATACTCATAAAGAGTCTCACCGGTAGCTTGTCGAATGACGTATATCTCTTTCATGATTATTGTACTTTAGGAGTCTAGGAAGAACCTTTGCATGAAACTTTGTTGGAGATCATCCCAGTCTTGGTTTTCTCTAGGTTGTAAGGTATACAACAACTACTTAGCTTCTCCCTCAAGTGAAAAAGGTAATGCTTTCCACTTCACTTTCTCCTCTGCTACTCCTCTTGGTTTGAAGATTGTACACACATGGATGAATTCTTGAATGTGGTGATAGGGATCCTCGCCTACAAGGCCATGAAATTTAGGTAGCACAGGAATCATGTTTACTCGTAACTCAAAATCATTTGGTCATTCAGGCATGTTTAACCGATTCTTCTGG
This sequence comes from Viscum album, assembly GCA_963277665.1. Taxonomy (NCBI): domain Eukaryota; kingdom Viridiplantae; phylum Streptophyta; class Magnoliopsida; order Santalales; family Viscaceae; genus Viscum; species Viscum album. The sequence continues at coordinate 970,943,007 of OY728159.1, read as the reverse complement.
TTAGTAAATTGTGGGGCATAGAGGTCCCTCAAGGTTTGTCTATGGTTTTGTGCCATTATTGGTGGTTCTAATAGGACACTTGAGTCTTCTAAACTTATTTCTTTAAAATTCATTTCAATATTGAGATTCATAAGCCTATTAAACAATGTTCTTCCTATCTCAGGGTTGAAATCAAGTAGTTCCTTGTTAGAGGTCCTGGTCATGCAGATTTACACTTTCTCCCTGGCGACGGCGCCAGTTTTGACACACGCTTGTCCTGAGGTGTGGCAAAAACAATTAAATCCCCTTAAGGGTGTAGTATGAATGGTAACCATCATTTAATTCTCCAAGGAGTAGTCTTTTAATCTTAGTGTCACTTAAAAAATAACAAGTTTGAATGATTTAAGAAAGCAAGAGGTTTTCTTGAAAAGGTTTATGAAATTAATATGTGAGAGAAGTGATTGGACTTAGGTTGGGTTTTCCCATTTGTGATTTCATCATATTTTTTAAGAAAATTTGAATCTTTTGGTTTTAGAAAAAATAATTAATTGAATTGAATAACAATTGTTTCTTCTTTTCACCTTTGATTTAATTATTTATCAAAGTGTAGAAATATTAATGGACTAATATTAATTACTTAGGAAATACCAAATATGGTTTTGATTTCCCTAAATAAATTAATTAATCTATCTTAATTTCTCCATGTGATTTAGCAATCACCAAATCACTCCCTTGGTTGATTTTCTTCATAGATTAACTAATCGGTGTAAAAAAGAATAGATCATGCAAAGGTAGAATAATATTTAAATCAAAGAAATTTAATATTTAAGAATAAATCAAAATACAATTAGATTTAATTTAAATTCAAAAATAAATTAAATTGATAATCATTCATCTAAATGAAAATAATTCCTTTGAATTAAATTTCAGAAACTCAAACATCACAAAATGGGTTCCCCCTTCCCTTCATCCAATCACAAACTATTCTACCCCTCCATGAAAGCTGGGGTCATTGAATTAAAATAAAAAATAAACAAGGAGGAAGTAATTATGAATAAATAATAATTAGAAGGACGTTCTCCTCCTCTTGGATGCTTGTCGTTGGCTGGAATGGGATGTGAAGGAATGAATTGAGGGGTAGAAGCTCCTCTCCTTTTATAGGCATAATTCTTCCTTCTTAATGTGACACGTTTTATCCTCTATATATGACTTTTTTCGCATTTCATCCTTCATAAAAGATGTTCATAAATGTCTTGGATGTATCCCCTAAAAAATATCAGCGAATTTAGCCACTAGATGTAGGATTTATGGAATTTTCATTGAATAGGACTTTTCTGGTCGAAATTTCCAGGAAGATTCCTTTAAATTCATAACGATCATTATCCACATTAATGGATGAAAAACTCCATGGAATTCAATGGGTGAGCATGCCTATGATTCCTTTTCCATATCCAGGTGGAATCACTGAAATTGTAGCTATGGAGACCGAAATGTGCATATGTTACGATGGTGGGTTCCACGCTGTCCGCCCGAACAAATTTCCAAATTCAATGAATTTTTAGGCCCTTTAGATGGATGAATTAGATCCTCATCCAGAATACAAAATTATATGAAATAAAATCAGTATTCTAAAAAAATCACAAATTTTGGACATATATTTTATGAGAAATGAAAAAAATACCCTTGTGGTCAAAATCTGTCCAAAATCCAGAATTATGCACTTTTCTCAGTTTTGTTCATTTTAATTATAAAATTCAAATTACCCATTATTTTAATAAAAAAATTAATTGCATGGGTTTTATCTTTGAGAAAAATTAAAAAATACTCATTATTTGATCAAAAATATGCACGTAAATTTGCTCTGTCAGCAACATCAAGACGGGTACATAACATGGCATATATGATGGATCATATAGCCGAAGCGTATGGGATCTTACTCATTCTATATTTCTCTTATTGTGTCTGAGGACACATTTTATTAGAAATATGTAGGCCATGTGACACTGGAACTAATAATCTCTTGGATTTTTCTATACTAAATCTCTTTAGTATCTGGTCAATGTATGTACCCTGACTTAGTCCAAGCAGCCTCTTGGATCTATCACGAATGATCTTGATCCCTAGAATGTAGGTTGCTTCACCTAAGTCCTTCTTACAGAAAAACTTGTTCAACCAGTCTTTAACTGACTGTAATACGGGTACATCATTTCCAATAAGTAATATGTCATCAACATATATATCTAGTATAACGACCACATTCCCATTAAACCACTTATAAACACATGGCTCACATTCATTCTTAATGAAACCAAATTCCTTTATGGCTTCATCAAATCAAATGTTCCATGACCTGGATGCTTGCTTTAATCCATAAATGGATTTTTGCGACTTGAAAATCCATTTGGCTTCAATTGGGGTCGCAAAACCTTCTGGATGTGTCATATATACATCTTCATAAATATTCTCGTTAAGGAATGTTGTTTTGACATCCATCTTCCAAATATTTTAGTCATGGTAATATGATATGGTAAGTATGATTATTATGGATTTAAACATGGAAACTAGTGAGAAGGTTTCATCATAGTCAATTCCTTGACGTTGTCTGAATCCTTTAGCCACTATCCTTGCTTTATAGGTGCTAACTTGAACTTCCATTTCCAGCTTTCTCTTGAATACCCATTTTCATCCAACAGGCTTTACATCAACTGGATCATCGACCAAAACCCAGACTTTGTTATGATACATGGAATCCATCTCATAATTCATAGCTTCTAGCCATCTTACAGCTTCTGAGATTTCTACTGCTTCCTTGTAGAAGATATTTTCATCATTTTCCAACAATAATGATTCACTATCCTTGTTGACTAGGAAACCAAATCTCTCTAGTTCCCTTACCTCTCTTGATCTCCTACACAGTACTTGTGTTTTTGGAACCTCTTCCATGGGGACCTATGGAACTTGTTCCTGTACCAACTCATGTATATCTTGAGCATCAACTTCATCAAAGTCAATCTTTCTCCAACTATCCTTTTTTTGGATGTTCTCCCTATCAAGAAATACAGCTTGTCTGGCGATAGTCACTTTCTTATCTGAAGGGTTATATAGGTAATATCCTTTCATTTACTTGGGATATCCTATAAATATACACCTCGTGCACCGGGGTGCTAGTTTGTTTCCTAAGAAGACCTTAACAAATGTCTCACATCCCCATACAAGTGTGTGCGACAAAATGGGTTTCTTTCCATTCCATAACTCAGAGGGAATTCCATTTGTCTCCTTAGTTGGTACTCGGTTTAATGTGTATGCTATAGTTTGTAATACATATCCCCAGAAGGATAATGGAATATCTACATGACTCATCATCGACCTCACCATGTCCAACAAATTGCGGTTCTCCTTTCACTAACACCATTCCACAATGGTGTATAAGGAGGAGTGTTCTGAGATAAAATCCCAGACTCCTGTAGAAGATCGATGAACTCTTGGTTCAGATATTCTCTACCTCGATCTGATCGAAGATTCTTTATCTTCTTACCAAGATGATTCTCTACTTCATTCTTGAATTCCTTAAATTTATCTAAGTCTTATGACTTATACCTCCTTAAGTAGAAATATCCATATCTACTCAAATCATTGGTAAAAGTAAGGAATTAAGAATATTCACCTCTAGCTTCTACTAGGAATGGTCCACACACATCAGTGTGCACCAATCCTAGAATCTTTTTGGACCTTTCACCCTATCCACTGAAAGGTGGCTTGGTAATTTTACCTTGTAAACAAGCATGACATCTATCAAGTGGTTTTAGCTTAATAGAGTCTAAATAGCCATCTCGGTATATCTTTGTCAAGCACTTCTCATTTACATGATCGAGATGGTGATGCCACAACTGGGTGATGTATGAGTCATGTGAGTTTCTTTCATTATCAATTTCCAATACTTGGTTTTTATAATTTAATACATACAAACCATTTTTTAAATTCTTCATACCATAACATAGGTTTTTTTATAAAATAATAAAACCTTATTTCCAAACTTGAAAATAAACCCATCCATATCCAAACATGATACAGAAATTATGTTTTTGGTAGCACTAGGCACATAATAATTGTTATGTAAAACCAAAATCATCATAGTTGGTAATGAGAGATGGTAATCGCTAATGTTTAATGCATCCAGCCTCACGCCATTGGCATCTCAAAGATCCACCTCTCCTATGGAAATATTTCTAAATCAACTTGGTTCCAGCATTTGAATATATATGTGATCCCCACAAGATGTATCTAATACCCAATGTGTAGAAATGGAAATATTACACTCGATAACAAATGCACCTTTAGAATCCCCAAACTTTTGGGTGCAGTTCATCTTTCATTGGCCTTGCTTTCCACATGAAAAACATACCACCTCTCATTCCTTGACCTGCCTCTAGATCCTCCCCTTCTTGGAGGGACGGTGCTCATGGGATTCAGATTGTTTATTAATCCTTGGCCTCTTTTCCTTGTCCTTCCTTTTCTTATTCACCATAAGGAATATGGGTTTTTCATGCCCCATGTCCTTATCTATATGGATAATTAAGGTCAGAAGTTCTGATATACTCTTCTCATTGTTTCTCATGTTGTAGTTGACAATAAAACTAGATAAGATCTTGGGAAGTGATGATAAGATGAGATCTGTATGAAACTCATCGAGGAACTTAATCCCTAAGATTTCCGGGCGTTCAATGTAGACAATATGCTTGACTACATGAGGCCCAGCTAGCGTATACTCTCCAAGATTAGTTGTGAACAAAGCATTGGAGATCTCATGTCTCTCATGTCTCGCCTTATCTTGATAGATATCCTTAAGGTGAGACATCATGCTATACACATCCATGTTTTCATGTTGCTTCAAGAGCTCATTAGACATGGCTGATAGCATGAAACATTGGAAATTTGTGGCATCATATATATGTTTCATATAGAGAGATAGTTCCTCATCACTGGACTCTTTTCTAGGTGCAACTGTAATAGTCTCTTCCAGCACATACAATTTCCTCTCATGGTGAAGGATGACACATAAATGCCTCTTCCATTCTAAGAAATTGGTGCCGGTGAGAAGGGTTTCCTTCTCAATTATGCTTCGCAATGATATGTTTGAAGTTATTTTTCTTGTAATTTCTAATAATTAAGATGAGAAAAGTTTTACTACTTTATTATGATAAAAAATGGAGACAAATAAATAAATTAATACTTATTAGTCTCCCACTATTTTATCGAAATCCAATAGCCCTCACCATTGACTTTGGAATATTATGTTTCCTGAATATTCTAGTGGAAAGGATCTATATTTCCATTCACATTACCCCAACTAGGGTTGGTCAAGAAACTTGAATGGTATTAGGTAGGCATTCCAAATTCCAACTGCATTAACTTGCAGCTCCTTGATCTATTGAGTGGACTCCCCAATCCTAAAACCCTTTTGGATTTCCTCAACCTTTGCCTCCTGATTACACCAAGCCCTATTGTGGAAGTAAACCTTTGATATAAACCAAGTCAATTCAACCCAAAACCTTGAATTAGAATTCCCCGATAATTGAAAGCACCCCAACTAGGGTTGCTCAAGCACTTTGAACTATGGTTTGATTCTAACCAAGATTATGGAAGGCTATACCGACTTAATATTTCTTTGAGGGATTTTATCCTTATATGTAATTTTTCATTTTATTATATTTTATTACATGATTTTTAATATTAAGTGGGATATACTTAAGTGATTAACCATGTCTAAGATAACATTTACGCATAATCTGATCTTATTTTAGTTCCATGTTTCATGCTTGTTTAATTTATTAATTATGTGATCGTGAAAACACACCCACAATAAATAAACCATGCAACTAATAGAAATAAAATAAATGGTATGATCATGAGATTGTTCTATTGGTTAGTTTATCTAGAGGTTGATAAACTAACCCAAGACCTAGGGGATCAAGACCTTGAACTTTTTGGGTTCGTTTTTACAGCTTTCCACCTGTCCACCTTTGTATCTCCTTGGATTGGTTTCACCTTGGCTATTAACTTAAGCCACCTCCACTGTCTTGGGATCTCCATTCATTACATATTCTTTTATCTCACTTGTAGGTTAGGGGTAAAATAGGGTTCTACATAAAAGAAACCTTGGGTACGCAGGCCCTATATATTAATGAGGAGAAGACTCGCATGCCAACAAATTTAATTTAAATAAATTAATTAAACGAAACCATTCACATACAAAGGTATTGGTATAGATCATGATCATCCATACGTACAATGATGTTTGCGCATAAATAAAACTAGCATTCAATTCTTTAACCATTCTTGTTTAAGATTAATCACACTCGAATCAATTAATTATCTTTAATTAATCAATCCTTTTATCTTAAACCCTTTTCTGAATTTCCTTGATATTCTCATCCATCATAATTTTAAAGAAATAAATTCATTTAAAAATTATCTTTTTACGTAACTTGTACCTCAGAGGAAACCCAGTGAATTCCCATCCATAACTACACAAAGAGTAGAAATGAACATTACGCAGAAGTTAAATTAAACAAATATATATATATAACCTATCATGTGTTGTTCCTCAGCTTTATCCATGTACTATGGTACACGTCTCAAGGGTTTGTATAATAAAATAATAAATTTTAATAAATCTGTATAATTTGGATGAGTACAGGGCATGTAGTTCCAACTACATGGCATGTAATTTTGTTCACCGTCCATCCGAAGTACACGCCTGAGGATATGGCGTGTAGATGTACTTTGGAAATATTCAGAGTACACAACGTGTTTAGTGGGACACACGTCGTGTAGTATCTTCATTACACGGTTTCTAGTCGGGCAAGCCATGTAAGGGGTACACGGTCCTACCCAAACCCGAAGGGACTACATGCTGTGTTTAGTGGGCCACACGACATGTAATCCGGAAACCATGTGCCACATGTTCCTGGTAAACACATAGAGTATTAAAGACTTAGATAGGATCCAATGACATGGTCTTATTCGGCTGACCATCCTAATGCATGGAACCTATACTACACGGCGTGTACTGCCGAATGCACGTCGTATATTCTAGTGTTGTGTATCCAAGAATCTTTGGCACCTCTGGATGAGATCCTCTATTTTATTTTAATCAAAATTTAAAGAAAAAAATTGTTTATATAAGGTGAACTAGAAACAAAATAGGAGGAATAGATCTCGAGATTCATATTTAAATAACAATTAACTTTAATTGAAACAACTAAATTATTAAATGCTTAAATCACCAACAAAAAACACTAAAAATTATAATCAACAATATGACCACTCTGATACCACTTGTAGGTTCTGGGCTCATCAGAAGCACGTTAGTGGGTGTGCCCAACTTTGATTTTTGCCTTTAATGATGTTTAATCTGAGATCTATCACGAAAATAAAAGGTCAGATCTTCGGAATAGAATAAGGAATGAAAGGAAAGAAGGGATCCCTGTAGCCATAGAGAGGATCATCATATGTTGGTTATAATTAATTTAATTAAAATACAAGAATTACATTAATGGAATTCTCTCTCTGTTGATGTTTCCAGTCACGATCCAATGTGATCCGTCATTGTGTCATAGAATCCAAATATAGGATTCCTCTATCAGTGATCCACACAAGCTCCACATATCTCTGGACGTAGCTGAAGGGATTTTTGGGTGCTGGCATGGAAGAGCCTTCACTTTTTATGTCCGCCTTTGATCGCCTTGATCTGGTGGAGAAGGATCTCTCTCTCGTGGCTTGAGAGTGTTCTTGGAAGAAAATAATTATCTCTTGGCTTGATAGATTTATCTAGATCCATTGTGCACAACACCAAAAAAATGGCTAGGCTAATGATAATTATATAATATGGATTTTAATTACTTAGAATAATAAAATGTATTAATTACCCAAAATCATTTATTCATTTCATTTAATTCTTAGTAAGACCCCATGTCTAATAATAACAGTTGACAATTATTATTACTTGACATACGCCTAGCATATTACACCTAATATTATTTAATTAGATAAATAATATTATTTCTCACATATCCCCAGAAAAACTATAGGGCGTGTATATTAATATACACGGCGTGTACTTTTGTTTTTTCATTTTCTTTATTTCCTCCACCATATTTATTAGGCCTTGAATAATTTCTATTTATTTCTAGAATAAATATCACTGCATTACTCACTAATAAATAGATTATTTTTCCCACAAAATATTCTCTCAAATAACTAGTGTAGAAATAAATGTGATCATGCATCCTTGAATAATTATTAAACCACAATCGGTAATAATCTTTATTCAACTTTTTAAATTAATATTTAATTGAGATACTTAGACACACTTAGTGTGTGACCCTCTAGGCCTCTTTCCCAGTGGCATTAGGCAGAGCCTTCCTAAAGTCCAAAGTTAGCATCTAGAAACATGCCAAGGCACCCATATAGAAAGAAGTTAACACCGCAATAACGGGTCACCTCCTCAGAATTATTACCATGTAATGGAATCCCTTTGTCTCAATATCTCGAATTAAGTGGGTTGTATTCTAGTGCCATAAACCCCTATGCTTGATTATTCTTTCTTTGAATTTCTGGAATTGAACTTTCCCATTCCTTACCATGTCCATGGATTTATTTAGTCTATATCAATTCCATCAAAGTGCCTAAGATATCTACTTTTGCTATGGAAGAGAAGGGAAAAATCATTTATCGTATTATCTATTAATGTAGTATTACTCGTGACACGCCCAAAAAATCCTACCTCGTTGTGAACAGTGTTTCATCACAGGTTTCGTCAATACATCTAATTTCATGAGTTGTAATACCCATTAATAATAATCTTAAAGTCTAAGGACCAATACACACATCTGCAGATAGGAACATCCAATGACACTATGAAATGTGGACTTCTTACTGGTGGGTCTCATTCTCAAAATATCCTCCTGGATATTACCAAGGGAACACACCATGAGAAGGTACCTCAAAGTTTTATGAGTCATCACCCCTAATGGCCTTTATTATTTGTGTCCCTCAAATAACATCATCCGGACATAGAACATATATTCAAGAACAGTGTTATGGAACTTCCGGGTTCTCATAATAGTAGGGATCCGCTATGACCCTTTAATGAAAAAGATAACCTTAGGACATTATCACATTAATTTTCACACATAAGAGAAATAAATATTTGATAAGGTATTTATTAATGAATAAAGTACAAAATAGTTGGTTCTAGTCCACTAACTCCAATAGAGGATGTCTAGGTAAATCTTCTGGAAATACATCAATGTATTCTTGCACAATAGGTACATCTTCAATTTTAATATCCATATATGATGTTTTATCTTCCTCCCTAAGAATTTAATTTAGAAGAGCTAATAAATTAAGATCTGTATGAGATCCATATGATGATGTTTATTCCCTAAAGATAAGGTATTCTACATCATTCTCAAAAATTGTAACTTCCTTCTTCTGGGAATATATTTTTGCATCCTAATTTGACAGAAAATTCATATCAAGAATTATGTCAAATTCAATCATAGGTATGATGATATGGTCATCAACTAAATTATGCTTATGTATCATAAAAGGGACTCACCAACACATCATTGTTACAAAAATACTTCCCATATGAGTTTGGATTGACAACTCCTTTATTAAACCAAAATAAAAATTCCTAATTATCTTGGAAAACTAGGAATATATAAAGGAATGCAATGATCCAGAATCAAATAATGAATTGGATAAATTTTATGCCACAATTAAAGTACCTTCTACCACATCATTTGGAACTTCAACCTCTACGGTTGTAATCGCATAAGATTTCCCTTATTCTCATGGACTTTTCTATGGAAAGTTTATTTTTCTCTTAGGAAACTCATTTTCATAGTGTCCTATCTCTTTGAAATTATAGCATTGAGATTCATTGACTTGTTTATTCCCCTTGAATTCCTTACATCGATGACCCTTTTCTCTACACTTATAGAAAACTCCCATGCCTTGAAAGCAATTTCCCATGATGATTCTTTCCACATTTCTCACATAATGGGAATTTATCCATTCCCTTTTTCTTCTTTGGTGCTTCACCTTTTCCGTGGTTATTAGAGTACCAATTATTATCTTGGTTTCCCTTGAAAATTTTTGATTTAGAAAATTCCTTCTCTATTTTTATGGCACTTAATACTATTTTATCATATAATGAATTTTTTTGAGAAGATAGTGCCCTTAGAATAATTTTCTTAATACCTTCAAAGAAATTATCAATATTTTCTTTCAATTCACATACGTAATCTATGGCATACCTATCCAGTCTTGTAAAGGTATCCTTATAATCTATAACACTTTATTCTTCCATTTTCTTAAAGATATGGAATATCCTCTTCATTTTGTTTTGTTTCTCATGAGGGAAATATTTTTCAAATAACATGTCCTTAAAAATTTTCCATTCCATAACTTATATTTCTTCTTCCTCTATGGTATTATGGATCAAGGACCACCATTGATCAGCATCACCCTTGAAGAAATATACTTCCAGTACTACCTTTTCATTTTCATTGCATCTTAATTCCAGAAATATATTTTCAAGTGACTTCATCCATTGCTTAGCTACCACTAGGTTAGTAGTCCCACTAAAATATTCAGGCTTCTATTACATGAAACAATCCAATACATGTGTAGCATGGTTATTCATCACAACCTGAGTAATTTGTCCCAATATGTTCATGATCTGATTCGCTACAACACTGTCTGTGTTGACTTGCTCAATGGGTAAATACCTACATTTTCTACATGTATTTATTCCCTTTATTCCATTGGGCACCATCACTAAATAATGGCATACACTAAATTAGGTCATAATTCATAATTTCTAAATAGAAAACACTTATCATAATTTGAAAAATTTTAAAATCTAATCTCATAATTATTAACATGGTTTAAATTTACTTTTAAATACTTCATAATGGGTTTTAAAGAAAATATGAATTATCCTAAGAATATCACCTGGGAGTGTTAAACCAGGTGTGCAGTAAGGCCCATTTTCATATACTTGGATACCCCAAATCAAGCCCAAAACTCATTGTCAAATTTGTTACTCCTAACTACATTTGTTCCAGAACCACGTCCACTTGTAGTATTCAGACAGGGATTTATTTTCTAGGAAGACCCACATTGTCTCTACCTTACCAAAATTATAGGATGTTACTCCATGATTATCCTAAAATTATATCTTAGGATTTTCTCCTCTAAACTATGTTTACTAAATCTATTTTCAAAAGTTGCTTCTAAACTTTCTCTGATACCAACTATAACGCCCCGACCCCAGAAAACCCAGAGTCGGGGCATTACTTTATTACATTTTCATGATTACAAGAAATAAAATCCCAAAGGACCGATTAGTTTAGCATTTTTGGAAGACCAGATCACATACGTTAAACCCATATTATATTTTTAAAGATAAAAAATATAACATAATACATGGTAAATTGAAATAAACTGCCTCCTTGAAAGCTTATTCAAGGTTCTCTTCTTCATAACCCGGGGAAAGGAATAATAATAAGGGTGAGCTCAAATGATCAGTAAGGGTTACACATAGTGTAATCATGAATCAATAATAATTTAATCATAATAAATTATACAAAACTAATATATGATAGAGAATATATGAAAACACATGTCATCGATAAGCTGATAATATAAATTCATCCATAGATTTTGACATAGTGAAAACCTCATGTAAAGTAAAAGATTAATACTAAATAAAGAGAATAATTATTATTTAGATGTCGTGTATCTAGAAAATGAACCATTATACCATTTATATGGATGAAGTCTGTGGGTAGAAACAAATTTAATTTTTAGAAACAAACTTGAAGGGTTTTTCACCAACTGATTTGTCTCATGAGACATGTCGATGCATCAAGGGGATATAACGGGCCCCAAACATAATTTATAGTTCAAATAATTCCTTATACATAGATTTAATACAAGAACAATATGCCTTTTTGATATCCATATTAAATAGAGGATACAAATTCATCAATATTTCCCCAGTTAAAATAGCATTCAAAATAAACACTATATATGAAATGGTATACGGATTAAGAAAATAATCATATCCATGAGACGAGAAAATGGTTATTTAATAGAATTATAATTTAAAATGAAAAATTATCTCAAATGGGTATTAGATACACCACATCAGAAATATTAGGTTCATAATACCAAGTAAGTCCTAATGAAATGGAAATTGCGACAATATATCTTGCTACATTATAATCAATCGAATCATATGACCAAAAATTAATAATCACCAAATGAATCATAGAATACCATGAATATAAATAGAATAATGATATTATATATCAAATTTTAGTACACATACACCACATACAATAAATAAGTGGTGAATAATGAAAATCTCACGGAATTAAAAGTGAGATGAGAAACCACTTACCTTATGCTCAAATGTGTTCTTAGATTGACTTTAATAACCTGAATAATAAAATTTATCTTCATTAATTAATCATTAAATAAATTTTTATACATTTAATTTATTTATTTTAACCTTATTATGTTCATTTATTTCCTTTTTTATGGGTTTAAGAGGTTCAATTTTATTATTTTGGAAGCATTTTCTTCCTTGGTTTTCATGATCTGTTTACTTGTATTCAGGAATGGAAGTTCATTTGAAATGTGGTTAAACATAAACAATTGTTAATATATATTATTATTTACATTAAATAGATATAAATTATCTTATAATTATTATTTTTTATATACTATGAGGATGAATCATTAAATAAAAGTTAATGATAAATGCTTGGATTAACTTGGCAGTTTTGTGCATAATGAACTTGTTTTGTATTATTATTTTATATTATGAGTGTGTAAGGATTATAGAACATTAAATAAGATAAAATAAATATATTATGATCTATTTAAACAATTAAAAGGGTTTAATTACCAGTATTTAAGATAATAATGTAAATTGAAAACTCGTCTTCCTTGAACATGATAATTAACACATCTTAGACAGTGTTTTCATTTATAGTATAAAAGGAGGTAAAATAAGAGATGATGATGGAATATTCCATTATCATAATAACATTAAAGTAAATATAAGGTATTTTATTTGTCATAACATTTGTATGAGAATAGGTGAGAATAGAAAATATAACAAAGGAACTTGAAAAGAAAAAAAAGAATTGAAAAGAGGAATTTACCTCCTAAATCTATCTTCCTTTGAGAGCCTCTTTTGATGAGATGATTTTGTCTTTTGAGGAGAAAAATGGCTTTTAGATGTAGGGGAGGATACTAGGGATATATTTGAGCATAATTTAGGCAAGTCTTGAATCTTGAGAGGTGTTAATAAATGAGGGTGTGAGGGTGGTATTTATAGTGGAGGGAGGAGGGTTTTCTAAATATTTTAATCATTAGTTTATTATTTTTCCTTAAGACAATAAATAGTGATTATTACATGAAAAAATAGTAATAAGTGCATATAATTTTGAACTAATGGTTTCTTACAACATACATGATGTAATTAATAGTGTATTTATCTCATAATGTATTTATACTATAATTACCGTATTTTACTATTCACCAAAAAATTCAGGTATTTTAAAAAAATCCCAAAAATTCACCCTAACCATTTTTTGACCTGTAGAATATAAAAATGAACTCCATTTTTCAAAAATAATTTTATATATATGATAAATTTAATTTTTAATTAAAATCATCATTTAATCGAAAAATACTATCACTTATAATATTCATCTTCATTTTTAAGGTGCCTAATTTTTATTTATGCTTTTATGGGTAAGGACGCCATTCATAAGGGTAATATTACTATTTATAAGGGTAATTTAATATTTATAATCATAAGTTACTATTCATAAGGGTAAGTTAATATACACCAAAAATTAAGTCGATTCAATCATACTCCAAAAATCACCTTGATTATAACCATGTATGTCTGTTTTTTGAAATTCGAAACAAAAAAGTGGAAATTTTAAGTTTAATGGATAGGTTATGACTATATCCTATATATAACCAAGTGTCGTTTCATAAATACTCATTTATTCATGAAATATAGTCTATCTAATTAATTGAAAGTATTTAATAGAAACATTTCGTAAAATGTTTGGGGTGTTATATTTTTTCTTGTGGAGTCTGTGGTCATTAGTGGTGGTATTTTTCGACCTTTATAAGTAAGAAGTGTGTATATGGTGTTCTTATTTATGTTCCATTGTTGTACCAATGTCTATTAGGGTGGAATCAATAAGTTTCTAAAACAATTGATCAACCGAGGGGACATGGAGTGGGATAAGTAAATCCCTTTGATGCACCTCATCCTCAGAGAGAAGAGAGAATCATTGGTGGTGGTAATCATTAGGGTAAGAGAGGTCATATAACAGGACATGGTCAGTTGAATGCTCTATAATTTCCAATTACAGATGAGATAGATATTGTTTAAGGTGGCCTTTTATTTTTTTCTACTTGGTTGTATTCCTTATTTGATTCATGATGTATCCACTTCTTCATTTAACATTCCCTTGTTCGTGATTTAGGGATTAAGGTAGAGACATGTTCAGTTCCTTTAGAATTAACTATGGTTGTTGGATGTTGAGAATATATGTGTGAAGTATATAGATATTTTTATATAGTTCTAGGGTAGAACCATTGTTGGGGAAACATTCTATGCTTGTGGATATATCCATTTGATGTCATCCTCATCGTAGACTAATTTTATTCTATTCAGGTTATTGTGGATTACTTTAGGAGGAAGATTGTGTTATATAATTCTAATGGATATTATACCATTTTTATTAGTGAGTGAGACCCGTGTATAGGTTGGAGGTGTGTTTCTTCCTTGTTTTCCTTGATGGCCAAGTTGATGCTGAGATCATTAGTGGTTCAATCAGTGTGTTTCCTAAGGTTGTGGAAGAGTACCCTAATGTTTTTCCTGAAGAGGTTATTGAATTACCCCCTCGATGAGAGATCAATTTTGGTATTAATCTAAAACCATTTTCTTCTCTAATATTGATATATCTATATAGTAAGGTTACTTTTAAGTTGTGGGGACTATGGATATAGATAGAGTTTCTCTGGTGGTAAGGTTTTCTTTATCCGAGTATATCATCTTGAGGTGCTCTGGTTTTTTTCATAAAAACATTTAATAGAAATATACATATTTGTATCAATTGTAATCACTTGAACCAAGTAAAATAGAATAATTTATACCCTCTTACATGGATTGATGACTTATTTGATCAGCTAAAAGAGCTAGTTGGTTCTCAAAGATCGACTTATGGTCAGGATATCATCAAATACAGGTAAATGATAAAGATATCATAATGATTGCTTTATGATGTTTATGTGCTTTATGAGTTCATTGTAATCCCATTTGGTGTGATGAATTATCCATACATATTTATGGGGTTTATGAATATAGGGTTTTTAGAGACTGTAAACCAGTTCATGGTGGTTTTCATCGATGACATCCTTGTGTACTCCACATCTAAGGAAAAATATACATAACAGCTATGGGTAGTTTTTGGAGTTCTTCACCACCTGTAGATGTCCGATAAGTTTTCAAAGTGTGATTTATGGACTCATGAAGTTTTTTTTCTTTTTTAATTTCATGTTATATTTTGGATAATACAAGGATCCTTCAAATATCAAGGGGCTCATTTATTGGTTAGACCCCAAGACTATTGCAGAGGTGCGAAGATTCCTTGATCTTGAAAGCTATTATAGGAGGATCATACCCAACTTATCTTGGATTGTTTATTCTATGATATCCTTGTCTATAAAGGATCAATAATTCTTATGTAATGAATATTGTTAGATATATTTTGGGTATCTAAAGGTGAATTTGTTTAGTGCCTCAGATCTTTATTTTCCAGAAGGGGGAGTTTAGTTTGAGGTTTTTGGTGACACATTACATCTTGGATGGGGAAGTTTCCTAATACAGTAGAAGTATATTTATTCTTATGGGTCTTATTAGTTATTACCCAATGAATATAAGAATTCCACCCAAGATCTTGAGTTGGTATGAGTTGTGTTTTAATTGATGTTTTGTCAACACCGCCTCATTAGTGAATGCTTTATTGTTTTCACCAATCACAAGATATTGAGATATGTCTTCTGTTAGCATGACATGAACTTGCGATGGTGATGGTGTACATAATTATTATAGGACTATAAATTTTATATTTATTATACCATGGTATAAATGGTAATGTTTTAGTGAATTTGATAAGTAGGAAGTCACCTGATGATTTTGTGTGTGAGTATGGAAATTCATAGAGAGTGATGGAAGAGCTCTCCATGATGCATATTGATATAGGAAAGGTTGGTGGGAAAGGATACCTTTTTTAGATGATATTGCAGTCATTTTTAGGGTAGTAGATAGAGTATTCTTGGTTAGAAGATTCTGAGGTGGAAGTTTGGTGGGATCAAGTTTTCTGTGGTGATTCCCCTAATGGATGGTTTGAGGATGATCAACACCAGGTGTTGTTCTAAGAGAGGATTCTCATTCCTTTGTTGATGAGTGTGGTGGATCTCCATGAGTTACAGAGCTCTCCCTTGGTGGTAAATATTTTCATTAAAAATAATTATCATTCTCTAAGAGGTATGTTTTGGTGGCCTAGATTTAACCATTTGGTTATAGAGTTCATTTTCGGATGTTTAGTCTGATATAAGGTTGAGGCTAAAAATCATATTCCTAGTTGCTTTTCCAGCTATTAGATACTCCTAAATAGAAGTGGGAGGATATTTCTATGTACTTAATCATTGGTTTACCTCAAGATCAGGGTGTATTTGATTTTATATAAGTATTAGTGGACCTCTTGACAAAATCAGCTCACTTTTTAGCGATCAAGGAGTCATGCTCAGTGGAGGTTTTGTCGAGGAAGTATTTTGAGGAGGAGGTGAGTCTTAATGGAGTCCCAAGGAAGATCATCTCTGATCATGATACTCATTTCACCAATAGGGTGTAGATAGGTCTTTAGAGTTATTTTGGCTCTCATTTCTTTCTTAGTACTGCTTTTCATCCATAGACAGGTGGTCAGACAGGGTTGACTATCTAGACTATTGAAGAAATGTTGCACACTTATGTCCTAGATTTTGGAGGTTCATGGGTGAGGAACATACCCTTGGTCAAATTTTATTACAATAATATTTTTCACTCCACTATTGGTATGAAACCACTTGAATTTTTGTACAGATGACCTTTTAGGTCTCTATTTTGTAGGACCAAGGTTAGGTAGTCATCAATTCTTAGACCGAAACTAGTGCAATGTAGGAAAAAATGATGTAGGTAATTATTGAATGGATGAAGGTGGATTAGGGTCATCATAAGTATTATTATAACTATAATATAATACCTATGTAGTTCAAAGTTGGAGATTATATGTTCTAAAAGGTGAATCCTCATCATGGGAATTGAATGTTTAGTCATAGGTGTAATATTTCTCCCCGGTTTATTGGGCCTTTCAAGGTGTTGGGACATATTGGAGTCATCACATATTCAATAGAACTTCCCTTATGGATAAGAAAAATTAATGAAACATTTCATGTGTTGCATCTTCATCATTATCTTTATGATTATTATCACATCATTGATTGGTGATAGATCTATGTTGATTATGATTCAACCTTCTAAGAGTGACCCTTGGAGATCCAAGACTATTTAGAGAAGGTGTTTCATGGGAATTATATTCTCTTAGTTTGTGTCCTCTAAAAACTTAGTGGAATGAAGGAGAGAATTTGGGAATTTGATTCATAGATATTCTCGCAGCATCCCCATTTTTTTTATTCTTAGTACTTATTTTGTAAAAAAAATCATGGATGTTGACCCTTATCTAGTTTATGAGATAGTTTTCTCTCTTCCTTGATGCCTAATTTTTGGACTTTCTTTTATTCAAGAAGTATCTCTCCCAGGAGAGTGTGTGAGATCTATTTAAAAGATTTATGTATTTTTTCACCTTCTTTATCTAAGTGAGGTGGTTGTGATCCTATGATGGAGAATTTAATTAGAGGTATCTAACAGTTTTGTTGTTTGGATGACACTTTTTTCTTCCCTTATATTCGGTCTTGGTTTTAAATTCTCTAAGGTGATAATTTTTTAAGTGGAATTTGATGTGAGGAACTGAATCCTTATATCTCATTAGTTTATTTCTTTTATGTATTTTAAGTATAGAGAGGAGACTCAGGGGAGGAAATAGGGGAGTTATGATAAAATTTCATCTTCATGTTAGGATTTTGGTGTGTAGTCTTGTATTAAACCATGGAGTCCTGTCAGGAGATGAGTTTTCAACATGGATTAAGAATTGTGGTGTAAATGATCATGGGGGAGGTTAGGGTGCTTCTTCTAATTTTGGTACCCCTATTGTGTGGTAGGGTAGACTGTGTCATGGAGTCTTGGGAGGTAAGTTTTGGTGGTTCTAACTTTTTTGGGGTCACTACATCATGGAGATAACTTATGGTGTATCCTACTTCTTAATGATTAGAATTATGTGGTGTGTTGGTACCACTTTCACAATGATCCTTTTCTTAATTTATATAATTTGTGGTGCGAGCTACATCATATTTCTCAAATGAATATCTAACTAAGAATGATATGGAATAGTCTCTTTCCTTATGTCATATTTTTTTCCTATGTCAACACCTTTGCACAATGGTGTAGGAAATTGTGTCTTGGTCTTCTAATTTCTATTTTTCCTATAAATTACAAAACCCCCTTTGAACTTATCTTCCTCCAAAAATTTTACCTTGATCCCTAGGTTCCCAAGAGATTTTTCAATGTCCTTTGAATCCCATTGACCAGACTCAACCCTCACATTCTAAAGATCAATCTATCTTGATCCGAGGTGAGTTTTCCCTCTTTCCCTTATGGTATTTTCTCAGTTTGGTTTCATTTTATCTCAGTATACCTTACCATGATTTGGTGGTTGTTCTTCTTCATTCACATGTATTTCTTTTTTTTAGTAGTGTTTTTTTGGTGTGACACCCATAGGGGTCGTCAGTTCCTTTCGAGATAGGTGACTGGAGATCTTTATTATTATTCCATTCTTGTATGAAGAATGTTGAAAACCATGAGGTAGGGTATTATTTTCTTACCCATGTATTTTATATAAAATTATAAAGTTATCATGCTTTTTCTCTTTGATTAATGGTGGAATTAACATTAATGGAGATTAAAATGGAAATAAATGAAGATTTTTTTTGGTTGTAGAGATTGTATGTGTTTAGGTCGTGTTAACAGTTTTCCTTTTGATTTTCAAGATAGCGTACTATGGTTTATCATATTTTTTTTCTTGGAAATTGGATAAAGAACATAAAGTTTCACTACTATAAAGCCAGGTTTATCCAGCACTAGGGTTTTAACAACTCTATCTAAAATCACTATTAAATACTCCTTTATCAGTGTTAAAAAAACATTGTTAAAGGGGGTATTTAACAGTGATTTTTTTAGCACTCTAAAATAGGGTCTTTAATAGTGCTAAAAAACGATGTTAAAGGGGTTCATTTATCAGCATTTTTTTTACAAGCAATGATAAATGGGTTCTTTTATCAGTTCTTGTAAAAGAGTGCTGATAAAGGGGGGATTATCAGCACTCTTTTATAAGCACTGATAAAGACCCCCTTTATCAGTGTTTTAAAGTAGCACTGATAAGGGTATACTTAAAAAATATATTTCATTAAAAATAATATATAAATATATAAATATATTGATATTGATATAAATATAATATATATTTTTTAAAATATGTTTTAGATAAGGTAAATAGACATTTATACTTAATATATATGATATTTAGTGAAAATGGATTATAAAACAATTAAAAAACATATTTTTAATTAATAATTTGCTTATTATTACTGATTAATAGTTATTTAATATCAATTTTAAGATAAAAAATCAAAAAACTAATAAAATATCTAATATAAGTAGAAAATGTAACTTGAACTTCAAATGACCATAAATTTGGATTTGGGTGTCCGTTTGGGCTCTACCACATATCAAATCAAAACTTGTGATAATCTTTACACCCTTAATGATATATTTAAACCTCTTCCACATTTTTTAAAAGAAAAGAAAGGCTTATAAGTCCTCCAAAACTAAGTTTTTAGTTGGGGTACCCCAATTCTGAAATATTCAATGGATTTTCAACCTAATTTAAGGGGGTATTATTTCCTTTTTTGGGGGTTACTGAATTTATTCTCTGGTCTTACATTCATATTGATATTATGGTTTTGAAATTTTATCATTTTTTACAACGTAATTTTATTTATATTTAAATATATGCATATTTTCTTTTATTTACTTATAATAAATCACTCATATAAATACATATATCAATATATTTATGTAAAAAATGTATATTATAATATATATAGATAAATAAATATTCTAAAAATGTATTTAAAACAATATCTAACCATTTTTTATAGTATAAAAATATATTTATAATGTTTATATATACATATATGTGTGTATTAATAAATAGATAAATATTTATAATATATTTTAGTATATGTAAATGAATATAATATATAATATATTTAAATAAATATAAGTGTGTATATATATATATCATGAAACAGAATGACCAGAAACATGGAGGATGAGCCTGTAAGGGGCGCAGCTTCAGCTAGGGTTCCTTCTATCGCTGTCATCCTCTCTCGATCTCGGGTGGTTGTGTCTCCCCCTCCTTTTCACTTCTTCCCTGTGAGCTCAGCATACGGTCTGTGGTGACATAGAGGGTTAAGATATGTTCCGCTGCCTCTTATTCTCACATCATGGTTGAGGTTTCAATCTAATCCCTTCACTGTTGATCATCTGAACACCATTTTCCTTCAATTTTATGTTTATTTCATGGCTCGTTGGCAAGACCGTAGTGGTGGATTTCAGGTCGGGTCATCTCAAGCATCATCCTAATAGGTCTTCTCAGGTTTGGTGGTGGTGCTTCCATCCCAAGGTGGCGTTGCTATTCTTACTTTGCTCTGTGGAGTCTAGGTGTTTGCGGGAGGTCTACGACAGAGGGATTGGTTTTGTTCAACCAGTGGCATTGCAATTGTGATCTAGTGAGGGTTCATGTTCTCGGCCATCATTTCTGTACGGTGAAGGTCTGGTGGTTGAATCCTGCTACGAGGGCTTGGGGTGGATTCTGCGGTTTCTTTGATAAAGTTTGATGGTGGTGTTGGGTGGTGGTTTCGGTTTTATTTAGTTTCCAATGAGGTTTCCTCCATCACTCAGGAGGAGATGTTCTGGTGATGGTTCCAATCCTTGATGTTGTTGAATCTGTTCATTGGTTTGGATATGTTCTTCTTGTTGTATTGGCATGAGATGTAGTGAAGGTTATGAAGCTAAGGTTTTTCATCATGTTGGATGGATTTGCGGATTTTGAAATGGACTTTTGTTGGTTGATTTTTGAATTTTTGGACTGGTCTTTCTGCCAATCTGTTTGTTTTGTGGCACTTCTGTCTGAGGTCTATGGGTCATTACATTCAGTTCTACTCAAGGGACAACTCCAGAAGAGGTTTAGAGCAGGGAGATTTCATAAATCATGGCTATCTGTAATTGAATTTATGAGAGGGTATGGTGTCTGCCATCGGTAACATGCTCGTGCATTTGTGCATGAGCCTACTAGACGTGCAACGATGTGAAGGTGGAAGCTCGTCTTAGTGATTTTGATATTGGGGAGGATTTCATCTTTGTAGTTATGAATTGGATTGTTTTTTGTCTTTGGATATTGGACTGTGGTCCTTGAATATCTTTTATATATTTGATGTCATTTGGGTTCTCCCTTACCCATTAAAATGGGGTTTATCTTTATCTTAATAAAAATATTAATTTCTAGTCAGTATATATATAACATACACACATATATTTTATAAATGTATTTAAAAATAATATATAAATATATGAATAAAAATTATATATGTAAATATATATAAAAACAGAAATATCATTAAACAGACAACAAAACAACATGGTGTAGTGATAAAGGAATTCCATCTTGGAAGGAGAGGTGCAGGGTTTGAATCTAGGCATATTCACATGATTCTAGAAATTCATAAAGCACTGATAAAATGGGTGGTGGGGTGAAATGTGCTGATAAGGGTGGGGAGAACTGTTAAAGGTTTCGTGGAAGAACTGATAAAGGGGTCGGGCTCATAGAGGTCTGAAAAAATATAATTGTACCCCTTTAAAAGTGTTGGCTTTATTAGTTCCTTTTTTAGCACTATTAAATGGGGAATTTAACAGCACTTTTTTAGCACTGATAAAAGATTTGGGATTTTAACCGCACTCCAGTTTTTAGTACTTTTTTAGTGCTGATAAATTTTTATTCTAGCATTGTTAAATACCTCTTTTGTTGTAATTTCGTTAATGATTTTTGGATAAATGGCGAAGAGGCATGTTTAGTTGAATTTTTTTTTACTTATAGTTTAATGGAAATTGATTTTATTCTTGAATAATACTTAAATAACTTATAGTTATTGATAGTTGATTCCTTAGGTAACTTTTGGATGTAACCTATGATAAATTAATCGGTTAATTAAAGATGGTAATGAATCAATTGTTTGATCTAAAAAAATTATCAGGGCTGAGTGATCCCTTTTTCATATGAAGATTGGATGCCTTGGTTTTAGGGCCTAGTTTCCCTATTGATTGTTTGTTTTTTTCTTGCTACCATTTTTGATGGATTTGGATCAGGAGCCTTCTTATATGATTTGATGTGATTCTGGGATGGATTTTGGATTAGGTGGTATAAGGGATGGAATCGAGACTCATAGAGCAGGTTGAAGTTGGGATTGAACATTGTTGTTATGCTAAAGGCTAGTATTCTTACTGGGTAATGAAGATTATTTAATTTCCAAAAAGTTTGGTTTCTTGTTACTTCATTCCTTTCCTCACTATTTTACATAACTGGTTGTTCTTGTTTTATTAATCTTTTATAATAGCTTAGGATGAGTCCTGGAGTACCAGGAATTGTGGAATTGAAATGACTGTTAAATCTTTTACCCCATGGGTTTAGAGGCTTGATAGAATTATGAAATAATAATAATAATTCTTGAGGAACCTTATAAGAGTTTGGAATATTCTGAGAGGGTATGTAATTCGGTTGATAATTTGTGTAATTATGAAATGTTAAAAAGAAAGAACTAAAAAATCTCTTAAAATGTTTATATACTTATAGGATATATAGTCCTTAGTAGTGGTAGTACAGTGTGTAATAGACGATATCTACAATTAAGGTTGAGGATATGTAGTTTCTTATAGTGTGGTTTTTTATCAATATATATTTTTTATGTTATGTGATTTCATATACTACCCCACCCATTTTGGTAGAGCGACCGACACCAGTGGAATTTTAAGGATGTTTTCCCCAACATCTAGGATGGTAAGGAATGGGTGGATAACTACCCCCTCTTTACTTGATATCTTATCTAGGTAGTATTATGTACTAATATGCATGGTTTTTAACTTTCCCATATATTTGGGTAGAGATATGTAATGGATTGAGGTACAATACACAATGTACAGGTTTTGGTGGCTCCCAGAAACTACTTGGTTACTACTTGGAGATGTGTATATTGATGATGAGATTATGTGATTCAAGGGTTTCATGGTATATTATAGTTTCCAAGGGGTTTTGAGTATTATTTCTTCTTGTAGATAGATGTATCAATACGTGTGATGTTGGGGAAGAATATAAAATCATTGGGGAAGTGGTAGAGAGGTTCCTTTAGGCCTTTAAATTTTGATTTATATTCTCTTTTTTAACTGGGTTGAGGGGTAACATTGAATGGATCGTAATCCCTAAGGAACTTAGGCTTAATACATGACCTGTAGGCCCCCAAATACCTTGACACTATAAGGAAAGATCCTCCCATCACATTATACATTAAACCAAGCATCCAACCTCGCAAGGCTACACAACTAGCAATACACCGAGCAAAGCATGATTCCGGGTACCAATGGAAAATTCCATACCCTCTCATTCTTCCAATATGAATCCCTATAAGGCTATAAGATACTAATATGAAGCCCACATCTGGATCTACACTATAGGATAAATAGTCCTGGATCTTCTCCCCATCGACAACGTTGCTCCGCCCCTACACCCGCACTTATGTTTTTCATCGAGCCAAAGACCATTGCTCCTGTTGTGGATGTCACTGCCGCCTGAGTCAATCAACATTGTCACACCACTAGGGTGTCTTCTAGAAATACTTCCCACACACCCCATCGAGGATGTCTCCCTCTTCCACCTAAGATAACCACCCTTATATCATCACTGACCAAAACCACCCTCCACCGCATCTCATCACCTTCAATGTCTGGAGGTCATGCCCCATCCCTTCTACAATAGTGTTTCTAACCGAGACCCATCCACCACAAGATAAAACCATTGGGTTTCTATCAAATCATTTTAAGCCATTTTCACATGTTTTAATTCCATTCAAAACCAATTCTATCTTTTTCACAATTCATTTTCCATAATTAAATTCAACAATTTAATTAAAATAATTTCTATTAAATCTATAATTTAAATTCAACAATTTAAATTTTCCAATAAACACACCCCAATTCAATGGAATTGGGGGATTTTTCCAAATTTTCATGTAAATCCATTTCAAATATCCAGATTCACTAGAATCCGGTTTTTATTAATTGAATTGAATGAAAATTTGAGCAATTTAATTTAAACCAAAAATTGAAATAAATCAAGAAATACAAGGATAATCAATTTGGAAATTTGGGATGAAACCACTAACCTCTTTCAAAAACTAAAAACTCATAACAGTACCCATCAATGAGAATGAAGGTGGAGAATACCAAGAAACCCAACCTAGAAGCAAGATCTAACACCACAATGAATAGATCTATAAACTTTAGTATGATCCACATAAATCCCAAAAGATGAGAAATAGAGATAGACAAAGAACGATGAAGAATGATTACCCAGATATCACTCACCAAATTAATGATGATCGAACACCAAAGGAATAGATCTAGAAGGGTTGGAAGGCTATAAGAATAACTGGGGAAGGATTTGGGTTAGTGGAGAGGAAACTAGAGAAGAGGATGAGAGAAATTATAAGTGCACTGCTACTTTTATAGGCACCTGTCGGGGTATTACATGATGTGTAGTCCATTACATGTTGTAAAATCCCTAAGTAACATGGCCAAAGGAAGAAAACATGTCGCCATGAATTAAAGGCCAACACGGGATTCAAAGGAGTGATATATCACTTTTTCAAGAAGTGTAAACATGGTTCACGATGTGAAAACCTTCACATCATGAATTCCTCTTTCATGGATTGCACCCTACGACAACATACACATCATGTAACCCTGGTTCATGATTTGTAATTCCCTAGAAGCCTATAGTTAAAGTCCAAAAGAAAGTGAGAGTCTAACCAAACTATGACTTCACCATTTAAAGAATCCTCTCAAATCAAACTCAACCCCACTCCATTAATGAAAGGTAAAAACCATGACAAGGTTAAAATATGTACCTATCATTTTGGTAATGGGATGTTACAACTTCCCCACCATAAAAACATTCTGACCCTATAAAGCCTATGAAGAAGCTTCCATGCCAAAACGATAAGGTCACTACTCTCTCATCATTGCCTTCTATCCCCACATCTCATGATTATTAGAACTTTGCTTCTATAACACACGAACCAAAGGTATCATCCTCCCATGAAGTACCTTGGTCACATAATTAACTATCATGATTGGCCGCTCAGTCAAAGATAAATCAGGCCCAATCTCAAGAACACTCTAGCTTAAAACGTGATATGGATCTGATAGATACTTTCTCAACTACGATAATTGGAACACGTTATGTGTTGAAGTCATATGCGGTGGTAGTGATAAATGGTAAGAAACATTCCCCACTTGATCAATAACCACGAAAGGTCCCACAAAATAAAGAGCAAGATTCACTTGCCTCCCAAATTTTCATTGACCCAACTGAGGTTAAAACATCAATAAAACCTGGTAACCAATTTAAAAATCCAAAGTTATACAGCATCGATCAGCATAAGACTTATATTGGCTCTATGTTGTCAAAATTCTATAAGGAATCAGCTGAATTTTATCAATCATCTCCTACACCAATCTTGGTCTAACCAAGGAACTTTCACCAACCTCCAACTATCACAATAGATATTTATATGGTTGGCCATAAAAGTCCTCAAAAGGTTCTATTCTGATTGTGGACTAGTAAATTTTTTTATAAGAAAACTCAAAAAATCCCAAAGGATTATCCCAATCCCAACCAAAGTTGAGAACACAGGCATGAAGCATATCTTCAAGAATCTGTATATCTCTCTCTGTCTGGCCATTTGATTGTGAAAGGTAGACCATGATCAAATGAAACTGAGATCCCAGTGCCTCCTAAAGGCCTCTCCAAAAGTGAGAAGTAAATCGAGGATCCCTATCAGAGACTGTAATAGATGGAACTCCATGAAATAGAACAATCTCTTTCACATAGAGACTTCCCAATTCCACAACTTGGGTTATATCACGAATGGGTGTAAAGTGAGCTGACTTGGTCAGCCTATCGATAATAACCCATATCACATTCTTCTTTCTCTAGTTATATAGAAACTTGACCAAAAAATCCATAGAGATCTCATACCACTTATAAGTAGGGACTGGAAGTGGTTGAAAAAAACCTGAAGGTTCTGGTGCTCAACTTTCACCTGTTGGCATGTATAGCAATGGGATAAAAACTCAGCATTTCCTCACCTCATCCATATCCACCAGAACTATCATCACATATCATAGAACATTTTTGTGGTTCTTGGCTGCACTATCCACTGGGAATTATTACAATCACCCATCATAGCCTTATTTACCACTAAAGGCACAATGAAGCAATTCTGATAGAATAGAACGCCCTCTTTGGAGAATTACCACTGGAAAACTATCTCTCCACTAAAAAGAGAGTCCCTAATGATATGGAATTCATCATCAAGTTTTTTATCTTGAAGAATCATATTTATAAGAGCATATTATAACTGAATTTTGGATAAAGAACCATCATCCTCTTTCTCTAGAATTCCAATATGAAACTGTTCAAAGAGATCCATCAAATTCCACTCTTCCAAATATTCTTTCACTGCCTGGGTTGGAAATTTCTTGCTTAACATATCTACAAAGACATTAATTTTCCCAAAGTTATAGGGGTTCCCAAAGTCAAACTATTGTAGGTACTCTACCCAACACCTCTAGTGAAGATTATAATCTTTTTGAGAGAAGATATAACTCAGGATTTTGTGGTCAAAAAACATGGTAATCCTTTCGCTATAAAGGTAATGTCACCAACTCTTAAGTGTGTGAATTAGAGCTACAAGTTAAAGGTCATGGGTAGGGTAATTCTTCTCATGTGGCCTAATATGAAAATATCCATAAGAAGATACATGGTCACCCTGTATAAGAAAATATCCCAAGCCTGAACCCAATGCATCATAAAAGACCACATAGTCATATTGGCTAATGGAAGATTCAACATAGGTGCAGTATTCAAAAGACATTTCATCTCAACAAAATAATTTTTACATTTATCATACCAAGAAAACTTCACCCCCTTCTGAGTTAGATTAGTCATCAGAGAATCAAACATTGATAAGTCCTTCACAAACCTGTGGTAATATCCAGCTAAGCCCAAGAATATCTGAATCTCGAAGACATCTTGTGGTCTCTCCCAAGTCATAATAGACTTCACCTTCTCAGGTTCAACTGATATACCATGTTCAAACACCATCTTTCCTAATAATTTCACTTCTTGAATCCAGAAATCACATTTTGAAAGCTTGGAATAGATTTGGTGACTTCTCAGTAGACTCGGAACTATTCTCAGATGATGCACATGATCTTTCTCAGATTTAGATTATGAAATGATGTCTTCAAAAAATAACCCTAAAAAAGTATCTATATAATTTTGGAAGATCTTGTTAATAAAATCCATGAAAACTATAGAAGCATTTGTTAGACCAAAGGGCATAACAAAGTACTCATAATGGTCATACCTTCTCTGAAATATGATTTTATAAATGTCAGGTTGTTTTATCCTTAACTGATGGTAACTAGACTGAAGATCAATCTTTGAAAACCACTTCAAACCATTCAACTGATCAAACCGATCATCAATCCGTGACAAAATATACTTGTTCTTTATTGTTACTCGGTTGACTTTTAGATAATAAACACATAGGTGAAGAGATCCATCAGCCTTCTCGGTGAATAGAACCAGCACTGCCCAAGGTGACACACTCGAGTATATAAATCCTTTCTTGAGAATATCTTCCAACTAGGACTTTAGCTATTTCAGTTCTGCCAATGCCATATGATAGGAGGGAATTGAAACTTATTGAATACCAGGAATTAAGTCAATGAAGAACTCAACTTACCTTACTAGTGGAAGACCATAGAAATATAAAGGAAACACATAGGGAAACTAGATGATGATTAGATGGAGATCATTTCTTCAAGATCCCCATTCCAGACAAAAGAAAACACTGATATCTCTTTCACCAACTCTGGATAAAACTGTTCGGCTCTTCTTGACCCTGGGTCCTAATATCCTTGAAATACAAGAGACACATCACTAGGTGTAGTAATATAGACTCGTTGAAGATAACAATAAATACATGCTTTATTAGAAACGAGTCGATCCATCCAGAATATAACATCATGATATTTCATATCAAGAACTAGAAAAATCTAAGAAATCTTGACATATGAAAGAGAAAATAAACAAGCAATACTATGAAGACCCTACTCTCCTTTTGTACTAATGAGTGTAGTAATATCCAATGCACAAGATAGTTTCTCTATAGGAAGATTAAGAATATTAAAAATACAAGTTGAAATAAATTAATGAGATACACCAGTATCAAATAGAGTAGTCACTAATGATGATTCTACAGTAACGGTACCTCTCATGGTCACTGGACCCATGTATGCTTCCTATGGAGACTCTTCCACTGCATGAAGAAGCTACATTCTGGATGCTTGTGGATGGAACCCTTTTTTACGTGAAGAATATGTTTTCCTTGTAGTTTTAGGAGGAGATGATGATCTTGTTCCACTATGCAGAGTAGAGAAATTATGGCATAATCTCTGTAAGTGCCCTGAACGTCAATATGAGCTACAGTTATTGGGTACCTTAGTGTAAACCCTCTTATAATTTCTTGTCTTTCCATACTGATATCAAGTCAAATAAGTTCCTCCTAGAACTATAGGAGGTTTAGAAAGACTCTTCTATCGAGAACCATCGCGCTTTTGTTTTCCTTTGAAGGAACCAACACTGCCACTGGGAGAAAAAAGAACTCTCATCAACCCTGACTTTCCAGCCATGTCTATTTCAACCATCATATACCTATCCAGTACATCAATATAAGTGTCCATCTTCAGTAAGAAAACATGAGAATAGATATCTGATCGAATTCCTAACTCGAAGCATCAAGCCTTCATCCTTTCATTAGATACTATCTCAGAAGAAAACTGCACCAGCTCAGCAAAACGATTTGAAATTCACTATTTTTTCAGCCTACTCAAGCTTGAAAAACCCCACATCCTTAACCAACACCATTGAATCTAGATAGAATTAGTCTGTAAAAATAAACATTAATCCCTTCCACTCTAATCCCTAATGTTTCTTTGTCATCACCATTATGTCCCACCATATCTTGCTAGGTCCCTCTAGCATGAAGGTGGCACACTTCACCTTAATCTTGTCTAGTGTCTCTAAGAACTCAAAAAGATATTCTATCCTACCCTACCATTACTCATCATGTTGAGGATTGGTGGAACCTTTGAAAATTGGTGGTTTCTGGTGAAGGAACTCTTGAGAATGATTTTGAAGAAAATTCCCAGAGGATCCACAGCTAGAGACTGAATGAAAACTAGAGTTGGTGTCTGTACCATAGATTGGATAGTTCATATAATCACCTCACCTAGATTTGGGTCCACTGGAGGATTTTCTCACTGCAGTTTAGTAACAGCTTCCTCCTAGATTCTATTTTCATGTCTTCTCATAGGTATGATGCTACACAACATCAACATACAATGTTGAAGACATTAAGTGGTTCCCAAATAGAGCAATGAGGGAAATTAATCCCAATATATGGAACAACCAGATTTGGATTCCACTCTATCTAGACCAGAATAGGGAAAGGACTTGAACTAATCCATAAGACATCCATATCTAACCACCCCTAGCGACTTAAGGTTTATTGTGGTGAGAGATGGATGGTCACTCAATCACAACTACCTCTTAAGTCCCAGGAAGATTTCAAAAATTCATACTGACTTCAAGACAAAATCTCAACAACCTCTTGTTGTACCTCTCGTACCCCTCGTGGTTTGATTTTCATGATCACAATCACTTTTCTTTTTATCTAATCCTCTTTCAAGTGTTTTTGGATGATAGGAATCTTTTTAGGTGGGCAAGGAGTTCGGCCAAGAAAGCAAGGAAGCAAAAATGGACTCTCAGAGTCCACCGGCCAACTGGTGGCTTCACCACCGGCCAGCCGATGGAACCCAGACCGAAGGCTGAGCCACTGCCTCAGCACCGGCCAACCGGTGGCCTCAGCACCGGCCAGCCGGTGGCACCCAGCAGAATAGTGTTAGCTACTGTCTTGCCACCGGCCAACCGGTGGCCTCCTCACCAGTCAGCCGGTGGAGTCTGGACAGAAGCTTCCTCCCATCTCCAAGGCACCGGCCAACCGGTGGCTCAGTACCGGTCAGCCGGTGGATGCAGTCAAACTAGCCGTTGGGCTTTTGACCAGCCTGTCCACTTGGCCTCCAACGGCTCCAAAAGCCTCTCCAACGGCTCCAAAGGCCTCTAACGGTCATATGAGGGTTCCCCCTCTATAAATAAAGGACCTTGAAGCCCCGGAAACATAAGTAAGCCCACGGACACATTTTTGATCATTTTGGCGAACCTCCGGCGCATTCCTCCAAGGAACTCCAATAGCTCCAACTCAATTCCACATCCAAGGATCACCATCAAAGAAGCTTGGGAGCGCCCTTCATCAGCTCCATCAATCCATTGGCACCCAAGTCTTCCCCATTACGGTTTTTCATTATTTATTTATTTTCAGCATCAATTTGGGTTTGTGCCTACAAACCCCTCTTTCTCTCATCTCCCTTTCATTTGGGTTTTCACACTACCTTTAAGGTGTGAAGAGGTTAGTCAAGCCTTTCCTTTTAAATGGCTTGAGTCATTGGTGAGCTAGCCTTCACCCGTTAAAAATGCTAGTGGGTTCTTGCATAACCATATAAAAGCAAGCTGTAATAGGTGAGCTAGCCTTCACCTGTAAAAAGGCTAGTGGGTTTCTTGCTACAACCATTGAAAAGCAAGCGGTAGAATCTATCAACGGTTGAGTTGGGAGCGGAGACGTAGGCCGGGTTTTTGGCCGAACTCCGTTATCAATTCTTGTGTCTTGCCTCATTTATTTCCGCTGAACTTTAACTTTGATTTTAATTTGTTAATCTTTTTTTAAAAGGCAATTCACCCCCCCTCTTGCCATCACTCCCTTTTTCTCCGTCCTAACAATTAGTTTCAGAGGAAAAATTTGAGTAATACCCTAACCGGTTTCAAATTCAAGATCTTTTTTTGATGGCATCAACCTCTTTCGCCCCCGAAGGCTTTTCTTTGGGTCATGCTCCATTCTTTGATGGAACCGACTATTCTTTTTGGAAAACCCGCATGACTACATTTCTTAAAAGCATTGGTTATCCTATTTTTAAAATTTTCATGCATGGTTATTCACTTTCTTCTTCCGATGAATCAAAATGGACCCTCGGAGACATTGCAAATTTTGAGCTAGATGGCAAAGCTATGAATGATCTTCATTGTGGGTTAGACCGTAATGAATTTAATCGTATTTCTACTTGCTCATCTTCTCATGATATCTGGAATCTTTTAGAAGTAACCCATGAAGGTACTAAAGGCGATGACAAGCCCGATTGCCCTATCAAAAAGAAAAAGGCCAGGCAAAAGAAGAAGAAGGCATTCAAGGCCACTTGGAGTGATAGCTCCACATCCTCCTCCTCATCCTCCTCAAGCGACAACGGTAATAAATGCCTAATGGCATGTAATGAGGTAACATCTTCCGACTCCTCATCCTCTAGTTCTTCCAATTCTTTTAATCATCTATCATATGAAGATCTCCAACATGCTAGAGATCAATTGGAGGAAGGTTTTCACGAACTTTCTTCCAAATTCGTTGCTTTAAAAAAGAATTTCAAAAAACTCTCTTCCGAAAAAGAACAACTTCTCAAAGAGAAGGAAGAGATGTCCCTCAAAATCCAAAATCTTCCCGATGTTGATTCCATGGAATCAACAATCAAAGATCTAAGGGAGACTCTATCCAAGTTCACCCAAGGGGAACAAAATTTGAACAATTTACTTGGTTCCCAACGCGTTTCCCGAACCACCCAAGGGCTTGGCTATTCCAAGCAAGCTTCCTCCTCCCATGAACTTACTATTTTTGTAAGGGGGAGCTCTCAAAATAAATTTTGTAATTATTGCAAAAAGTCCGGGCACTTAATTTATGAGTGCAATTGCAAAAATGCCCGGTATGGCCGCCCCAAAACTATTTTCTTCAATGATGAATTTTTTAGGAGAAGACCCACCACTAGACAAGTGTGGATTGAAAAATCCCTATTAGCGAGTCTCTCCGGCCCAAAATTTATTTCGGTTTCAAAAACCTCTCCCCGGTGATTTTTTGTTTTTATTTAGGGGGAGTTAAGTTTGTTTAAGCCTTTTTGTTTTATTCAAACTTCCAATTTCAACTCTTGGCATCAAATTTTTCAATTCCAAATTTGTAATATTTTTTTTTCTTTTCAAACTTTCAATTCAAACTGTTATTCAATTTTTTGATTCAAAATTTCAAAAATTTCAATTGGTTTAAAATCTCTTTTTCCCTCAATCAAGTTTTTTGCCCCGTGCTATTTTGATAATCACAAAGGGGGAGAAATTCTTGGTTGATTGGGGGAAAAATTCTTTAAAGCATGTTTTTCATTTCATTTTTACATTGTTTGTTTTGGTGATTGTGATCATCAAAATAGGGGGAGATTGTTGTACTTCTCGTACCCCTCATGGGTTGATTTTCATGATCACAATCACTTTTCTTTTTATCTAATCCTCTTTCAAGTGTTTTTGGATGATAGGAATCTTTTTAGGTGGGCAAGGAGTTCGGCCAAGAAAGCAAGGAAGCAAAAATGGACTCTCAGAGTCCACCGGCCAACCGGTGGCTTCACCACCGGCCAGCCGATGGAACCCAGACCGAAGGCTGAGCCACTACCTCAGCACCGGCCAACCGGTGGCCTCAGCACCGGCCAACCGGTGGCCTCAGCACCGGCCAGCCGGTGGCACCCAGCAGAATAGTGTTAGCTACTGTCTTGCCACCGGCCAACCGGTGGCCTCCTCACCGGTCAGCCGGTGGAGTCTGGACAGAAGCTTCCTCCCATCTCCAAGGCACCGGCCAACCGGTGGCTCAGTACCGGTCAGCCGGTGGATGCAGTCAAACTAGCCGTTGGGCTTTTGACCAGCCTGTCCACTTGGCCTCCAACGGCTCCGAAAGCCTCTCCAACGGCTCCAAAGGCCTCTAACGGTCATATGAGGGTTCCCCCTCTATAAATAAAGGACCTTGAAGCCCCGGAAACATAAGGAAGCCCACGGACACATTTTTGATCATTTTGGCGAACCTCCGGCGCATTCCTCCAAGGAACTCCAATAGCTCCAACTCAATTCCACATCCAAGGAGCACCATCAAAGAAGCTTGGGAGCGCCCTTCATCAGCTCCATCAATCCATTGGCGCCCAAGTCTTCCCCATTACGGTTTTTCATTATTTATTTATTTTGAGCATCAATTTGGGTTTGTGCCTACAAACCCCTCTTTCTCTCATCTCCCTTTCATTTGGGTTTTCACACCACCTTTAAGGTGTGAAGAGGTCAGTCAAGCCTTTCCTTTTAAAAGGCTTGAGTCATTGGTGAGCTAGCCTTCACCCGTTAAAAAGGCTAGTGGGTTCTTGTATAACCATATAAAAGCAAGCTGTAATAGGTGAGCTAGCCTTCACCTGTAAAAAGGCTAGTGGGTTTCTTGCTACAACCATTGAAAAGCAAGCGGTAGAATCTCTCAACGGTTGAGTTGGGAGCGGAGACGTAGGCCGGGTTTTTGGCCGAACTCCGTTATCAATTCTTGTGTCTTGCCTCATTTATTTCCGCTGCACTTTAACTTTGATTTTAATTTGTTAATCTTTTTTTAAAAGGCAATTCACCCCCCCTCTTGCCATCACTCCCTTTTTCTCCGTCCTAACACCTCTTTTGATATAACTTTGTCACAAACCATCCTAGGTACTCTAGTAACCTAATAACCAAGTCTTCCTTAACATATCCCGAAGGGAATTCCCAATCCCCATGGGTTGGTGACTAGCACCTGGAATCATACAACATGAAAGTGGGAATGATTTTACCACAATACATAGTGGAAGTAAGACAAGAAAGTCAATATTCATATAAAATAAACTCCACTAGGAGTAAAGTACTATAATACAACACGGTATAAAAATCCCAAAGTAGTACAACCTAGGTACCAGAATAGGGAAAATAGCCCCAAGACCCCTAAGGACAGAACTTGCCAAGTCCAAAGCTTAACAACTGGATCCACCTCCAAGAGATCCATTCCATTTTCTTGAACTTGGAAGAAGAAAGTATACAAACACCTAAAGGAAAAAAGTAGGGTGTGAGCCTAATCCCAGTAGGATACCACCAAAGAATCCATAACAGATTTCAAATATATATTATCCAAATAAAAGCTTTCAATTTTCAAGCTAAATAGGTTTGGAAATTCAAGATCATATTTAAACCAAACATTCTATACAATTTTAAAATGGTGGAAAATACTTTTAAATCATATTATTTTACTTTACAAGAGATGGAATATCTAAAACAATGGCTTAAATAAAATAGTTACATAAAATAGATTATATAAATCCAGCAAAGGAATGTAATGCAGTTTTACAATATTGGCATACATTTATATCTCATATATAAATAAACAAGTGAGAAACATGGTTATCTTCCAAGAAGGTATGATAGTATTAACCATCTATAGGATTCTACACTCTCTAAGTGATCTCAGAAAAATGATTATAATCACTTCCCCCTAACTTTGGCCAGAGGTGACTCGTCACCCTTCCATTGGGGATGTGACTTGCCATAGATATGTTTTAGAACGTTGTAATAGCATAGAGTGTATCCAAATAACTCACCAACTACCTAAGGCTTGAATATTCTCTTACATGATGGGAAATTTATTTTAAGACTTCTTAAAATAAAATTAAATAACATTATTCCATTTCAAAATTCCAATTTTTTCATTTAAAACCAAAACAGGTTTTAAACAAAAACATTCCCTTCTCACAAGATAAAACAATTGGGTTTCTATCAAATCATTTTAAGCCATTTTCACAAGTTTGAATTACATTAAAAACCAATTACATACTTTTCACAATTGATTTTACACAAGTAAATTCAACAATTTAATTTAAATCATTTCCATCAAATCCATAATTTAAATTCAATAATTTAAATCAACCAATAAACACACCCTAATTCAATGGAATTGGGGTTTTTTCCCCAAATTTATGTGTCAAAATCGTTTAAAATCTCCTGATTCACTGGAATCGGGTTTTATTAATTTAATTGAAATAAAATTTGAGCAATTTGATTTAAATCAACAATTGAAATAAATCAAGAAATACCAGGATAATCAATTTAAAATTTTTGGGATGGAACCACCCACCTATTTCTGAAACTCAAAACTCATTACAACACCCATCAACAAGAAAAAAGGTGTAGAAAACCTCAAAACTCAACCTATAAGAAAGATCCAACACCACAAGGCATAGATTTATCAACTTTAGGATGATCCATAGAAATCCCAAAAATGAGAAAGAGAGATAGACGGAGAATGATGAAGAAAGCTTTATCAGATATCACCAGCCAAAGAAATGATGATTGAACACCATAGGAATGGATTCAGAAGGGTTGAAAGGCTCCAAGAATAACTAGGTAAGGCTTTAGGTTGAGGGGGAGGAAATTAGAGAAGAGTATGAGAGAAATTCAAAGTTCATTATTGCTTTTATAGGCGCCTGTTGAGGTATTACAAGATGTGTAATCCATTACACGTCCTGAAATCCCTAAGTAACACATCCGTGGAAAGAAAATGTGTCACCATGCCTTAAAGGATGATGTAGGAGTCAAAAGAGTGATCTACCACTTTTTCACTTTTTCACGACATGAAATCCTTCACAACATGAATTCCACTTTCATGGCTTATACCCTGTGACAACTTACATGCCGTGTAACCCTGGTTCACGACTTGTAATTCCCTGATATCCTATAGTTAAAGTACAAAAGAAAGTAAGAGTCTAACCAAACTATGAATTCACCATTCAAATAATCCTATCAATTCAAACTCAACCTGAATCCATTAATTAAAGGTAAAAACTACAACAAGATTAAAAGATGTAGTTGTCAGTTCAGTAACGGGATATTATAGTCATACCCTAAACCATATCAGATGAACCCACCGAGCCCATGTGTCACCCACATAGCTTACTGAAATTTTTTCATCAACC
Organism: Viscum album; assembly: GCA_963277665.1. Taxonomy (NCBI): domain Eukaryota; kingdom Viridiplantae; phylum Streptophyta; class Magnoliopsida; order Santalales; family Viscaceae; genus Viscum; species Viscum album. The sequence goes on along the minus strand of OY728159.1, from coordinate 970,906,316 downwards.
CAAGAGAATGGGGTACCACTAGTAATTTATCCCATCCTTGATATAGATTTAGGGGTTGTGTTTTCCAAAAAATGTAATTATTCTAAATCCTCAACACATAAAAAATAAAAACAAATTTTATATCCTTCATTGGGTAATTATTCTCATAAAGACTCAGATTAATATCTCCATATACAAAAACCTTACTCTATTACACTTAATTATATACAAATCTTAATCTAGATGTGCCATGGTTCCCTAATAGCCTTATCCTAACTCAATATGAATAAAAAATATGAATAAAGTTCCTCTATTTATATCCTCAAATACCTCGTGTTATTTAAAACTCTAGTTAAACATCTCTCCTTTTTGAATTAAGAATTTTATAGGAAAATTAAATTATAAGAAATCATAAATAAATTTTCAATAATATCTATCCTCACTCAGGATGCTTCGTATTTAGAATAAATTATTAGGGTATTCCTTATAAATCACTAGTTTAACCATCTTAGGATCAATAAAAACTCCATTTTTATATTTAAAATGGTTGGGAAATTATAATTATTAAGTCCTAAAGTGTAACTTCATGATCTTAGAATATAATTTATCCTCATGTATAAATAACAAAATAATATTCATATACTTCCCATGTTTCATCTCCATTCTTGAATATGTCAATATTTCATTTACAAGAACAACCACAATAGTGTCTATAAATTATGGGAAGATCTATTTAATTAATTCTATAAACTATAAATATTTTCTGGTAACTCCAAAAGGCATGAACAAATAATAATAATGGATATATTAACATTGAAATGGATTTTTCATAATATCATCTTCCTTTACCCATAACCAATGATATTCAAACAAAATTTTTACCTTGTAAAACCAATTATCTCTATTAATATAGTAAAAAATATTTAATTAAGGGTAAGGGATATTTTTATTTACTATCGGCTATGTTAATTTCCAATAGGTAATGCATAAACACAATCTACCTTTGTCTTTCATGGAAAATGAAGCTGATGTTTCCCAACGATAAACTCTTGATACAATTACTACTTTATATTGAAGTTCATCCAATATCAAATTAAACTCTAAAAAAATTAATGGTTCTATGTAATAAGATATTAGTGAAGTATGGATTTTTTCCAGTCCTTTGGTATATAGGAAATTATACATCTCTATTTGGTAATATTAAAGAATAATCCTCTTGGAAAATGTCTAGATATCGATGCACCACTAATGGAAGTGAATATTTTTTTCCTTTTAAGTAATTACATTGTATAGACATTATATAATATATATTTTAATAATATTAACAATAAAAAAATTATAAATATTGAGTTCTTGTTTCTTTGGGTGATTATAAACATAATGCGTCATCTTAAAAATAATCTATACAGACTTTATTTTAATCACTATAATATTATCTTAAATACCATTTTACTTATATTAACACATAGGATATCCTAGAGACATGCATAAAATAAAATGTTGATATATATATCCTAGTAATTTAATAGTCATAGTAAATCATGATGATGAATTAATATATATGAGTCAAGAGTCATATCATGGTGTTATAAAAGAGGAGAATCATAGTTAAATACATAAAAAATGGGAGAAAGTAAATTATATCATAATATCAAGGAATAAAAAGTATGTGGCACAAAAAAACATGTCTTCATAAGCATGAGTCAAGGATCACTACCAAGACATTATAACATAATATGCTAGGCTAACTGGTCATGAACCATACATGGTATTGTTAGAAACAGGGATGTTCCTTACTTGAATTGGAGTATAGTTTGTGTTTTTTGTCAATTATCACATGGAAGACCAACGATATTGCAAGGAAAGGTATCATATAGTTCAATCTGAAATAAGTATTGAAGGTGGCATCATTTCCCAGTGTTTGTAAAATTTTTGGGCTCCAAAATTTGGAAGTTGTATTTCAACGTGAAAATTGGTTTTTCATGGAGGACTTATTAAAATATGGAAAATGCATGAATTTCACGAATATGGGATTTTTTAATTGCATTTCAAGAAGACATAAAGTGTTCTGATAGTGTGCTTCGTGATTATGATGGGCATTGCAATCGGAGAAAGAGTTCTCTGTGATTTTGAGTTTCAGAGATTTGCTGTTGTTGACGGAATGCTTTGAGAAATTGATGGTCTCTACGAAGGGAATTGATGGAAGGCTTCATGATAATGATGATCCTTTCTAGGAAACGATTTCCATGGTTCACTATAAAGGGAGGAGTGTTGCGAATATATGTTTGATGATTTGGAAAATCCGCTAAGAGGTGGTAGAGATTCATGAATGGACAAGACTATAAATATGAGGCTACCCCTCTCCATTTTGATCAAAGTTTTCTGGGAAAATCTAGATATTCTTTGAGTTCTCAAAGAGCTATGTGAACAGGTATTTCTAAGCAAGTTGATGCATCGAAAAGAGACTATAAGTCCTAACTGATGCCCATGCTTTTCGAAAAAGGGTACTTTGTGATAACGAGGTATTATATATTGAATTAGTGAGTTTTGCGAAAGGTGTTTTGTGAAGGCAAGGAAGCATTATGAAGACAATTTGTTCTACGAAGATAGGGGTGCTTAGTGGAGGAGTGTGTCTCACAAAGAGGGTTCAAAAAAAGTAGTTTTTTACATATGATTTTAGTGAACAAGGAATTAAAAGAGCATCAACTCTGGTCTATGGTGCAAGCAGAGTCCCGTGCTAAGTTAGGAACAAAGTCTGTAATTCCAAATCATTGAAGGGACCTTCAAGTCGATAAATTGAACTGAACTTCTCTTAGAGTAGTGGGCTAGAGGGAGTTAATGAAAGTGATATGAGGGACGTAGTGATCGATCTATAAATTATTTTAAATGCGGTGAGCCTGGAATAAGGTGACTGTGACCAAACCTTTTTATTCCACATTTAGTGAAGTTTAATGGATTTTGGTATGACTAAAACACTGTCAGTGTATGCTCCTTAGGCGAATACCATAGTGGTGAACCAATTAAATATGATGTGTGGTCTATGTGCATGTGATTGTTTTCTTTTTGGTCTCATCAGTCTTATAGGTTTAACAAGTTCCTACCAACGTGGGAACAAGATCCTTGTTTTAAAATAAAATTTTGACATCCTGATTCACCCCTCCCCTCTTAGGGTGTATTGGGGTCCTACAAGTGGTATCATAGGGTAAAGGTTACTGGTTTTAGATCTATCCTTTTCTGTCATGGATAATTACTCCAATTTCAGGGGAATAGCTCGCTTTGATGGAGGTAATTTTTAGATTTGGACGAATAGAATGAGATCTCATCTAATATATCTTGGAATGTAATTCATATTTTCTATTGTTCAAGGAATACAATTTAATAATCCAACATGGATTTCTATGACTGATACAGACAAGAAAGTTCTTGATGTAGATGCTAAAGTGTAGAATGTTATCACTACGGCTCTTTCTGATCAGATCTATCTAAAGGTGGTGAGTTTCACATCAGCATAGTCTATTTGGGATAAACTTGAAAATATTTATGAAGGAGATAGCAAAGTGAAGGAGAAAAAACTTTAATTCATGCACAATAGGTTTGACGATTTGATGATGCATCCTAATGAGAATGAAAATTCCTTCTTAAATCAAATTACTGAATTGGTGGGAGGAATTTGGGGTCTAGGCGAAGAAATAAAAGAAATTGATATTCTAAAGAAAATCTTAAAAAGACTTCCACCCATTTACAATTAAAATTTTTCATCCCTTGATTTAATAGATCTTTATAAACTTTCTCTAGATGATATGCTAAGCAGCCAGGTGGCATATGAAATGAGATTCAAACCAGAAGATGCTATGACTCATGTGAGAAAGGAAATGGAATTCAAATCCATGGACAAAATAAAAAATTTAGGAGATATTATTGGTGAATATGATGAAGAAAAAGTAATAATTTCTCTCATTTCTAAGAAGTTCAAAAAGGGAAAAGGTAAAGTTGAAAGTAATTTACCTATGGCTTTCTTTTTTGTGGTATAGTTGGGAAAATTTCCTCTCAGTGCTCAATAAATCTCAAAGATGAAGAGAGTGGAGATAAAAACATCGAGAAGCCTCAGAAAAGGTTTTTCAGAAAGGGATACTTCAAATATAGAAATAAAGTATAGAAGAAGAGTTTTTTTAATAGAAAAATGATGATAATTAATTTTTTTAATAAGAAGAACTGGAATTTAAAACTAGAAACCATGATTCCATGATGGCTACCATTGAAAAGTCAGAACCATCGATAGATAAAGATAGAGATAACCAGTTGACAACTAATTTCAATCCAAAGTTGAAACTTAAGGATTATTTTGGCAAGATTGAGAATAATTATAAGAGACTCAACAAGTGGAAAGCAATGGTGTAAGAATTGTCAGAATATATTGATCAGCTTGAAGCTGAAATTGAATGACTGGAAGAACTGGTGAAAGTAAAGTCAATAATTCTTGAAAGGATCAGTGATTTAGTGGAACTAAAGCTCAGAATAAAAGAACAGGAAAATGTCATCAATGACCTTACCTCCAGACTATAGGAGAAGTTCAAGACCCTAGAGTTACTTGAATAAGAAGTTGTTACTCTTAGGAGAAAAATTGAGAGTGAATTAAATTTAAAATAAGTAAGGAAGAAAATACAATTTGGAAAATTCTCATATGTTGAGTTGCTAACAAGAGCTGAGTAAGGGTCGGATGGGGTTGAAAATATCTTGAGTGATCAAAGACCCACCTTTATGGGAAACAGTGGAATCCGTTGTGAAGTTGAGACATCAACTGCTAGAAATAAAGTGATCCAAAAGAAAGAAAAGATTAAAAATGGATGTGTCAAAAAGTTTTTTGAAGTGTTGAAAAAAACCATCAATCCAAACTGAAAGAAGAATAAAAGAGTATTCTCGATCTTTCAAAAATGACAAGCAGACAATCTATTTTCCCAAGGAAGAAGGCATGAGGAAAAATATAAGTGAGAAGACATTTCCTCTCATGAAGTGTCTGTTCTGTGGTTATCTGGGCCACACCATGTCATATTGAGAAGAGGTGAGGAGATATTTGAATGGGGAAGATATGGGAAGTCAACAAAGGAGACCTATTTCATATCCTACATATTATAGAAGAAATAGATTCTATGGATACTATTTTCACTATTCTAACTTTGGCCATAAATCTATGTATTTTAGGTAGAGGTATGACAGGACAAATTCATACAATGCTCATGGATGGGTCAATACTTTCCAACCAGGTGGTGTGGTTCTTAAAAATAGGTTTTCTCCTTTAGAATAAGATTATGGTTGTGAAGAATATGATTACATGGAATAAATAATTTAAATTCCATTAGTGTCCTACGCTAAATCCAATATCTCATGCAAAGAGAATAAAAAAATTGAGAAATCCAATCTTGCAGAATTAGATCTCAAAGCTACAAAAAGTAGAAGCACCTAGATTCTTGATAGCAGATGCTCATCCTATATGACAGGAAATTCTAACCTTTTAAAGAACATTAAGAAGAAGGTTGATGGAACAGTGAGGTTTGGTAATGATTGTGCTTTGAATATTAAAGGCATTAGAAATACTGCACTGGCCAATGGATATCTGAAGAAGACTAAAGTTATTTATGTGGACAGTCTACATCATAATCTCCCCATTGTGAGTCAACTCTATGAATTATGTCTTATAGTAACTTTCAATCAAAAAGGTTACACTATAAAGGTAAAGACAGGGAATTCTCTCATGAAAGGTTACAGAATAGATGGAAACTTATATCAGGTTGACAGTAAAGAGAACATTTTTTATTTGTCTATTAAAGAATAAAAAAAACCTATGGTATTGAAGGTTGGGGCACATTAACCAAAAATATATGGAAAAGATATCTAAGATGAAGATAGTCATGGATATCCCCATTCTAAAATGTGAACGGGAAAATACTTGTGATGCTTTCATATAGGGGAAGTTGTTCTGTAGTTCATATCGGCCAAAGAAGAAAATGGAACCACACCTTGTTAATCTCATCCATAAAGATGTATGTGACCTGATAAATATTGTTGGAACTCATAGAGAGAGGTACTTAATCCTTTTCATTGATGATTATAGTAGAATGGATTGTGTGATGTTTATACACAGGAAGTGAAAAGTACTTGATTGCATGAAAACATATTTCTGAATTGTCAAGAATGATATTGGACAAATAATCAAAGTTCTGCGATCAGATAATAGAGGTGAATACACATATATTGAGTTTGAAAATTACCTCAAAAAACGTGGAATATAGCATGAGGTCGTTTTTGTGAGAACTCTGTAGAAAAATGGAGTAGTTGAGCGCCGGAATAGATAAGTCAACAACATGGCTAGGACTATGCTTATTGAGAGTCATATCTTTCAACATTACTAGAAACAAGCTGTTGAATTTGCAGTGCGTATTCAAAATCAAACAGAGTTCTATATGGGCTAGACGAAGACACCATATGAGTTGTGGAATGGAAGTAAGCCTTCTTTAAAATAATTTTTTGTTTTCATAATTAAATGTTTCATCTAAAACAAAGAAGGAAATCAATGTAAGTATGGTGAAAATTCATATGAATAAATATTTCTTGGATATCCAATGAACAAAAAAGCTTACAGGTGTTTAAAAATTGCTTGGGAAGGATTGTGGAAATCAGTGATGTTAGGATCATTGAATATAAAACCCCAAATGCTACAAATAAATCCTATGCTAATGAGATATAAGATGAGGAAGAATGTGAACATAGAGCAAATGAAAACAAAAAAAAAATATAGGAAGGTGTACAAAAATATCAGGATTCACATCATAATGTTGACTAATAAGAAGGATTTGAAGATGAAACCATAGCTGGAGAGAATTAAGTTGAACCTCAAAGGAGTAATTGAAGAGTAAAAATTGATCAATCCAGCATCATTGGGGATTGGACTTCACCCACACAAATGAGGATAATGTGGAGTAATTCACAATATTCATTTCTATCAATTGTGGAACCATCCTCATTTTAATAGGCTAACAATGATGAATCATGCGTAAAGGACATGAATGAATAGTTAAATCATATTGACAAGAATCATACATGGGATCCGGTCAAGATACCTGAAGGTCACAATGTGATTGGTACAAAGAGGATCATTAAGAAAAAATAAAATGAGCATGGTAATGTGATCTGAAATAAGGTGTGATTGGTGTGGAAGGGATATTCACATATTGAAGGTGTCGATGTTGAGGAAACATTTTCTCCATTAGAAATACTAGAGTCAATCAGGCTATTTCTAGCCATGGAAATCCAAAGAGGTTATAAAGTGTATCAAATGGATGTCAAGACAACATTCTTAAGTGGGTTTTTGGAAGAATAAGTCTACATTGACAACCTATGGGGTTTTTTCTTGGAAATGAGGAAATAAAGGTTTGAAAATTAAATAAATCACTCTATGGATTGAAACAGGAACCAAGGGTTTGGTAATATCAGTTTGATTCTTATCTAAGAATGCTTGAATTCAATATAAGAGGATTGGATCACAACCCCTATGTGAAGAATTCTCAGAAGGATCAGTTCATGGTATTGGTATACATGGATGATATAATTTTTAGTGGAATATGGCATGGATCAGTGTATAAATTCACCAATCACATGAAATCAGAATTTGAAATGTCCATGATTGGTGAACTCACATATTTCTTAGGGCTGCAAGTGATTCAAAAGAATAATTATAGATTAATTTCTCAGGAAAATTATGCAAGAGAGATGCTGAAGAAATTTACTATACATGACTCCAAAACAATGTCAACTCCAATTACATTTGGAACAAAACTTGGAAAACATGAGGATGGGAAATATGTAGATCCCAAAATGTACAGGAGGATCATTGGGAGATTATTGTACCTAACAACAACACGGCTAGATATTGTCTTTGAAACATGCTTAGCAGTCTGATTTCAAATTAATTCGAAGGAAGAACATATGGAAGTAGTGAAAAGAATCATGAGGTATATTCATGGTACTCGCAATTATATATTATACTTTGTTGCAGGTAGTGATAGTGAACTATCAGCGTTTTTTTATACTGACTGGGCTGGAGATGTAGTGGATAGAAAGTCCACCAGTGGTGTTGCATTCTATATTGGGAAGAAATGTGTGGGATGGTAAAGTAAGAAACAATAAAGTACTTCTATTAGTACTGATAAAGCTGAATATATATCCGCTACAAATGCATGCACTCAGTTACTTTGGATGAAGTAGAAAATGACTGACATGGGTGATAAGGTGAAACAACCAATGGTGATTTACTATGATAACAAGAGCGTAATTGATCTTATGAAGAATCATGTTTAGTATTCTCCTACAAAACATATTGAAATCAGATATCACTTCATCAAGGAAAATTTTGAACAAGGCATGATTAAAATGGATCATGTGGGAATTGATGAGCAAGTGGATGATATCCCAACCAAGCCACTATCAGCGGCTGTGTTTGAGAAACATCAGTTTAACCTTGGTGTTCAACCACCTCACGGTGCATAAAAAGGTTATGAAATTCCCATATCCCCATTTTTTTAAACTGTGACAATCTTTTTTTAGAAGTGATGTAGGTTTATGGGGGAGATACAATCCAGGGGGAGTATGTTCTAAGCTCTAAAAAGTTCAAATTCTGGCTCTTGGTTTTATTGCTAATAAAAGAGAAATGGATAAATTTAATGTGTAAATATGGAAGATGCAATGCTTTTCTGGTTTTAGGTTAGTTATAGGAGAATGTGAAGGGAGAAAACTATTGTTTTTCAGGTCTTGATTATGGATAGTGATTTATTGAATTTATCTACAAGATTTCCAACAAACCCAGATGAGGGATTTTTGGAACCAAGGATATTCCTTACTTGAATTGGAGTATGCTTTGGGGATTTTTTCAATCCTCACATGGAAGACTAGAGAGATTGAAAGGAAAGGTATCATACAGTTCAATCCGAAAGAAATATTTAAGGTGGCATTGTTTTCTAGTGTTTTCCAAATTTTTGGGGTCCAAAATTTGGAAGATAGATTTAACATACAAAGTGTTTTTTCTTAGAGTAATTATTAAAATATGGAAAAGGTATGAGTTTCATGAATATGGGATTTGTAAATTGTATTTCGTGAAGACATAAATTGTTCTGACGGTGTGCTTTGCGATTACAACGGGCTTCGCGATCAGATATAGAGTTCTCTGTGATTACAAGTTTCAGATCTTTGCAGTCATTAACATAATTCTTTGCAAAATTGATGGGTGACGTGAAGATAATTGATGGAACAATCCACGATGACAATGATATTTGCAAATAGATGATTTCCATGGTTCTCTGCGAAGGGAGGATCACCCGAAAGACATATTTAATGATTTATAAAATCCACTAAGAGGTGGTAGAGCTTCATTAATGGAAAAACCTATATTTATGAGGCTACCCCTATCCATTTTGATCGAATTTTTCAAGGAAAATCCATATATTTTTTGAGTTCTCAAAGAGCTTTTCGAACAAGGATTTCTAAGAAAACAGGTGCATCGCGAAGAGACTATAGGTCTTAAATGATGCCCATGATTTTGGAAAAAGGGGACTTTGTGGTAATGAGGTATTCTTTGTTGACTCAATAAGTTTCACAAAAGGTGCTCCATAAAGGCAAGGAAGCTTTGTGGATATCATTTGTTCCGCGAAGGCAGGGGCGCTTCGCGAAGGCAGTTCGTTCAGCAAAGACAGGTGTGCTTCATGAAGGAGTGTGTCTCGCAAATAGGGTTCACAAAGGGAAATTTTGAACATCTAATTTTAGTGAACAGGGAATTCAAAGAGAATCAACTCTATTATATGGTGTAAGAAAAGTTTCGTGCTAAGTCAGGGACAAAGTATTTAATTCCAAATCATTAAAGCGACCTTCAAGTCGATAAACTGAATTGAACTTCTCTTAGAGAAGTGAGCTATGGGGAGTTAATGGAAGTGATCTGAGGGATGTAGTGAGTGATCTATGAATTCTTATAAAGGTAGTGAGCCTATCACAAGGTGACTGTGATCAAACCTTTGTATTCCACATCTAGTGAAGTTTAGTAGATTTTGGTATGACTGACACACTGTCGGTGTATGCTCCTTAGACGTAGCCCATAGCGGTGAACCAAGTAAAAGTGATATGTGGTCTCTATGCATGTGATTGTTTTCTTTCTAGTCTCATCAGACTTATAGGTTTAATGATTTCCTACCAACGTGGTAACAAGATCCTTTTTTTAAAAGAAAAAGTTGACACCCTGATTCACCCCTCCCCTCTCAGGGTGTCCTAGGGTCCTATAGGTATCTCATGAGATGTAATAATTACCTAATCTATTAGAGGATGTATAATTATAGGCCCACACAACACACAATAAAATGTATATTTATATGTGTACCTTAATAAAATAAATCATATATAACCATAACTTGAGAAACCCCATGAAAAGGAAATGGGTTGCATGATCATATCATAATGCACAATCAAACAAAGAATAAAAAATTACCTTAATAAAAGGAAGAATTTATGAATATTATAAGTTTATATATGAATAAATAATCATGATTCATTAAAATAGATCCTGTAGTGAAAGGAATATTATAAGAAAGGTGTGATGGAGTATGTATTTAAATGATACTCTTAAACAATGTTTTAAGAAATAGATAAGAAACTTCCAAAGGAGATAAAAGCATAGATATATCATTAAAACCACAAATGAACTAGTATACTTTATTTTTAGATAGGAAAGTTTTTTAGAAATAATATCATTTGTAATATTGATTCATTTAATGGTAGAAGAAAATAGAAAATTTTCATTTTATCAAGTTTAATTTAAAGAAGATATTTGAATAGGTACTTGAAAAACATAAATATCCCATAAAAATAAATTTAAAAAAATATATTACACATAAAGGAAGTATGTATAAAAAATATAAATAAAATAATAGTAAATAATAAAGGTGAAAATAGGGGGCGAATGCGTTAAATGGGAAAATAAATTTTAGGGAGTTTTCTTACCTCGAGTCTTAACTCAACTTATAATGTGTGTATGACCACCTGAATAATGAAATTAAATTTATAAAATACTAGTTTGATAAAATTATTAATAATTATTTTACTTATTATTATTATTCTATATTTATTATATATATGAGGATCATTTTCTTCATCCTAGGGGTGTTTCATGATTTCAACTTCAATTCAATTTATCGATAATGGTGAAAGTTCTTGTCAAATGATCCTAGAAATATAAATGTGTGATGATATAGAGTTTATGTATTTCTATAAGTTAAAAAGGTTACAAATTTTGAAAGTTTCCCTAATGTGGGCATATTTGAATTAATATAACTTTTTTTGTATAATGGTTTATTCATTCAAGCATCTTTACCAACCATGATGAACAATATTTTTTTGTTTGATTTTATCATTATTTAACCATTTTATAATATAAATAATGATAAAATATCATATTTTTAAGTTTATATTCATCCAAAAAATCATTTATTATAACTATTCATGAAGGCGGTAATAGTTTTTTAGAGACAACATCCTTATATTTAGTTATACCAGCCTTGAATGGATTATTGGTAAAGAACAATTATTTTGTTTGTTATATGGTTTTACCATTTATATTATGGTATCCAAATATCATTTTTATTTTATGAAATGTATATTTTTTATCATATTTATAAGGTTTAATAAGAATAAATAAATGAATGGAAATGGAAAAGGCATGACTAGGTGTTCTTACTTTACTCTTTGGGATGACTCCTTTACTAATCGATTATGACCTTCTAAGGATAGTCTTTTGATGACCCTAGAACCTCCCCCAATGTGTATAAGAGAGATAACAGATGGTATTTAGTATATTTTAGTAATCTAACAATCTTAAAGTGTGATGATAAGTAAAGTGGTGGGGGTAATATATATAAGTTGAGGAGAATGGAGTTTTATAATAAAATATTATATCCCTAAATTGTGATCAAACTTGTGATTTAGTAGTAAGGTTGTTATGATTTAAAAGTAAATGGGATATTAAAATATTTATCTAACTTATAAAAACATCATAAAACATTCACATACACAATTATAAAATATGGTACTTATATTGTATTTTACTATTCACCTATGTATCTTACTATTCATAAAAAATACCAAAACATCACCATTTCTAAATTTAGATGTTATAATTTGAAATATTATGTATATTTTTTCAAAATAATTTTATATATATGATATTTTTAATTTTTTAATAAAATCATTACTTATTGGAAAAATTTATTTATATAACTTGATCGATTTTCTAACTCTTAGAATAATTGCTTATAATTTCATAAAATTGTGTTATTATTTTTATATAAATAATTATTTTTTAAAATAAATTATAAAAATGATTCTAGATTTTAGATTTTTAATTTTATCATAAAAATAAATTTAAAATAACTAAAACATATATGTTTTCTTAAAATTAAAAGTATGCATCCTTTGTATCAAATAGTTATTTTAGTATATTTGGATCTTTTATTTAATAATTCTATGACATAAAATTATTATATTTTTATTTTCTAAAATACCTGAATATTATTTTATTATCCTAATGACTAGGGTATTATTATAATGGCTATATTATTAATCCAATAGTTTGGTTATTATTCTAACAATAATATTTCTAGTGATAATATAACCATTTCAGATCCTATAAAGACCTCTTATTTCAATCATTCATTATTCACTCAATTTTCTCTCAAGGTTATTTATATTTAATTTACAAATTTTCAAACTTGTTTTTAATACTCTATTTTTTATAGATTTTTCTGCATCTATGATAATTATAGGAGATCATGATGTATCAAAATTTCAAAATCTAGTTTTGTTATTTACTTGTGTTTATTGTTCCATTTTATTATTATTTTAATTTCATAGAGTTTATTTATATTCTAAATGTAATGATATGTATTAATGAAATAAAATAGTGTTTCATTTTTTATATAGTCCATGTTTTTATTTATACACATATATATTTGGAAGGTAATTACATATTGAAAACTTTAGTCATTGCATTCTTCCACCTTTATAAAATTCATACTAAAATTTTCAAATCAAAATTTAAAATGAAAAAAGATCAGGGTAATTTTGTTTCATTGAATTTTTAGGTACTCATGTTTCCTATTCATACTTATGGATTTTCCATAGTAATTTGACAAGGTTATTTATCATGTTACATAGAACTTTTCCTCTATAATCAAGTATCTTCATCAGCTAGTTCTTATAATAGAAATCATGATCCAAATACGCCACCTCTGGATTTAGTATACATGATAGATTTGGCATGTACTTACTCAATAGGGATACGCTAAACATGACATGTACTTGAGACAAGTTTGGTGGGAGTTCTAGTCAATATACCACATCTCCAATATGATCATGAATCATAAAGGGGTTAATGTATATGGAACTTAGTTTTCCCTTCTTCCCAAACCTCATGACTCTATTACATAGGAATATATAAAGGAACACTTTATCACAAACCTCAAACTTTATATATTGTTTCTAAAAGTCATTATAACTATTTTATTGACTAGGTGATTCTCTTATTTATTATTGAAGTGCTTTGACCATCTATTCCATTTCCTCCACCAATTCAGGTCTCAATATCTTATTCTCTCTAACTTCATCCCAACATGTTTGAGTTCTACACTTATTCCCATGGAGGTCTTTATATGGATCCTTATGAATGATAGGTTTGAATCTATTGTATTATGAGTACTTGGTCATTATAAGATGATTATCCCAACCTCCTTTGATGTCCATAGAGTAGTCTCTCAGCATATCTTCCATATATCCTCCCTACTTCTATGGTCTATATCTTTCCAAGTTGATCAACTTAAAAGACTTCTCAAATGGTAAGGAAGTAAGTAGTCTTTATAAGATGATTCATAATAACCCATATGTACTTTTTTACTTTGGATGTGTTTGGAAACCCCGTGATAAAATATATATTGATTTTCTCTCATTTACATGTTTTAATGGGTAATATTTGTATCATCCCCTTGTACTTTTATCACTCTACCTTAACTTGATGGCATTCCAAGCACTCTGAAGTATATTCAGAAATATCTTTCTTCTTATTGTACCACCAAAAGTTCTCTTGGACATTTATAGTCATATTTTTTCTCCTAGTTTTGAGAGATAATGTTGAGTTATGTCCACCATATAATATATTCTTTTTTATCTATATCTATGATCCTATATATAATTATATATCAAACCATAAAACTCCATCTTTATCAATTTTGAAATAAGATTCTTTCACATTCCTTATTACTTACAACTTATTTTGTATCTCCACATAATACATTTGAGATTATTTAATCTTATTTAGGATATATGGTTGAGAAATCATTTGATCAAGATAGGATATTATCCCTCCCTTTATGATTCCAATGTACATCCTTTGTATATATAAGAATATTGGATAGTTTTTAATCCTCATCATGGATGAGGTTTCATGATCCTTTCTACCCATAGTATATTACACTTTATTCTTATTTATAATATGGTGATGGATACCACATTCATACAACTTGATCAGTTCTAAACATCTTCATTGGAACATATTGAGATCCTTCTATGTTAAAATATACTTTAGAATTTTATGACCATTATATATGTCACGCTTATCTCCATAGAGATAATATCCCCAAATATTTAATATGAATATTAATAAAAACAAATCAATACCATGAATTGGATAATATTTCTCATGTATCTTCATCTATAATAAGATGTTTTCCATGATCACACAACCAAATACATTCATTTATGCATCACATTATATCACAAATCCTTCCCCACTTTAGTATTGTGTGATTATAGGTGAGTTGATTAAGCTGTTATTTAACACCTTGAATCTATATTTTCATTCATTTATCTTGAATGCCTTTACATACTTTCTAGGTCAACTTAGTGGGTTTAAAATCATGAGAACTTCCTCATAAACCATTGATATTACCCAACTAATCCAAGAAAAATAAGAATATATTTTATAAATTATTTTTTAGGTCATGCATCTATTACCTTCATCATTGAAGGATATATAGATATCCCTTAAATTGTGATAACATGCCCCAAGAATGTAGTTTCCTCCATATAGAATTCATTTACTATAATTGTCATATAACTTCTCATTTTGAAAAGTCTTTAGCACAGTGCTTAGATTCACCTCTTGTTCCTCCTTTATTTTAGAGTATATGGGAATATAATATATAAATACCACTAAAAATTTATTGTGGTAATATCTAAAGAATATATTCATAAATTCTATCAATATTACTATATCATTTTTGAGTCTGAATGTAATCACTATAAACTCATAGTGTCCATAAATTTTTTAAAAGGAAGCCTTTGGAATAACCTCATTATTTACCTTTAGTTGATGTCCTGGTCAAATTTGTACCTTTGAGAAATATTAATCCCCATGTATTTGGTCAAAAAAATAATCAATTTATGCTATATTATGACTATTCTTTATCGTGATCTTGTTAAGATCGTGACAATCAATGAAAATATGACTTGAATCATCTTTCTTCTTGAAAATAGAACTAGGGCATCCCATATAGAAGCACTAAATAATATAAACCCCTTTTCCACTTTCTCCTATAGTCACTTACTCAACTCTAAGTTTTAAAGAGAATATTATATAAGGAATCTTAGATATGTGTCATGCTCTTTAAATAAATTATATAGATAAATCAACCTATCAATTAGAAGGGAAACCATGAAGCACTTCAGAAAATACATTAGTCTATTCCCTCACAATAGTTATATCTTCAAGGATGGTATTTTATATTGTATCGATCATTTGAGATGGAAATTATCACTCATAAGGAAATAATATCCATTCTATAGAAGGAGTTTCCAAATTAGATTCATCATTACCCATTCACTTGTATAAGATAGTAGGGTGGTTTGGGATATAGAAACCTATTTCCATCTCTCACAAGTAGGTATTACATCTGTCTAATAACAACCAATCAATTCCTAGTATAGTATCAAATTTTTTAAAATGTAGTATAGAAAAGTTCATTTGGAGATTCTTACCATGAATGATAATTAGATAAAAGATATATACTTGAGAAGCAATGATTTCACCACTTGGTGTTTTCACCTACAACTCAAAAACCATGTATTGAGGTGGTTTTATAAAATTTTTACTAAAATTGAATGATTTAAAATAATTTATAGAACCTAAATCGAATAGGTTGTTTTCTATTCTTGAAGGAAAAACAATTATACCTATCACAACTTTTTTTCATAGTCCACCTCCACTGTAGTGATAGTGTAAGATCATCATTTCTCCCTTGTCTTTAAAGGTTGTTTTCCTTGGTTATCGTCAATGAATTTAGTCCTAATGCATTGAATTGCATAGTATTCACTTTACTTGTAGTTAAAATGTTATACCATGGATGGATAATTGATCAAAACCTTACATTATTCCATTATATTGATTGGATTATTCATTTTCATTTCTAATTCATTGGATAGATTCCATTATCTTCCAAACATGAAGTATTTCCATATTCTTTGGAGGCAGTTTCCAAGGTTCTTTTTCCTAGTATTATGACATGTGGGAAATTGAATATTCTTTCCTCTATGATAATTATCAGTTAGACCTCTAGATTTAAACTTTATTTATCTTTTATTATCTATAATCCCATGAGACCATTTAGATTTAACAATATTTATATCAACATTAAGGGCCCATAGAACTATTTATTCTTAACTATAGAGATCTCAAATCATTAAATCATTTCCAAGGATTTTATTTAATCCACTAAAGAAATGGTACACCATGTTTTCTAGGTCAATGAAAAATAACAAGTTATACCTTTAAATCCTTGTAAGGTTTTCCTCATAAGATCCAATTGATTCATCTTCCATTTTCTTGAGTCCAAGAAAATTCTTCTCCATTTTAGTATAACGAGTGTGGGGAAAATATTTTTTGAAAAAAAAATATTTTTAATGAATTCTTCCTGCTCAATTGATTTTTATATCTTCCTTAGTATTCATGTTCTTGATTAGTGTCTATCATTGATAAAATTATCCTTATAAGTTATAGACATCCAATAGAACCTTATCTTTCTTATAGAATTAGAGGAAAGAGAATATATTTTAAATGGGGTTAATATATTTCTCTCTAATTATTGGATTGAAATATCCACTAAAATAGGGAGGTATTTTCATATAAATATATCCATAGAAACATGTTTCCATATAGGAAAAGGATAGAATTCCACATGGTTTAAATTATTATTCATAACTTGAGTCATATGAGTAAGTGCCACTATGAGTTTCTCAACTCTATCTCTTAGCATATTAGGTATCTCATTTGGGTAATCATTATGTATCCCATAACATTAGTTGTTTTAACGATTCATCATTTGTTTAGAAATTTACCTAATTTAAAGGATTTTTAGTAATGATAATATTCAAATTAATAGGCATATAAAAGGTAAATAATGAACTTATATTTAATAACTCATAAATAGTTTATATATCCAAATTTATGTCATTAAAATAATCAATATAGGTTATTCATGGTGTATTTTCTATTATATTCTTTAACTTGTTCCATTAAAAAATAACTATACCTTTCTATGATGAAAAATATAACAACTTTAATCTCATAAACATAATATTACAACAATTTTAACATTATTAACCATAAAAATCATAAATCTAGTGGTTTTGTTTCTTAGAGATATTATATGTATAATACATCTTAAAAATAAACTAAATAATTTTATTTTTATCTCCATAATGTTCTCATAAATACCATTATGATTCTATTACTACATTGGATACCCTGGGGACATATACAAAAAAGGGTGAAGTATAAATCCTAGTTATGGGATAATCTGAGTAAATCATTATGATAGTGATGTAATAAATACGAGTCAAGATGCATATAATAGTGTTGAAAAATAGGAGGATTTTTGGTAATTAGATAAAATAAAAAACATAAATGAAATTATATCATGAGATCATGGAATTATAAGTATGTGTCATAAGTATTTAACATTTTATCATAAACATAAGTCAGGGTTCACTGACAATAAATCATAACATAATTTTCAATTTTAACTACTAAGGAATCACACATGGTGTCTCATGAGATGTAAGTGTTAAAAAAATGATTAGGGATATATAAATATAACCTTTCACATTAAATTATAAATTGTAGATGAATACATGTTCTATGAGAAAATAAATCATGCATAAGCATAACCTTGAGAAAACCCATAAGAAATAAATGGGTTACATAATCATATCATAATGTATAATAAAATGAAGTATCTTAAAGTATCCTAAGAAAAGGAATGATTAGAGAATATTAGACTCTCATATATGAATATAGAAGTATGAGTCATTAAATAGATCCCAAAGTAAAAGTAAAATCATAAGAAAGCGGTGAAGGAGTAGGTATTTAAATGAACCCCTTAAATAATGTTTTAAGTAATGGGTAAAAAACTTTCAAAGGAGATAAGATATTAGGGATTTACTTAAAACCAAAAATGGACTATAATACTTATTCTTAAAAAAATATTTTTTTTATAAATAATATCATGTATAAGATTCACTCATGTAAAGGAAGAAGAAAATGAAAACTTTCATTTTATCTAGTTTGATTTAAAGAATATAATATAATGAGAACTTAAAAAACAAGTATATCCACAGAAGAGAAATAAAAAATGAAATAATACATATAAATAAATTATGTATATAGGAACTAAAAATAATAAAAGTGGAATGAAAAATGGATAAAGGGGGTAAGAGAAATAGAGAGAATATATATTAAAGGAAAAAAGGAAAAGTGAGTGAGTTATTTTACCTTGGGTCCTAACTCAACTTAGAATACACACCTATCCCCCAGAATAATAAAATAAATTTTATTAAATACTTTTTTCATAAAATTACCCATGTTTATTTTATTTATGATTATTATTTTTATATTTATTAAAATAACTTTACTAAAACATGATGTTCATGTCCTTCATCCTAAGGATGTTTTTCTCATGGATCCAAGGTCACATCAATTTATTAGTAATGGTAAAATTTCTTATAAAATGAGTCTATAGGGGAAAACAATCCTAGAGAACCATGTTAAAACTTGAGACAAGATGGAATTCCACTTCAAGGATCTCATTAAGAATAACCCGGATACAGAGGCCACCTTCATCTAATGGTTTCTATTAAAGGTAAAGGATTCTAACCACATTAATTTGTTCTGTAATATCCTGATAATTTATTATGAGGTTTGACTTTATCTCTATTTTGAACCTGGTTTTTTTCCCACTTGTTTCTTAAAAGTGTTTCTGAAATAAAAATATTTTATTTGGGGTTGGTGTGTTTATGTAGATTTCATGCCTTTTTTGAAGTTTAAATGGTACCAAATGTAAAAAAGGATTCTAATGTAGGCACATTTCAATTAATATAATTTTTTTAGTATAATGGTGTGTTCATTTAGGTGATTTTATCAGCCATGATGAACAATATTTGTTTCTATAAATTTATGATTATTTAATCATTAAAAAATAAAAAAATATATCATTATAAATTTTATATCTATAAATCATTTATTAAAACAAATAATGAATGACATAATATTTTTTATAAGAAACAACCTTATAGGAGGTTATACCAGCCATGAAATACGTTTATAGATGGAAAAACAACCATTTCAATTATATGGTTTTAATATTAATATTAAAGTAGACTAATATAATTTATTTTATAAAGTTGAGACTTTTTATTATATTTATAAGGTGTGAGAATAATAAATAAATGAATGGAAAGTAAAAAATATGACTAGGTGTTCTTACCTTTCTATTCATGAGGAATCCTTTTCTAATTGACTACGACGTTCTAAGGATGGTCTTTTGATGAGACCAAAACCTCACCAAGATGGCTAAGAGGGATAAATGAGAGAAACTGATAGAATTTTCCAAAGATATGATGTTTAATGTGTGAGAATAAGTGAGGTGGTGAGGGGTAGTATTTATAAGTGAAGGAGATTGGTGTCTTAGAATAAAATATTAAAAACATGTTATATCTCAAAATAATGATCAGACGAGTGATTCAATAGTAAGGATCTTGGGATTTAATAATAAATGGGACATTAAAATATTCATCTATAATCTATAAAGATCATAAAACCATTTATATGTACTATTAATAAAACGTTACTTTCATGGTACTTATATATTATTTTATTATTCACCTATGTATTTACTATTCATAAAAAATGTAAAAACTTCACCCTTACCAAATTTTGATGTCATGATTACAAAAAAAACAACAGTTATCAAAATAATTTTATAAATATTTGTAATTTAATATTAAAAAAGCCTTATTTATTGGAAAGAAATAATAAAATCCTTATTTATAAAAAAACTAATGTTTATATCAAATTTTTGGATTTTTTAATTACTTTATTTATTATTTAGTTGTACTATTTTTAGTTTTATAGATTATATTGATACATCATATGTAATTTTATATAATTATTAAATGAAATAGTGTTTATTTGGTGCATGTGTTTTATTTATACACATATATATTAAAAATGTAATTTGATATAGAAGAGTCTTAGTCATTAAATTACTTTCACCAATCGATGTAAAAACCTTTCTAATTGAAAAGATATTAAATCAACATCACTTGTTTTTGGGTCAACATTATTAACATGAATTTCCTTCTCTTCTATGAAATTATGGGCCACCCTATATAGTATTAGAGTTGGTGACTTAGAACCAACTAATTTATACATTAGATTTCCTATATATTCATGGATTTGGATATTAATAAATATCTTACCATGTATTAGTTATTATTCTATGTAACACTAATGTGATAATGTCTTGGAATATCTATCACATTGAAAAGGTCATAGCAGTTCTCTGTTAGGATCCGACCTTAAAATTCTATGATAATACTATCAAACATTGTTCTATAGTTAGATAACATTATATGATAAGACGCATTGTATATTGGTCATCAGGTGTGAGTACTTGTATGTAGATGATACTTCATATCATTAATTTCACACTGGATAATCTCTGAAATGAGATATTATGAGAATATACCTGCATGTAGGAATTTTGTATGTTTTTGTATCATCGGATATTCCTATATGTGATCATGTGTAATGGTCCTTATACTTTATGAATATTATTAATTCATATCATGAATTGCACACTTTGATGTATTATTGTAAACCATGATGAGATAGTTTATTATGAAGTTGGGTAAGTTGGGTGTTTCATGGATGATGTGTTATTAATTAATAAGTTGAGGAAGGATTTTTCCCTTTCATATTTATGGAATTTGATATCTTGGACCTTTGATTGAAATAGAACTATCACATTAAATATCATGTCCATGGTGTAACAGTAGGTTTATTTCAAATATTCAAAGAAATAGATATCAAGTGTGTAGGTTGATGAAACAAGTGTTTATCCTACATAATGAGATATCATGATAAAGGGATTATATTATATATGAGTGTTTGTATGTGGTTATTGTTGTTGTGATGTGTCCTCTTCCTCTATGGGTTCCATGACACATTGCTATATAGTGATATTTGACTTAATAAAAGTTATCATAATGCCAATATAGAAGAGTTCTAAAAGGTCACACACAATGTGTTTCATTTGATCTTAGTAAAATATTATATTTAACAGTTGGAATAAATATTATTCATCATACTAAGAAGTAATATTTATTCAAGATTTATTAAATGATTCCAAATATTAAATAAATATTTATTCACAAGGTAGTTGTATAATTACATGAATATATAATATTTATTTATCTCATATTATACACAAGGTAATAAATAATTATTTATTAATAAATAATTTATTTAATTAATGAATATTAAAATAAATATATTGTTCTCAAGATCATGAATATAATATTTATTTAATATATTTATTTATAAATTTAATAAATTTCAAGGAGGATTCGAGGACCTACTTATTGGTCTAGTGATAAATATTTATTTACCTGATAGTAAATAATATTTATCATTGTGCGAGTTAGAACAAGCCATTGAATAAAAAAATATTATTATTTTTTACATGGCATGGGGTTCCTTTGGGTATAACATATTATTTTATGGACTTTGTATAATAAATTAATATAACACCCTAACCATAGGTCTATAAATAGATAAATATGTGAATGGTAAGGGTTGGTCATTGTGCATAACATCTTCCTACCAAGATAATTATCTATCAACGAAGAATGTCAATAGGTTTTTCTCTTAAGCTCAGGAGATTCTCTTTTCCTCCATTTTTCTCAAGTTGAAGATATCAATAGATGATTCTTTCTAGACCGAATGGATCATGGTTTAAATCAAGGGAATGACATAAGATTATCGATACCACCACACTAGTACCCATAGTACCATCAGTGACGTTCCAAGATCAGAGAACATGTGGATCCCCATTAGAGGGGTGATACATTGGATCCTTATCAATTTAATTAAAATTAAAAAGAATATCAATTGTATGATAAAAACCTATATCGAAGTAATAAATCAAGACTGAGGTATTTATTCATGCTATTAAATAATTTATAAATTAACATGGAAAATATCCTCTCTTGGTTCTAGAAAAAAAAATCAATATTCTTTGCAAAAAAATTCATTGGTCACATCGTTGACATCATATATATTGTTGATGATTCATTAAATCAAATAAAAGATGAGTTTTCCATATACCTAATAGGAACTTATACTCTGTTTGGAACCAATAAGTGGTATCATAGTGGTCATGATCAATTTATAATTATTTAATGTTTGTTGATCATTTTTGTATTTGAAAGTTTGTTTTCATTTCAAGAAATTCATTCTTATAATATGATTTTTGAGATATCTTCTTCATCCCTTTTTTATCTCTCTTTTAATCTATATCAGATTAAATATTAACAAAGAACATATGAATAACCTATTTGGATGTGTTTTCAATTCAGGATGGATATCACAAGAGTACATGGTGTGTGTCCCAATGGTACATGTCGTGTACCCATGTTCAATGCACCAAGACGACTCTTGAATTAATTTGAAGTGTCATGTATTAAATACATGAAAAATTAATTAAATTCACACCACTTTTTGACTAGGTTAAGCAAGTACACATCTCACTAGACTACATGCCATGTAGTCCGTGTGTTTTCATGGTGGAAAACACGAGGTCCAAATTTTTCCATGCATTTAATACACAACCAGAAGGCTAGAAGTCATGTAATAAGGTGGTTAAACAAAGTGTACTAGTTATACATGATATGTACCCCCCACATGACTGTGTCATAATATACATAGATTCCATAGGCATGTATCAAGTACATACTGTGAGAATGATACACATCATGTATCTGGATATAAGCTTTATGTACCCAACCTATTTATGAAAAAATTAAAATTAAATTTATTACTCCATTAAACCTCACCAAAATGTGTTTAGTGGGCCATTTATTAACTAATACATGTCTTGTGAGAGGTTATACATATATATATATATATATATATATTAAAATATTAATTAATTTCTACATAAATTTTTGAACTACACGCCATGTATAATTGTAATATGTCAACTACTCCATGTTCATTAAAAGCATTATACAGAACATTAATTAACATGTGTTTCATGTGTCATTTAATTAAAACATACATGAAATTTAATTATGTGATAAAAAATTGTTTTATATGCCGCATGAGTCGACTGTATACAATATTTACTCATTCAATTACTTCCAATTATAGGTTGTATGCTTATTTTACTAAATTTTAAATAAAATTATTTAATTTGAAATCAAAGTGGATGGGTATCTTCAGGATAGATTTAATAGATATTAAAATAATATAATTAATTGATTAATTGGATAACTAATCAAATTAATTTACACACATTTATCTTAATAAAGTATATAAATAAATGAATTCTAACAAGTTATTTTAAATGTGTATTCATTTCACCGGTGGATGATCATGAGCTTAGACTGACATGTGTATGTGTATGGTTTCTTTTAATTTAATTATTTTTTGGGTTTTTAAAAAAAATATTGAATTAAATTGAGGTCTTGTGATTCATCAAACCCTTATTATTATGTATGGGCATGTGTGTCCATGGTTTCTTTCATATAAACCCCATTTTGGGATCCCTTCACCTGCGATTGAAGTAAAATCATAGTAATGATAGAGCTCCTAGGCATATATAGTTGGTTCAATATGGAGCCAAGTTGAAACTATACCAAGGATATACATGGGATAAAGGTGGAATGCTACAAAATAGATCCCATACTAGCTCAAGGATTTTTTCCACTTGTGTAAATGGTTTGTTTATTTTCCACCCAATAAACAAATCACTAGTTAATGCTAATGACCCTGCCATGTTTTATTTATTTTATTTCTATCTATTTCATGATTTATTTTATGAATTCAAAACTTTGATCACATAAATAAATGGATTAATATGAAAATGGAATTAAAATAAAAAGGATTATGCATAAATATTTTATTAGTACATGGTTAATCACCTAATTAAAATCCACTTAAAATTAATAATAAATGTCAATGATAAAAAATAAAATTTACGCACAATAAAAAAAATCCCTCAAGTTAAGATTAAGTCATTACTCCATCCATTATATAAATTAAGATGAAACCATAGTTAAAATGTCAGTTCGGCCTCTATCAGTGGGATTTTTAATTATCGAGAATTATTAACTTAGATAGTGAGTTAAATTAACCAAATTTGTGTCACGAACTAGCCGGGGTACCCTGGTAACCCGATAACCAAGCCAAATCTGACATAGCCCAAAGGGCGTTCCTGATCCCCACAGGTCGGTGGCTAGAACCTAGCATCGTACAACATGCGAGTAGGAATGATTTTGCCACCAACAATACGGAAGAAAAGAAACAAGATGGTATATATATAAAAAAGAAACTCCACTAGGAGTAATGTGCCTGAATACAAAGAGGCATAAAAATCCCAAAGTACTACAACCCAAGTGCTAAAAAATGGGAAAACAGCCCCAAGGACCCTAAGGACACAACTCACCAAGACCAAAGATCCATAGCTGGATCCACCTCCAAGAGATCCCTTCCCTTTGCTCGAACCTGGAAGAAGAAAGTCTACAAACACCTGAAGGAAAAAGTAGGGTATGAGCCTAGGCCCAGTAGGATACCACCAAAGATTCTATAACAGATTCCAAATATAGATTATCAAAATAAAAGATTTCAATTTTCAAATAAATAGGTTTGGCAATTAAAGAGCATATTTAAACAAAACGTGTTATAAATTTTCAAATGATGGAAATAAATATTTTAAGTAATGATTTTACAAATGATAGAATATTTCTAAAACAATGGCTTAAATAAAACATTTATATAAAATAGTTTATATAAATTTATCAGGCATGTAAATCAGTTCAAAAGCATTAGCATACATTTATATCTCAAATATAAATAAACAAGTGAGCAACATGGTGATCTGCCAAAAGGTACGATAGTATTAACCAGTTATAGGATTACACACTCTCTATGTAAACTCAGAAAAATGTGTATACACACGTCCCTATGACACTGGCCAATGGAGACTCGTCACCAACCCATCAGGGATGTGACCCGCCGCAAGTATGTTTTAGAACGTTTTCGTAGCGTAGAGTGTATCCAAATAACTCACTAACTAAATAAGGCTTACATGCACTCTTACATGATGGGAAAACTATTTTAAGAATTCTTAAAAATATGATCAATCCCATTCTTCCATTTCAAATGTTCCAATTTATTTCCATTTAAAACCAAAATAGGTTTTATTCAAAAACATGCCTTTTTCACAAGATAAAACCAATGGGTTTCTATCAAATCATTTTAAGCCATTTTCACCAGTTTGAAATCCAATGAAAACTAATTCCATCATCACACAATTTATTTCCACAATTAAATTCAACAATTTAATTGAAATCATTTCCATCAAATTCACAATTTAAATCAGCAAATTTCCATAAACACACCCAAATAAATGGAATTGGGGTTCTTCCAAATTTCCATGCCAAAACTATTTCAAATACCTCGATTCACTATAATAGACTTTTTATCATTTTAATTGAAATAAAATTTG
Organism: Viscum album; assembly: GCA_963277665.1. Lineage (NCBI taxonomy): Eukaryota > Viridiplantae > Streptophyta > Magnoliopsida > Santalales > Viscaceae > Viscum > Viscum album. The sequence continues at coordinate 970,880,133 of OY728159.1, read as the reverse complement.
AGTAGTTGAATTTAAATCAACAATTTAAATAAATCAAGCAAAACAAGGATAATCAATTTGACTAATCAGAATGGAACACAATTAAATTCAACAATTTAATTGAAATCATTTCCATAAAATGCACAATTTAAATCAAAAAATTTACAAAAACACACCCAAATCAATGGAATTGGGGGTCTTCTAAATTTTCATGCCAAAACTATTTCAAATACCTCAATTCACTGGAATTGACTTTTTATCATTTTAATTGAAAGCAGATTTGAGTAGTTGAATTTAAATCAATAATTGAAATAAATCAAGAAAAACAAGGATAATCAATTTGGATAATCAGAATGGAACCACCTACCTCAAGTTAGTCAATATCAATGACAAAGATAAACCACCTTGTGTGGTTCAATACACCCACCAGGTACCACTAGTTGCCCCGCAGACACATTGTGGTCCCCACCCTAGGGCCCACCCACATTCCTGAATGGGTCATCTGACTAATGAAAGTCCCCACATGCCAACACATATCCTTTCTAGTGTATTTTTTCCTCACTCACACACACCCTGGGAAACTTCCCAGAAGGTCACCCATCCCGATCACTACTCCAGGCCATGCACGCTCAACAGTGGATTTCTAATCAGGCAGGCTCCCGAAATGGTAGGTGCACCTTATTGACATGAGTCATATCACTTAGTCATTTAATCCTTTATCATTTGAGGGTGTTACAATCACCCCCCCCCCCCCTTTAGAGCACAACATCCTCATTGTGGGCCCTACATCTTGACCCAGTCAGTGTACCACACTTAAGGATGGGTACCACCTCTGATACCAAATGTGACAACTGGGCCCCCAGGGATGGCATAGACACCTTGCCTTAACACGATCATCGGGCCCCGACCCACCAGGTACCACCAGTTGCCCCGCATACACGTTGTGGTCCCCACCCTAGGGCCCACCCACGTGCCTGAACAGGTCATCTGACTAATGAAAGTCCCCACAAGCCAATACATGTCCTTTCTAGTGTGTTTTTTCCTCACTCACACACACCCTGGGAAACTTCCCAGAAGGCCACCCATCTTGATCACTACTCTAGGCCAAGCATGCTCAATTGTGGAGTTCTAATCAGGCAGGCTTCTGAAAAGGAAGGTGCACCTTGTTGAAATGAGTCATATCATTTAGTCATTTAACCTTGAGGGTGTTACAATTTTTATTGGATTTAATGGTCTTAGTCTATTCAATACAAATTTAGAGATAGGTGTTGAGAAAATCTGAGTCAGGATTTCTAGATTGCGGAGTCCACTCAATGGATAAAGGAGTTGCTGGTTTGCAGTTGGAAATACCACCTTCTTAAACACTTTCTAATAATTAAAATAGCCTCAATATGAATTATAATATGGGAAATAAGGATCCTTTCCACTAGAATATCCACTCAATGGGACATTTTGAGTTTAATGGTGAGGGTCATTAAGACTTTACAAAATAGTGGGATACTTAATAAAATTAATTTTTATATCCCACATAATTTTTAATAAATTAGAGTACTAATATGTATGTTTTAATTATTGTAAAAAGTGTTGATATAAACAATGAAACACTAATATCATTCTTAACTCATGTAATTTTCTCATAATCACAAATTTCTTGTACTGGCATATATTATTTACACTACTTTATCGTTAGATAATTTTTACTATGTGTCAGAATTCCCTAATATTGATCATCTTTATACCAAGAAGAGATGAAAAAAGGGTGTCAATAGAAGATATATAGAGGGTTATTTCTCCTTAATATCTAATATTACGTCTCTTTATAAAAATAATGGAGGTTTAAAGACAAAATAGAGTCTCCCTAAACTATTTTACTATAAACTTGAAAATGGGTGTTTAGCTTGTAATTTTTTCTTCATGTATTGAAACATGATATTTAAAGATGAGCTTCAGTTTGGATAAGATATTATCCACGAATCTCATGTTACCATCCTTACCACCAAGGTTATCCTTATCCATCCAAGACTGGATGAACAGTATGGAGAAACTACTTATAAATCCTTTTGTATATACTTCACCTAGAAAAATATGGTTTGGTGGAAACTTATTTCCCCACTCCTTATGGTGAGAAGAATGAAATAAAAGGTTGAAAAGACCATGTAATTTTAAATCCAATGATTTCCTTACAACATAATTCAAAGATAAAAAATATTTTTAAGAAATTTTATGAATATAAGGTTATTTACTCCTCATATAGAAAGAAATAGTTTTTGGAATAATTTCAATAAATTAACGTATAAGTAGTTATAAACTTATGGAACATTTATTATTGAATATAATATTTCTATTGGACTTATTATACATTAAATTCAATATTTTTTACATATATTATAATTTAAGGACTAATAATTTTTAGAAATATTATAATAAGTAAGGTGAGTTCTCCTAGAGGCTGGGAAAGGGTGATTCCAATATCAGCAACAAGAAGACACGACATCTAAATTTCTAGAATGGTTTGATATGAATTTTTAATGAGTGATACAAAAATATTAATCTTAGTGTCTAGCTAGACACAATGATACATTATTTCACATTTAGAATAAATGTTTATATATTAATTTATATTAACGTAATGTTTCAGTAACTCTTGAATCACATATATCCATTGCAATAAGTGATGAATATAAAGTATAATAATCTTACCTGATTATAGAAAGATAATTATTTGTAAAATAAAACTATAATTAGTTGACTTATTTATACCCAAAAAAGTGTTTTAGTATCTATTGATTTAATATACCATGTAAATTAATAAACAACTTATCATGTTTTAGATAAAAAAACATTTAAAAATAAATTTACAACACAAAGGTTTTAGAGTTAGTTTAACAAGTCCATGTGAACTATTCTAAAGATAAAGGTAAATTTGTGTACTTCATTAGATTTATTTAAAAAAATTAGAAATTCTTGGTGAATTAAATGAGTTCATATAGAAAAGATAATGGAACTTCTGAGATAGTTTGTCAAAGAACATAAAAATTCAAGTGATCATTGATCATACATATGGAGTAAAGGTATTCCTAAACTCAAATTTCCTTATATACATCAATATAGTGATGGTAGTAAAAGTAATATCAATGATAAGTCTTGTGTATATTGAAAATATTCCATAATTTCATTCAAGACATGTTTTGAAAATATTAGTGAAACAACTAACCAAATGTCAACTATTTTGACTAATGTATATCATATCAATTGTGATTAAATAAGAATCTATTAAGACATAACTACAAGTTTTTGTTGAAAATCATCTATTAAAACTATCTTTAGATATAAATGAACATCAAAAACTTATTGAATCTTAGTTAATAATTCTATATCCACTAAGGATATCAACATATACTAAATACCAACTATGTTTCTAGAATGGAAACCTATCACTTTAAGGATAGTAAGAGAAGGTATAACTTCTATAGGTTAAGGATCTGAATTCACATAAATTTTCATAGGAATGTTTGAATCCACTGAGAATATTAGTGAAACAACTAACCAAATGTCAACTATTTTGACTAATGTATATCATATCAATTGTGATATTATAAGAATCTATTAAGACATAACTACAAGACATATTTTGAAAATATTAGTGAAACAACTAACCAAATGTCAACTATTTTGACTAATGTATATCATATCAATTGTGATATTATAAGAATCTATTAAGACATAACTACAAGTTTTTGTTGAAAATCATCTATTAAAACTATCTTTAGATATAAATGAACATCAAAAACTTATTGAATCTTAGTTAATAATTCTATAGCCACTAAGGATATCAACATATAGTAAATACCAACTATGTTTCTAGAATGGAAACCTATCACTTTAAGGATAGTAAGAGAAGGTATAACTTCTATAGGTTAAGGATCTGAATTCACATAAATTTTAATAGGAATTTTTGAATCCACTGAGAATAGTGGGAGGATTAGTTATAGAGGCACATAATGAATTGGAATTCATAACCAAGGAGGTGTTTTATGTTCACCACAGTGGGTGATACATATTTTCTTCTTTCATAATAAATATTCCTATAAATAAATAGTAGAAGGAAACATGTTAAGGTTTAAAAGTTTGTATAAATTCAACTAATGGATTCCATGTATCAAGATTTAGTGACTCTATATATTGAATGTTTCCAAGACATTATACTTTTAGAGAGTATTCATGATAAATTTTCCTTAGATAGTACAAGTCGAAACCAATAAAGCATGATTGATTATTTAAATGTTTAGTCTATGAAAAAACCTATACATCATTCATCATGGATAAAATACTTTTGAATTCTACTTTTAGAATCATATTTTTATGATCATCATATTGGGATATTGATTTTCAATTTGACATACTTCCATAATTTTTAGGTACAACCATATACATGATTCTTTTTCTTTTTTCTTTTCATCATCTACTTCTTGTTTCTAATGGTTTTAGTTTTTAAGAGGGTTCATTGTGTGTCTAGTAGAATCAGTGGAGTGTAAACCTAAACCTTCAACTAATAGTTTTATAATTGGTTCACTATATTTTCATAAAGTAACCACTACATTTCTACAGTGTACATCGATTGGTCAGTGGTGCCAATCTAGGCCAACTAAGTATAGGGTTTGTCATCTTTTCATTCCATTGAAACACTATTTTAACCTATTAATCCTCCTCCCTCTATCCTAAATCAACGTGTTCAAACATTGAGACTCTCTTGAGACATATTTGTGTCTCCCAACTCAATTACTTAGTGGATCAAAGTGATTATCGAAGTTGTGGTCCTCTCTTGGAATGTTTATATCTATTTTGATATCAGAACTTCTTCTACCTTGTCTCCCACTTATTTTCACTATGGATCAGAAATAATATGATGTTATTTTGTTATATATGAGTGTATAATGGTATTGCTTTTAGATACATCATGGAATTAAAGGTTCTTGTCTGAATATCTAATCCCCCCAATGCATTATTTGGGAATTATGGTGGTAAAAAATTTGGTCAGATTCCTTTATTCTAGAAAGGGGTAATTTGGAGATTATTGATTAGAATTATTGTTTTAGGATCCTTAATCAATTATTAGGATCTTTATTTCATCAAAGATTGTGTATCTATGTGATTATTGACATTACAAGTGTTTTAAGGTATGTGGTTTTTTATAATGTGTCTGTTTATTGAATTGTATGTGCTCGTTGATTTCAGAACTTTGTTATAAATAGTTATTGTAATGATATCTAATTTACAAAATGTGTGTGTAATGAATTTTGATATAAAATATTTTTATCCTAGAAATTTGATAAAGGAAGGGTTATTTCAAGTTAATGATGTTTGTTTATGATAATTGGTTTTTAAATCATAGTTTTGATAATGACAAAAGATTATGGAATTGTTTTTTGAATCATGATGTGCCCTTTGAAATTTTTTCATAAGCATTGCACATGGGAGAGTTGGGTTCTTAGGTGAGGTTTTGATATCAATACTTTTCAATGATTTTTTTGGGGAATCACACATTATAGTATTCCTATTATCCTTTGGCGAGCATGTCAGGGACTAGTTTAAAAGAAATCATTAGGGGGGGTTACAAATCAGGGTTATTTCTCTGCTCCTTCTGGGGGTGGTTTAGCGTCAGGTTTAGTGTACACTAGTCATGACTGATCATTTTACATGGAACCTATCTATATCATTCCTATGTTATCCTAGGAGTACCTTCTATTGTACTTTATTTTGATTTGGATATTGATGCAATCATTTATAAAATGGAAAATGGTTTATATTATGTGGTTTTAAAACTATTTGTATAAGATTTTTTATATCTGATAAAAAGGGGAAATTTCTTTGATTTGTATATAAAATGAGATATTTTTTATCATTCCATGTTTACTTTAAATTTTATTATATCTAGATTTATCTAACAAAGACTGCTTATAGAACACTTGGTGGGATCCTAACATATCCTTATTCAACACTGAGGGTGTGTCTTTGATCCTAGGGGATTCCCTTGGCCAACACTATTTTAGGCCTCCTTAGGCTAGGTGTGATTCCTTTTGTTCTTGTTGTTCTTTTCTTCATTAAATAAAAATGGACCCAATGATGATGAATAAGATTATTTTTTCACACCCTACACATACCCTTGGGTATGTGTAGACTTTATTTTATCTGATGTAGGAAATGGAAATAAACCACAATAATGTGGTGTATTTTATGGTTGGTCGATCATGGGTATATAGTGGTGAGATGGTGGGAGGTTTCCTACATATCACATGGAGTAGAGGTTTAAATTTCGATTTTGTGTTTTGTTTTTTTATTTTGTATATTGGGATGACTTGTTTAGACCTTGATGTATCTATTCCAATATTTATATTTTATTATGGAATATATCATTGTTTCTTTTACCACTCTTGTACATGTATTCCATTTTAGTCATTTTCTTTGAGGTTGGAAGAAAATCAATCCCAAAGGTTGTTTTGATGCTTGGGTTCTTGTCACTAGTATGTGGATATCGAGAGAACCCTTCGTGTAATGCCCCAACCCTAGTTTCCTAGAGTCGGTGTATTATTTTATTACATTGGAATGATCATAAGAAAATAAAATCCTGAAGGACCTATCGGTTTAATAGCCTTAGAAAAACTAGATACGAACATAAGTTTTACATTACATCATGAAATGAAAAACTACATCGTGTATCCTTTGAAAACACACATATCCCTTAAAATATCCCTATAGGTCATTCATAATGTACTTCTTTGCATCCTAGGGAAAATGAAACATAAGAAAGGGGTGAGATCAGATTCTTATTAAGAATAAATATTATAGTGTAAGCTATCATAAATAAGCATAAACTTTTAAGGCAAGGTATAAAAGTGAAACACAAGCATTTTAAACATAATATTAATCATAATGTTTCAATAATAAATCAAATAATTCCATTTTAACTTTCACATGGATATTATACTAGTTTAATAATCACATTAAATATCAAGAACTAGTCTCATAATAGGGAAATTCATAATTTCGGACATCATCATCATGCCTTCAAGGCCTCACACCCGATACCATTACCATACCATCAAGGCCTTGTTCCAAGACATTGGTTTGTCTCATGAGACCTACCAATGCATCGAGGGTCTATATCAAGCTCCTCCCATCACTTACTAAGTCCAATGCATTCATTATACGAAAAGGGTGAAACATAAAATAAACATTCGTATTAAAACTAGTATATAAAATGTTAATACTTTAACTATAAACCATGAATGGTATAAAAATAGCACATCTATATTCAAAAATATCATAAAAAATTAAATAAAATATGTAAGATTGTATCATAATAAATCAAAATCAATCAATTATAAAATCTAACAAAGGATGTTGACATATATGAAAATACTATAATAAATTTATTAGAACTCTTTAAGAGAAATATCCATTTTTACTTTGAAATAATTTAAAAGTCACACAATTATAAAAGAAAACAATTATTTTGAAAATAAACTTGTAATATTGTAATGGAATGTTAAAAATTTAAAGGTTTTATAATGGTGTAAAATATCCTCTCACACCATATAAGTTAAAAAAATATTTTTCCTTAATTTGTCGAAAAGGTCATAAAGTACCTCATTTGTAAAATGATGAAAATATTCCTTTCGAAACATTTTATATAAAAATAAAAACATGGGTAAAATTTTATTTAAACAAATATAGATGATATTTTGAAATAAATTTTAATAAACATGGACTTGGATGATAATAATTCCCCATTATATACTTACGTATAAACAATCTCGGATAATAAAGAGATTGTGAAATTAACTCTTACCTTGTAGTTTCCTTCAGTTGAGTGTGTGTTAACCTCTTGTATAATGGTTAAAACATTTTATTAAATTATAATAATACCATATCCATATTTATGATATCATATATGATCCTCTTATATCATTTTGTTAATAATATTTCAGTATTACCATTGTTTTAGGTGTTAACTTCTTTGTTTTCCTATGCATGTTTTGTTTTGTAAATCATGTTTTTTACGAATAGAATGTATTTTATTCATATAAAGAATTATATTAAGTTAGTAATTATTATTTTTACTAATCATTTAAATTTTATAATCATTATTGAATGGTTAATGTGGAGAATGAATCTTATCGCATCTTGGAGACGGTGGGTCGTACGTACGCATGAGAGACAATATCATTCTCTTATTGGTTAAATGGTATATAATTGGATGGTATATTAATTATACATAATCATTATCATGTTATATTAATTATTTAAATAAATTATACTCATCATTATAACCATCCAAATAATGTATTGTTGAATAAAAACTACACCACAATGTGGAGACGGTAGTCCATACGTACACACGCATGGTGATATTATTATTCGTAGGATGGATAAAAGGAGGAATATGGTTGTAACATAATTATAATAAAATATCATAATGTATAAGGTACTAGATTTATTAATTTATTATGGAAACAACATAGAAATATGAAGTATAAGAATAAAATAACTTTGAAAGAGGTGATAAAACAATTACCTCTTTTTTAGGTGTCTTCTTTTGATTTTCACAAAAGGACTCCTTGGGTTGGATTTATTCCCAAAGTGTGGACTCTAGGATGAAGCGAGGAAAGTTGTGAGAATAATTGGGTAGGTTTTGGCCTAGCCAAAGGGATTTTGAGGTGTTAATTAAAGAGAAGGAGAAGTTTCCTTTTATAAGAGAGGTGAGGGGCACTTTTGTAAGATCTTAAAATATTAATTTATTATAAATTTATTTTCTGTTTAAAATAGCTAAAAAGTGATTTATTTCAGGGATAAGATGATTATGGGTCTAAATAATCTCATAAAATTATTTTTAGATAAGTTCATGTCACAAAATTAACCTTATCTTTTGGGTTTAACCCTTAGTTAAACAGTTTAACTCTTACCATGTCTTCTTGTATTTTTACATTATAGGGTTAATATAGTTATTATAAAATTACAAAAGAACCAAAATTTGATTATTTATGACATTTTTGAAATTATAAAAGTTATTTTTCTGAGACTTATATTTTTATTACTTTTATATCATTTATTAAATTATTATTTATTTTAAAGTATCATTTATGTCAATTTTGATACTATTCAATATTTTCATTTTTAAAAATATCAAACCATCATGATGACTTCAGAAAAACACTTTAAATACGTAAATAACATGTATATTTTATATATATATTTTATATTTCATTAATTAAGTAAAATTATATTTATTTTAATATTTTTGATATCATTTATTTGATATCTCAATTAATTAAACAATTTCTTTATCATCATTGTGTCGCCATTTAATTTAATTATTTAATGTCTAAAAATTAAAAAAAATCAATATTTATATAATTTTATTATCTATCTAGATACTATTTATAGTCGATCATATCACCTATATGACCTTATATTAAATATAAAATAGTTATTAAAATTTGAATATGACATTTTTAACTCTTCTTTAAATAAAATATAAAAAATTTCTTAATCTAACACGAGTGACTTAAAAATGATCATATGTTTTACTAAGTTTTATTTTAGTCAAAATATACTTATCCAATAATATTTGTACAAGTTTTAGGGTAATTTTATATTATTATAATATTATTTTTACCTTTAATTACCCTATTTAACTTTAACTGTGGTAGATAAAATTCAAAAATTACTATTCACCAAAAATTATTTTCATATTATTAGACCACATTTTTTATATTGATTAAAAACATGTATTTACATTTTTTGAAATTAAATTCATAGAAGCGGTAAAACTACGTTTAATGAAAATCTCATAGATGTGGCTAGAAGGCGGGTAAAAGAGACGTTCAAAAGTGAAATAAATTTTATATCTAGTTCTATTATAAAATGATTCCAATAAACTATATTGGATTAATATATGTATTATTTATCTATTGTGACTTTAAAATCAATTTATATTATAATAATTATTTAAATTAAAAAGTTACTTTTTAACAACAAAGTAGTATTTTTCACTATTAATCAAAAATTGAAACTTTTCATAAAATTACCAAAATTTCACCCTACGATAATTTTGATATTCCTAATTCAAAAATGAAGGATATTTTTGAAAAATAAAATTTATAAATTTCATAATTAGGTTAATACTGTTCATAATCACTTTTAAATAGCTAGTTTGATAGGTTTGATCGAACTCAGTGTTGTGTGTGGTGCATGCTATTGAATTATCTAAAAGGAAGCATACCATAGAAGCTTGGAGTGTCAAACTCCAAGACTTATCACAGATTGGTTCAGGTTCCCAGGTTGAAGGGTGATCAGATTGGGTTCTTGAAAATTTGGTATCAGATCTACGTTATGCTCAAAGTGTTCTTATATTGGGTGCTTTGGTAGAAAATATATACGATTTTTGGGACTTTAGGGGAAATTTATGCATGAGTGCCTAGTAATATAGCATCATGATGAGCCTTGAGTCACCATATGTTATTGGGATATGTGTATCCTATGTTGAGTTTGATCTAATCTCAATTCTATGAAAATAATTTCCTTAATTCAAACTGAGATTATACCTTATCTATTGGTTTCCTTTGATACTCTGATGTTCATAATCATTACTCCTATAAGACTTACTAGAGTTTATTATGAGGGTATTATAATAAATGATCCTCAGGGGAACCCTCTGATAGATCAAAACCTTATTGAGGATATAGTATGGGCAGTTCATGTAATGGACCAAAATATACCACTTAGTCAAGCTCAAGTGAGAGAGGGGTAACAGAGAGATGTTGGAGATGGAGACCAGACTTGGGAATTTATCATCCATAAACTTACACCCTTGAAGGAGGAGAATGATCCTTCAGAGGTGGAATACTGGCTAGATAAGACTGACCCTATCTTTTACTTCTTGGAGACACAAAAAAATTTAAATGTGAAATGTGATGCCTTTAATCTTGAGGGCCCTAGTGAGAGGTGGTGGGACACTATAATTCAAGAAAAATGGCATGAAGGATCATAGTGGAAAGATTTCAATACCATATTATTACATTATTTATTTCTATAATACATGGATATAGATAATTAAATAAAGTTTCTCACCATTCATCAAGGTAATCACTCAGTGACAGAATATTTCAATTTCTTTGAGAAACTGGTTCATTTTTCTCCCAAGGTCATAAAAATTTATAAAATGAAGGATCTAAGGTTCCAGATAGGATTTTGACCTGATATTAATTTTTAGTTATTCATGTAAAAGCTAACTTATTATGTTGAACTGGTGGACAGGGATATGATGGAAGAGTTTGAACTAGATGTAAATTAAGTTCTATTTGTATACTCTTCTTCACTCAGTAGTAACTTTAGTGGCTCACATGTGAAGAAGAGTAAATGTAATGATACCCATAGAGGTGGTGGTGGTGGTGGTTCTCAGTAGTGGTCTCCCTACACACCATTAGTAACAACATTTAGTATTCCCTTGACTCGCTACCATTTTGGAAAGAAATGGCACACTAACCATTATTACCCTGCACCTATGAAGACCTAGAATTCATCTGGATGCAATGTTAATATTGATAGTTTTTTTCATATTTTGTCTTATCCTCATTGTGGATATGTTTCTTCATCTCCAAATGGAATCTTAGTGTATTCAGAGGCTTCCAAGCTTTCAATTCTCTAGCCATAGGCTTCTAGGGTGAAGAACATATATATAGTGGAATAATATCTAGTGGAATTTTATATGGGCCTAGATATAGCGAGGGTTACTATATTTATGACATATTCTATTATGACTGCTCTATTTAACACAAGTGACTCACACTCTTTTATCTCTACCCATTTTACAGATCTTTTGAAACTTAACACAAACCTCATGTTATATGTTATGGATTTTATGATTCCTCTTAGAAAGAAAATTGAGTAGGGTTTTCAATGTACTTCATGCTTACTATCTATATCTAATGATGAGTTAGTATAATAATTTATAGTGCTTGGTATATATATTTTTGATATTATTCTCAGGATGGAATAGTTGGTTGCACATAGGACCAAAATTGACTATTATCATTAGAAAGGGTCTTTTTTTTCCAATGGGAGCTCCTAGGTGTTTCTGGGGGAGTGGGGTATAAGGTATATTTGTGAAAGACCATCTCATATGGAGCTTAGTAATAGGTTATCTACTTTCTTTCTTGATATTGATGTTGTATCTTCTAGACTAGATCTTCCTTTAGCGGTTTGGGAAATTACCAATGTTTTCTTAGATGACTTTTCTAGTCTCCCACTAGAATGGGAGGTTTAGTTTTATATCAATATGGTTTCTGGTACTCAACTAATCTTTATTCCTTCACATCATATATGACTAGCTAAATTAAAGGAGATCAAGGTTTAGTTGGAAAATCTATTATAGAAATGTTTCATTATTCCTAGTGTATCACCTTGGGGAGGCCCTATGAATTTTTCTAAGAAAGTTAATGGGACCCTACATCTCTATGTTGATTATCAGAAGTTGAATCAGGTAAAGATCAAAAATATATTTCCTTGGAACCATATTAATTATTTGTTTGATTATTTAAAGGGAAGAAGTATTTTTCAAAAGTTGAACTTCGGTTGGGTTTCCATGAGCTCATAGTTAAGGATTCAAACTTCTTAAAGACCTTTTTTAGGAATAAATATGGCCATTATGAATATCTCATGTTCTCATTCAACCTAACTAAATCTCATACTATTTTTATTTTCCTGATGAACTGAATATTCCAATTGAACCTTGTTTCCTTCATGGTGGTATTTTTTTGATAATATTCCAGTTTATTCAAATTTTAAGGAAGAACATGAGCATCACATGAGAGTGGTTTTGAAAATATTGATGATTTTTTACCTTTGTGTTAAAATATAAATGTGTGATTTATCGATACATGAAGTGATGTTATTATAGAATGTGGTTTCAAAACATGGCATCTTAGTTGGTCCTAAAAAGGTGAGGTTTGTCTTGATATGGGAAGAAAAAAAGAATTTATTTTACAGGTGGATCTTCTTGGATCTATTTGGATATTATAGGCAGTTTGTGAAAGAGTTATCAATGCTTGAATTACTATTGAATGCTCTTACTAAGAAAGGGGTGAGATTGTTATGGGATAAAAATTTTTAAGCTTCCTTTAATAAGCTAAAATGATGTCTAAAATCATCTCATGTCTTGATTTTTTCAGAATCTAGTCAGGGATATGTGGTGTATTTTGATGCTTCAAGTGTAGGTTTGAGATATATACTTATGTGGGGTGATCATATAGTGGCAAACAGATCTCGTCATCTTTGACCACATGAGAAGAATTGTCCCACTCATGACTTGTAGCTTGTAATTTTCATGCATGATATTATGGTTTCGTGATAATACCTTTTTAGAGAGAGGTTCATTGTCTTTTCTAACCATAAGAATTTGATTTATATCTTTTCTCATAGAGATCTAAACCTCGAGCAGAGGTGATGGGTGGAGTACCTTCAGTCACTTGACTTTGAGATTGATTACACCCATAGAAATTAAAAACATTGTTTTTGACACTCTTATAAGGAAATTTACTTCTTAGTTTTCCTTGGAATTGAATAAGGAGTTGGGTCTCATGGGTCACTTTTCTCATTTGCATTTAGATTCTCAAAAGGATGACTCTGGTATGATTCTAACCAATGAACTATTGAAATAATCTATCCTTGAATCGATTCTCTAGGAGTAGTATCAAGATGATGAGTTCAAGGGAATTGGTGAATTTATTTATGGTGGGAATACTGGTTTTGAGTAGTCTCTCTCTTCTAATGGTATTATTTTCTTAAGGGATTGGTTTTTCATCGCTCTATCCATCAGAAATTTAGTGTTATATTATTTTCATAGTTCATCATGCTTCATTCACCCTAGAACTATAAAAATTTATTATGATATGAGACATCAGTTATGGTGGTCAAGTATGAAGCATGATATAGCATATTTTATGTCTCGTTTATTTACCTTCCAATAGATTAAGGTTAAGTTCCAAAATCCTTCAGGTTTTATTTATCCTCTTCGAGTTCCAGTAGATAAATGGGATGATATTTCTATGGATTTAATTGTTGTATTACCATAGAATCCATGAAGAAATAATTATATTTAGGTGGTGATTGATTATTTGAAAAAAAAATCTCATTTCAAACAAATTCAAAACACCACCAAGTATAAGGATTTTGGAAATATGTACATGTAAGAAATTGTGAGGTTACATGGGGTTCCATATTCTATCATCCTAGATAGGGATCCCATGTTTACTTATATGTTCTATAAGGTTATCCTATAGGTTATGAGGATATAGGAAAGGTTGATTATAGATTACCATCCATAATCATATGGTTATATGGACTATGAAATTCATATTATATAGGACATGATCTATGCCTATGTTTTGGATTTTGTATGATCATGAGATATCCATCTGGGGATGATCAAATTTTCTTGTAATAATAGTTTCTAATATTTAATAAGAATGTATCCTTTTATGGATCTATATGGGTACCTATATAAATCACCTCTTTCCTAGTCAAATGTGGTTGAGTCTTATCTTGTAGAACCAAGTATTTTCTAGGAGATATGGGTGAAGATTTAGGTTATACATCGATGTTTGATGACAACTCAGAGTTGGTAGAAATTTTATGTTGATCATCAATGTTATCCTTTTTAATTTACTATTTATAACCAATTTTTCTTGAAATTATGACCTCCATTGTGTCATCATCATCTTGGGAATCAGGTAAATATATTTTATAGATCTACTAGCCCATTTGTGATCATTAATTAGATCGGAAATGTGTCTTATCATTTGGAATTACTATCACAGTTGACTATGATCTATGATGTGTTACACATATCTTAGATTAAGAAGTATAATCCAATTCGATCCCATATTCTAAATTGGGTGGAATTAATTTTGGAGCTAAATGTATCAATGGCCAAGTAGCAAATGTAGATTATTGACTCTAGGGAGAAATTTTTTTGGGGAAATCGATTCCACCGATTAAAGTATTATGGAAACACGGATCAAATTCTCATGATACTTGGGAGTGTGGAACCTCGATGAGGAAGAAGTGGCCTTATCTATTTGTGGTTTATCCTTCTTTGACCAAGATTTATGAGGGTAGAAATAAGAATAGTGGGGATAATTCTAACATCCCACTATCATTTTCAGGTACAACCATATTTATGTTTTTTTCTTCTTCTTTTCATTGTCTCTAAATTATTTTTAATGGTTTTAGTTTTTAATAGGGTTAGGGGTGTATCCTTTTGTATAAATAAATATGGAAAGAGTGGAGTGAATTAAAATTTTTAAAATTTAAATAAAATGTAGAAGGTAAATTTAAAATTAAATAATTAAGTGATAAATCAATTGAGAAATAATTGATCAATTTGATCATAGTTATAAAGTAAATTAAGCATGGAAATTATTTAATTTAATTTATTTAAGTGTATGAATCGATGATAAATAATGCAGGAGATAAATTAAATAGAGAGAAAACACAATTGATAAGTATTTCATAAATAACTCGATGTAAGCCCCTATGTATCTACCCATCAACTCGTGAGGTCAATATAATTAATCCCTTGATCTTAGATGTGAACAAGAACATATAACTTATAATTTTTTTTATTAGAACCCTCTTGAGTTTCATTGATATCCAATGAACACATCCCTCACTTTTATAGATTGAGAACCCATTGGAGAAAGGTGATGAGAAGATAGAGGTTTTCTTTGAAAACCCCATTATGAAGCCTCTCACAAATCTCTTGTATAGATGATTACAATTTGGGATGAGAGATTTGAAAAAAGGGGGGGAGAGAATTTGAGATATTGAAAAATGAGAAATTAACTTTTAATGTATTTGATAAAGTTATCACTTCGATTCAGATTAGATCGAAGAGCATCATTGGTAAGAAAAGTGATCTTATAATATGCCAAGGGACTCCTTTTATAGTCACCAAGAGGATTCAAAACCTTTTGGAATTTATCATGGGTAATGAGGCCAATGATTAACATAATAATATACTTTTGAAGACATTTAATTCAACCTAAAATAACCTATCCTGATGACACTAGATACTTGATAGCCTCTAACTGGTAGTCAGTGGACTACTTGAAGCTATCTACTGCTAGAAAATCCCATAAACCTACCATTGGGACTCCACCAGCTGGCCGGTGGGTCATCCACTCACCATAGATTCTGGAAACATGGAATTGTATAGATGGTAAAAGGAACCAATAGGATTTATGTTATCACTTAGAGGGAGGGTTTGAATTAGTGATATTTTCTTTTTACAGTTTCATTTTTATAAAATAATCATCTCCTCTTGTTAACTAGTAACAAATTTTCTAAAAATAAGAATAGAAGAACATTCCACAAGAACATAATAATTTATAGGGTTCAGTAAAAAATAAGATTATCTAGTCATTATCATGGTTTATAAATAATAAAATACCAAAAATTACACTAAAAAATAACCCTTTTATATATTTATAGAAAGTAGGTATTATTCTTAAACTTGTTTTACACTATTATAAAAACTATTGTTCATGTGCTTTCTGCATAGATAAGATATAATAAATATTTTGTAATATCTTCATAAACCTTCACCAATAGGCTTAGTATATTTTTATTATACTGCTTGTACTTCCTCACTTTTTTTATTCTAGTAAAAACACATCTTTTTCTGTTTCTTTCACAATAGTAAGAAATAACTTCCTTCTTATACTTTAGTATAAAAATTATATTTTTTCATTGTTCATATGATTTCATTGGTTGATTTTTTCATCCAATAAGTCTATCTAAAATTTTCATTCAAAAAGTTCATATAGTGACTTCTGATAATCATCACAACTTTCATACCATTTGTTCATCTGATTCCACATGATATAAAAGATTTATCGGTGAAACTATGTTATTCTATTGCCTCTAATTTCAACACTTCTAATCAAAACCAACTACTTATTTTTTAAAAAAAATTCTTATTTATTTGTATGAAACAATTTTTATAGCACTTCATATTTTCCATGCATGAATAGTGCATAGTTTCTATAATTGTATTTGAATCCTATTTATAGAATCGAGAGTAATAGAAAAGGTGGGATTTTAATTTTACATTCCCACTAAATGAAAATTTGAAATTCAAAACTCTTTAAAACAATTCACTCAAAATATTCTCAAGATTTCTATAGTATTACTGATAATTCTCACAAAATTGAATAACCACTTCCTTGAAAAAACTTCCTTCAAACTCAATGATTATCATGGATTTTCCTACCATGATAATTGGAACATTGAATGATCATCATAGAATCATAAAATTTGATGACTTTACAAACACTTTATAAAGAACCTCTAAACTAGTAAAATATTATATCACTAAAAGTTTTTCTAGTAAGATTTTGTAAAAAAAATATTCAATCTAATTAGAATATTCATCTCATTGTTCTGATAAAACTTCATAGGAACTTCTTGGAAGTCTTTATCAAACAATTTCTCCATCCAATGTCTTTAATATGAAAACTTCATCCATCGACTTTATACACCAAATTTTATACCATGATCTTTAAGGAAAAAAAATTGGTCTAATCTATTTGTTACAAATATAACTTTACAAATGCATAAATTTGTGTCTGATAGACATTGTAAAAAAATTGTCTAATAAACTTAGTCTGATTTGGATTTCTTCTGATTGGATTTCATCAGCATCTTTCCTTTTCACTTTCACAACTTTTCTCCAAAACAATGTTTAGTGAACTTTCATAGATCTTCATGGAAGAAAATTTGTACACCTGAAAAAATTTATCCCCATTTTTGATAAATTATTAGATCATGAGATCTTTATGACTCGTGATTCTAGAAAATATCAATACAAAAAAACAACACCTAATTATATTTTCAGAAAAAAAACTTTTATGGTGATTTTGTAACCAAAAATATAAAAATTCAGAAAATTTCCCAAGCTAAGAAATCTTTATCTGGAATATTACATCTGATGAATTCTATATATAAAGTTCACTCATTCATAAATTGTTAGAAATAATTCCAAAATTTAATGATTTATGTTTGAAATATAAAATAAAAAACTTTCTTAACACTTTTTATAACAACTTCCAACATCTTCAAAAACACCACCAAACATCCTAGTCATAACAATCCCTCCCTTTGGATTTTGTTTTCAACCAAGAAACATAAATAACTAAAACTTTGTAACTCATGAAAAGGATTATATTTCCAATAATTATAATTCTATGTGAGTGAAATTAGTGTAGGAAACAAGACTAGAAGAACAAAAATACCATGTTATCCATAAACAATGACTTAAAAAGATTTTTCATTTCGCCTCTTCTTCTACATGAAACTTTCATCACAAAAATAAATTTTTCTTGAAATACTAACATTTATGTATCCAATTCAACAAACTATTAAATCATTTAATACATGTTGAAATAATATCTTACCAATATTACAAACTACTCCCTAAATACATGATCTTTCTTCAAAATTTAAGCACAAACCAATGGATAAATTTATGTTACAAGCATTTTCTTCCCTTTTGACAACACTATCCAAAGAAAATATGAAGAGGGGACTGATATGACATAACTTATCCTTGAAAAGAGGGAGTTTGAACACCAATTATCAACCTTTTCTTGTAAAATATTTCCTTTATCAATGGTTTTATAAAAGTGGCTTACTCTGTTGTAGGAAAAACTCTTTCTTCAGTTCATTATTCTCCACATGATATATGATGAAGTGATATTTTATATCGATGTTATTTGAATGAGAATGTTGAACTATATTTTTAGTGAGATTTATAGCACTCTAATTATCACAACCCAAGAGAAGTGGAAACATCATATCAAAAAAAATTCTTCTAACTTTGTCTTCAACCACATGTGTTATACTGAATCTTGAGTGGTGGTAACATACTTAGCTTCCACTATACAAAGAGTTACTAAATTCTGTTTCTTTTTATGATAGATAACACATTTTTATCCTAATAAAAATACTCCACTAAGTGTGTATTTTCTATCATCATCACTTCTAGCCCATTTTTAATTTGTATAACCAAACAAACCAATATTTCCCATTTTTTCATATTTTAACCCAAGGGCAATTTTTCGTTTGATATATCATAGAATTTTTTTCCATCCATGAGATGAGATAATTTTGGATCACTTAGAAATCTATCACAAAGAGTTATAGAATATAATATATATGACCTTGAGGTTGTTAGATATAATAAATGCTTAACCAACTTTCTAAATTCTTTAGAATATACGTCATTTCCTTCACTATATTTTGACAATTTTATTCCCACCATAATCAGTGTGGAAACTAGTTTTGATTCTTCCATGCCCAAATTCCTTAGAATTTCATTAGCACACCTCTCTTCAGATAGGAAAATATATTTCATCTTTTTTGAGATTTTTAAGCCAAGAAAATATTTCATTTCTCCCAACATGGACATCTCAAAAATATTATTCATATTCTCAGTAAAATTTTCACAGGTTTCTTCACCATTCCCTGCAAATATAATGTTTTCAACATAAATAATCACAACGAGGTAAACCTCTTGATTTTCTTTTATGAAGATGTTATTATCAACTCTTACTTTCTTGAAGTTCAAATTTCTAAAGAAAGTATCCAATTTAGAATACCATGCTCTCAAAACTTGTTTTATCCCTATAAATACTTTTTAAACTTAAACACAAAACTTTCATGTTTCCCAAACATGAAGCCACATGGTTTTTCAGCATAAACTTCTTAATCAAAATCATTGTTGAGAAAATATGACTTAACATCCATCTAAAAAGTTTTATATTTTTGTTATGAAGTAATAGTAAGAAACATTTTGATAGTTTTTTAATCTTATAATAGGAGAAAATGTTTCATTAAAATAAATGCCTTCATTTTCAGAGTAACCTTTTCACATCATTTATTCTTTATTTCTTACAACTTTACTTATTTCATTCAAATTGTTTTAAAACACCAAATTTATACCAATAACATTTTTATAATTTGTTTTGGATAAAATTTTATAATTTTTCTTTTCAATCTGATCCAACTCTTTATTCATAGCATCAATCCACTCCTAATTCTCCCAAGATTCATCAGAATATTTTGGTTTAACTTGTTAATATAAAGAAGTATGTGATACAAACTTTTAAGATCTTATGTTTTTAACCTATTTTCATTGATCACTAATAATGTTTTTAACTTTCACTTGATTTATCATCCTTAGATAAGATATATGAATTTTTTCCTCATCACTTGAGAAAGCTAATTCAAAATCCACTTCTTGAGATGCTTCAACATTGTTACTATCGTTAAGAATTTTTTCACATTACTCAAAAACAGCCATCTTATATTCTATTTTCCATATTTTAATATCTTTTTGAAACTTTATTATTATATTTTTTAAGAAACTTTTATATATAAAAAAACAACTATATTTTATGTTTATTTATTAAAAAATTTGTATTATCGACCATTAATAGATTAGCAAAGAAAGATTCCATCTACATTTCTCTAATCAAACTTACCAATATTTCCACACTTTACTTTTATAACACAAGGACTTAGAAACACTCTTAGGTTATTCAAACATGGGGTTTCATTGAAAAACATTTCATAAGGAGTCATATTAGAGTTAAGTATAAAGAAAAATTGATTTTGAACATGAACTGATGTAATGATAGCCTGCCTCCAAAAATAATGAGAAGTTTTATGTTCGAACAACATTATTTGTGCTATTTCCACCAAAATTCTACTTCTACTTTCAGAAATAGTATTTTCCTATAGTGTATACGGTGCACTAAACTCATGATGAATTCCATGTTTTTCAATATTGTAACACCCAAAGGTTTTACAAATAAATTTAATATAGAATGCATGCAACACTGAGACCCTGAGAAACAAACACTTTGTTATAGTAGATAGTTATAACCTAGATTCTAAACATAATTTTTCTACTTCTGTGATTTTAATTTTCAAAAACTAACATACACGGTTGTGATCAGTAAGATATTTAGAGTCTAATGGGATCAACATACATTTTTGGTGAATAGTAACTTATCCTTATAAATAGTAACTTACCCTTATGAATAGTAATGCACCCTTATGAATATAAATATCATCCATATATGTATAAATAAAATTTAGGCACCATATAAATGAGAGTGAATATTTTTAAAATTAATAATTAAGTATTGATATTTTTGTGAGTAATAATTATTTAATTACAATTTTAAACAAATAAATTTATTTAAAATAAAATTAATTTTCATAAAATGCATTCCTAAATAAATATTTTGTTTTTCCTATTATTTTAGGATAATTTTATGAGACCTCTTTTAATTTTTTAAAGTATTATAAAATCAGTTTTAAATTTAAAATATGTATTTTTCAAATAAATAATGATTTTATTGAAAAATTAAATTTATCTTATTTAGAAAATTATTTTTATAAAATGGAGTTTATTTTTGAATTCTACATGTCAAAAAATGTTTAAGGTTAATTTTGGGTATTTTTCTGAAATACTTGAATTTTTTTTGAATAGTGAAATTCGATAATTTACAAAATATGCTAAATAAATGAATTTTTGCATCATGTTTGCGTAATGGGTGATGTAAATGGTCATTGGTTAGAAATAACATACACATATTACTATTTTTGGTCATAATAATCAAATAATATTTCTTGTCTTGAGAAAAATAATAAAATAATGCATAAGATATTCAAAAATCACCCCTCTCCTCTACTATAAAAACCACCCCTCACTCCCTCTTCTCTTCACTCATATAAGACTTGAATATTCTAAAATTTCTTCCCAAATACTCTTCCCTAGTATCTCCTTGTATCCAGGATCTCTTTATCTTATCAAAATACCAAAACCCCTTCCCTTAAGGAGGTTCTCAAGGAGGAGTACTCAAGAGGTAAAATCATCTTCCTTTTTCCTTTTAATTTCTTTGAAGTTCCTTATTTTATTATTATCTCCTTGACTAATCTATAAATATGATCATGGTAACTCTGGTATCATCTATATACTATAATTATATCAAGTTAATGAAATATCCATCATCAATATCCTTACTCTCTCTCTATTATTTTAAAAACAAAATCATCGTTTGGGAGGTGCCAATTTACAACCTTTGTGGATGACAAAGTTTTGTTCTTCAATTTCTTCTTCATAGATGCTCATGAAACCATTTTTATGGTTGAAAAATATCATAAAATATTTATTATATCTTATTTAATGATTCTAGAACCATCATTTATACACGATATTAAATAATAGAATCAAACTAGTTCGTTGTGATCGAAAAACTGTCGTAAAAATCTAAACGATTATCACTAAATGTTTTATCTAATGATTCATATTCATACTATATAACCAAATGATATATATAACCATTTACAATACTATATTTTCATAAATATCATGTAAATTAAATTCTAGATAATTATAACCATTCAACATGAACTTCCATTATTATATACAATTATACCGATCAATAAAACCAAGGAAACAAATGCTCCTGAGTGATAGATTTGTATCTTATAACTCATAAAAAAGCCATAAATTAACTTAATAAAATTATGAAGAATAAAAAAAAAGTAAATAGGGTTCTTAATTAAATAATTAATGGATTTAATTTGACTATCCGTGACATTAAGCTCAAGTTCAGAATACATTCAGACAAAAGGTAAGGGTTTTCTACCCGAACCTCCATTTTCTTTCAGGTTACTCTTTGTCTCTATTAATCCCAATTATATTATTAATTATTCTTATTTAATCATCATAAATTATTTATTAATATTACATATATGTGTACAAATAATAATCATTCTTTATTTTCTGTGGAGTTAAATGTTTTATAAAGCTCTTTCTCAATTCTTCCCGATAAACAAGCTCGATTCAAGGGGACTTCTCAAATTAGTACCTATTTTCAAGGGAACTATGTAATCTATTTTAATCCAAAATTATTTTTATAAAACAAATAATTTTATCATGTAAATACTACCTTAGTTAATTTCAGTTTTTATGCAAATATTTTTCCAAAATAACTCTTCTTTTCAAAGTAAAAGTGTATTTCTCTCAAAAATTCCTCGATGATTTTATTAGAGTATTTTTGTCTATTTCAAAAACTATGTTGAATTTCATGTCTTATTGAGGTTAAAATATTATTTTTATCATATACCATATTTTATTAAATTTTTTATGATCAGTTTTACTATGGACATGTTATCTTGATACTATTCATCATACTACTTGGAATGGTTAGTGTTTATGTGTACAGATTGGGGAAAGTTATTTCATATATTTATATTGTTTATTTTTATCCCCTTTCATATGAGTAATGAATTGTAATTAGAAATTTATGGGTGGGTCCTGCTATATCCCCTCGATCCATCGATAGGTATCATGAGACAAAATAGAATTGGGTTTTAGCCAAGGCCTTATCCTAGTATTTTTAGATATCTTGGCCGAGACCTTGATAATATATTTCAGATTCCTGGCATTATGCATTCCCTCATTATGGTATGGACATATTTCATTAGCTTTCATTCCTGCAATATTATGCTCAAGTATATTTTTAAAGTCATCTGTTTTTAGTTATTCACCATGCCTAGGGTTTATTTTTATAATAACTTCCCATGTATTACTTACCCTTACTGAGCATCTGAACTCACCCATTTTTTGTGTTTTATTTTCCCTAGGTTGTGAAGAAGAATATTATGAATGACTTACAGGGATAATTTAGGATTCATATGGATTTTATATTATGTATTTCATTTCAAGTTATAATGTTGAACCTATGTTTGTATCTTATTTTCCAAAACTACTAAACTATTCATTCCTTTGGAATATGAATTTATTGTAATAATGGAAATGTAATAAAATAAGGCACCAACTCCCAGAAACTGTGGTTTGGGTCCTTACAGTTGGTATTATAGGAAGTGTAGTAGAAAATTGGGAAACTAGATTTTTGAAATATAGATTAGGGTACAAAACCCTAAGATAAACTTTTAGGATAAACATACAAGAAATCATAGAATTTTGGTAAGGAATATATTATGTGGATATTTCTAGAAAATAAATCCTTGTCTAGATACTACAAGTGGACATGGTTCTGGCACAAATGTACCTAGGAGTAACAACTCGAACAAGGTGTTTCATACTTGACTCGGGTAACCCGGTACAAGAAAATGGTCCTTACTGCACACCTGGTCTGACACTCCTAGAGGATATGCTTAGGATAATTAAAATATCTTTTACAAGCCATTATTAAGGATTTAAAAGTAAATTTTCCTCAAAGAAACCATGTTTATGATTATGGTATTATCTATGCATAAGATTTCAATATATGTTAATTATTCTACTAGTTAAGATTATGCAATATGATTTATAACCTAATCTAGTATATTCCATCATTTAGAAATATAGCATAGTGGAAAGAATGGAAACTGCATGAACATGTGTATCCCATGTAGGTATTTTACCCCTATGCATGATAATGATATTGGTTCTGGAGCTATGACTGGTTCTAAGCAACTTATAACTATATTGGGACTGCTGACTCAGGTTATGAAAAATAACCTTACCCTATGAATCACCTTGAACCACAAAATGGAGGAGCAATGTTAGACCACTTTATGTGACACATGCCTCCATTATTTAATGGGACTACAAATCCATTCATATTAGAGCAATGGATAAGTTCCTTAGAAAAGATATTTCTTGTTTTGGGAAACAATTAAATGGAAAAGGTTGTCATGGACTTCTATCATTTATCTGGAGATGCTGATAAATGGTGGTCACTAATTCAAAACACAAAAGAGGATGAAGAGATTGAAAATATGGAATGGAGGTATTTTAAGGAAATTTTCTTAGAAAAATACTTTCCTCGTGAATAGCGGGTGGATATGGAAAGGTATTTTCTGAATCTAAGGAAAAACAAGGATGAGAATGTTATAAATTATGAATCTAACATCACAAGGTTAGCAAGGCATTTCATGAACTATATACATAATCCAAGGAGCAATATTTATTGATTATTTTATGGTTTAAAACCATTCCTATGAAGGGAACCAGTTTCCCAAACTTTCTCATCATATGAAGATATAGTCTCATGTAAAATCAAGATAGATAAATAATTCTCTAAGTTTTATGAATTTAAAGGAATGAAAGATAATAAGAGGGTGGAAGAGGAAATAATGAATAAAGGAAAGATTAAAAAGGTGAGTTTTCTAACATGTGATACTTGTAGAAAGAAATACCCTAGAGCTTGCTTAAAAGGAAAAGAAGTCTATTATAAATGTGGATAAAGAGACCACCAATCTTGAGATTTCAAGGGAAAGAAAAAAAGCTACCAATGTTCAATGCTACAATTGTAAATATATGGGATATTATTCCAATGATTGTTCTAATCATTGTCGAAACATTCCCTAGAGAATTCCAAGGGAGAAAAGCCAAGCTTATGTGATCACAACTACTGAAATTTAAGTTCCTAACAATGTGATGGTAGGTAATATAATAATTTCCTCAAACTTGGCCAATGCTTTATTTGATTATGGATCAATACATTCCTTTATATCTTCCTAGTTTTTTTAAAAAATTATATATTTCTAATTCTTCTTAACAAGGGAGTTGTTAGTCAAAACCCCTAAAGAAAGTCTCATAGAAATAAAGATGTATCAATAAGTCCCCATTATGGAATGTAAATATGATTTATCTACTTATTTTATCATCATACTTACGGTCAACTTTGAAACAATCCTTAGAATGTATTATCTTTCAAAATATGATGCGAAAATCTATCGTAAGAAGAAGAAAATTGTGATTTATGAGGAATGTGTAGAATCCATTATCTTTAGAGTAGAAACATCACCATCTGATTCTTATTTAGCTCCACCCCCAGTAACTCTACTAAATGAAATTATTAGGGAGGATGAGAAATCAATATCTATGATTGAGGAAAGAAATATTCAAATTGAGGATCTACCTATTGTGAAAGAATACATTGATGTATTTCCATAGGTTTACATGGAAATCCTATGAAGAGAGAAATTGAATTTTCTATTGATTTAATTCCTAATGTAAAGATTATATCAAATAATCCTTATATAATAGACACAACATAATAAGTATAACTGAAGAAACAACTAGAGTAATTGAGTAATAAAGAATTTATCCACCCTAGTATTTCTCCCTAGGGAGACCTTGTTCTCTTTGTCGTGAAGAAAGATGGATCCATGAGGCTATGTATTGACTATAGGGAAATAAATTCTATTATAATAAAGAAAAATTATCCACTACCTCAGATTGATGATTTATTTTATCAACTTCATGGAGCCCAATATTTTTCTAAGATTGACCTTTGATCTAGATATCATTAATTGCGTGTGAGGAAGGAAAATATTATAAAGAAATCATTTTGAATCAGATATAGGCATTATGAGTTTATAGTAATTACTTATAGAATAACTAATGTAACCTCTATCTTCATGGGTTCAATGAATAGATTTTTCAAGTAATATCTTGATGACTTTGTTGTGGTATTTATTGATTATATCCCGGTGTACTCAAAAATATATGAAGATCATGAGAATTACTTGCACATTATCCTGAAGAATCCTAAAAGAAATGAATTATATGAGAAGTTTAGAAAGTGTGAATTTTGGCTTCTGTCAGTTTCTTTTCTTGGCCATATTATCTCTAATGATGGAATCTTAGTTGATCCTATGAATACAAAGGTTTTCCATGAATGGAATACACTAATGAACATAACTGAGGTATGTAGTTTTATTAGTTTAGTAGGTTACTATCAGTGTTTCATTCAGAACTTTGACTTTTTAGCTAACCTGTTGACCAAGCTTACTCATAAATGGGTTGAGTTTATATAGACAAAATAATGTAAAGAATGTTTTGAAGAATTAAAGAAGAAGTTAGTGGAAACTCCATTATTTACTCTACCATCGGGAAATGGTAGATTTATGATCTACAATGATGCATCAAATAAATGAATTGGATGTATCCTTATGCAGAATGATAGAGTTATTGCCTATAAATTAAGTCAGTTAAAAATTCATGAATATAACTGTCCAACTCATGATCTTTAGTTAGCAGTTGTAATCTCTTCTTTGAAGATATGGAGACACTATCTCTATAGATAAAGGTGTGTGATATATATGGATCACAAGAGTTTAAAATATATATTCTCACAGAAATAACTCAATATGAGGCAAAGGCAATGGCTTGATCAACTCAAGGATCATGGGTTATTAAACAAAGTGAGGATTGAATTGGATCCTGTATTGATGGATCTAGTAAAGATGGATATGGGAATTATCAAATAAGGTGAAAAATCAATACTTTTTCAATTGATTGTCCATCCATATTTATTAGAAATAATTAAAACTTCTCAATCTAATGACAAGAATCTTCAAAAGAAAATTAATTGTGTGAATGATGGGAAGTTGGTTGACTTCGTGTGTAAAGATTGAATTTTGAAATTTGGGAAGAGGCAATGTGTTCCCTCTATACCCGAAACTGAAAAGGGATTTATTTGATGATGCCCATAGCTTGAATTTCTCTATACATATCAACATCACTAAAATTTATAGATATTTGAAGGAATATTTTTTGTGGGACAACATGAAGCGGGAAATTTCTGATAATGTATCGAGATGTTTAGTCTATCAACAAGTGAAGGCTGAACGACAACATCCTAGAGGAGTCATGAAAACTCTACCTATTACTACATAGAAATGGGATGACAACACCATTTATTTTTTCACTAGATTACCCAAAACTCTAAGAAAGAATGATGTAATATGGGTAATCATGGATCGAATTACGAAATCTTCACATTTCCTTGATATAAGGGAGGATCTTCCACTGGAGCGCCTTTCACGACTCTATATTAATGAAGTTGTGAGTCTTCATGGAGCACCTATCTCAATTGTTTATGATCGTGATCCATGATTCACATCAAAATTATGGAAAATTATTCAAAAATATTTGGATACTAAGCTTTGATTGAGTACAACTCATCACTCTCAAACTGATGGGCAAACAGAAAGGACGATCCAAACTTTAAAAGACATGTTGATATTGTACTCACTTGATTTTAAATGTATGTGGGATCATTATTTACCTTTAGTGGAGTTTTTATAAAATAATATTTTCCATTCAAGTATTCAAATGGCACTATATAAAGCATTGTATATAAAGATATGTTGTACACCAACATGTTGGGATGAAGTTGGTGAAAGGAAGCTTGTGGGACCAAAGCTTGTGGAGGAAACAATAACGAAGGTAAATACTATTCAAACTGATATCAAATTAGCTCCAAGTAGGAAAAAGAGATATTCTTATAATTTAAGGAAGGATTTTAAATTTCAAGTGGTAGATCATTTTTTCATAAAAGTATCTCCATGGAAGGGGGTTATAATATTTGGGAATAAAGGTAAATTGAGACCCAAGTACATTGGTTCTTTTAAAATTATGGAGAGAATTGGAGATGTAGATTATCATTTGGTAATGCTGCCTAGCCTTTATAAGGTACACAATGTGTTCCATTTCTCATTATTGATAAATTAAATGTCAGACCCAACACATGTACTCACTTCTGAAGGTATATAATTAGAACATGAGTTATCTTACTATAAAGAGCCTATCCGGATTCTGGACACTAAAGAATAGGAGTTGAGGAATTAGAAGACTCAACTGGTAAATGTACTTTGGAAAAATTATAAAATTTAAGAGGCGACTTGGGATCTTGAGGAACTTATGATGAATACCTACCCAAATCTTTTTATGATGTAATATTTTAGTAATTTCAAGGATAAAATTTTTATAAGGGGGGAAGAATGTAACACCCAAAGGTTTTACAAATAAATTTAATATAAAATGAATGTAACACTGATCCCCTGAGAAACAAACACTTTTTTATAGGATATATTTATAACATAGCCTCTAAACATAATTTTTCAGCTTTTGTGATTTGAATTTCAAAAAACTAGCATACACAGTTTTGATCAGTAAGATATTTAGAGTTTGATAGGATCAACTTACATTTTGGGTGAACAGTAACTTATCCTTATAAATAGTAACTTACCCTTATGAATAGTAATGTACCCTTATGAATATAAACCTCACCCATGTATGTATAAATAAAATTTAAGAACCATATAAATAAGAGTAGATATTTTAAAAATTAATAATTAAGTGTTGATATTTTTATGAGTAGAAAATATTTAATTAAAAATTTAAATTAATAAATTTATTTAGAATAAAATTAATTTTCATAAAATGTATTACTAAATAAATATTTTTCTTTCCTATTACATTGGGATAATTTTATGAGACCTCAGTTAATTTTTGAAAGTATTATAAAATCAGTTTTAAATTTAAAATATGTATTTTTCAAGTAAATAATGATTTTATTTCAAAATTAAATTTATATTATTTATAAAATTATTTTTATAAAATTGAGTTCATATTTTAATTCTAAATTTCAAAAAATTGTTAGGGTGAATTTTTGATATTCTTTCAAAATACTTGAATTTTTTGTGAATAGTGAAATTCGATAATTTACAAAATATGCTAAATAAATGAATTTATGCATCATTCTTGAGTCATGGATGATGTATATGGCCATTGGTTCGAAATAAAATGCACCTATTACTGATTTGAGTAAAAATAATCAAACATTATTGCCTTTATTGAGCAAAATAACAAAATAATGAATAAGATATTCAAAAATCACTCCTCTCCTCCATTATAAAAACCACTCCTCACTCCCTCTTATTTCACTACTCTAAGGCTTTAAGATTCTCAAAGTTCTTCCAAAATAACATTCCCTAGTCTCCCCCCATGTCCATGAGATCTTGGTCTTTCTAAAATACCAAAAATCCTTCCCTTAAGGAGGTTCTCAAGGAGGAGTTCTCAAGAGGTAAAATCCTCTTCCTGTTTCCTTTTAATTTCTTTTAAGTTTCTTATTTTATTATTATCTCCTAAACTAATCTGTCCAAATGATCATGTTAACTCTAGTATAATCTATATAATATAATTATATCATGTTAATGAAATATCCATCATCAATATCCTTACTCACTCTCTCTTTTATTTTAAAAACAAAACCATCGTCCAGGAGGTGATAATTTACAACCTTCGTGGACGATGAAGTTTCATTCTTCAATTTATTCTTCAAGTATGGTCATGAAACTATTTTTATGGTTGAACAAGATTCTTAAATATGTATTATATCTTATTTAATGATTCTGTAACCATCATTTATACATTATATTAAATAATAGTACAAAACTAGTTCATTGTGATCAAAAAACCACCGTAAAAATCTAAATGATTATCACTAAATATTGTATTTATGATTCATACTCATAATATATAAACAAATGATATATATAACCATTTACACTACTATATATTCATAAATATCATATAAATTCAATTCTAGAGAATTATACCCATTCCACATGAACTTCCATTATCATATACAATTATATCAATCATGAAAACCAAGGAAACGAATGCTCCCAAGTGATAAATTTGTATCTTATAAATCATAAAAATACCATAAATAAACTTAATAAAATTATGAAGAATTAATAAAATGTAAATAAGTTACTAAATTAAATAATTAATAGATTTAATTTTATTATCTAGTATATTAAGCTCAATAGCAGAACACATTCAGACACAAGGTAAGGATTTTCTACCCGAACCTCCATTTTCTTTCGGGTTACTCTTTGTCTCTCTTAATCCCAATTAAATTATTAATTATTATTATGTAATCCTAATAAATTATGAGTTAATTTTCTATATATGTGTACCAATCATAATCCTTATTTATTTTATGTGGATTTAATTTTTCTATAAAGATCCTTCTCAATTCTTCCCAATAAATAAGCTCGGTTCAAGGGAACTTCTCAAATTCATACCTATTTTCAAGGGAACTATATAATCTATTTTAAGACATAATTATTTTTATAAAACCAATAATTTAATAATTTAAAAACTACCTTAGTTTATTTCTAGTTTTATGCAAATATTTTTCCAAAAATAACTCTTCTTTTCAAATTAAAAGTGTATTCCTCTCAAAAAATGCTCAATGATTTTATTAGAGAATTTTTTTTCTATTTCAACACCTCTATTGAATTTTATGTCTTATAGAGGTTAATATCTTATGTTTATCATATAACATATTTTATTAAATGTTTTATGATCAGTTTTACTATGGATATTCTATCTTGATATCATTCACCATACTACTCAGAATGGTTAGTGTTTATGTGTACAGATTGGAGAAAGTTATTTCATATGTTCATGTTGTTTATGTTTATCCCCTTTCATATGAGGAATTATTTAGTCTTATAAAGTTATTGTTGGGCCCTATATATCCCCTAAATTCATTAGTAGGTCTCATGAGACAAAACAGAATTGGTTTTTGGTCGATGCCTTACCCTAGTATTTTCAGACATATTGGATGAAGCCTTGAAAATATGTTTCAGATGTTCAGAATTATGCATTCCCTCATTATTGTATTAGTAATTGATAAACCATGTGATCATTAAACTAGTATAATATCAATGGTTATGTTTCATTCTCTTATGATTATTTATATGGCCATATTTAATCAGCTTTTATTCCTACCATATTATGCTCAAGTATGTTTTTAAAGGCATGTGTTTTTAGTTTTTCACTATGCCTAGTGTTTATTTTTATGATAACTTCCACTGTATTAATTACCCTTATTGAGAATCTAATCTCACCCCTTTCATCTGTTTTATTTTTCCCAATTTGTGAATATTAATATTATTAATGACTTGCAGAGATAATCTAGGAGTCATATGGATTTTCTATTATGTATTTTATTTCAAGTTGTAATGTTGAACTTTTGTTTGTATCTTGTTTTCCAAAACTACTAAATTATATTTCCTTTAGGATACAAATTTCTTGTAATCTTTTTAATGTAATAAAATAAGACACCGAATTCAGGCAACTGGGGTCCGGGTCCTTACAAAGATAACCTCTAAACACATTTCCTTACATTCTCCACCATTATTAGTTAGTAACTTCTTCACTAAATATACACATTCTTATCTCTATAAGTTGATTGCTTACTCATTGTCCTACAAATATTAGAATGTGTTAGCTCCAAGGAACCATTTGCATGAATCTCAACTTTATTATGTACTGAGTTTGTAATCTTCCCTTTCTGAAAAATATAATAACACCAGTATCTTATTATTTTCATTTAAAGAATATCATGAATAATATCTCCTTTTGTTAGTTTTCTCATATACCTCTAGAATATAAGTCCTATACTCTTATTCCATAGATTATTTTCTTCCATCATGATCAAATAACATGAAAATTATGCACTACCAACTTGAAACAAGTTCCCCTTTGTTTATTAGACTTTCATAGAAACTTTACCATCTTTAACTCTCTTTACAAAAAAACCATATTTTCTAAAAAAAATATTATATTCATCAAAATTTCATGAAATACTTAAAAAATTGTGTTTCAACTCATCAAAAAACAAGTCACTTTAGGATTTTAACTTTTCTTCCTCAATTATGTAAAATCCAAAGCCTTTTATTCTAAGTGCCTCATCATTTTCAAAAGTCACTATACCTTCATTAAAATATGTTATATTATTTAAAAGATTAAAAAATCATGCCATATATGAAGATCACCCACTATACAAAATCCAGGTCCATTCTCCTTTTCTAGAATTAAGAAAAGTTTCAATAAAAAGATATTTTTCCTTACCTTTTTTTTCTTCACATCTCTCTTTTGAGATTTTTTATATAAACTTTGTTATGTCAGTATCATTACAAGACATACTTTTTCAATATACCTAGGTTAACCACATATTTCAAAAATAGTTTCCAAAGGTTAGAATCTATTTTCAATATTCATAATAACTTTCTAAGATTGTATCATTTTAGTGGGTTGAATCCCCCTCAAAATTTTCCTCCATATTATTTTGGATTCTTTATAAATTTAATAATTAAACCAGAACATATTTGCTATATTCCAAAATCCACCACAACTTCAGTAGTAACTATAGACATCATATCTCCCTTTGTAACTTTCATTCTATTTTTAGTTGTGTTTTTTATTTTCATCACATTTCTTACCTTCCACTTTGGTATTTAATTACACACCAAAGTTTTGGTTAATTCTATATATTTTCTTCCTCGGCTTATATTTATTCTCAGACTCAATAGAATTACTTATAGTAGCAACTTTTAGTCTAGACTTTATAACTTGAGAAACTTCAGGTTTTTTAACTCTACTCATTTTATCCACATACATGGTTTTCTTAACTTCATTTTATATATAATAATATTCATTATTCTTATCAACCATTTAATATCAATTATGTTGATATGTATTAGTTTTACTCTTCTAAAAACTTTCACCAACTTCTGTAACTTAGTTTTTGAAATTTTTAACTCCTTACTCAACTTTAATAATTTTTTATTGAACAAGTTATAAGTATTCCTCTTTCACCTTCAACTTTCCTTCAAGATCAATTTTGATGTTCTTATTCTCATAAACCAACTTTTTCATATTATCAATATCTTTTAGAAACTTGGATTTTTCTTCAAAAAATATTTTTGATTGTTTGCTGTAAGATTTTATTTCTTCTTCTTATTCTTCATTTAAAATCTTTCAATCTTTCAAACAGATTATTTAAACTCTATTTTCATCATAAACTCCATATGAGTCTCTTCTACTTTAAAACTAATACATTTATATATAGTTAAATTTTCATCATTCACTTTTGAAATAAAATTATTTTGAGTAGCATCATCACTAAAGTTATCATTTTTTCTTCACTATCATCATCTTTATCACATTTAGATAATTATATTCTCCTTTTTTATTTAGAGAACTTATTATTCTTTCCAAGAGGATAGTATTTGTATTTTTCTCCCTTATTCATAAATAATCTTCTTAACGTTCTATCATCTTCATCACTTTATTCATCATCTTTCTATTGAGGATAATATATAGAAAAATTTCCAATAACTACATAGTGAAATAAAATTAATGATAAATTACTTTTGTAATTTCATATGACTATTTTCAACTTTTTATAAAAAAGACACAAAATTTTCAGAATTTTTACTAACCTCATTTTTTATTTCATAGTCATAAACTTATTCGTATTTGGAAACTTTATTAGATTTTACTTTTTTGGTATATTTGAATGAAATTTTCAGATCATCCTTCTATGTGTTATTTATAAACTTTTCTATTCTCATTTTGTAACTAATGAGAGTGCTATATAGATCATCCTGAGATATAGTTTCCATATCTCTATCTTCCAATTATGAAACTTTCGCATCAAATTTACTAGAAAGAATTCATAAGATATTTTCAAAAATTGTTGAATCTTCTAATTTCTCACCAAGGCATCTTATGTTTCTCACAATGTCATTCACCATTATAAATAAATCACCAATAGATTCAAAATCACCCATTTTAAGATATTCATACATAAACCTCCAAATTTGTAACTTTTCCTTATTTACTTTTATATTTTCTTTATTGATGTTTTTTAACATCACCTAGATTCCTTTATCAATTACAACTCCTTTAAATATATGAAAATCACTTTTGGAGAGTAGGGAAATAATAAAATTTCTGGATCACCCATAATTTTTCAAATTCATCTTATTAGTAACTTTAAGGGGAACATTCTCTGTGTGAGGAAGAAAACCATCTATAACAACTTAGAGATCTTTATAACTAAAGGACATAATATATGGTATCATTATACCTTTCTAAATATGTTAGTGATTTCTATAAAAAAAATAGGAATCCCCTTAATGGTAATTGAATTATAAACATCCATGTAAACTTATCCTTTCTTAAAACTTCAGCAAAGAGTTAATGAAGGAAACCGTCACTCTAATACCACTTGAAATGAGCCAAAAAGATCTGTGTGATCACTAAGAGGAAGAGGTGTTAATAAATGACCTTTTCTTTTTACAATTTATTTCTTATGAAACAACATTAACCTCTTATTAAAGAGTTATAACCATTTTGAAAACAAGTATACAAGAAAATTCTACATAAACACAAGAATTTACAAGGTTAACTACTCAGTAAGAGTAGATATTCCTTATCATGATTTGGAAATAATCCAATACCTCACAATCCACTATAAAAAATCATTTTATGTGGATACAACAAGTAGGAAGTATCTTTACACTTATGTCGCACCATTATCAAAAATAAAGTGTATGTTATTTTCAGATAGATAATATGTAACAAATATTTTGTTACAACTATATAAACCTTCATCAATAATATCAATATGTTGTCACTATGATGCTTTTACTTCTTTACTTTTTATCTTCTAGCAAAAACACCTTTTCACTTTCTTACCCAACAACAAGAAAGAACTTCCTTCTTGGACTTCATTATGAAACTTATATCTATTCACTATTTATATGATTTCACTGTCTATTTTTTCTATCCAATAATTCCATACAAAATTTTTGTCAAGAAAGTTCTTTTGGTGCATTCTAAT
The DNA here is from genome assembly GCA_963277665.1 of Viscum album. Taxonomy (NCBI): domain Eukaryota; kingdom Viridiplantae; phylum Streptophyta; class Magnoliopsida; order Santalales; family Viscaceae; genus Viscum; species Viscum album. The sequence continues at coordinate 970,844,509 of OY728159.1, read as the reverse complement.
AATCGATGCAACTTTATTACTAATTTTTCATCTATTTCTACCTGATATAAAATATTTTTTGGTGAAAATTTATTCATCCACTACCTCTGATTGTAAGACTTCTATTCAAAACCAACTTCTTCTTCTTTTCCTTCAACCAAGAGCTTCTTTGTTTGGAAACTTCATTATTCAAAATTTGTCTTTCAAAAGTTCATATTATTTCCCTATATGTAAAAATTTATATAGAAATTTATCTTTTTTACATTTGAGAAATACACATTTTATATACTTGTATTTTCATCCTATTTATAGAATCAAAAGTAGAAGAAAATATAGGATTTCAATTTTACATTCTTGCTCAATAAAAACATGAAATTCAAAACTTTCACTCAAAAAAATTCCTTCAAAATATTCTCAAGACTTATAGAGTATTCCTGAATCTTATCAAAAAATTGAATAACTACTTCCTTCATCTAACTTCCTTCAAACTCGGTGAGTTTCATAAATTTCCATCCTATGATAATTGAAAATTTGAATGATTAGCACAAAATCATCACATTTGATAACTTTACGAAAAATTTGTAAAGAACTTCCAAACCTATAAAACATTATATAACTAAAAGTTTTTCTAGTAAGAATTTCTAAAAACTATTCCATCTAATGAGAATCTTCATCAAATTGTTCCTATAAAAAGAATTAGGAACTTCTCAGAATTATTTCTAAAACGCTTTCTCCATCTGATAACTTATTCTAGAAAACATCATTATCTAAATTCATACACCAAATTCTATATCATGATATTTAAGACAAAAAGTATGTCCTATCATCTTATACCAACTAAAACTTCACAAATTCATAATTTTTCATCTGATAAACATTGTAAAAAAGAAATTTATAATGGAATTTTTCTGAAAACTTTGACCAATATACTTTTTCTAATTTGGATTTCATCTAATTATATTTCATCAGCATCTTCCCTTTTCACATTTGCATCTTTCCTCCAAAAAATTTTATGATAAACTTCTAGATCTCTTTATAGAGGGGATTTTTACACTTAAACAAATTTCTCTCACTTTCTACCAAATACTTAGATCATTAGATCATTAAAAATCACAATGTTTCAAAACTTTTAGAATAGAAAATCATCTTCTAATTATATTTTCACCAAAAACCTTTGTCTACTAATTTCCTAACAAAAAATATAAACCTTTAGCAAATTTTATATTCTAGGAAATCTTCATCCAGAATAGTCCATATGATGAAATTTTTCCATAATGTTCATATGTATATCAATTATTATAAAACATTCCAAAATTTGATAATATATTTTTTTTAAAAAACTTTCTTAACATATTTCATAAAAACTTATATCATCTTTAGAAACACATCCAAAATTCTTGGTCCAAATAGTCGGTGCCCAGTATTGATGATCCAGTTCAGCCTGCTACTGGACATCTTCAAGAATATCCATCCTTTCCTCCTTATAATGCCTTTTATGGATATTCCAACAAGATCTAATGTTCTTTAATCATGATAAGATATTGTTTTAAGCCTTTAAAAAGACTTAAAAATATCTTCAAGGTGTTAATAATACCCATCACTTTGTAATATAAAAATTAAAACTCACTTAAATGAAATTTTTAGAAACATAGATGGGTTTTTTTATCACTAAAACACATGATAGAGAGACATGTGCAACAATATATCCCTTTTTAATGATAATAAACACTTAAAATAAAAATATAAATTAAGTGTAAATCAAGAAAAATCCAATAAACAAAGAGATAGTAATGTAATTCATGATATTAATAAAAGGTATTAAAAGTGATCAAGGAGTAAATAAATAAATAATGTCATTGAAAATAATAAATTTTAATTTTAATATCCCATACTTTATAAAACAATGAATAAATATAGTAAAGTTTAAAACATTTCCCAAAAAAACAATATTTATCTCCCTTTGTGATAAAATATATGATAAAATATACTTCTACACTTTCTAAAAAATATATATTAATTTTCAAGAATCATATCCCTTTGTGAAAAGAGAGATAATAAAAAGGGTAAGTTCCAATAACTTCTCCCCCTTTGTGATTATAAAAAAAGAAAAAAACAAGGAGTAGAAGGAGAAACATAAGAGAGTTTTTATGAGAAATTCAAGGGATATTTTGAAAAAACAAGAATAGGGGTTTGAAAAGAAAGTTCAAGAGAGATTTTGAAAAGAAGAAAACAAAATAGATTTTGAAAACATCTCTTAAATTTAAAATAAACTATTTAATATAACTATTTGAGAGAGAGGGAAAAAAATAAAAAATAAGAGAGAAGTAGAATAGATTTAAAAGAGAAGAAAAAGAGAAACATAGAAAAAGAAAGAAAAATATGATGATAAAAATGATACATACCTTTTCCACAACACTTATTTCCTTAAATAATGGTTTTCATCTATTGATTGATTTCTTCATTGAAAATTTTCTTTTTAGGGGAAACATACTTATAAAGTGTCCTTCAATTTTCATTTAATCAAATATAACTTTACAAACATTTTTAAAAGGACAAATATAGATAAACAATTACTCATTGTTAATCTTCCTTTAAGATAGATAAAACCATCTTTTTAAAAGGAGTATAAACATAAATACTTTTATATGTTTTGAAAACGAATTTAGTTTAAAACCAATAATAATATTATGAAAAGAAACTTTTTAGAAAATATATTTTTAGGAGTATGAAAATAAGATAATTTTTTTAAAAAAAGTAATAATTAATTAGAAAACAAAAGATCTATCTTAATAAAAATTTTAAATTTTCAAAAAAAGATAAGGGTTCCCCTAAAATGATAGCATATATGAGATTAAGGGATCATATCAAAGATAGAAATATAATAATAAAACAATAATTTCAAGTTTTAAAATTATTTGAAAAATATTTTAAAAAGATAACTCAAGATAAATATAGATAAAATAAAATTTTTCACATGCGAACTATTCCTAATTCACCTTTAACGAATTCAAAACAAATAAGGGCTAGAGGTTTAGTGAAAATAACAGTGAGTTAATATTTCATCCTAACAAATTCCAATAAGATATCACCCATTATGAGTGATCTCTTAAGAAATGGTGCTTAAGGTCAATTTGTTTACATTGATAGTGTTGGGTAGGATTTTTGGAAATATTAATAGTACTCATATTGTCACACTTAATAGGGATATTTTTAAATATAATACTAAAGTCTAAGAGTGTTTATTTCAACCATATTATTTGGGCACAATAATTTCTTGAGGCTATGTATTCCACTTCGGCTATAAAAAGAGAAATGTGGTTATACTTCTTACTACTCCATGAGATGAGGGATTTTCCAAGTAGGTGGTAAGTCCCGCTTGTACTTTTTCTCTCTAGTTATAATCCTCCAAAATCAGAATTGGAAAAACTGATTAATTTAAAATAAGTTCCATTTAGATAAAAAAAACTTATATTTTAGATTATTTTAAATAAAAAATCCTTTTAATATATTTAAATTGAGATTTATTTTTATTTGATTGATAATGATCACAAAGAAAAACATCGAACATGATATTTAGTCGGGTTGTGGTAAGGTAAAGTAAACTACTAATCATACTTATATAAAGCTTGTTGTCCATCAACTTATTAACTTCATCCAATATTAACTTAAAATTTATACTCAAGGGTGAACTAAATTCATTATCAAGATCCATTTGAAATTGTTTTAATATTTTATTAGTGTATTTTCTTGGGTTTATAAAAATACCATAATTTCATTGAGAAATTTGAAAACTAAGAAAGAATTTGATTTCACTCATAAATCTCTTTTCAAATTATTTTTTCATTATAATAAAAAATTAAAAACAAATATTTTCATTGATTGATTCATCATCAAAATAAATTTATACAAGTATAAAATCATTTAGAAAGTGTTTTAGAAAAATATTTGAATCGTATTTTCCCAATTTAAAATCATTTGATAAAATTTAATTTGATAAATTATCATAAAAAACTTGAGGTTCTTATTTTGAATAATAAATATATTTAGTTAATTTAAAAATAGAGTTTTTAAAAAGAGGTTTTTAAAAACTTGGTGGTGGGTCCGCAAAAAAATGGAAATAGAACCATTTAAAAAGGTTCTTTTGACATCTATTTTAAAAAAATTGAAATTAATATGAGAGGTAAATGAAAACATGATTCTAATGGATTCTAAACGAGTGAGGGTGAAAAGGTTTAACCATATTCAATTCTTTGTTCTTGGTTATAACCTTTACCAACTATATGAGATTTAAAACTAGGGATATTTCCAGGATCATCTAACTTATTCCTAAAAACCCATTTAGATCTTATAATAGAATGATCATTAGGTCTTTACATGAGAGTCCATACATATTTTTGAGTGACCTTAATTAGTTCCTCATGAATGGTAAGAATAAAATTTTCATAATTAATGGAATCATTAAGGTTTTTAGATTCTAATTGAGTGAAAAAGGCAGGGTGTTCAACCTTATTTAGGACTGATCTTCTAGTATAAGTTCCTATTTCAAATCTCTAATGACATTTTCAAGGGGATGGTATTTTTTTTTAAGATTTAAGTAAAAAAATGATGTATATTAGTATTCTTATTCAACTTATTTAGTGTAAAAATTCTCATTTAAATCATCGTTTTCATAAAAAATTAGAAATATGTTTTGGAAAATTTTCATCAAAAACAACATAGATTAATTTATCCATCAGTTTAGTCACTTTTTTAAATCCATGATATGCCTTTCTTGAGTTTGAGTACCCAAGAAAGATACCTTCATTGTATTTTGAATCAAATTTTACATGATTTTCTTTGGTGTTTAGAATATAACATTTGTAACCAAAAACTTTAAAATATAAAAATTTGGGTTTTTTTAATTTTCTAATGTTTATAAGGGGACTTTTAGAGACAAGATCTTATAAGAACGAGATTAATGATAAGTAATGTGGTATTAATTGCCTTAGAGAAAAAATATTTTGGTAAATTAAATTCATTTAAAATAGTTTGATATATTTATTAGATATTTCAATTTCACTTCTCTACTGCCACGTTTTTTAAGGGGTTTACAGAGCATAAAAAGAATGATTATAGAATTTTGAAGAACATAAATAATAAAATTCTTTATTTTAAAATTCTCTATCATGATCACTTCAAATTCCAATAATTGTAAAACATTTTTCATTTTAAATTTTTTTAGAAAACTTGGTGAAGGTTTTTCAAGCTTAATTTTTAAGAGATAATGAATAATACCACATAAATCTTGAAAATTCATCAATAATAACAAAAGAAGAAGATTTCCCTCCTAGACTTTCAAATTGAAAAGTTATATATAAATCAATATGAATTAATTCAAGATATTTTTAAGAATATTTTTTTTAATATTTAAAATGGGATTTGTGTTTCTTACCATACTGAAATTCTTTTCGATCCATGTCATCTTTGAAATTCAGTTTGGGTAGATCTCATGATGGTTTATAATGGTTGATTTTTTCAAGTGATTGTGTACTAAAATGACCAAGGTGTTTATGCAAAATACATGAATTAGTAAATTGATCACTCATACATTTAAAATTTTAGAATGTAAGAGAATTAAAATTGATTTTATAAACATTTTGAAATTGAGATATGGTAAATAGAAGTTTTATATTGAGTTAAAAACTTTTCAAAAATCATTTTCAAAAGAAATTATAAAATCACTATCATAAAATTAAATAATAGTTAGTAAATTGTATTTTCAATGAATATAACATTTTTAATATTATTTGAGTTATAAAAATAGATGATACCTTCATCAATTATCTTACTCTTGGTGTTATCACCAAAGGTGACATGACCTCCTTCTAATTAAATGATTTAATTGAATACAGAGAGGTCGCCACACATGTGTCTTAAAAAATCACTATCTAGGTACTATAGTGCTTCTTGAGTTTTGTTTGGAAGACAATTTTCTTAACAAATAAAATGACTAATGATTATTTTACCCAAACAAACATGGGTCCACTGACATTTTCCATAAATTATTTAAAAATATAGGTTTTTTTAACAAGAAAGTTATTTTGAAAATTTGGATGAAATATGAATTGAATTTAGTCTCCCATGTCATTCATTTTTACAACCACATTCTTAGATTAAATGACCAGTTCTTTTACAATAATTGTTAAATTTATCTAAAATCCAACCTTTAATAATTATATTGTTTGATGAATTTATTGAGGTACTTACATGATTTGAGAAATAAATACCAACCCATTCTTTTCATTTTTTTGAGAGCCCAAAATTTTATTCAAATTATTTTCTCCATGATTGAATTTGGAAATATAAATTTTGAGGCCTTAAATGGTACATACGAGTTTATTAATATCTGGTTGATTCTTAAATTTCATGGAAATTATTCTTTTTCACTGAAGAGGATATATTTATATTTTTATAGATATTATTTTTCATTAAGTGCTTGCTTTTATTTCTTATCAAGTTATAAGTATAATTAAGTGAGTTGATTAAAAAAAATTTGAGTTGATTACAATCATAATTTAGGTTTATAATTGATATGACTTGAGGAGTAATAATAAGAAGAGAAATATGAAGAATTGGGAAAATAAGAATAGGGGGAGGAAATAAGAAGAGGGTACTAACCTCGACGTTATCGTCAAGATGATTCATAAGGAACTTAGTACTTGAGTCACTTAAATTTATTTAGTAAGTTGAGTCCATAGATTCATCGCATTCACTCTACATCATGACTTTAAATTTCTTATTACCTTTTTTCTTTTCTTTATGATTCTTTTTTTAGACAAAGAATTCCAGCTTGATGTGGTCTTTTTTACATTCATAGCATGTCACTTCTAGTTATCCCTTTTGATTTACCTTCATGGATCGATTTTAAAATTTATCCTTATTGAATAAATTTTTCATGTTCTTGTAAATTTGATAAAATATCAAACTTCACCTTCAGATGAATCATCATTGGTTTCTTTATAAGATATTGTTTTCCTTATATATTTTACTTCATTGGCCTCCTTCTCATCTTTTTTTTCATTATTATTTCATATCTCATTAGAGATCTAATGGGTTCTCCGACCGTCATTTTCTTTACATACTTTTTTCTTGAATGATAATGAAATTGGGAGCATAGGATTTATGTGAATTTCAGTAAATAGATCATCATAGAGGGAATTTTTACAATTTAGAATTCTAGTAAACATTTTAAACATTCTAGTAATAGATTCATTAAGATACATAGAGAAACTATCAAATTCTTTATGATACATACCCAATATAGTGTATTTTACTTTATACATGCCTTCATGGTGACATTTAATAATTTACATATTTCATAAGTCATTCTTCATATAGAAAAATTATTAAAATCATTAATATTAAGACCACAATGAAAGTTATTCAAATATTTTATATCAAGTTCAAAGTTATTAACGTCATCAAGAGTCCATTTTTCTTCAAATTATTTATTTGGAACATATTAATGCATTACCATTTTCTAAATAGAGTAACTAATACTACCAAGAAAAGTTGACATCTGATTTTTCCAATAGGAATAATCAGTTCCATAAAAAAAATAAGAATTAAATGTTATAATAAAAATATCATACTTTAAAATTGATTAGGATTTGAAAAGTAATATTTTTTAAAATAACCATGATTTGAAAAATAAAAATCAATTTTTTAAAACTAAGATTTTTGTGAAAAACATAAATCAAAACTTTGATACCAACTGTGGGTCAGAGAAATACAGAAAAGGAGTGAAATTACCTTTTAAAGATTTAAAGCATATGTAAAACATAAATTCAAAATAAAAAAAATATACAATAAATCAATTGTTAAATAATTAATAAGTTTTATTTTAGTTATAAAGTTAAAATCAAAGTAAATTAAGAATGGAAATTAACGAGTGAAATTTATGAAAGTATGTGATTTAATGATAAATTTTGTAAGTGATAAAGTAAATATAAAGAAAAAAAATTGATAAAAAGTTTGTGAATAGCTTGGTTTGAGACCCTACATCTCCACCCCTCAACTTGAGAGGTCAATATAATTAATCCATTGATATTAGTGGTTAATAATAAACCCATCCCTTTAAATTGTAGTTTATGAGAACCCTATTGATATTTTTTTATGATAAGGAACCCAACCCATACTTTTTTAGAGTGATAACCCATTATAAAAGGTTGATGAGAAAAGAGAAGTTTTTATTGGAAAACCTTTTAAAAATACACTCACAAATATCTTGTGTAGATTATTACAATTTAGGTTTATATATTTGAGATAAAGGTTGAGAGCCTTTGAGATATTGATAAATAAGAAGGTCTCTTTGAGAGGATTTGAGAAATCTATAACTTTAGCCTTGATTATATTATAGAGAATTTTCAGTAAGAAATGTGATCTTACAATATACTAAGTGACTCCTTTTCTATGATCCAAGAGGATTGGGAACCTTCTAAAATTCATTATGGGTAATGAAGTTGTAGAAGACTATAATAATGGACTTTTTACTATATTTAATGAATCCACATAGAACCTTTACTGATTCCATTAGATACCTGATAGCATCCACCAGGTAGCCAATGGAATACATGGATCTTCCTACTACTAGAAAACTCCCACCAACTAACTGGTGGGTCGTCTTTTCACCAAATATTCTGGAAACATGGAACCGACTAGCTAGTTGATCTTTTTACATCCCATCTTCAACCATGGACAACCTTACCTCCTTATAAAAACTTTTATGGATATTATAACATTATTCCATGTTCTTTATTCATTATAAGAGATTGGTTTAATTATTTAATAAGAAATCAAAAGATCTTTAAGATTTTAATGATACACATCACTTTGCATTCAATATAAACATTGAAATTCACTTAAATGAAATCATTATAAATATAATTGAGTGTTTTTATCATGAAACTAAATGATATATAGAGGTAAAAACATCTTTTAGGTATTTAATAGAGTTTATTTGTAAGCCTATATCTACTAAACCAATGGGTGGTCCACTGGATAGCTATTGTGGGCCATGAGCTAATTTGTGGGCCTCTACTGGCTAGCTAGGGGGCTTCCACCGGCTAGCCAGTGGTGCCAATTTGGGATGGACAAGTAAAGGTGTTATCATCTTTTTATAACACTAAAAACCCTATTTAAACTCTTAATCATCCTTCCTAGATCCTAAATAAATCCATTCAAACTTGGAGACTCTATTGATAAACCATTGTCTCTACAAATCAATTCCATGGTGGATCAATGTGTTGATTGAATTTGTGGTCCTATCATAGAGAGTTTATATACATTTTGATCACAATGTTCTTTTTCTATATATCTATTTTATTTATCCCAACATATTGATAATGAAAATTATGGTATTTTATTAGATCCAAGTGTCTAATGGTATTCCTTTTAGATCCATCATGAAATTGAAGGTTCTTTATAGAAACTCCAATCCCCTTGCTGCATTATTTGGGAATTGTAGTGATAACTAATTCTATCATATTACTTTATTCTATAAAGGGATAATTTGGAGATTTTTTATTAGGAATTATTGTTTTAGGATCCTTCCTCAATTCTTAGTATCCTCATTTCATCATTTATTGTGGATTCGTGAAATTTTTGGAATTCCAAATATATCAAGGCAGGTGGTTTTGTATAAAGTTTTTGTTTATTGAATTATATGTGCTCATTTATTTCAGAAATTTTTTGGTAAATAGTTATATTCATGATCTATGATTTAATAAATTCGTGTTTGATGGATTTTTATAAAAAAATTCCCTTGAAAAGTGATAAAATAAGGGTGATATCAAAGCATATATATTTGTTTATGAAAATTGGTTTTCAAAGCATGGTTTTGATAATGGAAAAGGGTCATGAACTTTTTTTATCACAATAATACCTTTGTTCCTTTGGTGAGAATTTTGGGGATAAGTTTTTTGAAAACTAGTCATGGTTGACTATTGTACATGGAACCTAACTATACCATTCCAATGTTATCATATGAGTACCTATAATTAGGCTTGGTTTTGATTTGTATATTGATGTATACTTTGATAAATGGAAAATGGATTATTTTATATGAGTTGAAAAGTGTATGCATGATATTGTTTTGTATTTGATAAGATGGGGTAATTTTCATGATTTTGATATAAATTTATAAATTTGTTTTCATGCCATGTTTCTTGTAAATTTAGGAATATATAGATTTATATAATAAATATTTCTTATGTAACACTTGGTGGGATCCTACTGGGATTTTTTTTTCTCACACTTTGTACATGCCCTTAGGGTGTGTATAGAATTTATTTTATCTAAAATTGTAAAGGACTAGGTGTTATAGTAAGATGGTTGGTTTTTATGGTCAGCTAATCATGGGTATTTTTTGGTGAGATAGTGGAATAATTCCCACATATCACATGGATTAGAGGTTATCAATTTTAATTGAGGGTTTTGTTTCTAGATTATTTATGTTAGGATGACTTGTTTAGACCTTAATGTATCTCTTTTGTTGTTTTTTTTCTTATGTAATAGTTCATTATTTCTTTTACTTATCTTTTTTATTTATTCCATTTCATTCATTTTTTTAGTTTGGGAAAAATCATTCCTAAAGGTTATTATTGGTGCTCGAGTTCTTTTCACCAGCTCCTAGTGATCATAAATTCCCTTCATCCCCTATCACCTATCGGGTTGGTTTCCCAGGTTGATAGGTAATCCAGGTTATTTCATGACATTCAAGGCCACCTCATTTTAAGGAAACCTTATAGAAGATGTTTATATGATGCGACCAAAAGGATACCCTAAGCTATATTTCTATTGTTCATAACTAAAAAGGTCAGTGAAATCAATAAATTACAATAAGATATGCAGATTAAAAAAAATTAAGTTATGGATAAATCATATATAGTGATCATAAAATATTTGTTTATAAATTATTGAGTGACATGTGTCTCTAACATGTTAGTGGGAGCACAATAAGATTTCAAGATAGATATGTTGGTAACATATGGGAAAAAATAGTATATATTACTAGTTTATTAAGACTAAGGAATGGATTTCTCCAAAAAAAATGACTTAAAGGATCATCCATGTTCTAAGGAGAAATAACTACAAAAATAAATCCATGGTTTTTTTGAATCTACTCATAGAACATATATTAACAAAACTTTGAAAGATACAAGTTGAAACAATTCAAGACCAAATTTTATTTGGTATATAATTTTTCTAGTAGAACGTGCATGGGCATGGGAACATATTATTGAGATTAAAATAATGTCACAATCTTAAGTGGTAGAAATTTATATCATATTCCATGATATGTGATAGAATTTGATATCATTGATACATGATTCATTTTAGGTGAATATCAAACAAATATAACATAACTGCACTGACTTGCAATTTGAATTATCTGAATGTACTTGAAAAAGTATAATTAGATGAGTTATTAGTGTTTGGGGAGTGGGATTACCGGTGATAAATGGAATTTAAAACATGACTTTATTTAGTTCATTTTGAGATAGTATCATGGTAAGGATAAGGTAATATAAAATTCTACATTATTATAGGAATTGGTTTCTATATCCACTATATCTGAGTATGTTGTGGCATTTGATGAAACTTAATAAGTAGTTTGTCAACCACCAGTTCCTATTTTGTGTTATAAAAAAAGTAATAGTTTTATCATTATTATGATAATATTTAACTATGGACTTCATCAATATTTCAATATTATGAAAAGGGAACAAGATGCAGATACTCGATAATATCACTACATGAGGGATTTTATCAAGGTAGTGATGTTATAGTAGGTAGATTCACCATGTTATCATGTGGATATACCAACCCTAGCCACAAAATATGGAAGACCCAGTAGTTTTATCCATACTCAGTATAATAATTTTTGATATGTGAGAACTATCTAGTCATTGGTGGTTGGATCTAGTGAAAGTGGGAGTTTGTTAGAGTTGGTGCCCTAGAACCAAATACTTTATACTTTATATTTACTTTAAATTCATGGATTAGAATATTAATAAATTCCTTATCACATATTTATAATTTCCTAGAATATATATCACATTGAAAAGATTATTTCAATTCTCTGTTATGATAAGAACCTTGAAATTCTATGATACTATTCTCAAACATTTTTTTATGGTTGGATAACATTATATGATGGGAAAAATTTTATATTTTTCATCAGGTGTGAGTCATCATAAGAAGATGATATGTCATCTCATGAAGTTCGCAATTGGTAATCTCCGAGATGGGATATTATGAGTGTTGGTTTTGAGCACAAAAGAATCACTTATCTAGACTAATCCTATATCAGAAAATTTAAAATTCGATGGACCATTCCCATGTTTTACAAGATGTAAACATCATTATCAATGAAGCTTTTCCAAAGAATATTGAAAAATAAGGTTGATGAAACCAAGAGAATATATTTTTCACATTAAATTTATAATTAATTTAAATATATTTGAAGATAGATTACCTCGTTCTTGATATCTTTCTTCAATTAATATGTTGATCAATTTAAGCCCTTTTTAATTAACCATCATTTCTCTTACAGGATCCATGTGTAGAATGCCTATATCATTGATCCATGCATGCTTCAATAATATCTGAACAACATTGATGGATTTATAGGTGCTATCATGGTAAATCAATCATATTTTAGTGTTCATCTTGATCATTGTGATGATTCTTTGAGTCTTGAAGAATTTACTTTTCAATCTCATTCTTAAGATAGAAAAGGAAGGTGAATCTGTAAAGTGTTCTTTGGTCTTGAGAGAGAGATCTAGATTTTATTGGGCCCAAGGATTCTTTATATCAATCAAACTCTACACAATATACTTAATTTTTTATTTATAGAGATTGGGTTAGGGTTAAAATATTATTTAGATTCACAATAGCCCTTAAATAATATATTAAACCATATATGACCACATGCCTATAATAATAATATTATCATTTTCTCATATCGTGTTCTAACTGACACAATAATAAATATTATTTTACTAGCTTGAAAATTTATATTTATCAATGGGAATGATCTTGTTATACTAGTCCTCCATGATATTTATTAAATTAATGAATAAATATTTATCCATTCAATAAATATATGAATATTATATATCTATGAAATTAAATTAATTACATTGTGAATAAATTTTTATTTAATTTATACAATCAATAAATCCTAAGTAAAATTTTCCCTCATTCTTGAAAATAATATTTATTCCAAATAATTAAATTCAAATATAATTTAGTTGAGATCACCAAAAACACATATTTTGTGACCCTCTGGGATTCATTCTCATTGTCAATAGGCGGGTTTTCCTAATGTCTAAGATTTCTATCTAGAAATGGGTCAAGTCATCCAATAAAAGGAAGTTAATTTCACAACTTTGACAACCACATATGACTGATCACTATGTAATATAATTCATTTTTTATAATATCTCATCAAGAATGTTACACATCTATGTCATCATCCTATATTCTCAATATGTCTTTCTTTGACTATCTGAAATAAAATCATCATTACACCATGCCTGTGGAATTTAATGTGATGGTTTAATTTTAATAAAAGTTTCTAGATTTTAAATTCTATTCATATGTAAGGTACAAATCCTTCCTCAACATAATCATCAATAACATGTCATTCATGATACACCCAATATACCTTACATATAGTGAACATACAGATTCATAGTTTTGGTCATTACATCTAAGTGAATGAGTCATAACATGCGTTAATAATAATATTAATGTGTTAGGATCATTGGACACACTAACATACACGAATATCCAATGACACATAAACATGAAGAATTCCTACTGGTGGGTCTATTCTCGTAAACTCCCATAATGAAGATTACCAAGTTTGAACTTCATAAGTTTAAGTCTCATATGCTTATGATTACTCGCACCTGATAGTCAAATTCTATGATCCCCATAATAGAATGTTATCCAATCATAGAAATAGGTTAGAAAATATCTTCATGGAATTTCAAGGTTCTCATCATAGTGGAGAACTATTATGCCATTTTTAATGCGACGGATACTATAAGACATTATTACATTAAAGTCATGTTGAACAATAAACAAAATGTAATAATATGTTTTAATTAATATTCACTTATTTTAATATACATGTAATACAAAGTACAAACAGTTGGTTCTATAAAACCAACTCCAATAGAACCCTACTTGGACTAGATCCAACTACCAATGGCTTTCAGTTTTTTAGACATCACATGATCATCATGTTTCTACTAAGTTAAGGATTCGGTCAAGAGGTCTACCATGTTGTCTTCTATAGAGACTCAGGGCATTTAAACTTCACCTCTTTATGGAAAATCCCTCAAGATATGATACTAACTAATTATTTTCTTTGTCCACTGATGTTACCTTGGATCCTTGGAAATATCCACCGTAGTAGAATTATCATAATAAAGTGTGATAGGGTCTTTACTGTTATGAATCACATCAAACTCTCAAATAAATTTTTGTATCCAAACTAATTCATTAGATACTTCAGAAGCAACAATATAATCTAACTCAATTATAGAAGATATGAACATGAATTTATTTGAGATTTTCTAGCCCATAACATCTCCATTGAGATTGAATACTTAACTCGACTGCAATTTTAGATCATATTGATCTGATTAGAAACTAGCATCTATATATCCTATGATGGCTAGTTCCTAATTTCCTTCATAGACTAGGAACATATCCCTAGTTTTCCTCAAATACTTAAGGATAATATTGACTTCCATCCAATTGTGGTCACCTGGGTCATCCTGATATCTTCCTAACACACTTAAGGTGTAGGTGACATCTAACCTGGTACATAGCATAACATACATGACTAACCCAATTGCCAACATGTATGGAATCATTTACATCCTTCATATATACTTATGTGTTTGAGGACATGTTTTCTTAGAAATATTAATTCCATGTGAAATTAAAAACAATACCCTCTTGGATTGTTCTATACTGAATCTCTTTAGTATCTTGTTAATATATGTACTTTGACATAGACTATGAAGTTTCTTGAATATATCATGATATATATTGATCTCAAGAATATATGTTACTTCACCTAAGTCCTTTATATATAATAATGTGTTAATATAATATTTAATATATTTTAATACTGGTTTTTTTAATGATTAGTATGTCATCAACATAAACTGTTAAGAAAATGGCCACACTCCCACTAAATCGTTTATAGATACAAGGCTCAAATTTTTATTTATGAAACCAAATTCTTATATATATTCATAAAACCAAATGTTCCAAGACTTGGATGATTTATTTAATCAATAAATTGATCTCTATAATTTAAAAACCTTGTTGGCATCCTTTGGTGTCACAAATTCTTCTGGTTGTGTCATATAGATATCTTCTTGAAGGTTCCTGTTAAGGAAGGATTTTTTTAAATCAATTTTTCAAATCTCATAATCATGGTAAGATTCCATGAAAATTAAATTCAAATGGATTTAACCATAGAAACTATTGAAAAGTTTTCGTCATAGTTTATGTCATGATGTTGTTTGAACCCTTTTTCCACCATCGGTTCCATATAAGTACTAATTTTTCCATCCATGTTCGGTTTCTTCTTGAATACCCATTTACAACCAATGGGATTTACATCCACTATAGGATCTACCAAAATCAAAAAAAAAATATACATGGAAACTACTTCATAATATTTAGCTTCTTACCACTTAGAAACATGTGTTCCACTTATTATTTCCTTATAGGTTGCATGATCATTCTTATCAACTAATAATGAAACACCATCCTCAATTAATTGAAAAACATATCTTTAGAGTTCTCTATCCCCTCCTATACTCCTACACAATACTTGTATTTCTAGAAATTTCTATTTTATAGGGATTTATAGAATTAGTTCATGTTCCAACTCATATTTATATTGATCCATGACTTCATAAAAGTCTATCTTTCTCCCACTATCAATTTTAGATATGTTCTCCCTCTTAAGGAATATGGTGTGTCTTTCCATAATTACCTTTTTTCTGAGGGTTTGTATAAGTAATATCCCCTTATTTTCTTAGGGTATCCTATAAAGGTACACATTGTTCCTAGAGGTGAAAGTTTGTTACTTGAATATGTCTTAATAAATGATTTGTAACCCCACACATGTAAATTTTACTAAATGTATTTCCTTCCACACCAATTTTCACATGGAATATTGTTTTTCACTTTAGTTATAACTTAGTTTAGTATATGTGTTTTTTTGGTAACGCATATCCCTAAAAGGATAATAGAATACTTATATGACTCATCGTTGATGTCACTATATCTAACAAGGTGTGGTTCCGTACACTATTCCATTAAGTTGTATAAGGAGGAGTGAGTTGGGATAGAATCTTAAAATCTCATAAATAGTCAATGAATTTTTTTTAAGATATTCTACACCATGATCTGAGTATAGTTTCTTAGTATTCTTTCCAAGTGGGTTCTCAATTTTATTCTTTTATTATTTGAATTTATCAAAATAATCTGACTTATACCTCATTAATTAGATATATTGATATATATTAGAATTGTCAGTAAAAGTTATAAAGTTTGAGTACCCACCCCTTCATTCAACAAGGAATGCTCCACACACATCAGTATGAAGTAATTCAAGAATTCCTAAAGACCTTTCATCTTTTCCACTAAATGGGGATTTAGTCATTTTCCCTTGTAAACATGTTTGATGTGCACTAAGTAGTTTGAGTTTAAATGAATATAAATATCCATCTTGGTGTAATTTGGTCAAATGAATTTTTTTTTTCATGACCTAGCTAGTGATGCCATAGTTGGGTGTGGTATGTGTCATATGAACTAGTTTCGCTACCAATTTCCATTAATTGGTTCACATAGTCTAACACATAAATAACATTATTTGAATATTCATTACCATAAAAAAAATTCAATTTTAAAAGAAGAAAAATTTATTTCCAAATTTAAAATAAATGAATTTTTATCAAGTCTAGATACAAATATAATGTTTTGGTGACTAAAGGAATATAATAATAATATTATAAAACCAATATCATTATTATCAGAAATGTGAGGTTGTAGTCCCTAATAGCCACAACAGAAAGTATGGCTCTATTGACTACTCATAGATCTACCCCACCCTGGGAAATCTTTTGGAATCTAATTGGTTCCTATATTTGAATACATATGTGAGCTCTATATAATTTATCTGATACCCAATTTGTAGAAATAGACAAATTTCACTCGATAATAAATTATCTTAAATATTTTCCTTGCTTATTTTATTGGGTGTGGTTTTTCTTTTAGTGGCCCTTCTTTCTATATGTGAAATAGATGGCATCTTGTTCCCTTGGTCTTCCCTCGACCCTTCTCTTCTTGGAAGGTAATTTTGAAGAAGCTTTAGACTTAGAGCTCTCCACATGGCCTTTCATTTTATTTACCATAAGAACAAAAGGATTTTCATACCTCATATCCTTATCAACTTGGTGAAGTGGTAGAATAATATATGGGAGATACTTCTCATTTTTTTCATACTAAAATTGAAAACAATAATGGAGAATCTCTAAGGGAGTGATGAAAGAATAAGATCAGTGTGTAGTTATTCATGTATCTTAAACCCTAGAACCTCTAGGAACTAAATATATCCAATGATTTTGACTACATGAGGCCCAAATAGTGAACCTTATCTATATTTACACTAAAATAATGTCTTGGATATCTCAAACTATTCTTGTCTTTCTCTATCTTGATAAAGACCACGTATATAATGGAGCATGAAATAAGAATCCATGTCTTCATATGAACTCATAATTTTATTATATATGGATGAAATAATTAAACACTAAACATAAACTACATTCCTCAGGTGTTTATCATATATAGAAAACACCTCATCACTTTCCTCTTTTTCAAGTGGATCGGGAATTAATGATTCTAGCATGTAATACTTCCATTAATGGTGCAATGCTACTCACATGACTCTAAACCATTACTGGAAGTTATTTCTAGTTATGAGATGGTATTTATATATAATTTATCATAATAATAATGTGATTGATGATATTTTCATTTTTAAACTATATTAAAAGAGCATATTATTAGTACTTTATCTGATTATAAATTATGTGAGACATAATAATAATTTTAAATTTTATCTAGTCTCTTACTATTTTATCAAGTCCCAAAATCATTTACCATTGGAAATGGAATGTATAGTTGCTCTAAAATTCTATTGGAAATGATTTATATACCCATTCTTATAACTAAAGAAAGGGTTTGGTCATTTACTCAAATGTATTTAGGTAGACAGGTCTTTTCCATCTACGATTTTACAGCTTCTTGATCTATTGAGTGGACTCCCCAATCCAGAAACCATTGCCCGAGTTTCATAAACACTTTACTTAAAGTTATATCAAGTCAATAAAGGGATACTCTAATTTAAATATAATGGTTAACTCAACACAAAACCTTTCATAAGATCTCCCTGATAAAAGTAAGTGTCCGAACAAGGTTTGGTCAAACACTTAGTTTCATGGTTTCATTCCCAATCAAGTAATGGAAGGATTATTCTAGCTTATCATTAGGTTGAGGGATTTCATTTATTATGCATAAATATTTCTTATTTTACCCTTTAAATGTCCTGTTAATATGAAGTGGATTTTACTTTAGGGATTAACTATGTTTTGATAAAACATTTATGCACAACTCATTTATTTATGTGATAGTGGTCGTGAATCTATAAAATAAACCATGCATAGATAGAAATAAAATAAATAAATAAATAAATAAATGGCATGATCATGATATTATCTAATGGTTGATTTATTAAGTGGGAAATAAATCAACTGATGACCCTCAAGGAAAAACTCCTTGTTCTAGTATTCGTATGAGTTACAGTATTCCACTTGTCCACCTATGTATCAGTCATGTTAGTTTTGACTTGGTTCTATCTTGAACTGCATTCATCTCGGATCTACATTAAAATGACTCCATGTACCTTTTGAATTCTCATTTTATTACATATTTTTTATAAATCACACGTAGGTGAGGGTATCCAAAGGATTAGTTAAAGGGAATTGCAGAAAATAACATTGGATACGTAGGTCATATATAATAAATGAAGAAGGGATAACACACAATCCACCATATTTAATTTAATAATAAAAAATAAAAAACCATGTAATAAATTAAACTAAATAAAACCAACAAATACATAGGTCTGGTCAAAACTCATGATCGGTCATACACATGCAATGACTTCACATTTAAAATATCTAGCTAACATTCATTTCAATTCATTCTTCAATAAGATAAAATGCACACAAATTAAACCAAATAATTATCATATTAATAAATTTATTGATTTTATCTTATTCCATCCAATATTCTTAGATATTAACATTCACTATGATTTTAAATAAAATAAATTATTTTATTTTATTTAGAATTCAATAATAATTTTACACAGTTTTATACTTAGAATCAACTCTTTAGGTACTTATCTAAAATACTTAGGATGGTTCTAATTGTATATAATTCACTCATACAATATACCATCTACATGGAATTTGTGTAATTTCATGAAATGTACTACCAATTTAAGTCCACATAGAACATATAAATATTACATTACTTATATAATTTAAATTTTTGTGTCTTTGGAATGCAATGATCATACATTATATGTTTTTTTGAATATTATATGTAATTAATTAAGCATATAATATAATTTAACACCTAACGACTGATGTGTTCATTCAATTTAATGACACACGGAACTCGAGTCGATGGGTATTAATAGATTAATTAATTAAATTTAATATTTCTATATAAATTGGTAAAGTACATGACATGTGCATGCCAGCCAAATGGCATGTACTTTTCTTCACTATTTATCTTCAGTAAACACTTAGATACTTTGCATAAACTTCTTGAGGATATTTATGAAGTACACAATGTGTAGAAAGGATACAAAACATGTATGTCAAGTTATATGGCTACCATCATACACGTGTCACTTATTAAATACACACGATGTATTAATTACATGAAACATCTTGACCTCATGTTTTCCATCCTGAAAACACTTAGATTACATGATGTGTAGGATATATACATGGTGTGTATTCTGGAAAATTTTTGTGTCGCCCTATCTTGGTCAACATGTAGATCATTAAATGCATGTGGCATATGTTCATTACATAGTGGCCCGAAGTCCATTCGGGTGTCCTGGTGTAATGAACAAGGATACACGATTTGTGAAAAAGGAGTACACACTATGTAATCCTATATTATTCATCCATAGTTCTTTACACCTTCTAATGGGTTCATCAATTGTAATATTTGTTAATTATTAACTAATCTTGGTTGCGTAATAGAGAAACAAAGAGGGGGTAGGAGAGATCTCAATGATTAGATAAAGAATAAATATAACTTGAAATGAAATTTAGCATTTAAATGTTTAATATTAAATAATAAAATAACTAATTATAAATTTGAATGTGACTGCTCTGATACAACTTGTTAGTTCGAAGTGTAGTGGAAGGGCCTACCAGGACCAATCCTAACTCAACAATTATCAGATTCGATGGATCATTCACATATTGTACAAGAAGTAACCATTATGAACAATAACTTTTTTCCAAATAATATTGAAAAAGGTCATCAAAACCAAGAGAATATCTTTTTCATGTTAAATTTATAATTAATTTAAATAAAATGGAAGAAATATTAATTCAATATTGAGATATTTCTTTGATGAGGATGTTGATATTCTAAAATAATTTTCATTCAATTGTAATTTCTCTTGTAGGATCCAAATTTAGAATCTGTATAGTGATAATCCACACATGCTCCAATGATCTTCGAACAATGCTTATGGATTTTTGAGTGCTATCATAGTGAATCGATCTTCTTGAAATGTTCGTCTTGATCATTACGATGATTCCTTGAGGAAAGAATAGTCATCCTTGAAATATCATTCTTGAGATAGAGGAGGAAGGTGAATCTCTAGAGAATTATTCAATATTGAGAGATAGATCTATATTTCAGTGTTCAAAACAATTCTCTATGTCGATCAAACTCTACACAATAGACAAAATTTTCTATTTATAGAGATATATTTGGTGTTAAACTATTATTTAATTACTAAACAAACCTTAAATAATATATTAAACCTTATATTACCTTATGATATGTAATATTATTATTATTATTATTATTATTATTATTATTTCATGGTGTTTGATAACTAGCATAATGATAAATATTATTTTACTATCTTACAAATTAATATTTATTATCAGACATGATCTTGGTTAGCTAATCCTCCTCAGTATTTATAAAATAAATGAATAAATATTTATTCATTCAATAAATAAGAAAATATTATAAATTTTTGTAATTAAATTAATTACCTTCTAAATAAATATTTATTTAATTTATATGATCAATAAATCTAGAATAAAATTATTCCTTGTTCTTGAGAATAATATATATTCCAAAGAATTAAATTCAATTAGAATTTAATTGAGATTAATGGAAACACTTAGTATGTGAACCTCTAGGATTCTTTCTCATAGGAATTAATAGGGTTTACCGAAAGTCCAATATTACTATATAGAAATGAGTCAAGTCACCCAAGATAAAGAATATAATGTCACAACTTTGACAACCACATATGAGTACTCACTATGTAATATAATCTCTTTATCATAGTATCTCATCAAGTAGGTTTCTCACATGTGTCATCAACCTATATGAGTGATATATATTTCTTTGACTATATGAAATAAACTCATCATTACACCATGTCCATGGAATTTAATATGATGGTTCTATTTCAATCAAAGGTCCAAGATATCAAATTCCATTAATATTGAAGTTATAAATCCTTCCTATATTAATTTATTAATAATATGTCATTTTTGATGCACCCAACGTACCCTAATTCTCACTAACATATAGTGTTATGGTTTTGGTCAATAAATCTATATGTGAAATTCAATACATTCATTAATAATAATCTTAAATTCTAAGGACCATTACACACACTTTTAGATAAGAATATTTGATGATACATAAACATTCAGAATTCCTACTATCTGGTATATTCTCACAATCTCTCATCTTGGATATTAACAAGTATGAACTTCATGAGATGAAGTCTCATATGCATATGGGTACTTGCTCTTGACAGTAAACATACTATGATCCCCATCATAGAATATTATCAAACTGTAGAAATAATTTTAATAATATAGTCATGACATTTCAAGGTTCTCATCATAGTAGGGAATTGTTAGAACCCTTTCAGTACAAAAAATACTCTATAAAATTATTACATTATAGTCATACAGAACAATGAAAAGAATGTAATAATATGTTTTAATTAATATTCACTTATTTTAATATACATGTAATCAAAAGTAAAAATAGTTGGTTCTATAACACCAACTCTGAAAATGATAATAGACCTTTATTAGTAATTATGTATGTTTATGTGTCATCGGATATTCATGTTTGTGGGCATGTGTAATGGTAATTATACTTTAGGATTATTTTTAATGCATGTCATGACTCATGAACTTTTATGTATTATTGTAAACCATGATGAGATAGTTCACATAGTTAGAGTTTGGATTAGTGTTAAGCACCTCTTAATTCTACATGAAAAATGGGGGTTCAAAACCCATTGGACGCAGGTACTGTAGTAGTACTATAGTAGATTGTAGAAGCGGTAGGGTGCTGTAGTAGCGGCGGGTACTGCGTGGCACTGTAGCAGCGTGGGTACTGTAGTAGTAATATTCACAAAATGGGCCTTGGGCCAAAAAAATTGGCCTACGGTCCATGTAAAGGACTAAATGCCCATTGGGCCTTTAGGCTATGTAATTGGTCTCCCTCTACCCAGTTAAAGAGGTCTTTGCTTTTCTTTAATAATAAATGAGGCTTTGGCCCCAAAATTTTAAAAAAAATGATGAGATATTTCATGACTATTGTAACACCCCAAAATTCTAAAGTACATCGTTGTATTCAATAATTTTTATGACATGCAACACTAAGTGTAAAAGGGGAATATATTAACCTGATACTTTACAATATATTTACTATATTAAATAAATATAATACATTCTATAGATTATAATGCATGGAACACTAATTTAGATTTCATCATATGCAGGATCGACCTTCCTTGATAGCTTGTGTTACACACAAGAGAGACTTTCCTTGATATCTTACATTACACGCAAGACTGAGTTTCACCAAATAACAATGTATTATTAAAATGTTATTATTTAATATGATATGATATAACTTAGTCGTTATGTTAGTGGTTATGAATATTATTAACCAACTTATGAAAATTTATGATTTATATAAATATAAAATGAATTAATTGGATATCAATTAATGAGAAATGAAAATAATAACCAATTGGATATAAAAAGAAATATTTTTATTTTTATGTTTCCAAAGGAGTTTTTTCTTAATAAACATAATTAATTATAATTAGTTAATGAATTTAATGATATATATATATATATATATATATATATTATTCAATAAAATATTTTTTATATTTATCTATTATTTTTTATAGGAATAAGAAAAGAATAAACCCAATTTAACACATAAAACGTATATTTTTATAAAGGAAATTTTACCACCTTTTAATGAGGAACTCATTTTAAATCTAAATTTTGACACCTTAATTGTTTTAATATGTCAAATTGAACTTAATATTTTAAATATAAACATAAAAATTAGTTTATGGTGAATTTTTTATATTTTTCAAAAGTATGTCATTTTTTAATGAATAGTAAAAATACTGAATTTTAGTTCAAAACTACTTTTTCATATAACTTATTTATAAGGTTAAATTATAATTTTAATTGGTTTTAAAGTTTAATTAGATAATATTTTTATAAAATAATACAATATATTTCTTTTTAATCAATTTAACTTTTAAATTGATTATAAAAACAAAGCAAATATTCGGATGTTTTTACTTTAAAAACCCGCATTGTCTCCCTGCCTACGATATTAAATTTAAATCATTTTCTGACACTTATATGATTGGAATTTGGAAAAATGGATTTAATACTTGTAATAATAATAATATATAATTTCTAATAAGGCCAAATTTGTTTTTAACCAAAAAAATTTTAATGAAAGTGATTAAAATTAATTACAATGATTAAGGTAAAATTAATCTTAATAAGGGGATAAACCTTAATCTTAAGGGCCCAAATGACATGTAAAATTGTACAAGATCCATTTAATGGAAATATTTGGACCCTATCCTCCATTTTATCTATTTTTTCCACTATTTTTTCCACTTTTAATGTAAAAAATGTGTATGGAATTCCTTTGTCAAAATATTACAAGAGTGTCACTCCTCCTCCACTATAAAAAGGTCTCCCACTTCCTCACACCTCTCAATCCACTTTGGATCGACCAATATCTGCCAAAATAGATCCTAAAAATCCATATCCTAATCCTAGAATCCTCTCCTTGGTAATAAATCTATCCAAGGAATCATTTTGATACAAACCAAAAGAAGTTACCCGATTAAGAGGTGACATCTTTCCTTAAGCTATTTAGTTTTATTTTCATTCTCCAACTCCTAAACTATTCTTATTATATGACTATATAACAAAATAAGTATCCTAAATATACTATGATGTTTTTATTCTAAGTTTTTGACCTAAACTTACACACACTTCCATCTAATTGGAAACAAAAATATTGTTTCTCTGTACAGCAAACTGATGCCTCATGAAACGATGATTGTTCATTTTTCCTTTACCACCTCTCATGGTGGCCATTATGATGTAAAATCTATTTATATATTTTATATATGATATTTATTATGTATTTATGTGTCTATAATTCTTTTATAACACATAACCTTATACTTTCAATTTTTATAAATACAATAACATCGTTTGTGGAAGTGTGGATTACTGCCTCCTCAAAGCGATGTGATTTGTTCACACTCTACATGGAAAGTATAAGAAATAGTTTTAATTAAAAATATGCGACATAAGAAATATAGATATTAAATTCATTAAATAACTTCCTTTCTAGAAATATAATATATATATCATTTTCATTATTACTTTTTCACACACACTTAAAAAGTGATAACATCGTTCGTGGACGTGTGGACTACCACCTCCTCGAAACAATGTGATTATTTTTATATCATAATAATTATATATTTAAGTATATATGATTAAATAATATGGTATTTATGATATAATGATCATTCTGGATATATATTATTCTACTTACTTTCTTTTTATAACAATCATTGAAAAATGAGAACGTTACTTATGCGTACGTATGGCCTACCGTTTTTATGATTGTAACATTGGTTCATTTTTCATAAAAATATTTAATGATTGATTTTAAAAGTATAATTTATATATAAATATGATAATTATTTCATTATTATTATTCTGTATATGTTATATAATTATCAATTTGACCATAGTTGAACTACCAAAGTTGTTTTTGACACATAAACCTAATTTGATCAAAACGACCGACGTAAACATAATTGTTTAAGTAGTTGTATAAAACACAGTAATAAGTGAAATAAAAGTAATGATAAACATTAAAAAGGTTCTCAATCAATTAAATAATTAACATAAGTTTGTTATTCATGAATATAAAGACACATGAGACAAATTAGACGCAAGGTAAGGGGTTTTCATCCCACTTTTTACTTTTGTGAGATAAATATCATGTTCACCACTTACTTATTTTGTGTGGTGTATCTACTAAAAAATTTTATATATTATATCATGAAATAATTTATCTTCATGTTATTTAAAACTTTCATTTAATATTATTCCTTCGTGAGGTTTATGATTTAAAATGTTTCAAAGTGCTATGAGACACTTTGGAATGTTTAAAGATTATTTTTCTCAATAAAAAATTTAATAATATTTCAATAGTATTTCCATTCAAGGAAATTATATAAAAATTATTCAATAAAACCTTTCATTTTCTCTCCTCTGGTTATTCATGACCATTTTTCAAGTATTATTACCATTTTTTTACTATTTGGTGCTCAAAATGTTTTAGAAAATATTTTCCAAAAAAACCGACTTTATTTCTATCTTTAGTCAGAGAACCTGTTTTCTTCTAAAAACCATATTTTATTAAAATATTTTCAATTTTTTTAAATGATTTGGTAAATTCATTTTTACCCTTTTTTATTTTACCAGCGTTTTCAATGGAATCTTCTTATCACTTTCTGAACAATTCATTTTTATAACCTTTTTACTATGAAAAAGGAATGTTCTTTTTACCTTGTGTGACATTTATATATTTACCCACTATCATTCCATAGAAATTTCCTTTTCATGTTTAAAAGTTTAATTTTTTAAGAAAATTTATTTAAAATTTATTTTCAAAGAAAATTTTTTCCAAAACAAAAGAATATTTTTCTTCTAGAATGTTTTTAAAAGATCTTTTTATAATATTTCCATTCATCAATAACAAGAACCCTTTATTTTACTCCACTTGGGTTATTTTGTATCGATATCATCCTTAATATTCCTTTTGGTGGTTTATGATTGATTTGGTCAAGAATAGTATTCACATCCACTTCCTTGATTCCTTTTTTCCCTTGAAATGTTCAATTTCCTATGATTATTGAACATTGAATTCCCCTTATTTTAATATATCATTTATCATGGATATGTTCATTTCCTAAACTATATATCATTTTTTATACAGTTTTAACTTTGAATTTTATTTGATTATTTGGGTAAATATTGATAAATTCATATCTCTTACTCCATACTGATATTTGATAAGACGCATTGTTAAATAGATTATTTGATATATGAGTAATGTTTTAGACTGGTACAACATGGGTGGGGCCCGGTTATAGATAGCCCCTCAATGCATAGGTAGTCTCATGGGACAATTCATTTATCTATTCACCTTAGATGGGTTTTTACCCTATATGTTTTAAACCATCTTGTGAAAGGTCTTGACGGTAAAGGTACCATATACCTAAGAAACGTGGTTTCCAATAATCAAGAATTTCCCTCATTTAGTTTTAGTTATTATTCATCCATGAGATTTTGCGTCGACATATCTATGGATAAATTTTATTTTCAGTTATTTAGATGGCATGTGTTTCAGTTTCTTACATTTCCATATTTATTTTTCCTTATCTAGTTATTTGAATAGAATGTGTTTCCAATTATTACCTTGCCATATTTTTTATGCACTTTCATTCTATTTATTGATTACATGGCATGTGTGTTCAGTTATTTACCTTTCCATATTGACTATTCTCATTGATTCATTATTTCTTCTGCTATATTTTTTCCTTACTGAGCATTTGAGATCACCCTTATTATGTTTCTCTCCCCATAAATCCAAAAAGCATACTATGAAAGATATGCATGGATTTGCTAGATGGATTAGAGTTATCCTTGAAATTATTTATTTAGAAAGAAGAAGAAATTATGTGGTAATTAGTCTATTTATTTGTAATACAAGACTCATTTATGTATCTAGTTAACCAAGATTACTAAACTCTTTAGTCCTTTGAGATTTAATTCCTTGTAATCATTCCAATGTAATTGATAGCAGACATCGGCTCCTGGAATTCTGGGGTTGGGTCGCCACAACTATCACGACCCCCTCCCCCTGAAGGCAACCCTCCTAGGCCGTAAATTAGAGAATACATAATGATGCATGAATCCTATCTCTAATAAGTAATGGGTTAGCGACTAACACTAACGGTATAATGTACACACATATAGGCAGCATTATTATATGAGATTTGAAAAGTAAGAGATAATATGAGAACAACCACCAAACAAATCCTACTCATAATAAAAGAATATAGAATCCCAATACATGATATGAATGTAATTAAATACAACTAAAACAACTAAAAACAGTAAAACAAATCATCATTAGTGACCTCGAATCTCCAATAGCTCCTGAACAACTCCTTGAACTAGTAATCTCTAGCTTGATCACCAAACAAGTCATAATAACCTAAAAAATAGTTTATATATTGAAAGGGTGAGGATAAAATGTATACTCAATAATATCCTCACTACACCCTCTCATATATAATGTGAAAAAATAATACTAAATCCCACCGAGTAAACAAATGAAACTAACTTGACACCTAAACAGTTTTACTATTAATTTCCCATCCTCAGACCATGGTTATCTATCATTAAGTATCATATACAATAGATTATATAACATAATAACAAAATAGGTTACCCTACAACCACTTCCCCACTGGTTTTCCAATCCACCCCAATGTCGCATTTCCTAAGCCATCTCTCTCTAAAAGTAATCTATTCAGAATACACTTCGGCTAAAGTAAGCCATCCAAAAAAACCTAGGCTAAATTAGTGTATCATGAACCCAGTTCATTTCATCATCCCATCATCCCATCCACATCTCCAAATAGTAACCAAGTAGTTTATAGGATCCATCATAGCCCGTATATCACGTATTATACCTCAATCCATCAAATCTCATACACAACATACCAATAATAACTAGTAGGATACTATATCTGAATATGTGTGTGTATGTGTGTGTGAAATAACCACAAGCCATTAAAAACCTCTATAAACATATATGGGGAAAGATAACCACCATTCATACTGGTATATAATTTATTAGGAGAAGATATTGGGGTTAAATGGTGTAGTCGACCATATGTTCCTCACCAACCTAGGGGTTGGAGATAATACCCTCTTAGAGTTCATTGGATTTTAGTAACCCTACTAACATGGGTAGGGTAGCATGTGAAATCACAAAACATACTTGATATATATAAATATCACAACCACTCTATGGTTAACTACCCATCCTTAGAATCCTCTATCGCTAACGTCGCACAGGACTCTCAACTGCCACTGTTAAGGACAATGTATCAAAAAGCATAGAATCATCAAGCTTATCATTAATTAATTAATTATCCATTAATTAATTGTTACCATTATCATTTCCAAGATTAATTTTTTAATCTTCTAATCCAATTTATAATATCATTATTAATTATTTGTTTGTATTCTCAAGTATGCCATCAACAAAAGAAAGAATCAAGAACTAACACCATTTTTTCATTAATTCATTTATCATTCCATAAAATTTTAGGTACTATAAGACTCATACCAAGTTACCTCATAAAATATTCCATCATAGTGAATGGTATCAAAATACTTCCCAAAGTAAAAAATATGATTATATAAATAATCACCAGCCTTCATCCATTAAACAACCATATTCATTATTAAGCAAGCATCCCATCTTTCATCACAACAAAAATGGGAAGGCCTAGCTTTAACTTTTTCTATCAATCCAAGTTCCATCCTCAACACCACTTTCCATAATGACACATATGGAATCCCATTCCAACATCATCATTAAAACTGGCACCCCATGCCACCATCACAACCTTGGGAATCCTTGCTCATATCATTACCACAATTGGAACCACGTGCCAACATCACAGCCTCTAGGATCCCCACCGATAATTACTAATTGTACAAGGTTATCAATTAATCACATTAAGGATCTAAATCCATAGAGCATAAATATAAAAGGTAATAAATAGAGTCAATAAGGTATTTTGGCCTTAGAAACAAGGCATATGTCCTTTACATGCAAATGATCTTGCTCAAACTCAAACATTTATCTTTATCAAACAACTGGTTATTTACTATCTTGGATTAACTAATTCATTTAACATAGGTTACAGTCATGGGTAACCTATGCCATCAACTATCAAAATCTAAGAATTATTTGAATATGCTTTCAATAATAACCCACTATTTCATTAAACTTTAAAGAATAACATTTCATTTGACATGCCTCCTTCATTATAATAGAGAATTACTATCTTTAAGTTGTTATTTATTATCCAATCACATCAAGCATGCTTAACAACCATGTCGACAGATTGCACACTCTCTATTAAAACTCATAGGTGAAAAAATATAAATCAAAAAACATGTGATCACACATCCCAAATATTTCAAACAATAATATAAATATTCCCATATGCGATGATACTTATGATTCCAGAATTTAATTAAATTCTAACATGTGATAATCATCTCTAGGCATGAATAAAGTTCTACTCATATAATATTATTATTTATCAAAATAATAATAAGAAAATCACATGAAAAATTCTTTGATCCAAATTATTTTATGCAGAATTATTGAATAATTCTCATCAATATTATTTAACATTTTAAACACTATGACATGTTATCGTTTAGGTTTTATCGACTATTAATCAGACAAGGACATGAAATTATCCCTTCCTCTCCCTTGGGTAATTTCCAAAATAATTATTATTATTCTACAACATGCAATTATTTATTTCCTTTCCTTCTGATGTTCTTACATATTATCAAAATTATTATCTACTACATGTAAATGATCATTTTTAAATATGAAGAGTAATCAATTTCTATTTCCTAAATAAACTCTATATTATAAAAAATTATCAAAACATGTAATATTACTTTTACATCAATAAACAATAATTATTATAACATGCGATGATAGTTTTAAATATATAATAATTCTTCCACAACATGCAATAATATTTTAAATAAAAATAATTATATGTAACATTAAATATGAATCTTTATCACATGGATATTTCAAAATAATTTCAGTGTGATATAATTATCTCTTTTCTTATAAATTATATATAATACTTTATCAAAAATTTCACCACATTCATTTCATCTTCAACCTTTTTAAATTCATATTATCATACAAAATTTTCATTATGTGATTATTTCCTTGATTATTACCTAATTAAGGTTCATCCCAACCATTTAAACAAAGAATCCAAAGCACTTTAATTCAACACTTTCACGATATAAAAATAAGGATAAGTTATAGATCCCCGACCTGGTGGTTTTATATTACAAATATCTATACCCAAAAAAGAGTTGAGAGGAAAATGATGGAAGCCCAGAAAACACAGTAAAAGCATCGGATGAATATAAATAATACTAGAAAATCTCAAAAGGTTGGTTTTGGATTACCTAATCTCAAGAGAAATGAATAGGGACTCCATCGGGGGGCTTGTTTTTTTAATATTGACATATATCGCTCTATGTATAATTTAAAAACATCATTAAACTTCCCATATTTTATTCATA
Source organism: Viscum album (assembly GCA_963277665.1). NCBI lineage: Eukaryota > Viridiplantae > Streptophyta > Magnoliopsida > Santalales > Viscaceae > Viscum > Viscum album. The sequence goes on along the minus strand of OY728159.1, from coordinate 970,813,289 downwards.
TTTAACTCAAAACGTGGTTGTGAAAACTTTAAAACCTTCAAAAAATTAGGTATAATTTTAAAAGAGTCAAATAATTTAATTACATGATTTTAGACTTTAAAAATAGTTAAAAAGGAGGTCATGTGGTTTTAAAATCAAAAGGAGGAAGAAAATATGAAAACTGGGTAAAATAGATACTCATATATGATGCATAAGGGTAATAGGGTTTTGACCTTACGTAAATTTTTACCCTTATGCAATAATGGGAAATGTGGGATGAACTTTATGTAGGTCTTATGTTACCCTTATATAGATTTAAGAAATTATATGGAAACCTTACATAGTTAAAACTTTACCTTTACACGAGTAGTGGGTACCCTTATACAAGTATTGAAAAATCCAAGCTACCCTTACGTGAGCAGAGTAGGACCTTTATGCATTTCATAGAAAAATACACTTACCCTTATATACTGTAGCACACAAGTTTCAGGTAATTTTCCCTTTATTTATGTATTTTAAGTATATAAAATTATTGGGTTAAGTTTCAAGAGGTTTAGAGGATATTTGAAATGTTTTTTATGATTTTATGGAGGTCCGTGATTTGAGTACCATTAGTAGAAACTATGAAACACCTCCAGAAAACTATGAAAGGGAAAACATAGGTCACCGGGTAGGTTTACGGTTGGTGCATAGTTTTGCCAAACTGTGCAGATACCCAGGAGAAACCGTGCAATGATGGATAGAGGTAAATAGCATGGTTGGTTCACAGTTTGTCTAAACATACAATACAACCATGTGAGGGGTGGATTAATGTAGTAGCACCCGCATGGTTGGAGCACGGTTTCATGGAATAATTTTAATAGTTTTTTTAAGAAAATACTTTCAATATATTTTCAAAATAACTTTTAAAATAAATATAAGTTTCATGGAAGAATTTCAATTTTTTATTTAAGAAAACTTGTTTTCATAAAATAAATTTTGTCAAGAGGGTCTCACTAAATATCAATATATAGTGTGGAGAAAACTTCCAAGGATAACTTACTCAAAGTAAAATTTCTTTTTCCAAAAACATTTTATATTTAACTTGAGTTGTGTGATAAATCATGTACTTAGAAAAGTTACATGCTTTCATAAAATACTTTTTATCCAAATAAAATTTCATTGCCATGTTCTTTAGAAAGTTAATATTAATACACATATTTTCCAAAACATGGAAAAATAAAATTTAACATATGAAATGAATTACAAAAAAAGAATGATGTTTAAACTACCCACGTTATTTGACTTTAAAATTCTTTCAAGTTTGATAACAAAACTTTATTTACAAGGAGCGCAACCATAAAAAATCTAAAAAGGATACAATGTCTCATTTTTCATTTACCACAGGTGAATTCCATTACTTTCCAAAGTTTTAAATCAATGTCACATAACATTTCTCAATAATCAGATTCCCCAATATCATTAGGGCTATCATAATCATACAAATCAAAGGAACCCATCTATTATACCATGATATTATCCTCTTTAGGTGGCACTGACTCACCTGTACAATTTTAAAATGTGTCATAATATAATGTGTCATTATATATAAAGTTTCCCCTCTATTCATATACTTAATATCATAACATATGAAAACAATATGATATAAATTCCTTATGAGGACATAATCACACTGGTCCATGACCATATCTTAAACAAGGCCACATCCATAGCCCACACTACTAGAAAGATGATCTTTCCCAACACATCTATACCAACGGTTTGTAAAAACCGTTGGTATAGCTACCCTTTCCCAACGGTTCACCTAAACCGTTGGGAAATGGTGTGTTTTGAGCCTCTTTCCCAACGGTTCACCAAAACCGTTGGGAAAGAGTGACCTTTCCCAATGGTTTTGGTGAACCGTTGGGAAAGGGTGTGGGAATTGAGCCTCTTTCCCAACGGTTTTGGTGAACCGTTGGGAAAGAGTGACCTTTCCCAACGGTTCACCAAAACCGTTGGGAAAGGTCACCGACAAATTCAACCTTCGGCCTAAATGAATTCAACCCACTCTAACCTTTCCCAACGATTTTGAAAACCGTTGGGAAAGGGCTATCCCAAAGGTTCTCAAAACCGTTGGGAAAAACCACCCACAAATTAAAGGGCTATCCCAACGGTTTTCAAAACCGTTGGGATAGGTTCTTTAATTTTTCCCAGATCTACTAACCGAGAACATTATATAAATCAAAATTTTAAATAATTATGATAATACTTATATATATTTATGAAATTATGTTTACAAAAGTGATGTTAGCTTAGTGGTTAAGTCGTTCGATTATAAACGAGGGGTCATGGGATCAAATCCAAGCGGATGTTTTATTTTTGGAATTTATATACCAACGGTTCCATTACCGTTGGTATAGATTTCTTATTACCTATACCAACGGTTTTGGAAACCGTTGGTATAGACCTATCCCAATGGCTTACTTGGCTACGGTTCTTCAAACCGTTGGTATAGGCTATACCAACGGTTTGGAGGCCTATACCAACGGTTCCAAACCGTTGGTAAAGGTTAGTTTTCCAGTAGTGCCACATCATACAAGAATTTGATTCACAATAGATAGAGTAATTAATCTAACACTAGGTAGATATAAATTAAAGTAAACTTACAATATTCTCTTTTCCTCGAACTAGGTTCCATGTCACCTGGAACAAGTAAATATTATATTGATTAAAACATATAAGGACATACAAGAACCCCTTCCCCTAGACTAAACCTCAACCACATCAGGCCTAAGAGAATAGCATGGGATGAACATGATGATAACAACCCCTCCCCCTAAAATGAACAAGGGTATGAGGAGAGAGAAATAGAATGATATGAACAAGGTTAGAGAAACTACTTCCCCAAACCATAACTCTATTTGAACACCAATATTAAGAAATGAGTTATTCTTACCATCTCTAAAACTAGGTGTGATTTGGAAACTAAAAGGATGAAGTGACATAAATGATCATTGCTCTAAGATTTATCAGGTGGGTTTCAATTAAACAAATGATAAAGTTTCCCTACACCAATTCTGAAGGTTTAGCAATTGAAGAATGATGATAAAATTATTCATTCAATTTAAGGGGCTAACAACAGAAGGATTTCAAGATCAATAAGTATATTAAAATGTCTCACCACACATCAAGAGTAGAGCTAAGAAATCCCATAATGGAGGGAAAACCTCATAGACCAAGAATCTTCCACTCTTAGGGTCGTAGTAAGAAACTCAACCTCGAAAATATCCTCAAAACATCCCCCAAAAAATAGTCAACTCCTCATAAATTACAAGGAACAAAAACCACCATTGTTGAGTTGATCCACACAGTATCGCCATAGCCAACAAAGATTAGTACTCCCTTTGATCATGATTCAAACTAAAGGTTATCACTACCGCATCCAATAAAACCTATGTCCTATGATCTGAATTGGAGTCTTCAAACTTATGAAAACTCCAATGTTGGAACTCTTGAAGTTTCTTCCTTGAAGCATTATTGTTGTCATCCTCCATCATATGATGATTTTATGGAACATATTTTCAAATTTCTTTGGCATGAACCTTATAGGGATATAAACCTGGAGACACTATTGTAAAAATAAAAATATTAGGGACTCCTAACCTGAGAAACAAATTATTTAAGGTTAATTAATTTCTTCATTTTTAACATTTTCCCATTCTCTAGACAAATTCAAACACCGGTGAATAAAAGTAAGATATATGATCCTTTACTAGGTATATTGTAACATCCCAAGTAAGTAATGAATAATATATATTCTTATCTATGTCTATTTATTAATTAGATAGTGTTTTATAGGCTTAAAATGAGAATAAATTCAATCTTAATCATGGAATACAATAATATTTTTTAAAAGATTGTTTTACTGCCTTTTGATGGCAAACCATTTTTAAATCAAAATTTTGACAATTTTATAATATCTATTCATAAAAATAAACTTATTCTTTATGATTGGGACATTTAAATTTAATTTGGATAAATTTTTGGTATTTTTCTGACAATGTTCATTTTTAATGAATAGTGAAAAATACTGCATTTTACATCAAAACTGCTTTTTCATCTAATTTAATTATATGGTTATATTATCTTTTTAATTGGTTTTAAAGTGTAAATATAATATATATTTACCATTTAATCCAATGTTGGTCATTGGTATTAATTTCACTTTGGAATTGGGCATAAATAAGTGCCAAACTTTTCATAGATATTGTTTCAAAAAAACCCGCTATTTGTTTTGACAACAGGAATTATTTTTAAATTAACTATTGAAATTTATATGTTTGGAATTTGGAAAAATGGATTCCATATTTGGAATTAGAAGGTCCAAATTATGTAATTAAGACTCTTGTTTTTGGACATTATGAATAGTAACGACGGTAATTATCTTTAATTGTCGTGATTAATTAGTAATCGGGTAGTTAAAGGGTAATAAAATAATAACATAGTAATATAAAATGACTCCAAAATTTGTCCTAATTCTACTTTTTGTGTTATGGCCGACCATGGTATGCCTTGTGCCAAACTTTGGGACCCCATGGAATCACTTTTATGTGATAGTGACTTTTTATCTTTTTATTTTTAAGGAAAGTTAAATATAACAAAGTATGTAATAACTAAGTAAAACAATTTTAGTTTTGTCTAACTAAATGATCTATTGGACTATAAATATTCATTGTAAATATAAAAATATTTCCTACATCATATTATTTTTTTATAATTTTTAGACATTAAATAAATTAAATTATTTATGACATCATGATGATGCAGCGAGTACCTCATTAATGAACGATTTAAATAAAATGAAAAGATAATATAAAATCTAAGACTTACACTTGTCAAAGACCTATTTGATGAGTATATTTAGAACCATTATCACATTATCCTATAAATATATCAATGTGGGACCTTTAAAATCCGAAACTCATTTTAATATAAAGTAACATTTTATAACTTTCCAAGAGTGACCCTCCTCTCCTCTTATAAAAGGCCCCCACCTATACCTCTTTACACACACTTCTCAAGCCATTGGCTCGGCCAAAATCTGGTCATTTTATCTCTCCACATCCCTCTTTTCATCTTATAAGCCTTTCCTTAGGCAGAAAGCTCTTCAAGAAACCCTTTTGGTTCTAACTAAGAGGAGTTACCCGATTTAAAGGTAAAGACTTCTCTAATGTTCTTTTGTTTTATTTTGCTTCTCCAACCCCCTAAACTATTTTTATTCATTTATTTTGTAAAAACACCAGTATTTTAAATATACTAAGATTTTTTTAAAAGAATTATTCGAGCTACACTTACACACACCTATATCTAATAGTTAAAGAACATACTGTTTCCGTGGATGGCGAATTTTTGCCTCACGAAACGATGATTGTTCAATATTCTTATAACACCTTCAAAGGTGGACATTAAGATGTAACTATATTTATATATAATATATAATATATTTATGTTTTCCTTAAGCTTCTGTATTTTTCATTTATGACATAACTTTATGCCTTCCATTATGGGTAAACGCGATATCTTCATTTCAGGAAGTGCGGACTACCGCCCCCTCAAAGTGATTTGATTCGTTAATGCCATATGTGGGATGTATAAAGGATGGAGTTAATGATATTATATATGATATTATACTGGAATTATAATATATCTTTATGTCATTATGATTTCATTCCATTAAATACGAAATAGAAATGAAAGTAGCATTCATGCGTACGTACGGCTTACCGTCTCCATGAACGGTGCATTTCATTTCTTACCTCTAAATGTTATGTAATATTATAAATGCATGCATATACTGGATATATATGATATATATGATATCTAAATCATGAATATAATTCTGGATATAATGGATATTTTACCACAGGAACAACTTGTAATTACAAGAAGTTTATTTTTGACTCAAGTGCCAAGGGTCGACAAAACGACACTTATTTAAATAATTACATAGTGTTCGTGACATGATAATAAGTGATATAAATGGAATCATAAACTTGAAAAAGTTTCTTAAGCAAGTAGAAATTAACTCGAGTTTATTATTCAGGATGTTAAAGAACGATCGAGTCAAGTCGGACCCGGGGTAAGGGACATCGCCTCAATCTCCTTTCATTGAGGCATATTTTGTTCTATACACAACTTTCTTTTATACGATATATAAACCCCTTTGGATTTTATATTTATTCAAAAGGAATATTTTTTATACAAAGCATTTACTAAATGACAAAAGGGAATGTTTTTTTGTCATACGTATACGGCGACAACAACTTCTCCGTCGTCGTGACCATTATTTGAGTTTCGGCTTCCTCTACAAGCCATAACTTTTTTTAAAAAATAATAAATACCATGTTTTACTTTTATTTTATTTTTGGTATTGAAAATGGTTTTCATAATGTTTTTATTATATCAATGTGTTGTATTGATATCTTGTGATTTAAATGTGGAAACGTTATGTTTCCTTTATGCATATTTTATGTGATACGATTATGTTATGGTTCTTGGGTATTGTTATGAAGACGGGTGGTTCCGTGATAAACTAAGGGCGGGTGAGCCCGATATAGCTCTCCAATGCATTGGGTAATGCGAAGGGGTTAAACGTTAAGGTTTATCCGAAGAGATTTATGTAATATACTGTGATGGGTATTCCAAACGTAACCATGAGGGTTACTCCCTACGTAAGAATGTTATGAATGCCTCAAGTTACCTCTATGTCTTATGTTTTTTATGATTTATTCATAAATCTTATGATTTCATGAGGTATGTTAATGTGCTTATGTTTTATGAGGAAATTATGATTTCATTGATTCTTATGTATACATTTACTAATGTTTCCTTTACGTATTTTTATATCCCTTACTGGGATTTTTATGCTCATCCTAAGTTTTTGAAATGTTTTTCACAGGTCCAGGGAAAGGTACATGATGTGATGATAGTGTCAAGGAAGTGTCAATAAAGAATCCATGTTTTATTTTAAATATGTTTCCGTTGATGGGAAAAATGAGTACTATCTTTTATGTAACCAATTTGTTTAAATGTGGAGTGTAATGCATGATTTATGATCTAATTCTCTAAAACTCTAAACTTGAAAAGATCCTCAACGTGTACTCTTGAAATAACTCAAGATTAAGTAATGTTTAAGTCTGGGGCCTTATAGTTGGTATCAAAGGTCAGTTTAGATAACTTTAGGAGTTAGAATTATATTATATGATTATCCAAAAATATTTTTTTATGGTCAAATTGAAATGATATATCATTTGAAGATTACCATGTTGCTTCATCTAAGACATGTTTGTTCAGAATGGTTTTCCGCAGAGGAAACAGAGAAGCAGTACTAGGAATGCATACAGAAGGAAATGACCTTCCGAATCAGTATCCTGAGATGGTCGGAATTGGAACTGAACAGTTTGTTGTAGTAATGGCACAGTGGACTCAAGCGATAAATGGTGGTGGTATCCATTCACGAGATCAGCCAGATCAACCGCAGAGGAACATGTCAGTGGTGGAACATTTCATGAGGCAACATCCCCTATAATTTAGAGGATCATCTGACCCTGTGCTAGATGAAGGGTGGATTAAAGCACTGGAGAATATTTTCGATGTCATGGGGTGTTCAGACAATCAAAAGGTTAGTCTTTCAATTTACCGTTTGGAGGGTGAAGCAGATCAGTGGTGGCCGATGGTTAAAAATATCAGGGATGTTTATGAGATTGATGCTATCGACTGGGATGAATTCAAAGGTATGTTTCATGAGAATTATTTTCCTAAGGATGTTCGACTTAGGATGGAAAAACAATTCTTGTAATTAAGGCAAGAGGAAGACTCAGTGGCTGCCAATGAAGAAAGGTTCACTCGATTGGCAAGGTATGCTCCAAATTTTATCTGAGACCTTGATAGTAAAATCAATCATTTTTACTCAGGATTAAAGCCAAAATATCGAAGGGCTTTAGCTTATCACAAGTTAAAAAGTTATGAAAATCTTGTTCGATGTGCTGAGAAGTTGGAGATGGAGTTTTCCGATGATCAAGTGTTTTATAACAACCAATAGAAGAAGATACCGAGGTGGTAGGATAAAGGGAATAATTCTTCAAAAAGGTCTGATGGTAAGACAACTAAGTTTCTAGTTTGTGATAAATGGTGTAAAAGGCATGCTGGGGAATGTCTTCTGAATTCTGTAAAGTGCTACCGATGTAGTAAGATGGGACATAAGGCTCGTGATTGCACTGAAAAATATCAGGGTGATGGTAAGTCCAAATTTGATTTACAGTTAGTGAAATGTTTTAAGTGCAATGAGATGGGTCACTATGCAAACAAGTGTCCGACAAAGAGCTTGAGTGATGGGAAGCAGTTAGACTACAAGAAGAAAGGGGTGGTGAAATCTTTTGCAACTACTTCAGCAGATGTTGGGCCATCAAATGAAGTGGTATCAGGTACTTTGTTTTTTCATATTATGCCAGTGTGTTGTTTGATTCAGGGTCTACACATTCTTTCATCTCTGAAAACTTTTCTAGTAAAATGGGAATACAATCTCAAGAAATGACTCATGAACATGTGGTAAAAACACCTGGGGGAAATGTTGAGGCAAAAAGAATTTATAATAATCTTCTTATCCTTATCTGTGGAAAGAACCTACTTGCAAACCTTATTGTTTTACCTATAGTAGAGTTTGATGTTATCCTGGGTATGGATTGGATCTCTATTTACCATGCTAAGATTGACTGTAGAGCTAAAGAAGTTTATTTTCAGAAAGAATTTCAGTTTGTGTACAAGAATGAACCCTTACTTTTGATAACATATCAATAGGCTGAGAAACTTGTAAAAGATGGAAATGAATGTTACCTTGCACATATTGTTGAAAATAAAGGAACTGTTCAGATTAATGATGTGCCAGTGGTAAATGAGTATCTTGATGTTTTTCCAGATGAGTTTCCTGGAATAATACCAGATCGGGAAGTTGAATTTACTGTTGACTTAGTTCCTAATTCTAAACCAATTTCAAAACCCCCTTATCGAATGGCTCAAATTGAACTTTTAGAGTTGAAGGAGCAATTTCAAGATTTATTAGAGAAAGGTTTCATTTGACCTAGCACATCACCATGGGGTGCTCCTGTTTTATTTGTTAAAAAGAAAGATGGTTCAATGAGACTTTTCATTGATTATAGAGCCTTGAATAAAATCACTATTAAGAACAAATATCATTTGCCTCATATCGATGATTTGTTTGATCATCTCCAGGGAGCTCAGTATTTTTCAAAGATTGACCTGAGATCGGGGTACCATCAGTTGAAGGTAAAGGAAGTAGATATTCTTATGACCGAATTTCGTATAAGATATGGAAATTATGAATTTGTAGTTATGTCTTTTGGGATAACCAATGCACCTGTTGTATTCATGGACCTTATGAATATAATTTTCCATGAGTTCTTGGATATGTTTGTGGTTGTTTTCATGGATGATATTTTGGTGTTTTCTAAAAGTAAAGAGGAGCATGAAAGACATTTAAGGGTTATTTTGCAAACCTTAAAAGAAAATAAATTGTATGGGAAATTCAGAAAGTGTGAGTTTTGGTTGCAAAAAATTTCTTTCCTTGGTCACATTGTTTCTAAAGATGGGATAACTATTGATCCTGTAAAAACAAAGGTTGTTGAAGAATGGCCAAGACCCACAAATGTAACTGAGATTCGTAGCTTCCTTGGTTTGGCAGGCTATTACCGAAGGTTTTTTATAAATTTTTCCCGGTTATCTAGTCCAATGACTAAGCTAACTCAGAAGGTTGTTAAGTTTATCTGGACAAAAGAATGTGATGATTGTTTTCAGGAACTGAAAAGAAGATTGGTGAATGCTCCAGTTTTGGAATTACCTTCCAGGAATGGGGAGTTTGTTATCTACAGTGATTCTTCATTAAAAGGACTTTGTTGTATCCTAATGAAGAATAATCAGGTAATTTCTTATGCTTCATGTTAGTTGAAAACACATGAGGTAAATTACCCTACACATGATTTGGAATTAGCTGTTGTTGTTTTCGCTTTAAAAATTTGGAGGAATAATTTGTATGGTGTAAAGTGTAAAATATATACTGATCATAAAAGTTTAAAGTATATATTTACTCAGAAATAATTTAACATGAGATAGAGGATATGGATAGAATTAATCAAGGATTATGATTTTACAATTCATTACCATCCGGGAAAATCAAATAAAGTGGAAGATGCTTTGAGTCAAAAAAGTAATGCTTCATTAATAATGTTGTGTTTGGAATGTGATCCTTTAGTTAAGGATTTGATGAAATTTTTCATAGAAGTTGTTGGTGTAGGATGTCCTTCTGCTTTATTTCAGGTATCACTGAAATCTTCTCTATCAGACAGAATTAAGCAAGCACAGAAGCAAGATAGTGAGTTACAGAAAAAGGTAGAGCTGGTTCAGAAAGTTAAGTTTCATGAATTCAAAATTGATAATGACTGTGTTTTGAGATTTGGGAAGATATTGTGTGTGTCATGTGATTCACATTTGAAGTGAGAGATGTTATGTGAAGCTCATAGTTCTCCGTTTTCAGTTCATCCAGGCAGTACTAAGATGTATAGAGATCTTCGAGAGTATTACTGGTGGGACGGAATGAAAAGGGATATTGCTGATTTTACTATGAAGTGTCTGACTTATCAACAGGTAAAAGTATAGTGGCAGTTACTGAAAGGGATGCTTCAACCTTTACCAGTGCCAGAGTGGAAATGGGAGAATTTATCCATGGACTTCATTTTGGGATTGCCGAAGACACCTTGAGGTAATAATGCAATCTGGGTTATTGTTGATCGCTTGACTAAATCTAATCATTTCCTTGATATACGAGATACTTTTTCCCTAGATCAACTTTCCCATTTGTATCTTAAATATATGGTCAGGTTACAAGGAGTTACTCTCTCCATTGTATCTTACCGTGATCCCATGTTCACTTCTAACTTTTGGAAAGGCCTTCAGAAGTCATTGGGTGCTGAATTAAATTTTATTATAGCTTTTCATCCTCAATCAGATGGTCAGTTAGAACGAAGGATTTAGACTTTGGAGGATATTCTACGTGATTGTTTGATGGATTATCAAGAAATTTGGGACTAACATCTTTCTTTGGTTGAGTTTTCTTATAATAACAGTTTTTATTCCAGTATACAGATGGCACCATTTGAGGCATTATATGGGAAGTGGTGTCGAACTCTAGCTTTTTGGGATGAAGTGGGTGAAAAGAAGTTGATGGGACCAGAATTGGTAGAAGATTTGGTAGAAAAATTTCAGCTGATACAGAAACACATGATAACAGCTCAGAGCATGCAGAAGAGTTATACAGACAACAGAAGGAAGGATCTCTCTTTTGAGGTATGTGATCATATTTTTCTCAAAGTTTTACCATGGAAAAGTGTGATGCGATTTGGTAATAAAGGAAAGCTGAGTCCAAGGTTCATTGGACCATATGAAATTCTGGAGAGAGTTGGATCGGTTGCATATCGAGTGTCTTTACCTCCGAGTTTATCTCAGGTACACAATGTTTTTCATGTTTCAATGTTAAGGAAGTACATGCCTGATCCATCTCATGTTTTGAGTCCAGAGGTAGTTCAGTTGGAATAGAATCTATCTTATAAAGAACAACCAGTCCAGATTCTTGACCATAGGGATAAAGTGTTGTGTAATAAGGTGATTCATCAAGTAAAGGTTTTGTGGAAAAACCACATGATTGAAGAGGCAACATGGAGATCTGAAAATGCAATGAGGGATAAATACCCCCACTTATTCGATAAGTAAATAAATTGTGGGGATGCAATTTTCTAAAGGAGGGAAGGATGTAAAATCCCAAGTAAGTAATTAATAATATATATTCTTATCTATGTCTATTTATGAATTATATAGTGTTTTAGAGGCTTAAAATGAGAATAAATCCAATCTTAAGCATGGAATACACTAATATTTTTTTAAAGATTGTTTTACTGCCTTTTGATGGAAAACCATTTTTAAATAAAAATTTTGAAAATTTTATAAGATCTATTCGTAAAAATAAACTTATTATTTATGATTGGGACATTTAAATTTACTTTGGATAAATTTTTCGTATTTTTCTGACAATGTTCATTTTTTAACGAATAGTGAAAAATACTACATTTTACATCAAAACTACTTTTTCATCTAATTTAATTATATGGTTAGATTATATTTTTAATTGATTTTAAAGTTTAAATAGAATATATTTTTACCATGTAATCCAATGGTGGTCATTGGGATTAATTTCACTTTGGAATTGGTCATAAACAAGTGCCAAACTTTTCATAGATATTGTTTCAAAAAAACCTGCTATTTGTTTTGACAACGGGAATTATTTTTAAATTAACTATTGCAATTTCTATGTTTGTAATTTGGTAAAATGGATTCCATATTTGGAATCAAAAGGTCCAAATTATGTCATTAAGACTCTTTTGTTTATGGACATTATGAATAGTAACGACGGTAATTATCTTTAAATATCGTGATTAATTAGTAATCCGGTAGTTAAGAGTAATAAAATAATAACATAGTAATAGAAAATGACTCCAACATGTGTCCTAATTCTACTGGTTGTGTCATGGCCGACCATGGTATGCCTTGTGACAAACTTTGGGACCCCATGGAATCACTTTTGTGTGATAGTGACTTTTTATCTTTTTATTTTTAATGAAAGTTAAATATAACAAAGTATGTAACACCTAAATAAAAAAAATAGTTTTGTATAAATAAATGATCTATTTGAATATAATTATTAATTATAAATCTAAAAATATTTCCTACATCATAGTATTTTTTTTATAATTTTTAGACATTAAATAAATTAAATTATTTATGACATCATGATGATGCAGCGATTACCTCATTAATGAACGATTTAAATAAAATGAAAAGATAATGTAAAATATAAGACTTAAACTTTTCAAAGACCTATTGGATGAGTATATTTATAACCCTAATCACCTTATACTCTAAATATATCAATGTGGTACCTTTAAAATCCGAAACTCATTTTAATATAAAGTAACATTTTATAACTTTCCAAGAGTGCCCCTCCTCACCTCTTATAAAAGGCATCCACCTCTACCTCTTTACACAAACTTCTAAAGCCATTGGATCGGACAATCTATACTCATTTTATCTCTCCACATACCTCTATTCATCCTAGAAGACTTACCTTAGGCAGAAATCTCTTCAAGAAACCCTTTTGGTTCTAACTAAGAGGAGTTACTCGATTTAAAGGTAAAGACTTCTCTAATGTTCTTTTGTTTTATTTTTCTTCTCCAACCCCCTAAAATACTTTTATTCATTTATTTTGTAACAACATAAGTATTTTCAATATACTAGGATGTTTTTATAAGAATTATTCTAGCTACACTTACACACACCTACATCTAATGGTTAAATAACATACTGTTTCCGTGGATGGCTAATTTCTGCCTCACGAAATGATGATTGTTCAATATTCTTATAACACCTTAAAAGGTGGCCATTAAGATGTAACTATATTTATATATGATATATAATATGTTTATTTTTTCCTTAAGCTTCTGTATTTTTCATTTATGTCATACCTTTATGCCTTCCATTATGGGTAAACGTGATATCTTCATTTTAGGAAGTGTGAACTACCGCCCCCTCAAAGTGATTTGATTTGTTAATGCCATATGTGGGACGTATAAAGGATGGAGTTGATGATATTATATATGATATTATACTGGAATTATAATATACCTTTATGTCATTATGATTCCATTCCATTAAATACGAAATAGAAATGAAAGTAGCGTTCATGCGTACGTACGGCTTACCGTCTCCATGAACAGTGCATTTCATTTCTTACCTCTAAATGTTATGTAATATTATAAATGCATGAATATACTGGATATATATGATATATATGATATCTAAATCATGAATATAATTCTGTATATAATGGATATTTTACCACATGAACAACTTGTAATTACAAGAAGTTTATTTTTGACTCAAGTGCCAAGGGTCAACAAAACGGCGATTATTTAAATAATTACATAGTGTTCATGACATGGTAATAAGTGATATAAAAGGAATAATTAACTTGAAAAAGGTTCTTAAGAAAGTAGAAATTAACTCAAGTTTATTATTCAGGACGTTAAAGAACGATCGAGTCAATTCGGACCCGAGGTAAGGGACATCGTCTCAATCTCCTTTCATTGAGGCATATTTTGTTCTATACACAACTTTCTTTTATACAGTGTATAAACCCCTTTGAATTTTACATTTATTCAAAAGGAATATTTTTTATATGAAGCGTTTACTAAATGACAAAAGGGAATGTTTTTTTGTCGTATTTATGCGGCGACAATGACTTCTCCACCGTCGTGACCATTATTTGAGTTTCGGCTTCCTCTACAAGCCATAACTTTTTTTAAAAAAAATAAATACCATGTTTTACTTTTATTTTATTTTGGTATTGAAAATTATTTTCATAATTTTTTTATTATATCAATGTGTTGTATTGATATCTTGTGACTGAAATGTGGAAATTTTATGTTTCCTTAATGCATGTTTTATGTGATACGATTATGTTATGGTTCTTGGGAATTGTTATGAAGACTGGTGGTTACGTGATAAACTAAGGGTGGGTGAGCCTGATATAGCTCTCTAATGCATTGGGTAACGCAAAGGGGTTAAACGTTAAGGTTTCTCCGAAGAGATTTAGGGAATTTACTGTGATGGGTATTCCAAACGTAACCATGAGGGTTACAACCTACGTAAGAATGTTATGAATACCTCAAGTTTCCTCTGTATCTTATATTTTTTATGAGTAATTCATAAATCTTATGATTTCATGAGGTATGTTAACGTTCTTATGTTTTATGAGGAAAGTATGGTTTCATTTATTCTTATGTATACATGTACTAATGTTTCCTTTACGTATTTTTATATCCCTTACTGAGCTTTTTATGCTCATCCCAAGTTTTTGAAATGTTTTTCATAGGTCAAGGGAAAGGTACATGATGTAATGATAGTGTCAAGTAAGTGTCAAGAAAGAATCCATGTTTTATTTTAAATATGTTTTCATTGATGGAAAAAATGAGTATTGTCTTTTATGTAACCACTTTTTTTAAATGTGGAGTGTAATTCATGATTTATTATCTAATTCTCTAAAACTCTAAACCTGAAAATATCCTCAATGTGTACTCTTGAAATAACTCAAGATTGAGTAATGTTTAAGGCTGGGGACATATATCTCTACCCTACAAGAAATATCACTTTTTTTAACATATCTAGTAAACTTGAAGGTCCTTGCGTCAAATCTCAGGGGTGCCTAAAATCCCATGTCCTAGCTGGTCTCCCTTATTTACAGCATGTAGTAAGATCATCTAACATTGTTGTCCTGCTGACCCATGCATCCCTACCCGCAACTAACTCTAAAAATCATCTTATCTCTCAACCATCACCTTTGATACTGCTCTATTACAACCCCCTCATCCAAAGGCATCCATCATGGGCCTGTAATGAGAGAAGAGGGATAATGACACCCGAAGCCCACCTCAAATAGGAAACAGGTTGGAAACTATAAACGATGGTATAACATACACACAAATGGGACGTATTACCCTTTGATATTTTAAAAATAAGTTATAAGATGATAAAAATTACCAGAAAACTCCTAATTATAAAACAAATAAGAAGAAATTCTCATACATGATATAAATGTAATGATATACGATTGAAAAAACTAAAAACACTAAAATATATCCTCAACAAGGACCATGAATCTCAAATAGATCTAGAATAACTCCTCAAACTAGTAATGTTCAGCTCGATCACTAATAAGCTCATGAGTATCTGAAAATAGTTTACATATACATAGGGAGAGCATAACATGTATACTCAGTAAGATCCTCCCTATAACCTATCATGAAAAATGTGAAAGAGTCATATTAAAGCCCAGTGAGTAAACAAACAAAACTAACCCATCACCTAAATAGGATTACTATTATTTTCCCATCCTCACCATGGATATCTATCACTAAGTAACACATATAAGAGATCATGTAATATAATAACAAAATAGGGTACCCAACTACCACTTCCCCACTAGTTTTTCACTCTGCCCCAACATCGCACATCCTGAGCTATCTCTCTCTAAAAATAAGTCAACTCAAAGTCACCTAAGCTAAACTAATCCAACCCAATTACACCAGGGAAAAATTAGTATATCATTCACCTCATGCATCACATCAGCCCATCTTGTTATACACATCTCTAAATAGTAATTGAGTAGTTTCTGGGAGCCACCAAAACTCATACATTGTGTATTATACCTCAATCCATCATAGACCATACACAACATACTTATAATAACCATTAGGATTCAATATCTAGAGAGATATGTTTTTAAAATAACCACAAGAAATTATATCCCTCTACACACATATATAGAGAAAGATAACCATCATGCATACTATCACATAATCTACTAAGAGAAGAGAGTAGGGTCAGAGGGGGTAGTCGGTAATTTGTTCCTCACCAACCTGGGTGTTAGGAAAAACACCCTCTTAGAGTTCACTGGGTGTTTGTTTCCCTAACGAAATGGGTAGGGTAGCATATAAAATCAAAACACATACATGATATATATAAATCTCACAACCACAGTACAGACAACTACCTAGACTTAGACTCATCTACTGCTAACATCACACAGAACTCTCGACTGCAACTATTAAGGCCTAGGTATCAGAAAGAATACACGGATCAATCAAAAAATTAATTAATTAATTATAAATTAATTAATTATTACTATTATCATTTCCTAGATTAATGTTTTAATATTTTGTGTCATGTTCGAGCAACACTATTAATTATTTTATTGTTTTCTAAAATATGTCATAAATATAAAGAATGCATCGAGAACCAACCTCATCCATTAATTAATTAATTTATCATTCCATAAACTTTTTGGTACTATAGGACTCAGACCAAGTTACCACATAAAATATCCACTCACGGTGCATGGTATCAAACTGCTTCCCGTAGTTAGAAACTGATTATGTAAATAACCACTAGCCATCAACCATTAAACAATCATATTCATTATCAAGAAAACATATCATATTTTAGCATAACAACAATGAGAAATCCCAGCTTCAACCCATTCTATCTGTCTCGATGCCATCCCTGACACCACTGCCCATAATAACACATCTCGCATCCCATGCCAACATCATCATCATAACTGGAACCCCATGCCACCATCACAACCACAAGAATACCATACCATATCATCACCAGAATTCGAACCTCATTCCATAATCACAGCCTCAGGCATCCCCACCCATAATTCCCAACTATACGAGATTATCAATTAATTGCATCAAGGCTCTAAATCCATAGTGCATAAATACATAAAGTAACAAATAGAGACAATAAGGCATATGGGCCCTAGAAATAAAGAATCTATACATCACATGAAAACAAGCTCACTCGGCCTCAAACATTGACCTCAAACATTTATCTTTATCAAAAAACCATTTCTTAACCTTATTGAATTAATCAATTCATTTATCACAAGTTACAACCACGTGTAACCTATGACATCAGTTATCAAAATCTCGTAATTATTTTAACATGTTTTCTAACATAATCCCTAGTTTCATTAAGCTTTAAAGAGGAACATTTCATTTAACATGCCTCTTTTATTATAACAAATCATTACCAGCATTAAGTTTTTATTTATTATCCAAGTATATCAACCATTCTTAACAATCATATCTATATATAGTAAACTATCTAGTAAGACTCAAAGGCGGAAAATTATAAATAAAAAATCATATGATCACACATCCAAAATATTCTAAATTGGAATCTAAATATTCCCATATTCGATTATACTTAAGGTTCCATAATTTAATTAAACTCTAACATGTGATAATCATCTCCAAGCTTGAATAAAGTTTAACGTATATAATATTATTCTTTAGAAAAAGAATAAAATGAAAATCACATGTGAAAATCCCTTATTAAAATTCTTATATACAAAATTATCGAATAATTCTCATCAAAATTATTTAAATATTTTAGACATTATAGCATGTTATCATTTTGGTTTCATCAACTATTAATTAGACAAGTATATGCAATTGTACCTTTATCTTTCTTGAATAATTTCCAAATAATTTTCACTATTATATGACATGTAATTATGTATTTCAATTTCTTCTACTAATCATACATATTATCAAACATTAGTATGTATTTCATGTAAATGATTGTATTTAAATATAAATATTAATTACTTTCTCTTTCCAGAATAAACTCTAGATTGTCAAAAATTATCAAAACATTTAATATCACTTTTATATCATGAAACAATAACCTTGATGACATGAAATGATAATTTTAAAGAGAGAATAATGCTTCCACAATATGTGGTAATATTTTCAAAAGAAATATTTAACTGTAATAATAAATATGAATTTATCTCACTTGAATATTTCAAGATAATTTCAAAATGAGATAATTCTCTCTTTTATTAATAAATATATGGTAATCTGTTATAAAAAAATTAATTACATTCATTATATCTTTAACCATTGGAAATTTAGATTATCATAAAAACTTTCTATCATGAGATTATTTCCAAGATTATTATTTGATTAAGGTTAATTGCATCCATTTAAATAGAGAAGCTAAATCATGTTAATTCCAAACTTTCACAATATAAAAATAAGGAAAATTCATAGGTCCCATGCCAAGTGTTTTTCTTTTGAAAATCACAACACCCATAAAATATGACAGAGAAAGATTATAGTATCCCCAAAAACATAGGATAAGACTCGGATGAATTTGCAGAATGCTGGAAGATCTCAAAGGGTGTGGTTTGGATCACCCAATATTGAATATTTTCTGAATTTTCGTCCATTTTTTTGTGTTGTATTTGATCTTGTTGGTCTTGTACGGGTTACCAATTAACCCATAAAAGTGGATTTTCTAAAAATGACAACAAATGGGTTTAGAAGAAAGGAGGAAGAAAATATGAAAAATGGGTAAAAATAGATACCCATACACAATTCATATATGTTGCGTAAGGGTAAAAGGGTTTTAACCTTAGGCAACTTGCCACCCTTATACAATAAGAGAAATCATGGGATTCCCTTTACACAGGTATTTTTTAACCCTTATGTAGATATAGGAAATTCATTGGTACCCTTATGCAAGTAAGACTTTACCTTTAAGTGAGCAGGGGGTACCCTCACATGGGTATTGAAAAACCCAAGCTACCCTTATGTGAGTTGGATAGAGCCTTTACACAATGTATAGAAAAATCCACGTTCCCTTACATAACATGAAGCTTACCTTAATGTGAATTAGGAAATAGGCACTTACCTTTAGGTAGGTAAGAACCTACATGTATGCAAGTTGAGGGAGCTTGGTTCACATTTACACATAGGGGGAGCTACCCATATGTAACCCTTATAAAAATAAGGGTTACTCTTATGTAGAAGCATGTTCATGCGTAAGGGTAAGAATAACCTTAAAATATTAAATTTCTATTTACAAAAACTTATAAATAGTTATGTAAAGGCTTTATTATCACTTACAAAATTCAAAAACGCTTCAAAAAATAATAAAATCACTTTAAAATCTTCCAAATTAATTTCCAAATAAAGTTTTAACACTATGAAATTACTCCTTTAATTTGTAAATTCATTTTAACTCCTCTTTATAATTTACAAAATCATTTTTAAAATATATTCTAAATTTATGAAATTGCTCCTGAACCATCGGTCACCCCAAAACAAAAACTTAAGGGCTCAGGAAAATCTAGTCCCTTAAAATGGTGAAGTTTAGTACATTGGGTGTGTCACGAATGATGTATGAATAAATTTTGGAAGGATTTTTTTCTACCATATTTATGGAAGTTGATATCTTAACCCTTTGATTGAAATAGAACCATCTCATTAAATCTCATTTTCAGGGTGTAATGATGAGTTTATTTTTGATTGTCAAAGAAAAACATATCAAGCATATAGGTTGATGACATGAGTGTGAAACCTTCTTGATAAGATATCAGGATAAAGAGATTATATTACCCAACAAGTGTTAATATGTGGTTATTGTCATTATGACATATCATCTTCCCCTATGGGCGTCTTGACCCATTGTTAAACTGTAATCTTGGAATTTAGTCAAGCTCGTATAATGCCACTGAGAAAGAGGTCTGGAGGGTCACACACAAAGTGTTTCCTTTAATCTCAGTTAAATATTAAATTTAATAGTTGGAATAAATATTATTCTTTATGCCAAAAAGTAATATTTATTCTGGATTTATTAAATGATTGCAAATATTAAATAGATATTTATTCACAAGGTAATTTTATAATTACATGAATATATAATATTTATATATCTCTTATTATTCGCAAGGTAGTAAATAATTATTTATTAATAAATAATTTATTTATTTACGTGAATATTAAAATTAATTTTTTTACAGACTGTGAATATAATATTTATTTATGATATTTATTTGAAAATTCAGTAAATGTCAAGGAGAATTAGAAAACCCAATATATTAGTCTGGTGATAATTATTTATTTATCAGACTGTGAATAATATTTATTATTGCACATGTTACCATTGAATAAAATAATAATAATAATAATTTACATGGAATGCAGTTCCTTTTGGGTTTAACATATTATTAAGGGCCTTTGTGCATTTAATTAATATGAAACCCTAACCCCATATCTATAAATAGACAATTATGATAATTGTGAGGGTTGGTCGTTGTGCATAAATTCCTCCTCCCTAGAGAGTTCTCTCTCAATGAAAAATGTCTCTAGGGTTTTCTCTCATGCTCGACAGATTCTCTCTTCCTCCATTTCCCTCAAGCTTGAGAGATTAAGAGATGATTATTTTCATATTAAAGGTATCATGGTTGTGATCAAGGGAGAGACACAAGACGTTTGGTATTTCCTCATTAGTACCCAAAGTACCCTGAAGAGAACTCTTCAACTATAGTTCCATAAAGAGAACTATTCAACTATAACAGTCAATTTGAGCCTTGAATTTACTTAAAAAAATCCAACCTAATAAACTATTCATATGTTTTCATCTCAATAACTAAGAGGACCCATGATATTTCAACATTTTAGATCATAATTGAATATCATGTATACTTAAATCATTTTTCATTCCTTTCACTAGATAGAGTATCACTTTTCCAAGAATATGTCCTCAAATCTACTCCCAACCCCAACTGATCAACCAATCATACAAATATAAATGAATGTGATGATCTTGTATCAAACAATGTAGAAATAATAGTAGAATATATCAAAATGGTACCCCTCATCAAGGAAGGTTTCATACCAATCTGATTCTCCTTTGATGCATGATCGGCTATATAAATACTCCTTTGAACCATTAGCAGACCAAAATTCTTCTCTAGATGAGGCCTTCTCACTCTTCCATGAGTCTTCAACTTAGTCTATCTCGGTCCAACAACAAACATCCTCGATACTTGTACTTTTTTATATGCCCCACTACTGTTTTTCTATGAGAATATCCCATAATTATTCTTTAAATGAACCTTCTTCCAAAATTGGAAACACTCATAAGGTGGATATAGAAACTTTTATTTTAATTACCCCACTCCACCACACTAAAAAAATATACACTACTATAGATCCCCCTTTTATGAGTGCTATAATCCAAGTTTATCGGCGCTGAAAAAGTATTGATGTTCTAAGCATCCTTAAAAACTGATCACTTTTATTGGTACTAAAAACACATTGATAGAGACGCTAATTATCAATGCTAAAAAATTACTGATAAAAGAACCCCTTTATCAGTGATAAAAAAATGTTGATAAAATCAATTTTTTTAAATTATCTTTCCTACTTGAGATACCACCTTTTCAGCGCTAGCCCACCCCACCACCACCCTGCTTGCATGCAAGACCCCCCCACCCCTACCTTTATCGGTGTTTATACCCATCCCCCCTCCATTCAACCCTATCGCACAACTTCTAGGACTCAAACGTGGGACCTCCATGTTCAAAGTGAACACTCATTACCACTGCACCAACTTTTGTTTTCAATATTTTGTGATATATATATTTATTTGTATATATATATAGACATGTTTTTCATATATTTATTCATATAATTATATATTCCTATAATTAAATATATTTATATAATTGTATATATTTATATAATTATTTTTAAATACATTTATAAAATATGTTTTTGTTTGTTTGTGTGTGTGTGTAAGCATTTGTGTGTGTTTATATTTAAATGTATATGTGTTTGTGTTTTCGTATTTATATTTATATTTTTACATGTTTATATATTTACATATAATTATATATATTCATATAATTATTTTTAAATACATTTATAAAATATGTATTTTTGTGTGTGTTTATATTTATATATACATATATATGTGTCTGTGTGTAAATATTAATATTAATATCAAAATAAATATAAATATTTATATTTATTTACACATATTATATGTTAATATTTATTTACATGTATTAGAAAATATATTTTTTTGTTAATACTAACACACACATGCGCGCTTATTTATATATAACATTACATGTACATTTGTATAGATGTATACATATTCATACATTTTTATAACATATATTAAATGGATAATTTTTTATTTTTTAAATAAAATGAGTAGTTATTTTTTATTGACATATAGTTTATATATTTAAGAATAAATTTTATATATAAATTTATTAGAATATTTATGTGTACAATTAAATTTGTTATATGTAAATATATGAAAATATGTATATATTTATTTATAAATAATACTAAAATATGAAAAATATTAAAATTCCAACCCCATAATATCAATATGAGTGTAATTCCAAATAATGAATTCAATAACTACAGAAAAAAGAAAAAAATAATCTATTAACCAAAGCTGAAATTCCATTGAATGTTCAAAAATTAGGGCACCCCAACAAAAAAACTCATTTTTTGAGGCATTTTAGACCTTTTTAACCTTGAAAAATTGGGACTTCAGTCCCTTAATTTGGATGGCATAAATATTGTTGTAGACTTTGATTTGATAACTCATAGAGCCCAAGAGACACCCGAATCGAAATTTTTGGCCATTTGAAGTCCAAGTCATGTTTTCAACATATCTTAAGATATAAATTAATTTATTAGTTTTTTCTCTTGATAAATTGTTATTAAATGTATATTACTCAATACTAGTTTGTAAATTTTTAATTAATATTTTTGTTTAATTATTTTAAGTCATTTTAACTAAATAATTTATATATTAAGTGTAAATATATATGTAGTATCATATAAATCATAATTATGTAGATATATTATACATACACCAATATAAATATATTTATATATTAAAATTTAATTTTTAGTAATTTATAATTTTTTTAACTAGGTCGTCTTTTATCAACCCTGAGAAAAGTGTTGACAAATGGAGTCTTTATTAGTGATAAAAAATATTGATAAAGGTTAAAAAATGATTATAAATGGAGAATTTATCAACACTAAAAAATATTGATAAAGGATAATAAAACACTAATAAATGAGGTTATTATACATTCACTAGTACAGAAAACGTTTTAAACGTCACCATTATTTACGTCGGTTATATATTACCGACGTAAAAATCTGTGATATGTGGTTTTTTACGTCTGTTATAAAATAACCGACATAAAAAATACTGAGAGTAAATTTTTTACATCGGTTATTTGATATCCAATGTAAAAATGAGGCATATAAAAAAAATTTACATCGGTTATAGAATAACCGACGTAAAAAGGCGGTATCTAAGGCCTTTTTGACGTCGGTTATTTGATAACCAGTGTAAAAACCCAACCTGCAGAGTTTTTTACGTCGGTTATATTATAACCGAAGTAAAAAAATCAACACACGGCAGTTTTTACATCAGTTATAAAATAAATGATGTAAAAACTATGGTTTCTGATGTGTTTTTTACGTCGGTTATAGAATAACCAATGTAAAAAACCAACATGCGGCTTTTTTTACATCAGTTATTTTATAACCAACATAAAAAATGTGGTATCTAATACATTTAAAATGTCGGTTATTATAATAACTGATGTTATAAATGTAATAAAAATAGTTTATAATGTCTTTTATTAAATAATCTATGTTATAAAACATTTAAAAAAATTATCATGCCCTGTGGATTGTCATTTCTGATTTTTTGATCGACAGACCTACGACTCATCTCTCCCGCGCAGAAAACCTAGAATTGACTCTTCGATCTCTTTTCGTTAAACTCATTTTTCCATCATCATTTATCATCTTTACTCTCCTCGGATCTATCATCTCCACTCACAACACTCAGATGAGCCTCCCATGACTTTATTTTGTTCGTTTTTTTTCGGATAGTCTATATTTACGTTTTGCGATTTTTTTGTTTAAACTAGGTAAGATTCTTATATTTCGAACCCTATTACCTTGTTTTCCCATCATCATCTTATTTATTATCACCAAGTCTATTAGATCGAATCGCAATATTCAAGTAAGCCTCGCCTACTATTTCGTTTGTTTCTGTTTCGCGGATGCCCTACATTTATGGTAATATTTGTTGTCATTGACAACTAATGATCTCATTCACCTATATTACTGAAAATTATATCTAAACCATTGTGATACACCCATTCCTTGTACTAGTGTGATTTATTTTATAAGTATATATGGTTTTACATGGTGGAATGTTTGTTTTGGATCCTTGGTTGTTTCTATTTTGGGCATCACTTTTTGTTGTTCCTTAAACTATTTACGTCGCTTATTTTCGTGGACTATTATAAGTATTAATATGATATTAAAACCCGATTCATTAAACAATATAGCATTTTAGACTAGTAGTGGATACAGTTCATGGTTCTCATTTTGAATAATGGCATGATACCAAAACTAGTAGATTGAGATTAAAATCCCTAGATATGCCAAAACTAGTAGCTTGAGGTTAAAATCCCATGGTTCTAGGGGGCTGTCTAGAGGGTTGGGGGCTGTCCAGGGGGTTGGAGGCTATCCAGGGGGTTGGGGGCTATCAAGGGTGTCCATGGAGGTGGGGTCAGTCCAGGGGTGTGTGGGGGGGTCCAAGGGGGTGGGTGTGTCGAAAGGGGTGGGGGTGTCTAGAGGGTTTGGGGGGTTGTCTGTGGGGTGGGGGCTATTCAGAGGGTTGGGGGCTGTCCAGGGGGTGTCCAAGGGGGTAGGGGGTGGGGGTGGTTTCCAGGAGGGGTGGGGTGTCCAAGGGGGTGGGGGTTCTATTTAGAGGGGTGGGGGCTGTCCAGGGGGTGGGGGGATGTCCAGAGGGGTGGGGGCTGTCCAAGGGGGTGGTGGTGTCCAGGGGGAGTCCAAGGGGGTGGGGTAGTGTCCAGAGGGTTTGGGGGGATTTCCAGAGGGTTGGGGGTGTCCAGGGTGTCCAGGGTGTCCATGGAGGTGGGGGCAGTCTAGGGCTGTGGGGGGGGTCCAAGGGGGTGGGGGCTGCCCAAGGGGGTGGGGGCATGTCTAGAGGGTTTGGGTGTTGTTCGGGGGGCTATTCAGAGGGTATGGGGTGTCAAAGGGGGTAGGTGGTGGGTGGTGGTGTCCAGGAGGGGTGGGGGTGTCCAGGAGGGGTGGGGATGTCCAAGGGGGTGGGGGCTGTCCAGGGGGTGGGGGTGGTGTCCTGAGGGGTGGGGGGCTGTCCATGGGTGTGTTGGTGTCCAGGGGGTGTCCAAGGGGGTGGGGGTGGTGTCCAGAGGGTTTGGGGGGTTGTCCAGAGGGTTGGGGGTGTCCAGGGTGTTCATGGAGGTGGGGGGGCAGTCCAGGGGTGTGTGGGGGTCCAAGGGGGTGGGGTGTCTAAGGGGGTGGGGGCTGTACAAGGGGGTGGGGGCCTATCCAAAGGGTTTGGGGGTTGTCTGGGGGGGGGCTTTCCAGAGGGTTGGGGGTGTCTAGGGGGGGTGGGTGCTGGGTGGTGGTGTCCAGGAGGGGTGGGGGTGTCCCGGAGGGGTGGGGGTGTTCAAGGGGTGGGGGCTGTCCAGGGGGTGGGGGTGGTGTCCTGAGGGGTGGGGGCTATACAAGGGTGTGGTGGTTTCCAGGGGGTGTCCAAGGGGTGAGGGGTCGTGTCCAGGGGGTGGGGGTATTTCCATGGGGGTGGTGGTGTCCAGGGGGTGTCCAAGGGGGTGGGGGTGGTGTCCAGGGGTGGGGGGGTTGTCCAAGAGGGTGGTGGTGTCCAGGGGGTTTCCAAGGGGGTGTGGTGGTGTCCAGGGGGTGGGGCTGTCCAAGGGGGTGGTGGTGTCCAGGGTGTGTCCAAGGGGTGGGGGATAAGTGTCTGTTGGGATTGACTATTGCATCGTGGTTTGTGAGATTATGACATGATGATTGTATTGTTTCATGGATATTAGTGTTTCAATATGATTCTATTTGGTTATATATATTTGGACCAGTCATCGACTATGATAAAATTATGGGTTATGGGGGAGACTTTGTCGTGGTTTTCAAATATGCGTAGTTATCCGGACCCCATTGTGTTGTGATGATTAGCTTTACATTGTGATTTTCTCCATCCGAGTTTTTATTTTAAATTTGATTTGATTCTCAGGTTTACTAAATTTTCTCCTATTTTCTATCAACCATTAGAGGCCCCATAGTTTTATTTGATTCCATGGAATTTAAAACTGTAATATCTAACTATATATTCTTTTTAAAATCATATTCATGCATATTTTTTTAAATACGCATAGATTTGTTTTATATTTCAAAATTGTTTTACATTCAAATTATGATTTTTTTTCATATAAACATATATTTTTCTTATCTTAAAAAGATGTATAATTTTGATATTTGTTATAGGTAATAATGAGTCGAAGTTAGATTACGTCACATCAAATGAGCAATGAATATGAGGAAGGTGTTGATTCCTTTTTGGAATTTGCTAAACGAAATGTTCCAAGTAGTGACATTTTTTTCTGTCCATGCCTTAAATGTTTGAATATGAAGAAGTTGAAAAGTATAGAGATAAAAGATCATCTGATTTGTCATGGTTTTAATCCAAGTTACAGCACTTGGATTTGGCATGGTGAAACTGGATGGAATGTCACTAATGATGATGATTTTCAAGATGGTGACTCCGATGGAATTGAAGAAATGATTCGCGATATTGCAGCAGAACAAATTGAGATAGAACTGAAAGTTGTGCGTCTATATGGTGATGCTGAAAAACCATTATATTCTGGTTGTACAGATTTTACGGTTTTGTCATCCATGTTAAGATTTATTAACCTGAAGGGGAAACATGGATGGAGTGACAGAAGTTTTACAGAGCTACTACAATTGATGAAAGACATTCTTCCAAAAGATAATGATCTTCCAGATTCACATTATAAGGCCAAGAAAATATTATGCCTGATGGGATTGGGATACAATAAAATATATGCCTGTCCGAATGACTGTATGATATATAGGAAGGAATATGAATTTCTGTCAGAGTGTCCTAAATGTGGGACATCGCGGTATAAGGTGAAATAAAAATCACAGGCTGATGTAGAGATTACAAAGATCCCTTCAGAGGTATTTTGGTATCTTCCTATAATTCATCGTTTCAAACGTTTATTTTCTAATTCACATGATGCAAAAAGGTTAAGATGGAATACTAATGAGCGGTTATGTGATAGAAAAATATGTCATCTAGCTGATTGTCCACAATGGAAGAAAATTGATGAACAGTATCCTACATTTGGAAATGAAATTAGAAATATCAGAATAGGGTTGTGCACAGATGGAATGAATCTATACCGGACCCTCAGTATCACACATAGTTCATGACCTATTTTATTGGTAATTTACAACCTCTATCCTGAAGTTTGTATGAAGCAAAAATATGTCATGTTGAGTATAATGATCTTTGGTCTGAAGCAACCCGGCAATGATATTGATGTTTTCTTTTCACCGTTGATTGATGATTTGAAACTTTTAGGGTAGGATGGTATTAGGGTGTATGATTATTATAAAATGGAATATTTTCAACTGCATGAAGTTCTTTTGTTCACTATAAATGACTTCCCAGCATATGGAAATTTGTCTGGATACAGTGTCAAAGGGCATAAATCATGTCCAATTTGCGAACAACAGACGTCATATTGTCAATTTCATCATGGTAGGAAAACAATGTACATGGGTCATCAAAAGTTTTTGCCTATGGATCACTCTTATAGAAGACTAAAAAAGGAATTCAATGGCTCAAAAGAATTTGATATTGCTCCAAAACCTTTATCCCCTGATCTGTCTTTTGAGAGGGTGAAAAACCTTGATGTGACATTGGGAAAGACACAGAAATATGGTAATGATAGACATATTTGGAAGAAAAGGTCAATATTTTTTGAGCTACCATATTAGAGATATCATGAAGTTAAACATAATACTGATTTCATGCACGTGGAGAATAATATATGTGATAGTTTGATTAGAACATTGTTAGATATTAAAATAAAGTCAAAAGATGGGTTGAATGCAATATTAGACTTACTATCAATGGGAATACATTTGGAGTTAGCTCCCACTCCTAATGGAAGACAAACATCCCTTCCCCCGGATTTTCATACATTATCGAAGAGGGAGAAAATTAGCTTTTTTCAGTGTCTTCATGATATCAAAGTGCCTCAAGGTTATTCTTCAAATGTAAAAAAAATTGTCTCATTGAAGGACTTGAAGTTGATTGGTATGAAATCTCATGATTGTCACATCATGATGCAATAACTTCTACCAGTTGCATTGTGTGGAATATTTCCCATCTGTGTCAGAAAGACAATAATGAAGTTCTGTTATTTTTTCAATTCAATTTGTAATAAGGTGATTGATGTGAATGCTTTGAAATTTTTTGAAAAGGATGCAATTTTTATACTTTGTCAATTGGAAATATATTTTCCTCTAACTTTTTTTATATAATGGGGAATTTAATGATTCATCTGGTTCAAGAAATAAAGCTTTTTGGACCTGTATATCTTCGTTGGATGTATCCTTTTGAAAGGTATATGAAAATATTTAAGGGGTATGTTAAGAATCCATATCGACCTGCAGCCTCCATTATTGAAAAGTATATTTCTGAGGAGGTTTCATAGTTTTATACGAGATACTTGGATGCGGTGCAACACATAGGTTTGCCTCCATCTCTCCATGAACGAGTTAATAATGAGGGAAAGTGGATTCGTGGCTTGAAATTCAAATTATTGTCAGCTGAACATATGAAGAAGTTAGAATCATACATCTTGAATAACATATCTGATGCTCAACCGTATATCGTATTGCATATTAATGAGTTGAAACAATGTCATCCAAAGAAGAAAGAAATGTGTATTTTGAATGAGCACAACAAAACATTTTTGTCATGGTTTAAAAAGACCTTGCTTGGTGGATCAAATGTATCAGAGACATTAAAATGGATAGTGGTTGGTCCATGTTTAAATGTGATAACATGGTCCGGTTATGACATTAATGGCTATACATTTCATATGAAAGATCAGGACAATAGAAGTGCAGTTCAAAATAGTGGTGTATTGGTGTTTGCAGAAGCAATTCATTTTTTGAGTGCTAAGGAAAAAAACCCAATTTCTGTATCAAGTGCATATTATGTAGTGATTGAAGACATATGGGAGGTGGATTACTTTAAAATTAAACTTCTTGTTTTTAACTGTAAATGGTTTATCGGTAACAATAGTGTCATACATGATGAATTTGGAATGACAGCTGTTAATTTGAATATATTGGAAGACACAACTGATTCTTTTATAATGGAAACACATGCAAAGAAACTTTTCTATATAGTAGATCAATCAGATATGCAGTGGGTTTTTGTTTTACAAGGGAAAAACAATATTTTGGTGATGATGAACTTGATGAAGATACTGATTTATGTGAGATCCCTACTTACATGGAAATATTAACAGAACATAATGATGAGCATGTTGAAGACATGGTTTGTGCCATAAGGAACGATCCTGATGAAGGAATTTGGGAAAACAATCCATTTATACATTCCTAAAATTACAGGTAACATTTGTTTATTTCTTGTTTAAATTTATTATTTTCATAAAATGGTAGATACTGTAAGTTTTTTCTTTATTAAAACATGTATTAAAACAAAATAAGTATAAGTTTTTGTTTGTTTTATTTTTGTTTAGTTTACTTTATCATGTTTACCATTACATTAATTATATATCTGTTGTTTTTGTTCAGTGACAATTAGTTTACCAGGTTTACCATGTTTTAATTTTTTTTAGTTTACTTTTTCATGTTTACAATTACATGAATTATATATCTATTATTTTTTTCAGTGACAATTACTTTACCATGTTTACCATGTTTACAAGGTTTACCATGTTTACTATGTTTACCATCTTGACTATCTTTACCATCTTTACCATTGTTTAACATGATTACCATATTAACCATGTTTACTATTATGTAACTTAGTACAATTTTCTATTTTCTGATTACAGTAGTATTAAAATATTTGAATTTTTATATTTTTGACCTAATGTTTGTTTTTTTGATTTGAAGGATAATGACAGATCAATCAGTTGATCAACCACATGATTC
This sequence comes from Viscum album, assembly GCA_963277665.1. Taxonomy (NCBI): domain Eukaryota; kingdom Viridiplantae; phylum Streptophyta; class Magnoliopsida; order Santalales; family Viscaceae; genus Viscum; species Viscum album. The sequence continues at coordinate 970,782,660 of OY728159.1, read as the reverse complement.
TGGAGATGATCATATTGGTCATACCTCTAGGGAGGAACATTAACATGCTCCTCTTGATGTTCCCCAATCTTCCTCATGTGCTCCCATTACTACAAAGAGTTCAAGAGTTGGTAAATGTGGGTGCACATGTTTACCAAAATTATCACTTACCCATACGCAGGATAAGAGGATACTCGTTGATTTTGATGAGGATGATATTCCTAGAGGTCCAAATGCAAAAAAATTTAAGAGTTTTGTATCCACTCAGGGTAAGAGCAAAGTAAGCATTTTGTATGATGACTGGAGAAGTGTGGACAAAGAGATAATCTCTCAATTGTGGGAGACGATTTTGGTAAGATATTTTGATATTGTTTTCCTATTCTTTAAATGTTTCTAGTATATATAATATTTTTAACCTCTTATTTATCAGATGACATTTGATATTCCTGACACTGGAGGAGTCAAGAAGAAATTCTTATCGATGGAAGCCAGGAGATGGAGGGATTTCAAATCAACCCTCACATCTGATTTCATTTTTGTTTATAGGAGTCATAATAATCCATGTCGTATATATTCTTTCATATATGAAGACACATGGAGAAATTTTGTTTAAAGTAGAAGAAAAGAATAATTTTTGGTAAGGGAAATTTAAACTTTTATAAGCTTTCTTATATAAATGATCTTATTACTGTTTTGATAATTATTTATTATTCTTAATTTACAGAAAATAAGGAAATCTCATCAGGAGATCCAATCTAAAAATGTATACCCTCATGGTTTATCTCGGGGAGGGTATACATTATTGGAAGAACAAATGATGGTGGAAAATTTACAAAAACTAACAGCTGAGTCTTCAAGCTCTAGAGAGGTGGCCCCTCCATCCCCTCTATCTAGACATGAAAAATAGAAGAGAGCTCGGATGGTCAAAAACAGGCAGTATCTTTCAGAAGATTTGAGAATCATAGCTGGGAGGACTGTAAGATATCTATTTTATTTATTTAAGTTAACTATTTTATTCATATAATTTCAATCTTTACAGAAATGTTTAATTAATTAATACAGGATTCTCTTGAGAAGAAGAGATCACAGGGGGTATTTACAGCTGTTGGGAGGCAAGATATTTTATTTGCAGCATTGGAAAAGCCCGAACATCCTGGTCATGTACGAGGATATTTGGCAGGTGTATCGGTAAGAAAAGTGTTGCCACGTTCCTCAACTACTTACGTTGAGGGTGTTTATAAAAAAAATAGAATCCTTGGAGGCTGAAGTTCATAATATTAATGCGAAGATGGAGGAAAATATTAGAGTGTCGGTACAGTCTATGTTTTCAGACATGCAAAGAAAATTTCAGACTGTAACTCCCACTCCTCCACCTCCCCTTGCAAACCCCATTATTTATCCTCCCCCTCCGCCAGTAGCTCCCACTCCCCCACCTCAGCCCGCATACCCCATTTTTTATCCTAATCCTCCGTCGTAGCTTCCTACTTATTACGAGTTGCATGTTGATGATCCTCAACATCATATAGTTGCATATGGGTTGGTATATTGTATAAGAGATACAGTTCATCATTAATAATTAGAGGTAGAGAATCATAGGGTCATTGTACAGGATATTATAGATAGATCATCTCGAGTACCATTACCTACAGATGAGGTGACGACAGTTGGACATAGTATCAGCCATTTTTTAATTTGGCCATCCAGACTTCTTCGACTCATTACCATAGAGGTATGTATGTTATATCTTCTATTTTATTTTTTTATTAAAGTTGTTTTATCATTTTAAAACTAATATATTTTGCTATTTATTTTTACATGAATACTTCAAAGGTAAAGAAATATTGTATAGACAACAACAAAGACAAATGGTTATGACATCAGATACATATTCTAGTAGTCTTGACAGATTTTCAAGATATTCAAATTTGTTGGTGGATCATTATGAGTTTCCAATGGAAGCTCATGTTTGTGGACGTGCAATAACTATGTGGATTATGAAAGCTGATATCATGGAGCTTATTACTAGAGATAAGTTGGGCATCAACGTGGTGCATATTTTTTCCATGTAAGTCTTAACACCTTTTCCCTATGTTATATTTATTAAAAATGTATACTTATGTCTGTTTTGTATTAGGTATCTTTATAACATTTGTTAGAATAATGAGCGGACAAATGTATATGGGTTCATGGACCCGCATTTGATTTCCCCTGAAGCATGTGCATTGGATGAGGAACAAATAATGGTTTATATTGATGAAATACTTGAATAGAATATAGTCACATAATGTTGGATGACGCCTTTTTGTGAGAGGTATGAAACACAACTCTCTCAAAGAGTTCATTATATTTTAACATAAAAAACCACTAACCTTAAAAAAAATTTATCAATGATCATTGGATGATAGGGGTTTTTTTCCCAAGGGAGAAGACACTTTATTGGATATGCTCTGTCCATGGTGATGTGCAGGAAAGTTTTAAGAAATTATTGTAAAAGTAAGTTTCAATTTCTCAGTAGTTTTATATATTATAATGAACTTTAAATTTATCCCATTCGTATTATTTTCTAATAGGGGATGGTTCTACTTTCAAAAAAACACAAAGAAAAGGAGTGCAAAGATCAAATATGAAAACTTAAAGGTAAATATCCATTTATAATTTGTACTATTTGATTTATTACATACAAATAATATATTGAATTTACACTCATTCAAATAGAATTTTCATGAACAACAAGGAATCATCGAATGCGGATATTATATGTTAAGATTTATGAATGAAATAATAACAACTAGGACAGTTGTGAACTTTGAAATGGTAAGATTTCCTTTTAAACTTTGCCATAATATTTCATTTTATTTATTCATTATACACGTTAACTACTATCCTTTTAATTTGTAGCTATTTTATGACCCTCAACCCTATAGTGCTGAAGACGTCAAACACTTACAAGTGGAATGGTCAAATTATTTTACAGGTTTGATTGATTTTTAGTTGTTTGTTGTGTAAAATGTAATTTTGAATACTGTCATTGTAATTGTATATTTGGTAGTCGTTTAGGTTTGATTTAGTTTTTTTAATTTACATTGTAAGTTTTGAATGTTATATATGTGAATGTTTAATTTTTCTCTACTTCTTATTTTTGTCTACTTATGATGGTTTTTCTGGTATGGATTCTGGTCTACGGGGGAGGGGTTCCAAGGGTGTGGGGGTGTTTAATGGGGTGGGAGGGTATCCAGGGGTGTGGGAGGGATTTCAAGTGGGGTGGGGGGTTTATTGGGTGTCCATGAGAGTGGGGGGGCAGTCCAGGGGGTGAGAGCGTTTCCAGGAGGGTGGAAGGGTTGTCCAGGGGAGTGGGGGCTATCCAGGGGGTGTCCATGGGTGTGGGGGTGTCCTGTGGGGTGAGGGGGGTTTCTAGGGGTGTGGGAGGGTTTTCTAGTGGGGGGGGGGGTCCAGGGTGTCCATGGGGATAGGGGGCAGTCCATGGGGTGGGAGAGGAGGCACCGCTATCCCTCAGGGGGCTGAATGCCGCTGGAAGGTACTCATCACTCCCACATGTTAAACATTTTGAGATCTCAAGCTTCGCATGTGGGAGTGATGAGTACCTTCTAGCGGCATGCCCCCCGAGGGATGGTGGCACCTCCTCTCCAACACCAGCTGTCCAGGAGTTGTCCAGGGGCTGTCCAGGGGGTAGGGCAGTCCAGGGGTGTGGGGGGTGTCTAGGAGGTGGTGGGGCAGTCTAGGGGTGTGGGGGTGTCCAGGAGGGTGGGGGTTATCCAGGGGTGTTGGGGGCTGTCCAGGGGGTGGGGGCAGTCCAGGGGTGTGGGGGTGTGGTGGGGGCTATCTAGTGGGGTGAGGGGGTTCTGGTCTAGTTTTGGTAACTTTTTGGTCTGTTTCAGGGGTGTGGGAGGGTTTTCCATGGGTGTGGGAGTGTTGTCCAGGGGGTGGGGGTATACAGGAGGGTGGGGGGATGTCCAGGGTTGGTGGTGATGTCAAGGGGTGTGGGGGTATCCAAGGGTGTGGTGGGGGCAGTCCAGTGGGGTGAGGGGGTTCTGGTCTGTTTTTGGTAACTTTTTTGTCCTGTTTTAGGGGTGTGGGAGGGATGTCCAGGGGTGTGGGAGTGTTGTCCAGGGGTGGGGGTATACATGATGGTGGGGGGTTGTCCAGGGGTATGGGGGGATGTCCAGGGGGTGGTGGGGATGTCTAGGGTTGTTTGGGGCTGTCCAGGGGGTCGGGGGAAGTCCAGGGGTGTGGGGGTGTCCAGGGGTGTGGTGGCGGCTGTCCAGGGGTGTTGGGGGCTGTCCAGGGGGTGGGGGTAGTCCAGGGGTGTGGGGGTGTGGTGGGGTCTTTCCAGTGGGGTGAGGGGGTTCTGGTTTGTTTTTGGTAACTTCTTGCTTTGTTTCATGGGTGTGGGAGGGTTGTTCAGGGGTGTGGGAGTGCTGTCCAGGGGGTGGTGGGTATACAGGGGGGTGGGGGATGTCCAGGGGTGTGGGAGGTGTCCGGGGGTGTGGTGGGGGTAGTCCAGTGGGGTGAGGGGGTTCTGGTCTATTTTTGGTAACTTTTCAGTCCTGTTTCAGGGGTGTGGGAGGGTTGTCCAGGGGTGTGGGAGTGCTTTCCAGGGGGTGGGGGTATACATGAGGGTGGGGGTTTTCTAGGGGTGTGGGGGATGTCCAGGGGGTGGTGGGGATGTACAGGGGTGTTTGGGGCTGTCCAGGGGGTTGGGGGGCAGTCTAGGGGTGTGGGGGGTGTCCAGGGGTGTGGTTGGGGTTGTCCAGTGGGGTGAGGGGTTGTCTAGGGGGTGGTGGGGGGCTATTCAGTGGGGAAAGTTTTAAATGTTATCAATGTAAATGCTTAATTTTTCTTTGGTTCTTGTTTTGGTCTACTTTTGTTTTTATGGTATAAATTCGTGGTTTGGTTTCTGGTTGTTTCTGGGGAGAGCAGAGGACTACTTTCTATTTTTTTTTAAAAAATGGTTTTTCACATTGTTTATTTAATAACCGACGTGATAAAAACCTCGGAAATGCTTTATCACATTGGTTATTATATAACCGATGTGATAAACCAGTTTCTAGGGGTTTATCACTTCGGTTATTAAATAACTGACGTGATAAACACCCCCCCCCCCCCCCCACACTGGTTTATCACTTCGGTTATTTAATAACATGCGTGATAAACCCTCCCCCCTGGTTTATCACATCGGTTATTTAATAACCGACATGATAAACACCCCCCCTGTACTGGTTTATCATGTCGATTATTAAATAACCAAAGTGATAAACCCTCCCCCTGGTTATCACGTTGGTTATTTAATAACCGACGTGATAAAATCCTGGGAAATGGTTTATCACGTCGGTTATTAAATAACCAACGTGATAAACACCACGATGTTATATTTTTTTTACGTCGGTTTTTAAATAACCGATGTAAAAAACAATATTTATAACGTCTTCCGTATTAATATCAGCTAAAAACTAACATAAAAAATGAAAAATAACCAACGTAAAAAATTATTTTTGCACTAGTGATGCTAAAAACACTGATAAAAGTTATCTTTTATCGGCATTTTGTTAGCACCGTTAAAGACCTCATTCATAAGTTCTTTTATCCAACATTGATAAAAAATATCCCCTCTGTCAGCATCTTTTTAGCACTGATAAATGATAAATCTTTATATAGATAATCTCATAGTAGTGATAGTGAACTTTTTTACTAAGATAAATGAGATGAAAGTTCCATATGTTTTCCTTGAAAGTCCATGATTTCATTATTTAGATCACTGAAAAGATTCTCCCCTCCATGCATCCAAAGAAGAAAAGTTATTTCTTACCATGTTCCCACAATATCCATATCTTTCATAGCTTCTTTACTACCTACCTATGTAAAAGCAGATAGCCTCAACAAGACAATCCTCAACCATATCTTAAGTTACAACAGTATCTCAAACATTAACTCTTGAGGTTCTTTATTTTATGTGATTTTGATAAGAAATTTCATAAACATTATTGTATATCCCCTCTCAATTCATGTAAAATTCAAATAAAAATCATATTTTTTCAGTTTTCATGTTTTGAGTGTCTTTTAACTAAATAAATGAAAATGCCCACATTTTTTTAATTCAATGTAGAAAAACTCATGCAATTTTAATAGAAAAAATTAGAATATATTTTGGATTTCAATTCAAAAAATACGCTTGAATTTTAAATGAAATTTTTTTAAAATGAACGTGTTTCAAACTTTTAAAGTACACTTGTTTGCTCTTGGAATTGAATTATGCGTATTTTTTGTGAAAAATGCTTGTTCTTCTTCTTTATCTAGAAATTTATATATTTTTAGTTGAATTTATTACATAGAATGAGTTAAATAGTTGTTTGAATTGAAATCACACGTGACTGTTGAGTGTTAACTTGAATATAAAATTGATTTAAATTAAATTTTCTTTGGGGAATATATTTTTCTAGAAATGAATTGAAAAAAATATTGGCATTTTAATTATTTTATTTATATAAGAAATTGTGTATTTATATGTGATGAATTTAGGTTGAGTTATTTTTATAAAGATAATGGGTTTTGTATATTTGTTAGACTAGATAATTGTTTATCTAAATCCCATGGGATGAGACCATTTTTTAGGCCTATTTGAAAGGATGAGGTGAGTGATTGTAACACCCCCAAATGATAAAGGGTTAAATGAATAAATGATATGACTCATGTCAACAAGGTGAACCTTCTTTTTCGGGAGCCTACCTGATTAGAACTCCATAGTTAAGTGTGCTTGGCTTGGAGTAGTGATCAGGATGGGTGACCTTCTGGAAAGTTTCCCAAGGTGTGTGTGAGTGAGGAAAAACATATTGGAAAGGACATGTGTTGGCATGTGGGGACAATCATTAGTCAGATGACCCGTTCGAGCACGTGGGTGGGCCCTAGGGTGGGAACCACGTGTCTACAGGGCAACTGGTGGTACCTGGCGGGCCAGGACCCGATGGCCATGTTAAGGTGAGGTGTTTGTGCTGTCACCGGGACCCAGTTGTCCCATTTGGTATTAGAGGTGGTACCCAGGCTTGAGTGCAGCGCACTACCTGGTTTGAGATGTAGGGCCCACAATGATGCCTGCAGGGCATGAGTGAGTTGGTTAAAACATGCTGGAAAGGACATGTGTTGGCCTATGGGGACAATCATTAGTCAGATGACCCGTTCGAGCACATGGGTGGGCCCTAGGGTGGGGACCACGTGTTTGTGGGGCAACTGGCGGTACCTGGCGGGCCACCCATTCGAGCACCAGGGTGTGTGTGAGTGAGGAAAAAACATACTGGAAAGGACATGTGTTGGCATGTGGGGATAATCATTAGTCAGATGACTCGTTCGAGCACGTGGGTGGGCCCTAGGGTGGGAACCACGTGTCTGCGGGGCAACTGGTGGTACCTGGCGGGCCAGGACCCGACGGCCATGTTAAGGTGAGGTGTATGTGCTGTCACCGGGACCCAGTTGTCCCATTTGGTATTAGAGGTGGTACCCAGCCTTGAGTTCAGCGCACTACCTGGTTTGAGATGTAGGTCCCACAACGATGCCTACAGGGCACGAGTGAGTTGGTTAAAACATACTGGAAAGGACATGTGTTGGCCTGTGGGGACAATCATTAGTCAGATGACCCGTTCGAGCACATGGGTGGGCCCTAGGGTGTGGACCATGTGTCTGCGGGGCAACTGGTGGTACCTGGCGGGCCAGGACCTGATGACCATGTTAAGGTGGGGGTGTCTGTGCTGTCACCGGGACCCAGTTGTCCCATTTGGTATCAGAGGTGGTACCCAGCCTTGAGTGCAGCGCACTACCTGGGTTGAGATGTAGGACCCACAGCGATGCCTGCGGGGCACGGGTGAGTTGGTTAAAGGCGGTGGCGTCCTGACCTCGAGGTTTTGGGTTCGAGTCCTCGCAAGGCAACGCGCACTATATGCTAACAAACCACTCGTGGGCCCCTCTACCCCATTGGGAACTGGCCTAATCCCAATGTTTGTCCACCTTGGGCCTTGCTGGGGACGTGCGATGTGCAGGTGGGCAGGCCAGCCCAATACCTCGTTACCCAACAACACGTTTTCCCACGGGGCACGGGTGAGTTGGTTAAAGGTGGTGGCATCCTGACCCCGAGGTTCCGGGTTTGAGTCCTCACAAAGCAACGTGCACTATATGCTAATAAACAACTCTTAGGCCCCTCTACCCTATTGGGAACTGGCCTAAGACCAAGGGTTGGCCACCTTAGGCCTCGCTGGGGATGTACGGCACACAGGTGGGCAGGCTAGCCCAATACCTCGTTACCCAACAACACGTTTTCTCCCATGAGGCACGGGTGAGTTGGTTAAAGGCAGTGGCGTCCTGACCCCGAGGTTTTGGGTTCGAGTCCTCGCAAGGCAACGTTCACTATATACCCGTTCGAGCATGTGGGTGGGCCCTAGGGTGGGGACCATGTGTCCACGGGGCAACTGGTGGTACCTGGTGGGCCAGGACCCAACAACCATGTAAAAGTGGGATGTCTATGTTGTCACCGGGACCTAGTTTTCCCATTTGGTATTAGAGCTAGTACCCAGCCTTGAGTGCAACGCACTACCTGGGTTGATATGTAGGGCCCACAATGATGCCCACGGGGCACAGGTGAGTTGGTTAAAGGCAGTGGTGTCCTGACCCTGAGGTTCTGGGTTCGAGTCCTCGCAATACAACACGCACTATATGCTAAAAAACCACTCGTGGGACCCTCTACCCCATTGGGAACTAGCCTAAGCCCAATGGTTGTCCACCTTGGGCCTCGCTGGGGACGTGCGACGTGCAGGTGGGCAGGCCAACCCAATACCTTGTTACCCAACAACACGTTTGGCCGCGGGGCATGGGTGAGTTGGTTAAAGGCGGTGGAGTCCTGACCCCGAGGTTCCGGGTTCGAGTCCTTGCAAAGCAACACGCACTATATGCTAATAAACCACTCTTTGGCCCCTCTACCCCATTGGGAACTTGCCTAAGCCCAAGGGTTGGCCACCTTGGGCCTCGCTGGGGATGTGTGGCACACAGGTGGGCAGACCATCCCAATACCTCATTACCTAACAACATGTTTTCTCCCATGAGGCACGGGTGAGTTGGTTAAAGGTGGTGGCATCCTGACCCTGAGGTTCCTAGTTCGAGTCCTCGCAAGGCAGCGTGCACTATATGCTAACAAATCACTCGTGGGCCCCTCTACCCCGTTGGGATTTGGCCTAAGCCCAAGGGTTGGCCACCTTGGGCCTCGCTGGGGACGTGCAGCGCGGAGGTGGGTAGGACAACCCAATACCTCGTTACCCAACAACACTTTTTCCACTTCGGCAGTGGCGTAGTGGTGCAAGGTTGAGGTTCATAGCAGCAGTGTTCAGTGAGGTCTGGGGTTCAATTCCTAGGAGCCCACTCTTGGGGGACTTTCCGCCTCCCATGTACCACTCGTCTTTCCGGGTCACCCGGTGTTTCACCAGGTGGGCAGAATGGGCGCACTTCACCTAGCTGATAGATTGTTGTGACGAACCATCACCAATCGAGGTGTTACCCCGTGGTACGCACTGTCATCTTTGCTGGTAACGGCTCCTTCCTGGTTGGGGCATCTCCGGATGATTTCTTTGTGGGGAGGGGGGTTCCTGAGTGTAGAGGGTTCGAAAAGGCCACTCTCATGGATTCCCTTATATAAAAAAACATAGGGCCACAACGAGGACGTTTTGCTCTAAAGGGGAGGTGAATGTAACACCCATAAATGATAAAGGGTTAAATTACTAAATTATTCCACTCATGTCAACAAGGTGAACCTTCCTTTTTGGGAGCCTACCTTATTAGAACTCCACCGTTAAGTGTGCTTGGCCTGGAGTAATAATCAGAATGGGTGACCTTCTAGGAAGTTTCCCAGGGTGTGTGAGAGTGAGGAAAAAATACATTGGAAATGACATGTGTTGGCATGTGGGGAAAATTATTAGTCAGATGACCCGTTCGGGCACGTGGGTAGGCCCTAGGGTGGGGACCACATGTCTGCGGGGCAACTAGTGGTACCCGGCAGGCCAGGACTCGACGACCATGTTAAGGCAGGGTGTCTGTGCTGTCACCGGGACCCAGTTGTGACAATGATTGCATCAACTCTACCACTACTGAATCATTACAAGAGCGTTGTTTGATTAGGAGCACACTGTTGTTTCCCTCTGGAATGGGGGATGATCTCATTGATATAAGATTCAAACATTCTAAGCGGTTTCTAATGGGTTTGTTTATAGAATTGGAAACATCCAATGATTCCATATCCATTTGAACTTACTTTCCAAAGGTAGGCACTCATTATTTGTAGAATGATTAGGCTTAGGAATTTTCATTGGTCGAGAGGATGGGAGTTCAGACTCATCACACCTTTTTTTAGGGGAATTATTGTCTACTACGGGACTCTCTTTATAGATTTAAGTTATGTTCATGAATCCTTATTACATTACCAAGTATAAAATGAGCTTTCCTTTAGATCTGGCAATCAATGATTGATATGTAGGAAATTTAGAGAATCTTTTATATGCATTCGAGGTTCTTCATTGATAGAGAATCATCAATATTTGTTAGAGATTCTTAGTCAATGGTATCCTTTGACACATAAAAAGTCTCTTGATAATTATGATGACCATACTGGTTTTAGAGCCACTCAGTGGGGCACTTGAAGTTTATTGTCATTCAGAAGGACATGGATTATTTCAGAGTTGGGATCGTACCCGCAGATGGGATACCTACGTATCCTTTATTTAGGAAAAGGAATCAGAACCCACGTAGTTCGAGTAAGGGATTATGATGTTAATGCATGATTGATGGCTCAAAGAAAAGATGTCATGATTACTTTTACACTCTAAGCTCACGTGAGTCATGCTCGGTGTGAGAAACAAGAGGTATTGGTGAAACCAGACAATTGTGCCACGAAAGATGCAATGATGTGGGGCTTATGTGTGTATGACTGCCCAAATAGATGAGGATTAAGATTTACTTCAGGGAAGAAATCTAGGAACAGGGTCAATAAAGGTATATGTTCTCCATAGAGATTTGGATACTCTAATCTTGGGGCTTACTCCTAAGGAAGATTCCCAAGTTAGGAGGGGACTTATGATTGGGTTTTACTCCTAAGAAGGAAGCCCAGATCAAAAGGAAATTAAGACTGCTTAAGAGAGATTAAGGCTGGGGCTTACTCCTGAGAAGAAGGCCCAGGTTAAGGGAATTGAAAAATTAAGGGACCTGGGGCTTACTCCTAAAAAGGAATCCCAGTTTAAGAGAATTATGGTTGGGGCTTACTCTTAAAGAGGATTCCCATATTTGGGAATTTTAATATTGGAGCTTACTCCTAAAAAGGATGCCCATATTAGGGGACTTGGGGATTACTCCTAAGGAGGATGCCCATATTTGAGAATTATGACTGGGGATTATTCCTGAAAAGGAGGCTCAGGTTAAGGGGTTCTCTTATCTTAAAGGATGAGGTTGAATGAATGAAATCTCAATCTTTAGTGACATAAAGATGTGTAAATCACTAGGTTTTGAGATATATTCCATAGAATTCCTTTCAGATAAGTAATTTAATCAAGAAAACATTCCATAAATGGATTTGAAGGATGTCTTGAAGACTGAATCTTGAATAGGGGTGGTGGAATGGTATAAGAGGGGTTAAATGGGCAAGAAGAGCACCCAAAAAGGCAGGGGCGTGCAAGTCCTGGCAGGCGTGCAGGTACTGCGTGGGCACGCAAGTTCTGGTCACGCAGGTATACCTGCGCGACACATGGGTACTTGCACGATTGTTAACCAGTAGTGTAACACTTGGGCGATCCTTGACCAAAGCATTTAGAATTATCCTGAAGTACTTCCAGAAGAGAGGCGCGCAAGTTTTGGTGAAGAAGTAGGGCGGAGCACAAGTATGTTCATTTCCCTTAAGGGTAAAACACCTTAGGCGTGCAAGTTTTAGTAAATTCTAACACTTAGACCTTACTTATCTTGTTAGACCTTCCATTCTAGGTAAAGAATTACCTTACAAGTGTTCGGAAGACCTGAAGAAGAGACTTGGGCGTTCAGAGCTCTTTATCTGAATTCTGGAAAATTTCCTCATGAAATGGGGGGCCGACATGGTCTATTTATAGGCTGGAGAAGACCCTGGGTGGTTATCCTTTAGGGCACGCAAGTCACTTGCATGACCATTAGGTGGAACACATGTATACTTGTGCGACAGTGATGGAACTTGCGCGACCCTTGTGCATTTGAATCCTTGTTCATGCCTTTGTCAATTTTTGATGTTTTCTTCAAAGGATGAATCAATTTGTGCTAAGTTATTTCCCTTTCCATTATTTTAGACAATGTGACAAAAATGAGTGTCAACAAAAGTCCCCCCTCATAATTGGATCTGAAAGAATAAGGATGTGACTCTGAGGAAAAGAAGAAAACCAAAGGGAAAGAGGCGCGCAGGTGCGAGTCGCGCAGGGCTGGAGCACCCTGGATGGAGCGCGCTAGCTGTAGGTGCGCAGGTGGGCAGCCTGGACTATAAATATATGGTCATTTTCCGCACATAGCATCTGATTTCCGGATTTTCGAGCTCTCGCCGCACAGGTCCCCTTCACCGTGCAAGTTGCTCGTTTTCCACTGTTTCTTCAATGTCGCGCTGTTGTCAAGGTAATAGGACTTGCGCGGTGATACTTGCCCGCCAAAAACTTGCACAGCACATTAACACTTGTGCGACACATTAACACTTGCGCGCTAAGTTTAGACTTGCGCGCCTTAATGCCTTTTCCATTTTTCTGAAATTCCTTTACAAATTTTATGAAAAATCAACTTACTTAAGAGTTAATTTATTCAACTTTTGTGCAGAATCAATGGATCTTAGAACTGGAATAGCTGATGAACTGGTTAGCAAGCGGATTGATGATATGATGAACATCATTGGCCATGATTATTATACCTTCAAAAGTATCACTCTTCCGGATTTGGCTCAGTATCTGAAAAAATATCATCACGACTTTCCCCAAAGTATTTATTTTCCTTTGTATGGCTATGGTCATATGCGAGAAGTTACTATTCCAGAAGCAAAAAACTATCTCCCATTTTCGTGGTTTCAGAATTATACCAACTTTGCTTCAGCAAATATCTCATGTGGAGGAGTATTTATAAGTGCTGGAATAGTGGAGAAGGCCCAAATGATGCATCATAGTCCTTGTACGCCAGATCTGAAACCTCATAAGCCTGAGCTGCAACCACATTGTCATCCTTCAATCTTCTGAAATTCTCAGATGGATCAATACAAAGGTTGGAAGAAAAGTTGGGACTTCAGTCCTATGGGAGGTGTGAAGCCAACTTGGATGTGGGAATACTGGGTGCGACAAACCTGTGCAGAGTTTGTCGAGAATCTGAAAGGATTTGTGATATACAAAGCTGTTTGGGTTGGGCAAACATATGTTTACAGACATGATAACTTCATGCTGGAGATACTCAGCCACTAGAGCCCAGAAACTAATTCTTTCCATCTGACTGATAGAGAAGTAGGTATCAGTCTTTGGAATGTCCAAAAGATCTCAGGGGCTCCAATTTTGGGTGAAATGTATGATGAATTCATTCCACCCAAGGTGACTTGGAATGATTTAGAGAAGACTCCTGCTTTAGCTCGGGAATTATTTAAGATCCTCCATAGGCTCAAGAGTTCATAGACCTCGTTAACTCATTCTATAAAGGATATTCATCTGGAGGAGTGGATGAATATATTTATTTTTGATAAGAAATAGAAGGATACAAAGGAGAAGGAGCCAAAGGATAAAGAATCTAAGAAAAAGAAATCCAAGGATAAGAGGCCCAAATGTCCTACCACCTGCCCAAAACCTAAGAAGAGGGGTGCTCCTGGCACATTCTGGCCAACTCTAGAAGCAGGAGAGTTTGAGAAATGGGGATATGAGGTGAGTAAAAGGATCCCGAAGAAGACTCTTCTGGCGGGATTCTTGGCTTTATGGATCAGCGTTTATCTCTTGTCAGTCAGGGATTCGAAGGGAGGTGTCAGGCCAGGGACTTTCGTCATTGCGGAAAAGTTGGCTGAGGGAAAAATGGTTGGGTTGGATACCCCCATTTTAGAAAAGATTCAGAGGAGTTTACTTCATGTATTCATGGGTAAATATCCTTTAAGAATATTGGAACAATTCCAAGTTTTATAGGGATGGATTTCCACTCACTTTAGGACTTACAATGTACAGAATGGATTACAAATTCCTGGAAGTTCTTTCAGGACGTCAGTGCAAGCATTCTCTAGAGTTGCTCCATTAGATGTTAATTCCTATGACATGAAAGTGAGGCTGAGCATGTTTAAGGAATTCAACTTCTTTCCCTATGGAAATCCGCCAACTGAGCGGTTTGTTGATGATGGAACAACCCACTTGGATTTGAGGGCATACATGCTAGCTTAAAGAGATGGTGTGCTAGTTTCCAGGATTGACGAAGAAATTATATGTGAGGCCTATGCTCCATATAGATTTGTACATCAATTCAAGTGTCTGCAACAGATTGTTGTATCTCCCCCAGTACATGTCAGATTAGAGAAACATATGATGGTTGCTCGGCAACTGTGGTTGCTGACGTCAAGGGAGAAGACTGGGGCGGTATTTGATCTACCAGTTGAAAAAGTGGCACATAACTTGACTAAATGGTATGCCGAGCACTGGATATCATCATACCCCAAAGGGGTGCTGAATCACCCAGTTTATCAGGTGGGGAAAAGGAAGAGGACTGTAGAGAAAGAAACCCTTCCTCATGAAAGTGATGCTTCCCCACCTGAAGTTGATTCTCCAAATTCCTCCTCTAGGACTGATTCACCGGATTCCCATGATGGCGATGATGAGGCACAACAAGTGGAAAAGCAGCCTCATGCACTATATAATCCTCTGGTTAGAATCAAGAGACCTACTCCATCAACTCTTGGTGAGTTACTTCATTGTGGTGATTTATTCACTACTACTTTATAAAGCAATAAGTCTTATTTTCTTATTATTTATCTGCAGTTGCAGGAGTCGGGAAGAAATTAAAGGTAAATATTGTAGGACCTTCCTCGCAGCCTTCATATCTAAGACCAGTGGTTGTCCATACATGGTAGAGTTTATATTGTGGTACTGAGACCGCTTGGCTGGATTTGTGTGTGGGCCTACAACTTCCTGGAATATGGAATCTTCTGGCTTATATAGATATCCAATACGAGGATAACCATAATGAAGTGCGGTATTACATCAGAGAGCTAGAAATGCTCATATATGCCACTGATGAGTCCATTCCTATCACCAGGAGGGTGAAGGAAATGATTGATCGTGGAGCCACTGAGGGGGCTGGTGGTTCTGGAGATGAGGAGTGGCATGATTATGTGGCTCCTGAAGATGTAAGTTTTCTTTCCTTATTTGATTTGAAACTTTATTCCAATTGAAGTTTGTTACTTAAGGAAGTTTTTTTTCATCTTGCAGCTTTCAAAGAAAGGAACTACTGAAGTTCCTTCACCACAGTATAGCCCTGGTGGTACTATCATCGGGGCTGTTGCTGATTCTCCTCGCGAATCGGGCGAGATATCTCCAGGCCAGCAGGCCATGAATGAGGCATTGTACATGGCCTTCCATTCTCTAATTCAAGTGCCAATAAGGGAGACTGTAGACACTCCCAAAAAGCCAAAAACACAAAGGTGACGAGGGAGAAAGTCCACCGCTAAACTCTTTATCAGTAGTGGTAAGTCCTTTGGATAATCATGAATTTTAAACCATGAAAAAGATTGATCACTTTCATTAGGATTGTAGGGGATTCTTCAATTTCCCCTCTAAGGGAAAGGACTGATCCTCCCTTAATGACCACGGAGAGTTCTGCGGAACAAATGCAAATTCAGGCTGACTTGGCTGCTTCTAAAAAAGAGCCAACATTTATTCCCAGTACTGCTCTTGCTGCTGCTACAAGTAGAGAAGAACCTGCACCAGAATCATTGGAGGCCGCAGCCACTGAATCTGCCATCCTTCCTGAAGAAGTTGTCCAGGGTCAGGGGCCGCAGAATTAGGGTCGCCAAGAGGACACATCAAATGATCCCACTGGTGAGACTAACCAGGATTCTGAAATATCATTGGATTAAATGATGAATCGTGGCATATCTTTCGAAGAATTTTATGATCATGCTAAGTTATCATGTGATTTAGAAGACCTTGGGTGTGAGTGTTATCCTTCACCCAGTAAATTTTCTTATAATTTACACTTCTAATCATGACTGAAAATAATATGCAGTTCCATCCATAGAAGCTGATGAACTGCCAATGCCTGAAGAGGGTGTGGACATTGATGCCAACCCTACCATTGTAGAAACATTATCTCAAGTGGAGCTAAACCTAGTAAAACCTAATAAGACTCATCTTGAAGATCCTGTTGAAATTGGGAAAGATGGGGAGGAGTCTTCTCAAGCTACTGATCTACTGTTAGGTAATGATTGGACTGAGTTTTCAAGATAGACAGCCAACTTCCATTATTCTATGAAACTAACCATAATTTTAATTGATCAAATAGGGCTATCAACTTCAATGGTTAGAACTGGAGGTGAGGTCTCAACTTCCTCCCAAATAGCAGTAGAAGGTGAATCAACCAGGTTTAGGGGGGAAGAAGTAGAACAGGGCACTTCCTTAAGTGCATTAATCCCAGATTACATGCCCCCCCCCCTGTGATGATGATGTTGAATCAAACTCAGAGGTGCATAAGGTGCTCAGCTTATCACGATGCAAGGCATGGAACAAAAAATGGGAAATCATATCTGAGGTGCCTCTAGAAGAGCTATCATCGAAGATCCCTCGATTGTTGTCCCCGTTTTTCATGCTAGGACTTGGCGGTTTTGGATACCAAGAGATCCATACCGTGGTGAAACAAGTCATCTTTAGGAGGGAGCAGGAGCAAAAGTGTCGCGAAGATCTTACCGGGGTGAAACTGTCAGTCAACATCGGTGAATTTGAGGTTGTGGTATCCCGAGATGAGGCTGACTATGCTACCAAGATGAAGGATCTGAAGCATAAGATCAAAGAAAAAGTCATCCAGAAGATGCACCTTTAGCAATAGTTAGTTGTTGTTACTGGGGAACTTGACCGACTCAATAATTCACTAGAGGGAGTTCAAACGAATGGTATGAAGACCATTACGGATGCCAAGAAAGCACTCCATCAGGCTGAAAAGAGTGAAGTTGGTCGAGTGCATGAGCTTCAAGTAGCTGCTGATAAAGCTCGGGATGCGGTTCATCAAGTGAAGACTTATGTCGACATCCTTTTGTAATTTCCTGAAAAAGAGAAGAGGCTCCAATCTATGGATGTCCCTCTAATTCTTGTGCATCAAATGGAAATAATTCTTTCACCTTCAATCACTTGTGCACGTATTTTCCTGCTATCTGCTTTAAATTTTACCTAAGCCAATGGGCCTAGTGAGCATAGTTTGATTTTTACTAGGATTAATATAAATAACCCTACAAACTTTGAATCTTTTAATTGCTCAATATTACCTAAATCATACAAAACGTATGTTTAGTGAGATGGAACTTGACTTTTACTCAGAGTTCCTTTGTCTTTTGTGGGTAGTTTAAATTCATGCACATCAGACATAAAGAGGCTAATGTTTAAGGTCGAAATAGCTTTGACCAAATTAATTAGAATTGACTCAATTCTTTGACAATTTATCTGAAAACATATTATCATACTCAAGTATGAGGGAAAATATGTAAACTATAACTTAAGAAAAATTGGATCTGAGTAATGATATGAAAAAGAGCTAAAAGGCATTAGAAGACGTAGTTCCCAAGAATGATGTTACCATTATTTAACAAACCCGTTAGGGGGTTGAATTATGCAGGGCCACCTAAGGGCATTAGATGCATAGTCAAATAAATAGCATCTTTTGGCTGATAGGTCCGTTATGTAGACTGTTTATGCAAGGCCGCCTAAGGGCACGTGTTGCATATTTAGGCAAAAGAACTCTCAGAAATTTACTTTCCTAGTGCTAAAAAGCCAGTGAAAGTTTATGGAGATTCAAATTTTCCAAAGTATAGAGTTTTCTGTATGGAAAGAAGTACTTGAATATGGAGAAGATATTTCCAAACAAGATTATCAAAGAACTGGATGGATATCACTCTTACGAAGGTCTGATCCAAACGTAGGGAAGGATAATATAAACCATAGACTTGAATAATTTCTAATCATGAAAAAGGATATGGGACAAATATGTTAAGGATGGTTATTTTTGCGGATCCCTGCATACTATCATTTAAGACCAATAAGGACAAAAGAGGCTTTCTTCCCAAGAATGAAGTTACCAGTATCCGACAAACCCGTTAGGGGTTGAATTATGCAGGGCCACCTAAGGGCATTGGCTGCATAGTCAAATAATAGTATCTTTTGGCTGACAGGTCCGTTATGTAGACTGTTTATGCAAGGCCGCCTAAGGGCACGTGCTGCATGGTCAGGTAAAAGAACTCTCAGAAATTTGACATTTTTGTGACTAAAATTCAAGAAAAGGGTTATGAAGATCTGAAAATATTTAATGTTAGTATTATGACACATAAAGATGGGTATTGTCCAATGTAAACAGAGATACACAGATCAATGCTAACCATAATCATGTTGTGGCTGGGTCCTGAATTGAAATGTTGGACTTCACTACGTATCCCTTAAGTATGGGAATCAAGGCATATGTAGTTCTAGAACTACAGTTTAACGTCGTGTGGGACAAAAGGATGAGAGATCTTAGTTTAGGGTCATAGAGATTGGACCATTATAAGAAATACACAGTGTGTGTTTTCATGGGGACTTTTCAGCCAAGGGACTGAAAGTGGAATTTTGGGTTAGGCCCAAAGGCTAGGGGCTGGATTCGAGGGAAACTCGAACGTTCCTACGTATCCCATAAGGATGGGAATCAAGCCCACATAGTTCTAGAACTACCCTCTGTACAAATTAGGTTCGTACATGTGAAGGGTGAAAGGGGATTTTAGTGCAATAATGGTTTAACCCAAGATAAAAGGTTCGGGAATTGCCATGTATACACGTAGTCTTTGGAATGAAACATGATTGAAAATCAATGTAAATAATGATTCCCTCTCAGGTGAGGGTATCAAAGAATGTTATAGTTTATTGTCATACTGGAAAAAAGTGTTATATAGTTTAACATCGTATAGAAAGGATGAAAGTGAACCAATATAAAGATATTGATTCTAGGGACAGTTTCACAAATCAACATCGTATTAAATGGAGGTGAACTGATGTGAAGAGATTGATTTTGGGCTTGAACCTCAGGAGGTTACCTATGTACCCAACCTAGAAGGCAAGGATCAAAGTCTGCATAGTTCAATTAAAGAATGAATTAGTGATCAAGTTGTTCTTGGGGACAATGACCTAAAAATAGTATTGGGACTTACACATGGTTATTAGACCAGAGAGAGTGTTATGGTTGAAGTTTGATCTAATATCACGTGGGTCATACTTGGTGTGAGAAACAAGAGGTAGAAACAACCCTAACGATGCACAGTTTAATGTCATGTAGGACATATGAAGGGACTATGCAGTTTTAAAGTCTTGTAGTTAGGACTATTGGTGCTGCACAGTTTAATGTCATGTAGCAGGTACAAAGTGCAGTAGGACATATTAAAGGACTTTATGTACAGTTTAGCATCATGTAGTTAGGATGATGGGGACAATACAGTTTAATGTCATGTTGGAAAAAAAGAGGATTGTGCAGTTTAATGTCATGCAGTGAGGACAAAAAGAGGACATAGTTTAACGTCATGTTGGACGTATTAGGGACTTTTTTCATAGTTCAACGTCATGTTGGATGAAAGTGCGAATAGTTTAAGGTCATATGCATGGACCACTGCCGTATAGTTTAACGTCATATAGCAAGGACGATAAAGGGGACACAGTTTAATATCATGTTAGACGAAAGTGTGAATAGTTTAAGGTCATATGCATGGACCCTGGATGGTGCAGTTTAATGTCATGCTGGATGTAAGGGACGTCTGTACAATTTAGCGTTATGTAGTTAGGACATCACAGTTTACCGTCGTGTGGGACGAAAAAAATACAAATAGTTTAAGGTCATATGTATGGACCGTTGCTGTATAGTTTAATGTCATATAGCAAGGATGATGAAGGGGACACAGTTTAACATCATGTTGGACATATGTGCAAATAGTTTAGGGTCATATGCATGGACCGTTGATGATGCAGTTTAATGTCTTGCTGGACGTAAGGGACTTGAAAATATTTTAGGGTCATATGCATGGACCGTGGATGATGTATTTTGTGTTTATACAAAATACTTCTTTAGAAATCTGGCATTGGTTGGAGTAGTGATGAGTTCTCCATCCATTGAGATTAAAGAATAAGCTCCATTGGAGTAGACCTTATGTATTGAGTAAGGTCCTTACCATTTTGGCTCAAGATTGGAAGGTTTCTTCCCTGGTATCATTGGAGTCCTGAGAACTAATACCAATTCTCCCTGAGTGAATGAACGAAGATGAACTTTTTTGTTGAAAGCTCGTGCTATTCGATTCTGATAGACTTCCAAGTAGTGCAAAGTGCACAATATTTTCTCATCTAATCGTTCCAATTCATTCAATATCTTTTGAGATTGTTCATCTGTAGATGACTGATCACAAATGGAAACTCTGAGCGAGGGTAGTTGAACTTCAATTGGAAATACTTCTTCTGTTCCATAAACCAATGAATATAGAGTTGACCGCGTTGTAGTGTGGGTGGTAGTCCGATAAGCCCATAAAGCATGGAAGAGTTTATCAGGCCATGATTTCTTATCTTTATCCACCATCTTTTGCAGTATATTTGAAAGAGTCTTATTGAAGGCTTCTATCTGGCCATTGGCCGCTGTATGATACCGAGATGAATGGTTGGATTTAATGTTGTATTCTTGATACAACTTCTTCACCTAGGATGAACAGAAGTTGGTGCCATTGTCCGTCAATATGGTATGAGGGACACCAAATCTGGTAATGATGTTAGACTTGATGAAGCTAACAATGCATTTAGAACTGAATTCCTTAAGAGGTATTGCCTCTGCCCATTTGGAAAAGAAATTAGTAGCAGTAAGAATATACTTAAACTTCTTGGTCGTAGCTGAAGGGTAAGGTCTCACCACATCCATTCCCCATGTGGAAAATGGCCATGAGTATTTAGCTGTATGAAGTAACTCTGGAGGTTGATGAATGAAGTTGACATGTACTTGGCATGAATGACACTTCTTTGTGAAATCAACACAATCTTGTATCATTGAAGGCCAAAAGTATCCAAGCCTTATAATCTGATCAGACAGTCTATGTCCAGACTGGTGGGCACCACAGACTCCTGAATGCACTTCTTTCATGACAGCCATTGACTCTTCACCATCAATGCATCTGAAGAGAACTCCATCAAAACCACGTTTGTAGAGAATTTTCTCTAGGTGATCTGGGCTATGATAAAGATTAAAATTGACCACACATCGCCGGATTTGTTCTTTCTCGGCTCTATTAGGTAGAAGTTTTCCATTTTGAAGGTATTCCTTGATAGGTGACATCTATCCTGTAGTATGACCATATGGTTCAGGAATGGGACTAATTTCATTAATTTCCTCTGATCTGATTCAAACATAAGGTGAAATTGAATGACAGTGGGCAATACTGATGGTTGTCTCATCTCGATTTGGATCTGCCAGAGCTGTGGCTATATTAGCCAGTGCATCAGCTTGAGCATTTTGTGATCGTGGGACATAAGAAAATTTCGGTTCCGAAGGAAATTCTGCCATTAAATCTCTGACATAATCATACAAAGGGATTAGTTCTTCTTTTCTGGTGGCATAATCCTCATTGAATTGTTTGATTACCAGGTCTGAATCACCTTTCACCTTTAAGTGATTCACTTGTTCTTGAAGCGTCAATTCTAATCCTACGATGAGAGCTTGGTATTCTGCTTCATTATTGGTACCACCTTCCCACAATAAGAAGGAATAAGGTAACACTGCCTTTTCTGGAGAAACGAGCACAATTCCTAAGCCAACTTTGTTGAATTTAGAATTTTCCATTTTCCTCCCTGTTGGACTTCTGGAAGCACTATCAAAATACATTTCCCATGCCTGAGGACTTTCTTGAATAGAGAAGACTTCCTCATCGGGGAGTTCAATATTTGAAGATGTGTCTTCCACTGAAGGGTGTTCAACTAGGAAATCAGCCAGAGCTTGGCCCTTTATTGCCTTTTGAGACACATACTGATTGTTGAATTACTACAAAATAACTGCCCACCTTTCTAGACGTCCTGTAAGAATTGGACGACTAAGGATGAATTTGAGCGGGTTATTGCGAGATACCAATTGGACCACGTGATGTTTCAGGTAGTGTCTCAACTTATGAACTGCAAAGATTAATGCCAGTCAGCACTTCTCAATACTTGAATATCGGGTTTTTTCTTTAAGCATAGTCTGAAAGAGGTAGTAGAGGCTGTTTTCATTCCCAGCATCATTCTTCTAAGCAATAAAGGCACCCAATGATCACTCTAAAGCTGTCACATAGAGGATAAGTGGTCTTCCTTCAACAGGTGGCATGAGTACTAGCGGACTCAAGAGTTATTTCTTGATAATATCGAATGCTTCTTCACATTCTTTAATCCACTGGTAAGCTACTCCCTTCTTCATCAATTTGGTGAAGGGTAAACTTTTGCCTGCCAAATTGGCGATGAAACTCCGAATATAGGCTAAGTTTCCTTGAAGTCCTCTTAATTATTTCAAATTTTGAGGAGGTGACATACCAAGGATTGACTTTTTCTTCTCAAGATCGACTTCAATACCACGATGGTGTACAAAAAAGCCGAGAAATTTTCCTGAGGTTACCCCAAAAGCACATTTTAAGGGGTTCATCTTCAAATTATGTTGTTGAAGCTTGCGGAATATGAGTTCCGAATCATCCAAGTGATTAGAAAGTTGTTTGGATTTGACCACCAAATATTCCACATAGAATTCAACAAACTTCCCTAAAAAGGGTTTGAATATACGATGCATGGCACGCTGATATGTTGCACCTATATTCTTTAAGCCAAAGGGCATTACCCGGTAGAAAAATACACCATGAGGGGCTCTGAAGGCTGTGTATTCCTCGTCTTCTGGGGTCATTCAGATTTGATTATATCCAGAATATCCATCCATGAAGGAAAGTGCTTCATAGCCAGTTGTTGCATCAATTAAAAGTTCTGTAATCAGAACTGGGAAATCATCCTTAAGACAATGCCGATTAAGATCTCTGAAATCGATGTAAACTCTAATTTGTCCGTTCTTATTCTTCACAGGGACAATATTAGCCAAACACTTGGGATATTGAAATTATCTGACAAAGTTAGCTTTGATAATCTTATCCACTTCAGCTTCAATTTTGGAAGCATAGGTTGGGTGTGTTCTTCTTACGGCTTGCTTAAATCCTCGATGTTCTTCGGGTAAACCCAAATGATGAGTAGCAACATCAGGATCAAGCTCAGGCATCTCTGTATAGTTCCAAGCAAATATGTCTCGATTTTTCTTTAAAAAGGAAATATACATCTCTTGTTCTTCAAGAGTAATGGCCGCACTGATTAAAGTGGGGCGTGGATCTTCTTTTGTACCCAGATTTATTTTTCTGAGTTCATCCACGGTGGTAGAGATACCCTCTTCAAATGTTGGAGGAGCATCTCTAAGATATTCCTCTTCTTCTTCAACATGTGTTATTTCTTCCGTTTATACTTTCATAGTAGATGATAAAGCAGAATTTCCATGATCAGAAGAGATCTTAAAATTTGAACATCTTGAAGAAGAAGCTTCCATTTCTGACCAGATTGATGATGAAGGGTCTTCTTTGGGAAATAAAGAGGAGATTATGGATTGAGAATCGACATCATTGTTCACCCCCGATGTTGCTATAACTTCTTCTGGCATGATTGGCGAAGTATAGACTTATTGGATTTCAGCAGATGAAATGAAGACGTCACCATTTGGGCTTTCATCACTGCTTGGAGGATCACCAATTTCTCCCATGTTGTCTGGCTTGATTGTCGTAATTGACATTATGGATCTTTCCATAAGAGTATTTTGATTTGGGTCTATCCTGTCAATTTGACTAATAGGCAACACATAATTTGTACTCACATGCACAAATGGATTTACTGGAACCTTCTCCAAACCATATGGAGCATTAACTTTGGTAATCTCCTTGGTTGTGGATTTATCCTTTCCCTTCATGTGATAGAATTCCGTCTCAATGTATTGAGACTCACATGTCTTGAATGGGGCTTTATCACCATAAAATGTCCCAACTTGACCATCGAAACAATATTTGAGACATTGATGGTATGATGAAGGGATAGTCGTATGTTGATGTAGCCAGGGTCTTCCAAGAAAGATGTTGAAGGCTGAGTCTTGATCAACAACCATGAAATCTGAATTGGATACAAGATCTCCAAACTGATTTTTGAGTGTAACTTCACCCAGTGGTTCTTGTTCATTTTTATCATATCCTTGTAACATCATGGTAGAAGGAGATAAATCAGATTTCATGAGGCCCAATCGCCGAAGTGTATGAATGGGCATGAGGTTGACTCCTGAACCATTATCAATGAAAGCTCTTCGGACATCTACACCATTGACCTTGCCAGATAAGTACAAAGGTCTAATATTCCCATGCACAACATCATCTTCATCTTCATTAGTAAAAGATATTACTGCATGGCATTCTGCAGGATTATTCTCTACATGGTAGACTTCAGCTGCAACAATTTCAGTTTCAAACTTATGAGGACTTGACAAAGCCTCAATGAGTGCCTCTCGAAGATCCTTTGATAAATTCAAGGCATCCAGAATTGATTAATTGGCTAGTACTTAGGCCATGTGTTTCAATATATCATACTTTTGATCCAAAGGTCTGCGTTTTCCAACAGGAACATGTGGTTTAGAAGGTGACTTGAAAGTTGATGCCTTGGAATTTGATGCATCTTGTACTGGGATAGGAGTTGGTAATACTCCTGGTTTTGGAAGATTATAACGATTAGATATATTCACTTGCTGAGAGGAAGAAGATGGAACCTTCAACCGGTCTTCTAGAATAACTGTTCCAGGACTAAATTTGCTATTGGTAGAAGAACTTGTTTGTTCTTGTTGAGCTCGCTGAAGGGCTCTGCCACAAGTTTCTGCTGCATACACAGTTCTAGCAGGGGTAGAATTGGAATAGTGGCTTCTGAAATATCCATGCCTTCCCCTGTATCCTGAGCTTCTAGAACTTCCTCTGATTCCTCTGTTTGGTATAGGGAATTCAGGCTCATCGAAATCGAAACTGCGACTGGAATATGGATCTGTTAATTGAATCATATTAATAGAACTGAAAATCAACTCTTCATCCGATGAAGACTCTTCCTGATTACTCTGTTTAGGATGTGCCATTTGGTGGGACGGTGCCTGTGAATTTGAAGTATATGGCATGAAGTCTGCCAAAGTCAAAGACAACTTAGGCTTTGACACATACTCATCTTCTTATGATTCTTTTTATTTCTTTGAATCATGTCATTTCTTTGAGGATTTTCCCTCTGATGAAGAGGGTTTTACTGCGACATTCATGGCAGAAGGCACAATTGGTTTCTTCAATTGCATTTTCAAAATATCATGAGTTCGGTTGATCATATTTCTGACCATTCAATCATCATATTTTTGTGCATTTTTGTTCTTAACTTCTTGTTACTCGCCTTCCTCCTCTGGAACTGTAGCAGTTACACATGCTACCTGAGCTGAAGAACCTTTTAATTTGACTTGTCCCGAGTCGACCATCTTTTGCAGGAGGTCTTTGAAGACAAAACACTCCTGGATGGGATGCCCCAACATTTGATAAAAGGGGAAATAATTGGGACGGTCTTCATCTCCTTCCTTGTTTGGCCTTTTGGGCCTTGTAAACTAAACCAAATTATTTTCCAGAGCCGAAATGAAGTAACCAGGAACTTGTTCATTTCGGAAAGAGTATGTTTTGCTCTTTAGATCCTCAAATTATTTTCGTCTTTGATATCTTTGATCTTCTTGACGAAATGGCCTTTATTGTTGGTGCTCAGGAGGTGGAGCCCTTCGAGAAGATGAAGGATTTGAAGTAGAAGCAGGTACAGGTTCTTGTTTAAGCATAACTGTAGAAGTCTATGCTTTACCCATTCTCCTTCCTGAAGCTTATGGAATTACACGAGATTTAGCCTTAGTCTGTATAAGAGAATCTTCAATATGTTGAGTGATTGAAGTATGGTCTCGAAACCCTCATGTGTATTTCACAGGGATCAACGGCGTGTGTAATTTGTCACGCAGATTTTCCACACAGATTGGCAACAGTTCCTCTTGAGGGAGTTCTAAGCTTAGGGAATATGTTAATCCCTTCCAGTGAGCAATGAAATCAGAGACTCTTTCATTCTCCCTTTGCTTACAGTTTGTAAGATCAAAAATTGTTGTCTTTGGAAAAGTTGATCTGAATTGAATAAGAAATCGTTGACGGAGATCTTCTCATCCGGTAATTGACCGGGATTTCAAGCTTGTGTACCAGACAAAAGCCGGTCCTTGCAAGGTTCGCACGAAGCATCTGATTTTCACTGATTCTTGCTATTCCGGAGTTCCCATCATAGGATCGCAACAAGACATGTAATGCATCAAATGCTGTTCAGGGTCGCCTGATCCATTGAAAATAGGGAATACATGGTTCCCAAAACTTTATGGGGGAGGGATTGCATCTACCCATTCAGGGTAAGCTCTCTTTTCTGGTTGAACCTGTACACGCTTCCTTTCCATAGTCTCTAACCGAGCTGCTAATGACTCAATGGTAGTTATTAACTTTTGAGAAACATTCAGTTGAACTTGGAATTGGGCAGGTGCAATGACTTGAGCTTGGATAGATGTGGTAGCTGGTACTACAACCGATGGAAGCACTGCCAATTGTTGTTGCACTTGACCCATAGGATTAGACTTGTGAGGGTGTACTGATAAAGGAGGATATTCTTGATCCATCTCAGTAGCTGCAACAAACTCCCTTGGCTGACTGACTCCATCATGCTTAGGAGGAAGACTAACTTGAAGTATTTCTGCGTTCAACCTCCTCAATTATTTCATTTCTTCCTCTTGTTGCGCAAATATTTTCTCTAGTGAGAGCGATTGGCCTTCTCTAGAGGAAGGATATGTAACCTGATTCTTTCCCTTCCCCTTGTTTGATACCTTTTGAAGAGGGGGAAGTGGGTTACTTGAAGGATTACCTAGGTTCTGAGTAATCCTTTGATTTTGTGTACGCACACCTTCTTCATTTGTGTCTGTGCGTACACCTTCTTGAGAAGGAACCTCTTCATATGATCCCTATGAATGAGCCTCATCTGGTGGATCAGCAACAACGGCATTGATGACATTGATTGATGCATAACGCATCACATCCCTTCTATCAGCATTTCTGTGATATTGTCTTCTTTCATGTCTTTGATGAGACATTTCCTTTTGTTGATTTGATTCCTCAGGAACTTCTTGACGAGCCGTAATTTGGAGGGAATCTACTGATAATTTGGCTCTTTGTTCCTCCTGTGGATTCTTCCCCAATCGAGAGAAGACCGACTTCCGCTGAGGAGGGGATTGATGATTTGAAAAATTCCCCAGTCTAGTGGACTGGGGTTGTTCCTGATGTCTTTTCTCAACTCCTCGAATCCTATTTGTTGATTCTGAGGGTTGGTTTAAAAGAGTCCCCAGTCTGGCGAGCTGGGGTGGCTCTTGACATGCTATGTCTAAGACTTTCTTAAAATATCTCCTGATCTTGCAGACCTTAGTCCTGAAATTAACAGGATGCATCAATCGACATCCACTTTTATCACTTGATTCAAAAGACCATTGGATGATTTCTGACACTTCTGTCACATGATGATGTGCTTACTCCATACGAGAGGCCTGTTCAATATTCTCGTTTTCTTGATGCAGGATTAATTCAACAACTTGTTCTCCGTATTCTTGATTTTGAGAAGAACTAGTTGACGCATGTTCTTGGGAAAGATTTTGATTACAAACAAAACTCATTGATTGTGGTCGGCCACGGGCAATAACATTGCATGAGACCATTTTTTGCGGGCTTTGCTGACTGGAGAGCACAGTGAAATGTAGTGCTCCATGAACACCCCATCCTCTGATATGAATACCAGATGGGGCATTGGAAATTAACTGGGGAAATCTTCTTAGTGCTCCAAGGCATGAATGTTGAAGGGCTCTCTGCTGCTTTTCAGCCTTCGGATATCGAGAGACTAATAGAGATGCCAAGTCAATTTGACATTGTAACCCTTATATTATCTTAACATGATTTTCATATTCATCATAAGATAATACTTTCTTTTTCAACTAACAAAGATTTTTTCATATGTTGAGACGAATATCATGAATTCCATCTTCCATCAACATTTCTGGAATGTTATACTGCGAGTCATCCAGAGGCCAAAACATGATTGGAACTTCACCTTTCGCCAGTTGTTTTCTCATCTTTAGCATTTACTCTTTATCATTCAATGAATATTCTTCTACCTGATTTGACCAGAGCTGGTGCTTCCTTGTTGCTTCATCAGATTCAACAAGATTGGTAGAGAAATCACTGATCAAACTAGAAGATGCATGTCCTAGGGGTGGTTCAGAAAATGACCTACACCCTGGGATATCTTCTGATTGAGAAAGTATTTCACCTACTAGTGATGAAGCATCATACATGACTGGTTTTTCATTTGCAAGTGCCTCAAGATAAGAGGGATTTCTCGGCACTACCTTGTCCACTAGAGTATTTTCCGGACAATGTGCATCACTACTGCGGAGGGGACTTTCGCAGTGAAATTCAACATCATGGGGAGGACCACCATGGTGGGTTACAGTAAAAGATGAGATCTCTTTCTCCTTGGTCTTCTGACCACACAGAGGGTTCCTGTGGCTCTCATCTGAAAATGAAACTTCTAGATTGACCGAATTTTCATGAAGCAAGCCTTCATGAGGAAGTGTATGTTGAAGACCTTCGGAATTAATGTTCCCACTATTGGGAAATGAGGGAGTAAAATCTTGAATTCCAATAGATAAACTTCTGAGGGCTTCAAGAAATCCAGCATCGAGCAAGGCCTTGTTACATATTGGATCTTGATCTCTTGACTGTGTTGGGTGGGTCTTCTTATTAGACGCCTTCTTACTCGCCTTGGAAACCACTTGTTGATGAAAGTGGCTACTCTGAGCAGGTGTATGTGCCTGATCAGGAGAGATGTCCAGGTTAGGCTGACGATCTCTACTCAAAACAGGTGTATATGCCTGACTTGTTTATTTGTATGATATGGGGGAGTATTCCCCACAACCCTCCTAAACTGGAACAGATGTGTGTATCTATTTCGGAGTGAACTTTTGATGTGTCAATCCACTGGTAGGGATATATTTATGTGTCTTTCCCTGAGATTCTGCTGAATCTATTATAATATCCTAGCAAGCATCCAGAATATGAGCAGTGATTTGCTTCTGCTCTTTCACCATTGATAAAATATTCTTGGTGACTTCAGCTGCTGGAACGGGGATATACATCCATTCTGTGCTTGGAGTAGGTGTATGTGCCTATTCTTGTCCTCCTTTTCCTGTCAGTGAATC
This sequence comes from Viscum album, assembly GCA_963277665.1. Taxonomy (NCBI): domain Eukaryota; kingdom Viridiplantae; phylum Streptophyta; class Magnoliopsida; order Santalales; family Viscaceae; genus Viscum; species Viscum album. The sequence continues at coordinate 970,753,026 of OY728159.1, read as the reverse complement.
CTGACAGTACTCAAGCATGGGGCAGAGAGTTGAGTCTGCCTCCTGTTTGTCATCGGAGCTTTCCGACTGACTTCTCTGAATGCTACCAAGAAAGACTGTTGGTAGGCTTGATCAGTACTAGCAGGTGTATGTGCCTGCTGATTGCACTTCGCTGAACGTGGTTGATGAGCTTCATCATATGTAGTTAGATGAACCTGCTGACTAGCTGATGATGTATAAAGAGGTGTATGTTCCTGCCTATAGTACTTCGCCAGAATTTCCTGGCAGGATTGGCGTGATGATGCCAGACGAGTCTGCTAGACAGCGGAATTAAAACAGACGGGTGTATGTGCCCGCTAGTTGCTTTCCACCAAGTTAGGTTGGTGGACTTATCCGAAGATGGTAGAGATGAGAACCTGCTCACTGTTGACCAGATTTCGCCTTTGGCGATTCGTCTTGCCTGCTCGGGTTTGAGGAACCTGAGCCGAATGCCTAGAGTCGGTACCCTCATCATGTTGAGGGCGCACTGTCGTACGAGTCTGGCGGCGATTGTTGATAGGATCCCTTGGGAAGAACTCATGTCTGCTTGAATTAAGGCCCTGAGGGACCTACTCATTCACCTCCCTAGAATAAGGGAGCGAATGGTGATTGCATTCTGGGGATAACGACCCAAAACGGTTGGAGACGGTGGTTAGCACCGCCTGCTTCTTGATCACTGGTCATCGCTATCTGGACGACCAGGGTGAATTGTTCACTTGGAGGGCTTGTTGGGGAGCCTCCAGAGTTGGAATAGTACCATTTTGATGGTACTCCTTAACCAGCATGTTTGATACCCATCGTTGAAGATGCTGAGTAAGTGATGTCATCCTCAGAGCGGATGACGATCCAGCAGGAGTAGCAGCAGCGGTATTCATAGCAGCAGTATTCACAGGTGTGAACTTGAGAGCAGCCATTTCTTAGAATGCAGAAAATCTTAGAAAAGAGTGCTTGTTTTATATAATAGACGTAATCAAGATAAATCCGGCCACTACATCTTTTGGATGAGCACATATATCAATGATTGTTTTTATTGTCCCTCTCATTGAGTTTTAAATAGGGGCCTAAAAAATAAGTAAAACATCATTTTAACTTGGTCAAGGATTCACATCGGGTTCACCATTTTTTGTTTCCCTATGGAATGGGGGATGATCTCATTGATTTAAGATTCAAACATTCCAAGCGGTTTATAACGAGTTTGTTCATAGAACTGGAAACATCCAATGATTCCATATCCATTTGAACCTACTTTCCAAAGGTAGGTGATCATTAGTTGTAGACTGATGAGGCTTAGGAATTTGCATTGGTTGAGAGGATGGGAGGTCAGACTCATCACACCTTTTTTTAGGGGAATTATTGTCTAATCCGGGACTCTCTTTATAGATTTAAGTTATGTTCCTGAATCCTTATTACATTACCAAGTATAAAATGAGCTTTCCTTTAGATCTGATAATCAATGATTGATATGTAGAAAATTTAGAGAATCTTTTATATACATTCGAGGTTCTTCATTGATAGAGAATCATCTATATTTGTTAGAGATTCTTAGTCAATGGTATCCTTTGACACATAAAAAGTCTCTTGATCATTATGATGACCATACTGGTTTTAAAGCCACTTAGTGGGGCAGTTGAAGTTTATTTTCATTCAAAAGGACATGGATTATTTCAGAGTTGGGATCGTACCCACAGATGGGCTACCTACTTATCCTTTGTTTAGGAAAATGAATCAGAACCCACGTAGTTTGAGTAAGGGAGTATGATGTTTATGCATGATTAATGGATCAAAGAAAATATTTCATGATTACTTTTACACTTTAAGATCACGTGAGTCATGCTCGGTGTGAGAAACAAGAGGTATTGGTGAAACCAAACAATTGTGCCACGAAAGATGAAATGATATGGGGATTATGTGTGTATGACTGCCCAAATAGATGAGGATTAAGATTTACTTCAGGGGAGAAATCTAGGAATAGGGTCCATAAAGGTATATGTGCTTCATGGAGATTTGGATACTCTAATTTTGGGGCTTACTCCTAAGGAAGATGCACAAATTAGAAGGGGACTTATGATTGGGTTTTACTCCTAAGAAGGAAGCCCAGATCAAAAGGAAATTAAGACTGGTTAAGAGATATTAAGGATGGGTCTTACTCCTAATAAGAAGGCCCAAGTTAAGGGACTTGAAAAATTAAGGGACCTGGGGATTACTCCTGAAAAGGAAGCCCAGTTTAAGAGAATTATGGTTGGGGATTACTCCTAAAGAGGATGCCCATATTTGGGAATTTTAAGATTGGGGCTTACTCCTAAAAAGGATGCCCAGATTAGGGGATTTGGGGCTTACTCCTAAGAAGGATGCCCAAAATTAATGGGAATTATGACTGGGACTTACTCCTGAAAAGGAGGCCCAGGTTAATGAGGACTTGGGGATTACTCCTAAGGAGGATTCCCATATTTGAGAATTATGACCGGGGATTATTCTTGAAAAGGAGGCCCAGGTTAAGGGGTTCTCTCATCTTAAAGGATGAGGTTGAATGAATGAAATCTCAATCTTTAGTGACATAAAGATGTGTAAATCACTAGGTTTTGAGAGATATTCCACAGAATTCCTTTCAGATAAGGAAGTTAATCAATAAAACATGCCATAAATGGCTTTGAAGGATGTCATGAAGACTGAACCTTGAATAGGAGAGGTGGAATGGTATAAGAGGGGTTAAATGGGCAAGAAGATCACCCAAAAAGGCAGGGGCACGCAAGTCCTGGCAGGCGCGCAGGTACTGCGTGGGCATGCAAGTCCTGGTCGCACAGGTATACCTGCACGACACATGGGTACTTGCGCGATTGTTAACCAGTAGTGTAACACTTGTGCGATTTTTGAATAAAGACTTTAGAATTATCCTGAAGTACTTCCAGAAGAGAGGTGTGCAAGTTTTGGTGAAGAAGTAGGGCAGAGCGCAAGTATGTTCATTTCCCTTAAGGGTAAAACACCTTAGGTGCGCAAGTGTTAGTAAATTCTAACACGTATAGCTTACTTCTCTTGTTAGACCTTCCATTCTAGGTAAAGAATTACCTTAGAAGTGTTCGGAAGACCTGAAGAAGAGACTTGGGCATTCAAAGCTCTGTATCTGAATTCTGGAAAAATTCCTCCTGAAATGGGGGGCCCACAGGGTCTATTTATAGGCTGGAGAAGACCCCGGGTGGTTATCCTTTAGAGGGCGCAAGTCACTTGCACGACCATTAGGTGGCGCGCAAGTATACTTGCACAACAGTGATGGAACTTGCATGACCCTTGTGCATTTGAAGCCTTGTTCATGCCTTTGTCGATTTTTTATGTTTTCTTCAAAGGATGAATCAATTTGTGCTAAGTCATTTCCCTTTCCATTCTTTTAGACAATGTGACGAAAAGGAGCGTTAACAGCTGTGAAGAGGTCTCAAGCTATTATCGAGCAGTTCATTATAGAAAATTAATGAGGAGGTCCTTCCGGGATTTTTTTTAAATACGTTTTTAAAAAAAATATTTTATAAAAAACGCATAGGTTAAAAATTTTCTTAAAAATAAGCTCTAAAGGCGGTAGGTCAGGTGCCGCCTTTAGGCTTCAGGCAAAAGGCGGTAGAGGCGCTGCCGCCTTTCTACTAAGAGAGCTTAACTTGGAAATCATTTTTCATTTCCGATGTGGGATTCTGGTTCTCCTTTTCCTACATAGAACATTCTGCATTTCCGATGTGGGATTCAATTTCAAGTATGTGACTTTGAAACACTATAAAATATAAACTATAAGACCAATATAAATGAAACTTAAAACATGGAGTAAACATATAAAAAAATAGTTGAAAACAAAAATAATTTCATAAAAATGGTGATAAAAAATAATTTATAGGCATTCTAAACCACCTACTTGAAACTTAAAAAGTTTCAAGTACGTGACATTGAAAGCCTATAAAATATAAATTTCAAGACCAATATAATGTTGAAAGTGTGGGTTCCCTAGACCCAACTTGTTTTGTACTTTGATTACTGTTACATGTAATCAGTTTGTTTTTATACATGTGTTTATCTTGCCATGATAGTGTAGATACTTCTGCATCCACTTCGTTAATGGCAATGTCCTTAGATTACCTGTCGCATCAAATGGTTATAGAAGGTCCCAGGCTATAATGAGAACCCCGAGATTCCATGACAGTAATCTTAAAGTAACGTCCTATGGTCCAGTTACATCATTCTGAAAGGACACAGATGATGTGTGACCATCAGGTGCTGGGGGCTCATAAGCATTGAGACTTATTCTCATGAAGTTTGCACTTGATGATCTCTAGCTATTGATATCATGAGGACAGACCCGCTTAATAGGAACACCACATGTTTCTGGTGTCATTGGTTGTTCCTATCTACAGACATGTGTAATGGTCTCCTAACTTGAGATCATTATCAATGAATGTCATTTAATTACATACATTTGATATAAGGTTAAAACCATGGCGACAAAGTCGTGGTGTGGTAGTTTGTATTGGGTACATCATTAATGGCATGACATTGATTGAATGATCGAGAAAGGATTTGTCGCTTCTGAGTTTAGGAAGAGGTATCACAGGCCTGGTTGATTAGGATGGTTGCACCTTCATTAAATCCATGGCTATGGTAGTGGAAGGTAAGACCGTCCAGAAAAATCAACAAACAAAATAAATCAAATAAAGATTGATGACACTAGTATGCATTCTGCTTTATTGAGATATCGATGACAAAGAGATTATATTACATGGAACGTGTTCATAGGAAGGCAGTCATTGCTTTGACTTTACCTTATCTCTATAGGGGCCTCGATGGGTTGCTAGACCCCGCTCTAGGTCGGTGGTATTATTCACTGCTATTGAGATAAGGTCCTAGAGGGTCACACGCAATATCACCTTGAGAATATGCCCTATTCTGGGAATAAGAATTTAGAACTTGGTGGGCCCCACCAAAGGGTTCGAGAACTATCCAAGTTCTATGGATCACCAAACAATAAATAAATTCATTAATTATTTGAGTTTAGAATAATTCGTTGAATTTATTTATAACATGTATTTACAAGTTATATAGTAAATACAAGTATTAATATTATTCGAATGGATTTAAATATCCTAGGTTCGTTTAATATTAGCAGGAGGAATAAGTCAAGTTAAAGACTCAAATTTATCACATAATATATTTATTTATTACAGATAAGTGATAAATTGTAAATATTATTTATGGCATAATTTTATTTGTCATAAATAATTATTTATATCACTTATATAGCAGGCGTCTATTACACGGGGGTCGGGAACCTACACCACGTGTTTTTAAACACTCCCTATATAAGTGAGAGAGAGGCTCTCTCATTATTACTATTCATGTGTCAAGATTGAGATCATCTCTCTCCTCCTGGAATTTAGAGAGAGGGTCTCTCAAGCAAAGAAGGATCTTCAAGATCATTCATCCCGGATCGAAGCTTCCTCCTTTGTGGTAATCATCGCTACGCTGAAGTAACCGTCAAAGATCCGCGCTAGCACCCAGATCTTGACAAACGGCATGCGAACAGATTCGCGAGGCATGTATGGACGATCTAGAGGGATTTGACATCGGAGTCTTCGAGCAACAATCGTCGGCATCCTGCGCGTCAATTCTAAACAAGGTAAACGTTCAGTTTAAATTTTGTGCTCTTTATGAACCCTGGGAGATCCTCGGACCAAGACGGGACAAGATCACCATAGTTGAAAGGGTTATGTCACTCCGGTGAAGCAGAAAATTTTAAAAATCCCGGCCCACCGGCTTCCGCTGTGCAGTCCCGGTACCCAACAGTGGTATCAAAGGGATCGTAAGGTTTTTCTAAGTCAAAAACATTAAAATGCATTAAATTTAATTGCGGGGTGTTAAAATGGTTCATTCGGATTTGACCGCACGTCATTTCCTTTTTGAATGATCAAGTTACGATCATTTAAAATATTTAATCGGATCGACGTCGTGTTTTTCCATTCATTTGATGTTTATCTCAAATTGAGAATTAACATCAAAAATATATTTTATTATAAAATTTTAATAATAAATATTTTATTATATTTTATAATAAATATTTTATTATATTTTATAATAATAAAATATATAAGGCAGGGGGACCAAGACTAAGACCCCAAATGGGGTCTTCTTGCCTTTTTATTTAAAAAAATGGGAAGAAAAGATCCCAAAATGGGGTCTTCTCTATTTATTTAAAAAAAATGGTAGCCTTATTTGTCTAAAGGACGATGAAAAAAAAAGGAAAGGAGACCCCAAATTGGGTCTCCTCTCACGCGGCGCACAGGAGGGAGGCAACCCTAGCGCCTCCCCCCGCCGAACCTCCTTTGGTCGGCCGTCGCCAGCCGATCGGCCTCCCTCTCGCGCCGACCTCTACCTCGCGCTGGACCCCGAGCCCGCACCAACCACTAGCTTTGTGCCGGACCCCTTCCGAGCTGGCCTCCTTTTCGCGCCGAACCCCCTCCGGCCAGAAGCCGCGGCCCGCGCCGGCCTCCCCTCCGCCGGACCAGCTCCGTCCGGCCGCCCCGCGCCGGCCTCCTCCTCCTCTGCGTCGAACATGGCCCAGCCGGCTGCCGAACCCCCTCGTCGGCCTCCTCCGAACCGGCTCCGTCCGGCCGCCCCAGACCCTCACCGGCCTCCTCTGAACCAACTCCGTTCGGCCGCACCGAGCCCGCGCCGGACCGGACAGCCGCCTCATCGGCTCGCCGGAGCAGTGGGTTTCCAGCCATGTGGCTCGCCGGCCTCTTTCCCGGCCTCCTTCTTCTCCCCTCGGACCACGCCGGGAGATGTAGCTGTCACGGGAATCGTTGGACGTCGTGGTCATGTTGCGGTTACGCCGCAGTTTCAGGACGACATCCCGCGGTAGTACGCAGTCTTACCGGACTCCTCTCCGGCTAGAGGTAACCCTGCACTGAATTAATTTTAATTAATTTAGTTTTTTAAATTAAATTAATTGGAATTAATTTAGGGGTTTAAATTATTTTAATCCGAAAATATTAATTTAATTTAAGTTTAGAATTAAATTAATGGTTTAATTTAATTTAATTTTTTAAATTAAAATTAAATTAAACAAATGGAACTGATAAAAATAAATTATTTGAATTTAATCAAATTCATTTAATTTATTAGAACAACCTCGCATGATTTAAATTTATTGCAATTTAATTTTATTGCGCTTTTACCCCGACTGGTCTTGAGCTATTGACTGACCTGTGTATGTCTGGAATTTATTTATTTATTTAATTATTTATTCAATGCGTGCGATGATTGTAATATTTAATTAGATAAATGACAGTCTGCGAATCATATTTTAATTCAAATATGTATAAGGGTATGCGCGTCCATTGCACTGGTTGTATTTTGTACCCCATACCCCCTCGCATATGTGTGAGTATATTTGTATTTATATGGTGATGATCCGAGAGGCAGACCCCACCATGTTGGGGCAGTAGTTCAGACAGGAGTTGGATGCTTTGAACTGGGGCTAGCAGCGACATGAGTCATGTATCGACTCAGGTATGGATGTCCCTAGGTGATTATTGATCAGTTATCGATCGATCATTATAAAATGATCAAGACTAGTCGGAATGCATGATTTACTTTATGCACAGTTTATTATTTTATGCGTCTGCATGATTATTTCATGATCACATAGGATAGTAAACAAGATAAAATGCATAAAGTTGTGATGAATAATTTTCTATTGCATGTTCAGTTGTGAGCGTGACAACCCTTTTTGAACATAATAAATAGAAAGGATTATATTCGTCAATCAATATTAAAAAATCCCTCAAAGATATATTAAGTCCAAAATGCCTTCCATTTCTCACATCTAAACAAAATCGGCTATTTGGGTGCTCATCAGCCTTAGTTGAGAGTGTCTCTTACTACCGGGGCGTTTCCATGTGAGAAATGGGTCGACTTAACTAAAGTGAGTAGTCAAGGATTAGCCTTATCTAACTTGTTATGACTTTAGAGGCAAGAGGTTGAGGGAATCAAGTTCAGATTCCAAAAGTTGGGACTTTACTCAACAACACAAGGAACCATAAGAACAAGTGGTTGGCCAGCATAGTGCCTACCTTGAAACCCTCCAAGTAGTGTCGTAGCCCTATCTTGTAGACTACGAGGGAGGTTTCGAGGATCATTGCCACTAGAATGCTCAAGCGACAGAGTATTCCGAATCTAATAGTGAGGGCTATTAAGGTTCATTAAAATAGTGGGAGACATTAAATGATATAATAATTTATTAATCATAAAATGTCAAAAAGTAATCAAGACAAAGTACTAACTGCTAAATGTTTATCTGATGTAGATTCAAAATGGTAATCACCAACACCACAAGTACTTTATCACTGCAATCGATCTTGGATAAAGAAAATATCCTGACCGGCAATAACTTCCAGGAGTGGTACAGGCGCTTGCGCATAGTACTACGCCAAGAAAGGAAGTTATATGTGATGGAATCCCCAATTTCTACTAAGCCTCCTCAGGGAGAAAGCAAGATGGAAAAAGATAAATGGAGAAAGCATGTAGACGATGCGCTTGATGTACAATGCATCATGTTATCATCCATGTCTAGCCAATTGAAAAAAATTCATGAGAAAGAGGACACCTACAATATGCTTTCAAATCTCCAAGAACTATATGAGGAGAGGGCTAGGAAAGAAATGTATGAGATCTCAAGTGCGCTTTATAAGTGCAGGCTAGCAGAAGGGCACCAAGACGGTCCTCACGTACTCAAGATGATTGGGTATATTGAGAGGCTTGAAGCCCTTGGGTTCAAACTGAACCAAGAACTAGCAGTGGATCTCATTCTTGGATCTTTACCGTCAAGCTTCTCGACTTTCATTGTCAATTATAATAGGAATGATATGACAAAGTCACTCCCGGATCTTTTGGATTTAGTTCTCCATACTGATAAGGACATGAAAAACACCAATTCAAATGTCCTTACGGTGAACAAGAAAAACAAGAGAAAGGAAAAGGCGTCTAAGGCCAAGTCAAGGCCAAAGACACCAATGCATCGTCCTGCCAAGAAGCCAAATATTCAGAGGCAAAGTAATGAGCAGGAAGCTGTCTGCTTTGGATGTGGCAAGAAAATCCACTGGAAGAAGAATTGCAGAGCTGGGAAGAAGAAGCAAGATGATGATTCTACTTCAGGTATTTTTGTCATTGAATGCAATCTATCTTTATCTACAAGTTGGGTATTGGATACGGCATGTGGTTCACACATTTGTATTCATATATTGGAACCAAGTAGGTTCAAGAAAATTGCAAAAGGTCAAGTGGATCTCCAATCTGCAAATGGTGCAAGTCTGACGGCCTTGGCAGTGGGAGACTATCACTTGACTTTACCAACTGGTTTGGTTCTTATTTTAAACAATTGCTATTATGTACCGTATGTTACCAGGAACATTATCTCTGTGTCAAGTTTAGACACTAAGGGTTTTTATTTCAAGTTTGGAAATAAAAGTTGTCTCTTTTATAAGGATAACATATGTTATGGTATGGCACATATTAAAAATGGTTTATATATGCTAGAACTAGAAAACTCAGTAATGGCAATCAATGACAAAAGCAGCCAACATGACTCAAATAATACCCGCCTATGGAACTTCAGGCTTGGTCATGTAAACGAGAATCGATTACAAATATTACATCAAGAAGGGTATCTAGACTCAGTACAGTTAGAACCCTTAGATGTATGTCAAGCTTGTTTACAAGGAAAGATGACCAAAGCACCCTTCTCAGGAAAGGGAGAAAGAGCCAATGCAGTGCTGGAATTAATACATACCGATGTATGTGGTCCATTTCCAGTAGAGGCAAGGGGTGGTTTTCTATACTTCATTAATTTTACCGATGATTATAGTAGGTATGGCTATATCTACTTAATGTAGTATAAGTCATATTCCTTTTGTTTCTTTAAGGAATACCAAAATTAAGTAGAAAACCAACTTGGTAAGAAGATAAAAGCACTTTGCTCAGACTGAGGTGAAGAATATCTTAACCAAGATTTCATTGATCACTTGAAGGAGTGTGGGATAGTATCTCAAATTACTCCTCCTTATACACCACAATGGAATGGTGTTAGTGAAAGGAGTAATAAGACCTTTCTTGACATGGTCAGATCAATGATGAGTCATACAACTCTTCCATTATCCTTTTGGGGATACGCCTTGCAGACAGCAACATATACCCTTAACTGAGTACCAAATAAAGCTGCGGATGGGATTCCATATTAGTTATGGTATGAAAAGAAACCAAATATGACACACATGCATGTGTGGGGGTGAGAGACATTTGTCAAGACTTTACCAAGTGACAAATTAGCATCCAGAAGCACTAAGTGCATCTTTATAGGTTATCCTAAGGAAACTAGAGGATACTACCTATATAACCCTTTAGATAGAAAAGTAATTGTGGTAAGATACGCCACATTTCTAGAAAGGTATCACATTTCTACTAGAAATAATGGGAGAAAGATTGAATTCTATGAATTTAATGCTCCAGATGCACAAGAGTTGGTAGAGGAAAAATCTCCACAAGAGCAAGTGGAAGAAGAAATTGTTCCTGAGACACAAATACTGCGTAGGTCTACGCGAGAGGTTAGAGAACCAGAGCGTTATGGTTTTCTTATCACCGAGTCAGGTGACACAATAGTCCTTGAGGATGATGAACCTCTAACCTACAAGGAATCAGTAGAAGGAAAAGAAGCTGATACATGGAAAGAAGCCATGAATTCTGAAATGGAGTCCATGTACCAAAATCAAGTTTGGATTTTGGTAGACCCTTCATCTGATGTAAATCCCATTGGATGCAAATGGGTATTCAAGAAAAAGCTGGACATGGATGTTAAGGTGAATACCTTTAAAGCAAGACTGGTTTCAAAGGGTTTCATACAACGTCAAGGCATTGACTATGATGAAACCTTCTCACCAGTGGCAATGCTTAAATCTATTAGAATATTTCTTGCAATACCAGCCTTCCATGATTATGAAATTTGGCAAATGGATGTCAAAACTGCTTTTATAAATGGGAAGTTGGTTGAAGACGTCTATATGACTCAACCCGAAGGGTTTGTTAAGTCAAAGAATGACAATAAAGTATGCAAGTTGCAGAGATCCATTTATGGATTGAAGCAGGCATCAAGATCATGGAATGTTCACTTTGATGAGGCCATAAGAGATTTTGGTTTTGTCAAAAATGAAAGTGAGCCTTGTGTCTATAAAAAGGTTGAAGGGAATGTTATCGTTTTCTTAGTTTTATATGTTGAAGACATATTAATCATGGGAAACGAGGTGCAAGTCTTACAGTCAGTTAAGACTTGGTTAAATGAATGATTCTCTGTGAAAGACTTAAGTGAAGAAGCCTACATTCTTGGGATCAAGATCTGTCGAGATAGATCTCAAAAACTGCTTGTCCTAAGTCAAAGTACATATATTGACAAGGTACTCAAAAGGTACAATATGGAACAATCCAAGAGAGGATTGTTACCTATGTCACATGGTGTAAATCTCTCCAAGAAAATGTGTCCACAAACACAGGAGGAGATTGACAGAATGAGTAGAGTCCCTTATGCTTCGGCAGTGGGTTCTATCATGTATGTCATCCTATGTACTAGGTTTGATGTTGCCTTTTCTTTAAGTATGGTGGGTAGATATCAATCCAATCCAGGAGAGCTGCACTGGACAGCTGTTAAAACTATCCTAAAGTACTTAAGGCGTACTAAGGATATGTTCCTGGTGTATGGAGGAGATGAGGAACTAGTTGTGAGGGGATACACTGATGCTAGTTTCTAGACAGATCATGATGATATGAAATCACAGTCAGGCTACATCTTTTGCCTGAATGGTGGTGCAGTGAGCTGGAGAAGCTCAAAGGAAGATGTGGTTGCTGATTCTACAGTAGAGTCTGAATATATTGCAGCTTCCGATGTAGCAAAGGAACCAGTCTGGATACATAGCTTTATCTCAAACATTGGTTTGGTACCTAGCAGTGCATACCCTGTTCCAGTATATTGTGATAATACTGCTGTAGTGGTGCTTGCCAAGGAGCCCAGGTCTCACCAGAGGACAAAGCATATTCTTCGGAAATTTCATCTCTTGAGGGATTTTACTCAAAGAGGTGAAGTGACAGTTAGTAGAGTAGCCATAGAGGACAACGTGGCAGACCCCCTGACTAAAGCCATTTCTCAGCAGAAGCATGATTCACATGTGAGAGCTAGCAGATTGAAACCTGTTAGAAGTTGGCTCTAGTGCAAGTGGGAGTGTTGAAAGTGGGTGCCCTAGACCCAACTTGTTTTGTACTTTGATTACCGTTACATGTATTCAGTTTTTTTATACATGTTTTTATCTTGCCATGATAGTGTAGATACTTCTGCATCCACTTTGTTAATGGAAATGTCCTTAGATTTCTTGTCGCATCAAATGGTTATAGCAGGTCCCAGGCTATAATGAGAACCCTGGGATTCCCTGACAATAATATTAAAGTAACGTCCTATGGTCCAGTTACATCATTCTGAAAGGACACAGATGATGTGTGACCATCAGGTGCTGGGGGCTCATAAGCATTGAGACTTATTCTCATGAAGTTCGCACTTGATGATCTCTAGCTATTGAGATCATGAGGACAGACCCGCTTAATAGGAACACCACATGTTTTTGGTGTCATTGGTCATTCCTATCTATGGACATGTGTAATGGTATCTTGACTTGAGATCATTATCAATGAATGTCATTTAATTACGTACATTTTATATAAGGTGAAAACCATGGCGACAAAGTCATGGTGAGGTAGTTTGTATCGGGTACGTCATTAATGGGATGGCATTGATTGAATGATCGAGAAAGGATTTGTCGCTTCCGAGTTTAGGAAGAGGTATCTCGGACCTGGCTGATTAGGATGGTTGCACCTTCATTAAATCCATGGCCATGGTAGTGGAAGGTAAGATCGTCCGGATAAACCAAATAACAAAATAAAGAAAATAAATAATGATGACACTAGTATGCATTCTGCTTTATTGAGATATCGATGACGAAGATATTATATTACACGTACCGTGTTCGTAGGAAGGCAGTCGTTGCTTTGACTTTGCCTTATCTCTATAGGGGCCTCGATGGGTTGCTAGACCCCGCTCTAGGTAGGTGGTATTATTCACTGCTATTGAGATAAGGGCCTAGAGGGTCACACACAATAGCGCCTTGAGAATCTGCCCTATTCTGGGAATAGGAATTTAGAACTTGGCGGGGCCCCGCCAAAGGGTCCGAGCACTATCCAAGTTCTATGGATCACCAAACAATAAATTAATTAATTAATTATTTGAGTTTAGAATAATTCGTTGAATTTATTTATAACATGTATTTACAAGTTATATAGTAAATACACGTATTAATATTATTCGAATGGATTTAAATATCCTAGGTTCGTTTAATATTAGCAGGAGGAATGAGTCGAGTTAAAGACTCAAATTTATCACATAATATATTTATATATTACAGGTAAGTGATAAATTGTAAATATTATTTATGGCATAATTTTATTTTTCATAAATAAATATTTATATCACTTATATAGAGGGCGTCTATTATACGGGGGTCGGGAACCTACACCGCGTGTTTTTAAACACTCCCTATATAAGTGAGAGATAGGCTCTCTAATTATTACTATTCATGTGTCAAGATTGAGAGCATCTCTCTCCTCCTAGAATTTAGAGAGAGGGTCTCTCAAGCAAAGAAAGATCTTCAAGATCATCCATCCCGGATCAAAGATTCCTCCTTTGCGGTGATCATCGCTGCGCTGAAGTAAGCATCGAAGATCCGCACTAGCACCCGGATCTTGACGAACGGCGCGTGAGCAGATTCGCGAGGCATGTGTGGATGATCTAAAGGGCTTCGACGTCGGAGTTTTCGAGCAACGATCATCGGCATCCTGCGCGTCAATTCTGAACAAGGTAAATGTTCAGTTTAATTTTTGTGCTCCTTATGAACCTTGCGAGATCCTCAGACCAAGCCGGGACAAGATCACTGGAGTTGACAGGGTTATGTCACTCCGATGAAGCAGAAAATTTTAAAAATCCCGGCCCACCGGCTTCCGCTGCGCAGTCCCGGTACCCAACATATAAATGAAACTTAATGCATGGATTAAACATATATCAAATAGTTTAAAATAAAAAGAATTTCGTAAAAAATGTTGATGAAAAATAATTTATAAGTTTTCAAAGACACCTACATGAAACTTAAAAATGTTTCAAGCACGTGACTTTAAAATCCTATAAAATATAAACTAAAAGACCGATATAAATGAATCTTAAAACATAAATTAAATATATAAAAAATAGTTGAAAATAAAAAGAATTTTGCAAAAAATGTTCATGAAAAATAATTTATAAGCTTTCAAAACCACCTACTTGAAACTTAAAAATGATTCAAGTATGTATCTTTAAAAGGCTATAAAATATAAACTATAAGACCGATATAATTTAGAGTTAAAACATGGATTAAACATATAATAAGTTATTAAATTATTAAATTAATATTATTAATAATTAATTATATAATAATTAATTAGTAATTATTAACAATTAATTATATAATATTTAATCAATTAATTAGTAATATAATTATTTAGTATATAATAGTTAATTAGTTAATTATTAATATAATTATAAATTATATTTATTCATTATACTTAATAATTAGTAATTATTAAAAATTATTATATGATAATTAATTAGTTAATTGGTAATATAATTATTTATTATATAATAGTTAATTAGTTAAGTAGTAATATAATTATAAATTGTAATTATTCATTATAAGTATTAATTCTAATTATTCATTATAATTACTAATTAAAATTATTAATTATTAATTATTAATTAGTTGATTGATAATATAATTATTAATTATAGAACTATTAATTGTATAATAATTAGTTAGTTAATTAGTAATTATTAATAATGAATTATATAATAATTAATTAGTTGATTAGTAATATAATTAGTTAATATGTAATATAGTTATTAATTATTTAATAATTAATTTGTTACTTAGTAATATAATTATTAATTATATAATAATGAATTAGTTAATTAGGAATATAATTATTAATTATATAATTTGTAATTAGTTAATTAGTAATTATTAATCATTAATTATATAGTAACTAATTAGTTAATTAGTAATATAATTATTAATTATATAATAGTTAATTAGTTAATTTTTTGAGAAAGATAGAGCCGAAACCCTTTTTATAATTAGTTAATTAGTAATATAATTATAAATTACAATTATTCATTATAATTATTATTTATTATTTATTAAAAATTATTATATAATAAGCAATTAGTTAATTGGTAATACAATTACTAATTATATAATAGTTAATTAGTTAATTAGTAATATAATTATTCATTATAATTATTAATTAGTAATTATTAAAAAATATTATATAATAATTAATTAGTTAATTAGTAATATAATTATTATTTATAATTATTCATTATAATTATTCATTATAATTATTAATTACTAATATAATTATTAGTTATATAACTATTAATTGTATAATAATTAGTTAGTTAATTATTAATTATTAATAATTAATTATATAATAATTAATTAGTTAATTAATAATTTAATCAGTTAATTAATAATATAATTAGTTAATTAGTAATATAATTATTAATTATTTAATAATTAATTAGTTACTTTGTAATATAATTATTAATTACTTAATAATTAATTAGTTAATTAGTAATATAATTATTAATTATATAATTTGTAATTATTTAATTAGTAATTATTAATCATTAATTAGTTAATAATTAATTAGTTAATTAGTAATATAATTATTAAATATATAATAGCTAATTAGTTAATTTTTTTGAGAAAGATAGAGCTGAGGCCCTTTTTGTAATTAGTTAATTAGTAATATAATTATAAATTATAACTATTCATTATAATTATTAATTAGTATTTATTAAAAATTATTATATAATAATTAATTAGTTAATTGGTAATATAATTGTTAACTATATAATGGTTAATTAGTTAATCAGTAATATAATTATTCATTATGATTATTAATTAGTAATTATTAAAAATTATTATATAATAATTAATTAGTTAATTATTAATATAATTATTCTTTTTAATTATTCATTATAATTATTCATTATAACTATTAATTATTAATTATTAATTAGTTAATTAATAATATAATTATCAATTATATAACTATCAATTGTATAATAATTAGTTAGTTCATTAGTAATTATTAATAATTAATTAGTTAATAATTAATTAGTTAATTAGTAATATAATTAGTTAATTAATAATATAATTATTTAATTAGTAATATAAATATTAATTATTTAATAATTAATTAGTTACTTAGTAATATAATTATCAATTATTTAATAATTAATTTGTTACTTAGTAATATAATTATTAATTATGTAATAACGAATTAGTTAATTAGTAATATAATTATTAATTATATAATTTGTAATTAGTTAATTAGTAATATAATTCGTAAATATATAATAGTTAATTAGTTAATTTTTTGAGAAAGATAGAGATGAGACCCATTTATAATTAGTTAATTAATAATATAATTATAAATTATAGTTATTCATTATAATTATTAATTAGTATTTATTAAAAATTATTATATAATAATTAATTAGTTAATTAGTAATATAATTATTAATTATATAATAGTTAATTAGTTAATTAGTAATATAGTTATAAATTATAATTTTTCATTATAATTATTAAATTTTAATTATTAAAAGTCATTATATTACTAACTAATTGGTTAATTATTATATAATTAATTTTTAATAATTACTAATTAATTATTATATAATTAATTATTATATAATTAATTTTTAATAATTACTAATTAATTATTATATAATTAATTATTATATAATTAATTATTAATAATATTTATTTAATAATTTAATAATTTATTATATGTTTAATTCATGTTTTAACTTTAAATTATATAGATCTTATAGTTTATATTTTATAGTCTTTCAAAGCCACATACTTGAATCATTTTTAAGTTTCAAGTAGGTGGTTTTGAAAGATTATAAATTATTTTTCGTGAACATTTTTTACGAAATTATTTTTATTTTCAACTATTTGTTATATGTTTAATCTATGTTTTAAGTTTCATTTATATCTGTCTTATAATTTATATTTTATTTGCTTTCAAAGTCACTTGCTTGAAACATTTTTAAGTTTCATGGAGGTGTCTTTGAAAACTTATAAATTATTTTCCATCAACATTTTTTACGATTTTTTTTATTTTCAACTATTTTTTATACGTTTAATCCATGTATTAAGTTTCATTTATATTGGTCTTATAGTTTATATTTTATAGGCTTTCAAATGCACATACTAGAAACTTTTTAAGTTTCAAGTAGGTGGTTTTGAATGCCTATAAATTATTTTTTATCACCATTTTTTTATGAAATTATTTTTGTTTTCAACTATTTTTTATATATTTAATCCATATTTTAAGTTTCTTTTATATTGGTATTATAGTTTATATTTTACAGTGTTTCAAAGTCACGTACTTGAAACATAATCCCACATCAGAAATGCAGAATGATATCTGGGGTAAGCTATAAAAGGGAGCCATGGGTGAGAGATTCTGTCAGAATCCAGACTGTTGTAGTGACAATACTACTGGATTTTAAATAGAAGATAAATTATGCTGAAAATTTTATTTTTGTTTTGTTTTGTATATATATATATATAAACAAAAAAAATTGTTTTGGTTTTAGTGGAAACGCGGCATCACGGATGCCGCCTTTCACTCGACGCCAAGGCGGCATTTACGATGTCGCCTTTAAGACGCAATTTTAAAAATATTTTAAACCCAACGGTTTTTTACAAAATATTTTTTAAAAAAAAAACTATTAAAAAAAACTCGGTCCTGACGATTCTGTTCAAGGGTAAGTTTCCATAGCCATAAGAGCCCAAGAAGGACAGTTCAGATTGAAGGGAATGGGTGACGGCGCTGAACCGAGCTTGATCAAGGCAGGAGGTAGGAAGTTCGCATCTGGGTGGTTCATGGATCATGGATATTTGGGTGCCGGGTCTGTATGATGCTGAAGTACCAAAGGAGTCATGGGGCACCGCTGAAGAGGAGACACCTAATTTCCACTACAATTGAAGATGGGCCCATTTCAAATGCAAGAGGGTCAGTTATCGGCCACCATTATTCACTTCTAAGGGAGTTTGTAGGGATTTTGAAGTCCAAGGAGGTTGGTCCACTGAAATCTGGAAGATATCTCATTGTTGGATAGGAATCTCAGATCTACAAGAGGTTAGATGAGGGCATCTGCTACTTTTCAGGCCTGGTGGTTCACGACCCATGTGACACCGCTGCCAACATGGGCCCTTTCCAGTTCGCACTGATTGGTGTGTGTCGCAGCTAGTTCACTGAATTCACTGCACGGATTTGATGTATAGAGGACCAAGACCCCTTCCACAACAAATTCAAGCCTACTCCACCTCGACAACCCAACAAAATAGGACCACACCAATCCCAAGTCAAGACCAAGATCCCATGGTCCAATATCCAAATGAGGAAGAAACCTAGCCCGCCACATAGAAGAGAGAGAAATATAACGAATCTGTTTAGAATTTGTTGAGGATGGTTCAAGGGATGGCACCAGTGGCTACTATCTCTTAATCACTGACACTCCTCTCACTCTATGTTTATAAAATATATCAAGCACATTTGTTTGTGACTGTGTTCGGGAGGTCTCGGTTTTGAACCTCCTCATGTGCAATTAGGGTAGATTTTAGTTTGTTGAGGATGGTTCAAGGGATGACACCAGTGGCTACCACCTATCTCTTAGGTACTCACACTCCTCTCACTCTATGTTTATAAAAATATCAAGCACATTTGTTTGTGACTATGTTCGGGAGGTCTCGGTTTCGAACCTCCGCATGCGCAATTAGGGTAGATTTTAGTTTGTTTATCCCCCCTCCCCGAATAATATACCAAGCGCATTTGTAAAACTACCCATCTTTGGGACCACTCTGGTTGTTCTCATCCGCTGAATAAAATTCTCAAGTATTTTAAAGTTGTTTCGAACCTCCGCATGCTCAATTAGGGTAGATTTTAGTTTGTTTATCCCCCTCTCCCCCTTTAATGGTTATTTTCTATTTTAAATTTTTATTACTTTTTTTTATGTTTTTATGCTGCATTATACCTCCATCTTGTGTTGTTTTTCAATTGTTCTTCCATTCAGTGCCCCCCCTTGTGTGGTGTTCATTTTGTGTTGCAGTTTTGTGTTCTTCATTAATGTGTTGTCTTCTTCTCCCCCCCCCCCAAGTTTTGTGATCTCCTACCTCTGCCATGCAGGACTAGCTAGCCTTTCTAGCCCACGGAGTGGAGCTAAGTTATGGTTTTGAGTTTGAATGTTATTTTTTTTCAGCTAGTGAGGTGACGACCCACAAATTCACTTCCAATTTTTTTTCTTCTCCTCTCTAATCCAACACTCCACTCCTCTAGCGGCTTGGCTTGAAAAAATGAGTTGTTAAATGGGGAAGTGAAGTGCTTCTTTATGGAGACATCCAAAATATTCCTCACCACTTTCAGAAAGAGAATGCATCAAATAGAGGGACATTTTAGTAAGAGGTATTCACAATTCTAAAGGGCCAAGAAGGTTGAAATTAAGGCATCACACATTAAATTGGGAGAATTTATTTGATTAACAATGATTATAAATATAAAACAATAATTAACCAATTTTTAGTAGTCTCCTAAGGGCTAGATTAGTTCCTGCTAAATTCATTTCATCCATCCATTGCATCCTTTTTACCACTTGTGTTTTTTATTTTCTCACTACAACCATCTTCTAAACTTATTTTTATTCGCTTTTAATATATTTAAAAACAAATATAAATATTCTAAAAAAACATAATAAAGAAGTGAATGCAATGATTGAACTATAATGCTTCCTTGAGAAAACAATCTTCGAGTTCAACCACTTTGTTACCCCCAAGTGTTTCTAAAATTCTAAAGTGCTTGGTAGCCCTTCAATATGGTTGGCGTAGCATTAATTTTTGGCATTACTGCTGGTGAAGTGTGTTATTTCATAGTGTCTCATCAATTTTTCTTTAAATAAAACACATAAATTTTAAAAAAACACAAAAAAAATCTAGATTATTTTTACTTACAAATTTGCTTCAAACATCTAGAATTATGCTTTGTTTTAGTGCTGTTTTGAAATGTCATGAGGGGAGGTGGGAATCGAAATAATAAAAAAGGGGTCTTTTACACTTTTCATGGATAATATGGACACACTACATGGCATTGTAGACCATGGAATTGTTAGAGCCCGCGATCAGCCTGGTGCCTGGTCAATCTATTATAAAAGAGGAAAATCTGTTCAAACAGGAGAGGGAAATCGTTAGGCTGGTTTGCCCACACAACAGTCAGTGGAGTCTGTTTAAGTAGCGGGTTTGGCACGTATGGGGGGGGGGGGGTACAAAATTCTTTCTTCTATTTTGGCTGTTAGCTTGGGTGGGTGGCAGTGGGGCCTTCCGATATTTTAGCTTGGACGGGAGTGCAGTGAGGCCTCTTGAAGATACTCTTTCTTTTTCTTCTTACAGCCTGTAGCTCCAAAGTGAATACTAAAAATACATACTAGACAATTCTCCTTAGCGAATTGTGATGTTGTGAGGTCTTAAAATTGGTCCAACCTGCCGGAAATGAACTAGCGGCCTAAGGATTTACAGTCCTCAGGGATAACGATTTCTGCACTCTAATTGGGCACCCCATCCAACCATGCCTTCTCTTTCCACCATGGAGTCCTACGATATAAAGGGAGGTTGGTACTGTCCGCCTCTTCACCTTGGGTACCTCAACTTTGGTCGAATTCCATGCTACCTCTCAGGGGGGACACTCTGGTTTCTACAGAACTTGAGAAAACTTGCTACCAACCTTTATTGGGTAGGGATGAAAAAGCAGTTGCAGGATTATGTAAGCCAATGCGCCGTCTGTCAGTGCAGCAAGTACTCTAACCTGTCCCCTGCTAGCCGTTTACAACCGCTAGAGATGCCAAAGGCAGCGTCGGCTGATCTTTCTATGGATTTCATAACTGGGGGTTTTCTATGATTTTTGTTGTAATGGACAGACTTTCCTAGTACACCCACTTTATTTTTTTAAAACATCCCTACACAGCCAATTGTGTGGTTGAAGTCTTCTTGCGGGAGGTGGTACGTGTTCATGGCATGCCGACTATAAGGCCCCGGCCTTAAACCTTACTTAACATTGAATTAAATGAATAATTCACATTGAGGATCTTTTCAGGTTTAGAGTTTTAGATAATTAGAACATAACTATTACATCTCAAAAGATTTACAAAGTAGACACTTCTACTAAGTTTCCATAGAATAAAAAAACTCTTAACAAGAAACATGTCTAGTTCCATGTTTTATATAGCATGACTTTCCCTTGATCCCATCCTTGACCCTATTCCACGTTAAGTCTTGTGAAAAACATCTCAAAAAAACTTGGGGTGAGCATAAAAAGCTCAGTAAGGGATACACAAATAATGAAAACATTTAGTTTATCAAAACAACAAGTAAACCATGTATACTTTAACAAAGTAATACTTTTCACCTTTATGAAGTAGTAAAAACTCTTCACTGAATAAAAGATCATTACTTACCCTTTTGTAACCAAAGTATTACCATAAAACCCATAAAAAATCACATAACATATAAAGGTAACTTGGGACATAAACATACTTAAGTGGAATAACCATACGGTCGACTTCCACACATATCTCTTAATGGAATATCCATATGGCCAACTTCCATACATACTTAATGGAATAGTCATACGACCGACTTCCATACCCAATGCATTGGAGGTTATAATGTAACCACCCGTCCGGGTATTCACGACACCACCCGTCATATGGTTTATCACGTAACCACCCGTCAAATGTCCAAGTACCAATATAAAATCATAAAACAAATATAATGGAAAGAAAACATTTCCACACTTTGATCACAATATATCACATAAATATATTGACATAACAAATCCATCATAAAAACCATTTTCAATACCAAAATACATAAAA
Organism: Viscum album; assembly: GCA_963277665.1. Classification (NCBI taxonomy): domain Eukaryota; kingdom Viridiplantae; phylum Streptophyta; class Magnoliopsida; order Santalales; family Viscaceae; genus Viscum; species Viscum album. Next base: position 970,730,864 of record OY728159.1, on the reverse strand, counting down.
GAGTATATGGTATTTATTTCATTTTAAAAAAAACATTACGGCTTGTTCAGGAAGCCAAAGACCAAATAATACTCGCGGCGGCGGAAAAGGTCGTTGTCATCGCGTACGTTAAAAGAAAAATTCCTTTTTGTTGTTTAGTAAAACGCTTCGTAGAAAAAGATTTCTTTTGTATAAAAGTAAAATTCAAAGGGGTTTATACACCGTATAAAAGATAGTTGTGTATAAAACGAAATATGCCTCAATGAAAGGATATTGAGACGAAGTCCCTTACCTCGGGTCCGACTTGACTCGATCGTTCTTTAACGTCCTGAATAATAAACTTGAGTTAATTTCTACTTGATTAAGAACCTTCTTCAAGGTCATTATTACTTTTATATCACTTATTATCATGTTATAAACATTATGTAATCATTTAAGTTAATAATGTTTGTTTTGTCGATATTTGGTTCTTAAGTCGAAAGTGGACTTCTTACAATTACATGTTGTTCGTGTGGTCAAAGGTTCTTTATATCCAGAATTAAATTCCTGATTTGGATATCATATATATCACATATATCCAGCATATACATGTATTTATAATATTACACAATCATTTAGAGGTAAGAAATGAAATGCACCGTTCATGGAGACGGTAAGCCGAACGTACGCATGAACGCTACTTTCATTTCTTTGTCATATTAATGGAATTAAAACTAAATGAGAGGTATGTATATTTTAATTCCAGAATTATATTCATCATTTAGATGCATCATTAATCATATATATCCATTATATATATGTACTTATAATAGTACATTACATTTGGGGATAAGAAATGAAATGCACCGTTCATGGAGACGGTAAGCCGTACGTACAAATGAACGCTACTTTCATTTCTATCTCATACATTAATGGAAAGAAATAATAATGATATAGAGGTATATTATAATTCTAGTATAACATCATATATAATAACTTTAAATCCATCCTTTATACGTCCCACATATGGCATTAACGAATCGCATCACTTTGAGGGGGCGGTAGTCTGCACTTCCTAAAATGAAATTATCGTGTTTACCCACAATGGAAACCATAAAGGTATACCACAAATGAAAAATAAATAAGCATAAGGAAAACATAAACATAATATATATCATATATAAATAGAGTGACATCTTAATGGCCACCATTAAAGGTGTTTAAAAGAAGATTGAACAATCATCATTTCGTGAGGCAGAAATTCGCCATCCACGGAAACAGTATGTTCTTTAACCATTAGACATAGGTGTGTGTAAGTGTAGCTCAAATCCTTCTTATAACAACATCCTAGTATATGTAATATACTGTAGTTGTTACAAAAGAAATGAATAAAAAGATTTTAGGGGGTTGGAGAAGCAATAGAAAACAAACGGACTGAAGACATTGCCTTAAAATCAGGTAACTCCCTTTGGTTTGAGATCAAAGGCTTCCTTGGGAAGACTTCTACCCAAAGTGAGGCTTCAAGGAGTTAGAGAGGGATGTGGAGAGAAAACATGAGCAGGGGTTGGTCGATCCAAAAGCTTTGGAAGTGTGGGTAATGAGGTAGAGGTGGGGGCCTTTTATAAGAGGAGAGGAGGGGCACTCTTGGAAAGTAAAGAAATGTTACTTTATTTTCAAATGGTTTTCGGATTTTAATGGTCCCACATTGATGTGTTTCGAGGATAAGATGATAAGGGTTCGAAATCCACCCATCCAATAGGTTTTGGACATGTTTAGGTCTTATATTTTACATTATCTTTCCATTTTATTTAAATTGTTAAATAATGAAGTAATCGCTGCATCATCATGGTGTCATAAATAATTTAATTTATTTAATGTCTAAAAATTATAAAAAAAATATCATGATATATGAAATATTTTTAGATTTCTAATTAATATTTATACTAAAAATTATTACTTGTATAACCCCATGAAAAAATTGTTTTAGTAAAACATCTCATGTTTGTGTCATTTTTACTTTAACTTTAAATAAAAGGCATAAATGTCATTATCATACCCAAGTGGCTCCATGGGGTACCAAAAATCGACCCATGGGTTGTATTGGTCGGCCATAACTCAACCAATAGGGTTAGGACAAGTTTCAAGATATTTTCATTTTATTATAATATCTTTTTTACCTTAAATTACACTAATTACCTTTAATCGTGATTAATAAAACATAAAAGTTACTATTCACCAAAATTTATTTTAATCCCATTGAACCACATTTTACTTAATAATGAAAATCATTTAAATTGGATTTTTGAGATTCAAAACACATAAGTGGTAAAGTCCCATTTAAACTAAAAATCAAATTTTGTAACCACCACTTTGCGGTTTCACTATTCATCAAAAATTGAAGTTTTTCAGAAAAAAACCAAAACATCACCCTAAGATATATTTGATATTCTGAATTCAAAAATGATGTCTATTTTTCAAAATTCAAATCATATAAGTCACATTAATTAATTTAATAATAAATTTCCATTGTCATGACAAATAGCGTGTTTTTATGAAACAATAAGTATCAAAAGATTGACACTAGTTTAAGTCCAATTTCAAAGTGAAATTGATTCCAATGACAACCATTGGATTAAATGGTAAAAATATATCCTAATTTCACTTAAAAACCAATTCAAAAGATTATCTAATCATCTTAATAAATTATATTAAAAAGAGGTTTTGAATTAAAATACAACATTTTACACTATTCATTAAAAATGAACTTTATCGGAAAAATACCAAAAAATTACCCAAAGTAATATTTGATGTCCCAATCATAAAGAATAAGTTTATTTTAACAAACATAGCTTATAAAATTGTCAAAAGATATATTTAAAAATGGTTTTCCATAAAAAGGCAGTAAAACAATCTTTTAAAAATATTAGTGTATTTCATGATTAAGATTGGATTTATTTTCATTTTAAGCATATAAAACACTATCAAATTCATTAATAGGCATAGATAAAAATATATATTATTCATTACTTACTTGGGATGTTACATCCTTCCCCCCTTTAGAAAATTGCGTCCTCGCAATTTATTTACTTATCGAATAAGTGGGGGTATTTATCCCTCATTGCATTTTCAGATTCCCATGTTGCCTCTTCAATCATATGGTTTTTCCACAAAACCTTTACCTGATGAATCACCTTATTCCGTAACACCTGCTCCATATGGTCAAGTATCTGGACCGTTTGTTCCTCATAAGATAAGTTCTCTTCCAGGTGAACTACCTCTGGACTGAAAACATGAGATGGATCTGGCACAAACTTTCTCAACATCGAAACATGAAAAACATTGTGTACCTGAGATAGACTCGGAGGTAATGCCACTCTGTATGCAACTGATCCAACTCTCTCCAAAATTTCATATGGTCCAATAAACCTTGGACTCAGCTTTCATTTCTTACCAAATCGCATCACACTTTTCCATGGAGAAACCTTGAGAAAAACATGATCACCTACCTCGAAAGATAGATCTTTCCTCCGGTTATCCGCATAACTCTTCTGCCTGCTCTGAGCTGTTCTCATGTGTTTCTGAATCAACTGAAATTTTTCTTCCATCTCTTCTACCAATTCTGGTCCCATTATCTTCCTTTCACCCACTTCATCCCAAAATGCTGGAGTTTGACACCGCTTCCCATATAATGCCTCAAATGGTGCCATCTGTATACTGGAATGAAAACTGTTATTATAAGAAAACTCAACCAAAGAAAGATGTTGGTCCCAACTTCCCTGATAATCCATCGAACAAGCTCGTAGCATATCCTCCAAGGTCTGAATTGTTCGTTCTGACTACCCATCTGATTGCAGATGAAAAGCTGTACTAAAATTTAATTCAGTACCCAACGACTTCAGAAGGCCTTTCCAAAAGTTAGAAGTAAACCTGGGATCACGGTCAGATACAATGGAGAGAGGAAATCCATGTAACCTGACTATCTTTTTAAGATACAAACGGGAAAGTTGATCTAGTGAAAAAGTATCTCGTATAGCAAGGAAATGAGCAGATTTAGTCAAGCGATCAACAATAACCCAGATTGCATTATTACCTCGAGATGTCTTCGGTAATCCCACAACAAAGTCCATGGATATATTCTCCCATTTCCACTTTGGCACTGGTAGAGGATGAAGCATCCCTTTCAGTAACTGCCGCTCTTCTTTAACCTGCTGACAAGTCAAACACTTCACAGTAAAATCAGCAATATCTATTTTCATTCCATCCCACCAGTAATACTCCCGCAGATCTCTGTACATCTTAGTACTGCCAGGATGAACTGAAAATGGAGAACTATGATCTTCACATAACAACTCTCTCTTCAACTATGAATCGCAAGGCACACACAATATCTTCCCAAATCTCAAAACACAATCACTATAAATGTTGAATTCATGCAACTTACCTTTCTGTACCAGCTCTACCTTTTTCTGCAACTCATTGTCTTACTTATGTGCTTGCTTGATTCTGTCTGATAGAGAAGATCTCACTGATACCTGAAACAAAACAGAAGGACATCTTGCACCAACAAATTCTATGCCAAATTTCATCAAATCCTTAACCAAAGGATCAAGTTCCAAACGCAACATCATTAATGAAGCATTACTTTTTCGACTCAAAGCATCAGCCACTTTATTGGCTTTTCCCGGATGGTAATGAATTGTACAATCATAATCCTTGATTAATTCCAGCCATATCCTCTGTCTCATGTTCAATTCTTTCTGAGTGAATATATACTTTAAACTTTTGTGATCAGTATATATTTCACACTTTACTCCATACAAATGATGCCTCCAAATTTTTAAAGCAAAAACAACAGCAGCTAATTCAAAATCATGTGTAGGGTAATTTAACTCATGAGTTTTCAACTGACGTGAAGCATAAGCAATTACCTGATCATTCTGCATAAGGACGCAGCCAAGTCCCTTCAATGAAGCATCACTGTATATAACAAAATCACCATTCCTGGAAGGAAGTTCCAAAACTGGAGCATTCACTAATCTTCCTTTCAACTCCTAAAAAGAATCATCACATTATTTTGTCCAGATGAACTTAACACCTTTACGAGTTAGCTTAGTCATTGGACTAGATAACCGTGAAAAATTTCAAAAAACCTTCGGTAGTAACCTGCCAAACCAAGAAAACTACGGATCTCGGTTACATTTGTGGGTCTTGGCCATTCTTCAACAAATTTTTTTTAGCGGGATCAACAATTATGCCATCTTTTGAAACAATGTGACCTAGGAAAGAAATTTGTTTTAACCAAAACTCACACTTGCTTAATTTTTCATATTGTTTCTTTTCTTTTAAGGTTTGCAAGATAACCCTTAAATGACTTTCATGCTCCTATTTACTTTTAGAAAACACCAAAATATCATCGATGAAAACAACCACAAACTTATCCAAGAACTCATGGAAAATTCTATTCATAAGGTCCATGAATACAGTAGGTGCATTAGTTAACCCAAAAGGCATAACTACAAATTCATAATGGCCATATCTAGTACGGAATGCAGTCTTCGGAACGTCTGCTTATTTTACTTTCAACTGATGGTACCCCGACCTCAAGTCAATCTTCGAAAAATACTGAGCTCCCTTGAGCTGATCAAACAAATCATCGATATGAGGCAAAGGGTATTTGTTCTTAACAGTAATATTATTCAGGGCTCTATAATCAATGCAAAGTCTCATTGAGCCATCTTTCTTTTTAACAAAAAAGACAGAAGCACCCCATGGTGATGTGCTAGGTCGAATGAAACCTTTATCTAATAACTCCTGCAATTGTTTCTTTAAATCTAAAAGTTCAACTTGAGCCATTCGATAAGGGGGTTTTGAAATTGTCTTAGAATCAGGAACCAATTCAACAGTAAATTCAACTTCCCGATCATGAATAATACCAGGCAACTCATCAGGAAAAACATCAAGATACTCATTTACCACTGGCACATCATTAATCTGAACAATTCCTTTATTTTCAACAATATGTGCAAGGTAACATTCATTTCCATCTTTTACTAGTTTCTCAACTTCCTGATATGTTATCAAAATCAAGGGTTTATTCTTGTACACAAACTGAAAATATTTCTGAAAAGAAACCATTTTAGCTCTATAGTCAATCTTAGCATGATAAACAGAAAGCCAATCCATGCCCAAAATAACATCAAACTATACTAGAGGCAAAACAATAAGGTTTGCTGGTAGATTCTTTCCACACACAAGGATAGGAAGGTTCTTATAATTCCTTTTTGTCTCAACGTTCCCTCCGGGTGTTTTTACCATAAGTTCAGGATTCATATCTTGATATGGAATTTCCAATTTACTAGAAAACTTCTCATAAATGAAAGAGTGTGTAGACCCTGAATCAAACAACACATTGGCATATTCTGAACAAACAAACAGTGTACCTGATACCACTTCGTTCGATGGCCCAACATCTGCTGAAGTTGTTGCAAAGGATTTCACCACCCCTTTCTGCTTGTATTCTAGCTGCTTTCCCCCAGTTGAGTTCTTTGTTGGACACTCGTTTGCATAATGACCCATTTCATTACACTTAAAACATCTTACCGCTGGCTTTTCATTGCCTGCTTGATCATCTTCCTTACAGTTACGAGCAATATGACCAGACTTACCACACCGAAAGCACTTACCAGACTTGGATAAACATTCTCCAGGATGCATTTTACCACACTTCTCACAGGATGGATATTTTTTTTCTTACCTCTTTGCTTCTTTGGTGAATTCTTCCCCTTTGCCTGCCAACTGGACCTCTTATTCTGTTGTTTTTCATAGAACACCTGATCATCGGCAAACTCCATTTCCACCTTCTCCTCACATTGAACAAGTTTTTCATAACTTTTAAACTCATGAGAAGCTAAAGCCCTTCGATACTTTGGCTTTAACCCTGATTAAAAACGGTTTATTTTACTATCAAGATCTTGTATGAAGTTTGGAGCATACCTTGCCAATCGAGTGAACTTTGCTTCATAGGCAGCCACTGAGTCTTCCTCTTGCCTCAATTACAAGAATTGATTTTCCATCCTAAGTCAAACCACCTTAGGAAAATATTTCTCAAGAAACATACCTTTGAATTCGTCCCAGTGAAGATCCTCAATCTCATCATTATCCCTGATATTTTTCACCATCAACCACCACTGATCAGCTTCTCCTTCAAAACGGTAAACAGCAAGACTAACCTTTTGATGTTCCGAACACCCCATGACATCAAAAATCTTCTCCAGTGCTTTAATCCACCCTTCAGCTAGCACAGGGTCAGATGATCCTCTAAATGATGGGGGATGTTGCCTCATGAAATGTTCCACCACTGACATGTTCCTCTGCGATTGATCTGGTTGATCTCGTGCATGGATACCACCACCAATTATAGCCTGAGTCAACTATGTCATCACTACAACAAACTGTTCAGTTCCAATTCCAACCATCTCATGTTGCTGATTTGGAAGGTTGTCTTCCTCCTCATGTCGTCCCAACATAGCTGCCTTGTTTCCTCTGCGGAAAACCATTCTTAACATAGAAATATCTTAGGTGAAGCAACATGGTAATCCATAAATGCTATATCATTTCAATCATATTATAATTTAACACTTTTCTAACTCCTAGAGTTGTCTAAACCGACCTTTGATACCAACTATAAGGCCCCAGCCTTAAACCTTACTTAACATTGAATTAAATAAATAATTCACATTGAGGATCTTTTCAGGTTTAGTGTTTTAGAGAATTAGAACATAACTATTACATCTCAAAATATTTACAAAGTAGACACTTCTACTGAGTTTCCATAGAATAAAAAAAACTCTTAACAAGAAACATGTCTAGTTCCATGTTTTATATAGCATGACTTTCCCTTGATCTCATCCTTGACCCTATTCCACATTAAGTCCTATGAAAAAAATTTCAAAAAAACTTGGGGTGAGCATAAAAAGCTCAGTAAGGGATACACAAAGAATGAAAACAGTTATTTTATCAAAACAAAAAGTAAACCATGTATACTTTAACAAAGTAATACTTTTCACCTTTATGAAGTAGTAAAAACTCTTCACTGAATTAAAGATCATTACTTACCCTTTTGTAACCAAAAGATTACCATAAAACCCATAAAAAGATCACATAACATATAAAGGTAACTTGGGACATAAACATACTTAAGTGGAATAACCATACGGTCGACTTCCACACATATCTCTTAATGGAATAGCCATACGGCCAACTTCCATACATACTTAATGGAATAGCCATACGGCCGACTTCCATACCCAATGCATTGGAGGTTATAACGTAAACACCCATCCTGGTATTCACGACACCACCCGTCATATGGTTTATCACGTAACCACCCGTCAAATGTCCAAGTACCAATATAAAATCATAAAACAAATATAATGGAAAGAAAACATTTCCACACTTTGATCACAATATATCACATAAATATATTGACATAACAAATCCATCATAAAAACCATTTTCAATACCAAAATACATAAGAGAGTATATGGTATTTATTTCATTTTAAAAAAAACATTATGGCTTTTTTAGGAAGCCAAAGACCAAATAATACTCGCGGCGGCGGAAAAGGTCGTTGTCACCGCGTACGTTAAAAGAAACATTACTTTTTGTCGTTTAGTAAAACGCTTCGTAGAAAAAGATTACTTTTGTATAAAAGTAAAAGTCAAAGGGGTTTATACACCGTATAAAAGATAGTTGTGTATAAAATGAAATATGCCTCAATGAAAGGAGATTGAGACGAAGTCCCTTACCCCGGGTCTGACTTGACTCGATCATTCTTTAAGGTCCTGAATAATAAACTTGAGATAATTTCTAATTGATTAAGAACCTTCTTCAAGTTCATTATTACTTTTATATCACTTATTATCATGTTATAAACATTATGCAATCATTTAAGTTAATAATGTTTGTTTTGTCGATATTTGGTTCTTAAGTCAAAAGTGGACTTCTTACAATTACATGTTGTTCGTGTGGTCAAAGGTTCTTTATATCCAGAATTAAATTCCTGATTTGGATATCATATATATCACATATATCCAGCATATACATGTATTTATAATATTACATAATCATTTATAGGTAAGAAATGAAATGCACCGTTCATGGAGACGGTAAGTCGTACGTACGCATGAACGCTACTTTCATTTCTTTGTCATATTAATGGAATTAAAACTAAATGAGAGGTATGTATATTTTAATTCTAGAATTATATTCATCATTTAGATGTATCATTCATCATATATATCCATTATATATATGTACTTATAATAGTACATTACATTTGGGGATAAGTAATGGAATGCACCGTTCATGGAGACGGTAAGCCGTACGTACGCATGAACGCTACTTTCATTTCTATCTCATACATTAATGGAAAGAAATAATAATGATATAGAGGTATATTATAATTCCAGTATAAAATTATATATAATAACTTTAAATCCATCCTTTATACGTCCCACATATGGCATTAACGAATCACATCACTTTGAGGGGGCGGTAGTCCGCACTTCCGAAAATGAAATTATCGTGTTTACCCACAATGGAAACCATAAAGGTATACCACAAATGAAAAATAAATAAGAATAAGGAAAACATAAAAATAATATATATCATATATAAATAGAGTTACATATTAATGGCCACCATTAAAGGTGTTTAAAAGAAGATTGAACAATCATCGTTTCGTGAGGCAGAAATTCGCCATCCACGGATTCAGTATGTTCTTTAACCATTAGACGTAGGTGTGTGTAAGTGTAGCTCGAATACTTCTTATAACAATATCCTAGTATATGTAATATACTGGAGTTGTTACAAAAGAAATGAATAAAAATATTTTAGGGGGTTGGAGAAGCAAAATAAAACAAACGGACTCAAGTGAAGACATTACCTTAAAATCAGGTAACTCCCTTTGGTTTGAGCTCAAAGGATTCCTTGGGAAGACTTCTACCCAAAGTGAGGCTTCAAGGAGTTAGAGAGGGATGTGGAGAGACAAAATGAGTAGGGTTTGTTCGAGCCAAAGGCTTTGGAAGTGTGGGTAATGAGGTAGAGGTGGGGGCCTTTTATAAGAGGAGAGGAGGGGCACTCTTGGAAAGTAAAGAAATGTTACTTTATTTTCAAATGGTTTTCGGATTTTAATGGTCTCACATTGATGTGTTTTGAGGATAAGGTGATAAGGGTTCTAAATCCACCCATCCAATAGGTTTTGGACATGTGTAGGTCTTAGATTTTACATTATCTTTCCATTTTATTTAAATCGTTAAATAATGAGGTAATCGCTGCATCATCATGGTGTCATAAATAATTTAATTTATTTAATGTCTAAAAATTATAAAAAAAATATCATGATTTAGGAAATATTTTTATCTTTCTAATAAATATTTATAGTAAGAATTATTACTTGTATAACCCCATGAAAAAATTGTTTTAGTAAAACATCTCATGTTTGTGTCATTTTTTACTTTAACTTTAAATAAAAGGCATAAATGTCATTATCATACCCAAGTGGCTCCATGGGGTACCAAAAATCGACTCATGGGTTGTATTGGTCTGCCATAACTCAACCAATAGGGTTAGGACAAGTGTCAAGATATTTTCATTTTATTATAATATCATTTTTACCTTAAATTACACTAATTACCTTTAATCATGATTAATAAAACATAAAAGTTACTATTCACCAAAATTTATTTTAATCCCATTGAACCACATTTTACTTAATAATGAAAATCATTTAAATTGGATTTTTGAGATTCAAAACACAGAAGTGGTAAAGTCCCATTTAAACGAAAAATCATATTTTGTAACCACCACTTTGCGGTTTCACTATTTATCAAAAATTGAAGTTTTTCAGAAAAAAAACCAAAACATCACCCTAAGATATATTTGATATTCCGAATTCAAAAATGATGTCTATTTTAAAAAATTCAAATCATATAAGTCACATTAATTAATTTAATAATAAATTTCCGTTGTCATGACAAATAGCGTGTTTTTATGAAACAATAAGTATCAAAAGACTGACACTAGTTTAAGTCCAATTTCAAAGTGAAATTGATTCCAATGACAACCATTGGATTAAATGGTAAAAATATATCCTAATTTCACTTAAAAAACAATTCAAAATATTATCTAATCATCTTAATAAATTAGATTAAAAAGAGGTTTTGAATTAAAATACAACATTTTATACTATTCATTAAAAAATGAACTTTATCGGAAAAATACCAAAAAATTACACAAAGTAATATTTGATGTCCCAATCATAAAGAATAAGTTTATGTTGACAAACATAGCTTATAAAATTGTCAAAAGATATATTTAAAAATGGTTTGCCATAAAAAGGCAGTAAAACAATCTTTTAAAAATATTAGTGTATTTCATGCTTAAGATTGGATTTATTTTCATTTTAAGCCTCTAAAACACTATCTAATTCATTAATAGGAATAGATAAAAATATCTATTATTCATTACTTACTTGGGATGCTACACCGACCTCTATTGTTAGTGAAAGAGATCTTATTTTCATCAGCGACTTCTAGACCGAATTATTCACCCCCAACGGCACCAAATTGAAGTTCAGCCCCGCTTATCACCCAGAAACTAATGAATAAACCGAGATAGTCAACAAATTTCTGGAAACCTATCTATGTTTCTTTGAAGGAGAACAACCGAATCATTGGTCATACTGGATCCCTTGGGTAGAGTTTTATTACAACGCTACTTGGCATGCTTCGATAAACATTACCCCCTTCGAGGTGGCGTATGGCTTCCCCCCACCAACAGTTTTGCCTCAATTGCCATCCGAAATCTGAGTGGAAGTTGTCGCCCAAGCTTTATTGGAGCATGAAGAGGCCTTAAAACAACTTAAATATCACCTAGCCCACTATGAAACTTACATGAAACAACTGGATGATAAACACGTTGCACTTTTTTCCAAGTGGGGGACCAGGTATACTTATGGCTCCGCCCTCATAAACTGCAATCTCTCGGACAACGGATCAACCAAAAGCTCTCTCCCCATTTCTATGGCTCGTTTACCATCCTTAAACGAGTTGGCCCAATCGCCCATCAGCTGGATTTACCTCCCTCTGCTAGTATCCGCCCCATCTTCCACATCTCTCAACTTAAAAAATTGGTGGCCTACCAACTTATCTGGCCTACCTTGACAAATAGACTTAGAGGCAGACACCGTGGACTCGCTTATGCCATAGGTGGTTTTTACATGTTGTCCACATCCACACCAGGGCCTCGCCCAGCCCTGATGTTTGATTCAATGGCATGAGCACTCGGTAGAAGAAGTAACTTGGGATGATGAGTTTGTCATCAGAAACCAATTTCCCACTGTTTATCTTGAGGACAAGACTGTTTTTCTAGCAATAGTGAGTGTTAGAGCCCGAGATCAGCCTAGAGCCTGGATAGTCTATTCTAGAAGGGGAAAATCTGTCCAAACAGGGGAGGTAAATCGTTAGGCTGGTTTTCCTACGTGGGAGTCATTGGTGTCTGTTTAAGTAGCAGGTTTGACACGTCTGGGGGGTAAAGAATTCTTTCTTCTGTTTCGGCTATTAGCTTGGGTGGGAGGCAGTGGGGCCTTCTGATATTTTAGCTTGGGTGGGAGTGCAGTAAGGCCTCTAGAAGATGCTCTTTCTTCTTCTTCTTCTTCTTCTTCTCACAACCTGTAGCTCTGAATTGAATACTGAATATACATACCAGACGGTTCTCCTTGGAGAACTGTGAGACATTGTGGTCTTACAGGATGACCCTATAACAAAGTTTGATGATGCTCTAGAGGAGGATGAAATGGAGTAATGTATGAGTCAGTTTGAGCTTGAAAAAGGGGAAAGATACTGATCTAGAACCTTTTTAAGAGCGTACTAAGCTGTATAAAATGTGTCAACTCTCTCAATTAGTGTTAGAATAAGAATTAGATGCTGAAAATGAAGAAAGTTACATTATGAATTTTCTATCAAAAAAGACAAATTTCTGGCATTTAAATCAATTGATGAAGAATTAGCTTAGTGGAATCATTATCACTGCCCAATTGTCTTAAATTGTCTTTCAAGGGCTGCGCAAGATGAAGAAGAGTTAAAAGCTGAATCATATGAGGGGGATAACTCGACTTTGAATTTTTTTTCTGATTTTATTGAACATGAATTGCAAACTGATTCCTCTTGTTTTGATATTGTAGATTCATAACCTATTTTCCCTAATTTTTTGGGTGAATATGAACTTACATTACAAAAAATGTGTTTTTGAAGAGAACATGGATGATCCGTTGTCCAATCAACCTAGATATTCAAGGATTTTACACAAGGAATACGAGTTGCCAGCTCAGATAACTGAGGGGGAAAACTCAATTCTTAACTCTTTTGATTTAAATTTTTTTCAAGATAAATTTATGACTAACCTCATTTGTTTTTTAAGCAATGAATCAGCACCATTAAAGCATGTTTTGGAGGACTTTAAAGAAGAAAATCCCATGGAAGTAGTGGCTGAAATCATGGAGGGTGAAGTGAAACATGTAGATCACTTAGTGCTATTCTTTGAGTCATACGAGAAAGGTCATAAAGAGCTTCCAAACAATGAAGAACCATTTTCACATTACAAAGAAGACATGCCACCTCCTGATAACTATATTTAACACTCAAGGAGCATCACATTCACTCAAGAAGAAGTTCAAGAGGACCCTCACCTTCTTCCAAACTCAATGAGTTGCTTTTTTTTCATTCAAAGGTGTGACGATCAGCCTAAGTCAATTAGACATATCACCCGAGATGGCCCACCACAAGGTGAGCATCATCAAAACAACCAAACATGTCTCATGTATAATCGGAACAAGACAAATCAACATAGTACATAACGGAAGAAAGAGTACATATCCATGATACATGCAAAGTCAAGCCCAAAGGGCTGAAACTGCAAGTGAAACAAGACAAGCTAAAGACCAAAGCTCCATGTGTTCATCCGTCACCACCAAACCGACCCACGTAGAAATCATCAACAACCAAGAGAATCCGGCGAACTACATGACACCCTTATCTTTACCAGAGTCCTACAAAACCACATCTACAAATGATCAAAGGCAAAAGTAGGGTGTGAGTTCAAAGCCCAGTAGAATTTCATCAAAGAATCTATATAAAGTCTAATATCATGAAAACATTAGCTCCGACTTTAAAACAAATCTAGTTTATAAATCATTTTCATAAGATAAAACCATTTTGTAAAACATCCCTTGGTTTTCATAAAGGCATTTCCAGATTCTCATAATCAAGGAATATTACAAGTATTTAAGGAAACAGGCGATCATAATCATAACCATCCATAGATACACCATAAGATAAACCAAGAATCCAACCATGAAATATACCATCATGTGTAAAACCAAGCATAAATGACAAAGCACATGACCTGGGCTCCAACCTATGAGAATACGTACTAGACATAAAAATAAAGCACTAAACCAGTCATAAAGTGAATCAAACCGATATCGAGTCCTGACGTAGTCTGTCGATATCAGCACCTCTAGTGGTGTCACACACACTTAAGTGACATATCTATTTCATGACGCACCCAAAATTCCCAATATGGTATGCTTTTCAAAACCATTTGGAAACTTTGCTCACATTTTATAAAACATTTTCATAGCGAAGCCTTACCGATTTCATGCTTGAAAATTCATTTTAGAACCAAAACCACATTTCAATTACACATCGCGTGTCCAAAATTGTTTTTAAAGAAAAACCCTTTAAAAACATGTATTTCACAAATCCAATCCACTTTAATATTAGATTCATCCATTTCGTAAGACAGACCAAAAGATTTTACACAAGAACTTCAGAAATTCACAGATTAAAACCTTTGTATAGAGACACCTACCTCAAGAACGAAGAGGAATCACCAAGATTTGATCTCTCAAAGCCCGGGGTTGATCCTGATCAAAGAGGGGTTTCAATGCCTTCAAAAGACTCTCTTGGACACCTAAGCTTTGAGAGAGGAATGTGGGAAAAGAACAGGTTTGGAGGGTTCCCTGACTTTTATAGTTGGTCTGTAAAATACAACACCACGACACAACCTCAAGGACCACGCCACAGAGCCACCAAACCATGCCATAGAGCCCCATGTCCATGCCACAGTCACCCCCGGTCAACCGGCCTTCGGAAACCACGCCACAGACCTTTCCCGGATCCACTTCTCCCAGGGAAAGTCTACGACACAACCAAATACACCATGTCGCAGGGGTGTCGGATTTGGCTGAGCCGACCAACTCACCCCCTTAGGAATCCACACCATAGGGCTTAATCGCACAGAAGGCTTACGCCGCTGTCAGGTGACCACAACGCAGCTATGCCAAATATGGCAATAGCTCTGAAAATATCATCCTGGGACCTACACCGTAGTCTGCTGCTTCATGCCACAACGATCCCACTTCACGCCACCACTGCCTATGCACTCCACGATGTAGCCCCCTGTAAAATTTTAGGGAAACTCCAAATTATCTCCAAAAGGCCTGAAACTCGAAATACCAACTCCTAAACCTTAAAATAGAGCATACCAAGATCCGGAGGGTGTTATAATTCTCCCTATCAGAAACTTTTTCTTTCCCCAAAAAGTGCTCATGATCCCAGACTCGAAAAAAGAGGCCACTGCTGCCTCATCAACAATTCCCACTCCCACGTCTCGTGACTATCCCGTTCGCACTGTCACAGTACACAGACCAAGGGAATTGTTTTACCGCGTAGTACCTTATCTTGACAATCTAAAATCTGTATCAGTTTCTTAACCACAGTGGTGCCGAGTTCAAGATCAACATCCCCCCATTCAATCACATGGGAAGGGTCCAGTTGATACCTCCTCAACTGGGAAACATGAAACACGTCGTGAATCGACGTCTTGCGAGATAACAAGTTCAATAGATATGCCACTTTTCCAATTCGTTCAATGATCTCAAAGGGGCCAATAAACCTCGGTGCTAACTTACCCTGCTTATCCAACCGATGGTGTCCCAGGTGAGGTGAAACTCTGAGAAATACCTGATCACCAACCTCAAACTCAAGCGGCGGTGGCCGCCAGTCTGCATAGGATTTTTGGCCACTTTGTGCTGTGATCAATCTCTTCCATATCAACTGCACCTTTTCCGTCGTCTTCTGAACAAGGCTCGGTCCAACCAAGGTTCACTCTCCCAACTCTGCCCAACACAAGGGAGATCTACATAGCCACCCATACAACGCTCCAAAGGGCACTATCTTAATCGAATCCTGATAACTATTGTTATAGGAGGATTCAACCGGAGGCAAATAATTTTCTTAAGAACCACCAAAATCAACTACACATGCCCGGAGCATATCCTCAAGAATCTGGATAGCTCTCTCCGTTTTCCCATCCGTCTGTGGATGATATGCTGTGCTCAACTTCAACTGGGAACCCATCACCTCTTTCAAACCTCTCCAAAACCTAGATGTGAACCTCGAGTCCCTATCAGAAACAATCACAGAGGGAATCCTTTGAAGTTTCACAACCTCTCGGACATATAAGTGCCTGAGTTTCTCCACATTCATCATCTCCTTGGTAGGGATGAAATGAACCGATTTCGTAAGTCGATCAATGATCACCCAAATAGCATCCTTCCCACTAGGAGTCTGTGGTAAACCAACGACGAAGTCTATGAAAATCTCATTCCACTTCCTTACTGGAATGGGCAAAGGTTGCAACAAACTAGCAGGTCTCTGGTGCTCCGCCTTAATTCTCTGACGATTAAGGTATCGTGACATGAAATCTGAAATCGTTCACCTCATTTCTGACCACCAATACCGTCGTCTCAAATCAAAATACATCTTAGTAGTCCCAAGGTTCATGGACCAGTAAGACCGGTGTCCACTGTCCATCATCTCTTGCCTCAGAGATATCGGAACAACCAACTTGCCCTGGAAACACAAAGCGCCAACGAGAGACCGAGACCACTCACTCGAGGTCTTCCCATCATTTAGGATTTTACTAAAGCGCTGACAATCGGTGTTTGACACTTGCTCGAGCCGAACCCCCTGCCCACCAGCCTCTGTCACTTCCAAGCATATCTTAGCGAAGAAACTCATCATAAGCCACTCCTCCACTGATTCCTTCAAGGCTTGAGTCGGAAATTTTCTGCTCAACGCATCAATGAGCATGTTCCCTTTCTCACGAGTGTAAGCAATATCAAAATCAAAAGTCTAGAGATACTCAACTCAACGTTTCGGTCACAAGTTCATGTCTCTCTGAGTAAAAATATACTTCAGGCTTTTATGATCAGAATATACCGTAAACTGCTCCCCAAAGAGATATTGAGACCATGTTTTTGAATCCATGCATAACTGCTGCCAACTCAAGATTGTGGGTAGGGTGGTTCTTCTCATGAGAGCATAACTAACGAGTGTTGTAGGCCACCACCTGCTTCTTTTGCATCAAGACACCACCCAATCCCATATCAGATGCATCGCAGAAAACATCATATCCCGAACCCGATTCTGGAAGAATCAAAACTGGAGTTGAAGTCAACCTGACATTCAATTCCTCAAAAGATCCCAGACACTTGTCGTTCCACTCAAACTTTAAACCCTTATGGGTTAAAGTTGTTATTGGAGATGCAAGTTTGTAGAATTTCTGAATAAACCTCTTGTAATAACCAGCCAAAATAAAAAAACTCCGAATCTCACACACATTTTTGGGCTACTCCCAAGGCATTACTACCTGAATCTTTTCAGTATCCACTAAGATTCCCCTCTCAGATATGACATGCCCCAAAAATTGCACTTCTTTGATCCAAAAATCACAATTGGAAAACTTACTATGCAAACGATGTTCTTTCAATGTTCTAAGGATGATATCCAAATGATCTCGGTACTCCTCATTTAACTTGGAGTATACCAAAATATCATCCAAAAACACGATCACAAAATATTCTAAGACTTGATGAAAGATTTGGTTCATCAATACCATAAATACTGCAAGAGCATTAGTGAGACCGAATGACATAACCGGAAACACAAAATGCCTATACCGGCTCCTAAACACCGTCTTAGGTATATCTTCTTCTCGGACTCTCAACTGGTGATACCATGACTAGAGGTCAATCTTTGAAATCCATTGCGCCTCTCTGAGTTGATCGAAGAAATCATCAATTCTTGGCAAGAGATACTTGTTTTTAACGGTCACCCGATTTAGCTTTCGATAATCAATGCAAAGTCCAAGGTTTATGTCTGCTTTCTTGGAAAAGCAAATGGGTGAAACCCAAGGTGACACGTTAGGACGAATAAATCACTTAGCCTCTAGGTCCGCAAGCTAGACTTTAAGCTCCATCAACTCAGCAGGTGCCATGCGGTAAGATGACATAGAAATGGGCATTGTACCAGAGAGCAGTTCAATAGTAAACTCGACCTCTCTCTACGGCAGTAACCCAGAAAGATCGTCCCTAAAGACATCAGGATACGCACATACCACTGCAGGAAGTGGGATCCTCAAGCGAGAGTCAACAACATCAAGGAACATCTCTGATAACTGGCATGAGATCACTCCGACATAAGGAACAACAGACCCTGCTCTCCTAGATCTAGAATCCCACTCACCCTGAAAGACATGAGCGACTCCATCGGGCGATAGAAACTGAACTCGACGACGATAACAGTTGATTTGGGCCTTTATGCTAATCATCCAATCCATGCCAATAACTAGGTCAAAGATATCAAGATCAAGAACTAAGAAGTCCCACACCACTTTGAAGTCGGCTATCGTCACTCGACACGCGAAACATTTAATACTTACTCAGACCTCTTTCCCAAAAGCGTGGAAAGATCCAACAAGAATGACATAATCTTAGAACGCAATCCCAACACATAAACCAACTTTGACGATATAAAAGAATGAGTAGCGCCTATATCAAACCAAGCAAATACCATAGAGGACAAAATAAACACAGTACCTCTAACAGTAGCCGACCCTACCTCAGATTCCTTTGGTGTGTACTCTACTACATAGAGATGTCTGGTCTCAGCTCTTTTCTGAGCTTTCTTAGTCGCATGAACACCCCCCTTGGTATGAGGATAGGACCCACCACCCTTAGAAGCTTCCGAACGAACCTGTGAACCCTTGGTGAGAGTGGATCCAACCTTATTGCCTTGGGACATCCTTCCACAAAAATGTTTGAGATGACCAAATTGTCCACAACGATGACAAGTTCGGGGCACTTCCGTACAATTAGGCTTGGTATGACCAGACCTCTCACACTAATAGCACTCTTGCGTTTTCTTTTCTGGTCAGAAGACACACCTTGGCTAACAGCTGCACCAATCGAAACTCCATCCAAACCTGTTCTCTCAGCTATGTTTATCTCAGTCGTAACTGATTTGTCTACCACTTCCAGAAAGGTCGGAAGAAATAAGAGAATCAGCATCAACCGAATATCGGACCTCAGACCCATCTCGAACCTCTGAGCTTTTAGGTAATCATTTGTAACCAGCTTGGGAGCTAGGAGCACTAATTCAGCGAAACAAGTGGAATACTCTAAAACCGTATGCTCCCCTTGCGCTAAAGTCAGAAATTTCCGGGTCTTCGCCACATGCAACGTTTTAGGATAAAACTGTCGGTCGAAGATTTTCTTGAAAGAAGTCCAGGTAATATCCTCGTGCAACTTAGCTTGCACAATAAAGTCCCACCATCTTCTTCCTGGCCCCTCAAGCATGTATGTGGCAAAACCCACCTTAGAGTCCTCTGGAGTTCTCAGGAAGTGGAAGATCCTTTCAATCCGCTCAAGCCACTCCTCAGATTCTTGGGGCCCTTTATCACTGTAGAAAATGGGTGGAATCTGCTTAGTAAATTCCGAGCCATGATCCATCACTTGTCCTTGGTGCCCGTTACTTGCTTGACCCAATGTCTGAATGGTGTGGATTGCAACTTCCACAAAAGAAGGATCCATTGGAGGATTTGCCTGCGAAACTTGTCTCATACCTTTCTCACCCAGATTCAGAAGAGCTCTTCTTAGAGGCATTGTCTAATTAACACCAAAGACAATAACCGATCAATTTGAGAGAAAATTTTCGAATCATAAGACCAACTTTAGAAATCCATATCAATGCCCTTAAACAACAAGAATTTAAAGCATTTATGAATTCTACAAACGAATTATCAAACATAAGGAAAGGAACAAGTCCATTTAAATAAACCCCATATCAGGTTAATTCAAATGACCACATACACCAAGTCTCGGGCTTGGTAAAAATTCCCAACCACCCATGACAACTCGAGTTCGGACACAGAAGTGAGCTGGCCAGACCCTCTCCCGCACTTACTGTCCGAATTCCGACGGTTCTAACTCCTGTCTATCAAAGACTCTGAACCAAACCTAGGCAGTGTCATAACACTTCAAACTGAGTATTCCCTGTGATACTATTCTGTAACAAACCAGCCTGGGTAAATCAAACACATCACCCGGGATGACCCGTCACAAGGTGAGCATCATAAAAACAACCAAACATGTCAACTGGAATAAGGCAAACCAGCGGAGTACATTGTGGAAGAAAGAGTACATATCCATGAGACATACAAAGTCAAGCCCATAGGGCTGAAACTGAAAGTGAAACAAGACAAGCTAAAGATAAAAACTCCATGTGATCATCCGTCACCACCAAACTGACCCACGTCGAAAGCATCGACAACCAAGAGAAGCTGGCGAACTACATGACGCCCTTCCTTTTACCCGAGTCCTGCAAAACTACATCTACAAACGTCCAAAGACAAAAGTAGGGTGTGGACTCAAATCCTAGTTGGATTTCACCAAAAAATCTATATAAAGTCTAATATCACGATGACGTTAGCTCTAGATTTAAAACAAATTCAGTTTATAATGCATTTTCCTAGGATAAAACCATTTTGTAAAACATCCCTTGGTTTTCATAAAGGCATTCCCATATTCTCATTGTTGGAGTCTGCATCCCACATCGGACTTGAGGTCCGGTGTAGCCTTTAATATTCATTATAAATTAACCCCAAGGGCTCCTTTAGAGAGCACACCTTGGCAGTTCGGGTCTCTCCTATTTTCTCAACCTACATGGTATCAGAGGGAATCTAATCCCGACCCCCCCCCTCCCATCTTTTATTTTATTCTGGTCTAGGGTTAACCTCAGTTTTCCCCGTAAGGGGGGGGGGGCCTCCATGGCCAGCTCTACCGTCACCCCTCCCCTCCCTCTTGAGCACCGCTCGGCCTGCTGCATATCCGGCAGACTCCCCCCGCCCCTGCATCTCCTACCGGCGCGACTCGGCTCCCAACCCAGGCGCGGCTCCCGGCTCCCGATCCCTCCCGGCGCGCCCTCCTCCTGCGCACGATCCCTCCCGGAGCGGCGCCTCCTGCACGCGCCCTTCCCGTCGTCGCTCCTCCCGAGCGCGTCTCCTCCCAAGCACGACCCTCCCGGCGCCCCTCTCTGTGCAAATCAACTCCCGACGCATCTGCTTCTCCAACGGAGCTCCCCCTGCGAGCTCCCCCTTCTAGTCCGGCTGGCTTCCTTCCCCGGCGTCTCCTCCGGCTCGCGCTCCTCCTGCGCACGACCCCTCCCTGTGGCGGATCTCTCCCGGTGCTAGGCCCCGCCTTCACTGCGGCTTCCCTCGCGCTGGCTCTCGGTGAGACTTCCGGCCCTCTCTCTCCTGCCCGGCTCCCGGCGAGACTCCCGGCCCCCAGCTTCAGGCGCGGCTCCCGGCGACTCCTCCCTGCTGCGCGCGCCGCCCGCAGCACTCCCGACGGACTCTTATGCACGCAGCCCCCCCCCCCCCCTCGACGGATTTTCCGGATCCCCGCATCAGCCGGCTCTCTCCCGGCGGCCCTCTCTTCAGGCGGCCCTCTCTCCCGGCCGACCCTCTCTCCCGACGGCCCTCTCTCCCGGCGCGACTCCTCAGTCGCGACTCTTTTTTTTCGGGCGTTTCTCCCGCACGGGACTCTCCAGCGGCACACACTCCATTCCTGTCAGCTCCTCCAGCAACCGGCCTCCAGCTTTGCCGGTCCCTCTTTGCACGACAGTCGGACTCCCTTTTCGGCCGACTTCCAGCGCCGCCTCCCGCTGTCCTGCTCCCTCGCCGACCTCCTCCTGCGCTCCTCTTCCAGCAACCAGCCGGCTCCAGTTTCTCCCAACGGCTGCCCAGCTTCAAGTTTCGGCTCTCCAGCACCTCCTGCGGCATCCCCGCCTCGCCGGCATCTCTCGACGACTCCCGACAGCCGCATCTCTATCCATCGGCACGCTCATTCGCTGGCGCAGCAGCTTGACCGCCTAGGATTTGGGCCCGTTGGTGCCGCCAGATCCCGCAACAATTCTGCGGAATCCCCGCCTCCCGTCGTCGGCCCCACAAATGCGGTTTTCCCGGTGCTAGTTTGGATTTCCCGGCATTTCATCGACTGGCCCCACTAGTGCGGCATTCCTGGCGCTTCGTCCATCGGCCCGGTTTGAGTGGTTCATCTACTGCGTCCGCGACATCATCCATCCATCATCCTGCGGAGGAGCTTCGATTGTGAGGGGGAGCAGCAGCCTTTGCAGCTTTCTTTTTTTTATTTCGTCTGTTTTGTAATCAAGCTGGGTCTGTCCAGCTTGAGGGGGAGTGTTAGCATCTGTTTTTTGTTGCTTTCTTTTCATTATGTGTCCAAGCTAGGTACACCTAACTTGAGGGGGAGTGTTGGAGTCTGCATCCCACATCGGACTTGAGGTCCGGTGTGGTCTTTAATATTCATTATAAATTAACTCCAAGGGCTCCTTTAGAGAGCACACCTTGGTGGTTCGGGTCTCTCCTATTTTCTCAAGGAATATGACAAGTATGTAAGGAAACAAGTGATAAAAATCAAAACCATTCATAGATACACCATAAGATAAATCGGTGAACAACCAATCATGAAATATCCATCATGTGTAAAACCAAGCATAGATAACGAAGCACAAGATTTGGGCTCCAGCCTTTGGGAATACGTACTAGACATAAAAAGAAAGCACTAAGCCAGACATAAAGTGAATCCAACCGATATCGAGTCCTGCCACAGTTTGTCGATACCAACACCTCTAGTGGTGTCACACACACTAAAGCGACATGTCCATTTCCCAACGCACCCAAGGTTCCCAATATGCTATGCTTTTCAAAACCATTTGAAAACCTTGCTCACATTTTATAAAACATTTTTCAGAGAGAAGCCTTATCGCTTCCATGCTTGAAAATCCATTTTAGAACCAAAACCACCTTAAAGATATTTCAATTACACACCGCGTGTCCAAAACCGTTTTTAAAGCAAACCCTTTTAAAAACATGTATTTCACAAAGCCAATCCACTTTAATATCATATCTATCCATTTCATAAGACAAACCGAAGGAATTTATACAAGAACATTAGAAATTCATGGATTAGAACCTTTGTATAGAGACACTTACCTCAAGAACGAAGAAGAATCACCAAAATTTGATATCCCAAAGCCCGGGGTTGATCCTGATCAAAGAGGGGCCTCAAGGCCTTCAAAAGGCTCTCTTGGGTGCCTAAGGTTCGAGAGAGAAAAGTGGAAAAGGAACCGGTTCAGAGGGTGCCTTGGCTTTTATAGCCATTTTTTAAAATACAAACACCACGACACAGCCTCAAGGACCACGCCGTAAAGCCGCTAGACCATGTCGCAGAGCCCACTGTCCATGTCGCAGTCACCCCCGGTCAACCGGCCTCTAGAAACCACGCCATAGATCTCGCCCAAATCCACTTCTCCCAGGGCAAGGCTACGGTGCAGCCAAATACACCACGCCATAGGGGTGTTGGATTCGGCAGATTCGACCAAATCACCTCCCTTAGGAATCCACACCGCAGCCTCAGCCTCCACGCTGCAAGGCTCAACCGCACAGAAGGCCAACGCCGCAGCCGGGTGACCACGACGCAGTTATGCCAAATATGGCAGTTGCTCTGAAAATCTCCTCCCGGGACCCTACACCGCAGTCTGCTGCTCCACGCTGCAGCGATCCCACTCCACGCCGCACCCTATGCACTCTCCACGATGCAACCCCCTGTAAAATTTCAGGGAAACTCCAAATTACCTCCAAAAAGGCTTGGAACTCGATGTATTAACTCTTAAACCTTAAAATAGAGCGTACCAAAACCTGGAGGGCGTCACAAAAGGGAAGTGAAAACACTAACTTCTGACAATGGGGCCTTCCATAGGAAGAAGTTGATAAGGAAGGATGCTAAAAAGAAGAACATATGATGGTTCAAATCATGAAAACCAAACCAACCATCGGACTGGGGTTAAAACATTGGAACTATTCAGTTGTGGACAACCTAACTACAACACCCTTTTAGGGGTCAAACCCAAAAATCTATTCCCCTTTCTCTTTTTTTCAATTTTTTAGCGTAATACCATTTAATAACCTATTTTTGGTGTTCTTTCTTTTTGGAATGAAGCTATATACCCACTTCAAAAGCTCTAGAATTCAAAATTCTACTAATGTCCTCTGCTTGAATAAGCTCTGAGGTATGTTTTCTTGTTTGATCATCAAAACAAGACCAGAATAGGCTTCTGTCCACTGCTTTCAATAATAACTCGAGGTTAATTTTCTCTACACTAGACCCCCCTTTTATTGCCTTAAATATTATTAAGTGTTGAACTGACAATATTGTTTTTTGTAAAAACATGAGGGGTAATTAATGGATTATGTGTGGGGGTGATAAATGCGAGAGAGAAACAGTAGATTCTATAGAAAAATATAGTAGGAATGAAGAAGAACAGGGAAGAAAGAATTCTCGGAAGTCGCTGCTTCAGGACGCCTTTGGCCTAACCCACTGAAACAGCCTAGCTGCACTCCTGAAAATACTTATGTAATACCCAAAACACTCAGCCTCCCCTTATTTAATACCTCAACCTACCCCCAACAGCCTAACATCCCCCAACCACCACCTATTACATTTTACAATGCTTCCCCTGACAGCTTATTAGACTAGCCTACATAGACAGCCCCTACCCCATGATCCTATCAATTTCACACCCCTTAAAAATCACCTTGTCCTCAAGATGGTTATAAGGGAACCCCAAGTGCTAACAACTTAGTTGTTCGGCCTGTCCTTGGCTCGTACCTCCACCGGGTCTTCTTCCACCTCATTCCATGACTCCAAACACCCCCACACCATTAGCTTCAGCCCCTTATCTGGACACCTATGCCCCAGACTAGATTTTTTTCAACAAGCATAGCACAATATCTTCTCATTTCTTTCCTCAAATTCTGCTTTGGATAGATTTCGCACCCCCCCCCCCATTGTGCTGCATTATCACCCTGCTTTTCTTTCTCACCTTCTCCCATTGTAGGAATAATTTTCACAGTATTGGAACTCCAGCTTCTACCATGGCCATTTATTGCTTTCATCTTGCCCCACGATTCAGGCTGCTCTATTACCCCTTTGGTCAACAGCTCCCGCTCTATCCACCTGGTTAGTGTCAGAACCCGCGTCTTGTTTGGAGGGGCATGCGTCAAAACAGTATTGTTGATCTCCGGTTTCAGCCCCCCAATAAATATACTGATGTACCACTTATCTATAATATCCGTAATTCACAGAACTGCTCATTCAAATTCTTTGATATACGCATCTACAGATGTTGTTTGCTGCAGCTTTGATGAACATCACCAAATATTCCTCCATCGCACCGCCATAGCGAACGAGCAGCTTATCCTTGAGTTGCGACCTGGTGAGCTCTGTTTTGATCAGCTTATAGCGATTTGATCCAATATTAGACCATTCCTTCAATGTATAGTTGTGCCAACGGCACCTTGTACTCTTCACACGTGTGATAGATTGAAAAGTACATTTCGGCTCTAGTTATCCAGGAAACTGGATCCTCTCTCGAAAAAATTGGCTCTCCTCTGGGTCCCCCGACTGTTCTTCCCTGACCTTTGCAATTTGCCTTTCATCTGTTTTCATACTGCACTCACCTTCCTCAGCCACTATTGACTTCCCCTTGCTAGCCAAACGTGCCGCATTCTTCACCTGCGCCTTATACAGTTGTGTCACCGAAATATTACAGGAATGAAGGCGATCAAAGAAGAAAAAATCCTTAGAAGTCACTACTTCATGAGGCTTGTGGCCTAATCCATCCAAACAACCTATCTGCACTCTTGAAAATACTTCTGTAATACCCACAACCCTCAACCCCCTTTATTCAATACCTCAACCTACCCCAATAGCCCAACAACCCTCAACCACTACCTATTACATTTTACAATGCTGCCCCTATTAACTTATTAGACTAGTCTACACAGACATCCCCTACCCCACGGTCCTGTCAGGAGTAGACTTCTTGTGATTTGTTAGGATATATTTTTGTTTATTTTTTTTAATTTTTTTAATTTGTTTTGTTTCTTTAACCGAAATGAAATTTCTTGATCATTTTTCGTGCTTGTGTTATCTTTGAGGGATCACTTTAATTTTTAAATAATGGTCTAAATGATTTTTGATTTGCAACCTTCTCACTTGACATTGAATTACAAACATTATTATAAGTTTAACCAATTTTTGAAATCTATGCTCATCATCAAATGTATGATATTATTTTCACCGTCTCGTGGGGTACTCTAAAACAATTTTGAAATTTCCTTCATAGTACCGTCTTTTCTTGCGCTAAAGTCATGTTTTTTCAACTAGATCTTGATGTCTTTCTCATTTAAAGTAGTTGAGAATGAATGATTGTATTAATGTGGTTGAGATGCATTTTTTTGAAAACCCCATGTATCCACTTGAGACCCATCTTAACATCGACCCTTGATAAGCCCCTAGTTTCCATGAACACAATTATAGGTTTAAGCCACATTATAGTCATATGTCATCCCTGCCTACCCTAACTCTAAATATTTTTCATGGTTATTTCAAGAGTAGGGGTGGGGAGAGGTCCATCATGTGTCTACTATGGGAATAAATACATTGTTGGGTGCATAGTGGTGAAAGGTGCGCGGTGCAATAAGGCGCAAAGGGCGCTTGAGGATGCAGCGTGAGGCACGACATGAGATCTCCTCACCTCACCACTGGCGAGGTGCTCTGGGTGCGTCTCGTAGCGCCTCTTGCCATGGCGTGCACCTCAACGTGCCTTTGACAACACTGGTTGGGTGAATGCGTGGGTGATGTCATTCATTTTGGGGCCCTTTAAAGTAAGTGGGCATGAAACACTCATCATCGAATTACACGTGTCTTCCTATTCTCCTAAAAATATAAATATGAAAAAAAGTATGGAAAAAAATAAAAAAATCTAAAAAAGAAAATTTTATATAAAAAGGGGAGAATAAAGATTACGTTTTATCATTAGAATCACGTGTTTCACTCATGATCATATTTCAAAAGAAAAAAGTGGGATTGTCACGAGAAACTTTTGCAAAAGGGACTGAGTGAGGTACAATTCATCAAGAATTCTTGAATTAATCATGCAATGTATTAATAGTCAAACCCACCTCTTCTTGGCCTTTGATTTTAATTCTTATCTTACCACCCTTAGCTAACATTACAACTTTCTAAAGTCCCGATGATCAGTACACCTATCTATTTCATAGTGAAGTGAGAATTTCATCAAATTTCTGGATTGATTTTCATGTTCTTGAGATGAGTACAACCTTGTACATTGATTACACATGGTAGAAGAGTGAAACAATTTCCATAGAACATAGTTTGTGAAGTTAATTGAGGTTGAATTAATTTTATCGTGAGAAAGGACAAGGAGAGGGGAATTTGATCTCATAAAGGATACAAGATTGAACTTAATTTTGAAAAATGATTGGAGGTTTTCTAATTCTTTACTTTCGTGCGGATTATGGTCAGAGTGTTAAGTTTTTCTTGAGAGTGAAAAATTTAGGTGTGGGGGATTGATGTTGTGTGATTTTGTTTAACAAAGTTTGATCTTTTTTTTTGAATGGAAAACACAGCACCCCCCATTACACGTCTTAAGCTTCCAATTGAGTAGCCCGTCCCTAGTAAACCGGTTAAAGAGCCATGGGCTCGCCCTTCGTCGTGTGGTTGAAACTGCGTAAAACCACCCCACCCCACGCTGCCCAACATAGAAGAGGGGATTAAATCAATGATGGTGAAATTACGATGCCGAAACACAACCAACGGGAATCAAACCCCCGACTCCAAGGAACCAAGCGAACGACCCAACCAATGGGCCACCCTTGCAGGGGGGAAACCACATTTAGTGTCTTTTGAGTAAAACCACATTTTCTTGGTTTTCATGTTTTTAGTGTCATTTAATTGGATAAATAAAAATGCCATTTTTTCGACTTTAATGTGAAAAAATGCATGTAATTTTAATAAACACAATTGAAATATATTTTGGATTGTAATTCTAAACATACACTAGGATTTTAAATGCAAAATTGTCAAAAATCACGTGTTTCAAACTTTGAAAATACATTTTTTTGTTCTTGGAATTAAATTGTTCATATTTTTTTGAAAAATTCTTATGCTTTCTCTTTTATCTAGAATATATATATGTGTGTGTGTGTTGGAATTTATTGTGTAAATTGAGTTAAAAATTTTTTGAATTGGAATTACACATGATTATTGTAGAATTAACTGAAACATAATTTTGATTTAAATTACATGTGCTTTGGGAAGTATATTATTCTTGAAATGCATTATGAAATGTATTGAAAAATAATCATTAGAATTTCAATTATTTTATTTTAATAAGAAATGATGCTTCCTAAGTTGTGTATTTATTTGTGATGAATTGGTAGAGTTATTTTTACAAAGGCAGTAGGTTGGGTATATTCATTAGATTGGACAATTGTTTTTTTGTCACAATTAAAGATCCCAATGGGATGCGCCTACTTTCGAGGACTATTTGAAAGGATGAGGTGACTGTTCACTTCATCTCCACCACTAGTGATGAAATCAAGAAGTGTTGTCTGAATGGGAGCACACTACAAGGAGGGCTTGAGCTAATGTTGGGAAGATTGTTGTTTAAAATTGACGAGGAGGCATCGTCGCTTCCCTTCGGGGGTCCAAGTTGTCACTGCCATTGGAGTCCTGGGAGGCTGGCTCTGATCGGAAAGCGTGGGTGCCACTGTACCAAGCTCAAGCATGGCAGGAGGTGGGTAGTTCACATTTGGGTGGTTCATGGATCTGGTTGTTCGGGTGTTGTCTGTTGCAACTTGAGTTGGGGCTGGGTTCGTGTGATGCTGAAGTACTGAAGGAGTCAAGGTGCGTCGCTGAAGAGGAGATACCTAATTACCACTGCAATTAAAGATAAGCATGTTTGAGATGCAAGAGGGCTGGCCGTCAAAGGCAGATCATAGCCACTATTGTTCACTACCAAGGGGGTCTATGGAGGCTCCTCTAGATTTGAATGTTCAAGGAGATTGGTTTGCTAAAATCCAGAAGGGCTCTCAGTACTGGATGGGAGTCTTGGGTCCATAAGAGGTTGGATCGAGGCTGTTTGCTGCTGTCCAGATCAAGCTAAAGGTGTCTTGTATTTGCTACAAACAAGGAGGGATTCCACAAGGTATGTGCAAATTATGATTTCATGAGTGGTTTATGCAGTAGGATACTAAGGGATTTTCTGCATACTTGTCTAGGGCTACCTGGTGGGTTTTTAGTGCACCATTATTGCTTGATGTTGCTCAGGGAAGGCTGCCTTCCAACTGTTTGATGAAATTCCCGAGTGAGAGTAATTTACACTGCCACAAATCGGCGTAAGGGCAGCGCTACCCTTTATCAACGCTAGTAAAAAAGCACTGATAAGGGGTACTTTTATCAACGCTAACAAAAAATGCTGATAAAAGGTACTTTTAACAGTGCTAAAAAACGTTTTTAAAAGCACCTCTTTATCAGTGTTTTTTAAAAGTACTGATAGACCCCCTTTATCAGCGCTTTTTTGCTAGCGCTGATAAAGAGGGTATATTTCAAAAAAATATTTTATTAAAAATAATATATAAATATATAAATATAATATATATTTTTTAAATGTTTTACATAAGGATAAATAGAAATTTAAACTTTATATATAAGATATTTAGTAAAAAAGGTTTATGAAATAATTTAAAAAATATTTTTAATTAATAATTTTGTAATTTTTATTGATTAATAGTCATTCAATAACAATTTGAATATAAAAAAAATAAATTAAAGATTTAAAATAAGTTGGAAATACAACTCTAATTTCAAACGGTCATAACTTTTGATCTAGGTGTTCGTTTGAGTTTTACCACATATCAAATTGAAGCCCACGACGAGCTCTACGCCCTGGTGACTCAGAATAAACCACCTGTCATGTTTTTAAGGCTAAAAAAGGCCCAAAAGACCTCCAAAAATGAGTTTTTAGTCAGGATGTTTCGAATTTTTAACATTCGATGGATTTTCATCCTCGTTGAAGGGTGTTTTTTTGCCCTTTTTCTACAAGGACTGAATTTCTTCATAGATATTGCATTCATATTGATATTATGGCTTTGAAATTTTATTGATTTTCACAATGTACTGTTATTTACAATCAAATATATAACAATATATACATATTTTTTATATATTCACACATAAAAATTTAAATTTATAAATAAATAATTAATCATATTTACATATAAAATATATTTCTCAATATATCATACTTATTGAAATAAAAACTAATATCCATTTTATTTAAAATAAAAATATATGAATATTTATATATCTATATAATGTGTGTGTATTAGTGTGTCTGTATTAACAAACGGATATATATTATCAATATATTCTAACATATGTATATACATATTAATATATAATATATGCATATATATATATATAAATATGTATAATTATACTTACAGATACACATATATATAGATATATATATATGTATGTATGTATGTATGTATGTATGTATGTATGTATGTATGTTGTATATATGTATTTATTTATTTATAAACTCACAAAAAAACATATTTTATAAATTTATTTAAAACTAATCTTAGAAATATGTATTAATATAACTATATAACTATATATATATATATTAATATAAATCTATATTAATATACTAATAAATATAACTAAATATAACTAAATATATATATAAATAGATATATCATTAAAGGGAGAACAAAACAAAAGAAGTGAGTGGTAGAGGTATAGACGCTCAAGAGAGAGATCTCGGGTTCGAATCCAAGCGGAGGTAGGGGTGCGCGGGTGGGTGCGCGGGCGAGTGCAGGGGGTGGGGCAAACACTGTTAAAGGGGTGGTTAAGCGTTGTTAAAAAGAGTCTTTTATCAACGTTAAAGAAAAAGTGCTGATAAAAGACCCCTTTTATCAGCGCTGATAAAAGGGGCATTTATCAATGTTTTTTAAACACTGATAAAAGGGACCCCCTTTTAATAGCGCTTCGATTATCAGCGCTTTCTTAGCACTGATAAAAGCGATTTTTAGTACTTTTAAAAGCCATATTTGTGGCTGTGTTATAAGAAGAAACTCAACCTAAAATTTATTCCCACCCAACAAGACTTTGGTTAGCAATTTCATCACCACCCAAAATCATCCCACCTCAACTACCCAATTATCAACCCACATTATCCCTTTTCCCCTCTATACCAAAATCCTACCACACAAACCAAGCTCCAACAACCTGTCCCATAATTGGAACCCACCAAAAAATTTCATCTTTACCCCACCATAATTAACTCTAGACCCCTTCCACTACCACCTCAAGACCACTCCACCTCGACATCCCAACGAAATGGACCACAATAAGCCCATGTTAAGACTAAGATCCCACATCCCAACAACCAAATGAGGAATAAACCTAGCCTACCACCTAGAAGAGAGAGAAATATAAAGAATCTATTTAGAATTTATTGAGGATTTTACAAGGAAAGTAATGTGGTTGCCACCCATCTCTTAGGTACTCAAAATCCTCTACCTCTTTCTATAAAATATATCAAGCATATTTGAAAATATATTTTTTTGGATTGGTGTAGCCCGATCAATTTTGGATGATGTTTGGGTCAAATGCGTGCGGCCCGTACTGCGCACCAGGCTGCAACCTTCGCGGGTCGAGGTCCGCAGGCTACTCATTGGGGGGTTGTAGGGGGCAACACGCCCCTGATTCGAGGGTTGAAGGCCCCGACCCGAATTTTGGGGCACTGTAGCAACTCTGACCATCGTAACAGAGTTGACTGACTGACACCGACATAGAACAATAATAGGTTGGAATTTGGAGTCAATATTACTGTAGTGACGCAGACTTCCAGCCACTGGCCACTATAACACTTTTGACTTGGGTGACCGCAATACTGCAGTGACATGGACTTCCAACCACCTTTCACTGTAGTGATGCAGACTTCCTATACTGTTGGTGGAACAATGATTCGTCTTTCTCTTGTAGCCCATTTCAAGTTAGGGTTTTTGTGTTGTTAGAAACTCTGAGAGATCTCCTTATAATTGTGCTCCCAGATTTCATAGTGATATTTTTGCCTCTCTGTGGACGTAGGGAAGATTTCCCAAACCATTTAAATCTTTGTGTCCAATATATTTTTCATCGTCTTCTGTTTTTTTCATTTTACTCTTTTGTGAATCATTTCTTTCTGTCATTGCAACTCCCGACGTTTTCACAACATGTTCCACATTTAGGGATAACTCTCCCACTACTCTCATCTGTTGAATAAAATTCCCATGTCTTTTGGGGTTTCTTTTCTTTAATTTTCATCATCTAATTCATCCTCTATGTTTACTCTTACTAATTCCATGATAACTCCACTTTGTTAAATGATGTGTGTTGTGATTCTCTACCTCTTTCATACTACTCTTCTATTTTTTTTTCACTTTGTTTTTTATTTTTTTGCTATGTTTTACCACTATTGTGTGTTGTTTTTCAGTTTTTCATCTGTTTAGTGTCCCTCTTTGTGTGGTATTCTTGTGTTGTAATTATTTCTTATTTTTTAGTGTGTTGTATTCTTCATTTCTCCATTTATTTTGTGATCTAATACTTCTGTCATAAAGGACTAATTAAATTTTCTAGCCCAAGGGGTGAAATTGTAGTTTTGAATTTGAATGTTATTATTTTTTTATTCAACTATTTCTTTGAGATTACGATGATTTGAATTATAGCGACCCTGGAATTTTTTGTTGAGACCTTTAAATATTTTAAGGAGTATTTTTGTGCTATCTGAGCCATTTTTATAATTCTTACATGACAGATCCTCATTAAAAATATATTAATAATAATATATTATTGTTATTTTGCATACACATTTCAGAATAATTGCTTATATCTTCTAAACAGAGCATTAGATGAGAATTCTAACCTTGATGTTGAGTCCAGAATGGTGAGTTGGTCCGCATTAGCAGGCTACAGGATCGACCCCTTCTCGGGTATTTTAAATTAAATACCACAAAACCCAGTTTTCCTCAATTTAATCTTCTTTATGATCTCTAATTAGGGACTTTTCCATAATCCCTAATTAGAGGAAGAGGAGTGGTTGAGAAGGAGATGGGTGCAAACACGTTCTTTGAGAAAATCACCAATGGATCCAGAGCAGCTATAATTTGCACTACCAAACACAAGTTAGGGCTTTGTTATTTGTATTTTACTCTGTTACTCATGTCATTATTTGGTTAGATTAAATTCTTGAGCCCGTTATTTATTTATTGGTCCCCGTGCCATGAAATGTTTATGGTATAATAATTTATCTCCAATTCTGTTAATGAATTTTCACGATGAATGGTTGTGAACGATGAATATTGGTAGATCGAAGGCAGCGACTAGTCGAGACTAGCCACCTTCCCACCCCCTCCCCTAAAGGATAGGTCTCACACCTCATTGGTGCAACCCAAGGGTCTTTGACCATAGCCAAAGGCGCATCACGTGACAGTCGGGATACAGGCCACCCACTCTCTCAGCCCCTCTCCCTCTCCTCACAATAATGATGAAGGTCACATGGCATGCTTCAGTTGGTGTTGATGTGCACGAATGGGAACAAAAGGCACTTTGGATGGTGTGAGATGGGGATGGTGCATGTAGGATCTCCATTGGGGTCGCAGGACTATATCACAATATTTTCTACTTTGGTTCACTACCTCACGAGTTTATTCTTCAATAGGGCCCACTGCCCACCAAAGTGGCTCACTACCACCCCCCATATGAAAAGGCCTTATGATGGGAGAGAGGATGACTGGGGCTTATATATGATGCTCAACTCCCTCCAGTCTTCGATGTGGGACAGATTCCTTACACCCAACAAGCTTGACCCGTAGGGCTGCACTGCAGTCATTTGGGATTCCAACAATCTCTCCCCCAGCACTTTCCCTACGATCATAGGCTTGCATACCTGGCTCTGATACCAATTGTAGGATCTGTATTAGAGCTGTAGGACCCTATATCACAATATTGTCCGCTTTGGTTCACTACCTCATGATTTTACTCTTTGGCAGGACTCATTTCCCACCAGGGTGGCTCATTGTCACCCCCATTCTGAAAAGGACTTGTGATGGGAGGATGAATGGTTGAGGCTTATATATGATTCCCAACTCCCTCTAGTCTCTGATTGGGACAGAGTCCCTGCACCCAGCAACCTTGACCAGTAGGGATACACTGTATTCATTTGGGATTCCAACAGTGCAGTAGGGACGGCTCAACACAACAGTTGGTGATGTGCAAAGGGGTAGCAGTGGAAGGTTGGCCACATCGGTGGAGCTGGAGGTAGTGGCTTGGCTGGGGCTGTTGTGGCACATGAGGCTCAGGGGAAGAGGATGACTAGGTCACTGCCTCTATCCATCCAATCCTACCTGATCAGATGGCATCCCATCCCCATGGGTTTGTTGTAGGCTGACATGCCTCTCTACTAGTGAGCTTGCCTAATCGGGACCTGGAGCAGGTTGGGAAACACAAGCTATCCATCCAAGTTGACCGAACATATGATCCAAGCCACATTCCAACCTATACATGGTACAGGTCCCTCACTATGGTCTATAAGACAATGTGGGTTTGTGAGTTGGGTAGTTCAATATCGTGCTTTCTCACGATGAATGATATGTTGCTTTTTTATGTGAATTTTTTTCTCATTAAGTGGGTTGTCATTCACCTCAATGTTCTACTTGTTATGTATATATTCACCCATGCATGAACATTTTTCTCACACGTGTCGTGTCTCTCGCAAATGACAAACAATATAATGGTGATATGGGAAAACATGGTGTTAGTGGAGTGGGTGCTTAGTGGTACCTAAAGGTGATAATTACTAACCAGGATCGACACCCCACTCGGTCGCACGGTCAAGTCGGTCAACCACACGGGTCATGTGTCATGGGCCCACATGCTGGTTGGTGGGTTGTATCATGGCCCAACGTGCACCACCCGACTTGCTCAAGGTATAGGTTAGGTAGGTCCGTTGACCTACAAGCGGGCAAGCTATTATCTGATCAGAGATGATCAAATAGCTAGGGGTGGTGACCTAGCCACCTTTTTCACCCCGCACCTCGTACACCACAGTGGCCCCGACTGGGCCGCTGTCTCCAGCTCTATTTTCCATCGATGCAGATAGTCTTATGCCCTTTCCCCTTCCCCAATGTGCCACACGTCGCACCCAAGGGCAACCACGTGACCCATTTTCACTTGTGGTAGTTTTTTTCTAAAACATATCTCTGCATCGGTTTTGGGAAATTTAATAGCCTATCCTGGGCATTTTTTCACATATATCACAATAATGTGGCATGTTTGACCATTTAAGTCCATTTAAGAGGCTATATGAGCAGAATGTTGGGATTAAGTGTGACGATCAAAACATTTCCTATGGTTTGGTACTCCACTAGCTATGTGCCAATGATAGGACACCGATCCCCCACTAGGTTATAGAATTTGTTACTCCCCTAGAAACTTAGGGTGTAAGTCCTTTAACATATGAGCATGGGGTTGGTACTCCCTTAAACCTAATAAGGTGCAAGTCTCTTATAGGGTTGTTAGGTTTAGGTACTCCCCTGATTGACATGTTATAGTTTGACAGAGTGCGACTCATCTTTTTATAGAGTTAGGTACTTCCTTGATCAACTTGTGGTGTATGATGAGGAGCGGGTCCTCCATCAGTCGGATCATACCTTGGTAATGTACGGGTCCCCCGCTATGGTCAGTAAAACAACACAGGTTAGTGAGCTTGGTAGTTCGATATCATGGTTGATCACGACGACCGATCCTTTGTTATAACTAAGATATAAAGTACATGACTTGGTATCATAGGTTCTCTATATTGAAAGAATATCTTTGTTTATTTTTGTGTGTTCTCTCCCCCTACATATTTAGCCTTTTACCATTGTGGTTTCAAGCTAACTAGGCCTTTACTTATTCCTTTGTGGTTTTTAGGGCATCCTATATGGTATGTTTATACTCACTCATGCTTAAGCGTTTTGATCGCACATGTTATTTTTTTGTGCAAATGACATGTAGTACGATGATGTTCTAGGATGATACAATGTTAATGGAGTGGGTGGTTAATGGTACACAGAGGTGACCGTTGTAGACAACATTTGTGTCGGAGGCCATATCATGTTGAGTATCCAACTTTTCCTATTGTTTTAGGTTGGTTCATTTGTTGGAATGGTGTAGCTCAATCCATTTTGGATGAAGTTAGGTCGAATGTTAGCAGTACAGACTGTAACTTCACGGTGTGGTCATCAGGGGTTACAGAGTGTAACACACCCTTATTTCAGGGCTCTGGAGGAAGAAGGTGTTAGTTTCAGGCACATCGGAAGCGTGTAGTGGTTGGTGATATATTAAAATTTCTTTAAACAATTGTTTCTCAAAAAAATGAGCGAGGATCTTTCATGTCAAATTTATAATTAATTTATTTAATATCTGAAGAAATAAATACCTGGGATTAGAAACTTTTTTCTTTGATTAATGTTGATGTACTGGCTCGGACCTCTCCGGTCCATTCCTTTGTGAAAATGTGGTGTTGGAGGTGTTCTGGAAGGTCAAGGTGGCTTGGGGTGCATTT
The DNA here is from genome assembly GCA_963277665.1 of Viscum album. Taxonomy (NCBI): domain Eukaryota; kingdom Viridiplantae; phylum Streptophyta; class Magnoliopsida; order Santalales; family Viscaceae; genus Viscum; species Viscum album. Next base: position 970,693,902 of record OY728159.1, on the reverse strand, counting down.
GGGTGGACTTTTAAGGAAATCTAAAGGGTTATGGCCTTCACACGGGAGGCGCACAGTTTTCCTAAACCGTGCGGCCAAACCGTGCAAGGCTATTCTTGGAGACAGTGGCTAACGCACGGTTTGTCTAACCGTGCAGACTAACCGTGTGAGGAGTGATTGTCGAGGTAGAAGCTACCGCACGGTTAGCGCACAGTTTGTTAAACCGTGCGGACTAACCGTGCGGGCACTTAAAGTTAGATCCTAAAATTGTGGATCTAACTCGTTTTTCCTTTAATCACCTCTTTTAAGCCCCTAATCGGACATAACTCGGGATTACCCTTCCTTGGAGGTGGAAGAACCTCTCCCAAGCATTTTGGAGGCGATCTGGAGGCTTCTCTTCGCGAATCGAAGCTGGTTTCTTGAGGTATGTGATCTTTTTTGTTTGGTTTCTTAGATCTACCTAGATATGATCCCCCTCCTCTCTCAGCATCTTAGATCTACACATGTTATGGGTAGATCTAGGTGTGTGGATGTCGTTTGTGATGAGCTTTGGTCTTGGTTGTGTTAGGAGAGGAGATCTAAGGAAGGTTTGTGGATAATCGACCCGGTTTCTTGGGCGTTTATCGACCGTTGTGGTTTTCCTCAAAAACCTTTGAGGTAGGGGATTCGTGGATTCTCTAATTGTTTATGTGAAATCGTAGAGTTAGCATGATTTAGCCCTTTGGATCACAATGAAATTTACCTAATTGAATACTTGAAACAGATTAAAAGAATTGGTTTGATCGCATGTTGTTACTTTGTACCGTGATAAAGGTTTGCCTCTTGAGTTGCTAGATAAGTGTAATATCTATGCCTTTCTTGTTAACATGGGGTTCTTGATGAAATTTATAAATAACATAAATCCGAAATTAATTGATAATTGGTTAGATAAATATAAAGAGGCATAAAAGCAGACCTGGTTCTTGTTGTGACTTGTTTTGATCAAATTTGGCATAGTATGCATGTTTAATCTTCAGTGATAGCTTACTGAATTGGTTCATGATGTTGGAACCAACGAATTGATTTTGTAAATTCAAGATGGATTAAATAACTTAATTGAGTTCCATGAAGGGTTCAGAGTTACCCTCTTGTTGTGAAGTAGGGCTAAAATCCCAATTGATGTGATTGTTGGTGTTTGTTGTTTGAAGGCTGGATGCCTTGCCAAAGGGCCAAGAGCCCAAAATGTTGTAATGTTTGTTTCCTACTGCTTGTGTTGTTTTGTGACCCTTGAGGGGTGATGTGATATCTTGTGTTGTGATGTGACCCTGTAAGGGTCTTTTGATATGTGGAGGCAGGGAGACCTTGTGGTTGTGGCAGCAGATGACGCCTAGAGTGGCGAGATGCATCAGTTTATGCATGTGGGTGTCAAGGAGGACACCGGGGATGATGGAATGGGATGGATGTGATTGTTGGATGTTTGTTGATTCTTGGTTTTTTATCTGCTTTAATTTTACCCACTTCTCAAGGCATCTGGTCTTGCTTACCCTTCTTCCGAAGGAGGCGAAGACACGCGGGGTATTCCACTTGCTTTCCGTGTTTAGCCTCTCAAGGGAGAATGGGTCTACGCTCTTGCTATAGGCGGAAAAGACTCGACGGGTAGTACGTCTACTCACCATGTTAATCCCCCTTGTGTTTAGTATCATATGTTGCTTTTCTAGAATGTCTTGGAATATGGGAAGGTAATTTTATAATGAATGTTTGAATAAATGATGTTAACCCATGGGGTTGGAGTTTGTTGGAACATAATGATGAGGTTGAGAACTTTTGAAGGGACAATGGTTTTGGATGTGTTGTTAATGGGATTTAATGTGAAAAATTGTTCATGGTTAATTAATGTATAAAGAATTAATTAACGTACAGTGGAATTGATAAAAAGGGAATGAAGTAATCTAATAAAGCTCTTAAATGGTTGTGTGCTTATAGGATACCTAGTCTTAGAAGTGGCAGCCCAAAGTCCAAGAGACGTTAGCTGTAGTTGTGTTTAAGACTAGTTTATGCCCATAGTGTGGTTGTGAGTTATATATATTCTGTACTTTTTGTGTTTCTATAGGGTACACTACCCTGTCGGTAAGGGAAACTGACACCCTAGGGATTCTAAGCCTTGGGGGGGTCTTTTCCCCAACATTCTGATGGGAGGTTGAATGGCTGACTACCCCCTTTAGCCCCACTCTCTTCTCTTGGTAGATACTAGTGCCTTTGGCACAACAGTTAGTTTTCCCCATATATGTGTGTAGAGGGCTGTAATGGCTTGTGGTTATTTCACACACATATATTCTGGATATAGTATCCTATGTACTACTATAGGTGTAACGTGTATAGGCTGTGATGGCTTGAGGATCCTTACTCGGCGTATGGGGTGTGATGACATGAGGTACAATACCCGACGTATGATACACGTGATGCGAGCCGTGGTGGCTCCCGGAAACTACCTGGTTACTTTTGGTTGTGAGGATGGTGTGGTGCTTAGCCCAGGTGTCTGTGGGAAAGCCTTTGTGGTGCACGTCGTGCAGATTGTGGAGCTTAGCCCAAGTTTATACGGGCAAGCCTTTGGAGAGAGATGCACAAGACGTATGTCGTTGGGGAAAAGCGGAAAACTAGTGGGGAAGTATTAGTGGGGTACCCTTGATATTATTTACTATACGATATATTCTTGTATGTGTTACTTGGTGAGAGTATCCATGGTGAGGTTGGGAACATAACATACCAGTTTAGGCGACGAGTTAGTTTCACTGTTGTTCATTGTGCTTTATCATGCTTTCTTTACTTTTGCACGAGAGGCTTCGGGGAGGATCCTATTGATTATACTGTTATACTCACCCTACGTATATATAAACTGTTTTTCAGGTCACTTGGAGTAGGTTGGAGATCAAGCTGGTTAATACTAGCTTGTGGTTGGAGGAGCTGTTCGGGATTGTGGTCACTGCTGGTTTTCCCTTCTTTTGGGTACTTGTAGTTTTCCCCTTTCAGTTGTAGTATTTTTTTGCATGGAATTTCATATATGTACTTGGGTTTCTTTTATACTTCAGTTGGAGTTGGTTGGTGTCTATCTTATCTCTCTCTTCCTCATGTGTTCTCTTAGAGGGTAATGCCTCCCATTTGTGTGTTACTATACCCTCGGTGCTAGTCACCAACCTGGGTCCTACAGGAGGCGGGACTCGGGGGTCATTATCTCCCTTATCACATTTCTGGACTAGGGGGGGTACACTTTGTGGGGAGGGGGTCGTGACAGAGTGGTATCAGAGGTCTGGTTGAGGGATATGTTGGAGTTTGGAGTTAGGCACAAGTGAGGTTGCATGGGTTGGTAGGGCAACTGTTTCATTCATGTTTAGTAAGTGAGGTAAACACTGGAGACCAGCTGAGACATAGGCGTTTAGGGCCCCCTATGATCTGATGCACAAACCTTTAAGTTTACAATGGCTACTAAACAGGGTGATATTAGTTGCAGGGTAGAGACCTAAGAAAGGATCATGCATCATTCTTCTTTGTGCCTGTATTTGAAGGGGTAGAACTTGGGATAGGATAACCTAAAACAAACAAAAGAAAACAATTAATTAATAAATTTTGCATCTTCCATATTCCAAGATTAGAAGCTCTAATTGTTTGTTATTTTTTAGGTATGGCTCCAGGTCGACGTCCCCATCAGGGTTGCGTAGAAGATGTCCAGCAGGCTGTTCCAGCAGGTCGTCGTAGGGTAGAGGTTGATGACGACGACACTTGGAGGAAGAAACTCCAAGAGTTTCATCGCCAGATTCTGCAGAAGTATGAGGGCTCCGTTTCAGATGCAGTCACGGAAGAATGGTTGGAGGAGGTCGAGATAGGCTTCAGTTCGATCCGTGCTCAGAAGGAGCAATGGGTGTCCTTAGTTGTGATGCTGCTGCGTGGAGCAGTGAGGCAGTGGTGGTTCTTGTTCCTCAGGGATCGTGAGGATTCAACGATCCCATGGGAGGAGTTCCGAGACAAGTTCAGAGTCGAGTTCTTTTCCTCGACTGAAAAGGCGTCCATTCGCCAGGAGCTTCTTACACTTCGACAGGGGAGATCCACTATTTGAGAGTTTTGGAATCTGTTTCCGGAACCTTTTACGGTATGCTTCGGACTTGTTACCAGATGAGGAGGCCAGGGCGAGACATTTAGAGGAGGCTTTGCGTCTAGAGATCCAGCACCAGGTCACCCCATTTATGCTCAAGTCATATCTCGAGGTGCTGGCGAGGGCAGAGGTTGTCGAGAGGACTTTGTCTAGGACTGGATCATCACGAGAGAGGAATCAGCATGATTCCTCATGAAGCCGAGCTGCGGTCCGGGGTTCCCGGTTTTCAGGGCAGAAGAGTTTCCATTCAGCCGGGGGTAGGCACCAGCCCTTCACATCTTGTTTCTCTAGAGGAATCAACTCTCAAGCCTATGCCAAGGAATCAGTCGCTTGTTTTTCTTGTGGTGGTTGTGGCCATCAGCAGCAGGAGTGCCCAAACTTTCATAGCGGTCATCGTGCGTCGGGCGCTCTACTCCAGGTTCCTCCGTTGAGGCAATTCCAACCATGGCAGCAGCAATTAGTTGAACCAGCTTTCGATCAGTAGAGGGTAGATGGGGCAGGCAGAGGACATCCCCATGATGCTCCTCATCCTCAGAGATCAGAGCGCGACCGTGGTGGTGGTCTTCATCAGGGTCAGAGAGGCCATGGAGGAGGTCGTGGTCAGCTTCATGCTCTAGTGTTGCCAGCTCCAGGTGAGCCAGACATCGTTCGAGGCACCCTTTGCTTGTTTTCTACCTTGGTGTATGCCTTGTTTGACTTAGGGGTGACACACTCCTTCATATCACCTACCCTTGTCCATGCCTTGGGACTTGAGGTAGAGAGGCTTCTGGTGCCCTTGGCGTTGACTACGCCAGTTGGAGGTCAAACTGACTTATTTGAAGTATGTAGAGATTGTGAGATAGTGTTGGGGAAGCACCGCTCTTGGGGAGATTTCCTATGTTTATGAATACAACCATATGATGTCATCCTCGGCATGGATTGGTTGTATTCGGTGCAGGCTATCGTGGATTGCTTCAGGAAGAAGGTCATCTTCATTGGTACAGATGGAGAGAAAGTGGTGTTTGTTGGTGAATGAGATCCTCGAATGGGTCACAAGCGAGTTCCATACTTATCAACCATGACGGCTGAGATGATGCTGAGTTCATCAGAGGTTCGACAGTTGGTGTTTCCTAGGGTCATAGAGGAGTACCCTGATGTTTTTCCAGAAGTGGTTGTAGCCTTACCCCCTCGATGAGAGATCGAGTTTGGGATCGAGCTACAGCCAGGAGCATCGCCTATATCTATGCCCCCATATAGGATGACCCCTTATGAGTTATGAGAGCTACGTATACAGCTTGATGGTCTGTTGCAGTGTGGTTTTGTTCGACCAAGTGTGTCACCATGGGGTGCACCAGTTCTGTTCATGAAGAAGGCCGATGACAGTTTGCGGTTTTGTGTCGATTATCGTCGCTTAAACAAAGTGACAATAAAGAATCCCTATCCTCTTCCGCAGATTGATGACTTATTCGATCAACTGAAGGGTGCAAGTTGGTTCTCAAAGATCGACTTGCGGTCAGGATATCATCAGATGCGTGTGAAGGATGAGGATATCCCAAAGACTGCATTCTGTTGTCGTCATGGGCATTATGAGTTCTTTGTAATGTCGTTTGGTGTGGCGAATTCTCCAGCTGTGTTCATGGGTTTGATGAATGTTGTGTTCCATGAGTTCCTGGACAAGTTCATGGTAATTTTCATCGACGACATCCTTGTGTACTCCACATTTGAAGAGGAGCATGCAGAGCATCTATGAGCCGTTTTGGGAGTTCTTCGTCGACATCAGTTGTTTGGGAAGTTGTTAAAGTGTGAGTTTTGGGCTCGAGAAGTCCGTTTATTGGGGAATGTTGTGTCACAACAGGGAGTAGCTGTGGATCCTTCAAAGATAGAAGCAGTTGTGTCTTGGGAAGCCCCCAAGACAGTTTCAGAGGTGTGAAGTTTACTTGGGCTCGCAGGATACTACCGGAGGTTCATAGACAATTTCTCACGGGTTGTGACTCCTCTAACAGCTTTGTCTAGAAAGGATAAAGCATTCATATGGACTGATCAGTGTCATGAAGCTTTCAAGTATCTAAAATAGAAGTTAGTAAGTGCTCCAATTCTTTGTCTTCCAGCTGAGGGAGTTCGGTTTGATGTTTTCTGCAATGTTTCACATCTGGGGCTAGGCTGTGTTCTCATGCGGTGAAGGTTAGTTGTTTCTTATGGGTCTCGACAGTTGCGTTCCCATGAATGCAACTATTCCACTCATGACCTTGAGTTGGAAGCCGCGGTGTTTTCTCTAAATTTGTGGAGACATTACCTCATTGGTGAACGCTTTGTGGTTTTCACTGATCATAAGAGTTTGAGGTATGTTTTCTCCCAGCGTGACTTGAACTTGTGACAACGTCGGTGGATGGAGTTATTACAGGAATACGACTTTGAAATATCATATAAACCTGGAAAAGGGAATGTTGTGGCTGATGCACTGAGCCGAATGTCACGTAATGATGTTGTGTGTGAATCCAGTGATTCCTGGAGAGTAATGGAATAACTGTCAGCATTACATCTTGATATGAGAGAAGTTGGGGGTAGAGGCTGTCTTTTTTAGATGACGGTGCAGTCATCCCTGGTGCAGAAGGTGGAAGAGTCCCAGTTGGGGGATCTTGAGGTGGAGGTTTGGAGAGACCGAGTTGTTTGTGGTGAGGCCACTGATGGTTGGTCTGAGGATGGACAACACAGAGTGTTGTATCATGGAAGGATTTTTGTTCCCTTGATGATGCGTGAGACGGTCCTCAAAGGGTTCCATGGTTATCCTTTATCGGTGCATCCTGGTGTGACAAATATGTACCGATCCTTGAGGAGTCATTTTTGGTGGCCTGGGCTGAAGCGTGCGGTTTTGGAGTTTGTGTCTCGATGTTTAGTCTGCCAGAAGCTGAAGGCCGAACACCGTGTTCCTGGTGGACTTCTCCAGCCATTAGAGATTCCTCAGTGGAAGTGGGAGGACATCTCAATGGACTTCGTTACTAGTTTACCTCGAGCTCCGGGAGGATATGATGCTATTTGGGTGGTAGTGGATCGTTTAACAAAATCATCTCACTTTATAGCAATCAAGGAGTCAAGCTCAGTGGAAGTTTTGTCGAGGTAGTATCTGGAGGAGGTAGTGAGACTTCATGGAGTCCCTAGGACGATATTTTATGATCGAGATCCTCATTTTACCTCCAGGGTGTGGAGAGGTCTCCAATATGCTTTTGGTTCTCAACTATGCCTTAGCACTTCTTTTCATCCTCAAACGGATGGTCAGATAGAGCGAACCATCCAAACTCTTGAAGACATGTTGTGCTCTTGTATTCTTGATTTTGGAGGTTCATGGAGGAGGCACTTACCCTTGGTGGAGTTTACCTACAATAACAGTTTTCACTCCACTATCAGTATGACACCGTTTGAAGCCTTGTATGGCCGGCCTTGCTATTCTTCTTTGTGCTGGACTGGGGTCGGAGAGTTAGCAATTCTCGGACTGGAACTAGTGCATAATACAACAGAGATGGTTCAGGTGATTCGTGAGAGGATGAAGACAGCGCAAGATCATCAGAAATCATATGCTGATCAGAGGAGGAGACCCTTAGAGTTTAATGTTGGGGATCATGTGTTTCTAAAGGTGACTCCCCGTCGTGGGCAGCGAAGGTTTGGCTATGGAAGTAAGCTTTCTCCCTGGTTTTTTGGGCCTTTCGAGGTGTTAGCTCGTGTTGGAGCTGTTGCATACCGAGTGGTACTGCCCCCTCAGATGAGTCGGATACATGATGTTTTCCATGTATCACAGCTACGTAGTTATCTTCATGATGACTCTCACATCATCAATTGGGGAGAGATCGATGTTGACGATGATTCCACCTTTGAGGAGAAACCTGTGGAGATCCAAGACCGTAAGCAGAAGGTGTTGCACAGACGTTCCATCCCCTTAGTTTGTGTCTTGTGGCGACACTGTGGCATGGAGGAGAGTACCTAGGAGCGTGAGTCAAAGATACGTACTTAGTACCCAGATTTGTTTGATGTTTAACACTTTTCATGTATCGTTGTAACTTATGTAGTTTTGAAACCTTCATGTTTATGAGATGTATCCCTTTGTTGCTTTGGTGGCTTTCTCTCTTTTGAGAGGTATCTCGGTGGGTGGTTGTTCAGACCCTGTTTCGTTTTCTCTTTAGGTGAGTTTTGGATTCTTGAGGATGAGAATGTTTTAAGAGGTATCTGATGTAATGGCCCAGACCTCTCTGGTCCATTCCTTTGTGAAAATGTGGTGTTGGAGGTGTTCTGGAAGGTCAAGGTGGCTTGGGGTGCGTTTGGGTGGACTTTTAAGGAAATCTAAAGGGTTATGGCCTTCGCACGGGAGGCGCACGATTTGCCTAAACCATGCGGCCAAACCGTGCAAGGATGGTCTTGGAGGCAGTGGCTAATGCACGGTTAGCACACGGTTTTTCTAACCGTGCGGACTAACCATGCGAGAAGTGATTTTCGAGGCAGAAGCTACCGCACGATTAGCGCACGGTTTGTTAAACCGTGCGGACTAACCATGCGGGCACTTAAAGTTAGATCCTAAAATTGTGGATCTAACTCGTTTTTCCTTTAATCACCTCTTTTAAGCCCCTAATCGGCCATAACTCGGGATTACCCTTCCTTGGAGGTGGAAGAACCTCTCCCAAGCATTTTGGAGGCGATCCGGAGGCTTCTCTTCACGAATCGAAGCCGGTTTCTCGAGGTATGTGATCCTTTTTGTTTGGTTTCTTAGATCTACCTAGATCTGCTCCCCCTCCTCTCTCGGGATCTTAGATCTACACATGTTATGGGTAGATCTAGGTGTGTGGATGTTGTTTTTGATGAGATTTGGTCTTGGTTGTGTTAAGAGAGGATATCTAAGGAAGGTTCATGGAGAATCGACCCAGTTTCTTGGGCGTTCATCGACCATTGTGGTTTTCCTCGAAAACATTTGAGGTAGGGGATTCGTGGCTTCTCTAATTGTTTATGTGCAATCATATAGTTAGCCTGATTTATCCCTTTGGATCATAATAAAATTGACCTAATTTAATACTTGAACTGGATTAAAAGAATTGGTTTGATCACATGATGTTGCTTTGTACCGTGATAACGGTTTGCCTCTTGAGTTGCTAGATAAGTGTAATATCTATGCCTCGCTTGTTAGCATGGGGTTCTTGATGAAATTGATAAAGAACGTAAATCTGGAATTAATTGATAATTGGTTAGCTAAATATAAAGAGGCATGAAAGCAGACTTGGTTCTTGTTGTGACTTGTTTTGATCAAATTTGGCATAGTAAGCATGTTTAATCTTCGGTGATAGCTTACTAAATTGGTTCATGATGTTGGAACCAACGAATTGATTTTGTTAATTCAAGATGTATTAAATAACTTAATTGAGTTCCATGAAGGGTCTGGAGTTACCCTCTTGTTTTGAAGTAGGGCTAAAATCCCAATTGATGTTGTTGTTGGTGATTGTTGTTTAAAGGTCGGATGCCTTGCCAAAGGGCCAAGAGCCCAAAATGTTGTAATGTTTGTTTCCTTCTACTTGTGTTGTGTTGTGACCCTAGAGGGGTGATGTGATATCTTGTGTTGTGATGTGACCCTGGAAGGGTCTTGTGATATGTGGAGGCAGGGAGGCCTTGTGGTTGTGGCAGCGGATGACTCCTAGAGTGGAGAGATGCCTCAGTTTATGCATGTGGGTGTCAGGGAGGACACCAGGGATGATGAAATGAGATGGATGTGATTGTTGGATGTTTGTTGATTCTTGGTTGTTTATCTACTTTACTTTTCCCAACTACTCAAGGTAGCTGGTCTTGCTTACCCTTCATCCGAAGGAGGCAAAGACACGCGGGGTATGTCACGTACTTTTCGTGTTTAGCATCTCAAGGGAGAATGGGTCTACGCTCTTGCTATTGGTGGCAAAGACTCGACGGGTAGTACGTATACTCACCGTGTTGAGTGCCCTTGTGTTTAGTAGCATAGGTTGCTTTTAAAGAATGCCTGGGAATATGGGAAGGTAATTCTGTAATGAATGTTTGAATAAATGATGTTAACCCATGGGGTTAGAGTTTGTTGGAACTTAATGATGAGGTTGAGAACTTTTGAAGGGACAGTGGTTTGGATGTGATGTTAATGGGATTTAATGTGAAAAATTGTTCACGGTTAATTAATGTATAAAGAATTAATTAACGTACAATGGAATTGATAAAAAGGGAATTAAGTAATCTAATAAATCCCTTAAATGGTTGTGTACTTATAGGATACCTAGTCTTAGAAGTGGCAGCCCAGAGTCCGAGAGACATTAGCTAAAGTTGTGTCTAAGACTAGGTTATGCCCATAGTGTGGTTGTGAGTTATATATATTCTGTACTTTTTGTGTTTCTATATGCTACTTCACCCTGTCGGTAAGGGCAACTGACACCCCAGGTATTCTGAGCCCTGGGGGGGGGGGGGTGTTTTCCCCAACATTTTGATGGGAGGTTGAATGGCTGATTACCCCCTTTAGCCCCGCTCTCTTCTCTTGGTAGATACTAGTGCCTTTGGAACAACAGTTATTTTTCCCCATATATGTGTGTAGAGGGATGTAATGTCTTGTGGTTATTTCACACACATATATTTTGGATATAGTATCCTATGGACTACTATAGGTGTAACGTGTATAGGCTATGATGGCTTGAGGATTCTTACTCAGCGTATGGGTTGTGATGGATTGAGGTACAATACCCGACGTATGATACACGTGATGCGAGCTGTGGTGGCTCCCAAAAACTACCTGGTTACTTTTGGTTGTGAGGATGGTGTGGTTCTTAGACCAGGTGTCTGCGGGAAAGCCTTTGTGGTTCACGTGGTGCAAATTGTGGAGCTTAGCCCAAGTTTATACGGGCAAGCCTTTGGAGAGAGATGCACAGGACGTATGTCATTGGGGAAAAGTGAAAAACCAGTGGGGAAGTAGTAGAGGGGTACCATTGATATTCTTTACTATACGATATATTCTTGTACGCGTTACTTGGTGAGAGTATCCATGGTGAGGTTGAGAACATAGTATACCTGTTTAGGTGACGAGTTAGTTTCACTGTTGTTCACTGTGCTTTAGAATGCTTTCTTTACTTTTGCACGAGAGGCTTCGGGGAGGATCCTACTGAGTATATTGTTATACTCACCCTACATATATATAAACTGTTTTTTAGGTCACTTAGAGCAGGTTGGAGATCAAGCTGGTTACTACTAGCTTGTGGTTGGAGGAGCTGTTCGGGCTTGTGGTCGCTGCTGTTTTCCCTTCTTTTGGGTACTTGTAGTTTTCCCCTTTCAGTTGTAGTATTTTTTTTCATGGCATTTCATATATGTACTTGGGTTTCTTTTATACTTCAGTTGGAGTTGGTTGGTGTCTATCTTATCTCTCTCTTCCGCATGTGTTCTCTTAGAGGGTAATGCCTCCCATTTGTGTGTTACTATACCCTCAGTGCTAGTCTCCAACCCGGGGCCTACTGGAGGCGGGACTCAGGGGTCATTATCTCTCTTCTCACATTGCCGGCCCAGGAGGGGTACACTTTGTGGGGAGGGGGTCGTGACAGTTGATCATTTGAAAAGACCCTTTCAGATTGCCTTCATTGTGCTGTGAGGATCCAAGGATAGAATCCATCTAGCGGTGTTCCACACGTGCTCCAATGATCTTCGAGAAACACCACTTGATCTCTGGGTGTTAGTGAGGTGAATTGAATGTCCTGCATTGTTCGTTCTTAATCACCTATTCTTTGATCTTGAAAAATTCTCTCTTATATTTTTCGTTCTTGAGAGGGAGAGGAGTCGAGAGAGAATTCGTTGTGCGCAACAATTTTCTATTCTCATTTATAGATGCATTACACAATATACATAACCGTCTATTTATAGAGAAAAATTTTAGGTTAAAATATTATTTAATTGCATTTCGGCTATTAAATAACATTTATAACCTTTAATGAAACCTCATTCCACATAATAATAATGTTATTATTATTTTGTGGCCTATTCCAACTTGCGCAAATTGATAAATAATATTTACTGTCTTTTAAATAATTCTTTATCATTGGACGCAGTATTGCTCCGATCGAACTCCTTAGTATTTATTGAATACACGAATTAATATTTTATTCATTAATAAATATTTCATTCACATACCGACGAATAAATATTTATTAAATATTTAATAGAATAAATAAATATATTTTTATTCACATGTCAATGCATAAATATTTATTAAATTTATGTGATCAATATAACTTGAATAAAATTATTCCACTATCTTGAGAATAATATTTATTTCATTAATTAAATTCAAATATAATTTAATCAAGATCAATGGAAACACCTATTGCATGACCCTATATGATTTTTTCTCATTGGCATTAAACGAGTTTGCCTAAAGTCCATGATTAATGTCTAGAAACAGATCAAAACACCCAAGAGAAAAAACTTAATGCCGCAACATCAAAAACCACATATGAACGATCATTGTGTAATATAATCCCTTTATCACATTATCTCATCAAGTAGGTTGCATGGTGGTTTCATCAACCTATATGTTTCATACGTCTTTCTTTGACTATCTAAAATAAACACGTCAATACACCTGAAGGTTCTGAGTGCAACAGAAGCATGTGATGGGTCATGCCCAACATTGTTTTTTTTGCTATGATCGATGATCAATATGAGATTTACAGGAAGATAAATGTCGTGATCAAAGAAATTGAATCAAATAATGCAGACAATGGATAAAACGTCAGAACCAAAATGTAGGATCATCAAATATTATTTATAATTAATTTAAGCAAATAAAGAATTACCTTTTGAGAAATTATTTATTTATTGAAGGATATAACAATGGATCTATGTTGTATCATCATTGTGTTGTAGGAATCAAGGGAAGATTCCCTCTAGCGGTGATCCACATGTGTTCCATAAATATCTAAACATCGTCGTATGAATCTTCGAGTGCTAGCACAGAAGATCCTAACGCTTGCATCATTCATCTTTGATCACCTCAAAAATTTATTACAAATGATTCTTCTTGATCTCTCTAAACTCGAGAGTGGAAGGTGGAAGAAGATCGCTCTCCATTCTTGATAGCATTCTCGAAGAAGAGAGCTCTCTAGGGATTTGAGAGGATTCTCCAGATTCATTGTGCATAACAAAACAAATTAATTGGATCTATTGAAAAATAATATAATTGGTTTTATATACCTCTAGGGTTAGAAATAAATAATTGCACAAGTGTCCTTCAATATTTATTTTATCCATACAGAACCCCAACGACACATATAAATGTATATTTCTTACTGGCGGGTCTTGTTCTCATAATATCATATACTGGATATTACCAAGGGCGTACACCATGAGAAGTCACCTTAAAGTACTATGAGTCTCCACTCCTGATAGCCTGTATCATTTATGTCCCTAAAATGATTTTATCTAACTATATAACATATATTTAAGAATACTATCATGAAACTTTTGAGTTCTCATCATAATGGGGAACTGCTATGACCTTTTTGTGCGATAAATACTCTTAAGACATTATCACATACTATGTTACGCAGAAGAACAATCATGATGTTATAATAAGTTTATTAATATTTAAAACTATGAATATAGGTTATCAAAAAGTACACAGAATTTGATTTTACGTCACCAAATCCAACATACTCCCACTTGTACTTGAGCCAATTGCTAACAACCTTCAGTCCGCTAGCTCTCACATGATACTCATGCTTCTACTGAAATAGACCTTTAGTCAAGGGGTCCACTATGTTTTCTTCTGTGGGAGCTCTACTTACCGCAACTTCACCCCTATGATAAAAATCTCTCAAGAGGTGATAGTTTTGGAGTATATGCTTTGTCTGTTGGTGTGACCTTGGTTATTTTTCAAGAGGAACCGCTGCAGTATTATCATAATACAATGTGATAGGGTCTTTACTATTAGGCATCACATCAAGCTCCTGGACAAAGTTTCGTATCCAAATGGCATCCCTGGCTGCATCAGAAACCACTATATACCCGGACTCCACTATAGAATCAGCAACAACTGGATGCTTTGAACTCTTTTATCTCACAGATCATCCTTTGTGTCAAAAAATGTATCTTGACTGAAACATCAAATCATTTTGATCTGTTTGAAAACTAGCATCAATATAACCCCTAATGACCAACTCACCGTCTTCTCCATATAACAGGAACATGTCCTTATTTCTTCTCAGATACTTTAGGATAACCTTAAAAGCAGACCAATGATGTTCTCTTGGATCTTATTGATATCTTTTTACCATGCTCAATGCATAGACAACATCATTCCTGGTACATAACATAGAATAGATGACTGATCTTACCACTGAAGCATATGAGATCTTACTTATTCTCTCTTTCTCTTATTGTGTCTTAGGATACCTTTTTTAGTAAGATGTATACCATGTGACACTGAAACCAATCCCCTCTTGGATTGTTTCATACTAAATATTTTTAGTATCTGGTTAATTTATGTACTTTGACTTAGTCCAAACAGCCTCTTGGATCTATCACGAATGATCTTGACCCCTAGAATATAGACTGCTTCACCTAAGTCCTTCATGGAGAAACACTTGTTCAACAAGTCCTGAACATACTGTAAGACTGGTATGTCATTTATAATAAGTAATATTTCATAAAAATATACTACTAGGATAGTGACTACATTTCCACTAAACCTCTTGTAAACACATGCTTCACATTCATTTTTAATGAAATCAAATTATTTTATAGTTTCATTGAATTGAGTGTTCCATGACTTGGATGCTTGCTTCAATCCATAAATGGATCCCTGCAACTTGAAAATATTTTTGACATCACCTATAGTCACAAATATTATTGGCTGTGTCATATAAACACATTCTTGAAGGTTCACATTAAGGAATGTAGTTTTGACGTCCATGTGCCAAATTTCATAGTCATGGTAAGCTGCTATAACAAATAGTATTCTGATGGATTTAAACATGAAAACTGGTAAAAAGGTATTATTGTAGTCAATTCCTTAATACTTTTTAAATCCTTTAGCCACTAACCTTTCTTTATAGGTATTTACTTTACCTTATATGTCCATTTTTCCCTTGAATACCCATTTTCACCCTATGGGCTTTACATCAACAAGCGCATCGACCAAAACACAAACTTAGTTATGATATATGGAATCCATTTCAGAATTCATGGCTTCTTTCCATCTTGTAGATTCTGAGCTCTCTACTACCTCTTTGTAGGAGAGATGTTCATCATTGTCCACCAATAACAAGTCACCATCTTTGGTGACTAAAAAACAATCTCTCTGGTTCTCTAACATCTCCATTGCTCATATGTAATACTTGTATTTCAGGAACTACATCTTCTATGAGGACCTATGAAATTTGTTCCTCTACCAACTCTTGTGAATCTTGACATCAAAATTATCTAAGTTAATCTTATTCCCACCATCCTTTTTAAGGATGTTCTCCTTCTCAAGAAAAATGGCTTGTCTAGCGGCAGTCACTTTCTTGTATGAGGGGTTGTATAGGCAGCATCCCTTTGTTTCCTTAGGATATTATGTAAAGATACAATTTGTGCCTCAGGGTGCTAGTTTGTTATTTGAGAAGGCCTTAACAAATTCCTTGTAAACCCATACACATGTATGCGACAAAACATGCTTCTTTCCATTCCATATCTCAAAGGGAATTCCATTTTTCACTTTAGTTGGTACTTAATTTTATGTTTATGCTGAAATTTGCAATTTATATCCCCAAAAGGATAATAGAAGATCTGCATGAATCATCATCTACCTTACCATGTCTAACAAGGTACAATTCTTCCATTCACTAACATCATTCCACTTTGGTGTGTACAATGGAGTGAGTTGAGATAGAATCCCAAACTCCTGTAAAAAGTTGATAAACTCTTGGTTAAGATATTCACCACCTTGATCTAATTGAAGCTTATTTATCTTCTTTCTAAGTTTATTCTCTATTTCATTCTTGAATTCTTTGAATTTCTCAAAGGAATCGAACTTATACATCATTAAGTAGACATAGACATATCTATTCAAGTCATCAACAAAAGTTATGAAGTAAGAATACCCACCTCTAGCTTCTATTAGAAATGGTCCACACACATCAGTGTGTACCAATCCTAGAAGCTTTGTGACCCTTTCACCCCATCCACCGAATGATGGTTTGGTCATTTTGTCTTGTAAACAAGTATGACATCTTTCAAGTGGTTTTAGCTCAGAAGAGTCTTAATAACAATCTTGACAGTGTTTTTTCAAATGCTTTCATTTGAATGGACAAGACGATGATTCCATATATAGGTGTTATATGAGTCGTGTGAACATGATTCATTATTTATTACCAATACTTGTTTTTCATAATTTAATATATAAAGACCATTATTTAAATATGTCATACCATAGTATATGTTATCTTTATAAAAGAAACAACTTTTATTTACGAACTTGAAAATAAAATCATCTGCATCTAGGCATGATACATAAATTATGTTCTTGGAAATATTTGATACATAACAACAATCCCTTAAAACCAATATCATTCCTTTTGAAAATGAAAGGTGGTAGTTACCAATGGCTAGAGCAGTCAACCTCACACCATTGACAACTCACAAATCCACCTGTCCTCTAGAAATATTTCGAAATCTACTTGGTTCATGCATTTGGATATAGATGTGAGCACCACAAGATGTATATAATAACCAATGTGTAGATATTGAAAGATTACACTCGATAATGAACCCACCTTTAGCTCCCCTTGCTTCTAGGTGCAGTTCTTCTTCCAGTGGCCTTATTTTCCACATGAAAAACATATTGCCTCCTTTTCCTTGACTTACCTCTAGATATTCCTCTTCTTGAAAGGACAGTGCTCAAGATCTTTAGAATTATTATGAGTCTTGTACCCCTTCACCTTATTCTTCATTTTATTATTCAACACAAGGACTGCGAGTTTTATACGCCCCATGTCCTTATCCACTTGGTGAATCAAAGTAAGAAGTTCCTAAAGACTCTTCTCATCATTTCTCATATTATGATTTATAATAAAATTAGAGAAGGTCTTGGGTAGTGAGGAAAGTATGAGATCTGTGTGCAACTCATCTGAGAATTTAATTCCTAAGATGTATATGCATACAATGTAGCCAATAAGCTTGACTATATGAGGCCCAGATGACGTAGACTCTCCAAGCTTAATTTTAAACAAAGCATTGGAGATCTCGTATCTCTCTTGTCTCAACTTCTCTTGATAGATATCCCGAAGGTGAGACATCATACTATACACATCCATGTCCTCATGTTGCTTCAAAATCTCATTGGTCATGGATGATAGTAAGAAACATTGAACATCCGCAGCATCATTAAAATGTTTCTCATAGAGAGATAACTCTTCCTCACTAGCCTCATTATCAGGCATATAATGAATAAGTTCTTCCAACACATATAATTTCTTTTCATGGCGTAGGATAACGTGCACTCGCCATTGTCACTCTTGGAAATTTGTGCTGGTGATAAGTTTATCCTTATCAAGTATGGATCACAGTGATATGTTTGAAGTCATTTTTATTGCTATTTCTATAAGTAAGATGAGAAGATATTTAGTACTTTATCTGATAAAATTTAGGAAAATAAATAAATATTATATTTATTAATCCCCCACTATTTTATCGAAACCCAATAACCCTCACCATTGGATTTTGAATATCCTGTTGCTTGGACATTTTAGTGGTAAGTGTTTATATTCCCTTTCTCATTACCCCAACTTTGGTTGGTTAATAAATTTGAAGGGTTTTAGGTCGGCATTCCAAATTCCAACTACATTAACTCATAGTTTCTTGATATATTTAGTGAACTCTCCAATATTGAAATCCTTAAATTGTATTTCTTCATCTTTTGCCTCTCAATTACACCAAGTCTTACTTTGGAAGTCAACCCTTAATATGAACTAAGTTAAGTTAACCAAAAAATTTATGTTAAAATTCTTTGATAATTGAAAGCACCCCAACTTTGGCAAGTAAATCACTTTGAACTATGGTTAGATTTTAACTGAAGTAGCGGAATACTATACCGACTTAATATTTATAATTGAGGGATTTTACCTTTTATGCGTAAATTTCCAATTATTATCTTTATTACATGTTTTTTAATATTAAGTGGATTTACTTAAGTGATTAACCATGTATTAGATAATATTTACGCAAAAGCCAATTTATTTTTGTTCTTTCTTACATATTTGTTAATTCATTAATTCATGTGATCACAATAAAATGCCTATAATGAAAAAACCATGCAACTTGAAAGAAATAAAATAATAAAGTGGCATGATCATAATCTTTTACTAATGATTACTTTATTTAGCAGATGATAAACTAACCATCGACCTAGGTGAAAATCACCTTGAACCATTTATGGTTCGTGTTGTAGTTTTTCACATGTCCACCTATGTATCTCTCTTGGATTGGTTTCGCCTCAGCTCTAAACTTAAAAAACCTCCACTAGTTTGGAAGCTCCATCCATTACATATGTTTTTGTTGGATTGGTGTAGTCTGATCTGATTTAGATGATGTTGGTCCGAATGCTTGCAACCCATACTGCGCACCAGACTGCAACTTCACGGTGAGATCATTGGGGGTTGCAGGGGGCAACACGCCCCTGCTCTGGGGGGCCAGAGGCCAAAGGACACCGACCAAAATTTTGGGGCACTGTACCAACTCTAATTGACTGTAGCAGAGATGACCGACCGACACCGATAGGGCATTGTAGCAGTGCGGGCTTTGACATGACTATTATAGAAGCTCACACTTTGGAGATAACAGTACTGTAACTCCATGGACTTCCAGCCACCGACCACTGTAGTAGCTTGGGCTTGGGTGGTCATAACACTGTAGTGGTGCTAACTTCTAGCCACATTTCACTGTAGCACAACAGACTTTCTGTGTGTGAAATAGTGATTCATCTTCTTTATTAGCCATTTTCGAGCTTGGGTTTCTATTTGTCAGAAACTTTGCGATATCCTTGTAATCGTGCTCTTGAATTTTCATAGTGAAGTGATTCTGCCTCTCTATGGACGTAGGGATTATTTTCGAACCATGTAAATCTTTGTGTCATGTGTGATTCTTTCTTATGTATTTTCTTCATCTGTAAGCTTATTTTGTCATTTGTGACGCTTGACATTTCTGCAACAGTTTTTATTCACACATAGGTGAGAGGAAGGGGTTTACATAAAAGAAACCACGAGCATGATGAACCTTAAATAATAAGAGAAGATTTGACACACAAACCAACAATTTAATTTAATAATAAATTAAATGAAACCAATCATATACAATAGTCTGGTCTAGACTCATGATCATCCATATGAATGCAAGAAATTACACATTTAATAAAATTCAAATTCGATTCTTAATCGTTCTTATTTAAGATAAAACGAGCTTGAATAAATTAATTATTTTTTTAATTAATCAATTATTTTATCTTAATTCTCATCCAAATTTCCTTGAGATTCTCATCCATCATAATTTTAAACAAATTAAACAAATTTCTTTAAATTTAATTGTGTACATAAATGTAACTTGGAGACAACACAATGAGTACCCTTCCAAACTACCCAATATGTATTATACTCATATAATGTTTACTATTATGAAATGTGGCATACAAAACTTATCACATACTTTCATGACATGAACTATCAACTTAACGATTACACAAATTACATGTTTTTTTTATCACGTGTTATGCTTCAATGCACATAGAGTAATAACTATAATACGACTCACACATGATATGAAGATATGAATATTATGTAGAAATTAGTTAAACATTTTTATATATTAAAACCCATCACATGGCATGTCCTATAAACTTAATGACCACACACAAGTTCATGCTGATAAGGTTTTCACAGTATAATAAATTAATTTTAATTCTATGTAATTTGGTAAAAGTACATTGCGTGTGCATTGGAGCTACACAACGTGTATGTTTTCTCACCATCTATTTGTGACACACGCCTAGGGACTCAACATATAAACTGTGCCATGAAATTTTTTGGAGTATGTAGAGACTCATTTTTTTCCTTGTAAGACTTTAAAATATTTCTATATATATTTTTTAGTGTTAGGCGCTAAGACATTGTGCGATTCCAAGGCCTAGGGTGTCCGGAATTAATTTATAAAAATATTAAAAATATTTTATATTTTACACGCACAATTTTATAAAGAAAATGAGATAACTCTTAAATAGAAGACTAGTTTAGAAATCTGAGACCATGATTGAGTCCAGAATGCGATATTTACCCTAGATGCGACCTAAAATAAGTCGACACATGGCTATTAGATAAAACAACCATTGGAGATACCCTCAATGGATAAACTAGTTAATTAAGTTAATTAATTAATTCATTTGACCTAACTGAATTTCATACAAAAACATCGTTATGATGAATCCTCCAGGTTTAGTCGCATAAACTCATAGAGGATTCTAGAGATTTCTTCCTCCTTCCACAGATGAATCAATATTTGATAACAATGAATCTCTGGATCAGTGAAGATCGGAGTTTTGTGAATGCAATGACTTCTTTTGTTCATTGGTGAGCACATTTTTCAATGATTAATGATCCAATATCCATGAAGGACTCTTCAATTCATGGATTTTTCCCTTACTGATTAAATTGATTGAGAAGAATCATTCTGTTTGTGATTTGTGCCAATTGATGGACCTTGGAATGTAAATATGTACCAATTTATTTGATTATTCAATTGTTTTCTTACCCCAGATATCCTTGTTCTTGATCATTGACCAAGAACGCTTGGAAACAATGGTTAAACATCTATTCTTGTGCCTTCCTCCCACAATTTCTTTGTGTTCTTCACCTATTGGACCTCTTGGTCCCATTTTGACATTACCAGGTGGTACCGAGCCCAATCAGACCCCTGAAATCGCGATGAATCTGCATGCAAGGGAAAAATCATCAAACTAGGTATTCTTTTGAATGAATTGCAGGTTTTGGGTAATCGTATTGATGATCAAAATTCAAATCATCAACAAAGGAAGAACCCAAGGCATGAACATTGTGAGTTATTGTGTGAGAATCTTTGGGAATTGGTTTTTCGGACATCAGATGGTTAGAATCCACCAAAACGAGATTGATCCACCATTTTTGGGAAGAAAAAAGGCCGGATCTGAAGGTGTAAAAACTGGATCTGGAGCACAGAGTGCAAATCTAAAGTTTTGTGAAAAAACACAACTACACACTATGTATCTTGATGAAAACATTATGTGAGACCCCTATGTTGCGACGAGTAGGTTTTTTGGAAAATTTTAAGGATTTCATGACATGTAGCTCTCTAACACACCATATATTGCTTCCCTAGGTGCACGAGCTATGTGGTGGAGCACCTGATGGGACCCTGTGTGGGAAGACACTACCAGAGGCACTCTGTGTACTAGATTACACAAACATGACCAGGTAAACTCCATGTGTCAAGTACATAGACACAATGGAGTAGGACCACATGCCGTGTACCCCTTGGTTCCTTTTGAGTAGACTTCAACCTCTCATATCTCATTCATTTGGACTCTGATTTTGGCCCACAAGTAGCCTATCTTGAGTTTTTTTCTACGTGGAACATGATGATGGACTCCTTTTCGGATTTTGAGATACAATGCGAGATGTTCTGGGATTTATTTTTATTTAGGTGACTCTCGATGATGACAGTGACTACATAAGATCACCATAGGATTTTGGAGTGGAACCCTCTTATTGGGATAGGGAATAGTTCCTCTATGTTTCATATTGGAACCCTCCAGCTAAACTGGGCATGTGTCCTCTATCGATCATCTAGGTGGAACCCTCCTGTAGAGTCAGGGAATGAATCATCTAGTATCATATAGTGGAACCCTCCTGTTGGCACAGAGCACATGTGCTCTATCTATCAGCCATTGGAGTAGAACAATACAATTGGGATAGGGCATGGGTTCTCCTTATTTTAGAGTGGAACCCTCTAGCTGGGCTGGACATGGATCCTCTATCGACTATCAGAGTGTAAAACTCATGCGGAGTCAGAGCATGGGCTCTCTAGCATAAGAGTAGAACCCTCCTGTTGAATAGAGTATTGGCATGTGTAACAACCCGAGATTTTATGAAAAATATTCTTTTTAATATTATTAATGTCTTGTGTTGTACGCTACACCAAAAGGAGCTTGCAAAACACGCATCCTTGAATTGCCTTTCATTACACGCAATCACGACCTTCCTTGATAGCGTGTGTAGTACGCAATACCGAGTTTTACTAAACAACGATATGCTATTAAAATATTATTAAAACTAACCGTTATGAATAGTAATAACCACTTTTTGAAATTTTGTAAATTCTATTTTTCAAAATGGACTTCATTTTTGGATTCGGAATATCGAAATTAGCTTAGGGTGAAATTTTGGTACTTTTCGGATAACTTTCATATTCTGATGAATAGTGAAAATTACTAAATTTTAATTAAAACAACTTTTTCAATCGAAACAATTAATAGTGATAAATTATTAATTTTAGTGGTTTTAAAGTATATTTAGAATATATTTTTACAATTTAATACAATAATGGTCATTGGATGTAATTTCACATTTAAACCACTTATAAACAAGTTTCAATCTTTTGATATTTATTATCTCTTAAAAACACGCTATTTGTTTTAACAGCGGGATTTAATTATAAAATTAATTAATGCAACTTCTATGTTACGAATTTGGTAAAATAGACTTCATTTTTGAATTCGGAATATGAAATATAGCTTAGGATGAAATTTTGGCATTTTCTGAAAAACATCAATTTTTGATGAATAGTGAAACTACTAAGTGGTAGTTAAAAAAACTGAATTTTTCATAAAACTTAATTTTACCGCTTCTGTGAATGGAATTTCGAAAATCCGAGAGACACGGTTAATATCAAGGACTAAAATGTGGTTCAATGAGATGAAAATAATTTTTGGTGAATAGTAACTTTTTACTTTTTTTTACCGCGGTTAATAGTAAATAGGGTAACTAAGGGTAAATATGATATTACTATTACCCTAACACATGTCCTAATTCTATTGGATAAGTTTAATTCGACCAAAAACAACCTTATGAATATAATATGACCATTTAGGCCCACTTGGATTAGATTAGGACATTTATTATTAATTTATTTAAAGAAG
Source organism: Viscum album (assembly GCA_963277665.1). Taxonomy (NCBI): domain Eukaryota; kingdom Viridiplantae; phylum Streptophyta; class Magnoliopsida; order Santalales; family Viscaceae; genus Viscum; species Viscum album. The sequence continues at coordinate 970,670,602 of OY728159.1, read as the reverse complement.
GGTTAAAAGAGTTAAAATCAAAGTTTATTTACTAAATCATTTTTAATATGGGGTTATACATGAGATAAATTCGACTATAAATATTCATTAGAAATATAAAAATATTTCCTACATAATGGTATTTTATTTGTAATTTTTAGACATTAAACAATTTAATTTATTTATGACACAATGATGATGCAGTAATTATCTTATTAATGAAATATTGACATAATTGATGTTATAAACACCAAAATAAATGTAATTTGAGACTTTTTATGAATTCAACTAATTTTATAGGTTACTATGATATATTAGTGTTGATTTAATTAACTTGGTTCGAACATATAATTCTGTTATGACTTTCACAAAAATCATATATCAAATAGTGTCAAAATTGACACAAAATAGTTTTTAAATCAAATATTATATTATTAATTGTTAGTTTATTCCTAAAAATCTAAGGTTCGGCCAAATGACTTAGATAAGGATATATGTATTAATAATATACAATTTGGGGTTCGTTTGGCATGTTATAGTAAGTGTATTAACCATATAGTGAAAGAAAACAAAAAGACACGGTAAAAGTTAAATTATTTAACTTAGAGTTAAATCTAATTGATAAGGTTAAAATAATACCCTAAACTTGTATAATTCCTATTGGATGATAGGATTTAGACCCATCCCCACTTTAGCTTCTAAATAAGACCCTTTGGAACCATTATAAACCGATTTTGACTTTAATATAAAATAATATTTTGAGATATTCCTAAGGTGCCCCTCTCCTCCCTTATAAAAGGACACCTCCTCCCCCTCCTCCTCACACCAATTTGAGCACTCAACCTCGGCCAACCCCTGCCAAAATCCCTTCTCCACTTCTATAGAATAATCCTAGAGGTCCTGGTCTTCTTCAAAGACCAATCATAGTTCCCTAAGTGGAGGATTCAAAGAGGCGTTTCAAAGAAGAGGTAATTTCCGTTACCAATTCTTTCACCTTTATTTATTCTTCCACTTCTTCTTCTAAGGTTGTTTCATTATGAAGTAATAACATCAGTATCACTCATATACTGATATGTTATTATAAATATGAAACAACTCTAATTAACCTTCTATCCATCCTACGGAAAAAGGAAATCACCGCGCGTGCGTACGTACGGAATACCGTCTCCACGCCGTGGTGTAATCTGCTTTTCCACCAACACCTTACATGGATGGGTATTATGGTGTAAAGAATAACTATACATAGTTATTATAACATAATAATGATTCTGATATATTGTATCATCCACTCCAATTCAATTCAATAATTATGGAAATGATATCATCGCTCGTGCGTATGTACGGACTACCGTCTCCACGACGCGATGAGATTCATTCTCCATGTTGACCATTTAAGAATGATTATAAAGTATATATAAGCAATAATAATGAAATATATGACATTATAAAGATACTGGATTTATGTTTATATATATGTATGTCATCTACTTAATTCCATTCAACTCAATAAGGAAACGAAAACAGCGTTCATGCGTACGAACGGTCTACAGTCTCCATGAACGGTGTATTTCTTTTCATTTACTGATATATTATATATATATATATTATTAATATATATTATATATAAATCATGTTTTATATTCTGGAATTAAGTAATCATTATCTAAGTAATCATATGAATAATTACAAGTTAAAACACGAACGACAAATGAGATGATTTTACCCAAAACGCTACTTTAACATGAATTTACAAAAGAACGGGTAATATAAAGTCATAAGTGAACCATATATGATATAATAACAATGAATATGATTCTGTAATAAGTCAATGACTTTATTTAAATCATTATATAGGAGGTTCAGACACTTACGAAGCAAATTGGACCTAAGGTAAGGGATAAATTTTCAATCTCATTTTTATCTGAGATTGCTTATACGTAAGTATTTACTGGGGTTATGTTTATCATCCATGACCATGATTTCTAAAAATGATTTCATAAAATGTTTACCATTCTTCCATGGATGTTTAAAGGCATTTTTACCCTTTATTAACTTTTTACCACATTGTATGAATGGAATCTTTCCTTTGGTTACCATATAAGGTACTTTTTGACTTTTCCGACAAAAGTACGAGGAGAATGTTATTTTTAACTTATACGGCATGAATGGATTTTTAAAACATTATTTCCAAGAAGATTCCTTTACAAGTTTTCAAGTTTATTTTTAATAAACTTCTTTTATTTTAAAGTCATATGACATGTTAAGAAAGGAAAAATGTTTTTGAAGAAGAAAGGATATTTTCCTCAAGAATGGAGTTCAAGTGTTTTATCAAAAATTATTTTCCATCTAAGATAATAAAGGGTTCTGTTTTTATCCATATTATTACAATGATTTGATCATGTTGTGATGGAATATTTTTTATGAATTCCTTTATCTTATATGAATTGTTTTATGATGTCATGTTGTTTAAGAATCCCATTTTTATTACATGGGTTACGCTATGATGTATGGTTTATGATTATGTGGAACACATAAGAAAGGATTCATTATAAGATGGGTGGGACCTATATCTCCCTCCAATGCATTGGGTAAAGATTTTATATCTCATGAGATAGACATGGCTGGAATGGTAGGTTATACCGGTTCAGTGAAACAGGACTGAAACGAGGGTTACTCGATTCAGAAAGGGACTTTGTCCACTAAGATAGTCTTGGCAATGAGTCTTGACTAACAAGAAATGATTCTCTATGATTATGTGTGAATGCCACAAAGTTTCATGTTTTAAGTTATGATTATTGTGATTACATTTCACTGTCATGATTTATCCCATGTTATGAAATTATGCTCTCTTTTGCAGGTTAATATTTCCAAAAGTTATGTTCTTATGAATATGATGTGATTGATTTTTCTTTTGTATACCCTTACTGAGCATTTGAGCTCACCCTTTTATGTTTTCTTTTCCCCAGGATATAAAGAAAGGTTTTAGGTAAAAAAAAAGGAAGATCTTTATGGGAGATATTGAAGATCTTTCACCATGATTAGAAGATTACGTTCCGAGTTTCCAAAGACACTAAACTATTACGATCCTTGTGTGTGTGTTTTTTTTATGTACTAAGTATTCCGAAAATGTAATGTAATATCCATGTACGTCAAGCTTCGGGTCTCTACAGTTGGTATCAGAGGAAAGGTTTAGTCAACCTTTGGAAACTAGGATGCGAGAACTTTATTGAAATCCCTAGAGATATTTATAAGGTTTGTCTAGGGATGTCCCTAAGGATAAGTATACGTATAGGATACAGTCCTATTACTACGGTAACGATCTTATAATTTAACCTAAGAAGTTAGATATTGAGGATACTCCCCCTTTACAATGTTGTTTTCCCTAGCATGATTTTTGCCTCTCACACTATTCTTTTTGGGTTTTAGACGATGGCTGGAACCCGAAGGAACCGTGTTGATCAATGCAATGGACAATGCAATGATTGCCCTCCTGAACAAACAAATGTTATGGGAGATAGAGTGAAAAATCTTATTTCTATACTTACACAAGCTATGAATCATTCTGGACTTCCAAATGAACAGAGAAGGGAACAATATTCTATTGAGTCCTTCATGAGGCAACGTCCACCTTCTTTCAATGGGTCTTCTGATCCACTTGTTGCTGAACAATGGATCAGTACCACTGAAAAGATATTTTCAGTTCTTCAATGTTCTGAACATGATAAAGTCATCTTAGCAGTATATCGTTTGGAAGGTGAAGCTGATCAATGGTGGAATCTTATCAAGAATATGAGGCCAAGAGATGAAATTGAGTCCATGGAATGGGATGAGTTCAAGAACTTGTTTTTCAGTAAGTACTTCCCTCGTATTCTTCGAACAAATATGGAAAGGAGTTTCTTGAACTAAAGCAAAAGGATGATGAATCTGTTGGTATATACGAAGCGAATTTTACAAGACTTGAAAGGTATGCATCTGGCATTATCATCCAACCTGAAAGTAAAGTTGATCGATTTTTCAGTGGCTTAAAACCAAGTCTTCGAAGGGCATTAGCTATAAGAGACTTCAGTAGCTATGAAGAAATTGTGCGTTGTGCTATCAAGGTAGAAATGGAAGTTGGTGTTACAGATCCATCTCATGGTTTTGACAAGAAACGAAAGATGGAGTTCAAGGAGAATTCTTAGAATAATGGTGAAAAGAAGATGAATGTTTCCTTATGCTCAAAGTGTGGAAAGAAGCATGGTGGAGATTGTCTTAAAGGGACTAGAAAATGTTTTAAGTGTGGAAAAGAAGGTCATCGAGCAGCTGAGTGTCGAGGTAATGGAAAAAGGGTTTTTAATGATGTGAATAAAAAAAACACTGCAGAGAATGCACCACCAACACTTCAATGCTTCAAGTGCAAGGAGATGGGACATTATGCCAATAAATGCCCTAATCCAAGGGTTAGTGATGATCGACATGAGCATAAACTTAAGGCAAAGGACAAAGGGAAGTCACATGCGATCACAATTGGCGATGTTGAATATGAAAACGATGTGGTGGAATGATTAAGTGTTTATGTAATGGGATTCCAAAATAATGTTGTATCATGGAGTATTGGAATATCTATGTATTGGTCTAATGTGGTATTCAAAGTGATTGAGATATTTTTGGAAATAAGATGATATGCACATAATGAAGGGAAAATGAGAAAATGAAATGTTTAACAGTATTCATGAGCTCATGATTGATATAAGGACTAAGTGATATCATGGTTTGAGTATATAGAATTTTGAGGATTTTGGTATATGGAAAGTGTTAACTTTTAACTGCATTCAAGTTTTCACTATGGTTCAATGGGTATTCAAGAGAGTACAAGATTAAGGCCTTTGAATGTTTGGAATGTGACCAATAAGATATATCTTATGATATATGGGGATCAATGATGGTATTAAATCTCTGAGAGTGGACGACAGTATTATGGATAAGCCTAAAGATTGGAATGGTTTATGTTGGACATAAGTTAGTATTATTGATGGGATGTTATAGTAAAATAGCTTTAGAAAAAGGACAACCTGCAGGACGGGCGACAACCCATCGCGTCGGACAAGGCTGTGGGAATCGAACTCACAACCGAAGTGCGACTGGCCTTTATCACCTACCACTGGCCTACAAGAAGTCCCTGTTTAGTAGAAACTAGTTTTATTATATTAAGTAGTATGATATATGAAGTATAAGTCCATTTTAGGAACCATATATGATTAATCTCACTATAGATCGACTTATGTATATAATTTTTGCTAACCTTTTGTTTGAGACAGATGGAATGACCCGTCATTCTATCACATGATCTGCTAACACTTCACGAATAACAAATTCAACTTCATTTATTTAAGAGATGAAGTGGAAATTGTTCAAGGCATGAACAACAGTGAGATTGTACCAAAATAAAGTAAGTATTTATTCTAATTCAAATTCTTCAACTTTAGGGAAATAATCTTGAAAACCAAAAATGTTGTCCTAGTGATCTTATACCTGATGAATCAATTGGTACCTTATATCATCACAAATCTATGGATTTGTGATTACTGGCTTTTCCATAGCCATGTTCTCTACCACTCTCCATCAGAACATGATGGTTAGATTTATCTTCCATATCCATATTTTAACCTATGTGGAAACCCAGTGATTAGTTTATTTGGGTAATCGTTACATTTCATACTTTAGTTTTTAAAGCCAAGTTTTGGTATTCTTTTTTACGATGTGGGTTTCTATTAAAGAAACTTTCGAATAGTAAACCATTTATAACCCCGACGAATTTCGAGGGCGAAATTCATTTTAAGGGGGGTAGAATGTAACAGCCCGAGATTTTATGAAAAATATTCTTTTTAATATTATTAATGTCTTGTGTTGTACGCTACACCAAAAGGAGCTTGCACAACACGCATCCTTGAATTGCCTTTCATTACACGCAATCACGACCTTCCTTGATAGCGTGTGTAGTACGCAATACCGAGTTTTACTAAACAACGATATGCTATTAAAATATTATTAAAACTAACCGTTATGAATAGTAATAACCACTTTTTGAAATTTTGTAAATTCTATTTTTCAAAATGGACTTCATTTTTGGATTCGGAATATCGAAATTAGCTTAGGGTGAAATTTTGGTGCTTTTCGGATAACTTTCATATTCTGATGAATAGTGAAAATTACTAAATTTTAATTAAAACAACTTTTTCAATCGAAATAATTAATAGTGATAAATTATTAATTTTAGTGGTTTTAAAGTATATTTAGAATATATTTTTACAATTTAATACAATAATGGTCATTGGATGTAATTTCACATTTAAACCACTTATAAACAAGTTTCAATCTTTTGATATTTATTATCTCTTAAAAACACGCTATTTGTTTTAACAACGGGATTTAATTATAAAATTAATTAATGCAACTTCTATGTTATGAATTTGGTAAAATAGACTTCATTTTTGAATTCGGAATATGAAATATATCTTAGGATGAAATTTTGGCATTTTCTGAAAAACATCAATTTTTGATGAATAGTGAAACTACTAAGTGGTAGTTAAAAAAACTGAATTTTTCATAAAACTTAATTTTACCGCTTCTGTGAATGGAATTTCGAAAATCCGAGAGACACGGTTAATATCAAGGACTAAAATGTGGTTCAATGAGATGAAAATAATTTTTGGTGAATAGTAACTTTTTACTTTTTTTTACCGCGGTTAATAGTAAATAGGGTAACTAAGGGTAAATATGATATTACTATTACCCTAAAACATGTCCTAATTCTATTGGATAAGTGTAATTCGACCAAAAACAACCTTATGAATATAATATGACCATTTAGGCCCACTTGGATTAGATTAGGACATTTATTATTAATTTATTTAAAGAAGGGTTAAAAGAGTTAAAATCAAAGTTTATTTACTAAAACATTTTTAATATGGGGTTATACATAAGATAAATTCGACTATAAATATTCATTAGAAAGATAAAAAGAGTTCCTACATAATGGTATTTTATTTGTAATTTTTAGACATTAAATAATTTAATTTATTTATGACATAATGATGATGCAGTAATTATCTTATTAATGAAATATTGACATAATTGATTTTATAAACACCAAAATAAATGTAATTTGAGACTTTTTATGAATTACACTAATTTTATAGGTTACTATGATATATTAGTGTTGATTTAATTAACTTGGTTCGAACATATAATTCTGTTATGACTTTCACAAAAATCATATATCAAATAGTGTCAAAATTGACACAAAATAGTTTTTAAATCAAATATTATATTATTAATTGTTAGTTTATTCCTAAAAATCTAAGGTTCGGCCAAATGACTTAGATAAGGATATATGTATTAATAATATACAATTTGGGGTTCGTTTGGCATGTTATAGTAAGTGTATTAACCATATAGTGAAAGAAAACAAAAAGACACGGTAAAAGTTAAATTATTTAACTTAGAGTTAAATCTAATTGATAAGGTTAAAATAATACCCTAAACTTGTCTAAATCCTATTGGATGATAGGATTTCGACCCATCCCCACTTTAGCTTCGAAATAAGACCCTTTGGAACCATTATAAACCGATTTTGTCTTTAATATAAAATAATATTTTGAGATATTCCTAAGGTGCCCCTCTCCTCCCTTATAAAAGGACACCTCCTCCCCCTCCTACTCACACCAATTTGAGCACTCAAGCTCGGCCAACCCCTGACAAAATCCCTTCTCCACTTCCCTAGAATAATCCTAGAGGTCCTGGTCTTCTTCAAAGACCAATCATAGTTCCCTAAGTGGAGGATTCAAAGAGGCGTTTCAAAGAAGAGGTAATTTCCGTTACCAATTCTTTCACCTTTATTTATTCTTCCACTTCTTCTTCTAAGGTTGTTTCATTATAAAGTAATAACATCAGTATCACTCATATACTGATATGTTATTATAAATATGAAACAACTCTAATTAACCTTCTATCCATCCTACGGAAAAAGGAAATCACCGCGCGTGCGTACGTACGGAATACCGTCTCCACGCCGTGGTGTAATCTGCTTTTCCACCAACACCTTACATGGATGGGTATTATGGTATAAAGAATAACTATACATAGTTATTATAACATAATAATGATTCTGATATATTGTATCATCCACTCCAATTCAATTCAATAATTATGGAAATGATATCATCGCTCGTGCGTACGTACGGACTACCGTCTCCACGACGCGATGAGATTCATTCTCCATGTTGACCATTTAAGAATGATTATAAAGTATATATAAGCAATAATAATGAAATATATGACATTATAAAGCTACTGGATTTATGTTTATATATATGTATGTCATCTACTTAATTCCATTCAACTCAATAAGGAAACGAAAATAGCGTTCATGCGTACGAACGGTCTACCGTCTCCATGAACGGTGTATTTCTTTTCATTTACTGATATATTATATATATATATATATTATTAATATATATTATATATAAATCATGTTTTATATTCTGGAATTAAGTAATCATTATCTAAGTAATCATATGAATAATTACAAGTTAAAACACGAACGACAAATGAGATGATTTTACCCAAAACGCTACTTTAACATGAATTTACAAAAGAACGGGTAATATAAAGTCATAAGTGAACCATATATGATATAATAACAATGAATATGATTCTGTAATAAGTCAATGACATTATTTAAATCATTATACAGGAGGTTCAGACACTTACGAAGCAAATCGGACCTAAGGTAAGGGATAAAGTTTCAATCTCATTTTTATCTGAGATTGCTTATACGTAAGTATTTACTGGGGTTATGTTTATCATCCATGACCATGATTTCTAAAAATGATTTCATAAAATGTTTAACATTCTTCCATGGATGTTTAAAGGCATTTTTACCCTTTATTAACTTTTTACCACATTGTATGAATGGAATCTTTCCTTTGGTTACCATATAAGGTACTTTTTGACTTTTCCGACAAAAGTACGAGGAGAATGTTATTTTTAACTTATACGGCATGAATGGATTTTTAAAACATTATTTCCAAGAAGATTACTTTACAAGTTTTCAAGTTTATTTTTAATAAACTTCTTTTATTTTAAAGTCATATGACATGTTAAGAAAGGAATAATGTTTTTGAAGAAGAAAGGATATTTTCCTCAAGAATGGAGTTCAAGTGTTTTATCAAAATTATTTTCCATCTAAGATAATAAAGGGTTCTGTTTTTATCCATATTATTACATTGATTTGATCATGTTGTGATGGAATATTTTTTATGAATTCCTTTATCTTATATGAATTGTTTTATGATGTCATGTTGTTTAAGAATCCCATTTTTATTACATGGTTTACGCTATGATGTATGGTTTATGATTATGTGGAACACATAAGAAAGGATTCATTATAAGATGGGTGGGACCTATATCTCCCTCCAATGCATTGGGTAAAGATTTTATATCTCATGAGATAGACATGGCTGAAATGGTAGGTTATACCGGTTCAGTGAAACATGACTGAAACGAGGGTTACTCGATTCAGAAAGGGACTTTGTCCACTAAGATAGTCTTGGAAATGAGTCTTGACTAACAAGAAATGATTCTCTATGATTATTTGTGAATGCCACAAAGTTTCATGTTTTAAGTTATGATTATTGTGATTACATTTCACTGTCATGATTTATCCCATGTTATGAAATTATGCTCTCTTTTTCAGGTTAAAATTTCCAAAAGTTATGTTCTTATGAATATGATGTGATTGATTTTTCTTTTGTATACCCTTACTGAGCATTTGAGCTCACCCTTTTATGTTTTCTTTTCTTCAGGATATAAAGAAAGGTTTTAGGTAAAAAAAAGGGAAGATCTTTATGGGAGATATTGAAGATCTTTCACCATGATTAGAAGATTACGTTCCAAGTTTCCAAAGACACTAAACTATTACGATCCTTGTGTGTGTGTTTTTGTTATGTACTAAGTATTCCGCAAATGTAATGTAATATCCATGTACGTCAAGCTTCGGGTCTCTACAGCATGGGTCCTTTATCTATCAACTATTAGAGTGGAACCCTCTTGTTGAACAAGGTATGAGTCCTATATCTATCCATTGAGTGGAACCCTTCTGCAGAGTCAGGGAACGAGTCCTCTAGCATCAGAGTGGAACCCTCATGTTGGGTAGGGCATGAGTCCTCTATCTATCAACTATTAAAGTGGAATCCTCTTGTTGAAACACATCATGAGTCCTCTATCTACCCACTGATTGGAACCACTATGGAAAATCAGGCCTTTAACAGTGCTAGTAAAAGGGTATTATTATCTCTATAGAAGCACTGATAATGTAAGAAATGTTAAAGGGTTGGCTTTAGAAATGCTTTTAAAAAGTGCTGATAAATTTCCCCTTTAATAGTGTTAAAAATAAGTGCTAATAAAGGTCCCATTAATAAAGGGTATACTTTTTTTTCATGCCCCACCCCCCTTTATCTGCACTTACCCACCCCCTTTATAAACACTTCCCCCACCCATTTATTAGCGCTTTAGATAATCCCACCCCCAGCAAATGACCCTGCCTCCAGTGAGTTTCGAACCTGATACCTCTAGCTTATACACCATCACCTTTTCCACTCCCCTATACTGTTTTGTTTTACATTTTATGATATATCTATATATTTATATATATTTAATTATATTTTTTATCCATATATTTATATATTTATATATATATTTTTAAATAAATATTTATTTATATATATTTTAAAAAGGATATTAACTCTAAAAACACTTAAAACACATAAAAACGTTAAGAAACTCTAAAAACCCCTAAAAACCATGAAATGACCATAACTTCTGATCTGAGAGTCCGTTTCAGCTCTAAAAATAGTCAAATAGAATCTCATGAAACAATATTCTATATGATATGTAGTATGGTCCAAACAAACACTCATATCAAAATTCATAGTTGTTTGAATTTTAGGAAACTGGGGTTGGTGACAAAAAACTCAGTTTTGGAGGTCTTCTGGGCCTTTATGGGGTTGAAAAACCATAAAGAGCTCATAAAACTCAATAAAAGACCCTTTCTAGCATACATCTCATCACAATATTTGATTTGATATGCGGTAGACCCCAAACAGATACCCAGATCAAAAGTTATGACTGTTTGAAATTTAAGTTTGATTTCTGACTTTTTTGAAACTGTAATATATTTTATTCCTTTTATTATCACACAATTTAAATATCATGTGATTTTAGATCATTTCGTAAGCTTTGATTTTACTGGTTGTGGAGCTGAAATGGACTGCTGGTTTGAAAGTTATGATCTTTTCAGAGCTTTTAGGATTTTTTGGGGTTTTAAGAGTTTTTCACATTTAACAGTCTTTCAAACATACATAACTTCTAAACCAGGTGTCCATTTTACCTTTACCACATATCAAATCAAATTTCAAAATGAGTTCTATGCCTCGGTGACCCATGGAAACCCTTGATCACCTCTATTGAGGCCAAAAAAGTCTCAGAATGCCTCTAAATGGCCATAACTTATACTAGGGTGTTCGTTAATGAAATATATTTTTTGAAATATACCCTTTATCAATGATTTTTTAGAAGTGCTGATAAATTCCCATTTTATCGGCGCTTTCTTACTAGTGCTGATAAAGGAAGGGCCTTTATCAAAACTTTTTTTAAAGCACTGATGAAGGGCCCCCTTTAACAACACTTTTTTAGCACTATTAAACACCCCCTTTAACAGTGCTAAAAAAAGGCACTGTTAAAGACCCCCTTTTATAGTGATTTTTCTAGCACTAATAAAGGGGGTGTTTAACAGTGCTTTTAGCAAGTGATGTTAAAACCCTAACATTGGATAAACACAGTTTTGTAGTAGTGAACCCTCCTGCAGAGTCAAGGCACAAGTCCTGTAGCGTCAGAGTGGAATCCTCCTGTTGGGTAGGACATGAGTCCTCTATCTATTGACTATTAGAGTGGAACCATCCTGTTGGAATAGGGTACGAGTCCTATATCTATCCACCGAGTGACACCCTCCTATTATACCAAGGAACTATTCATCTGCCTAGATATTTTTTCCCATCAACTGTATGACACAATGATGAGGTGTGACTTGACTTGGATATTTTCAGGTGGGCAGACACACAAGATGCTGGACTTTTTTGTTGGACTTCTAGAACTTTTGGTGACTATTTTCTCAAGATGAGCTATGAGATGAAGATCCCCTTTCTCTCTCATTTTATATTCTATGGTTTGAGAATATATATATATATAAAAATCTGTATCCATGTTGTTGGACTCGGTTACTCTTCTTCCATGGGTTTCAAGAAAGTATGCCATGTGATTTCCGTGTTAAGATTCTCATGGTTGGATGAACTTAATCTCCTATAATGGGTGAAAAATACTCAACGTGTAGTCCATCTACACACCATGTTGAGCCCCCTCGTATTTGGATGAGGTTACTCTTTCTCTTTATTTGGGTTGAGCTATATCCTGTTTACTATCTACTATCTTTATATTCCTATTGTGTCTCTTACTTCTCCCCCCTTTCAGCTTTTGGGATGTCCCACTTGGTATGTATATGATCAACCCTGCATGGTCTTTTCCCACACGTGTCCTGTCTTATGTAGATGATGGACAAGTCAATGATGACTATAAAGGAGCTTATGGATACTTGGTGCTTTGGAACACGTACAATGGTCGTATCATGGAGATTAGAAGTTGGGATCTCTCAATAGTTTACTTTCAACTTTTTTCAGGTTGAGACATATTTCTAGTTGGACGTGTATTTTTCCCCTTTTACTTTTCAGTTTTCACTGTCGTACTCTTATACACCCTAGAGGTTTTTCATGCTTGTCTTACATTCTAGCTATTGCATCTTTTTATTATCATTACTCTTCACTTCTGTATTAAGATATTCAGGTGTGTACGTACATGTACATTAGGTAAATGCCTCCCCATTTTAGATATTCCTTTCAACGCTTGTCACCATCCCCTGGCCTATGGAGGCAGGCTTGGGTAGTTGTGGCTCAAGACCCTATTAGGGTTGAGTCGTGACAAATTGGTATCTGAGTAGTTAATTTGTTGGGATGATGTTTGGAGTAATCCCCTTACAAGGACTTTGGTTGGGATTAAGGAAACAATGTCAAAGTTTCTCAAGTGTGGTTATTAGGGTAGGGAATCTAGTGATGGTACATGTGACTGAAATAACCATTCAGTAGGACCATGACTACTTTCTTGTCAAATTGGCATACCGAGACATTGGTTGCAGGGATCAATGATACAGGCATCATATAAGATTTATTCTTTATCTTTCCTTCTTGAGTCATCCCCCAATGTTATATATATATATATGTTCATCTGACTGTGGTACGTCTTGATTAAAACTTCAGGATGCCTCTGTGACACCAGTCATCTAGGATACCAGTTCCATATCGTGACAACGATCTGATGAATGATGGAGCCTCAGTTCAGGGTCTATCCTATGACATTCTTCCTCCAGGTGGACAGGTAGTAGCACCACCACCACCCCTCAAGAATAAGATCATCCCAACAAAGAATACTGAGGATGTACACATGCTTATCATGTTCTATGAGTTCTATCACCAGAGGTCATTGAGGTTCTGTGATGAGCCAGATCCTCAGGCAGTAGAGAATTGGGTAGTGTCAGTGGTCTATGTTTCAGGCTCATTCAGACATTAACTGATCAGGTGGTTGTGCTAATAGCTAGCATTTTTCCATGGAGCAGTTGGGATTTGGTGGAGCCTTGTTACCCAGATGCACAATGAGTCGACATTCTCATGGCCCAACTTCCAATATCTATTTCACGAGGAGAACCACCCCCTCCAGCTTGTTCTCAATTCAGATTCAGAAGCTTCTTGAGATATAGAAGGGAGGGATGACAGTGGCTGAGTACACTGCGATGTTCATAGATGTTACGTGGTACTCCCTTGATATGATCCGATATGGCTACTTCCAAGAACAATAATCCCTTATGAATTCCTACTTATATTGGGGTGTTGAAGCAAGAACTCGTGACAAATATCTTTTTGTCAGAGGGATGCCAGGAAACTGGAATTGGAAGTGGGCATCATAGAGGAGAGTCATCTGCCACAGCTAGTAGACGCCAGTCGATAGGATCTCAAAGTAGAAGATCCTATCGTGACCAGACTTAGACACGTGGTTGTGTGGCATAAGGACAATGCAGAGGACCAGAGTAGACCAGGGAAGGGTGATTCTTTTCTTGTGATGGGTGAGGTCACATAATGTGCGACTGACTGAACAGACACACTAAGGAGCAAAAACATGTAGTTGACAAACCATTATAGTAGAGACAACGTTGTGATCAAGGATCACCCAGGCGAGGGAAGGGTTACACTAGGGATGCATAGCTGGAATAGGATCAGGAGGAGCTATGATAAGTGGACGAGACTATGAGATCCTTCTACCACCACCACCACAAGGCAATCCACGTCAAGCTCGAGGAGTTGACAGTCAGGGTCGTGGACAACTGCAGGCTCTAGAGGCTTATGACCCCGCAACACACAAGATGTTTAGAGGTATGATATATGTGTTTTATAATCTTTCTTCAGTATTAGTAGACACAAATTCTAATCATTCCTTCATCTCTATACTCTTGGTGTGAGATTTGGAACTCCTAGTTAAGGTGTTAGCCCATCATATTTGTCTTGAGGCTCATACATAGAATTCTTCTTCTTTATCTTTTATTTGCTGATAGTGCGAGCCATCATTTTGTGCAGAGAAGTTCATGTGAGACCTTTTATCTGTCATGATGGAACCCTATGATGTCATATTGGGTATAAATTTGTTGTCCATGGTCTGAGCCTATATTTACTGTCACCACATATGAGTCAGATGGATTCGTACTGATGGGATTAGATTCTCCTTTACAGATGAGAGGGATCTCATGGAAGGCTGAGTGGGTGTTATGAGTAGGAGGATGAAACACATCACACATAAGTTGGAGATTATAGCCCTTGGTGCAGTAGAATCTTCAATCATATGGATTCCTTTAGTTGTGGAGGATTATATAGACATCTTCCTCAAGGATATTTTGAGACTACCTCCGAGGTGGGAGATAGAGTTTTGTATCGACTTGTATCCCAAGATTGCCCCGATATCTTCTTCAGCATATCATAAATCCCCTACCAAGCTCTGGGAGATGCTTTTGTAGTTGGAAGACCTTCAAGAGAAGAGTTTCATCAAACCCAGTGTGTTGCCCTGGGCAGCGCCGATGTTGTTCATAAAAAAGGTGGATGAAAGTTTGTGTCTGTGTGGATTATCGTCGCTTGAACCAGACCATGATAAAGAAAAAGTACCCCTTGTCAAGGATTGATGACCTCTTTGACCAGTTGTGAGGTGCAATATGGTTCTTGAAGATTAATATCCAGTCTGACTACCACTGGTTGATGGTTTACGAGGCTGATATTCCAAAGCTAATATTCTGATGTATTTATGGACACTATGAGTTCCTGGTGATGCCCTTTGGTGTGAAAAAATTACCCCACCGTGTTTATGGCTTTGATGAACCAGGTATTACAACCGTACTTAGACCAGTTTATGGTTTTCTTTATTGACAACATACTCATCTACTTTCCATCATAGGAGGAGCATGAAAAACACTTGAGAATGATCTTATATTTTCTCTAAGAGAACTAGATTTATGGTAAGCTCTCAAAGTTCTAGTTCTAGATTCATGAGGTTAACTTTCTGGGGAATTCCATTTCTGAGCATGGTTTAGCCATGGACCTAGCAAATATTGACGCAGTACTTTCTTTGGAGCCTCCCAAGAGTGTGTCAGAGGTGCATAGTTTTCTTGGCTTGATAGGGCACCATCAGAGGATTGTGACATAATTCTCTAGGATTGCATCCCATTCGACCTCACTGATGAAGAAATGATAGCCTTTTTATTGGATTGAGTAGTGCTATAGATCCTTCGAGGAGTTAAGGTTGAGGATGACGAGTGATCCTGTGTTGAGAATACCAGAGGAGGGCATGAAGTAAGTAGTGTATTGCGATACCTCAAGAGCTGGGCTCAGCTGCATGTTGATGTAGAGGTATGCATTTGTCGCATACGGATCGAGGCAGTCGAGACCTCATGAGTAGAACTATGTGACTCATGACCTAGAGATGACAGTGGTAGTATTCACCCCGAGGATGTGGAGGCACCATCTTCTGGGAGAACACTTTGTGGGTTACTCAAACCATCAGAGTCTTAAATACGTCATCACATAGAGAGACTTAAACTTGAGACAAAAACGTTGGTTGGAGTTCCTACAGAACTATAACTTTGAGATAGTCTATACTTTGGAGAAGGAAAATGCAGTAGAATATTCCCTTAGTAGAAAGTCCTAGACTCTCTTGGTGTAGGATGATTCTAAGTAGTTTTCTTCCTTACAACTGATCCTAGTGGTGCATGAGGGTGTAGTTTTTCTTCAGTTGATAGTTTTGAATCTTCCGTTTCTCGAGTGCATGAGAGAGTCCCAATTGGGAGACATCAACTGTGAGGTATTTCTTGACTAGATATCCATGAGAGATTTACCAAATGAATATTCTGGAGGGGACCACATCATCCTTTTTCAGGGATGGATGATGGTCCTAGTCATGATGCAGGAGGAGGTGATGCAAGAGTTCCACACTTCTCCCCTAGTTGTACATCCTAGTGTGATGAAGATGTATAGATACCTTTAGTGGTAGTTTTTGTGGTCCAACATGAGGCGAATCATGACTGATTTTGTCTCACAGTGCCTCAACTATCCATAGGTGAAGGCTGAGCACCAATTTTGGACAGGTTTCTTGCAACCCCTTGATATCTTGGAGTGGAAGTGGGATGACATATACATGGACTTTGTGAGAGGGATTCTGTGGACAGTGAAAGGGCATGAAACCATTTGATTGATATTTGACCGACTCACAAAGTTGGTGCACTTTATATCAGGGAGAAGAGTTTAGTGGAGAGTTTGGGGAAAATAGGGTTCACACTTACCTTTTAAAAGTGTCATTTGAAAATACAAAAAAAGGATTTTGATGAGTTTGGGGAAAATGTAAGTATGAGAGATTGTTTGGCTTCATGGGGTGCCCTTGGCGATTATCACAGATCATGACACATGGTTTACATCACAATTATGGAGAGGTATGCAGGAGGAATTCAGGACCCATATGGGGATGTGTATATTTTTTCACCCCCAAACCAATGGGAAGACCGAGCACACTATCTAGGTGTTAGAGGATATGCTAAGAGCTTGCATGTTGGACTTCGGTAGGAGCTGGAAGGATCACTTTCCCTTGGTAGAGTTTGTGTACAACAACATATATCACTCTACCATTGGAATGAAACCCTTTGAGGCCTTGTTTGGGAGACCCTACGGGTCAACCTTATGCTTGAAAAAGATTGGCGGGACATCTATTGTGGGTCCAGAGTTGGTGCAGGCGAAGACAGAAAAGGTCCAGGTCATCCATGAGAAGATGAAGACGACCTAGAGCTAGTAGAAATATTATGCAGATCATCATCATAGGCCCTTGGAGTTAGAGTAGGGAGACCAAGTTTTCATGAGAGTCTCCCCACAACGAGGATTGTAGAGGTTATTTCGGGAAGAAAAGATATCCCCAAGGATCATCAGACCATTTGAGATCTTACCGAGGGTTGGAGAGGTTGCTTACCACCTTGCCCTACTGCCATAACTTGAGCGGGTGCACAACATTTTCCACGTATCACAGATGAAGAGATACATGCATGACCCTATGCACGTTATCGACTGGGGTGACTTGGACATCAAGGATGAAACCACTTTTGCGGAGCACCCGGTGGTGATCAAGGATCAACAAGAGAGGACCCTGTGTGGACGGACCGTGCCATTGGTTTTTATGTTGTGGCAACATGAGAATGTACTGGAGAGCTCCAGGGAGCGGGAGAGAAAGTTGCAGGATCAATATCCTGATTTTTTTGTCTAGTTTTTCTTTTCAAGGATGAAAATATTGAAGGAGGTAATGACTTAGAGACCCGGGTTTTACCGTGTAAGTCTTTAAAATATTTTTATATATATTTTCTAAGATAGGAGTTGAGACGACATGTGATTCTAAGGCCTGGGGTGCTCAAAATTAATTTTATAAAAATATTAATTATATTTTATGTTGTTCACACACAATTTATTAAAGAAAATGAGATAACTCTTAAAGGAAAGTTTGGATCGTAAATATGAGACCACAGTTGAGTCTGGAATGTGATGTTTACCCTAGGCGCAACCTAAAATAAGTCGGCGCAAGGAATTCAGATAAAACGATTGTTGGTGGTATATTTAGTGGATAAATTAATTAATTAATTTGAACTAACCAAATTTCCTACACATCATTATGAAAAATCCTCCAAGTTTAGTCACATAAACCCTAAGAGGATTCCAGAGCTTTCTTCCTCTTTCTATTGGTGAATTAACATCCGATGATGATGAATATCTGGACCAGAGTATATTGGAGTAGAGAGAACACAATGACTTCTTCCGTTAATTGGATATCATGTTCTTAGACAATGAACGATCCAATATCTAGGTAGGAATAATCAATTCATGGATTCTGCCCTTGTTGATTAAATTGATTAAGTCAAATCATTTTGTTTGTGATCTGAACTATTTGATATACCTTGACTTGCACATATGTTCTGATTTATTTGATTATTCAATTGTTTTCTAACCTATAATATCTCCGTTCTTGATCTTTGGTCAAGGATTCTTTATAACAATGGTTAAACCTATATTCTTGTGCCTTCCTACCACAATTTATTTGCATTCTTCACCGATTAGACCCTGTGGTCCAGGTTCGACTTTGCTGGGTGGTACTGAGCCCAATTGAACCCCCAAAATCATGAAGAATCCATGTGTGAGAGATGAACAAACCAAGGATGATTTTAGATGGATTACGTCTTGTGGGTAATCATATTGATAATCGACATTCAAATAATCAACAACAAAAGAACCCGAGGAGTGCGCGATGTGAGGTGTCTCATGCGAAGCTTCAAGAATTGGTTTTCGGGCACCAAATGGCTGGAATCCACCGAACGAAGATAGATCCATCATTTTTGGGAAGAAACAAGGCTGTATATAAAGTCAGAAACACCATATTTGGTGTGCAGAGTGCAGATAAAAAGTTCTATGAAAAACATGACTACATGCCGTGTATCATGATGAAGAAACGACATGTAGCCCCTTTGCTGCAACGACTAGGGTTTTTGGAAAATTATATATATTACACGACATGTATCCCTCCTATACACCATGTATCGCTTCCCTGAATGGACGAAACGTGTGGCAGAGCACACTGGTAGGACCCCATATAGGAAGACACGACTAGAGGCACACCGTGTACTAGAGTAGACAGACACGACCAGGTAAACACCATGTTCCATGTACATAGACACAAGATGGATACACATACACGACCAAGCACACTGGTGGGCCCTAGAGTGTCATGGGCATGCTGTGTAGATCCCATACACACCATGTATCCCTACACAATTGGTGAGCCATGTACTTCTAGGGACACTGCTAGACAATGGAGCGAGATCTCACACCGTGTGGGTCCCCTCACATGCCATATGCCCCTTGGTTACTTTTTAGGAAACTTCAACCTCTCATATATCCTTATTTTGGACTCAAATTTTAGCACAAAAGCAGGATATTCTGAGTGATTCTCTATGTAAAACATGATGGTGGCCTCTTTTATGGATTTTGAGATATAATGAAAGATGTTATGGGCTTGATGCTTATTTATGAGATGCCCAAAAATGTCAGTGATCACACAAGATCACCATAGGCTTTCAGAGTGGAACCCTCCTATTGGGATAGGTCATGGGTCCTCCATGTTTCAGAGTGGAACCCTCTAGCTGGAATGAGCAAGGGTCCTCTATCGACCATCAGGAACCCTCCTGATGAGTTAGGGTATGAATCCTCTACTATGAGAGAGTGGAACCCTCCTGTTGTCATAGGGCATGAGTCATCTATCTATCGACTATCATATTGGAACCCTCCTACTGAAACAAGGCATGAGTCCTCCCAATTTCAGAGTGGAACCCTTCAATTCGGATGGGTATGGGTCCTCTATCGACTATTAGAGTGGAACCCTCCCACAGAGTCAGGGCATGGGTCCTCTAGCATTAGGGTGGAACCCTCCTATGGGGCAGGGTATGGATCCTCTATATATTTACTATTATAGTGGAACCCTCCTATTGTAACAGGGTATTATTCCTCTATTAATCCATTGAGTGGAACCCTCTCGCAAAGTTAGGGCATGAGTCCTTTAGCATCAAAGTGGAACCCTCCTACTGGGAAGGGCATGAGTCCTCTATCTATCTACTATTAGAGTGAAACCCTCCTATTGGAATAGGGTATGGGTACTCCATCTATCCACTGAGTGGAAACCTCCCATTGTACCAGGGCATGAGTCCTTTATCTAGAGATTATTTCCCCTCAATTGGATGCACAGTGATGAGGTGTGGCTTGACTTCGATGTTTTCTGTTGGGAAGACATGTGAGATGCTGTGCATTGTTGTTAGAATTTTTGGAACTATTGGTGACTCTCTTCATGGGATGAGCTATGATATGGAGATCCCATTTCTCTCTCATTTGAGATTCTTTGGTTTGAGAATATATATATATAAATTTTTATCCATGTTGTTGGACTTGGTTACTCTCCTACCATGAGTTGTGAAGACGCGCGAGGTATGATATGTGATTTCAGTGTTCAACTTATTATTGTTGGATGAGGTTACTCTCCTTCTATGGGCGGAAAAGACTCAACGTGTAGTCCATATACACACCATGTTGATCCCCTTATGTTTGGACTTTGTTACTCTTTATATTGCTTTGGATTGAGCTATATCCTGTTTACTATCTACTATCTATATATTCCTATTGTGTCTCTTACTTCTCCCCCTTTCATTTTTTGGGGCATCCCACTGAGTATGTATATACTCACCCTTTCATCGGATTTTCTCACATGTGTTGTGTCTTATGTAGACGATGAACATGCTGATGATGATTACAAAGAATATTAGGGTTACTTGGTGCTTTGGAATGTGTCTAATGGTCGTAGCTTCAAGATCAAGAGCTGAGTTCTATCAACAGTTTACTTTCCAATTTTTTTCAGGTTGGGACATATTTCTAGTTGAACGTGTATTTTGACCCTTTACTTTTCAGTTTGTACTATCGTACTCTTATACAACCTATAGGTTTTTCATGCCTAGTTTACATTCTAGCTATTGTATCTTTTTATGATTATTCCTTTTCACTTCTGTATTAAGATGCTTGGGTGTGTTCATACAAGTACATTAGGTAAAGACCTACCTATTTTAGATATGTATTTCAGTGCTTGTCTCCAGCCCCTAGCCTATGAAGGTGGGCTTGGGGTAGTTGTGAATCGAGCCCTGATTAGGGTTGGGTTGTGACTAAGTTCATGGCATGTACATGGGCTACACGGCATGTGGTCTCTGAGTTACATAGTCACCAGTTAGGTTGGTCGTGTAAGAAGATACACGACCCATCTATGACTAAAGGACTACACGCCATGTACAAATGTTACAAGGCGTGTAATCTATATGATTGTGCGCCAGGATGGCCCAGTCAACACTAGTACATGACATATACCTCTGGGTTACACAGTGTGTACTCTTGTGTTATCTGACCAGACTCATAAACACCTATGGATGAGATCTTTGAATTCATATAGTTCATAAAATTAATTGATTTGATTATATTTATGAGAAAAAATAGAAATAAGCATATCTCATAATTAAGATTAAATAAAAATTTAACTGAAATTGAAAAACAATTACTTATATGTAAATCAATCAATGATCTTTAAATAATTATAAATAATTATGTGACCTGCTCTGATATAACTTGAAGGTTCCGCGTGCAACAGAAGCGTGTGATGGGTTGTTACAAACATTTATATTTTGTCACGGTCGATGATCAATCCAAGATTTACATGAAAATAAATTCCATGATCAATGAAATTGAATAAAAAATGCATAAAATGGATAAAATGTTGGAATCAAAATGCAGGATCATCACATATTATTTATAATTAATTTAAGTAAATAAAAAATTATATTGAGAGAAATTATTTCTTCATTGATGGATCTAACAACAGATCTATGTTGTACCATCCTTGAATTGTAGGAATCAAGGGAATATTACCTCTAGCAGTGATCCACATGTGTTCCAAAAATCTCTGAACATCGTCATAGAAAAATTTGGGTGCTAGCATGACAGATCTTAATGCTTACATCGTTCGCCTTTGATTACCTAAAAATTGATTACAAATGATTCTTATTGATCTCTCTAGACTCGATAGTGGAAGGTGGAGGAATATCCCTCCCCATTCTTGAGAGCGTTCTTGGATAAGAGAGCTATCTAGGGCATCGAGAGGATTCTCCGGATTTATTGTGCACAACAAAAAAAAATGAATTGGTTCTCTTGAAAAATAATATAATTGTGTTTATATACCGCTAGGTTTAGAAATAAATAATTGCACAAGAACCCTTTAATATTTATTTAATCTCTGTAGAACCCCATGACTATAATAATAATAATAATAATATTTCTCGATATGCGCTAAAATTGTGAATTAAAATTAAATATTATTGATTCAAATAATATTCAATATATATTAGTTCTCACCAGACCTATAAACTTAGTCCACCTTTCCTCCAAAATATTTATCGAACCTTGAATAATGACTATTTATGTAATAAATAAATATAACTACATTATTTTCTAATAAGTAAATAAATATTATATTCACTAAATAGAAAATAAATATTTTTTAAATATTCTGATCACATAATATTCTCTTGAATAACCGGTGACAAAATATATACAATCAATAAAACATGGATAATTATTAAACCACATGCAGAAATAATATTTATTCATCTTGTTAAGTAAAAAATAATAATATATTATTTAACTGAGATTTTGGATACACTTAGTGTGTGACCCTTTAGACCTCTTTCTCAGTGGCATCAGGAAAAACAACCTAAAGTCCAAAATTATCGTCTAGAAACACGCCAAGACACCCATAGAGAGAAGTTAATGCTACAATGACATAATATCTCATGCAGACACTTACTGTGTAATATAATCCCTTTATCACGATATCTCTAATCAAGCATGTTACATGCTGGTGCCATTAACCTATGTGATCGATGTCTCTTTCTTTGAATTTTCTAAAATCAAACTTTCCTATAGAACACCATGACCATAGATTTATTTAGGCTATATCATTTCCATCAAAGGGCCTGAGATATTAACTTCCGTTAAATAATAGAAGGGACAAATCATTTCTCAAATTATTCATTAATTAAATATTACTTATGACGCACCAAATGTATCCTACCTCACTACGAACATATGTCATTATGGTTTTCTTTAATACATCAAAGTACGTGACTTATAATACTCATTAATAATCATATTAAAGTCTAAGAATAAATACACACATCTGTAGATAGAAAAATTAAATGATTCATATAAATATGGATTTTCTACTAGCATGTCTCACTCTCATAATATCCTACATTGGATATTACCAAGAGCATACACCATGAGAAGGTGGCTCAAAGTCCTATGAGTCTCTACCCCTAATAGACTGTATCATTTGTGTCCCTAAAATGATTTCATCTGGCTATAGAACATATATTTAAGAATATTGTCATGAAACTTATGGGTTCTCATCATAGCACGAAACTATTATGATCTTTTAGTGCTACTGCTACTCTTAGGACATTATCACATACTATGTTATGCAAAAGAACAATCATGATGTGATAAGAAGTTTATTAATATTCAACACTATGAATATAGGTGATCATAAAGTACACAAAAGTTGGTTATAGGGAACTAAATCTAACAACATAATGGCCACGAAATTTAGTCGATGGTTCTATTCCAATCAAAGGTTTGAGATATAAGATTCCTTAAAAATGGAAGATACAAATCCTTCCTTGAATTATCCATTAATGACATGTCAATTGCGATGCACTCAACATACCCTACTTCCCGCCAACATATGGCGTGATGATTTTCATTAGTAAATCTAAGTGCGTGAGTCATGAAATGCATTAATGATAATCTTAAAGTCTAGAAACCATTATACACACTTACAAATAGGAATATCTGATGATACCAAAATATGCGGAATTCTTACTGGCGGGTTTGTTCACATAATCTACCATTTTAGAGATTACCAAGTGAGAAATTCATGAGAAGAAGCCTCATCCACTTATGATTACTCACACATGACTCTCTAAATACTTTTCATCCCATTATAGTATGTTATCCAACCAGAAAAAACTATATTAAGAATATTTTCATTGAACTTCAAGGTTCTCATTATAACGGGGAAATTCTATGACCTTATCAATGTGACAAATAATTAAGAAATTTTTATATTAAATCCATGAAGAACAATGAACAATATGTAATAAGGTGTTTAATTAATATTCAATACATCAAATATAAATGCAATCAAAGTACAATCATTTGATCATATGACACCAAATCCAAAAAAATCTCACTTGGACTAGAGCCAATTTACTACGACTTTGATTTTGCTAGAAATCATATGATAATCACGTTTATGGAGAGTCAAAGATTTATTCAAGGGGCTCTCCATGTTGTCTTTCATAGAAATACTTCTCACTTCAACCTCACATCTCTATAAAAAATATCTCAAGAGATGATACTTCTAAAGTATGTGCTTCATCCGCTAATGCGACCTTGGCTCTTTTGTGAGAGCCACTGCTGTAGTATTATCACACTAGAGTGCGGTAGTATCTTTACTGCTAGGTATAATTCCAATCTATTGGATGAAGTTTCTCATCCATACTACTTATTTAGATGCCTCAGAAGCTGAAATATACTCAGACTCTACTATAGAATATGCAACCAAAACCTACTTTGAGCACTTCCAGCTTACAACACCCCCATTAAAAGTGAAGATGTATCCTATTTGTGACTTCATGTCACCTTGAGCAGTTTGGAAACTAGAATATGCATATCATCTAATGACTAGTTCCTCATCTCCTTCATATACCATGAACATATCCTTTTTACACCTCATATACTTGAGTATAGTCTTGACTTCCATCCAATGCCGGTCACATGGATTAGATTGATATCTTCCTATGCACTCAATGTGTAGGCAATATCTATCATAGTACACAACATAACATACATGAGTGACCCAATCACTGACGCGTATGAAATAATTTCTATTCTGTTTATTTCATCATGTGTCCAAGGACACATTTTCCTAGAAATATGAATACCATTTGATGATGGAAACAATCACCTCTTGGATTGTTTTATATTAAATCTCTTCAGTATATTGTCAATGTATGTACCTTGACCTAGGCCGAGTAGTCTCTTGGATTTATCATGATTAATCTTGATCCCAGGGATATATACTACCTCACCTAAGTCCTTTATAGAGAAGCATTTATTCAACCATGTTTTAACAAATTGTAAGACTGATATTTCATTTTCTATGAGTAATATGTCATCAATATATACAATTAAGAAAATGATCGCACTCCCACTAAAATGTTTATAGACACAAAGATTTCATTCATTATTTATAAAACCAAATTCTATTATGACCTCATAAAAACTAATGTTCCATGACCTGTATGATTTATTTAATCCATAAATGGATCTTTTTAACTTTCATACCCTATTGGAATCCTTTGGAGTTACAAACCCTTCAGGTTGTTTCATATAGACATCTTCATGAAGGTTCTTGTTAAGGATAGATATTTTAATGACCATTTTCCAAATATCATAATCATGGAAGGTCATCATGATAGGTAGAATTCTAATGGATTTCATCATTGAAACTGGTGAAAATCTTTCATCATAGTCAATGCCTTGATGCTGTTTAAACCCTTTTGCAACTAGTCACGCCTTATAGGTACTAACTTGTTATTCCATGTCTAGTTTATTCTTAAATACCCATTTGAAACCAATGTGATTTACATCTATTGAATGGTCTATCAAAATCCAGACTTGGTTTTGGTACATGGAATCTATTTTAGATTTCATGGATTCTTGCCACTTGGAAACATCTGTGCCACTTACTTCTTCATTTTATGTTAGAGGATCATTATTATCAACTAATAACGAGTCACCATTTTTTGTGACTAGAAAACCATAACTTTCTGGTTCTATAACCTCTCTTATAGTCCTACATAGTACTTCTATCATTGAAATAGTTTCTTCTTCCATGAGGATTTGTGGAATCTGTTTCTGTACCAAATCTTGTATGCTTTGAGCCTCAAATTCATCGAAGTATATCTATCTCCCACTCTATTTTAGATATGTTCTTCCTCTCAAGTAATATGTCCTATCTGGCATCCATAACATTTTTAAGGGATCATATATGTAATATCCCCTCATTTCCTTGGGGTATCCTATAAAGGAACTCTTTATGCATTGTGGTGCATGTTTGTTACCTGTGATGTCTTGTATGTTTATTTCCCCACGCATATAAATTCGATAACATAGTTTTTCTTCCAGTATAAAATCCGTATGGAATACCATTTAATGATTTAGTATATATTCTGCTGCTTGTAACGCGTATCCCCAAAAGAATAATGGAATACTTGCATGACTCATCATTGATCTCACCATGTCCAAGAGGAATGGTTTCTCCTTTTTCTTACACCATTCCACTGAGGTGTGTAAGGAGGTGTGAGTTGGGATATGATACAAAACTTCCATAAATAATCAATGAATTATTGATTAAGATATTCTCCACCACGGTCAGAGCAAAGTTTTTTAATCTTCTTACCAAGCCGGTTCTCAACTTCATTCTTGTATTCCTTGAATTTATCAAAAGAATTCGACTTATACCTCATTAAGTAGACATATCCATATCTAATAAAATTATCAATAAAAGTTATTAATTATGAGTACCCACCCCTTGCTTCAATAGGAAATGGTCCACACATATCAGTATGAACTAATTTAAGAATCTCTTTAGCCCTTTTACCTTTCCCACTAAATGGGTCTTTGGTTATTTTTCCTTGTAAACATGAGTTAAATACACCAAGTTTTTTTAGTTCAAAAGAATATAGATATCCATCTTGATGTAATTTAGTCAAGCAATTTTCATTTACATGACCTAGACGGTGATGCCAAAGTTGGGTGTGGTATGAGTCATGTGAAGTAACTTCGTTATCGATTTCCATTACTTGGTTTATGTAATCCAACACATAAAGATCATTATTTAAATGCGCCTTACCATAAAAAATGTGATATTTATAAAATAAGAAACATTTATTTCCAAATTTAAAAATAAATCCATTCATATCAAGTCTGGATACAAAAATAATATTTTTGGTAATAGTCATCACATAATAACATCCTTTCAAAACCAAGACCATTTCGGTTGGTAATGTGAGGTGGTAGTCCCCAATAGCTACAACAACAAGTTTAGCTATGTTGACCATTCATAGATCTACCTCATCTTGTTCAATATTTTTGAATCTACATGGTTCATATATTTTAATACATATGTGAGCATCACAAGATGTATCTAATAATCAATTTGTAGAAATAAATAAATTGAACTTGATAACAAATGCACACGAAGCTTCCTTTTGCTTCTCTGGATGGGTGCAGTTTTTCTTCCAGTGGCCTTTCTTGCCACATGCAAAATAGACATCATTATGTTTCCTTCTTTTCCACTTGATCTTCCTCTTCTTGGAAGAGCGTAAAGAATCTTTGGGATCAAAGCTATTCACTTTCCCTAACCGTTTTTTCACCATAAGGATATAAGGATTTTCATGCTTCATATCCCTATATACTTGGTGAAGAAGAGTGAGAAGATCTGGAAGATAATTCTAAATTTTGTTCATATTAAAATTCAAAACAAAGATGGAGAAGCTCTGAGGGAGTGATTCCAAAATGAGATCGATGCCCAGTTCTTCAGGGATCTTAAACCCTAGAACCTCTAGGCGCTCAATGTAGTCAAAGAACATGACTACATGAGACCCAGCTGGGGCACCCTCTCCAATCTTTCTCTGAAAGAGCATCTTGGAAATCTCAAAATGTTTTTGTCTATCTCTCTCTTGGTAAAGACCATAAAGGTTATCAAGCATTCTATACACATCCATGTTTTCATGAGACTTCATGAGTTTAATAAACATTGATGGAAACATCAAACATTGAACATCGACCATGCTGCTCAATTTTTTTTCATAGATAAGAAACTATTTATCACTCACCTTCGTAGTAGGCAGATCATACATTGAGGATTCTAATATGTAAGATTTCCATTCATGGCGTAGAACAACCTGGATGCGTTTGTACCATTCTTGGAAGTTACTGCTGGTTAGGATGTTGCCTTTATCCAATATTGATTATAGGGACAATGTGGATGACGATCTTTCCATTTTATTCTACAATTAAAAAGATAATATTATTATTACTTTTCTTGATTACAAATTATGTGAGAAATAATAAATTAATTGATTTTATTAAATCTTCCACTATTTTATCAAGTCCCAATATCCCTCACCATTGAACTCAGAATGTCTAGTTTTTGGGACATTATAGTGGAATGGATCCATATTTCTCTTTGCATATTCTCAAAAAGGGTTGGCCATTTTATTTGAAGGTATTTAGGTAGGCATGTCTTTTCCAACTGCAGGCTTCAGCTCCTTGATCTGTTGAGTGGATTCCCCAATATTTAAATCTTAACTTGGATTTCCTCAACACTTGCATCAAAATTACACCAAGTCTAGAAAGGGATACCCATTTTGATGTAAAATGGTTAAGTCTACCCAAAACCTTTATAAGAACCCCCTTATAAAAGTAAGTGTCCCAAAAAGGGTTGATCAAACACTTAGTTCTATTGAGTTTTTCCCCAATCAAGTAATGAAAGGCCAACCATGATTGAATATTAGGTTTGGGGGATTTTAATTAATTATGAATATTTATCTTGTTTTATCCTTTATATATCTTGTTAATATTAAGTAGATATTAATTAATTAATTAACCATGTTGGATAAAACATTTACGCATAATTCATTTATTTAATTTATTATGCATAGATTTTATCTTATTTTTATATTTTACATGCCTTGTTAATATTAAGTAGATTTTAATTAATTAACCATGTGGATAAAACATTTACATATAATAAATTTATTTAAATTATTTATTTTCACATTAATTCATTTATTTATGTGATTACGATATTACATCCATAAAATAAATAATTTCATAGATAGAAATAAATAAATAATTAAATGATCCGTTCATGAGCTTTATCTAACAGTTGATTTAATGAGTGGACATTAATTTAACCTTTGACCTAGAAGAAATAACTCATATTTTTAGTCTTGGAATGAGTTAAAACATTCCATATATCCACCTATATATCACTTGAATTGGGATTATAATGGTTTCATCTTGAATCGCCTTCACGCGCCTTGGGATAATCCATTAATTACCTTTATTTATGACTCACACACAAGTGAGGGGAACCAAATGATTGGTTAAAAGGGGATCACATAAATATCATTGGACATGCAAGACCTACATAATAATGGAGGGAGTGATGACACACAAATCATCATATTTAATTTACTAATAAATAATTACAAACTCATGCAATAAATTAAATTAAAGCATCCAACACATACATAGGTTTTGGTCAAGATCATGAATGATCATGTGTGCAATGAATACACAAAAGTAACTGGATAGCATTAATTTATTTATTATTTAAAATGAAAACACTTGTATTAATTAATTAATTAATTCTCTTTCATCTTAATGATCATCTGAACATAATTGGAGATACCCATAATTTATGGTATTCATGGAAAATAAACAACAGAAACAATAATGACATATTAATTAAAATAAATTAACCGAGTATTTAATATTATTTAAAACCACTATTAAATTTTCCAACTCACATTAGTGTTTCAATCAATAAAATAAGGTTTTAATACTGCAATTTTCAATTTAATTTATTTTTTAATTCTGTCATTTATTCGGAGACTACATGGCGTGCATAGTCCAACTATATTCCACGTACCTCGGTTGTCGTGTATCTGAGTCACACACTTGAGGATTTGGTGTGTTAACTAGAATGTACTACATGACATATAGAATTCAACAACATGCCATTGATCCACTTACCATGTGCTAGGTTGGTCTAGTTAACACGCAGTGTGTAATAAATGCACCATGTGTAATTAACTACTCGGCGCATCTAGGTATATTGCGCATGGGTACATGATGTGTGCTCTGGATACACACTATGTAACCCAATTTTATTGGCCAAAGATTTTGCAGTTTCCGATGACATCTTCAATTGTTCTTCATCTATTCTAAAACCTTTAAGAAAATGAAACATTGAACGAACATGATTAATATGTATATAACATGTTAATTCAAATCATATTAAAGAATGAATGCCATGAAATGAAAATCTTACCATAATTTCATATAGATAAAAAATAAAATAAATAATTATAAAATTAAACGTGATCCCTTTGATACTAATTTTTGATTTCAAGCTCAACAGAAGCATACAGTGGTGGGCAATATATTAAAATTTCTTTTAATAATAATTGCTCGAAACCATGAGTGAGGATATTGTACATAAAATTTATAATTAATTTCTTTAATATCTGAAGAAATGAATATCAAAACATAGGAACTTTATTCATTGATGAATGTTGATTTTATAAAAAGAACCTTTCAGATTTCCTTCATTGCACTATGAGGATCCAAAGATAGAATCTCTCTAGTGGTGATACACACATTCTCTAATGACCTTCGAGCAACACTACTCGATCTCCGAGTGCTAGCACAACAAATCCAAGGTATTTCTTTGTTCTCTCTTGATCGCTAGTTCTTTGGTCTTAAAGAAATATCTCTTGCATTTCTTGTTCTTGATAGGGAGAGAGAAAGAGAAGTTCAGAGAGAATTCATTGTGTGCAAAAATTCTCTATTCTCAATTTATGGATGCAATAAACAATAAACATAACCATCTATTTATAGAGTAAGGGTTTAGGTTAAAATATTATTTAATTTAATGCTGACTATTAAATAAATTTTATTACCTTTAATGAAACTTCATGCCACATAATAATAATAATATTTTTGTGGCCCACACCAACTTGTGAAAATCGATTAATAATATTTACCGGCTTGTAAATAATTATTTATCATACATGGTCTTGGTCTAGTAAAACTCCTTGGTGTTGATTGAATACCCGAATAAATATTATATTCATAAATAAATATTTTATTCACATATCGATGAATAAGTAATTATTAAATATTCAATAAAATAAATAAATATATTTTTATTCACATTCATATGAATAAATATTTATTAAATTTATACGATCCATATAACTTGAATAAAATTATTATTCAGTCTTGAGAATAATATTTATTCCATTAATTAAATTTAAATAGAATTTAATCGAGATCAATGGAAACACTCAGAGTGTGACCCTCTAGGATTCTTTCTCATTGGCATTAGGTGATATTACATAAAGTCCAAGATTAATATCTAGAAACGAGTCAAGGTTCCCAAGAGAATGAAATTAATGTCCCAATGTTTACAACCACATATGAACCCTCACTGTGTAATATAATCTCTTTATTACAATATCTCATCAAGGAGGTTGCATAATGGTGTCATAAACCTATATGCTCAATATGTCTTTCTTTGACTATCTGAAATAAACACATTGATACACCATGAAAATGCAATTTAGGAGATGATTCTATTCCAATTAAAGGGCTGATTCTATTCCAATAAAAGTTCTGAGATATCAGCTTCCATAAAGATATAAGCGACAAAACCTTCCTCGACTTATCCATTAATGAAATGTCAATATCGATGCTCCCAACACACCCAAATTCTCACCAATATATGGTGTGATTATTTTCATCAGTAAATCTAAGTGCATGAGTCATGCCATTAATTAATTATAATCTTAAAGTCTAAGGACCATTACACATGCTCGTAGGTAGGAATATCTGATGACACCAAAACATGTAGAATTCCTACTAGAGGGTCTGTTCTCATAATCTCCCAT
This sequence comes from Viscum album, assembly GCA_963277665.1. Classification (NCBI taxonomy): domain Eukaryota; kingdom Viridiplantae; phylum Streptophyta; class Magnoliopsida; order Santalales; family Viscaceae; genus Viscum; species Viscum album. The sequence continues at coordinate 970,638,468 of OY728159.1, read as the reverse complement.
CTTGAAGATTACCAAGTGAGAACTTCATGAGAAGAAGACTCATCTGCTTACAAGTACTCTCACCTGATGGTCTAAATATTATGTGTCCCATCATAGTATGTTATCCAACTACAGAACTATATTAATAATATTGTCATATCACTTCAAAGTTATCATTGTAGCAGGGAACTTCTATGACCTTATCCATGAGACAAATAATATAGGAAATTATTACATAATATCCATTCAAAATAATGACTAATATGTAATAAGGTGTTTAATTAATATTAAATACATCAAATATACACGTAATTAAAGTAAAATTAGTTATTCCCAGGATACTAACTCCAACATAAGGCCATCGACGCAAATTCTGGGAGCTGTAGAAATGTTTACTCACTATAGTAGTTCTAACTGGTGATACCAACAGGGCACTGTAGTAGTGTGGACTCTAACATGACATTGTAGAAGATCTAACTAGGTGACATCAATAGGGCACTGAAACATCTTGGATTTTGGAGACAATGGTATTGTAGATCTGAATAATTCTAACCATAGACACTAAAACAACTTGGACTTGGGTGGCCACAACACTATAGCACAATGGACTTACTATGAGGTTGGTGGAGTAGTGCATCATCTTATTTATTATATCATTTGAGTTAGGTTTTATATGTGCATGAAAACTCTAAAATTATCCTTATCATTATGCTCCATAATTAGTGAAGTTATTCTGCATCTCTTTAGACATATGAATAATTTTCTGAACCGTGTAAATATTTGTGTCTTACAATTTTATTCTTGTTCTTTTATTTTTCCATTTTACTTTTATTTTATTTATCTATAAACCATTCTGTAGCTGCAACTCTCAGAATTTTTGCAACATTTTTTTGGTTGTTGGGAATGTATTTTTCCCCACTACATTATGGGGTTTCTCTTTTTGCACCTTTTGGATCTTTAGCTTGTGTATCATGTATTTATTTACACATTATAGTTAGTTATTTATCTATTTTACATTATTATATCCTATGTAAATATTTGTGCTTGTATACTGGTGTATTAGTTTGAGGATTCCCATGTTGTGTTTTATGCCTACTTAGGGTTGTTCACCATCTATTTTCCTATCATAGGTGAGATTGGTGTAGCACACTTGGATTACTACCAGCTCAGGCAGGGCTCCTGTGGTTCAGGTTGTTTCTGAGATTATTAGTGAGTATAAAACCCATGGATTCACTTTCAATGTTTTTATCCTCCTTCACTCTAATCTAAAACCTCCCTCCACTAGAAGTCTGGCTCGACATAGTGAGTTTTTAAATACAACAGTGAAGTGGTTCTTCATGGAGAAATCCAAGAGATTACACAACATTTTCAAGTTGAGAATGTCTATAGGTTGACGAAGTTTTAAATGAAGCATGAAATCACATGTTTAGTTGAGAAAATTTATTATATAGAAAATTATTATAAAAAAATGTTGATTATCCAATGTTTTTTAGAGTATCCTAAGAGATATATTAGTTCATACTAATTGCATTTCATCCATCCATTGCATTTCCTTCACCACTAGGACTTTTTTCCTCATAAAATCCATCTTCTAACCTTGTTTTTATTTGATTTCAATATTATTAAAATGAAAAAATATTCATATTCTAAAAATACAAAAACATAATAAATAATATAACACTTTTTTCAAACCAAAACCTCCTTGAGAGAATGATCTATGTGGTTAGCCAGTGTGCTACCCCACAAGTGTTTCTAAAATTCTAAAGTTAAAAGCAATAATTTTAAAATTCCACTATTATATCACTTTAACAGACACATAATTTTTTTAAGACACAAAAAATATAGGTTATTTTTTCTTATTTAAACTGATTCTAACATATGGAATTATGCTTCATTTTTGTGATATTTTAATGTTTCATGTAGGGATTGGGGATTGGAATCATTAACAAGAGTTATAAACTTTTTGTGGATACTATGGTTACAAAACATGGTAGTTTGTACATAATAAACTAGGGAATACTATGGAATCCTTCCTTTTTACTACATTACTTTTCATTACATTTTACAAATAGAGGATCTTTAAAGTCTAGTGTCTTGGAAATCAGGAACATAAAACATGAAAACATAAAACATTATTATAATCTACTTTTAGGGCTTCATCATAAGTTCTTACTAAGTACAATTATTTTATCTCATAACCTGGAGACATACATTAAAGGAAATGGTGAGTATAAGGCCCAGTAAGGAAAACAAAGGAATCAGTTTACTTGTGAAATCAATAAGAACTTGATAAAAAAAACATAAAGACATGAGAAATGGAAGTAGAGGAATTCAATAATGAAAATAACTTGAATTATAACTTGAATATGTGGCTACAACATTTAATTTAGACATTCATGAACATATCACTAAGGTTCATCCCCAAGGTGTCATAAAAATTACCAAGGTTATTCACCAAGGTATCGTGAAACTTGTCATCTCTAGAGATTAAATTTTTTACCCAATGAATTGGAGAACTATTAGGGATCACCTTTAATATGTATTTGTTTTTATGTGATCCAATTATATCATATTCAAACATTTCATAAATAACCCATATAGAATAAAATAAATGGGTTTCATTTCAAAATTGTGACGTTTTAAAAGTTCTTAAAAACTTGATCATTATGCATTTATAACCCATCTAAAGGGAGTGAGGGTTATATGTATGTCAATTCCAGAATAAAATATATCAATTTTATGTATTTATTAATACCCCTGCAAAAGAAAATATAATTGGGTATTCACACAAATAATACAAAGAAATTTCTTGAGAAAAAGAGAGAGATTTTGAGACGAAAATTCTACAACATAACAGCTATATAACATGGTTTTAGAAAACATTGAAAAGAGAGGGGACAAGAGTCACCCACTGATAAATAAATCATAATATAGAATGTGTATATAATAAAAAGAAATAAGATCATGGTATGTATATTTAAAGTAAATACCATATGAAAATGAAACTCGAAGGAAAAGAGAAGATGTGATTTCTTTTACGAAAATTCGGCAGCCTAACAGCGTCACTTAAAAATTCAAAAAATCAGTTGATGAGAGAAGAAAGAGTATCTCATCAATTGAACATAAAATGGAAATTAATAATGATATATAAGAACATACACTGACATAATGAAATAGAAACTAGAAGATATAACATAAAGGAAGTCATGACTTAAAAGAGGAGGGTGAAAAGTTCCCTTACCTTGAAGAGTAACTTTGAAAGCTTGAAGGTTGGGACCTTGGGGGCTTGAGGGAACCTTGGGAGGAATCCTTGGGAGGTAAAAATACCAGATCTTCATTGAGGAGGATTTTGGAATGAAACTAATGAGGGGATGGATTGTTATTTATAGGAAAAGTGAGGGAATATTTAATTAATTTCCAAGGGACACCTCATCGGTGGTATTTTTAAAACCATGGGATTGTCCATGATATTTTCACATGGTATTGTCCACTTGGGACAACTCATAACATGTATTACTATTCATAAGTTGACAAGATTTATTACATCATGATTACATCATCAATGATGTCATTAAACACCCGCAACTCAAAACTGTATTTTTACTATTCACTGAAAATTCAACTATTTCAGAAAAAACCCAAAAATTTACCATAACCTAATATCAATGCTCTGAATTCAAAAATGAAATCCATTTTATGAAAATAATTTTCTAAATATTTTTAATTTAATTTTTAAATAAAATCATTATTTATTAAAAAAACAACTCTAAAACTATAACTTGTTTTGCAACACCTTGAAAAAGTAATCAAGGTCCCATAAAATTATCGTATAACCATAAGAAAATAAATTAAAAATTTATTATTACATTTTATGAAAATAAATTTTCATTTTAAATTATTAAATTATTTATAAAATTGTAAATAAAATATTTGTGACATACAAAAATATCAAAAATATACTATGATTGTTTTTTCACTTTTAAGATGTCTAAATTGTATTTATTCATTCATTAGTGAAATGTTTATTTTTTTGGCCGATTTACTATTCATTACTATTCATAAGGGTATGTTACTATTCATACTTTACTATTCACTAAAAATCAAGTTGATCTTATTAGAATCTAAATTTATTTCTGATCACGACTGTAGAAGACCATTTTTTGAAAATCATTTCACATTATTAATTATTTAAAGTATACAGAAATATTTTAAAATACCCCTTTTTCCAAAATTCATCAATAATATGGAACTTCATCCTACATTTATCCAGAAATTTTAAAATTACAAAATTTACCATAATAATAAAGAACAATTTTATTTATACCAAGGGATTACAAAAAGTATCTACGGAATCGTTACATAGACCCTTATAACACCTACATAGGACCTAAGTGTAAGGTGTGCTATGGTGATAGAATCTTGCGGCGGCTCGGACAACATTGCCTGAGTCATGATTTCTATCGACTTAAACTTCTCCCTTAGGTGATTCTGTTAAAGCTTCACATGTTGGAGTTTAGCTTGGTCTTGGTCCAGAGCAAAGTCCAGTGAATCCACCTCCTTCCCAAGCTCTGACAGATGGGCTTCGTATGACCTGAGTCTACTGAATGAGGCCATCGACTATTCTTTCTGTATTAATTGATATCAATTGTATTTATAAACAATAATTATAACATAAAGAGTTTAGTTTCCAATGGTCATATTGAACAACAATTATATAACAGTCGAAACCCAACGGTCTCATTTAATTATACTCACTTTATTAATTAAAGGATATAGTTTTGTGGAGTATAAAATGAAATAACACACAAATTTAGGAAACAAATATTATTCAAAATTTCAGGTCGTTACAAATACCCTATAACATATAGAAAACCAAAATTCATTTGGAGTAGAAAATAAAAATCAATTAAATTTAGAGGAAACCTTGATGATTATAATTATCAAACTTGGCAATGATCAAGATGACTTTGATGGTTGTATCAATGGATTTAAAAGTCAATTGTTAGAATTTAATAAAAAAATATAAGAGCAAAGTGACTTAAAATAGAAAATAATAGAAGAGGGACACATTCTGCTGACCCCTTATCAAGGAGAATATTGTGGGGGTGGGGGAGTGAATCAAGGTAATAAAAATTTGAAACTCCAACCCTTGATTTTGATCTTGATTTCTCAATGTGAGGAACACCTCTTTCTCTCCCTTACTTTCTCTCTAAGAAATAATAGTAATAAATCACACATGAGATTTTACATGGTTCAACCTAACCAAGCTAGTGTAAGGATTATGAAAAAATGATGTGCCAATGCACTTGAAACACTAAATCACACTGATTCTATTTGTTTTACATAATAGAATAGTCACACTAATCCTCTGACTCACTATCCGCACATGATAAGAAAAACTCACAACCTCTCTTCACAAAAGAAACTCAATGATCCTTCCATGAAAGCCTTCTTTTTCAAAAGACAAGTATGTAAAAATACATCTAAAATGATGTGCCTCTTCTATAAAACTTAATGGTATTATAGTGATATGAATATCCTAGAAAGTCATTTTTCACTTTCAGATTTTTAGCAATTTTGGAATATCCTGTTCATTCCTTCTCCATGATCCTCTATACATTAATCTTGTAATTCTGTGTCACTACCCATCTATCAAACTGCTATACGTAGTTGTAAAGAAACCACCTATAATGGTATGTGCTCTTCTGGTCCATTACTTTGCCGATTTTGAGCGTTGAAGGTGTTCAGGGGAGGTTCCAAGAGTTTTTGGTAGAAGTTGGAGGTGCAACAAGGCTGCTGCAGGAAAAACACATCGTGTAAACTTTACACAACCTAAACGTTAGTTTTACACCTTATCAAGGTTTGGTCACAATGTTTATATTTTTGGGATTAAATAATAAAAAGGTGGCATGTTTTTCCTACAACCTTTTTCACCGAGGAGTTCCTCAATCACTTTTACTCCCTCTTTTATCCATTTGTCCTAGTGGTTGTTTGTTAGAAATCTATGGTAATCCCTTCCTTCTTATTGGATGTTTTTCTCCCATTCTTCTTTGGGGTTTCACTATAGTGGTGTGGTTTGGTTTGTGTTGTGTGTTTGGGAAGGGGTTTGATGGTCTTTGTGTATGGTGTTGGTTGATCCATAGTTTCTTGTAGTATGGTTGTGGTTGTGGGAACTTCTTCTTCGCCTTGCGATGTGTAGTGATTCATAAATTCTTCTTTGAGTCAAGTAATCCCTTGTTTATCTTTTTTATGTATCATGAAGTATGGGTTTTCTTTTGTGTATACATGGGTTATGGTTGTGTTGGCTTAATAAAAGAAAAATAATTAGTTAAATTGAAATTGAAAGGGGTAAATGGGGTTTGATTTACATGATTTTATAGCTTTGATATTATTTTTGATATTATGGATTGTACAAGATTGTACCCCCACTGAAAATTGTGGCCATTGGGGGATTTGTTTGTGCTGGATGATATGTGATGTGATTGTTTTTCTTGTTATGATTTTTGTGATATCACCCTAAAATGGAAATTGATTAACCACTTATATTTTTCTAATTAAATGGTTACCCTAGAATTATGGATTGTGTGATAACACACTTAAAATAAAACTAAATTTGCTAAATTATCCTTTATAAATCTATAAAATTATCTTGACGTGTTTTGATGTTTTATCGTGCTTTTGGGACGACGATGCGTAGTTGGGGCATGTGGGGCTGATGGTTTATGAGCTTTGCTTTTGGGGCGAAAAGGTGGTTTATGGGCTATGATTTTTAGGTAACAAGGTGGTTTTTGGGCCATGGTTTTAGGGTGGCGAGGTGGTTTGTGGTCCATACTTTTGGGGCAGCGATGTGGTGGTTGCTTTGTGCTAGATGCCCGAGTAGTGATGGAATAAATGATTAACAATGATTGAAATGACATAAGTTGGTTTGGTTAATGGGATGAAAATTATTAATGAATAACTAATTAGTGGTTTGTGTGGTTAATGTGGTTAGTTCTAAATAATGAAAATAATGATATGATTAAATGAAATTAGTTGGAAACATGAATGTGGCTCGTGGCTTGTTGTGTGGTGTTATGCATTTAGAAGTGGCAACAAAAGTGACAGTGTTATGATTTGGTTTTTTTGCTTTTAAACCCATAGTTCGGTATTGAGTTTTTTGATATTATATATATACTTTTATATTCTCATTATTTCCATACGCACCCCACCCACACTGAGCACTATGCGCCGACACCCGTATAGTCATGCGAGGGGTGTTTTTTCTGACATCTGGTGAGGAGTATGGATGACTGGGTACCTCCTCTTTCCCACTCTCTCTTTTAGTAGAGGTAGGTATTTCACAAGCTGTTATGGATAGAGTTCTGTTAGTACATTAGATGGTGGTTGTGATAGCCCAGGTGTTTTCAGGCGAAATGTGACTATGCTTGTGGGGTAGTGGTCCAAGTATTTTTAGTTGGGATGTGATATGACCATCCTTGTGGGGTGACTTCTTGTGAGGGTCATTCATGGTAGGAGGAGGGCATGAGTTTGATGTCTTACATGTTCACAATACCCTACTACTCTGGTTTTGGCAGTGGTTGTGTTGTGGCCCAGGTGTTTTTAGGTGAGATGTGTTGTGGCTGTGCTTATGGGGCAACGAACCCAAGTTTCTTTGGGAAAGGGGTGTTGTGACCATGCTTGTGGGGTAGTGTCTTATAATAGAGGTATGAGAGCTCCATGAAGTATGACGTTGGAGTGTGAGAGAGACATACCAGTGGGAAGGTGGTGTGGGGTACCCTTATCGACACACTTCTTGTTATATTATATTACTTGACTTGTGTTATTTGGTGAGTGTGCCTTGGTGAGGTTAGGTTTGGTTAGTATGTCTGTATAGGGGCTATTTGGTTATGTTGTTTTCTCAAAAGTGAATTAATATGCTTATTTCACATGTGTATGAGAGACTTTGGTTTTTCTTACTGAGTATAGTTGTATGCTCACCCTACATATATAAACTGTTTTCAGGTTTACAGGAGGATTATGTGGACCATGCTGAACATTGCTAGCTCAGACCTTGGATAACTATCGTGTCACTGCTTTAGCTTTGCATTTGGGCATTCACTTTGGAGACTTTTATTTTATATGTTTCAATTATACATACATTGTGGGATGATTTGGGTTTATTTTTATATTATGTTATGGAGTTTATTGTGGATGATTCGTCTTATCTCCCAATAATATTTATATTATAGAGAATAATGCCTTCCATATATGACATTTTTATACCCTCAGTGCTAGTTTCCAACTCGGGGCATACTGAAGGTGGGACTCAGGAAAACTTATCTCTCTACCCTCATTGCAGTATCTTTGGAGGGAGGGGGTCATGGCAGAGTGGTATCGGAGATGCGATTGAGAGATAGGATGAAGTTTGGAGTTAGGAACAGTGAGGATTTCATGGGTTGGTATGGAAAAAATGCCAGTTGACCTTGGTGCTTAACATAAGTCAGGGAGACCAGCTAGGACATGAGATTTTAGAGTCCACCATGATCCAGTGCACATAATAAGCTTATTTAATGACCAAGTGTGATGGACCTTCTTGCAGGGTATATACCTAGGAAAGGTACATGCAACATGATGACTTGTGTTCTTGTTTGAATTGGTTTGTTTTGAGAAGTTTAAAATGAATAAAGTAAATTAATATGAATCTAAATAAAATTTACATACTATTGGGATTATGAATTTTCTTATTTTCCTTATATCTATGGATCCTGTTCATCATCCATGTGTGGATCAGGCAGTTGAGGTTCACCAGGATGATCCGATTGATCACTGTAGGGTTGATACAGTTAAGGAGGATGATCAGTGGAAGAGAACATTGCCTGATTTCCAGCGGCATACTTTGGGGAAATATGAGGGTAGTGTTTTAGATATAGAGATAAAGATATGACTAGAGGAGCTTGAGATCACATTCATTTTGATCCGATCCCCGATGGGGTACTGTGTCCCTTTGGTAGCTAGTCAGATGTGGGGAGTTGTGCGTTAGTGGTGGATACTGTATCTAGGAGAGAGGAAGGAGGCATATGTTTTTTCGGCCAACTTCCAGAAGGATTTATGGGAAGAGTTCCTTTCATCGACCATGAGGGAAGTAAAGAGGTAGAATCTTCTTTCTATTCACCAGGGGATCATGTCAGTACGAGAGCTAAGAATCAGGTTCAAGGAACTTATTCATTTTTCCCCAAATATTTTTCCAGATGAGGAGTCTCATGTGAGATGTCTTGAGGAGGCACTCTTCCCTTCTATCAAGTATGAAGTTACTATTTTTTTTGTTTCCAAAATATCTGTAGGTATAAAAGAAGGTTGAGGTGATTGAGAATATGCAATCATAGGAAGGTTTTCTGTAGGGGGGATAGATAGGGTTTCTCAAGGAGTATAGTTTTCAGTGAAATTCTTGAGGCGCTGGGACCTTTGAGGTTTTGACTAGGAGGGAGCCAACCTTAGTATCTTTTTTTTCGGTCATTTTCACATGGTGGAGGCATAAGTTCCGGAGGGTCTAGAGATCATTTTAGGCATGATCTGTTTGTTTAGTACCCTTTTTTATGGCTTGTTTGATTCAGGAGATTCCTACTACTTTTTTGAACCTATTCTAGATCATGCTATAGGAATTGATGTAGAGATGCTTCCCATTCCCCTGATATTAATTACGGTGGTTGGAGGCTAGAACAAATTGTTTTATGTGTGCAAAGGATGTAGACTGATGATGGGGATCCATCAGTCTTGTGGAGATATTTTCTTTTTATAGATGCAGCCATACAATTTTATCCTCAAGATCGATTGGTTGTATTCTGTACATGATATTATCAATTGATTCTAGAGGAGACTATTTTTTTAGATGTGGACGGCTAATGTGTGGTTTTCATTGGTGAGCAGGCTTGTCAGGTGGGAAAATGATATGTAGTGCCCCTTCTTTCTTTGTTGGATGAGTTTTCAGTGGAATAAGTGGATGCTGAGATAGTAGAGGTTCTCAGGGTTGTTGGGGAGTTTCTGGATTTTTTTCCTAAGGATGTTGTAATGCTACCCCCTTGATGTGATTTTGAGTTTGTGATAGACTTGAATCCTAGTGATTCTCTGATTTTAATGGATTTTTATAGAATGACACCTTTTGAGTTGCAAGAGTTGAGGATTGAGATAGATAATCTAATGAATAATGGTTTTATATGGCCTAGTGTGTAACTATGGGGTGATCTAGTGTTTTTATCAAAGAATGCAGACAGTAGTCTGAGGTTGTACATAGACCACCAGAGGCTGAATCGGGTTACAGTCAAAAACCATTTCCATATTCTGAGGATAGATGATATTTTTGACCAATAGAGAGGGGAAAGTTGATTTTCTAAGATAGATCTATGATCTAGATGTCACCAACTAAGGGTGATGAAGGGAGATATCTTGAATACTACCTTTAAATGAAGACATGGGCACTTCAAGTTTGTAGTCACCCCGTTCGGTGTTATGAATGCACCATCTATGTTCATGGGTCTTATGAACTCCATATTACATGAGTTCCTGGATCAGTTCATCATCATATTTATCAATGATATCTTGATCTACTCAAATTCAGAGGAGGAGCATGCTGAACATCTCAGAACTGTCTTGTGGGTTCTTCAATGCCACCAAATCTATGGAAATTTTTCCAAGTGTAAGTTCTAGACACGAGAGGTTCATTTCCACATGCATGTGGTATCTTAGATGGGTGTGTTAGTAGACCCGTAGAAGCTTGAAGTAGTTGTTTATTGGGAAACACCAAAAAATGTGGCAGAGGATCATAGTTTCCTTGGTATTTTAGGCTATTATTAGAGGTTTTCACCTAATTTATCTCAAGTCACAGTCTTGTTGATAGATTTTATAGGATGTACAAGACTTTTTTGTGGAGTGATCATTGTCAGGAAGTATTTAGTTACCTAAAGGGGAAGTTGGTTAGTGCTCCAATGCTTCGATTTCCTAAGGATGGGGTGATGTTTGAGTTTTTTTGTAGTGCTTTATGTCTAGGATTGGGATGTGTACTGATGAAATAGTAGTCAATGATCTCTTATGGGTCTAGGCAGTTATTTCCTCATGAGTATAACAACACCACCCATGATCTAGATCTAGAAACAATTGTTTTTTTCATTAAATCTGTGGTAGCATTACCTCATTGGGGAGCACTTTATGGTCTTCCCAAATCACAATAGTCTGGGGTATATCTTTTCCCAGTGTGATTTGAACTTGATATAGCAGAGGTGGATGTAGTTTCTTCTAGATTATGATTCTAAAATCTCCTAAAACACGGTAAAAGGGAATTTTGTGGCCGACACTTTGAGAAGGAAGTTGTGGAAGGGTGTTATATAGGAATTTGGGCTTGTTTAGAGAGCAATGGAGGATTTGGAAGCCTTATGATTAAATGAAAATGTGGCTGATGATAAAGGATTTTTTGTTTCAAATAATGGTACAATTTTTCCTAATACAGCAGGTGGAGGAGTCTCAGTGGGGAGACTCAAAGGAAGAGGTGATGCACAATCATTTTGGCCATAGTGATGCTTCAAAGGGATGGTCAGATGATGGTTAGAACTATATATTGTTTTGTGCGAGGTTGTCTATTCTGATAGAAACGTGTGAGAGAGTCCTTAATGAGTTTCATAAGTCACCTTTAGAGGTACACCCAAGATTTTAAAATATGTATCATGGCTTGAAGATGCAGTTTTGGTGGCCCAAGATGAAATGAGAAATGGCGGAGTTTGTGGAAAGGTGCTTGGTTTTACAGTAGGTAAAAGCTGAGCATCGCATTCCTAGTGGTTTTTTTTCAGCCCTTGGATGTTATCGAGTGGAAATGAGATGACATAACAATGAATTTTTTCATATGTTTACCCATAACTCATGAATGTTGTGATACTATCTGGGCGGTCGTGGATTAGTTGACGGAATCAGCAACCTTCTTAGCGATCAAGGAGTTAGGCATAGTGGATACTTGGGTAAAGAGGTACATGGATGAGGTGACATAGTTTCATGGAGTTATAAGGTCCATTATCTCAGATCAAGATGCAAATTTTACCTTAAGAGTTTTGAGGGGATTACAACATGCTTTTGGAACTTAGTTACACCTCAATAATTCTTTCCACCCGTAGATAGGTGGACGGCAGAACAAACTATCCAGATGTTGGAGGATAAGTTGTGGGAATGTGTCTTGGACTTTTTAGGATATTGGGTATGAAACTTGACTTTGGTAGAGTTTAATTATAAAAATAGCTTCCAATATTCCATTGGCATGACTTAATGTGAGGATTTGTACAGGAGACCATTTAATTCATTATTCCGTTGGATGGAGGTTGGGGAGACAATATTTCTTGGTCCTGATGTGGTGTGGAGCATGAAAGAGAAAGTTTAGATTGTTTGTGAGAGGATGAAAGCAGCATAGGATTGGTAGAACTCTTATGCTAATTGCAGAAGGAGGCCCTTTTATTTTAAGGTTAGTGACCATGTGTTCTTGAAGGTTTCCCCTATATGTGGTTAACATAGATTTTTTAGAGGGAATAATCTCTCTCCTAGTTTTTTGGGCCCTTTGAGGTGTTGGGGTGAGTTTTTGAGGTGGTGTATTAGTTAGCATTTCCATTGTGGTTGGAGAGGATCCACGATGTCTTCCACATCTCTCAATTTTGCTAGTATCTTCACGATGACTCCAATTTAATTTACTGGGGAGATTTGGATATCGATGATGAAACAACATTCGTGGAGAGACCAATAAAGATCCAAGATCTCCAACAGAAAGTGTTGCGTGGATGGACCATTTCTTTGGTTTGTGTGTTATGGGGGTATGGTGTCCTGGAGGAGAGTAATTGGGAGTGAGAGATATAGATGCGTGCCCAGTACCAAAAATTATTATGAGTTTTTCTTTTCTCTATTTTGCATTGTGATGTTATTTTTGAGATCTTTTTGTATTATTAAATAATCTATTTTCTTTGGTTTGTGATCTATGTGGTATGTTGTGTGATAAATTTCTGACATATGTAAAGGGGAGGAACATATTCCTAATCAATATGCATTAACTGCGATGTGATTAAATATGTGTAGGTGGGTCAGTGCCACCCCGAGTGGATAATATCTTAACATTGAGGAAAAAATTCCCTAATTTGTGTGTTTAGAAAGGTGCGGTTTGTTGGTTGTAGTGGTTGTTGGTTTGGGCTGCATAGAGGTTTATATATTTTTGTAGTGTTTGTGTGGAAGTGTATTTGTGTGGGAGGAGGAAAATTTTGGTTGTGGTGATGTGGTTGGGCAGTGTGTTTTGTGGGCGTTTGGGTTGGCATGTTTTGATGGTGGTATCATTTGAGGTATGATGAGAACTTTGAGAGGTATCTCATGAGCTAGTTATTTAGACCCCTTTCCTTCTAGGATTATTTTTGGATTCTCAAGGGAGACAATCATTTCATAGGCATAAGATACAATGTTCTGTGCCCTCCTGGTCCATTACTTTTCTGGTTTTGAGCGTTAGAGGTGTTCAAGAGAGGTTTCGAGAGTTTTTGGTGGAAGCTGTAGGTGCATCAAGGCTGCTATAGGAAATACACATCATAAGAACTTTACATGACATTAAATATGGTTTCATAGCTTGTCCAAGGCTGGTTTATGATGTGTAGATTTTTAGGGTTAAATAATAAAAAGGCTGTGTATTTTTCGGAGAAACCGAACCCTGAGGATTACCTAATGTGAAAGGGGATTACACGTCGTGTAAATCCCAAATGAAAAGTAGTTTTACAAGTTATTTTTTTATTGAATTTTTGTTCATTCGACTATGGGGTATTCTTCCTATCCTTTGAGGAAAACCCTAGGTGCCCTAATGAGTTCTTCAATCCCTCTTCCTCCCTCTTTGATCTATTGGTCCCGGTGGTTGTTCATTAAAAATATGTGGCAATCCCTTCATTCTTTTTGGATGTTTTCTCCCATTCTTCTTTAGGGTTTCACTATAGTGGTGTGGTTTGGTTTTGGTTGTGTGTTTGGGAAGAGTTTTTATGGCCTTTGGGTGTGGTGTAGGTTGATGCGAAACTTCTTGTAGTGCATTTTTTTTTGCAGGTGTTTCTTCTTCATCCCGTGGTGTGTAGCGAGTCAGAAAAACTTCTTTGAGGTAGGGAATCCCTAATTTCTTTTTATTGTATATCATGTAGGAGGGGTTTTCTTTTATTTATCTATGGGTTATGGTTGTGATGGATTAATAAAAGGTAAATTATTGGATAAATTGAAATTGAAATGGGTAAATGATGTTTGATTTGCATGCTTTTACAACATTGATATTATTTGTGATATTGTGGACTATACAGGATTGTGGCTCATTGAAAATTATGGTCATTGGGGGATTTGTTTGTGCTGGATGATATGTTCTGTGACTTTTTCACTTGTTGTGATTATTGTGATATCACCCTAAAATGTAAATTGATTAACCACTTATATTTGGATAATTAAATAGTTTCCCTAGGATTATAGATTGTGTGATAACACCCATAAAATAAAGTGAAATGTGATGAAATCCCCTTTGTAAATCTGTAAAATTATCTTGATGTGTTTTTATGTTTGGATTTTTTTGGGATGGTGATATGTGGTTGGGGAATGTGGGGAAGATTGTTTGTGGACCGTTGTTTTAGGGCAGTGAGGTGTTTTATGGGCCATGATTTTGGGGGAATCAAGGTGGTTTGTGGGCCGTGCTTTTGGGGAAATGAGGTGGTTTGTGTGATGTACTTTTGGGGTAGTGAGGTGGTTGTTTCTTTGTTCTAAATGCTCGATTAGTGGGGAAATAAATGATTAATAATGATTGAAATGACATGGGTTGGTTTGGTTAATGGAATGAAAATGGTTAATGAATAATTAAATGGTGGGTTGTATGGTTAAATGTAGTTTATACTAAATAATGAAAATAATGGGATGATTAAATGAAATTGGTTGGAAATGTGAATTTGGAACATGGCTTGCTGTGTGGTGTTATGCATTTCAAAGTGGAAGAAAAATTGATGGTGTTATGAGTTGGTTGGTTTGTTTGCGAACCCATAGGTTGTTCTTGAGTGTTTGATATTATATATATATACTTTTAAATTCTTTCAATTTCTATATGCACCCACCCATGTTTAGCAC
The DNA here is from genome assembly GCA_963277665.1 of Viscum album. Classification (NCBI taxonomy): domain Eukaryota; kingdom Viridiplantae; phylum Streptophyta; class Magnoliopsida; order Santalales; family Viscaceae; genus Viscum; species Viscum album. Next base: position 970,623,372 of record OY728159.1, on the reverse strand, counting down.
TATAAGCCGACACCTGTATAGTCATGATGGGGGTGTTTTCCTCGACATCTGATGAGGAGTAAGAATGGCTGGGTTCCTAATATTTCCCTCCCTATCTCTTCTAGGTGAGGTAGGTATTACAGAAGATATGATGACTAGAGGTTTGTTAGTGCATTAGATGGTGGTTTTGATAGACTAGGTGTTTTCAGGTGAGATGTGACCATGCTTGCAGGGTGGTGGCCCAGGTTTTTTCAGGTGGGATGTGATATGACTGTTCTTATGAGGTGGCTATTGGAAAGGGTTATGCATGGTAGGAGGAGGTCATGAGGTTGATGTCCTACATGTTCATGATACCCTACTACTCTAGTTTTGGCGGTGGTTGTGTTGTGGCCTAGGTGTTTTCGGGTGAGATGTGTTGTGGCTGTGCTTGTGGGGTGGTGAGCCCATGTTTCTTTTGGTGAGGTGTGTTGTGACTGTGCTTGTGGGGTGGTGTGTTATACAGAAGGGATGAGAGAGATAGTACACATGATGTTGGGGTGTGATAGCGGAATACCAGTGGGAAAGTGGTATGGGGTACTCTTATCGACATGTTTCTTGTTATATTATATTACCAAGCTTGAGTTATTTGGTAAGTGTTCCTTAGTGAGGTTGGGTTTGGTTAGTATGCCAATATAGGTGCTATTTGGTTCTGTTATTTTCTCATAGATGAATTAGTATGCTTCTTTCACATGTGCATGATATAGTTTAGTTTTTCCTAAAGAGTATACTTGTATGACCACCCTATATATATAAAACGTTTTCAAGTTTACAAGAGGATTGCATGGACCATGATAGAAATTACTAGCTCAAACCTTGGATAACAGTCATGTCTCTCCTTTACTTTTGATTTGGGGTATTCACTTTGGAGACTTTTATTGTATCTATCTTATTTATACATCCATTGTGGGATGGTTTGGGTTTCTTTTTATATTATATCATGTATTTTATTATGGATGATTCATATTATCTATTGATATTATTTATATTATAGAGGGTAATTCCTCCCATACATGAGATTTTTATACCCTCGATACTAGTCTCCAACTTAGGGCCTACTGTAGGAGGGACTTAGGGGTCATTATCTCTCTCCCCTCATTGTTGTATCTTTAGAGGGAGGGGGCTGTGATATCATTTACCTTGATTTTTTACAAGGTATTGGATCAATAAATCTTTCTCTCTCTTGGTAGGATCATGACAAGTGTCATCCCCACTTGAATGTGGTTAATAAGAACTATTTAATTTGCATCAAAGGCCTCAAATACCAAGTTTCACTTCTCTATCAAACCTCTAGTTTTGACTGTAACTGTTTGATTGTAGTGTGATTTCACCTTCTACAGTGTAGGATCTTCCTTCCAAAATTTTCACCATAGTGTATCCTTCTCCACTACAATTTAGAATAGAGATTCAATCAAATTATGAGGTCATGGTTTTACACCTTACAACATGACTTCCTTTGACTATATCCATTTTTCTCCTGTATAAATCTCCTCCATAAACTATCCATGATCATTCCATGATCTCATATACTTCTTAACTCACCAAACCAACCATGGAATGACCATTTAAACTTAAACATGATCTTTTTTAGGATTGGAAGAAATAAAATCATCCGCACTGCTGGATTCACACCCTCCATGCTGCAAAAAAATTTCTACGGTGTGGACGTCTCCTCTTTAAACGACTGCAGTGTAACCTATCCTCTATGATGTAGGCCTCCTAGAAACTCTAGTGATACTGAAACTCAGATGGTCATACCTACACATTTATTCATGGTGAATCCTAATGTTCTATAACCTATACACTTGTATACATGAAGAATCACTAAAATTTCCACTCTTCCAAAAACACACCTTCCATGCCACAATCAGATCTTGCAGTGTGGACATCTTTTATTCAACAGGACTGAGACACAAGAGAAACTCCAGTTACAGTAAAGTTTTACTGATAAACTCTTATGATGTATCATATTGTCTATGGTGTATAACCTTTACACAACATTCTACTATAGTGTAGCCGTTACTCTATCCCATAGAATCTGTCTCTTAAATAGATTTCTCTTATAAAAACTACAAACATTATGGATGTAATGAATCTATAAAAATCCTCCAAGTATAACCTCTTCTCCACAACCTTTGTTGACTTCAATACTCCCATGTAATTTTCAACAAACACAAAAAACACCAAAGATATTTGTTCCAATAACCCCCCTTTGGGTTTGTTGACAATTCAATAATGAAATACGACCCAAACCACTTATCAATGAACTTGATAAACCACTTACTGATGCCATTTACCTCAAGGAGTGCATCAATTATTCATCAATTAAAAACTCTAAGATCACATGAGAATAGATTAGTGTGAAAAAAATAGTTATATGAGAGAATCCACATGATAAAAACATAGTGAACTTTATGCTTTGAATCCATACTACACAGTCACAAACTTCTCCCCCAAATATTCAATCAAACACCCCCTGAGTTGAACTCCCCCCTTTGTTAACATCGAGAATACACTATATTTTTACATATATTTATCATCAACATGAGTAATTTCTCCCCCCTTTTTCAATGAAACCAAATATCACTTCCTTTAAGCTTCAAAAAAGATATTTAGAAATACAAGAATTGAATTGAGGAAAGAAATCATACCATGCTTAATAAGAAACTTTCCCAAGGGAATGAGGGTCTCCATCTCTAGAACCATCTAGAGAGAGGGGTTCGGTTGGACTCTTAGTGTCATCCAATTCTATTTAAAATCCACCTTGGGTATATCCTTGGTCATGATGTTAGCCACTTGATTTTTAGTAGGAAAAAACTTCAATTTTACAACAAGTTGCTCAATTTTCTCCTTTAAGAAAGGGAATTTGATCTCAATGTGATTTATCCTTGAGTGCTGAATATTATTTTTTATAATATTGATAGCACTTGAGGTGTCACACATAATTGGAATAGGAGATGATACATCAATACTAATGTATTCAAGTTGTTATTTCATCCATATAAATTGAGTACAATCTTGATTCACTGCAATGTACTTTTCCCCTGTAGTGCTTAAAAATAAGCACTCTTTATTTTTTTTACTTTTATAAGAAATTTATGAGCTACCAAGGAAAAAAAACCTCCAGAAGTATACTTTAGGTCATCAGATGAGATTTCCCAGTCCACAATGGTAAAACCCAATAGTTTTTACTGTTAATTTCTATAATAGAACAACCCAAAATCCACAGATTGGTTTATATATCAAAGTGTTCATTTCATAGATTTCATGTGACTTTATTTTTGAAAACTTTGATATTGGGTGACTTGACATGTGTAAAACGCAATGTCTAGTTGAGTGGATATCAATTGGAGTAATCTACTGATAATCTTCATGTAGAGAGTCACATCACCCTCCTCACATTTACCATGTTTTAAAAATTTCATCCAGGTATTTTCCAGAGTAGCCATCAATTTAGATTCATCCATTTGAAACCATTTAAAAACCTACTTGGAATATTTATTCTAATAAATAAATGTCCCATACTTCTTTTGAGTAACTTTAAAATTAAGGAGAAATGATAGTTCACTAATTAGAGACATTTGGAATTTGTACCTCATTGGTTCTAAAAACTGCTTGCATTTGGTATCATTTGAGCCTCCAAATATAATGTTGTCAATATATATAAGCACCACCATCTTCCTCCCTTACTCCTTGATGTATATGTTATGATAAACCCCTATTTTAAGGTAAATGATATTATTTAGGTATTGATCCATCTATAAGTGTCAGGATCTTGGTGCTTGTTTTTTCCCATATAAAGTTTTCTTCAACTGAAAAACTATTATTTCAACTTCATGAATGGTTAATCAATCTGGTTGATTAATTTAGACTTCCTCTTCAAGGAATCCATTCAATTAAATTGATTTGACACCCATATGATACACTTTAAACTAATTTTGGACAACTATAGCCAAGAATAATCTAATAATATCCAAACGAGTCATGATAGAAAATGAATCGACTATGTTCACGCCTTTAATATGGGAATATCTCATACACACTAGTTGTTCCTTATTCCTTGTCACTAAACTACGTTCATTAAGTTTTTTTTCTTCAGAAAACCCATTTTGTTCCAATGATGTTCTTATTTTTCAATCTCAAAATAATTTCCCAAGTGCTGTTCTTTTCAATTTGGTCAAGCTCATCATATATCACCTTAACCAAAATTTCATAATTTAAAACTTCATCAATAGATTTTTTTCCACTTGAGATAGAAGGTAAGTTTTCTGTTTTACTTTCATTCTTCTTGTTTTAACTAAAGCTATCCTCTCACCAATGATATTATTTTAAGTGGTTTCTTATCTACTTAATCATCTATTTATACTTATTTTCCCTGATATATTTTCCTCATCATCAGAGCTATAATCACATTTAATTACATCCCTTTGACACCCCTTGAGTCAAACAAATATTTATCACTTTCCACCTAAAAAACTAGGTTGATTCTATACGAATTATTCTCATTTAAAACTAAAATCTTCTCATTTGTTTTCGTATTTTGCTCTTTTTTAGTTATGAAAACATCATTGATTTTGATGATTTTACCTAAATATTTGTTTCACCACCTGTATGCCTTACTCTTGGATGAATATCCAAGAAATATACCTTCATCACCCCATGCTTCAAACTTCATATTGTTTTCTTTATTAAGAATAAAACATTTTCTTCAAAACACATGAAAATTCTTGAGTGTGGGATTCTCTCTATACCCAATTTTTTATGGAGCCTAGTCTGTATTGGGACATAATAATACCTGGTTATAGATATAGACCGTTTTAAGAACCGCTTCTTTCCAATACTTCTCCAGAGAGTTTTTTTCTATGAAAATAGTTCGATCTATGCTGTTGATTATGTGATTTATATTTTCCAAAACCATGTTCTTATGGGGAGTTCTCATGATAGAAACTTGATGTTGAATCCTATGTTTTTACAAATATTCTTCCACTTGGGTATTTGTAAATTTCATACCATTGTCAGTGTCAAAATTATAAATTTTTACACCAATAATATTTTTAACTTCTATTAGATATCGAGTGATACACCTAATCACTTTACTTTTTTGTGTAATCATCATAAACTATGTCATCCTATTCAAACAATAAGAAAAAAAATATAATATCAATTTTCATCAGAAGCTTTAAGAGTCATTGACCCGCAAACATATACATGAATGAGGTTTAACAACCTTGATGATTTTATATTCTTTGGATTATAATTCTTCCAAAAAACTTCTATTTTTAAAAAGAGTCACATGTATGAGTATTATCACATATGAGCTTTGGAAAATCTCAATACCCATCATCATTTACTATATTTTATAGGAATTTTTGGATTAGATACCCAATTCACTTATTCCATAATTTTTTTTCATCCTCCTTGGACAACATGCACCATTTTTCTTGACTAATAAGATAAATATTTCCCTTGTTATATCTTCCTTGAATAAAAACTGAACCATATCTAGCATCGATTGGAATATCTTTTTTCCAAACTCCAAAACATACCCTAAGTTACATAATTGACCTAGACTTAGAAAATTGTTTCTAAGACCTTCATCCAAGAGAATATTTATTTTTTCTGAGAACCTTTATACCAACCTTGGACTTTCTAGATACAATAATTATAATTCCTTCATTATTACCAAAAAACCACTCCATTTTTATCACACTTGATATCGGTAATAAGATCTTAATTTCCAGTCATGTGTAATTTACATATGTAGTCTAGAAACCTTAATCTAGAACTGTCTATTTCTCTCAAAGAAATATTAGAAACATTTTCCTTCTTAATTATTCTTTTCTTCACCCATGATTTCTAGTTACCGTCTCTTTATGATGGAAAATATTCTAGCACCTCCAGCTTTATGTTTTATTCCTCATTTTCTAAATCTAATAATCTATTATAAGTTTCCATCCTCTTTTAGTTAAAATACTACTATTTTATTCCAATTCTTTATATCTCTTAAGGTACCTTATTTTTTACCCTCAAATCACAATTTTCTACCTTGTTCCCACAGGCTTCACATAAAAAACAATACCCACGAAAATCATAATAAAATTAAGAAAAATTACCTTCCTATTTATAGTGTTGTATCTCTATAAAAAAACATTTTTACAATATATTACACATAAAAAACATGTCCCAATTTTCCATAGTAGTAACACATAATTTTGGTACCATTTTTCCATCATTTACTACTTGACGAGTGGCCTTTCAAGGTTATCCTTAATCCATTTTCCTTCATTGAGCTGATGTTGGCAGTCTAGCATGAGCCACAAATGTGTTAAAATTATGACCATTCTATATTATATATTTCCCTTTGTTTTTGAAATACTTCACCCATGGGATGAGAATACGCTCCTCAAAAATCACTCTAGATACTTCTATAGCCTCAATCAGAGCTTGTGTCTTGGAGCAACCCAATACCATGTCAGGTGTAAGGTTTTTTTATTGATCCTCACAATTTCACCATAAAACCATGACTTATTCTTCAAGTTATTTAGTTATTTTAACCTTTTATTTCACTATATTATTCAGGCCACCTATGATTTGAGCATGTTCTTCAACTTTGAACTTGAGTTCCACTTCATTTTCTAAGTTATCAAAAAATCCTGATTTCAGTTTGTCAATATATGATTTCAGTTCTGACTTTTATTCCTCTTGTTATTACATGTAAAGTTTATAATCCTAAACAACTATATTTTCCTTCTTGGTTTTAGCCCTTTATATGTCAATTTCTTCAAAGTATTCCTTGAGATCAACCTAAAGATCGACTGTGACCTCAACTTCATCATTTTTAGCATCATTTTCATCATCTTCTATCATGTCAATAATAGCTACTAAAACATCTTCATATAGGTTCCTGCAATCCTTAACATCCTCTACTTTTAACTTGTTTGAACTATAATATTAATGGGATAACAAGTTATTTATCTTGAAAAAAATGAAAAGTCCCATCCAATATCAATTTAATCACTTAGCGGGGGAGGGGGTGAATCAGTGTTTTTTTCATGTTATATTTCTTGTATAAAAATTTTTCCTCCTATAAAATAATTACCACTTTACTAAAAAACATTCACACATCCACAGAATCATAAGTATTTATAGGGTTCACTACTCAATAAGAGTAGATAGTCCTTGGCATAGTTTGGAAATAATCTAATACCACATAATCAACTAGAAAATAATCCTTTTGTGTGGATACAACAAGTCGGAAATACCCTTACACTTGTATAGCACTATGATCAATACAACAGTTCATGTGATTCTTCTATAGTGAATGATATAAAATATGTTTTATATAAAGTTTAGAAACCTTCACCAGTTGGTTTCAAACAAGTCACTGTGCTAATTTAACAAATTCCACTTTAGTAAAACTTTAGAAAATAAATCTTCACTTTCCTACCTAGAATAAGGTTGAAACAAATTCTCTAGAATTTGTATGAAAAATCATTCTGATACCTTATTTTTATTCTTTAGTCCGATTATTCAGACTAGAAAACTAGTCTAAATAGATAGTCTGGAAACAATTCTAAATCGCGTCTTTATTTCACAAGAACTATAATTTTGATTACCTAGTTTTATCTAGAAAACTCTAACCAGTACCTTTTCCTTACACTTATTTTGTTTTAAAAACTTTATTCAAGAAATTTCATCAGGAAACCTTCTTCTTACAACTCAAAACTTCAACAATCTTTCCCTTTCCTAAACGTGAACAATGTCAGAGTATGCTATACTTTGACCTCTATTTATAGGTGTGCCAAAAATGGAATCGGTGGGAAATTGATTTTATTTTCCCACTCAACCAAATTCTAAAACTTGAATTTCACTTACATTTAAGCTTTATCTTTGACCATTTCAACACTTCCCAACTCTTTTGGGTTCTTCTAAAATCTTCTCTACTCTTCTCACAATTTCATCCTTCTTTGTACTTACAAAAAATATCTAGTCTGATAAAATTTTTCATTTTGATACTATTTTTCAATCTAATTGAACATAATTGAAACTAAAGACGTCCCATTATGATGTTACAAACCAACTGAAAATCATCTTCCATAAACATTTTTGTAACTTCTCTATACTTTAAGACCCCTCTACAACACTTCTCGAATTGAAAACCACTTCTAGGAAACTTAGTACCAACAATCCTCCCTTTGGATTTTGTTGTTAACCAAGGTTCATAAATCACTGAAACTTTGTAAATCAAGATATGGATCAATAATAAAAAAATTTAATCCTATGTGAGCAAACTAATTATAGTAAATAAGAATCATTGATAGTAAAACCATACTATCCAAAAGTAGTGACTTATCAAAATTCACCTTGAACTTTCAAACTTTCTACCTTTTCACAAATTCTTTATGTCAAAACAAGTTTCATACAAGCACTTTATCAAAATTTCAGAAGAATTTACATACTTACATGTTGATTTCAGAGCTTACTCGTAACTCCCCCTAAATACATGTTTCCATAAAAGGTTTAGCACATACTAATGGATAGATTTATGAAACATAATTTTTATAACCCTTTAAAACCCTATCCAAAGACTAGATGAGATAGGAAACAAAACCACATACCTCAACCTTAAAGAGAAGGAGGTTGGATGCCCATGTTCAACCTTAGTTTAAAAAATGATACTTTTGGTAAAGGTTTTGTGAATATGTAAGCAACTTGTTCCATTATAGGAACATACCCCATCATGAGTTCATTATTATCCATATGATCTTTGATGAAGTGATATTTGATATTAATATGTTTTGAATGAGAATGTTACACCAGATTTATTGTTAGGTTAATAGAAATTTCATTATCAAAACCCAAGAGTAGAGGTAATTTTATTTCAACAAGTAAGTATTCCAACTAAGTCTTAATCCACATAAGTTGTGTTACATCTTGAGTGGAGAAAAAAATACTTAGCTTTAGTCATGCAAAGAGTAAAAAAAGATTTTATTTTTAGTATTCCAACTCACACAACTTTAACCCTAAAAGAAAACTCCACCAGATGTGGATATTCTCTCATATAAACTTTATTCCCAATCAGCATCTGTATACCCATCCAACGTTAACATTTTTATTTATGAAGGGAAAGGATAAAGGGACATGAAGGGCCAGCTTACAAAACAACCCGTATCAAGGAGGTCGGAAATAATGGAGCCCAAGGGCATCGCCCTGTACAAGGTTCACCCCCTCTGGTTTCAAGCTCGACACATTGGTAAAACACATCACTCACGTACCCGGAACTGAAATAGAATCCATATAGTCCGCCACTTTGTTCCCCTCACGCCATGTGTGCGTAATGCTAACTCCGTCACTGAGGAGGGACTTACACCATCTAATCATGTAGATGATGGACCAAGGAGTGGTGCCTCTGCCGAGAAGGGCGTCATGTATCAACATAGAGTCCATTTCAATTTGGGTAATAAGAAAACCCTTGAGTCTGCATAAAGTAAGGCCTGTAAGATCCGCCGTTGCTTCCACCCGTAGTGAATATCCACCTCCATAGTGAGCTTAGAAGGCCATCACTAGACTCCCTTTAGAGTCTCGAAGAACTCCACCTCCTCTCATGTTACCCAAGACACAGGAACCGTCAGTATTAAGCTTGAGGCCTTCAGATGGGGGAATCCACTGGATCCATCTTCCCTGTTCTACCCCGCTATTCCGGGTAACGCTCCTCCGAGGCCCCTGCAGCATACCCTCAGCTGACCTCTCTCTCCCAAAGCCCGTAGTGCCGATCAAGTCGATCAGCAAGCACCTGGTACTTTCCACCACAGACCGACCCGTGGCGCTTCTCCCCTCATATTTGGCCCTATTTCTAGCTTGCCATAGGCTCCAGCAGATAGCATTGAAGATGGCGGATCGCACCTTGGAATCCTCTGCTGAAACAGTTGCTTCCTGGAACCATCTCTCCATTACCAATTCCACATTACCCCCAAGATCATGGTGTCCTAAGCAGGCACCGAAAAACCTCCACACATTCTGAGCCCATTTGCCTTCAAAAAAGATGTTATCCAAGGTTTCCTCTCTTTTGTTATCGCAGCATTGGCAGCAAGAGGTTAGACTGATTCCAAGGCGATTAATATGATCATCCGAGGGGATAGCTTTATTACGTATCCTTCAAGAAAGAAAATTGAGTTTCGCTGGGATCTTGTGGCACCATGACATGCTATTCCACCTATCACTTTGACCATGTGTACCATTCTATCTTCAAAAGTCTTTTGCATTGAACCCCCCTAAGATGGAAGGTGTGAAGATGCATCTGTCCTGCTCAGGGCTCATAACCACAGAGTCGAAAACAACTTGCTGGGAGGCATCCAGGACCGATCTGTGAAAAAGGGGGTACAAGCTTGCCTCCCTAAAGGAGATCAAGGGGGACGGGCAGCCCAAGTATCCTAGGAATTCCCCGGCCTAGTTTTTTTGCCAGAACAATATACTCCCTTCTTTGACAATCCAATGGGAGAGAGGAATGTGAGTTGGAATGATGTTAAACACCGAGGACCAGAGCGGCGACCCCCTAGCTGACCCGAAAACCGTATTGTCCTTATATATATGGGATTTTTGTTTCCCCCACAAGGTTTTAGCTTCAATGGACTCACATGCAAGATTTTCATGCAGGAAGTGAGTTGTCTCTACCAAACTCCTGACATTGATCCCCCCTTCACAAATGGGCCACACCAACTTTCCTCACGACACCCACTGTCGCTTTACCTCACTTGACGCATCCCAGATGAAGCGCACAATAATCCTATCGATAGACCTTATGACCCCATTTGGAACGCTCGTGGAAGCTAGGTCATGCATCGGGATTGCTGAAAGCACACTATTCACCAAGATGATATGTCCTCTGAAGGAGAGAAAGTGATTTTTCCAGTTCAGGATACAATCTGTATTTCTGTTCACCACTTTGTCGAAGTCTCTGATTCGCACCCAACCTACCAAGACAGGGATGCCAAGATAATCCATGGGAAAAGAGCCTCTCCTCATGCCCAGCATGTTCTCCATCCTGGCCACCCTCCTCGGATTGCAAGAGGCCGGAGCATAGAATTTTCTCTTCTCCTTGTTTATGAGTTGTCCGCTCCACTTGCAGTAATCCGTGAGAATCTGATTCAGTGCCTGAAGGGACCTCCACCCAACATTCATGAACACTATGGAATCTTCCTCAAACATAAAATGAAACACTGGGGGGAGACCAAGCTTCCTCCGGAATAGCCCTATGGCTTTTTCATGAACGCCTTTGATGATCATCCTACTCAGAGTGTTTTTCATGATAATAAATAAACTTGGGGAAAGCGGATCGCCTTGCCGAAGGACACAAACGGTTTTAAAGAGCCCCTATGATTTTCCCATAAAAGACACCGCCATCCACAGCGATCAAATGCACCTGAAAATAAGATCACATGCCCAATTCGATACACCCATCTTCCTGATAACTCTATTAATGAATCCCCATTCCAACCTATCGAAATCTTTATTCATGTCAAGCTTTATTGCTACATTGGAGCCTTGGGATGGAGTATTCAGATCCCTTAAGAGCTCCCAAGTCATTGCCATGGCCCCCTGGATTGATCTACCTTTTACAAAACTGTGTTGTTCCAAGACAATCCACCGGGGAAGAAAGCTGGCCATCTGCCTATTTAGAATGCTCGCCAAGACCTTATAAGAGAAATTACACAAGCTCACGAGCTGGTAGTGTGAGAGGGAGGAAGGATTATTAACCTTAGGCAGGAGGACCAGGGTAGTCGCAGACACTTTCTGCGGAAGGCCGCCCCCTCAGAAGAAATCGTAAATAGCATAGATAAGGTCACTTTTCACCTCCTCCCAAGAGTCCCTGGAGAAAGCACCCGGGAATCCATTAGGCCTACCGCGCTATCAGGGTTCAAGCCCCACACTGCCACATTCACTTCCCCTTTGTTCGGAATACCTTCCAGCAGGGCATTCTCTTGATCAGAGACAAAATTCGGAATCCCCTCCCAAAGCTCTGACTCCCCTGAAGGGTACCCACGAGGCATGTTCTCATTTGAACCTGCCAGGAGATCTTTAAAGAATGTGCAAGCCAGGCCCCCGACCACATCTGGATCATCCAAGAATGACCCATCCTCTATCACGAGATTGGGTTTCACCACTCGCCTCCTCTCCCGAATGCATGCATTGAAGTACGTAGTGTTTTTTTCACCTTCCTTCAGCCACTTAATTCTGGACCGATCCCTTGCCTGCCACTCCTGAGAGAGCACCAGCACCTCTAGAGATCTCTTCAACTCCACCAGGGTACTGAAAATTCCTTCGTCCCATCTCTCCTCCATCCCGACCTCTAGTATTAGGATTTCCTGTTTAATCGCCACCAACTCCTGGTCCGGGGGAGGACGAGACCTTGCCCACACAAAGAGATCTTGCTTAAGGCACCTCAACTTGTGATGGAGGGACACCCAAGAGTATCCCCTGGAGGAAACACTCCAGCTTTTCGTCACCACTTTGTGATACTCCGGATCACATGCCCATTGTCTTGAGAACTTAAGGTTGTCCTGCACAACCTCTGTCCTGCAAGGAGCCACCAAGAGCGGCGAGTGATCTGAGATACTTCGAGTCAGGTGCTTCACCTTCATATTCAGAAATTTGGAAATGGTGTGGACATTGGCCAAGAACTGGTCCAACCTACTCCAACTTCGAATCCCACCCCTATGGTTGTTGCACCAGGTAAACGGATCACCTGAATAACCCAGGTCCATTAACCCCTTCCCTGCCGCGAACTGGACAAACGATGTGCTTGCCCGCCTCATGAAATCACCACGCCCCTTCCTCTCATCTGGCTGCATGATGATGTTGAAGTCCCCTCCCACCACCCAGGGCTGGGCCCCTGGATCGAACCCGTTGAGCTCATACCATAGCCCCTAGCTCCTCTGCGTGTCGCAGCTGCCATAAACCACAGAGAGATAAAACTCTTCTCCACCACCTGACACCTTCGTCGTGATGTGCTGATCCCCAGCCTGAATCAGCTCCATTGTGACTTCCCTCTTCTAGAACAGCCATATATGGTTGTTCGTCGGGGCTGCATGCATGGACGCATGCATGTTGAGATTACGGGAGAACTCCTGAATCTTAACACAGTTCTGCTTATGTTCGATAATCGCCACCAGATTGGCCTTGTGATTCCTCACTTCTGAAGAAAAAAAATCAGTCTTCACCCTCGCCCCAATCCCTCAGGAATTACAGATGATTAGAGGATACATTAAAACAAACATATCCTGGCTTTGGCCCCAGGACCAGTGGTCATTTCAGACATAACAGAGGAGATATCCCCCACCTGTAGTTTCCTCTTCATCTGTCTGGTACACACTCCTGGACTCAAGGACAGAAATCCTGGAGCTGGATAAGGTGGAGACAGAGGGGTATTCGAGGAGAACCCACCCGCCTCTTTGGCCATCCTGTCCAGAGACACCTCCCCCGCAGAGCCACAAACCTCATACAGACCCGAGGTCACACAATCTCGTCTACTGGCCGAGGAGATGGCCTCTGAAGGCAGACGATCTCCAATAGAGTCCCCACAACCACTTGGGGAATCACAAGGCAGCAGCCTGGGGCCATCCGGGTGGACCTCCATTAAAGGGAATGCCCCTGGGGCACCGACCTCCCATAAGGTCAGGGAAACTTTAGAGCATGTGCCCAGGGAAAGACCCGGGAGCCACCATGCAGGTGATACCAGGATCTTGGGCACTCTCAGATGGAAATCCAAAAACCTACCTTCCATCTGCTACTTCTCAGGAAAGCGCGAGCACTCAGATGGAGGAACTTGCAACATGCATGGAGGGGAAGCCGGGGAACATACAGAGGGGTGAGGGATCATAATCGAACCCAATGACGAGGTCGATCCAAAGAGATATATCGAGTAAACCGCAAGAGACCTAGAGCCGACGACAGCGCGATGACGCTCTCCGAAGAGACTCCTACGGTAGGTCTGAAGAGAATGGCCCTATAGTAAACAAGATGAGAAAAACCTGGGAAACACCAGGTACACGATATCCTGGTCCCAGGCCACTGACTCCGACAGTTTTAGAGAGATCATCTCTGGAACCGGAAGGGTGAGATCCAGCTCCACGCAGATCCGTGCCACTAGGACCTCCTCACCACAGCGAGTGCGATCATTCGAGCACAGAAATCCCCCCAACGCGTCCCCGATGGACTTCAGGAATGCACCATTCTGTAAAGGGAGGGGAAGACCTGTAAGACATACCCACACTGCCTCATGAGGACACTCCTTCCCTTTGTGAGCCGCCATCGACCAACGGGACATGCTGAAGCGCCACCGGGCCACGGACCTGGGGGAGAAGCACCGGGCTCGAATGAAGTCTGACTCTAAGGCTAGAATCAAGAAGAAAGAGTTCCTATGGATCACCGATACCCGAGCCTCACCCTGAAATCCCCAGGAGCTCATGAAGCACTTAAAGACCAAGAGAGGAGGTTTCTCAGCACCAAACTGAGCCACGAGAGTCCATTTCAAGCTAGCAGAAGCTTCGACGAAAGCCGACTCCGGCGCCACCAGCGACACCCGTGGACCATCCCTCACCACCGAGTGTGAGAAAGCTCCAATCTCCAGGATCCAAGGACATGAATCTCCCTATCCCTGACTGCAAATGGAATCCCTAAAGGAACGCACCGAAGGACCCACCCCGGGAGGTGCCAACGCAGACCCCCTTGCAGGACCGGCTGGCAGGGAGGCAGAGCTGAGGACGACCGTCGGCGGAACCGAAGACTCCACAGCTAGACGGGGCACAGAGGGAGCAACGGTTGGAAAAATTTAAAAACCTTGCAGTGCGTGGGGCGCATTCTCCATAGAACTCATTTCAACCATGGGTTCTATATACCCAAAAAATCAATTTTTTCTTGAGATTTCATATCTTATTCCAAATGTTTTTGTGCCTCTGATATATCTGAGAATTATTTTTCCATCTAAGATTTGTGATTCCTTTGGAAAAATTTGGAACCTTGCACATAAGGTAATAAAATAAAAAATATATATTCTTGAAGTAGTTAGATACAATAAACTTCTAATCAGATTACAAAATTATTTAGAATCAACTTCCTTTCCTTATCCATCTTTTTTCAACTTGGTTCTCACTGAAATTGGAGTAGAAATAGGTTTTTAATTCTACATCCAAAAATTATTAAGAAGTTACTTAACATATTTCTCTTGAGATAAAAAATTTACTTCTTTTGTGATATTTTTAAGCTTATAAAATATTTCATTTCACTAATCATGTACATTTCAATATCTGCTTTGGCTTCTAGTTCTTCCATCACCCTCTATTCTGGTCTACTTGGTGGTGTCTGGAGGCTTTGGGAGGTGCTGATTGTTTGGTCAACAATGCTTCAGGAGGCGCGACTTTCATTGGTTTCGATTCAAGATATGTTGGTTCTTGCCAGGGGCTTAATGTTTCAGATAGTCTTTGCAAGGTTTGGTATTTGTGGACCTCTACTAAACCATTATCCACTCAACTCTTCCCTGGAACCCTGGTTCAACACTCCATTCACTGTTGGTCAGGTACATTGTTCTCCAAGGGGGTTTTGAAATGTGCTATTGAGTGACCATCGATTTTTAGGAGTTGGGTTCTGTATACTTGAGATTGAATCTTTTGGTTTTCCCTATTGCTGACTATTTCTCTTCAGCGAGCCTTGTCGAAGATGATTTCGTTTGTAGGTGATATTTTTGATTTGGTTTTTCATTTTTTCAATGGTGTTTTACTGGGGTGTTTTCAATGGTGGTGGAAAGGATGAAGGGGTTTGTTTTTGTGTTGTGGTGGCGGTCCAGTGTTTCACATCTCACCAAAAGTGGGTCAGTTACAGCCGCCAATGATGTTAAAGATGGTAAGTGTTAATGATGATGGTGCTCTATTGATGAGGTCTAATCGGCGGCAGGTGTCGTTCTTGAGTGTCTGTGTCTTGTAGGAGGTGGTGAGTGGAACTCACGAGGCCCAAGGATGTTGATTGATCATATTTTTCAATCTATTTGTTTTTTTAATCTTGATTGGTGGTTTGTGGCCCAAGGAGGCATTGCGGTGGGATTGAGGTGACTACAAGGTAGTGAAGTTCCCGGTTTGAATTTTCCTTCTGAATTTTGAATCTTGTTTGGTGGTTTGTGGTACGGTTGGTGATGTTTTTGTTTTTTAATTTTATATTTGACTGCTTGGTATGTTGGTTTGGCTTTTTTTGGAGTTTTCATTTGGATGGATTATGCTTGTGAGGTTCCCACTAATCCAAAAAGTGTTTTATTTAAAAAATGGAAAAATATGGATTTGAAGAAGTTCTTTCATGATTCCCTGTAAATATAATATCATCAACATACACAATAATAATAAGATAAATATCTTGATTTTCTTTTATGTAGAGATTACTATAAACTCTCCCTTTCTTAAAGTTCAACATCCTTAAGAAGGTATCCAATTTGGAATAACAAGCTTTAAGAACTTTCTTTAATCCATATAAACTTTTCTTATACTTTCAAATATAAATTTCATCATTCATAATAAAAAATCCACACATTTTTTTAAGTTAAAATTATTTATAAGGTTCTCCATTCAGAAAAGTTAACATAACATCCATTTGAAAATTTTTATAACTTCGTTGTGAAACAATTGAAAGAAGGATTCTAATAATTTATATCCTTTCCACTAGAGAAAAATTTCATCAAAATCAATGCCTTCAATTTATGATCAACCTTTGCAAATCAATCTTGCTTTATTTCTTATCACTTCACCACTTTCATTCAAATTGTTTCATAACACCCACTTTGTACTAATAATTTTTTTTTCATTTGGTTTGGGTATAGTTACAAAGTATCATTATCTCAATATGGTCCAATTATTCATTCATAGAATATATCCATTCTTTATGTCAAAAGATTCATTAACATCTTTTATCTCAATTTTTCAATACAAAGAAGTATGCGAAACTACCTTCAATGTTTTTCTTGTTGGAACCTTTTTTTATCACCAATAATGTTTTGAACTTGCACCTGTTTCCTCAACCTAGGATGATATGTATGAATTTATTCCCCATCACTTAATTTTGATTATTCTTCTTACATGGGATCACCATTATTTGAATTCTCTTTAATAATTATTTTATATTCTTTATCTTCCTCATCTTCATGTGTTTTTGAAACATCTTACTCATATTTTTCAATAAATTTTACATAAATTGAATAAACTATTATTCCTGTCTCTGTTAAAACATCTATATCCTCTACTATCAGAAGCATATCCAATAATGATTCCATCTTAACCTCTCTGATCAAACCTTTTAATATTTACACCTTTTTTCTTTATGATACAGGGATCCCCAAAAACTATTAAGTGTTTTATACATGGAGTTTTATCATAAAATATTACATAAGGATTTATATCAGAACATGGCCCATAGAAACACTGATTTTGAATATAAACTACTGTGCCCATCTCTTGCCACCATAAGTAGTGAGAAAGACCACGTTCAATTAACATTGTACACCCTATTTACACCAAACTTCTATTCTTCCTTTTATCAACACTATTATATTGTGGTGTGTATTATGCACTAAAATCATGAAAAATTCCATATTTTTCAATAGAAACCATGAACTCTTCATTCTTTTATTCCCCACCACTATTAGTTTGCAACTTATTCATAGAAAATCCAAATTCCTTTTTAGCTATTCTCCTGAAACTCTTAAAAATATTTAGAGATTTTGATTTATGTTTCATATACATACTACAAGTAATGTGAGTAAAATAATCAATGAAATAAATGAAGTAATTATCTATAAAGGTTGATTGTTTACTCATTGGCCCACAGATATTAGAATAAATTAGTTCTAGGGGATGAATTGAACAAATTTCAACACTCTTATGCATTGAGATTGTAATCTTCCCATTTTGAAAAATTAAACAACACCAGTATCTTCTTATTATTATATCAATAACATCATGAACAAAATATTGCTTTGATAACTTGATCATATTTATTTGGAACATATATCCCAACATTTTATTCTATAACTAATTTTCTTCCATCATGCTTAGATAATGTGAATTATGTGCATCGCCAACTTGAAACAAATTTCACTTGGTACGTTGATCTCATGTAACAACTTTTACATATTCCACTATTTTCACAAAAAAAACATATTTTCTGAAAATAACTTTATTGTATTCATCAAAAAGTTGTAAAACACTCAACAAGTTGTGTTTCAACCCATAAACATACAAGGACTTCATGGATTTTAACTTTTCTTCCCTAATAATAGAAAATCTAACTCCTTTGATTCTGAGAGATTCATCATTACAAAATGTCACTGTTCATTCTTTAAAATATTTCACATTCTTTAGCAGCTTTAAGTCTACTTTCATATGTGAGGAGCAACTACTAGCAGAAATATAGGTTCATTCCCCTTTTATAACTTTGAGAGAAGTTTCTACAACAAGAAATTTCTATTTTTCTTTATCTCTCTTCACATTTAGCTTTTGAGAATTGTTATAAACATGTTGTCGTATCGGAAAAAAAACTAAACATCCATTGTCAAGATGTCCAGGATATGAAAATATTTCACAAACAGTTTCCAGAGATTGGAATCTATTGTCAACTTTCAAAACAACTTTCTCATAATTCTTTCTTTGAGAGGATTGACTCCCCCTCACAATTTTATTCCTGTAACTCATGGGATAATTATAATATTTTTGATTAAACCAAAATATATTTTATGTTTTACAAAATACACTACAATACTAGTAGTTCCCATAGAAGGGATACTTTCCTCTGCAACTTCCGTATTGTTTGGAATTATAAGCATGTTTTCAACAACTTTCTTTTCTTCCACATTTGGACTTTGTTGAGCACCAAAATTATTATATTCACCTAGAATATTATTCTTTGATTCATATTTATTTCCAACTTTATTATAATTAAAAGTAGTATGAACCTTTGTTTCAGACTTAGATATTTTATAAAATTATAAATTTTAAACTTTTTTGGTTTTGGCCACATACATGGTTTTATCTGATTTCTTCTTCTTTGAAAAAACTTCAAATTTCTTTTCAACATTTAAAGATAAATTTTTTTGATCTTTACTAGGTTCAAAATTTCAAGAATTTTCACCTACTTCAGCGATAGAGTTATTGAAAATTCCAACTCCCTGCTCAAATTTTGAGAACTTTTTTTGAACAAGTTCTAACTCTTCCTCCTTTGCTTTTAAATTTACTTCAAGACGTTCTTTTAGATTATTTTATTTTTAATGATATTTCTTCAGATAGTTAATATCTTCTAGTAACTTATCTTTTTTATTTAGGAAAACATTCATGATTGTTTGTTATATGAATTTCCTTCTTTAACATTTTGATCTCTCTTTCAATTATAATAATATTTCTATGAAAATTTTTCAATTATATTTTTAGGTGAAATTCTAACTCAGTATCTTATTCTTCAAAACTACCACTTTCAAACTTTTCATCATTAACTGTTGCAATTAATGTATTTTCTCTAGTAACTTCAATGATTTTTTCAACTTCAGTTTCACTATCTTTATCTTCATCATATTTAGAAAAAATATTATCCTTTTATATTTGGAGAAATTTTTATATTTTCCCATGAAATAAGATTTTTAATTGTCTTGTTTCTTCTAAGATCTTCTTTTCCTTATATTATCTTCATCACTTTCATCTTTATTCTTTGTTTGGGGAAAATTCATCTCAAAATTACCAACATATCCACATTCAAAACATTTTATGGGTAGCTTCCCTTTGTAATTTCCTATAACTCTGTTCACATTCTTATAAAACAAGGATAAAAATTCATCAAAATTTTTACTAACCTCATTTTCTAATTCAAAATCATCAACTTCCTCTTATTATAGATTCTTCTTAGACTTTCCTTACTCAGCATCCTTGAAGGAAATTTCTCTATTAGATTTTTCTTTGATTTTCAAGACTTTCTCCCTTCTCATTTCATTTGTAATAAGAGTACTATAAATGTTATCCAAATATAGAGTTTTAGGATATATATCTTCTAAAGATGAAAGTTTGGAATTAAAATTTATAGGAAGAATCCGTAAGATCTTTTCAACAATAGTTGAATATTATAACTTCTCACTAAGACATATAATGGTGATAAAAATATCATTTAACCATGGAAAAAAGTCACCAATAGATTCATACTCATCCATTTTTATATCTTTGTACTTCAGCCTCCATATTTGAAACTTTTATTTCATCAAATTCATGTTGAATTCATAAATGTTTCTCCTAGATACCATTAGTAGTTGAAACTCCCTTCACTATAAGAAATTCACTTTTAGAAAGTTATGAGAGTAAAACATTCTTATATCTTCCATCATTCAATAGATTCTTATTATCTATAGATGTTAGAGGAACATTTTTAATGAGTGGAGGAAATCCATCTGTAGTAGCTTACAAAACATCATAACCCAAATAAATAAGATACAAAAACTTTTTATCATTCCAGATATGATTATTCTTTTCATTAAATACTAGAATATTCTTACTATTCACACAATTAAAATTCTCTATAACAATTTCACTTTAAAAGCTTCTTCCAAGAGTAAATGAAGGGACCTTCCTTCTAATAATAATTGAAAATGACCAATTAGGATCAATTTAATCACTAAGAGGGAGAGGGGTGAATCAAGGATATATTTTTCTTTTATGTTATCATTCTTGTATAATAACCTTCCCCTCATGTTAAATAATTATCACTTTTTTGGAAAACAAACATCCACACATCCATAGAAGCACAAATATTTATAAGGTTCACTACTCAATAAGAGTATCTAGTCTATAGAATGGTTTGGAAATAATCCAATAACACACAATACACTATAACAAAATACTTTTATAAGGATACAGCAAGTAGGAAATACTCTTACACTTGTGTAGCAATATGATCAATACAACAATGCATGCTCTTCTTCTAGCACTAATGATGTAAAATAAGTTTTGTAAAAAGTTTAAAAACCTTCACTATATAGTTTTGAACATGTCATTGTGCTGCTTTAAAAAATTGAAATTTAGTAAAACTTCAGAAAACAAATATTCACTTTCCTACCCAAAAGAAGGTAGAAATAAATTATATGGAATTTTTATAAAAACTCAGTCTGATACTTTTGTCTGATTCTTTAGTTTGGAAATCTAGTCTAAATAGATTGTTCAAAAACAATTTGAAATTGATTATTTCTATCAAAAGAACTGTCAGTCTGATTTCGTAGTCCTATTTAGAAAACATTTACCACTATCTCCTCCTTACACTTCTTGAATATTCTCACAATTTCATAATTATTCATACTTAAAAAAAATATTCGGTCTGATATAATTTTTCATTCCGATACTATTTTTCACTCCGATTGAATATATGTGAAACCTAAGACTTGATATTTCGATGCTTCGAAATAGATAAAACTCATTTTCCATAAACATTGTTTCAAATTATTGTTGGAACCAAAATTAGTAACAAAGAGAAGTCCCCAAGACGACCCCACATGCGGCCTCGAGAAGCCACTTTGAGGAATCCCCCCAGCACCGCGACCGTCGCGAAGCAATGGAAGGCGAAAGGCTCCATGAAGGCATTTGACATTCACGAGCCCACCGTGAAGCAATGGAGGCGGGATGCTCTGCCAACGCATTTGACATTCGCGAGCCCGCCTTGAAGCAACGGAGGTGGGATGCTCCGCGAACACATTTGACATTTGTGAGCCCGCCGTGAAGCAACAGAGGTAGGATGCTCCATGAACGCATTTGACGTTCGCGAGCCCACCGTGAAGCAATAGAGGAAGGACACTCCATGAATGAATTTGACGTTTATGAGCCCACCATGAAGCCCCCGAGCCCCTTTTCGTGCCATGTGAGCTCTACTCCGCAGCGCCTCTTGCCTATAAATAACGGTCTCCCCTTGAGCTCTAAAGAGGCACAATCCGACCATTTAACTTCCGGCTCCCAAATTGTGAATCAGTCTTCTGCTCGGTGAACCATGAGCTGTGCGAGGTACTTACGCTTCACGAAGTGCCTCCCATTTGTCTCGTCTTGATCCCCTCTTTCGGTAGGGATTAATTTCATGAAGCTTAAGGGCTTTCACGAAGGAAGGGGATCCCCAAGGGGACCCAGGTTGTCACAGAGCGTTTATGCTTCGCGAAGCACCCTTAATGTACACATGATCCACATACTAAGGAAGGATCACTGTACCTCACGAAGGACATTACTTCCCGACACATTGCTTCATGAGGTACCTTTTCTCCATGAGGCTATGCTCCGCGAATTCCCTTCCACTTCACGAAGCACCTCCCATTTGTACCTTCACCCCATGATAAGGCTAAGGCACCTCACTTCGTGAAGAACACCCTTTCACATGTTCCCTCCGCCACGTGGAGCAAAAGAGTTCCACAAGGCCCCTGCCTATGGACCCCTCTTCTTGGAAAATCCTTTTCCCATGCGACCCTCTAGGTTAGCATGATGTGACTTCAAGGTCCCCTGGACGATACTGCCCATTGCGTTGCTTCGCATAATGCTTCTACGCATAGGCACACTAACAGCTATTGCTTCTTCGTATAGCCATGCTAACGTGGACCCCTCGGTGGTTCGCTCCATGAAACCCCCTCAATACGGTGTTTCCGGTGCCTTCCCTCCCACAAGGAGTAGAGGGTACCGGTTATGTAAGTCTTAGGGGTGCGGAGTAAACCCACCTCATCCAAGCTGTAGGACATTAAACTGACAAGCACCTTCACCCTTAACACATGACGTTAAACTGTGACCTGACCCCGTGCCTCACACACAGGGTCCCCCCCTCCTTGGGAATTCTCCACGCCCCCTAGTCTCTACAGGGGATGATATCCTCCTTCTTGGAGTGGAGTTTTTCTATAGGGAAGGGAATCCATCTTGGTGTAAACCCCTAGTTTCTCTTGGAGTAGGCAGCACCCATACTCCTCACTTCCTCTATGCCAAGGCCAGTAGAGGGCGTGATAGGGAATGGGACTCCTCCTTTCTTAGGTCCCAAACCCCTCTCCTGCTATGCTTTGTCTCCATTGGGCCTCCATTTTGGAGTAAGTCATAATCTTTCTCTCCCTGGGCCGCTCCATGCGTAAGCCCCACTCCACATCCCACAGACGCACCTTTCGCGACATGATCATCAGCTCTCTGCCACCTCTTGTTTCTCACACCGAGCACGACTCACATGGGCTTAGAGTAAGAACTGACCATGACAACACCCCCATCCCGCATGACGTTAAACTGTATCTTGACCCCATCCCGCATGACGTTAAACTGTACACCCGAACTACGAGGACTTTGATCCATGTCAAGGCATGGTACGTAGGAAGCCTCAATGAGGTTCAATCCCAACAACCATTGGCCCTGACCATTTTATTGTCAGTGCGCCAAGCCCCATAAACACTTTGGGAAGCCTAGAGTGTAAGCCTCCACACCATTTGAACTATGTGGTATTTGATCCATGTCAAGGAATGGTACGTAGGAAGCCTCATGAGGTTCAAGCCCACCACCCATTGGTCGTTCCGACCCCCTTCACACCGGTTCACCGACACCCCTTCCCGAAGTACGTGGTCTTTGATCCATGTCAAGGCATGGTACATAGGAAGACTCCCTGAGGTTCAAGCCTGCCATCCACCAAGACCAAGGTCCTTATTCACATCAGTTCTTCGATACACCATCTTGAACTACGTGGTCTTTGATCCATGTCAAGGCATGGTACGTAGGAAGCCTAACGAGGTTCAATCCCACCACCTGGTCGTTCCGACCCCCTTCACATTGGTTCACCGACACCCCTTTCTGAACTACATGGACTTTGTTCCATGTCAAGGCATGGTACGTATGAAGCCTCACAAGGTTCAAGACCACCACCCATTGGACCCCTAGTCCATCTTCACGTCGGTTCACCGACAAACCCCATACTGAACTACGTGGACTTTGATCCATGTTAAGGCATGGTACGTAGGAAGCCTCGCGAGGTTCAAGCCCAGCACCAATGGATCCCCAGGTCCACATTCACGTCGGTTCGCTGACGACTCTCCACCCGAACTACACAGACTTTGATTCCCCACCACAGGGATACGTAGGAAGTCTCTTCGAGGTCCAAGCCCAAAACCATCGGCCATCCTGATTTTTACCCGGGCCGCCACATCCTGGTGAGATCATGCCACCTCATTCCCCTCCACAGCATTCGGGGATCCACCCATGTGTTGGCCCCAATATCGGTGTTCCCTCCAGGGGTTCCTCAATCTGATCCACTCTAATCAGTGTTCTGATCAGTCCAATCCATCCCCACTGGACGTTAAACTCGTAGCATACTCTGTGTTAAACATGGTAAGATGAGGAAAACCTCAGATACATGCCTATGACATATGATTCCCTACGTTCGATGTGGGATGACTCGGGCTTCTGCGCCCTCGAGAAGCCCTATAATAAGGGACAGAAAAGAGACACACCAATCCTCAGTGTCCAAACATGCCAGTGATGCCCAGCGTGACTACTCCCCTAACCAAAGGTTGCTGCCCTGACCGGACCCCTTGGAATGTCCTGACAGAAGCAGCGTAATTAATTGGTGTCCGTGAAAATATAGCACCGGGAAGAGTTTCATGAACAACGTATTAAATCTATAAGGGAGACCCGGACTAGGTGACGAGTTCTGAGGAGGAATCCACAGAAGAAAGATCCGACATCCCATCATACCATTTCGATCAAGGAGCAAACGTCCCTGAACAAGGAGCAAATTCCGCCAGACTTTGGGAAGCGGGAATCCAGGGCAACAAAAGCCGTGCCTGTCACGCTTAAGCATACGGATGCGCATGCCCCAACGAAAGTTTCAGAAACAGAAATGGTGAACCTGATGTGAATTTATTCTCCTTAATATGGAGATTAGTAATGATTGGGGCATCCAAGGATTGACATGTCACTGGATCCAGCTATCCGATGCCAGGTCCCGCTAAGCAAATAGCGGGCCTGGCATGAAACTAACCAGACAATGGGGTAATAGAAAGTTGGACATCCCGTTCTGTGATGTTGTCAGCATGGATACATCTTATCAGTCATGAAATATGGGATGGATCTGGGGCATTGGTTGTCGAGTCTTTTTTTCTTTTAGCACTGACGATTCCATCTCTCTGCTTCTCAGGAATTAGGTTGCTGCCACAGGAACCTGATCACCACCCACTCACCTACACAAGGGTAGGGGCAACACCAGTACGACCGCTCTGCATGGCTTCACCGCTTCCGCAATAGCTTCTGCGTCCATGACCGTGGGGCACCCATGCCTCCTCTCTCCATCAGAAATTATCCAGCGAAGGGTAATTAACGACATCGTGCATCGGTATGAGAAGGAGGGAATCATCCCTATTACATCCCACCTTTTTATCACATAAAATTTCATTACATTATACAAAACCGAGGATATTTAAGGTTTAGTGTCTTGGAAACCAGGAACTTATTACATGAAAAAAAACATTCTTCTTAAACACTTAAAAGGATTCTTCTTATGTTCATCCTAGGTTCATTACTGCATCACATAACCTGGGGACATACATCAAAAGAAAGGGTGACCAGAAGGCCCAGTAAGGGAACTAAGGGAAACATTTTACATGTGAACTTAAAATATATCAAATGTCATGAAAAATAACTTTAAGGCATGAGAAAGATATCATGAGGCATATCATAATAAAAATAATGTGTTTCATAACTTGAAGATGTGGCTACAACATTTAACATAGACAATCATTTCCTTTTAACCAAGGTCCATCCCCAAGGTTTCACTAAAAATTACTAAGGTTATTCACCAAGGTATCAGTCAAAATGGTCATCTCTAGAGATTAAATCTTTACCCAATGCATTGGAGCGCTATCAGGGCGCACTATTAAATTTGCCTTTATTATCATGTGAGCCACATTTATCCTCATCAATAATTTCATAATCAACCCATATAGCATAAAAGAAATGGTTTTCATTTCATAGTCATCACATTTTAAAAACTGCTTTAAAGACGTGATCTTTATGTCACTTTTAAACCCACGAAAAATAAAAGCGGGTTTCATGTATGTAAATCTTAGAATTTAAAATAGAACATTTTGATATATATGTGAATAAACCTGTATAAGAAGGATCTTTGGGTATTCACTTAATAAAATCAAATAATTTGAGAAAAAGAGAGAGGTATTTTGAGACGAAAATTCTGCAGTATAACAGCTATGTTACAGGGTTTTAGAAAATATTGAAAAGAGAGGGTACATGGGTCACCAACTCATAAATGATCCATAAAACAGTATAGGGACAGAATATAAATGATATATGAACATGGTAATGAAATTTTAAGGACATAACATTTGAAATGAAAAACATGGAAGGAAGACAAAAATAAGATTTTTCTTATGAAAATTCGGCAGCCTAACGACGTCACTTAAACTTAAAAAAATGAATTGAAGAGATCAAATAGGGTCTCTCATCATGTGAAAATAAAAGATCAGTATTATAGATATAGAGATAATTCCCCAACATAATAAAAAGGAACATGAAAGACTTGACAAGAAAATAGAACTTGAAAATGAGAAGGGTGAAGGAATCCCTTAAAAATTCGGAAGCCTAACGGCATCACTTAAACTTCAAAAATAAATGAATTGACGAGATCAAATAGGGTCTCTAATAATATGAACATAAAAGATCAGTATGATAGATATAGAGATAATACCCCAATATAATAAAAAGGAACTTGAAAGACTTGAAAAGAAAATAGAACTTCAAAATGAGAAGGGTGAAGGAATCCCTTAAAAATTCGGTAGCCTAATAGCATCACTTAAACTTAAAAAAAATGAATTGACAAGATCAAATAGGGTATCTCATCATATGAACATAAAAAATCAGTATGATAGATATAGATATCATACCCCAACATAATAAAAATGAACTTGAAAGACCTGACAAGAAAATAGAACTTGAAAATGAGAAGGGTGAAGGAATCCCTTAAAAATTCAGCAGCCTAACGACGTCACTTAAACTTCAAAAAAAAAATGAATTGACGAGATCAAATAGGGTATATCATAATATGAACATAAAATATCAGTATGATAGATATAGAGATAATACCCCAACATAATAAAAAGGAACTTGAAAGACTTGATAAGAAAATAGAACTTGAAAATGAGAAGGGTGAAAGAATCCATTACAAAAATTTCGGCAGCCTAACGATGCCACTTAAACATTCATAAAAAGAAATGATGAGAGTAAGAGGGGATATATCATCATATGAACATGAAAAGGGAAGTAAGAGGAATATAAAAGTACATCCTCCAACATAAGAACATGGAGCATAAAAGAAATGACTTAAAAGAGAGTATTTGAAAAGAAATAGAGAGGTTGGATCCCTTACCTTAAAATGTAACTCTTAAAACTCAAAGGTTGGGACCTTTAGGGCTTAAGGGAACCTTGGGAGGACTCTTTGGGAGGTAATGAGACCAGAAATTCATTGGGGGAGAGTTGGGAGTGAAAAATAAAGGAGGTAAGGGTGGGTATTTATAGGGAAAGTGAGGGGACAAGGCATTAATGGCCAAGGGACACCTCATTGGTGGTATTGGCAAAACCATGAGATTTCCCATGGTATTTTTCCATGGTATTGGCCACTTGGGACACCTCATACCTTATCTTACTATTCCTAAGTCGACCATATTGATTAAATACTTAATACATCATTTAATGATGTCATTAAACACCCGTAACTTAAAAACTGCATTTTCACTATTCATCGAAAATTCAACTTTCTCAGAAAAATCCCAAAATCTCACCTTAAACAAATATTGATTCTCTAATTTCAAAAATGAAATCCATTTTATAAAAATTATTTTCTAAATATTTTTAATTTAATTTTTAAATATATACACTATTCACCGAAAATTCATTTTTCTCAGAAAAATCCCTAAAAATTACCTTAACATAATATCGATGCTCTGAGTTCAAAAATGAAATCCATTTTATAAAAATAATTTTCTAAATAATTTTAATTAAATTTTTAATTAAAAAACACTATTCACCTGAAAAAACTAATACTTGAATAATAATTAATGAAACAATTATTTACCTATTTTATTGAATCACACTACTTAATCAAGGTGCCTAGATTATATTAATACTTTCTTTAAGTGAGATTACTAATCCATTTGGTCACATTACTAATCCTAAGCATAAAGTCACTATTCATAATTTACTATTCATTAAAAATTAAGTTTATCTTATTAGACTCTAAATTTCGTACTGAACATAATTGTAGAAGACCATTTTTTGAAAATCATTACACATTTTTAATTATTTAAGGTTTAAATAAACATTTTTAAAATATCCTTTTTCTAAAATTCATAAAAAATATGCATACTATATTTATCCAGACATTTGAAAATTCAAAAACTTCACCATAAGAAGAGAAAACAATTTTATTTATAGAAAAGGATTACACAACGTAGCTATTGTCTCCTTACATAGCCCCTTATAACCCCAGCATAGGAACTAAGTGTAAGGTGTGCTAAGGTGAGAGAATCTGAGGGAGGCTTGGCCAACATCGCACGAGTAGTAATTTCTATCAGTTTGTACTTCTCAGGAAGGAGATTCCGTTATAGCTTCACATGATGAAGTTCGGCTTTGGTTTGGTCCAGAGCAAAGCCCAGTGGTGCTACCTCCTTCCCAAGTTCTGTTAGATGGGATTTGATTGGCCCGAGACTACTGGATGAGGCCATCAAATCTTCTTTCTATATTAATTAACCAAGATCACTTGTATTTAGAGACAATAATCGAAACGTTTAGTTTCTAGTGGTCATATTGACCAATGGTCATATAACGTCAAAACCCAACGGTCTCATTTTAATTATACTCATGTTATCAAATGAAACAGTTTTGTTGAGTATAAAAAATAAAATAACACACAAAATTAGGAAACAATATTTATTCAAAATTTTGGGTAGTTATAATCATCCCCCCTTAAGAAATTGCCTCCTCACAATTTTTAAAATTGGGTTTGGAAATTTCATTGAAAGTCCCACATCGGAAAAAGAGTCAGTAACACTATTACTTAAAAAGAAAGAAAAGTAAGTACAAAGGTCACCTGAGTTAACCCATACTAGGATTCCAGGTAGGAAAACATGGACATGGAAGAGAAAACAAAGGGTCACATTCTGAAGGAGAGTGATAGAAAACATGATTAGGAGAAAGTTAACAATAAGAAAATCACAAACTTATGATGGGTTAAACGGTATTTGATTTCCTAGTAGGAAACGTTAACAAACAACATTTTTGTTTTACATTCCTTTTCATAGTTTTGAGGAATTCATTTACTACATAGAATAAAACATAGGGAAATATACCTACCTTCAAGTGGAGTTTCATCCTTTAATAAGTTTCCACCAAGACTAATCTTTTCTCTAAATGATGATAATTCAAAACTACTTGGTCTCATCAAAGCACAAGAATCATCTTCTATAGTATCACATAATCCAAAAAATATTAACTATCTATTTCTTCTATCTTTAAACATTATCCAAAAAACAGAAAGGGTAAGATAAAACAACTCTTCAAAAAGAAAGAATCCCAAAGGAAGGGAAACTTCTTTAAATCTTCAAAATTCCTTGATACTACCCAAAGTTCATCGTAGACCATTCCATAAATAATTGTCCTTAAAAATCCTCAAAATAAACTAAACTAATATTGAAACCCAAATACAAGAAGGATTTGATAACATAGTATTCCAAGATAAACTTTATCATTCATCTCCTAACAACATCAACCACTCCTAACATCTTATAACAAAAGTAGCTAACCTAAAAATATTTTCCCCAAGATAGGTTAATCATTTTCATAAGTAACCTAAATTACTATAAGTCCACCTTAAATTCATTGATTATTCAAAATATAATTCAACCTTTACTCCTCAAAGAAAATACCGTAGTAATCTATTTACCTCGATCAAATAGGGTTCCCAAAATAGTGAACGTCTTCCAAAATAATAATCATCTTTTAATCCCCTAATCATCTCTGTCATATTAATAGAGAAATCATCACATTTCCTATCACATTGGTTGTTGGGACATGTTCTTCCATTTCCCTCCATTAACTAAGAAAAGAAAGTATAATTAGGGGGCTTAAATACTTAGCCAATAATCATGAAAAGGAAACTTAAAGCATAGAAGGAAAAACTCGTAGAAGAAAAGTATACCCTAACTTGTGATCCCCTAGGTTCCAATCTAGGTTATCCATGATCATAAATTCTTATGTGAATCTTTATTTTATTTTATCTTTGTCCCTTTAATAATGGTTCATACTAAGCTTATGAATTTACCAAATCATATCCCCCGAGAGTGTCATAACCAAGAGTGCAGCAAGGCCCGTTGTCGTGTACCAATTCCCATTCAAGTCTAGCTCAAAGCGGTGTTTTCGGGTTTTACCCCTATGTTCATCTGTGCCAGAGCCACCTATACCTGCTCGTATCCAGACAGAGATGTATTTTCTTGGCAACCCCTTACTCAATACTCACCAAAAAACCAGGAAGATTTCCTATATTTAAACTTTTCTATAGGGGTATTCCTAGAGTTTTCATATCCCAATTTCCACAAATAACTAAACCATCCTTTGATACCAAATATTACATTCTGCCTTTTTATCACATAAACTTTCATTACATTATACAAAACTGAGGATCTTTAAGGTTTAGTGTCTTGGAAACCAGGAACTTATTACATGAAAAAAAACATTCTTCTTAAACACTTGAAAGGCTTCTCATTATGTTCATCCTAGGTTCATTACTGCATCTCATAACCTGGGGACATACATCAAAATAAAGGGTGAGCAGAAGGCCCAGTAAGGGAAACAAGGGAAACATTTTACGTGTGAACTTAAGATACATCAAAAGTCATGAAAAATAACTTTAAGGCATGAGAAAGAGATCATGAGGCATATCATAATAAAAATAACATGTTTCATAACTTGAATATGTGGATACAACATTTAACATAGATAATCATTTCCATTTCACCAAGGTCCATCCCCAAGGTGTCATTAAAAATTACCAAG
Source organism: Viscum album (assembly GCA_963277665.1). Lineage (NCBI taxonomy): Eukaryota > Viridiplantae > Streptophyta > Magnoliopsida > Santalales > Viscaceae > Viscum > Viscum album. The sequence goes on along the minus strand of OY728159.1, from coordinate 970,592,248 downwards.
GTTATTCACCAAGGTATCAGTCAAAATGGTCATCTCTAGAGATTAAGTCTTTACCCAATGCATTGGAGCGCTATCAGGGTGCACCCTTAAATTTTCCTTTATTATCATGTGATCCACATATATCATCATCAATAATTTCATAAAAAACCCATATAGCCTAAAATAAATGGGTTTCATTTCATAGTCATCACATTTTAAAAACCGCTTTAAAGACGTGATCTTTATGTCACTTTTAAACCCACGAAAAATGAAAGCGGGTTTCGTGTATGTAAATACCAGAATTTAAAATAGAAAATTTTGATATATATGTGAATAAACCTGTATAAGAAAGATATTTGAGTATTCACTTTATAAAATAAAATAATTTGAGAAAAATAGAGAGGTATTTTGAGACGAAAATTATGCAGCATAACGACTATGTTACAGGGTTTTAGAAAACATTGAAAAGAGAGGGTACATGGGTCACTAACTCATAAATGATCCATAAAAAAGTAGAGGGACCGAATATAAAGTATATATGAACATGGTAATTAAATTTTAAGGACATACCATTTGAAATGAAAAACATGGAAGGAAGACAAAAATAAGATTTTTCTTATGAAAATTCGGCAGCCTAACAACGTCACTTAAACTTAAAAAAAATGAATTGAAGAGATAAAATAGGGTCTCTCATAATTTGAACATAAAATATCAGTATGATAGATATAGAGATCATTACCCAACATAATAAAAAGGAACATGAAAGACTTGACAAGAAAATAGAACTTGAAAATGAGAAGGGTGAAGGAATCCCTTAAAAATTCGGAAGCCTAACGGCGTCACTTAAACTTCAAAAAAAAAATGAATTGAAGAGATAAAATAGGGTCTCTAATCATATAAACATAAAAGATAAGTATTATAGATATAGAGATAATACCCCAACATAATAAAAAGGAACTTGAAAGACTTGACAAGAAAATAGAACTTGAAAATGAGAAGGGTGAAAGAATCCCTTAAAAATTCGGCAGCCTAACGGCATCACTTAAACTTCAAAAAAATGAATTGATGAGATCAAATAGGGTATCTCATAATATGAACATAAAAGATATGTATGATAGATATAGAGATAATACCACAACATAATAAAAAGGAACTTGAAATACCTGACAAGAAAATAGAACTTGAAAATGAGAAGGGTGAAGGAATCCCTTAAAAATTCGGCAGCCTAACGGCGTCACTTAAACTTAAAAAAAAATGAATTGACGAGATAAAATGGGTTCTATCATCATATGAACTTAAAATATCAGTATGATAGATATAGATATCATACCCCAACATAATAAAAAGGAACTTGAAATACTTGACAAGAAAATAGAACTTGAAAATGAGAAGGGTGAAAGAATCCGTTACAAAAATTTCGGCAGTCTAACAGCGCCACTTAAACATTCATAAAAAGAAATGATGAGAGTAAGAGGGGATATATCATCATATGACATGAAAAGGGAAGTAATAGGAATATAAAAGTACATCCTCCAACATAAGAACATGGAGTATAAAATAAATGACTTGAAAGAGAGTAATTGAAAAGAAAGAGAGAGGTTGGATCCCTTACCTTAAAACGTAACTCTTAAAACTCAAAGGTTGGGACCTTGAGGGATTGGGGAAACCTTGGGAGGACTCCTTGGGAGGTAATGAGACAAGAACTTCATTTAGTGAGAGTTTGGAGTGAAAACTAAAGGAGGGAAGGTTGGGTATTTATAGAGAAAGTGAGGGGACAAGGCATTAATGGCCAAGGGACACCTTATTGGTGGTATTGGAAAAAACATGGGATTGCCCATGGTATTTGCCCTTGATATTGGCCACTTGGGACACCTCATACATTATCTTACTATTCCTAATTCGAAAATATTGATTAAATACTTAATACATCATTTAATGATGTCATTAAACACCCGTAACTTAAAAATTGTATTTTCACTATTCATCGAAAATTCAACTTTCTCAGAAAAATCCCAAAATTTCACCTTAACCAAATATTGATGCTCTGATTTCAAAAATGAACTCCATTTTATAAAAATAATTTTCTAAATAATTTTAATTTAATTTTTAAATATATACACTATTAACTGAAAATTCATTTTTCTCAGAAAAATCCCCAAAAATTACCATAACATAATATCGATGCTCTGAGTTCAAAAATGAAATCCATTTTATAAAAATAATTTTCTAAATATTTTTAATTAAATTTTTAATTAAAAAAACACTATTCACCCGAAAAAACTAATACTTTAATAATAATTAATGAAATAGTTATTTACCTATTTTATTGAATCACACTACTTAATCAAGGTGCCTAGATTATATTAATACTTTATTTAAGTGAGATAACTAATCCATTTGGTCACATTACTAATCCTAAGCATAAAATCACTATTCATAATTTATTATTCATCAAAAATTAAGTTGATCTTATTAGACTCTAAATTTCATACTAAACATAATTTTAGAAGACCATTTTTTGAAAATCATTACACATTTTTAATTATTTAAGGTTTACATAGACATTTTTAAAATATCCTTTTTCCAAAATTCATAAAAAATATGCATACTATATTTATCCGGACATTTGAAAATTCACAAAATTAACCATAAGAAGAGAACACAATTTTATTTATAGCAAAGGATTACACAACATAGCTATGGTCTCCTTACATAGCCCCTTATAACCCCAACATAGGACCTAAGTGTAAGGTGTTCTAAGGTGAGAGAATCTGAGGGCGGCTCGGCCAATATCGCACGAGTAGTAATTTCTATCAGTTTGTACTTCTCGCGAAGGCGATTCTGTTCTACCTTCACATGATGAAGTTCTGCTTGGGTTTGGTCCAGAGCAAAGCCCAGTGGTGCTACCTCCTCCCCAAGTTCTGTTAGATGGGCTTCGATTAGCCCGAGACTACTGGATGAGGCCATCAAATCTTCTTTCTATATTAATTAACCAAGATCACTTGTATTTAGAGACAATAATCGAAACGTTTAGTTTCTAGCGGTCATATTGACCAATGGTCATATAACGTCGAAACCTAACGATCTCATTTTAATTATACTCATGTTATCAAATGAAACAGTTTTGTTGAGTATAAAAAATAAAATAACACACAAAATTAGGAAACAAGATTTATTCAAAATTTCGGGTCGTTACAATCCCAACCCGGGATATGGCCCACCTGGATCTTGAGGAAGCTACGCCTCACCGTCAACGCTTCCCCCGAGGGCCGCGCAGGGAGCCGCTGCTCTCCACCCCAACATTCAATCGTTTCGAGAGCCTGTCCTCAGAGAAATTTGAAGACTGCATGCCTTACGCTGATGAGGTGGGCGACATCTGGCCTAGCCCGGTCAGAGTCCCAATCCAGAGGCTCCCAGCAAGGACCCCCACCCAGCTGTGTCAGCACCGCTGCCTGGCCTTTCCGGAGGAGCAGGTAAGCTATGCACCTGCACCACCAACACCGACTCGCCTGACCTGATTCCAGCGTCGGGTACGAGCTGAGGATGCCCACCAAGGGTTGTCAAAATTGACGGCTACTGTGGCCTGATCCACTGTCGATGCATATCATCAAGTCCCTGCATACGCTGAGCAGGGGCGCTCCTATTCCCAATCGGGATCGAGGCCCCAACCACCCCACAGGTAGGCTGGGATGACTCTCCGGGTCACAGGCACGGGCAGTGGTTGCCGTGAACCAATCCGCGGCGATGACACCCCGTACGAAGGTCCTCCCCATACCACCACCATAGAGAGCATGGGTCTTCCACACTTCGAGGCTCAACATGGAGGTCTACTCCATGCCACCCCCAATCTGAATGAGAGTCTGACCCACGACAGTGACATTCGATACAGAAGCCTCTCCCGTGCCCGTCACACCGGGCATGGAGTCCTTCCTCCTGCCCCCGACCGTCGATGTGGATATGTTACCCATCCGGTCTCTCTCTAATGTGGGGATCCTCCCTACGTCCTCTCCGTAGCTAGCGAAGGCCCTCCTCACCCCAGAAACCGGAGGGGTGAAGTCCAGCCTCACTCTACCCACACCAAGCATGGAGGTCCTCCCCATGATCCCACCGATTCCAACGGAGGTTTCACCCACTATGGTGTTGTTCATGGAGGTCCTCTCCATGTCCCCTTCGACATTTGTCCTGGTGCTCCTTGCACCCTGGTTGTCTCAAGTGGAAACCCTCTCTGCCCTGGCACCAGCGAGGCCAAAGGACCACATGTCGGGAATTAGCCCGGTCTTAAGGAGCCACCCAGGGGTAGGAGGGAGGGTCATCGCCACCACAAGAAGAATCCTGGGAAGGCCTGGATGGAGATCAAACCGGTCCTCTTCTCAGACTCTGAAGCAGAGTGTGACTCAGCTCAGGAACCCTCCCCTCGCTCATCCGAGTCAAGGGCCGGGGCAGGAACAAGGAACATTAGCCTGGTGCTTCCAGAATGTGAGGTCCACAAGATTCTTGCCTCCATCTGTAGGTTTATCTAGGAGGATGAAAATCTAGAAACCCTGCAGGTTACGATCATGTAGTCACCACAATCATCACCGTAAGTTCTTTCTAAATCCACAAGCGATCACATAGAGCTATTCTGGGGACCAATGGTAGGTGAGAAACATCATAACCCACCAACGGTATCCCTGGACCCTGAACCAGGAATGGTGGCCGTCATCCCATCCTATCGCGATGTAGCGGCCAGGTCATTACACTCCTCAGAGGACAACCCGAGAATCCGTGGCCAATCAGCCCGTTCGCCATTTTCTCCGCTGGCCAACCTGCCATCCCAACGGTCTGCCTTAGTACCGCTGCCAGTTCCTCAACCACCCCCAGTTGGCGAGTGGGGCATTCAAGGGTTAGATCCTGAATTTGAGTTAAGGAGATTCTGGAATATTCTTGAAGCAGACCACTTCCCCGAGAAGTTCTGTCCTGCAGCGACACTGGATTTATGCATACCTGAGTCCCTCACCCCAGAGGAAGTTGAGTGTCTCTGCTACACCCTTTGGGTGATACATTTCAATATCCGTCATCAGCGCGTGGTATATCTAAGGAGCCATGTGCATTTTAAAGAAATCAGCAAGCAGTGACGTCTAGTTGATCTAGCCGCACTCCCTGTAGCCCAGTACCTCGAGTCACCAGGCCGTCGTGAGGCCCTCCACCAGCAATGCATTCAGAGTATCAAGTTACTATGAAAAATCATTAGGGAGGCTACCCACCACGTGTAAATCCGTGGTTGGGGGTAGTATGATGCCCTCCTCTTCAGCCCTATCCGGTGGCAACTTGACTCGCTACGCGATATTAAGGACATGCCCCTAGGAAGGGTCATGGTCAACATGGCTGATATATTGGACAAAGAGGATGAGCTAGAGCTTCTAGATAGAGACTTACCCCTTGAGTTTGTGCCACCACTGTTGGACCCATCAGGGAGGAATACGCATCAGCAGAGGAACCTCCTAGGTCTCCTTGCGCCCACCGAGGCGTTGGTACTCAGCCGGAATTCTGGTAAAGGAAAAGAGCATGTCGGAGCTGTCAAGCACTCTGACCCATCTGCCTCAGTGCAGAAGATGGAGGAGGACCACTAGAAGGCCATGTTGCTCCAACAACTTCCTAAGAAGAAGAGGTTAGTAAATGAACTCCTGGATTAATGCACTGTAGAGAGATGAACCAACTATGGTAATCCTAGGACGGGGCAGCAGGGGCAGGAATAACTCTTCCTCAGTAAGCTTCCCCTAGGAAACCCTGATCATGATGCATTCACTGACAGGGCGGAAGCCATATCTCACATCAAGAGGGCGCGGTATGTCTTTCCAAACCCTCCTGAACGACGCAACAATCCAAGTAACCCTGCTCGGGATCCTCCAGTAGCACCAAGGTTTCCTTCACCAGTCGCTCCACGAGCTGCTGAACTTGTCTAGCACATTGAAGAGACCAGTAACGCGCTCATGGTTAGGGACCCTCATCAAGACAGGGACCCATGTCTAGATGATCTAATGGTGGCACTCATTGCCCGCCTTGAGGCATTGGAAATGCAACAGGTGGCTATCCCACCTGATGGAAAGCCATACCCGACATGGGTGGATGATATGCCGGCACCCCCGGGATTTGGGAATCCCACCTTCTCCATCTTCAACAGGACGGGGGGACTGCCTCAACATCTGGCCCATTTCAACTCAAGGTGTGGGACCATTTTGGGGACTCCAGCACAGTAGGAGGCTTCCAAGCTCTGCTGTTTCATTCAGACACTGGAGGGGCCGACATTCATTTGGTACAACTAGCTCCCCGTCAGATCCGTGACCAGCTGGGAGGACCTTCATAGGAAGTTCCTCTACCATTTCATCTCTACCACCCAGAATACCAGTATCGCAGACCTCTTCAAGTGCAAGAAGAGGCCTAATGAGTGAGTCTCGGACTTTATCGCCTGGTGGAAGGGACTCACATACTCCCTTGACATGCCACTGACTCAGGATAAATTACTGACGATGTGCATAGGGAATGTCAAGATGGAATTGGTTCCCTCCCTGATCACTCAGAACTAACCCGGAGGGTTCTGATACTTCTCAGATAAGGCCCAGCGCCTCAAAAAAGCCCTGCAACAGGCCAGACAGGCACGACCGCTACCCCCTGTGATCCCAGCGAGAAGGGCCGCCAGAGCTGAGCCCACCACGGTGGCCTAGAGAGAGGCCCCTAGACAGCTGGAGTTGCTACTAGTGGAGCCATCTCCGCAACCTCGTGGAGTCCCTCCCCCTCAGGCACAGCCTATGGCTCTGCAGCATCCTCAGAATTGGTAGGCGCCCCTGCAGAATGCACCGCCACCACCCTGGTGGGACAACCAGGGTCCACCTCCTCAACAGGCCCCTCCGGCCCCTCATCAGGGATAGGCCCCAAGGGCTCCTTATCTGGAAAGAAGGAACCAAACTTACTAATTCAGCGAGAATTAGGTCCCCGGTTACTTCCGTAGTGCCCCAGAGCAGGGGATTTTACGCTTGCCTGAGTGCAGAAGGCCGATAGAGGCGAACCTCACCAACCACCCCAACTACTTCCCCTATCATTGGATTCTGGGGAACATGCTCAAGAAGTGATATGTGTTTAAAGAATGGCTCCAGGACCAGGTCGATAACAACATAGTTAGGCTGGGCCTGACCCCGACACAAGTGGCGGGTGTCTTCGGGAGGTCAGATAGCAGTAGCGATGAAGGTGAGTGGCATAAGGTTCCCAGCCGTGGATCCCAAAAGTATGAGGACTGGATGGCTCTTAAAATGGTTTCTCGCGCCAATGGAATCATTTGGGCATGCCTGAATCAACTGAAGCCTTCAGAAGCTGCGAGCACCACCTTTTCACCATTGTCTCAGCTAGCCTCTTCCCAGAAGAGCAAGCATCGACGACGCAAGAAACAGAAACGCGCCCCGCCAGTGCCATCATCATCCCATACTCTAGGAAAATTTATGCCCCCAGAGATGGGGATCCCTCCTAGAATTTTCCCAGTGGTGGATAATTCCTCGAGTGACAGTCAAGGGTACACTTCGGTTAACACCATCGAGTTGGTAAACCCCTATATGACTCCTGACGAGGGGGAACGTCAGGCGAACCTCCCCAATGTCCCCAGCCAATGCCAACGTCAGTGGAGCCGCGACCATATGGGTCATAGAGGTGCATCATTCGACACCTCCATTCAGGATGTGCATGCCACTGAGACCAGACAACAGGCCCAGCGCAGAGCTCAGCACTCATAGCCTCTTCATCTAATGTCGTCAAGTCCGCCTCCACCACCGTTTCTGCTACTGGATCAGGCAGAGCCACTTCGGCCGTACCGTGGCCAGCTTCGCCCTGCTACAGGTTAACCACAGCTGTCCAGACCTCATCCAGAAGCTACTCTTCAGGCTTCGACTAGTGGATAGCGGAATGTGCCCAACACCAGCCAATCATCGGTCCAGCCGACAGGGCCCGCCATGCCTCCAATCACAGAGCGGCCTCCTGTAAGAAGAAGTTCACACCTGGCATGAAAGTATGACGTTCTCAAGCACCTTTCTAGTATCCTAGATAGGCTTTCCATCCTCGAATCCCTCCACCTATCATCAGATATGCGCGAGGCCCTCACTGAGGCTTTAAGGAGTCCCCTCCAGTTTGAGACGGAGGTAGTAGTGGCAGAATCCTTTCTTGATGAAGCAGTTGAGACTTCCGAATTCCAGGATATCATTTCATTCTCTAGAGAGGATGAAGGCTCTCCCATATAGGGGAACATCCACCCGTTGTACATCACCATCCAATTTAATGGCGTGGAGGTCTACCGCTATCTCGTTGACACCGGCTCCAGGATCAACCTTATCCCGACACAGACGCTGCAGAAACTGGGGTTATCCAAGGATGACCTGACACCCTCCGATTTAAGGATCCAGGGGTATGACAGGACAATGAATACCCCAGTCGGAAAGATCCATTTGAATACCCAGTTCAGTGGCCTAGTTTCCAGTACTGAATTTATGGTCGTCTCCTAGGACATCGCGTATAATGCGTTGATGGGAAGACCATGGCTCTATCTGCACGTGGCGGCCCCCTCGTCATAGCACCAATGCCTCAAGTACTCCATTAATGGTCGAGTAGGTGTACTACAAGGTGATTCATATCCTTTCACCTCTTGTGAAGCCCGTTATCTAGATTCTGACTATTATAAGAGCAAGGATAAGCAGATTCTGGAAAGTGAGGTTGAACCCTCCATGGTCACTAGTGACCCCTAGGCAGGTCTAGACGACACCTATGTCTTCCCAATCCATCAATTGGAGGACATGACCCCCTACATGGGGCAATGATTTGTTGTTTCGGGTACAAGAGGAAGGCATATTCCCAAGTCCAAGCGACGGTGGGAAATCACCTCATACTCCTACACAAATCAGGCTCAGGTGATCCCAAAACCTCCTACCACCGTACGGTATTGGGACGTCCACCCCATGGCAACGACAGTACATCATACGTGTCTGTTTCACTGGGCTGTGATTAACCGACTCAATCTGACGTGACACTACTGCTTTGATATCATCAAGAGTGGCCCCCTGGGTTGAAGGCCAGATGGGATTGGATTGACTACCTTCATCGCCATGGTCTCAGCGGCGCGTGAATCTCCTGATGCGCTGTCCACTGCTGTCCAGGCTGGTACCAGCCTCCCGTCAGGTTCCTCCGACCAAGGGTAAGACTCACCCACTGAGAATCCATCCTCCGCAAGCAAAGAAGAGGATTTGGAGGACACTCCCCCCCCCGCCTTTGAAGAAAGGTGTCTCTACCACAGTCGATGAACATGTACAAGTGAACCTTGGTAGCGAGACAGATCCGAGACCCACATTGATCAGTGCCACCATATCCCTTGAGGAGAAGCAGTGGTATGTGGACTTCTTGAAATAGCATTGTGATGTGTTTTCCTAGAGTTATGAAAAGATTCCAGGACTAGATCCTCAGATAGTAGTCCACCGCCTCAGTCTCCCGACAAACCATCGCAGGTTCAAGCAGCCTCCCAGAAAGATGCAACCTTCTCACGATGGCATGGTTGAGGACGAAGTTGACAAGATCATCAGGGCCAACTTCATCAAGGAGGTCCAGTACCCCAAGTGGATAGCCAACATTGTGCCAGTAAGAAAGAAGAAAAGACAGATCAGAGTCTGTATCGACTTCCAAGATCTCAACCGTCACTGCTCAAAGGATGATTTTCCCCTTCTGGTGACCAAATTGTTGATCGATGTTATGGCCGGGTTCCAAGCCCTCTCCTTCATGGATGGTTAATTTGGATATAATCAGATCTAGATGGCCCCCAAGGATGAAGAGTCAACGACTTTCAGGGTGCCCCAAGGTACATATGGTTACCAGGTTATGCCCTACAGTCTGAATAATGAAGGTGCCACCTATCAGCGGGCCATGCATCGCATATTCAAGCCAATTCTTGGGACATTGGTGGTGTGCTATGTGGTTGATCTGGTAGTCAAATCTTTCTAGATCCAGGACCATCTCAAGGACCTTGAGAAAGTGTTTGGATTCCTCCACTCCTGACACTTGAATATGAACCTATTGAAGTGTGCCTTCGAGGTTACTTCTGGGAAGTTTCTTGGATTTGTTTTCAGGTACCGAGGCATCGAGATCAACCTAGAGAAGATCAAGGAAATCAATCAGATGCCTCCCCTGAGCAATATTCGGGAGATTTAAGGTCTCCAAGGCCACTTAGCCTATATACGCTGAATCATTGCGACTCTGGATAGAAAGTGTAATCCCTTTTCTCGGCTCATGAAGAAGGGAACTGCTTATGAGTGGGACAAAGAGTGCCAAACTACCTTTGAGGAAATCAAGAAGTATCTGCTCCAGCCTCTGGTCTTGATGCCACCCGTCTTCGGTAAGCCGCTAATCCTATACGTGACTGCCCTGGACCGATCTCTCGGTGCCCTTCTCACCCAGAAGAACAATGAGGGGACAAAGAATAGTCTCTACCACCTCAGCCGCATGCTTCTAGATACAGAGACTAGATACTCCCCTATCGAGAAGAGCTACCTCACGATCGTATTTGTTGTGCAGAAGTTGCGACATTACCTGCAACACCATGAGGTACAACTGGTCTCCCGGGTAGACCCACTGAAGTACATTCCGAACCGCCCCATGTTGACTGTCCGTATAGCATGGTAGGCGGTAATCCTCCAGCAGTTCGACATCAGGTTCATGTCCCATAAGGCTATCAAGGGGTGGGAATTGATATACTTTCTAGCTGCCCATATAACCTCCGTAGACCAGTCACCGGACTTGGATTTTCCTGATGAGGCAATCCTCTCAGTCGATCATACCGTCCCATGTTAGCAAATGAACTTTGACGGTGCCTACCGAAGCCATACCGGTAAGAGGCTCAATGATCCCAAGCTCAACAGAGTAGGGCTGGGTATCATCTTCATCACCCCGGTGCAAGCCATTTTTCGTACTCATTACTGTTGTTATAAGGCTGCACCAACAATGAGGCAGAGTATCAGGCTCTTATCACTGTCCTCGAGATGGCCCTCGAGATCGATGTACCCCATTTTCATGTGAAAGGGGATTTTGAGCTAGTCATCAAGCAAGTAAACAGTGGATACGTTTTCAGGAAGCCAGAGCTCGTACCATTGCTAGAGCGAACCCTCCATCTAATGGCCCAGTTCCCTTCTCGACCAGAGGTTACCCATTTCCCTCAGTCGCAGAATGGTCGAGCGGACGCTCTGGCCAGCTTAGCTACATCACTTGTAGATCCCGAGCAGGATTACCTGATTATACATGTGGCACACCAGAGAGTCATTGCCCCCGTCACCCCAAAGGATGATGACGACCTGTGGGTAATCCATATTACCACCAGATCCTGCACGTCAGGATTGCTAGGCTTATCAGATCTAGTGGTTGAAGCAACTCCCGACTGGAGATCCCCTTTTGTCAAGTATCTACAAAATGATAATCTCCCTCCAGACCAGGCCGAGCGCAAGCGAATCCAACACCGCGCGCTGTAGTTTACCCTCCAGAGTGGTCCCAGTCTTGAAAAGATTCTCTATAAGCGTAGTTTTGATGGTGTTATCCTCCGTTGTATCCAAGGAATCGAGATTCCATAGGTCATGCAAGAGGTTCATGTCAGTTCCTATGGTGCCCACTAGGCTGGTCCAAAGCTGTCCCATCAGATCCAGATATTGGGGTACTTCTGGCCCTCTATGATCCACAATTGTATCGAGCTTGCCAAGATATTTCATGCATTCCAAGTGCATTATAACTTCCTACATCGGCCGTGAGAACCTCTCCACTCTACCAAGTACTCTTGGCCGTTTGCGGTGTGGGGAATCGATGTCATGGGACCATATCCACCGGCGACAGCTTGCCAATGCAGGTTCATCCTGACCGCCACTGATTTATTTTCTAAGTGGGTAGAGGAAATTCAACTTAAGGAGTTCAAGGCCCGTTCCATCATTGACTTCGTGAGATCCAACATCATCCACCAGTTTGGAGTCCCTCACGCCGTCCTCACCAATAATGGAACCAACTTCTGAGCAGCCGAGCTGAAGAAGTTGTACGCTAAGTACAATATCCATTCGAACCATACCTCCCACTACCACATGCAGGAAAATTGATAGATCGATGCATTCAACAAAACCCTCTCTAACATTCTATATAAAATGGTTGGTCAGAACAAGAAGAGTTGACCGGATAAGATCCCCAATGCTCTCTGGGCCTATCAGACGATGACTCTTAATTCCACCCAGGTGACCCCGTATTCCCTAGTGTATGGAGCTGAGGCCGTCCTGCCCATCGAGATCCAGATGCCTTCGTTACGCACCGCGATCTATGACCAGCAGGTTCCAGATAGAGTGGCCAAAATCTGTCTAGCTGAATTGGAAGCGCTTGACAAGAATAGGCTCCGTGCCCTGGACAATCTGGGAAGGTATCAAAATAAGATGGCTAGAGCCTTCAATAATAAGGTTCACCTTCGCTCTTTTCTGCAAGGTGACCTGGTATTGTCCCTCCGAGTGCCAATGATCCCTGTTAGGAAACCACCCAAGTTGGAGCCCAAATGGGAAAGACCTTACATAGTCCACAGGGTTTACCCCAATGGAGCATACTCCCTGGTAACCATGGATGGTGAGCTTATAACTCCTCCCACTAATGCTAAGTTCCTCATGTGATACTTTTCTTGAGCATGATGGTCCTGCACGACCTTAAAATGGATGGTCCCGCATGACCCTAAACTGTATGATAGTCCCGCATGACCCTAAACTGCATGATGGTCCCGCATGACCCTAAACTGCATGATGGACCTACATGTCCTTAAACTATCTAGTCCCGCATGACTTTAAACTGCGCATCATCCAACATGACATTAAACTGCATTTCTAGAACTATGTATGGCTTGATTCCCATTCTTATGGGATACGTAGGAACGCTCAGACACTTTTTCTTGAGCCCAGCCTGAACTCTTCTCTTTGACTATCCCCCCTGGGTATAGATTTCTCGAAGTATCCTCACATGATATGGTGTAGGCTTCCTTAGCCCCACTCATAAAAGGATTATAATGTCGCATCACGTGGTCACTCCTGTTATTCTATCCTCCCATGTTTTCACCGCATGACGTTAAACTACATTGCCTTCAAGAACTACATATGGATTGATTCTCATCCTTATGGGATACATAGGAACACCTGGACATTTCGTCTGTTGGCCCAGCCCTAACGCCAGAATCTCCCCCCTGGGGTCAAGACGTATGGTAGGGGTGCAAACTTTTTCCATAATTCACATTGAGCTAACCTTGACCCGACCGCACGTCCCGCTCCATGGAGACGTTCTCCTCTTTGAGATATGGGTATAACTATGCTTCACCCACTCCTTAACTGGGATTCCATCACCTTCCCCGTCCGGAAGGGCCCCTGAATGGTATGGATGCTAGGCCTAAGGGTTCTCTCTTACCACTTCGGGCCAACGCCCTCGAGGATGTCGAGTAACAAGACGATACAAGTCCCATGTTTCGAATATGGTCAACAGTTGATTATCATTTGTTGCTCCTGAATGGTCACTATAGGGACACTGTGTTTCGAATATGGTCAAAAACCATCCTGGATCATTAGGTCCACCCCAAGAGGTCCCAAACGTCAAGAGTAGTGGTTCATTCTACCCCGTTGTATATCCAAGCGACGAACTCCCTTTGGGCGATGCCAACTATTAGGCCCCTTGGCCTTTTTGGGCCCCTGGCCCAAGTTGTCTCTTATGAGATTATGCGGTGTGGTACGAGATTATGTCCTCATTCACATCAGGTTTCTCACCATGCCGTACACATCCCCGGGTGAGACCTTACCCTCTCCTTGTCCTCACTACAAGATGTTAAACTACAAGTTGGTCAGGCCTTCCTGACCGAGGCCCAGCCTCAGGCCCCTTGGACTTTTCAGGCCCCCGACCCAGGTTCTCCCTTATGGGAATGTACGGTGTGGTACATGATTATGTCCTAATTCACATCGGGTCACTCTCCATGTTGTACAACCCCCCTGTTTGAGTATCTTACCCCCGAGGTATCTTAAAGAACTACGTGTAGCTTGATTCCCATTCTTATGGGATACATAGGACCACCCAAGCATCTCGTCTTCGGGTCTAGCCTCGTCTCCTGGAAATCTCCATCTCACCTTGGCCCCTTTGCCTACCCTTCCCTGAGGAGGGGAGTGTATGGTGTGGAATGGGATTATGTCCTCGTTCACGTCAGACGTGTAACAACCACACCATGTGCCTCTCCCTCTTTAACACATTTGTCGCCCCTTTTCGGTGGTTCATCAATGTGCCTAAGGGTACTCTGGTTTAGTACCTGGAATGTCAGACTCTACTCAGACATTTTTCCACCCACTTTTCAGGCTTTATGTTCCCCTTCATTAGGGTTTACATCACCTCTCATACCCAAAGGGACCCCCCGAGTGGCATGGATTCTAGGCTTAAGGGTTCTCCTACCACTTAGGGCCAATTCCCCCAAAGGTTTCGGACAACAAGCTGATACAAATCCCGCATTATGAATATGGTCAGTGGTCGATGCTCATTTTTTGTCCCACTTTAAGCTAACGTGATATGGATACTGTGTTTCGAACATGGTCAATAGTTATCCTCCATTTCCATGCCAACCTCATTAAGGCCGAAATGTCAGTTACATGATTCACATCCTTCTCCACCTTCTCATGTCCAAGTAGAACTTCGAAACTCTTGGTACTCTTCCTTAGTGTGTATTCGCATGTTAGGAGGACCAAAGCCATGATAGGGGCATCATTCGGGGCTCCGCACCAATTTCCCTTTGGTGGGAATCCCAAGTATTGCAAAAGACATCTACCTCCCTTGTTTCCCACACCGAGTTTAACTCACGTGGGCTTAGGGATCGGGTTGAGGTCTGCATTTACTTGGAGGGTTTTTCACCCCACCCATGGTCTGAGCTCTAAGACCATAAACTAAGATCTCACCTAGAACTACGTATGGCTTGATTCCCATTCTTATGGGATACGTAGGACCACCCGGATGTCTCGTTTTCGGGTCCATCTCATTTGGGAGCTAGTTTCTCATCCCCCCTTTTCCCTCTTACCTCTATGTAGGCCCCTTGGCCTGAGGTTCCCCTCTCTAGATTGTATAAGGTGTGATGCAGGACCATGTCCCCATTCACGTCGAGGATGTTTTATTGCGCCGTACACATTCCCCACCTAGCATCGTCTCTGCTACGTATGCGCTGCATGACGATAAAATGCATGCTTGGTCCCATCACATGACCCTAAACTGTGATATTATCTTCCTGGCCGCATGAAGAAAAACCAAACTGCATTGTGATGACCTCATCATAGAGGAAATCATGTTGGGTATCGGTCTTTTACCATACCATTTTTCAACGCCTGTATATGGATTGATTCTTATGGTGACGCCAGGCCCTGCTACCCTAGGCCGATCTCTTCACAAAAAAACCCCACTCACCTTAAAGGACAAACAAGCTTTATCAAATACCACTTCTCTTGTCTCGAGGGCCATGCCCACACACACCTTTTTCCTGGAACTTTTACCTCACCGTGGCCCCCTCAAGAACTATGTGCAGCTTGATCCCCATCCTCATGGGGTACGTAGAAACGCCTGTGCACTTTGACTCAGGCCCAACTTGACTCTTGTCTTTGGTCCCTCTACCTAAAACCTCTCCGAGGAACACGCGGTGGTCGGAACCCCTGGTTCCCATTCACGTTGGGTACTTGTAGTTACCCCACCACGTGCCATCCCATGTTTCCTACAATCTATGGTCCAAGTCCTACGACCCTAAACTAAGATCTCCCTATGGGAAGGGACTCAAATCCCTCTATCTAATACGTCTCGTTGTTGTATTTAGATGCATTTGACAAAGAGCCCGAAATGTGGAATTTTCATGGGGACATTCCCCTCGTTCCATGTACAAGCTTCATGAGCTCGCTATTTGGATCCTCATCCTCTTCCACATCCAAAGGGACCCCCTAATGGCCTGGTCCCATACCGCATCGGCTCACCTACCGTCCTGGGACAACGCCCCTAAGGATATTGGATTACATTTGCGACAGGTCCTGTGTTTTGAACATGGTCAATGGTCAACCCTCATTTTTTTATCCCCATTTCAGGCTAACGTGATGTGTATGCTGCATTTCCGCCACGGTCAACGGTTTTCCTCCATCGTCACGCCACCATCATTTTGGTCTAGATTTCTAGCGTCATTATTCACACATTTCCACTTCCTCATGTTCAAGTGGAATTCCAACATACTCAGCTTTATCTCTTCGTGCATCTAGGTGCGCTACGTAGACGGTTTAACATCATTGGGCGAACATTCACTGAGCGTCCCTTACCCCTAACATGCCCCTTCCTGTGTCGGGAAAGTCCCACCACTACTTCTTGTTTCCCAGATCGAGCACGACTCACGTGGGCTTAGTAGTTTTGGTAGGATGTGCACCAGCATAGCTAGGATTCTCATCATCCCACATGACATTAAACTGTGCTTCTAGAACTACATATGGCTTGATTCCCATCCATATGGGATACGTAGAGACACCCTAATATTTTTCCTAGGGTTCAGCCCTAGGAATCATAAGGTCATGTTCCTCCCCATTTCCGGCCTCTTGGCCTAACTCCTCGTGGGGAACCATGTAACTTCAATTTTTCCCCGAACAAGTTCGGGATGCACCATGATGGAATTAGGAAGTGACAGCCCCCACGCTAGAGAGGACCTTTCTGAAAGAAGGAATGATCCATGATCAAACCGATGCGTCCATCCAGTGTGCTTCCGCCACGGTGGTGTAATTTCAAGAGTGTTGGATTTTGTTCGAACAAACCCTCAATCCACATTCCATGCTTTGCGTGCCCCTTATTTGGACCCTCATCCTCTTTCATGTCTGGAGGAACCTCCTAATAGTATGGATGCTCAGCCTATGGCCCACCTACTGTCCTGGGCCAACATTCCGGAAGACTAACAGATGGAATTTATGACAGGTCCCCTGTTTCGAACATGGTCAATTGTCGAACCTCATTTGCTATCCCCACTCTAGGATAATACAATAAGAATACTGTGTTTCAAATGCGGTCAATAATTATTCTTTATTATCACGCCACCCCCACAATGTTCTGAATCCTGGGTATCGTGATTCACACTTCCTATTCCCATCTGTTCAGATCGATTTCAGTGCCCCTGGATTTACAACATTCATGCACAAGAGCACGCTCAGAAAATGGTAATTTAGCTGTTATGAGAGATTCATTCTCCAGCCAGGTCTCTCCCATTTCCTCTCAGAAATCCGAACGGTTTGTTCAAACCCCAAATTCCCGAAGCTTGGATTTCACTCCTATGTTTGGATGAGGTGATAAGGTGGTCACCCCTTGTTTCTCACATCGGACCAGACCCACGTGAGGTTAGGAAAGGATCATTGGACGCTCCATGAACATTGCAAGAATGCAATAAAACAATGAAAACAATAGAAATCGTGCATGCTATGTCATTCAATCAATCAAAGAATGAAAGTACATTTAAAGGGTTTGTAATCATTACAGTACCCAGGGATCGACTCCCCCCATGGATGAATTTACCTCATCGAAGGAACGTTGCAGCTCCGCCACCCTTTGGATGGTGGCATCTAAGAGATGCTGCCGCCTATTCACCTCTTGCTCCTCCTCGGTGGCGAGAGGGCACAATTCGTTGGCCGCAATCTGAGCCCGCTCCACGTTGGCCCAAACGGAAATCATCTTCCCAGAAGCTCGCCTCAGGCCCTCTTCGGCTTCAGCTAGCTGGGCCTTCAATCGTGATATTAGCTCAAATTGCGCATTTAGGGAGGTCAAGTGTTTGTCCGCCTGATTTTGAAGCTGCTAGACCTCATCTTTAGCCTTTTGGAGCCTCTTGATGTTTATTGCCTTCCTCCGCTGCCAGCCC
Source organism: Viscum album (assembly GCA_963277665.1). NCBI lineage: Eukaryota > Viridiplantae > Streptophyta > Magnoliopsida > Santalales > Viscaceae > Viscum > Viscum album. Next base: position 970,574,334 of record OY728159.1, on the reverse strand, counting down.
ATGCCAAGGCCACAGTCATACTCACGAATCTTTTCATCCATAAGATCTCGGATGAACATGTGAGGACCTCGGGCGTCTACTCCCACAACACACAGTTCGCGCAGTTGGGAGCAAAGTATATCCATATCATCCAACCATAGTGCTTGGGGGGTGTCGTTGATGAAGCATGCAATCAGCTTCCATGATCGGCGATGGACTATTTTGCTATCCTTCTCGTTAGAGGTCGTCTCATCCCAGTCAGCATGATTGGCAGGCTCATATACAGGGAATGCCCCCAGGAACTCCTCGTCCAGGTCCACATCTGGCATTCGATTAGGCATGGAAGGGCCTAAATCGTTTGGTTGATCCTCATCATCAGATCCCACCTCGATAATCTCACGCGTGGTCCCACTGGTGTCCCCACTAGCGATCAGGAGTGTTGCAGTTCGGTCAGGCCGGATGTACACCTCCACGACCATTGGCTTGCCCCGAGGAAAGGCACTTCCAGAATCCCCGACCAACTTCACCACAGTAGACCGGGCCAATTGAAGGAATGTACACACCAAAAAGGGGAATGTGAATGTCAGTTAACGTGGTCAGGGGATGGTAGTTGTGAATTCGGTGGAGGAGACTTACAGAGGTCTAATCCCTAGTCTCACTCTTGGGATGATGTCGTCAGAACCCCGAGACGCGGCCCCCCATATATAGTTGGCAGGTTTGAAGATTCCGGGAGAGCCGCCTCGACTATCCCAACACCACCAGACACAGAAGTTGATGCAGCCACGGGAATGGATCTTGAAGGTCTCGTGTCGGCATCCGTTGAGGGGCGAGAACAAGGTATATGCACAAGGTCCTCCTACGCAGTACAAACGCTGATAAGGAATCTAGAGTAACCTAAGGGTAGACTCCGAAGAAGGAACTTGGGATTTTAACTTGAGGGCCTCCTTGAAATCTTCAAGATCCGAGGAGTGGTCACCGAATTCACCCTCCTCCAGCGGACTTTCTCTACCAGCCTCGTCTCCCCAGGAGGACTCGTCTGATTCATCCGGAAGGGGGAAGCGCTCCCTCAGATCAGTGGCTGATAGATGCAGAGGGACCATGCAATCCAATAACACCCTGGCTCGGTCTGTCATTAGGGGTAGGGCGCCCCAGGAGTGGATAAAGTCTTCCATATCGGCTATCTATTGCTCTGCCTCTGCTTGGGATACTGCAAAACCATATCTAATAGGGCCAATTCCTAGAAAGTCCATCCCAATGTGGTTAAGGTGCTGCCATAACTTGGATGGGCTGAGGAATTTCCAGCTGACTTCCCAAATATCCCAGGCCTCCGGGAAGACAACATTCTCCGGCATGTCAATGTGGCGTAGTTATTTCCCTAGGGCCTGAGTGGAAATCATGTGGAATCCCCTCGGTGGCCACCCCTTTGGATGAATCTGTTCTCTTGAGACCACCGGCTTTGCTGCTACTTCCGGATCCGCTGCTGCTGCTCCCTCCTCAACGGGTGCGGGCATCGCCGCTACAACAACCTCGCCACTATAGGATTACCTTTTCGCCTTCCGACCTCGGCCCTATGGTCGGGGAAGCTCACCATCACTGACCAGGATGGTTGGCCACTTCAGCATCTCCCTTGGATAGGCCGCCTCCCATCTATAGGCGTATTCTTTTATCAGCCGAAGGATAGAGGTCAGCAGAGGCAATACATTCCGAATCTTCCAGTCTTCCCGTGTGAACATGAGCCACATTTACCTCATCACACATGGGTGATCCTTATAGTGTACACCCAGGTAAACCTGCGGGGTCAGACGCTACAGGAACCAGAATTTCCTGGCAAACCGGTGTGGGGTGTATGGCTCGCAGAGACGCTTGCAGTCCACCCTGGCCGCCAAGACCCCGCCTCGAAAGGCCAGAAGGTAGGCTCGGTGCTCTTCTGTTCCCAAACCATCATTTGTTAAGGCCACCATTGGTAGCGAGAACAGATGTAAATTGAATTCCTCCACCCTCCACACTCGGTTTAGAACTGATGGTGCAGTCATCTTGGTCAGAAAGCTCCCCGCGACATTAAAGATTAAGGGACAGAAGTTCAACCCTGGAGGTGAGATGGGGTTCAGATACTCATAAATCCCCCTGATGTGCACCGCCATCCACTCGTACATGAGGTGGAACGACCTGCATACCCTCTATGGCCTCTTCCCCTCGCTGATGTGCCACAACATTTTGTACAACTTGGCGAGCATCGAGATCCCCAGGTTAACCCACCCTCCTGTTGCCAAAGTGGATGCCATGACGAAAGTAATTGGCTACACTCCCATGTTTGTATCCCTCACTGGAAGGATCCAACCATAGATGAGAGCTGCGATGAATGCCGCCAGACTGACTATTGGCCATTGTTCAGTGATGACACTGAACCCCCAGGTCTTCCATTGGCTATTCTCTAACATCCGCTAGTATGATTTTTCCTTACTTCGGGCACCCTTTGGGAAAGTTCAAGGCCTCACTGGGAACTACCTGTTTTCTGGGAAGTTCAAAAACTTCTTGAACCAGTGCTTGAAGTGGACATCCCTCACGACCTCCTTGTCCTCCCTGGGCATGAGCTCTATCAGTTCCATCACCAGACGCAGCATCTGCTCCAGATCCTCCCACGCACCCATAGCCAGGAGGAATTCTTCGTACATTGCCCCCAGTATCGGGACCCCTGAGATCTGATGCACGTCCCATAGGCTGATGCCGACCTCCCCATGATGCAAGTGGAAGGTATTGGTCCCCGGTGACCAACATCTCAATAGCTCCAACAGAAAATGCTTCGGCTGGTAGATATGGAACTAGGAAGCCCAAGCTGCCTCATAGAGCCCCACTCTTCTCAGCTCCACTTCAAACTCCTCGCACGAAGCGCCTACCCAGTAGGCCCAAGCCCAATCTTCGGTGAAGTTTCCGCACTGGCGCAGGTCCCATTCCTCGGACCACCCTTTCTTTGGGTTCCCCAGCGCTACCTTGAGGATGGTTGATACAAGGGAGGGGACGTTTCTAGATGCAATTCCCTCCTGTCGACATTTTTAGGTGATTTTATAGGCATTCGGTGATGACAGGCGTGAAATCCTCCCGGGCATGACCATCGGGTGCCCTGAACCATCAATGATGACACAACATGCTCCAGAACCAGTAAGCTGGATCACCTCTACCTGCTTCAGGGATGAAGACGTCATCCCTCATCCCGAATCTATACAAGGGTAACCTCCTACACAGTGGGTAGTTCTTCTGGATCTCTGATAGTAGCTCCACCAAAGAAATATGGTCTGAGTGGCTCCGGACTAGCTCACCTAGCCCCAGACTGTTTGCCATTTCGTCCCTCCGGGTTACATTTGCAAGGACCCCCTGGGAAACTTCTTGATGGGCCATTTGTTCTGTAGTTGTGATGTTTCTTTGGCTGGTTCATGAAGATCGGTCGCAAAGCGCGTTCGTGAAGACTGTTCGCGGGGTTGCTGCCTTGGCATTCAGAGCTGGATTACGGAGCGCAAACATGGAGTCGAGGACTTGCTATACGCTGTGAAGACCCGATTCACAGAGATCACTCGTGAAGTACACAGAGCTTTGAGAATCAAGAGTGCAAGAAGACAATATCACGAAGAAAGTAAAAGACAAAAGAGATAGCAAACCCCCTATTTATAAGCGACGACTGTCAGAGCTTCGCGGTGTGTCCAGTCCGTGTGGAGCTTTGCGGCGTGCCCAGCCTACACATCCCATGTCTGCCTCGTGATCCCTCTTCGCGAGTCCGCACCGCGAATGACCGAGGATTTTGGAAATTTACCTCAGAGTTCGACCCTTGATCTCTTAGCTAATCCAAGTATGACGGGGGGAATTTGTTGGTGCCAAAATTCAGAACAAAGATAAGGCCCCAAGACAACCCCACAGGCGGCTTCGTGAAGCCACTTCGTGGAATCCCCCCAGCACCGCGACCACTGCGAAGCAACGAAAGGCGGGAGCCTCCGTGAAGGCATTTGACATTCACGAGCCTACCACGAAGCAACAGAGGCGGGATGCTCCGCGAACGCATTTGACGTTCGCGAGCTTGTCGTGAAGTAACAGAGGCGGGATGCTTGACGAATGCATTTGATGTTCGAGAGCCCGCCACGAAGCAACAGAGGCGGGAAGCTCTGCGAACGCATTTGATGTTCGTGAGCCCGCTGAAAATCAATAGAGGCAGGACGCCCTGCGAATGAATTTGACATTCACGAGCCCACCGCGAAGCCCCTGATCCCCTCTTCACACCGCGTGAGCTCTGCTCTGCGGTGCCTCTTTCCTATAAATACCGGGCTCCCCTGAGATCTAGAGAGGGACAATCCGACCTTTCCACTTCCGGATCCTGAATCACGAAGCAATCTTCTGCTCGGTGAACCATGAGCTGTATGAGGTACTTCCGCTTCGAAAAGTGCCTCCCGTTTATCTCATCTTGATCCCCTATTTTAGGAGGGATTCCTTTCACAAAGCTTAAGGGATTTTGCGAAGGAAGGGGATCCTCAAGGGGACCCGGGGTATCGCGGAGCGTTTATGCTTTGTGAAGCAACCTTCATGTACACATAATCCACATGCTAAGGCAGGATCACTGTACCTCGCGAATCACATTAGTTCTCGACACCTTGCTTCGTGGGGAACCTTTGCTCCATGAGGCTGTGCTCTAAGAATGCCCTTCCACTTCGCAAAGAACCTCCCATTTGCACCTTCGCCCCATGCTAAGGCTAAGGCACCCCACTTCGCGAAGCACACTCCTTCACAAGTGCCCTCTACCATGCGAAGTGATAGAGTTCCACAAGGCCCCTGCCTATGGATCCCTCTGCTTGGCAAATCATTTTCCCGTGTGACCCTCTAGGTTTGCACGATGTGACTTCAAGGTCCCCTGGATGATACCGTCCATTGCGTTGCTTCACCTAATGCTTCTTCGCATAGGCACGCTAACGGCTATTGCTTCTTCGCATAGCCATGCTAACGTGGACCCCTCAGTGGTTCGCTCCGCGACACCCCCTCAATACGGCATTTCCGGTGCCTTCCCTACCAAAAGGAGTAGAGGGTACTAGTTATGTAAGTCCTAGGGGTGCGGAGCAAACCCACCTCATCCGAGCTGTAGGATGTTAAACTGCCAAGCACCTTCATCCTTAACACATGATGTTAAACTCTGACCTGACCCCATGCCTCACACACAGGGTCCCCCCCACCTTGGGAATTCTCCACACCCCCTAGTCTCTATAGGGGATGATATCCTCCTTCTTGGAGTGGAGTTTGTCTGCAGGGAAGGGAATCCATCTTGTTGTAACCCCCTAATTTCTCTTGGAGGAGGCAGCACCCCTACTACTCCTCACTTCCTCTATGCCAAGGCCAGTGGAGGGCGTGATAGGGAATGGGACTCCTCCTTTCTTAGGTCCCAAACCCATCTACTACTGTGGTTTGTCACCATTGGGCCTCCATTTTGGAGTAAGTCATAATCTTTCTCTCCCTGGGCCGCTCCACGTGTAAGCCCCACTCCACATCCCACGGATGCACCTTTCGCGACATGATCATCAGGTCTCTGCCACCTCTTGTTTCTCACACCGAGCACGACTCACGTGGGCTTAGAGTAAGCATTGACCATGACAACACCCCCATCCTGCATGACGTTAAACTGTATCTCAACCCCATCCCGCATGAAGTTAAACTGTACACCCGAACTACGAGGACTTTGATCCATGTCAAGTCATGGTACGTAGGAAGCCTCCACGAGGTTCAAGACACACAAACATTGGACCTGACTGTTTCCATGTCGGTGCGCCAAGCCCTATAAACACCTTGGGAATCCTAGAGTGTAAGCCCCCACACCATCTGAACTACATGTTCTTTGATCCATGTCAAGGCATGGTACGTAGGAATCCTCATGTGGTTCAAGCCCACCACCCACTGGTCGTTCCGAACCCCTTCATGTCGGTTCACTGACACCCCTTCTCGAACTATGTAGTCTTTAATCCATGTCAAGGCATGGTACGTAGGAAGCCTCCCTAAGGTTCAAGCCTGCCATCCACCTGGACCAAGGTCCTTATTAATGTCGGTTCTCCGATACACCATTCTAAACTACGTGGTCTTTGATCCATGTCAAGGCATGGTACGTAGGAAGCCTCACAAGGTTTAATCCCACCACCCGGTTGTTCTGACCCCCTTCACGTCAGTTCACCGACACCCCTTCCTGTACTATGTGGACTTTGATCCATGTCAAGGCATGGTACGTAGGAAACCTCATGAGGTTCAAGCCCACCACCCATTGGACCCCCGATCCATCTTCATGTAGGTTCACCGACACACCCCATCCTGAACTACGTGGACTTTGATCCATGCAAGTCATGGTACATAGGAATCCTCACGAGGTTCAAGCCCACTACCAGTGGATCCCCGGGTCCAAATTCACGTCGGTTCGCTGACGACTCACCACCTAAACTACATGAACTTTGATTCCCCACCATGGGGATACATAGGAAGTATCTTCGAGGCCCAAGCCCAAAACCATCGTCCATCCTGATTCTTACCCAGGCCGCCACATCCTGATGAGATCATGCCACCTCATTCCCCTCCACAACATTCGGGGAGTCGCCCACGTGTTGGCCCCAATATTGGTGTTCCCTCTAGGGGGTTCCTCAATCTGATCCACTCTAATAAGTGTTCTGATCAGTCCGATCTGTCCCTGCTGGACGTTAAACTCACGACATACCCTGTGTTAAACATGGGAAGCTAAGGAAAACCTCAGATACATGCCTATGGCATATGATTCCCTGCATTCGATGTGGGATGCATCGGGCTTCCGCGCCCTCGAGAAGCCCTATAATAAGGGACATAAAAGAGACACACTAATCCCCAGCGTCCAGACACGCCAGTGATACCCAGTGTGACTACTCCCCTAACTGAAGGTTGATTCCCTAACCGGACCCCTTGGAATGTCCTGACAGAAGCAGCGTAATTAACTGGTGTCCATGAAAATATGGCACTGGGAAGAGTTTCACAAACAACATATTAAATCTATAAGGGAGACCCGAACTAGGTGATGGGTTCTGAGGAGGAATCCACAGAAGGAAGAACTGACATCCCATCATCCCATTTCGATCAAGGAGCAAACGTCCCAGAACAAGGAGCGAATGCCGCCTGCCTTTGGAAAGCGGGAATGCGGGGCATCAAAAGTTGCGCCTATCACACTCAAGAAGACGGACATGTGCGCCCCGATGAAAACGTCAGAAACAATTATTTAGACTTCAAAACCTCTTGAAAACACTTCATTAGAATATTCAAAACATTTCACCTTTTCATTCATGTGCTCACATTTGATCAGCAACAACTCAGACTGATGAACTGCATCCAATGACATCCAACATCTAATAACTTAATTGTGTCAGCATGATTCTAATGGATCGACCTCTGTTTCCCATCTAATATATCTATGTTAACGCTTTTCCATTTAGTCTTGACCCAAAGGAAATATATCATAAGTTTTTCTCTATAAAAATGGTTGACTATTTTTTTTCTATCCTGATTGACCAGTATTTGATTTCATCCGATGGAGCGCTCTATGATAATCACCTCATTCATGAGTCTCAACAAATCCAAATTATTGATCGACACCATAAATTTTTTCCCTTATTCTCCCAAAATAATTATGGTTTACCTATGATGAAAATTTTCATCTTATACCAAATTGATACCAATAATTTTTCTGATAGATCAGTGTCAGAAACTCATCCAATGGTTCAATGTCTTAACCTATATGATGGGTCAGTGGAATGATGAGTTAGATGGAATAATATCAATAAAAAATTATTTCTTATCCTCAGTAACTGATGGTTCATTTAAAGAATTAGTCTGTATGATAGTTCAGACCATCTGATGGATCGGTTGATCAACAATTTAGAAAAAACTATGACTTCAACTCATTCAAACTTCTCAGTCACCAAACTACTTCATGATTTGGTGCAACTCACATCGATAGAAAGTGACCATAAATCTTCAACTTCTTATTATCCTTTCTTATAAAAACTCTTGCTTATATCATGAGTTATTTATGATATGGGGAACATTAAGATCGTTATAGTATCATATGAGTTAAAACATCAAAACACATTTTCTTCCACCTTTATTTCACAATACTTGGATCACAATTTTCTACACAACTTATTATATTTAATAAAAAATAGGAAAAAAATCATCATCATAATTAGTTTTGAAAATCTCAAAATACATTCATACTCCTATATAACTTCTCACTTTGATCAAAAACATCATTTAGGACACAATATGAGTTTGAAGAAAATTTCACCCAAAAAATATTTCCAAAAACGAAAATGGAGAATGATGGAATTTCTTAATAACTTTACATATGATCATCTGAGTCTGGTACTCTTTCAACTGATCACCAATCCTAAAGTAAATTTATTTCTCATAATGACAAAAAAATAAAAAAATAGCAGTAACTTATTTCAACATAAAAAACACCATCCATAAAACTTATTCCCAATAAAAAATTCTATCATGGTTTTCTCTAGCTCATGTCACCTTTAATAAATTTATTCATAGATTCCCCATATTTATCATCTTAGAAATTCTTAAAGTGATTGGTTGTAAGATTTCATACTTTACTATATTGAAAACAAGAAAGTGTAAGCTTGATTTTGAATTTTCCTTTCCCCTTTTAAGGTTAAAGGAGAGAAAATAAATCACTTACTCAACTTCATCTTCATCTATATCAACTTTAACATAAAGTTTATTCTTTAGTTTGAAAGTGATTTCCAATAATTTATCCTTTGACCTGGTTTCTTTTTTGTTTATCATTTATTTAACAACTAGAGTACTATTCATGTTTTATAGAGAAACATTATTCAGATCTTTTTATTCAAGAATTGATAACTTTTTATTGAAATTGAAATTAGTCTTTTCAATATTATTTTCACAATTTTTACATCTTAAATATTTTCACCATGACCTCACATATCTTCCATAAGAGCATTAGATAATAAAAAAAAATCATCAACTGTTTCGGTTGGGTTCATCATCAAATCTTCTTTCTTATTCCACAATACTTGAACCTTTTCATCTTTAACTTTGGAATTACATTCATATATATTAAAAAGTTTTTCCCACATAGAATCAGTGGTTTTTCGAGACATTACATTTTTATAAATAGGGTTGTATAGAGCTCCCCTAGAGCATTGATTTCCTTCAAATCCACATCTAATTCCTTATGGTCTCATTATCATAAGGACCCACTTTCCATGTTAGTTGAAATACATGAATGAATGATATGTAAACTTCTATACCCAAAGAATCAAAGTAGTGATGCATCATATTCTTCCATAATTGGAAATTATTCCCTTCAAAATTAAGCATGTATTTATGATTAACAACTAATACTACTATCATTCTTAGAAAGAGAGAGTACATAACTCTAAAACTGTGATTTGATACCAATTATTTCTCCCTTATCAAGGATAATACACTAAGGGGGGAGGGGAGGTGAATCAGGGTAATATATATTTAAAACTTTATCCTTTTAATTCAACATTTTTTTCTCAAGGAACGTCTATTTCTCTCCCTTACTTTCTCTCTACAAGTGATGAAAAAAATGAAGCACAAAAGAGATTTTACTTGGTTCACCTTAACTAGGATAGTCTAAATATCATGAAAAAATGATGTCCCTATAAACCTAAAACTATAGATAAAAAAACTTCTATTAGTTTTACATAATAGAGAATTCACTTTTAACCTCCAAATAACTATCCACACAAGATAAGAAAAGCTCACTTCCTCTCTTTAAAAAATAAACTCACTGCTCTTTACAAGAAAACCTTCTTAATCATTAGATAATTATATGAAAATAAACCTAAAATGGAGTGTCTCTTATTCACAACCTGATGGTGTTCCATTGATATGATGATCATGTAATGTCCTTTTCACTTTTAGTTTTTATCAATCATAGAAATATCAGGTTCATTCTATAACACCCCAGGTAAATAAAGAATATGGAATTTTCACATTTATCCATATTTGTGAATAAAATATTAATATTACTTTAAAGGGGATGCTATGCTCGATGGCGTACCCAATACGCAACAACGAGTTTTTTGGGAATCTTACGTTGCACTCGAATAACAAAATAATATTATTTAAAATGGTAGTTAACGCCTAGCCGTTGTAATGGCGAGAATGAACATAACTAACTACAAAATTATTATATATGTTTTTCAAATACTTTTACTTTTTACAATAAATGTTAGAGGATTAAAAATGCAAATGAATCCAATTTTAAGCGTAAACATTCTAATATTCTTTAAAAGGTCGATTAACCGCCTTTTGATGGCGAACCTCTTTTAAATCCACTTTTTGAAAATTTTATGTGTTATATTTGACAAAATAAAATTCTTCTTTAGAATCAGTACCTCAAAATTTACTTTGTGTAAATTTTTGGTATTTTTCTGATAAAGTTCATTTTTTAATGAATAGTGAAAAATGTTGTATTTTAATTCAAAACCTCTTTTTAATATAATTTATTTATATGATTAGATTATCTTTTGAATTGTTTTTAAAGTGAAATTAGAATATATTTTTACCATTTAATCCAATAGTGGTCATTGGAATTAATTTCACTTTGAAATTGGACTTAAACTAGTGTCAATCTTTTAATAGATATTGTTTCTTAAAAACACACTATTTGTTTTGACAGTAGGAATTAATTATTAAATTAATTAATTCAACTTATATGTTTTTAATTTTGTAAAATAGACATCATTTTTGAATTCGGAATATCAAATATAGCTTAGGGTGAATTTTTCTGAAAAACTTCAATTTTTGATGAATAGTGAAACCACTAAGTGGTAGTTTAAAAACTGATTTTTTCGTTTAAATGAAACTTCACCACTTTTGTGATTTGAATTTCAAAAATCTGACATACATGGTTTTCATTAGGATGTAAAATATGGTTCAATGGGATTAAAATAATTTTTTGGTGAATAGTAACTTTTAAGTTTTTAATCGCGATTAGAGGTAATTAGAGTAATTTAAAGTAGAAATAATTTTTTAATAATATGAAATGACCTAGAAACATGTCCTACCCTCATTGGATATGTCATGGCCGACCAAGAAAATCCATGGGTCAACTTGGGGACCCCATGGAGCCACTTTGGTTGGAAAATGACATAAATAACTTTTTATTTAAAGTTAAAATAAAAATGTCATAAGCATGAGTTATTTTACTAAAAAAAATTTTAAATGGGGTTATAAAAGTCATAATTTTGACTATAAATATTAATTAGAAATCTAAAAATATTTCTACATCATTATATTTTTTTTATAATTTTTAGACATTAAATAAATTAAATTATTTATGACATCATGATGATGCAGCGATTACCTCATTAATAAAGGATTTAAATAAAATGAAAAAATAATGTTAAAACTATAACATACACTTGTAAAAAACCTATCGGATGAGAATATTTCTAACCCTTACCACCTTAACCTCAAAATACATCAATGTGGGACCTTTAAAATCCGAAAATCATTTGAAAATAAAGTAACATTTTGTAACTTTCCAAGAGTGCCCCTCCTCTCCTCTTATAAAAGGCCCCCACCTCTACCACCTTACCCACACCTCTCAAGCCTTTGGATTAGAAAAAACCTGCTCATTTTGTCTCTCCACATCCCTATCTTACTCCTAGAAGCCTCACTTTGGGCAGAAGTCTTCCCAAGGAAGCCTTTGAGCTCAAATCAAAGAGGGATACCCGATTTTAAGGTAATGTCTTCACTTGTGTTCTTTTGTTTTATTTTGCTTCTCCAACCCCCTAAAATCTTTTTATTAATTTCTTTTGTAACAACTACAGTATCTTAAATATACTAGGATCTTTTTATAAGAAGGATTCGATCTACACTTACACACACCTACATTTAATGGTTAAAGAACATACTATTTTTGTGGATGGTGAATTTCTGCCTCACGAAACAATGATTGTTCAATATTCTTTTAACACCCTAAAAGGTGGACATTAAGATGTCACTATATTTATATATGATATATAATATTTTTATGTTTTACTTAATCTTCTGTATTTTTCATTTATGGAATACCTTTATGGTTTCCATTATGGTTAAATGCGATATCTTCATTTTAGGAAGTGCGGACTACCGCCCCCTCAAAGTGATTTGATTCGTTAATACCATATGTGGTACGTATAAAGGATAGATTTAATGATATTATATATGATACCATACTGTAATTATAATACTATTATGTATCATTATGTTTTAATTCCATTAAATAAGAAATAGAAATGGAAGTAGCATTCATGCGTACGTACGGCTTACCGTCTCCGTGAACGGTGCATTTCATTTCTTACCTCTAAATGTTATGTAATATTATAAATGCATGTATATAATGGATATGTATGATATATATTATATCTACATAATTAATATAATTCTGGATATAATATATATTTTACCACATGAACAACTTGTAATTATAAAGAGTTTATTTTTGACTCAAGTAGCAATGATCTACAAAACGACCATTATTAACTTAAATAATTACATAGTGTTCATAGCATGGTAGTAAGTGATATAAAAGGAATAATGAACTTGAAAAAGGTTCTTAATAAAGTAGAAATTAACTCAATTTTATTATTCAAGCGGTTAAAGAATGATCGAGTCAAGTCAGACCCGAGGTAAGGGATCCTACCTCTCTCTTCCTTTTTAAGTACTCTCTTTTATGTCATTTATTTTAAGCTCATATTTCTTATGTTTGGGGATGTTATTTTATATTCCTCTTTCTTTAATTTTTATGTTCATGTGATGAGAGACCCTATTTGATCTCATCAATCCATTTTTGGAAGTTTTATGTGGCGCCGTTAGGCTGCCGAATTTCCATAAGGGGATTTTTATCTCACTTTTTGTTCCCGTGAGATTCATGCTACATTGGCCACTATTTACTTTTTGTGTGGTGTATATACTGACCATTATTTTAATATTAGTATAATATACTCTCATTTATGGGTAGTTACATCTTCATTGTATGAACCTTCTTTCATGGGGTGTACGTTTTGAAAGCTGCCCAAATCGGTAAGGGAACCTTTCACACTCCTCTTTTAAAAAGACTTATTTTTTATGTCTTTTAATTTACATATTTTTATGTTGGGATATGTTCTTATATATCCTTATTGATGTAAATTTTATGTCCAAGTGATGAGATACCATTTTATCTCTCATCAATTAATTTTATGAATTTTAAAGTGATGCCGTTAGGCTGTCGAATTTTACCAAGGGAACTTCTTAACCCAATTTCGATTTCCTTGGGTTCAACATATAGTTATTGAATATGTTATCCTTTGAATACGTGTGAATGAACTTTGATTGTTTTACAATTAATATCCACTTATATTGGGTGTATTTATATTTGTCACACATAATTATGAGATTGATTCATCCTTAATTTAAGGATACCTTCTTTATAAGGGATTTTATCTCATTTTACATTTCTATTGAGACTTCATTGTTGTTATGCACCAATTCACTCTTATATGGTGTATATACTATCCTTTGGAATATTATATCATGAATCCTTTTATTCTCATGATATTATAAAGTTCAGATTAAATTTTATTCCTCAATTATTGTATTCAAGTGTCTCTCATTTTGATAAAAACCCTTTAACTAAAATATCGTTTTAAATGTTTTTAATGATTTATTCTTATAAATATTTCTCATTAATATCCATGTTTTCAAAATGGTTTCAAAGATTTATTTATATGGATATTAATGGTGTAAAATTTTAAAATCTTCAAAGTGGTATGGGACACTTTGATTCAAAAATCTCTTTATTAAATGTTTTAAATGGTTTTGAAAATGTTTTTTTAGAATGGATTCAATATCTTAAAATGTTATATTGTTATTGAAATGTGGGAAAGTTATCTTTCCTTTACGCTTAAGTTATGTGCTATGATTATGTTATGGTTCTTGGGCATTTTTTATGAAGATGGGTGGTTCTTTGATAAACTAAGGGCGTGTGAGCCCGATATAGCTCTCCAATGCATTGGGTAATGCGAAGGAGTTAAATGTTAAGGTTTCTCCGAAGAGATTTAGGGAATATACTGTGATGGGTTTTCCAAACGTAACCAAGAGGGTTACTCCCTACGTAAGAATGTTATGAATGCCTCAAGTTACCTTTATGCCTTATGATTTCTATGATTTATTCATGATTTGATGAGGTATGTTAAAATGCCTATGTTTTATGAGTAAAGTATGATTTCATACATGGACTAATGTTTTCTTTTCGTACTTTTATATCCATTACTGAGCTTTTTATGCTCATCCCAAGTTTTTGAAATGTTTTTCACAGGTCAAGGGAAAGGTGCATGTTATGATGATAGTGTCAAGGAAGTGTCAAGAAATAATCCATTTTTTATTTTAAATATGTTTTTTTTGATGGGAAAAATGAATACTATCTTTTATGTAACCACTTTGTTTAAATGTAGAATGTAATGAAAGTTTTATGATCTAATTATCTAAAACTCTAAACCTGAAAAGATCCTCAATGTTTAATCTTGTAATAACTCAAGATTAAGTAAGGTTTAAGGCTAGGGCCTTATAGTTGGTATCAGAGGTCGGTTTAGATAACTTTAGAGGTTAGGGTATTCTCTAAGCATAAGTGACATTACCATAATGGTTAGGATTTCAGAAAGAGTCCTAGTTTTAGATAAAGTGAATGAGTAAGTATATCTTAGTGTTTATCTTCCTCATTAGTACATGATGGTTTTGTTGATATACTCACATTGACATTTCTATTTTTAGTGAATGGATGGATCTACAAGGCACCAAAGTGACAATAGGTTTGAAGGAAACTGTGGTGGTTCTATGATTAAGAGACTGGATGAGATGGGGGATTCAATGAGGAAACTCATGGTTGTTCTAAACCAACTATCAAGGAGTCCTGATCAACCACTTGAACCTTGGTATGTTCCATAATGCATCATGTACGAGATGACCAATCGATGTGTAAGTTCAGGTAATAATTATAAAGGTAACCATTAGGGTTTATATGATCCTTACTTTTTAGGTAATTATGGGTTACTCTATGATATGATGGAAAATGAAAGGCATGAGATAAACTTGAGGTTAAAATATGTTATGATTATTTTTGAAGATTTTATCTCGTTTTGGGGAATGATTTAAGAATTATATAGTTTTGGAAAAAGGACAACACGCAGACCGTGTGACAACCCGTTGCGTCGGGCAAAGTTGCGGGAATCGAAACCACAACCAAAGTGCGACTGGTATTTATCACCTACCACTGGACTACGTGAAGTCCCTGGTTAGTTTGATAAATTCTTTTTAGTTAGATGATTTTAGGAATCAAGATTAATTTTATTTTGGGTTATCTATGGAAATGATTAAACTATCATGGAGGATATGTGATTAGGTTAATTACTTTTCAATATGAGAATTTAAGAGAAACTGATGTTATTTGGAGATAAAAGTTAATTTGTACCTTGGAAGACTATGTGATTAAATACTTCAAATATTTGGGTTTCAATCTTAGTTTGGTTTACTTTGAATAATTTTATGGACAATTGTTTATCGAATGGTCTTCGTTGAACTTTGGGTTTTTTGGACAAATTTTGGAGATTAAGAATAGATTTTATTTTTATAAAGGATTATAATTTTGTGGATTATCTGATCTCATACTAACAATTTTGGTTTTGTTTTTTGTCTAAAGACATGGGAAATATATAGTTCTCTTTTTTAGATTAGGTGATTCTGAAGAAGCTGATTATAATACTCTTAATGCGAACAAGTCTTCCTAAATACTCGTCTTTTGGAGGAAATATGAGTTTGATTAAGGAATCTAGTAAAAGTTGAAAGTCTACGTGACAAGTAAGTATTTTTCATTATGATTTAGTTAAGCTCAAAAATACATTCCTCAATGAAGAGTAACTTAAAACAAAAATGTTGTCTCTTAACTTTTCCTACTGGGGAATCGAATACCGCTTAACCCATCACAAGTTTGTGATTTTTTATGGTTAACTTTCTCCTAGACATGTTTACTATCACTCTCCCTCAGAACATGACCCTTTGTTTTTTCCTCCATATCCATGTTTTACCACATAGAATACCAGTATGTGTTAACTCCGGTGACCTTTGTACTTCTCTTTCTTTATTTTAAAGTGATTGTTTTACTGACTCTTGTTCTGATGTGGGATTTTCAATGAAGTTTCCAAGCCCAATTTTAAAATTGCGAGGACGCAATTCCCAAAAGGGGGGGGGGGAAGGATGTAACAACCCAGGTAAATAAAGAATATATAATTTTTACATTTATCCATATTTGTGAATAAAATATTAATATTACTTTAAAGGGGACGCTATGCTCGATGACGTACCCAATACGTAACAACGAGTTTCTTGAGAATCTTACATTGCACTCTAATAACAAAATAATATTATTTTAAATTGTAGTTAACGCCTAGCCATTGTAATGGCGGGAATGAATAGAACTAACTACAAAATTATTATATATGTTTGTCAAATATTTTTACTTTTTACAATAAATTTTAGAGGATTAAAAATGCGAATGGATCCAATTTTAAGCGTAAACATTCTAATATTCTTTAAAAGGTCGATTAACCGCCTTTTGATGGAGAAACTCTTTTAAATCCACTTTTTGACAATTTTATGTGTTATATTTGACAAAATAAAATTATTCTTTAGAATCGGGACCTCAAAATTTACTTTGTGTAATTTTTTGGTATTTTTTCGATAAAGTTCATTTTTTAATGAATAGTGAAAAATGTTGTATTTTAATTCAAAACCTCTTTTTAATCTAATTTATTTATATGATTATATTATCTTTTGAATTGTTTTTAAAGTAAAATTAGAATATATTTTTACAATTTAATCCAATAGTGGTCATTGAAATTAATTTCACTTTGAAATTGGACTTAAACTAGTGTCAATCTTTTAATAGATATTGTTTCTTAAAAACACGCTATTTGTTTTGACAACGGGAATTAATTATTAAATTAATTAATGCAACTTATATGTTTTTAATTTTGTAAAATATACATCATTTTTGAATTTGGAATATCAAATATAGATTAGGGTGAATTTTTCTGAAAAACTTCAATTTTTGATGAATAGTGAAACCACTAAGTGGTAGTTTAAAAACTGATTTTTTCGTTTAAATGAAACTTCACCACTTCTGTGATTTGAATTTCAAAAATACGACATACATGGTTTTCATTAGGATGTAAAATGTGTTTCAATGGGATTAAAATAATTTTTTGGTGAATAGTAACTTTTAAGTTTTTAATCACGATTAGAGGTAATTAGTGTAATTTAAGGTAGAAATAATGTTTTAATAATATGAAATGACCTAGACACATGTCCTACCCTAATTGGATGTGTCATGGTCGACAAAGAAAATCCATGGGTCATCTTGGGGACCACATGGGGCCACTTTGGTTGGAAAATGACATAAATAACTTTTTATTTAAAGTTAAAATAAAAATGTCACAAGCATGAGTTGTTTTACTAAAACAATTTTTAAATGGGGTTATACAAGTCATAATTTTGACTATAAATATTCATTAGAAAGATAAAAATATTTCTACATCATTATATTTTTTTTATAATTTTTATACATTAAATAAATTAAATTATTTATGACATCATGATGATGCAGCGATTACCTCATTAATAAAGGATTTAAATAAAATGAAAAGATAATGTTAAAACTATACCATAAACTTGTCTAAAACCTATTGGATGAGTATATTTCGAACCCTTACCACCTTAACCTCGAAATACATCAATGTGGGACCTTTAAAATACGAAACTCATTTGAAAATAAAGTAACATTTTGTAACTTTCCAAGAGTGCCCCTCCTCTCCTCTTATAAAAGGCCCCCCACATCTACCACCTTACCCACACCTTTCAAGACTTTGTCTCGGCCAACCCCTGTTAATTTTGTCTCTAAAAAACCCTCTCTTACTCCTAGAAGCATCACTTTGGGCATAAGTCTTCCCAAGGAAGCCTTTGAGCTCAAATCAAAGAGAGATACCTGATTTTAAGGTAATGTCTTCACTTGTGTTCTTTTGTTTTATTTTGCTTCTCCAACCCCATAAACTCTTTTTATTCATTTCTTTTGTAACAGATACAGTATCTTTAATATACTAGGATGTTTTTATAAGAAGGATCCGAGCTACACTTACACACACCTACATCTAATTGTTAAAGAACATACTGTTTCTGTGG
Source organism: Viscum album (assembly GCA_963277665.1). NCBI lineage: Eukaryota > Viridiplantae > Streptophyta > Magnoliopsida > Santalales > Viscaceae > Viscum > Viscum album. Next base: position 970,556,064 of record OY728159.1, on the reverse strand, counting down.
ATGATGAATTTCTGCCTCACGGAACGATGATTGTTCAATATTATTTTAACACCATCAAAGGTGGAAATTAAGAAGTCACTATATTTATATATGATATATAATATTTTTATGTTTTACTTAAGCTTCTGTATTTTTCATTTATGGCATACCTTTATGGTTTCCATTATGGTTAAACGCGATATCTTCATTTTAGGAAGTGCGGACTACCGCCCCCTCAAAGTGATTTGATTCGTTAATACCATATGTGGTACGTATAAAGGATAGATTTAATGATATTATATATGATACCATACTGGAATTATAATAATATTATTTATCATTATGTTTTAATTCCATTAAATAAGAAATGGAAATGGAAGTAGCGTTCATGCGTACGTACGGCTTACCGTCTCCATGAACGATGCATTTGATTTCTTACCTCTAAATGTTATGTAATATTATAAATTCATATATATAATAGATATATATGATATATATGATATCTATATAATGAATATAATTTTGGATATAATATATATTTTACCACATGAACGACTTGTAATTATAAAGAGTTTATTTTTGACTCAAGTAGCAATGATCTGCAAAATGACCATTATTAACTTAAATAATTACATAGTGTTCATAGCATGGTAGTAAGTGATATAAAATTAATAATTAACATGAAAAAGGTTCTTAAGAAAGTAGAAATTAACTCAAGTTTATTATTCAGGAGGTTAAAGAACGATCGAGTCAAGTCAGACCCGAGGTAAGGGATCCTACCTCTCTCTTCCTTTTTAAGAACTCTCTTTTATGTAATTTCTTTTAAGCTCATCTTTATTATTTTTGGGGATGTTATTTTATATTCATCTTTCTGTAATTTTTATGTTCATGTGATTAGAAACCCTATTTGATCTCATCAATCCATTTTTGGAAGTTTTATGTGGCGCCATTAGGCTGCCGAATTTTCATAAGGGGATTTTCATCTCACTTTTTGTTCCCATGAGATTCATGCTACATTGGCCACTATTTACTTTTTGTGTGGTGTATGTACTACACATTATTTTACTATTAGTATAATATACTCTCATTTATTGGTAGTTACATCTTCATTGTATGAACCTTTTTTCATGGGGTGTACGTTTTGAAAGTTTCTCAAATCGGTAAGGGAACCTTTCACACTCCTCTTTTAAAAAGACTTATTTTGTTATGTATTTTAATTTACATATTTTTATGTTGGGATATGTTCTTCTATATCCTTATTGATGTAAATTTTATGTCCAAGTGATGAGATACCATTTTATCTCTCATCAACTAATTTTATGAATTTTAAAGTGACGCCGTCAGGCTGTCGAATTTTACCAAGGGAACTTCTTAACCCAATTTTGATTTCCTTGGGTTCAACATGTAGTTATTGAATATGTTATCCTTTGAATATGTGTGAATGAACTTTGATTGTTTTACACTTAATATCCACTTATATTGGGTTTCTTTATGTTTTTCACACATAATTATGAGATTGATTCATCCTTAATTTAAGGATACCTTCTTTATATGGGATTTTATCTCATTTTACATTTCTATTGAGACTTCATTGTTGTTATGCACCAATTCACTCTTATATGGTGTATATACTATCCTTTGGAATATTATATCATGAATACCTTTATTCTCATGATATTATAAAGTTATGATTAAATGTTATTCCTCAATTATTGTATTCAAGTGTCTCTCATTTTGATAAAAACCCTTTAACTAAAATATCATTTTAAATGTTTTTAATGATTTATTCTTATAAATATTTCTCATTAATATCCATGTTTTCAAAATGGTTTCAAGGATTTATTTATATGGATATTAATGGTGTAAAATGTTAAAAGCTTCAAAGTGGTATGGGACACTTTGATTCAAAAATCTCTTTATTAAATGTTTTAAATGGTTTTGAAAATGTTTTTTTAGAATGGTTTCAATATCTTAAAATGTTATATTGATATTGAAATGTGGGAACGTTATCTTTCCTTTATGCTTAAGTTATGTGATATGATTATGTTATGGTTCTTCTGCATTGTTTATGAATATGGGTGGTTCTGTGATAAACTAAGGGCGGGTGAGCGCGATATAGCTCTCCAATGCATTGGGTAATGTGAAGGAGTTAAACGTTAAGGTTTCTCCGGAGAGATTTAGGGAATATACTGTGATGGGTATTCCAAACGTAACCAAGAGGGTTACTCCCTACGTAAGAATGTTATGAATGCCTCAAGTTACCTTTATGCCTTATGATTTCTATGATTTATTCATGATTTGATGAGGTATGTTAAAATGCTTATGTTTTATGAGTAAATTATGATTTCATACATGGACTAATGTTTTCTTTTCGTACTTTTATATCCCTTACTGAGATTTTTATGCTCATCCCAAGTTTTTGAAATGTTTTTCACAGGTCAAGGGAAAAGTGAATGTTATGATGACAGTGTCAAGGAAGTGTCAAGAAAGAATCCATGTTTTATTTTAAATATGTTTCTGTTGATGGGAAAAATGAATACTATATTTTATGTAACCAATTTGTTTAAATGTGGAATGTAATGAAAGTTTTATGATCTAATTCTCTAAAACTCTAAACCTGAAAAGATCCTCAATGTGTAATCTTGTAATAACTCAAGATTAAGTAATGTTTAAGGATGGGGCCTTATAAATTCCTTCTCCGAGTCTTTGTAGATTACTCTAGCAATTCTGTCTCACTACCCATCTATTGAATTCTTGTGTGCAGTTGTAAATAAATCAAAAAACTCGATTTGATCTATAAGACATGATCATTTTTTTCTTTATCTTTTTATAATTATGAAAAGTGTAATCCCCACTTGATTATGTTGAATAAGGACCATTTAATTCACATTAAAGGCCTCAAATCATGAGCACCACTTCACTATCAAACATCCAGTTTTGAATTAAACTACTTAAATATCTAATGATTTCACCTTTTATGACATAGGATCCTCCTTCCAAATATTTCATCATGTCTTAGCCTCCTTTATTGTGACACATAAGAGGGATTCGATCAAATTATATAGTCATGGTATGTTTCCCTACAGTGTGACTTCCTGTGACCAGGTATATTTTTATCATGTATAAAGCTCATCCATGAACTTCCCATGATCACATAATGATCTCTTCTAACTTCTTAACTCACTAAAAAAACTATGGCATGTCCATTTCCACCATATCATGAGTTTCTATAGGATTAGAAGAAATTAAATCATTTGAACTACCTAATTGACACCCTCTACATCATAAAAGGTTTCTACAGTGTGTATGCTTATTATTCAAATGACAACACCGTAGCCTATCCTCCAAAATGTAGTCCTCCCCAAAACTCTAGTGATATTGAAAATATACTGGTCATCCCTATATAACTGCTCACAATGCAACTTGACGTGTTATGGTATAGACACCTAAAGAAATGAATAATCAACAAAATTTTCACTCTTCCAGAAACATAGCTTCCATGTTGTAATAAGATTCTATATTATGGACATCTCTTCTTAAATAGGACCATGGAAAAAGATTCTCTCCATAACATAAGAATCTTGTAATCATCGATTTCATTGAAGTCCAGTTGATTACCTCCTATGATGTAGCATATTTTTTGTAGTATATAATCTTCACACAACCTTCTATTACAATGTATCCCATTACTCTATGGTGTAGAATATGTCACTAAAATAGACCCCCCATAACAACTACAAACCATATGAATGTAATTAATCCATAATAATTCTCCAAGAACCATTTATTCTCTACAACCTTCCTTAACTTCAATACTCACATGTAATTTTAAATAAACAAAAATAATGAAAAAATCAAAAGGGAATTGTGCCAATACATTCCTATAATGAATGATTCATTAAAAGTAGAAGATAACATCCATAAATTTGATGAGTTTATAGAGGAGGATGATCTAGAAAATACTAAGAGTGAGGTTGAGCTTGAAGAGAAATCCACTAATTTAAAACCTTTTGAAGAGGGAAATAAGATGTATTGAATGTGAAAACTCTATCAATTAGTAAAGAAAAAAGAACTAGATGATGAAAAAAAAAGAAAATTTAATTATAAATTTTCTATAAAAAAGAAACATTTCTTGTGATTAAATAATTTGAGGAAAAAGTATCAAAGTTAAAGAAACCATTCTCACTACCTAATTCTCTCAAAAAGTTAATTTTAAGGACTATTCAAGCTGAAGAAGAGTTCAAAGCTAAATCACATGGGAGGTATAACTCAACTTTGAATTCTTTTTATTATAATTTTATTGAACATGAATCTCAAATTGATTCCTCTAATTTTAATATTGCACATTCCTCCTTGATTTTTCTTTATTTAGAGGGTGAAAATATTCTAACAATGAAGAAAACTAGTTTTGAAGAGAACTTGGATTATTCACCTTTTAATAAATACATATTTTCCAAGATTTTATATGAGGAATATAAATTTATAGATGATATAATTAATGGGAAAACTCAATTATGCATTCTTTTGATTTAAATTTTTCTAAAACTAAAATTGTTACTTACCGATTTTTTTGTCATAAATGAATCAACACCATTGAAGTGGGGTTTAGAGGTATTTGAAGAAGATAATTCCATGGAAGAAATGGATGAAATTAAGGAGCATGAAACACAAATTGATGTTCTCTTTGTGATATTATTTAATTCATACGAGGAAGGTGATAATAGTCTACCGAACAATGAAGAACCATTTTTACAATACAAATATGATAATTAAACTCTTGATAACTCTATTCAACACTTAAGAAGAATCACATTCACTCAAGAAAGAATTCAAGAGGAGAACCCTTACCTTCTAACACCCCAAAGAGTTTATTATTTTTCATTCATAGGTAAGTGAAAACTCTAACTTCTGATAAAGGGGAATTCCAAAGTAAGAAGTGGATAAGAAAAAAAATTAGATAGAAAATGTGATAGTTTATATCACATAAACCAACCCACCATAAAAATAGGGTTAAAAAACTGAAACTGTCTAACTATGATTAGTTATCATGTTATTGTAGTGGTACTGTAGTGGAAATATTGAGGAACTATAGCATGATGAAACTATAGTGGAGCTATAGTGAAACTTTAGTCAGAAGGAACCATAATTAGAACTATAGTTGGAAGGAACTATGGCTTGAATTATAGATGGATGGAACTATAGTGGAATTGTATTAGATAGAACTATAGGGGAATAATAGTTAGAAGAAAATCTATCTGGAGATGTAGTATAGCACTATAAACAGAACTATATTAGAGCATTATAATACAATAAAAAAGTATTTTAGGAGAAAAAACTAGGTTGGGCCACATGAAAAAAAGAATATTTGTAATGGTTCTTGGTAAAATAGAGTTATATATATATATTATGTTTTCTTTTAAAAGTTAAATTTATCATATTTATAAATTTAATTAGATTAAATGGTGTCCAAATTTGTAATAAAAACTTCCAAATTAGGTAATGATTTCAATTTCATTTTTAGGCATAAAAGATAAGAAACCAAGGAAAAAATTGAGTTACCATAGTAGAGATAATTATGCAAAAAAAGGTTAAACCTGTTGTACCCATCACTCTCTTAAATGTTTTAATGATCAAAAACACTATTTATTGCTCTAAATATTTAATTTTGACTATATTTGAATTAATTTTATTGGATATAAATTTAGGAAGTTGACCAATCAATTGATGAGTTCAAGAGGGTTTGAATGGCCATTTTGAAGGGCCCCACTAGGCATTTCTACCAACCAACTGGAGGAAAACCGCCGACCAGATGGTGTGATGAATAATGGAACTTTCACACCATCCATCCCCACCGGCCAGCTAGTGAAGTCCATATAGTGTCACTTGTACACTGTCTCTCCCTCAGCCGATCGGTGGAGCCCAACAGCTGACTGATGGACTTTTTCTAGAAATTCAAACTAGCCATTATAAGTTGTACACTTCATCCTATATCACATCCCACATATATTTTGGATTTACAATACCTCCAGAAACACCATGGGACCTACATAGTATATAAATAAATCTATAATATAGCTTGGACACTTATAGTTACAATTTTACCTTCACTTGAGATCCATTTTTGATTCAGTTTTTGATTCTTTTACTCCCCCATTCATTCTTATCTATTTATTTCATTTTTCTATTTCTTTATCACTAAGAATTGAGTGTGCAGTAAATGGTTTGTGCTAAATAAACCTCCCCTTCTTCTTCTTCTTCTTATTGGGTCCTCCCTACCACTACAATGAGTGTTTTTGAGTTTCTTTCTACAACCAATAAAAAAAAGATTGTTTTGGGTTCATGGATACCATTAAAGCCAAGAGATAATGGAATTATCAAGCCTTTGAGGGGAGGAGATGCAGGAACTCAAATTAAATATTGGTTGAACTCATCTATCATATTTCCTTGTCATTTATTTTCTGATGAACTTACTCTTTAATTTTATTTATCACATAATTTTATCATTGTAATTTTTTTAATTTTTTAAAGTCAATTCACCTCTTTTTTCCATCCTAATCAGACCTATAGTTGGAATCAGTTCCATCATTGGTTTCTAAACCTTAACCAGGTTCAAGGTGCTCCTAAGGGATACTAAATGGGTTGATCTCAATTATTTGATGACTCAGATTATAGCTATAAAAAATCACATGTCTACACTTATTAGAATAATTTATTATCCCTTTTAGAAAGTATTCATTCATGGTTATACACCCATTAAGGAATTAGAGGATAAATGGACTCCCTTTGATATTAAATACTTTAAACTTGATATCAAATCCACAAATTACCTTTATTGTGGATTAGACCATAATTAATTTAATCATATTTCCACATGAAAAAATGAACATAAAATTTGGAAACTTCTTGAATTCACATGAGGGTACTAACATGGTTAGATACACTATACTTGACATGTATCATCAAGGCTTTGAATGTTTTAGAATTCATACTAATGATTCCATTACTAAAATTTCTATTTGATCTATTGAAAATTTCAATGGTAGAAAATATCTTGGTGATGTTATTACTATAAAAAATACATTGGGTATTTCTAAGTTCTTGGTCACCAAAGGTAACACCAATTCAAGAATAAAATGATATCAAGAATATTCTAGTAGAAAAAATCATCGGGTCACTCATGAAATATGATATTACCATGAAATAAAAAGTTGAAAAGGAAGGAAATAAAGACAAAGAAGTCAAGGAAAAGAATATAATTACCTTTAATGAAATAATTTATGACTCTTTCAGTAGTGATACATAAATTTATCTCTTAACCAAGAAGATGGACAAATTAATTAGGAAGAAGAAATATTTTAATCATGCCAGAAAGGTGAATCAACATAGAGAAGTGGAGGTAGCATGTTATGAATGTAAGAAGAAGAGGAATATCAAATCAGAGTGCCCCTTATTAAAAAAGAATATGAAATAAAATAATAAAACAAATAAATCCTTCAAATTTTCTATATGGAGTGATATTAATGACTCCCTCTCCTCAACCAAATCAAGTGACGATTACACTAAATGTCTCATAACCCAAATTGAGGTAAATGATGAGGTAAATTTGTTTAATTACTATTTTTATTCAAGTGATTTAAATTATGAAGATCTTAAATTTTCTAGAGATCAAATTTAGGATGTATTTTACAAACTTATTACAAAATTCAATGATCTTAAAAAGAAATATAATCAAATAATAAACGACAAGGATCAAATATCCAAATAATAGGATGAATTATCCACAAAATTAAAAGAGCAACCAAATGTAGTTAAATTTGAATCCAATATTAAAGAACTTAAAAATTCTATTTCTAAGTTCACCTAAGGTGAGTAAAATTTAAATAATATTTTTGTTCCCAATTTCATGGGAAAAATTATTTTAGGATTATCTTCTCAATTCAAGATAAAACCTTTTAAAATACTGATTTTGTAAGTGATTTATCTCAAAATAAAATTTAAAATTATTTTCATAAAATTGGACATCTTATTTATGAATGTAATTATAAAAATTATAGATATGGTGGACCAAATAGGGTTTCTCCCTCTTCCAAAATTTCATTTAGGAAATCTTATAATAAAAAAATATGGGTTATGAAATATATTTTTGCTAACATTAGTGAACCTAAATTTACTTGGGTACTAATGGATTTAATATATTGATTATTTTATATGATAAATGTCTCAATATAAAATCTCAAGGATCTACATAGTAAGTGGTCAATGGGTGACCGATACACATGTGTGGTGACTACACCGAGTTTAACCATCTTGAAAAGCTTGATGGAGGCCGTGTCACCTTTAATGATAAATCAAGGAGTAATATAATTAATATATACACTATTGGTTTTTAAAATTCTACCATTATTAAATATGATTTATATGTTTATGGTTTATAATATAATTTTCTTAGTATTATCCAATTGTGTGATAGTGGTTTTAAAATTTCTTTTGAAAATCAAGTTTGCAATGTTTTTTACTTCAAAAGAAATATTTTATATCTATCTTCTTGATTTCAAAATGTTTATGTTATTGATTTAAAATCTATATCTAGAAAACATGTTAAATGTATTAGTGAAAAATATAGCAAGTCATGTTTATGACATATATTCCTTGATCGTTATAGCACACACACTTTTCAAACTCAACCAAAATCAACTAGTATGAGACTTGCCTAAATTTCATTTCAAAAATGAAATCATGTATGATATTTTCCAACTTGATAAGAAACAAAAATAATTCTTTAAATTTAAAAATTATATATCCACCTCAAATTCCCTTAATCTTGTATATCTTGATTTATTTGTACTAACCCAACTTTTTTGTATTGGAGGTAAATATCATACTTTCATAATGGCCAATGATTATAGAGGATTTACTTGAGTTTATTTCTTGGATCATAAAAATGAGGCTTCTAAAATCTTTATTAAATATACCAAAAGTTAAAAAATTAAAAATTATATAAGATCAGATCCATTTAGATTGATCATGGGAAAGAGTTTGAAATTGTCACGACCCGTCCTCGGGGCCCGTGCCGTGACTACCCCAAGCCCGCCTTCCATAGGCCAGGGGCTGACAACTAGCACCAAGGCGTAAATCCCAACAAAAAGGGAAGGCATTGCCTTTGAAAAGTAAACAAGCACCACAGAGTAAGCAAGCGGAAAAGTAAACACTAAGTAAAAACTGTACAAGCTGTGCTGAAATTAAAAGGGGCCGGAAATACAAGCCCAACTGTAAAGTACAACTGAAAGGAAAAACAGCAACTGAAAGGAAAAACTGCAGCGTCAATCCGTCCTCTGGAAGTCCCACCTGAAGGGTGGGTACAGATAGCCTCCACTGCTCCTCGGGTCCACCTAACTGCTCCGAGTACGTCCCGCCCAGTGGTCCACCTCCAGGTATTGTCCTGCTCCGCACGCCTCCTCCACGATCAGCGTTGTCCGTCGTCTGCAACCAACACCACGAAGTGCGGGCATAGCCCGTGCAGGGGTGAGTATAAGCTACTCAGTAGGGACCCCGAGACCCCCGAAGGTCTCCCGAAATCCACAAAGGATAAGCCACGAAGGAGAGATACAATCACGAAGTAACATCTGACACAGATTAGGTATATGCCCATACATATACCTAAGTCATCAATTTCCCGATCGACTCCAACGTCCGAGCCCTAGCACAACCCAGTCCACACAGGAAAGAAAAACGCATACCCACACAGGATAGAACAACACAATCCACAAAGGAGAGTAAACAGTAAATCCACACAGGATAGCTCAACACAATCCACAAAGGAGAGAAACACAAGATTCAGCTCACACAGGTATACTTCTTCGGATGACGAAAAGATGATCTCTGATCCATATAAGTCGTCGGACCCACGAAGGATCGATAGGTAACTAATCTCTGTAGTGACCCACACAGGATCAGACCCACATAGGATCGGGCCCACGCAGGACCTGTAGGAGTTGGCTCACACAGAACCGCTGAGTGTTGACCCACACAGGATCGGATCCGTACAGGATCGGGCCCACACAGGACCGGGCCCACGCAGGACCTGTAGCACTGATCCACGTAGGATCGCTGAGTGCAGTAGTCATCGAAGTCCGCTGAGGATCTCTGCACAGTCGTCGCCGTAGTCCACTGAGGATCTCTGCACGGTCGTCGTCGGAGTCCACGGAGGATCTCTGCATAGTCGTCGCCGCAGTCCACTGAGGATCTCTGCACGGTCGTCGTCGGAGTCCACGGAGGATCTCTGCACAGTCGTCGCCGTCGAGGAAGCAGTCGCAGCCAGCACTAGGGTTCCCGCACACAGCAAGCTCGTTCGGGAGGGTCCGCTCCACGAGCCGAGAGGCTGATACATCAACTGTCACGAAGTCCAGAGTTGATGTATCCAAAAGTTTCGCATCGTCAACAGGAACTCAACGCAACAGACGGCGCGTCGATCGGACGCCCGGTCTAAGAGTTATTGGCTTTTTCGTCCCAGGGGCCCGGTTGGTTTTTAAGGAAAAACCAACCCAACCGTACTCCACCTGCGTCCAAACCTCGGGCGTAGGGTGCCAAAAGATCCGTCTCACAAAGAGGAACTCAACAAAGCTGACGGCACGTCAATCGGACGTCCGTGGCTCAAGATATGAGCGTTTCCGCTCCGAGGGCCCGGTTGGTTTCGTGTACGAACCAACCCGGCCGAACTCAAAGTATTCCGAAACCTTGAGTGCGATAAACCGAAACGACCGTCTCGATCCAAGGATCGCGTTGCCGCTGACGGCGGGTCGTTTGGAGGCCCGTAGTTCAAGATACGGCCATTTGAACGAAGTCTGTCCGAAGACGGGGGGTCCGGGCCCGGGCCGAACCGGCCCGACCCCCCTGGTTGGCCCGAACCGGGTCGGGTCCGACCCGGTTGGCCCGGCCCGGCCCGGCCAGGGCCGGTCCGGCTCGGCTCGGCCGAGCGGCCGAGCGGCCGAGCGGCCGACGCGGGGGAAAGTCGCCGCCCCGCGTGACACTCCCGCGGCACCCGCGGGGTGCCGCGTGGCAACCCCGCGGCACCCGCGGGGTGTCGCCCTGGACACCCGCGGGGTGCCGCGTGACAACCCCGGGGCACCCTCGGGGTGTCACGCTGGACACCCGCGGGGTGTCGCGCTGGACACCCGCGGGGTGCCGCCGCCTTCGGCCGCCGGCGCCGCCGCGCCGGCGACCCGCGCCACCACCGGCTTCCGCGGGCCACCGGAGTCGCTCCGGTGGCCCGTTTTCCTTCCCGTCTGCGCCGTTGTTCCTCCCGGGTTCCGTTCTTTACTGCGGGATCATCAAACACCCATTGCGGCATGTTCCGTCATCGCCCGCCAAATCCGCAAAACACGAAGAACGACGGAGGGTTTCCGGGCCGTGTTCGTTTGACCCGCACCCTCCGCGTTAGATAAAAACAACGGGAGAAAATAGAATGTTCAACACATGAACCAACAATTTTTAATAAAATAAAAATTGTTTCTTTGATTCCGGTTCTTTAATTTTTAAAGAATGTTCACGGGAATAATAAAGAGGGGTATTCCAAAATTATAAAAAAAATCCCTTCCTCAAGCGTCGTCGAGCGAGGGTTCGTCGCGGATTTTCTTATCGCGGAAGAAAGCGTCGCGGGAAGGGGATCGTCGATGTCACGTCGCGGTTCAGTGTCGCGGAAGAGGATTCGTAGACGAAGACGGAGGTTGTCCTAGGTGGAACGACGTCTCCCTTTGATGTGGAAAGAAGAACGAGGGATGGCGCGTCGTCGTTCTTCGGAAGAAGGACGTGACGACGTTCTTCGTCGGAGACTGATTCGTTCTTCACGTTCCTCGTCGTTGAAGAAGATGTTCTTCAAGCCTCCCTAAATCCTCCCAACGTGACAAGACTAAAAAAAAAAATAAGCCCAAGTCTTATTTTATTAACACAAGATAAGAAATTGAATTTCAAAAGAAAAGAAACGATCAATTAATCTCAAAGAATTAATTGCAACAAATTAACATCCCAATTAAATGGTCTGTTAAGATTTTAAGAAACGCGTCATTTGACTTTCATTAAGACGGGTTTTCGTGGGTGCGTTTCTTAGCGGAAAGAAACAGCGGGGCTCGTGCGGGCCCCACCTCGCAAATATCCTACCAAGGGGGTAGGATATTTCTGGATAGCATCCTATCCAGTTCAACTCAGTTCAATCCGCCTTTAAGTGGCTTCAAGTGGCTTCCAAGTGGCTTAAGTGAAATAAAATAAAGTTGTCGCAAAATTATTTTATTTCTTAACTTTAAGCCCGAAAATTAAAAACCACACCCGAGAAAACGCAACTCTGGAAGAGGCGTTTCTAAGAGAAAACCGGTGCTGTGATTTCATTGGTGCCCTCAGAATTCGATTCCGGGCACCGGTTCAAAAGTTAGAAAAACCCGCTCGTCCGTTCACTGAACGTACCCGATCCAAACTTCGTAAAATGATTCCGGGCACACCGGGCCTCGGAATCAGGTGCCGTCAGAAACTGCGCTCTTGTAAAATTCCAAAGAAAATTAAGAAAAAAAAATTCCTTGAAATTTACGGTTCTTTACATTACTCCCACCATAGGGCTTTATGTCCCCGTAAAGCTACATCAAAAACTAGGGAAACAAATGTGGGTACTGAGCACGCATCTTAGCCTCCCGCTCCCAAGTGCTCTCCTGGAGGTTCCCGTGCTGCCATCTGATGTGCACAAGAGGAATCGATCGCCCACGTAGGACCCGCTCCTGTCGATCCTCTATCTCCACTGGGACCTCCGCAAAAGTCGCTCCATCATCCACGTCTAGCTCCCCATAGTCAATGATGTGCGTCGGGTCGTGCACGTATCTCCTCAGCTGGGATACGTGGAAGACGTCGTGCACCCGGTGCAACTGAGGTGGCAGAGCCAGACGATAAGCCACCTCGCCAACCCTGCTGAGGACCTGGAAGGGTCCGATGAAGCGTGGAGACAACTTGCCGCCTCGACCAAATCTCCTCAAACCACGTCGAGGTGAGACCCGCAAGAAGACGTGGTCGCCATCCTCGAACTCTAGTGGCCTCCGCCTCCTGTCAGGATATGACTTCTGATGGCTCTGTGCTGTCCTCATCCGCTCCTGGATGACCTGGACCTTCTCTGTCGTGGCCCGGACCATCTCTGGTCCCACTAGTGCTGACTCCCCAGGGTCTGTCCAGCACAAAGGGGATCTGCAAGGCCTGCCGTACAACGCCTCGTAGGGTGCCATCCCGATGGTGGAGTGGTAGCTATTGTTGTACGCAAACTCTACCAAGGGTAGGTGGTCCTCCCAGCTGCGACCAAAGTCGAGGACACATGCGCGGAGCATGTCCTCGAGAGTCTGAATAGTCCTCTCCGTCTGACCATCCGTCTGAGGGTGAAAGGCGGTGCTCAGACGTAGTCGCGTCCCGAACGCCTCCTGCAACCCCTTCCAAAGCCGGGAAGTAAAACGAGCGTCCCGATCGGAGACGATAGTCGATGGCACACCGTGAAGTCGTACAATCTCCTGAACGTAGAGACGCCCCAAGCTCTCCACTGAGCCCTGCTCTCGGATGGGTAAGAAGTGTGCCGACTTGGTGAGTCGGTCAACAATCACCCAAATGGAGTCGTGACCTCTGGATGTGCGTGGAAGTCCAGTCACAAAGTCCATAGATATCCCTTCCCACTTCCACTCCGGGACCTCCAAGGGCTGTACCAAGCCTGCTGGTACCTGATGCTCTGCCTTCACCTGCTGGCAGGTGAGGCACCGTGAAACGAACTCTGCCACAACCTTCTTCATGTCCGACCACCAGTGCTGTCGTCTGAGATCCTGGTACATCTTCGCCACTCCAGGATGTACCGCCAAAGGAGAAGTGTGAAACTCTCTCAGCACCTCCTTTCGTAAAGCGACTGGTACCAAGGTACGTCCTCTGAAAAGGACATCGTGCTCTGCTCCAAGGGAGAAACCATCAGGTGTCTGTCCCGAGGATATCTTTGCACGCCGTGTCTCACAGTCAACGTCCCCACGCTGTGCCTCTCTGAACCGCTGAAGAAGTGGAGGAGAGATTGTGAGAGACTGAAGGAAGGCTGCTCCGTCTCTATCCAAGAAGGATATCTGCAAAGCGGCTAGCTGCTCTGTCGCCTCCTCAAGTAGCTGGATGCCCGTCCTCCTGCTGAGGGCATCAGCCACCACGTTCCCCTTCCCAGGAGTATAGACTATCTCAAAGTCATAGTCCTGGAGGAACTCGAGCCATCGCCGCTGTCTCAGGTTCAGGTCCTTCTGAGAGAAGATGTACCTGAGACTCTGGTGGTCAGAAAAGACTGTGAAGCGCTCGCCCATCAGATAGTGACGCCATGTCTTCAGGGAAAAGACCACTAATGCCAACTCCAAGTCATGGGTAGCGTAGTTCTGCTCATGAGGCCTCAACTGATGTGATCTGTAGGCAATCACATCCCGCTCCTACATCAGGACACACCCGAGTCCGGTCCCTGATGCATCGCAGTAGACTACGTATCCAACTCCCTCCTCAGGCAACCTCAAGATAGGTGCGCTGGTCAACCTCTGCCTCAGCTCCTGGAAGCTCTGCTGACATCTGTCTGACCACATGAAGGGTTTCCCCTTCTTCGTCAATGCTGAGAGTGGGGCCACAACTCTGGAGAAGCCCGACACAAATCTCCGATAGTATCCGGCTAGGCCCAAGAAACTCCGCACCTCTGTCACGCTCTTGGGTGGCTCCCAAGCTAGCACTGCCTCGATCTTCGCGGGATCCACTGCAAATCCCGCCTCAGAAATGACGTGCCCCAAGAAGTGGACCTCACGTAACCAGAACTGACACTTCGAGAGCTTGACATAAAGCTGGTGTTCTCGGAGTGTGTCTAGTACAACACGCAGGTGGTAGGCGTGCTCCTCCTCCGTCATCGAGTACACCAAAATGTCGTCGATGAAGACCACGACAAATCGATCGAGGTATGGCTAGAAGATCCTGTTCATGAGGCTCATGAACACTGCTGGAGCGTTGGTCACGCCGAAAGGCATAACCAAGAACTCATAGTGGCCATACCGACACCTGAAGGCCGTCTTCTGCACATCCTCGTCTCGAACTCTAAGCTGATGATAGCCTGACCCGAGGTCTATCTTCGAGAACCACCGTGCTCCCTTGAGCTGGTCGAAGAGGTCATCAATCCTGGGTAGCAGATACTTGTTCCTCACTTTCACCTGATTCAGACGACGATAATCGAAACACAGTCGCAAGCTCCCGTCCACCTTCTTGGCGAACAAAATCGGGGAAGCCCAGGGCGAAACACTGGGTCGGATGAACCCCTTGCCCTGCAAGTCCTCCAACTGTACCCGCAGCTCTCGAAGCTCAGCAGGGGCCATCCGATATGCTGGAGTGGATATCGGGGCTTTCCCGGGGTACAGGTCAATATAAAAGTCTACCTCTCTGCGAGGAGGTAGTCCTGGAACGTCGTCGGGAAAGACGTCCGCGTACTGATCCACCACTGCAGGAAAACTGGGACTCCGCACGTCAACTGCTCCCAGGATGAGGCTAGCCAACTGATGAGTGATGGGATGACCTCTCCTCTGCATGAGTCCATCCTGTGCTGCTAAGTCTCCCTTCTCGCCGGTGAAGGTGAACCTGCTCCCGTCGGTGCACACACATCGCACCTTGCGCCTAATGTAGTCAATCTGAGCATGGACCGTAGATAACCAATCCATGCCCAAGATGACGTCGTAAGGCCTCGACGCCGCTACAAGAAGATCCCAGCCGAAGCTCTCGCCTCCTAGAGTAATATCACACTGCCGGCACCAGTGCGTAATCGTCGAGTCTACTCCCGTAGGAGTCTCTAGCCGTAAGGATCGAGCCACCGGCTATGTCGGAATCTCCGAGCTCCGAACAAGGGCAGTGGCTATGAAAGAGTGACTCGCTCCTGTGTCTATCAGAACTGCAGCAAGGGTGGAATAGACACAGATCGTACCTCGAATCATCTCTGGCGCACCGTGGTCGTAGGCCTCCGCTGCCTGGAGCTGATCCTGTCTCTGCCCTCCAGCTCCCTGTGGTCGGGGCGGGCCTCCTGGTGGTGGTGGTGGCAGAGCCTCAAAACGTCGCCCACCACCTGCTGCTCGGCCAGCTCCTCTGCCTCGTCCGCCTCCTCCCTGCGGACCGCCACGGTCGACCCTCTGCCTCTGCCTGGGTGGTCCCTCCACCGTCTGCTGACCCTCGGTACGACGGGTCGGGCAGTCACGAGCCATGTGGCCCCGCCCGCCGCACTCGTAGCACTGCCTGCCTCTCGGAAGACTGGCTCCGGACTGGGTGCCCTGCACTGCTGAGCCAGTGTCCCGAGGTTGCCTTCCGGAAGGTCTGGTCCGCCTGGAACCCTGAGTCATCCGCCGGCTACCAGCTGCCGAAGACTCCGCTATCTGTCGCCCTGCGGTAGGTCTCACTGTGGACTCAGCCAGGAAGCTCTCGATCAGGAGGGCTCGCTCCAGTACTCCTGCCTGGGTCGGGATGCTGAGGGAGATCAGCGATGCCCTGATCTCGTGTCTCAAACCCTGCTCGAAGGTCCGGGCCCGGAAGAAGGGGTCCCGTACCATGTCTGTCGAGTACCGAGAAAGGTCGGTGAACCTCGCCGCGTATTGAGCGACCGTCAAGCTGCCCTGCCGCAGCTGAAGAAGCTCTTGGATGCGCACCGCACGGAGGGTGGCCGGGACGAACTCTGAGCGGAAGAGGCTCTCGAAGTCCGTCCAGATGAGGGTGGCCTCATCGTGTACCTAGAGCATCAGGCTCCACCATCGTCCGGCTGCTGCGTGTAGTAGGCTCGCCGCGAGGATCACCATGAGGTCTGCTGGTGTCCTCACTAGCCTGAAAACTCGGACGACCGCCTCCAGCCAGTCCTCGGCTGCCTGGGGGTCTGACTCCCCACGGAACCTGGGTGGTCGCTGGCGCTGGAACTCATGCAGAGCTCTGAGGCGTCGTACGTCGTCAGCTTCCAGTGCTGGAAGCATCGGGGGCTCGGCGGGTAAAGGTACCGCCGGTGCCTCTGCTGTCAACGGGCCCTATACCGAGGCCTCGTCGCTCAGCGGCCTGTCGTCGCACACTACTCTAGGAACCCTAGCTGGCTGCTGTCGTCGTGCCATCCTGAAAAGGAAACAAGTGCACCATGTTCAGAACAGTATACCTGGTGAGCTGACACAAGTAATCACAAAGAAAACTTGAAACACACATGCAATCAATGTTTTCGTGCATTAAGTCAGAAACCAGAAGTCAGGGTCCTGGTGTATGGATACGTCGGCCGCCGCACCAACACTGGACTCCCTGGACTGATAACCACACTTAATACGCTAAACACTATTGCTTCACATAGAAGAAAGATCAGAGTCTGCGGTAGAACCGACCACCTCTGATACCAATTTGTCACGACCTGTCCTCGGGGCCCGTGCCGTGACTACCCCAAGCCCGCCTTCCATAGGCCAGGGGCTGGAAACTAGCACCAAGGCGTAAATCCCAACAAAAAGGGAAGGCATTGCCTTTGAAAAGTAAACAAGCACCACAGAGTAAGCAAGCAGAAAAGTAAACACTAAGTAAAAACTGTACAAGCTGTGCTGAAAGTAAAAGGGGCCAAAAATACAAGCCCAACTGTAAAGTACAACTGAAAGGAAAAACAACAACTGAAAGGAAAAACTGCAGCGTCAAGCCGTCCTCTGGAAGTCCCACCTGAAGGGTGGGTACAGATAGCCTCCACTGCTCCTCGGGTCCACCTAACTGCTCCGAGTACGTCCCGCCCAGTGGTCCACCTCCAGGTACTGTCCTGCTCCGCACGCCTCCTCCACGATCAGCGCTGTCCGTCGTCTGCAACCAACACCACGAAGTGCGGGCATAGCCCGTGCAGGGGTGAGTATAAGCTACTCAGTAGGGACCCCAAGACCCCCGAAGGTCTCCCGAAATCCACAAAGGATAAGCCACGAAGGAGAGATACAATCACGAAGTAACATCTGACACAGCTTAGGTATATGCCCATACATATACCTAAGTCATCAATTTCCCGATCGGCTCCAACGTCCGAGCCCTAGCACAACCCAGTTCACATAGGAAAGCAAAACGCATACCCACGCAGGATAGAACAACACAATCCACAAAGGAGAGTAAACAATAAATCCACACAGGATAGCTCAACACAATCCATAAAGGAGAGAAACACAAGATTCAGCTCACACAGGTATACTTCTTCGGATGACGAAAAGATGATCTCTGATCCATATAAGTCGTCGGACCCACGAAGGATCGATAGGTAACTAATCTCTGTAGTGACCCACACAGGATCGGACCCACACAGGATCGGGCCCACACAGGACCTGTTGGAGTTGGCTCACACAGAACCGCTGAGTGTTGACCCACACAGGATCGGATCCGTACAGGATCGGGCCCACACAGGACCGGGCCCACGCAGGACCTGTAGCACTGATCCACGTAGGATCGCTGAGTGCAGTAGTCGTCGCAGTCCGCTGAGGATCTCTGCACAGTCATCGCCGCAGTCCACTGAGGATCTCTGCACGATCGTCGTCGGAGTCCACGGAGGATCTCTGCACAGTCGTCGCCGTAGTCCACTGAGGATCTCTACACGGTCGTCGTCGGAGTCCACGGAGGATCTCTGCACAGTCGTCGCCGTCGAGGAAGCAGTCGCAGCCAACACTAGGGTTCCCGCACACAGCAAGCTCGTTCGGGAGGGTCCGCTCCACGAGCCGAGAGGCTGATACATCAACTATCACGAAGTCCAGAGTTGATGTATCCAAAAGTTTCGCATCGTCAACAGGAACTCAACGCAACAGACGGCGCGTCGATCGGACGCCCGGTCTGAGAGTTATTGGCTTTTTCGTCCCAGGGGCCCGGTTGGTTTTTAAGGAAAAACCAACCCAACCGTACTCCACCTGCGTCCAAACCTCGGGCGGAGGGTGCCAAAAGATCCGTCTCACAAAGAGGAACTCAACAAAGCTGACGGCACGTCAATCGGACGTCCGTGGCTCAAGATATGAGCGTTTCCGCTCCGAGGGCCCGGTTGGTTTCGTGTACGAACCAACCCGGACGAACTCAAAGTATTCCGAAACCTTGAGTGCGATAAACCGAAACGACCGTCTCGATCCAAGGATCGCGTTGCCGCTGACGGAGGGTCATTTGGAGGCCCGTAGTTCAAGATACGACCATTTGAATGAAGTCTGTCCGAAGACGGGGGGTCCGGGCCCGGGCCGACCCGGCCCGACCCGGTTGGCCCGGCCAGGGCCGGTCCGGCTCGGCTCGGCCGAGCGGCCGACGCGGGGGAAAGCCGCCGCCCCGCGTGACACTCCCGCGGCACCCGCGGGGTGTCGCCCTGGACACCCGCGGGGTGCCGCGTGACAACCCCATGGCACCCTCGGGGTGTCACGCTGGACACCCGCGGGGTGTCGCGCTGGACACCCGCGGCACCCGCGGGGTGCCGCGCTGCCGCGGGGTGCCGCCGCCTCCGGCCGCCGGCGCCACCACCGGCTTCCGCGGGCCGCCCGAGTCGCTCCGGTGGCCCGTTTTCCTTCCCGTCTGCGCCGTTGTTCCTCCCGGGTTCCGTTCTTTACTGCGGGATCATCAAACACCCGTTGCGGCACGTTCCGTCGTCGCCCGCCAAATCCGCAAAACACGAAGAACGACGGAGGGTTGCCGGGCTGTGTTCGTTTGACCCGCACCCTCCGCGTTAGATAAAAACAACGGGAGAATATAGAATGTTCAACACATGAACCAACAATTTTTAATAAAATAAAAATTGTTTCTTTGATTCCGGTTCTTTAATTTTTAAAGAATGTTCACGGGAATAATAAAGAGGGGTATTCCAAAATTATAAAAAAAATCCCTACCTCAAGCGTCGTCGAGCGAGGGTTCGTCGCAGATTTTCTTGTCGCGGAAGAAAGCGTCGCGGGAAGGGGATCGTCGATGTCACGTCGCGGTTCAGTGTCGCGGAAGAGGATTCGTAGACGAAGACGGAGGTTGTCCGAGGTGGAACGACGTCTCCCTTTGATGTGGAAAGAAGAACGAGGGATGGCGCGTCGTCGTTCTTCGGAAGAAGGACGTGACGACGTTCTTCGTCGGAGACCGATTCGTTCTTCACGTTCTTCGTCGTTGAAGAATATGTTCTTCAAGCCTCCACAAATCCTCCGAACGTGACAAGACTAAAAAAAAAAAATAAGCCCAAGTCTTATTTTATTAACACAAGATAAGAAATTGAATTTCAAAAGAAAAGAAACGATCAATTAATCTCAAAGAATTAATTGCAACAAATTAACATCCCAATTAAATGGTCTGTTAAGATTTTAAGAAACGCGTCATTTGACTTTCATTAAGACGGGTTTTCGCGGGTGCGTTTCTTAGCGGAATGAAACAACGGGGCTCGTGCGGGCCCCACCTCGCAAATATCCTACCAAGGGGGTAGGATATTTCTGGATAGCATCCTATACAGTTCAACTCAGTTCAAGCCGCCTTTAAGTGGCTTCAAGTGGCTTCCAAGTGGCTTAAGTGAAATAAAATAAAGTTGTCTTAAAATTATTTTATTTCTTAACTTTAAGCCCGAAAATTAAAAACCACACCCGAGCAAACGCAACTCCGGAAGAGGCGTTTCTAAGCGAAAACCGGCGCTACGATTTCATTGGTGCCCTCAGAATTCGATTCCGAGCACCGGTTTAAAAGTTAGAAAAACCCGCTCGTCCGTTCACTGAACGTACCCAAGCCAAACTTCGGAAAATGATTCCGGGCACACCGGGCCTCGGAATCAGGTGCCGTCAGAAACTACGCTCTTGTAAAATTCCAAAGAAAATTAAGAAAAAAAAATTCCTTGAAATTTACGGGTCTTTACAGAAATAAATATTTTTATGAACTTTGTATTTCAAAATGTTATAATCATTGTTTTCCCGCTCCTAGGACTCCCTAAAAAATGAGGTCATTGAAATATGGAATGAAAATCTTTAAGAGATTTCATAAAAGTATCTTGAATGAATTTAAATTCAATCACTATTTTTGGGATGAGGTGGTCAATATCACTTTTTATACCTTGAAATGGCCATACATTCCAAGACTTGTGTTAGTATGGAGACATTTTTATGTCATGGTGAAGAAATGGATGCTATGAAAAATTATATTTTTCATGAATTATATTTGAAGAATCTTTTATGAGAATGTTAGATTGTAATTTTATATTGAAATTATTGGAAATTTTTTTTGTTTAGCCTTAGTAAAAAAATATTCCAACACACCTGGCTAGACAAAGGGACTGTAGTCACTTCTTAGGTGGGCATTAAACCCCTCTACAACTAAAATGTTGGCGGTGGTAGTGTAGAGGAATATCAAAACCATTAATGGGTTCATGGGAGCATAGTGGAACCACTATGCGGGGTGGCACAACAATGGAGAAGTATACTGACACAGGTCAGAGCCAATGGGTAATAGGAGTAGACACCATACTCACATCTAGCAGGTCCATGGAGCATGTTGTTATAAAAGGAAGAACACATCTGAAGTAATAATAAATATGGGATTTGGTTGAGATGGGTACTATTACATAGTTTTTAAATGATACCTAAACAATGTTGATCATTCGATATAACGCATGAGGGCCGTCCGGTGGACTCAATAGCTCATCTTCTTCCTCAAGTACATTGAGGTTTATTTTTTTCATCAGGATATTCATTCTGAGCCCCTAGTGATCGAACTGATCTCAAGTCAGTGAGATAAATGATCACATGAAATATTATGTAGCTCTAAAGTTCTATATAATGTTTTTTGATGTGTTTCATGGGAGTTTGGGATGAAAGAAGAACTGTAAATGTAATATGTTTTGTGATATTTTTTTTCATAGTCATGTAAGTTGAGGCAGTGAACATAGATGAAAGGTGGTTCACATATCAGCTGAGTAGGTGGATTTGAGTCGGTGGTGTTGTCTATAAATACCCTAACACATGATAGTTGAACAAATGAGATAAATGAGAATTAGAGAGTGCTATGAGAGATAATAAATAGAGTCCCTAAAGTGATCTGAATTCAGAAGAAGGGTCCATGTGTTCCTCCTATGTTTCTACCATTGCGATCTCATGATGATGGTTTGAGTTTCATGAACATTTTCTTGGGGTTTCTACACTCAAAGATGTTATGTGAAGAAGAAACCATGAATGAGTTCTGTAAGTTTATAAAGCTTTGTGATGAACTAAATCACATGAACTAACTAGATATAGTAAACAGAGACTATCCAGGGTTTCATGGATGAAAATTTTCAAGCATGTGATAATATTCATGAGTGAAACACAACTTCAAGCTTGATTTTCATGAAGACATAATGGAATCACATAAAATACTAGCGTGATAAAGACAATGTTGATTTGAGTCATGTGAAGGAATAATTAAGTGCACTATATGTAAGGGAAGTTTATGTAGTGTGTTTATTTTCATTCACACGAAATAATTCATGCATAAAATGAAGAAGACCGTTTATTGTTTTATAGATACATGAAGAGTGAGACATAAATACATTTGTGTTCATGCATGAGAAATTAATAAATGAAAATGATATATAATTTTCATGAATTGTGTGCAGTAATTTGAGATTGAAGTGGGGAAGTGATTTAGAACACATATACCTGGGTATTCAGTGTACTGAGATAAGTCTAGACCATTTTAAGTTTAGTGGAAAATGAGTAGGATTAGATAATTGTTTATTAGTTTCTGAAGTTCTTGAAGATTGTACATGAGCAGACCAGGTGATTCATTTTTTTTGTGGGGGAATATTTCATCTCAAGGAAGTACAAAAGCATTACGAAGCCAATAATTATCCTTCTATATATGGATCATATATTAAAGAGAAGTGGAAGTGTTTAGTGGGACTCTGAAGTAGAATAAGTCTCTAGTAGGACTTTAGAGAAGGCTAATGGGATGCTAATAACACCACAGGATATAGTATAAAGATCCTCCTATGGGACTCAGGAGTTGATAGTGAAGGTGAGAACTTTTAATATCTAGTGGGAATCTATATTGTAACATTGTGGGACTTAGTATTTATAGTAACGAGACATTACCTAGTTGTTACCATTTGCATATAGTGAAGAATCTGTGACTGGGGGAAATAACCTATAGCAACAAGAAGTAGGTCTTTGTATCAAACCTTATAAAAATAACTATGTGTTGTTCTTTTTTTTCTTATAGATAGAGGATGGTAATTAAATATGAGGTATTTAAACTTTAATCATTCATGGAGGTTGGATTAAAAAGAAAGGATTTGTAAAAAATAGTGTACTACTGATTCACCACCCTCTTAGTGTACCTAACTGATACTTGGATACTTAAATTGGTATCATAGGAAGGTCCCCTATTAAGATCCAAGAAATCTCCAAGAAATAGTGAATCAAAATTCATGGAACATCTGAGGAATATCTACTTTTGATGGAAATAACTACCAAAACTGGAACAATAAGATTCTTCCTATCCTTCTATCTCTTCTACTGTAAGTGAGAGATATAACAATAGTGGGATTCCCACCTATTACGGAGGATTTTTCTATTATTCAAGTTGAAAAGAGAAATCATGAAGTTTATTAATAACTCAATTCAATTTTTCTCTTATTTCAATAGGGTTTGAAAATTAAAAATAGAAAGAAAAAAGTAAAAAACTACTCAAGAACTTATGATGTAATTGCATTAGACATTTTCCCATAAACTTCCCAATAAAAATGGCTGAATCATAATCTTATAATGAAAGTGGTAAACCACATAAACATAAATAGGATAAGAAGAAGAAGGATTATTCCAGTAATATATATAGTAATTTTATGAGTAAGCATAGATAAGAAAATTCATCATCTAGTAGTTCTTCAAAAGATTAAATTAATTTCTTTGATTGTGTAGATAAAGGCTCAGTTTCTTCAAGCAGTGTTGATGATGGTGAAGTTAGAAAATATCTGGAATAGAGTATGAAAGATGAGTTGGAATCTTCTCTTGAGAAAGAAAATCATCTCAAGAAATAGAATAGGAATATTTAAAAAGAAAATAAAAAATTCGATACTAAAAATGAAAAGCATGATAGATGTGAAATATCTCTTGTTGATGAAAATAAGAAGTAAAAATTGAAGGTAGTTGATCTAGAGAAGATGGTGAGTGATCTTTAAGAGAAACTCACTATCAAAGAGGAAGATCTATTTGAGACAAAATCAATGTATCTGATAGTACAACATGAATTGAAAAATAATAAATAAGACTTTAATAAGTCAGTTGAGATAAAATTTGAGTTATATCAAGGTGGAGAGATAACAATAGAGATTCATTTTACCACATAAAATGATGAAAGGAATATTAAAATAATATTATTACCCCTATGAAAAATTAAGATTAGTTTACAACAAGAAATAATCATGAACTTTATGGATATATTTATTAAGAAAATAGAAGATCATAGTTTAAAGGTTTTTTTAGTGTTATGGAAAATATGAGAATAAATCCTACCCTCACTGGTAAAACATGTTATTTTCATTAATCAAGCATGAACCAAGGGGGAGATATGTTGAGAAAATGAGAATATATTATCAAATAAATAAATAAATGATTATAAATCCATCAAAGGTGCCAATACAAAATAGGTATGAATGCTTAAAGGAAGTGTTTGGAGGATGTGGATTAAAAGGTTATAGATTATAGGTATGTATAACTAAATTACCTAAAGAGGTTCCGTATGATTTGAAAAGGAAGAAAAAACAAAAGGAAAAAAGAGAGTAAGTCATGCACATATAAGAATTAGTGTGAGACACCCAAAAAGGCTAAACACACAAAGAAATAATGTTTGAAAATTTGGATAGATCAACTAAAAATGGTTAAAAAAATGGAGAAAGCTCGAATTGGTGCTACATATGAGGGTAAATAGATTATTTTAGAAGAAGATACTAAATTTCAAAAGAGTTCATCTACTTGTTATGGTATGGATAATCAAAAGAATTATTTTGAACAAGTTGGATATGACCTGAAGAACTCTATCCAATGAGAAGAAAAGAAAGTTTCTTTACTTATAAAGGTGGATAATATATCCACACATGAAGAAAAAATTCATGGGAAGAATGTGAATATGAAAACTATAAAAAATATGAATGTGAAGGTGAACTCTTCCAAGCTCGAGATCAAAAGGAAGAAGGATAATTCAATATTGAGAGGAAAATCTCATCCTGAGTATTATTTATGAGAAAAAACATGACCCTGCTTATTCCCTTATGTATATTATTTTGTAATGGCCTATATGGAATTGAAGGATATGGATGCATCCCTTGATGGGGGAATAAATGATTTAAAGCTGTTAAATATTCAAAAATATTATGAATCATATAATCACTCTCAAATTCATAATATAAATATTCTTACAAAATTATTATCAAAAGAGAGTTGATATTGAGTTGAAAAGAGGGAGCTATATGTTTTTTCACTTGAAATTTTTGATGTGTTTGTTTAGATGAGTGCATGATAATTTTTTTTTCTAATAAGCTCCAAGGTATGGACTGAGAGTTATCTGAGATTGATATCACATGTATGTTTGATCATGGACAACATTGATCACCTTAGTTATATACTCTTGTTTTCAATAACATGGTTTCACATGTTTACTTAGAGATGTCTTTATAAATTCTCTTTTGAAAAGAAAACATGTGGTATCATCTTAAAGGTAAAAGAAGATTATTGATGAAAAGAGATGCCCTCTATGCATTCTTTGTATTAATTTTCAATAAGGGGGAGAAATAAAAACACATATATTGACATAGAAGGTGTTTAGTAGTATTGAAAACAAATACAAAGAGAGAGATTGATGTTCCCTTTGAGTTGAATTGAATTTTTTATCAATAAGGATTATTGAATTAGCGGTAATATGATGTCAATATGTTTGTAATGAAGTGATGATGATGATAGTTATGGAAACATCATCAACCTTAAATGTGATGATTGTTGAATTGGTCTTAAGTTCCAAGACTTGTGTCAGTAGGGAAACATTATTTATATCAAGGTGAAGAAATAGATGAATAAAGGAAGTCTATAAAAAATTATTTTTTTCATGAAGTATATTTGATGAAGCTTTTATGAGAATTTTGGATTGGAATTTTATATTGATGTTATTGGAAAATATTTTTTATCCTTAGTAAAAAATATGCCAACACACTTGGCTAGCGAAAGGGACCACATCCACTGCTTAGGTGGGAATTCAACCCTCAGCCATCTAGTATGGTGGTAGTGGGAGTGCATGTGCATATAGTACCCATTAATAGGTTCATGGGAGTATAGTGGTTCCACTATATGGGGAAGAAAGCAGAGGATAAGAATGTCTTCATGGGTTAGAGTTGACAAGTAGCGGGAGAAAACCCCATACTTGCATCTAACATGCCCATGGAGTGCATTTTTATAAAATGAAGCACACATATAAAGTAATAATTGATGTAGGATTCATATGGGATGGGTACTATTACTCCATATTTAAATGATATTTAAAAAAACTGATCGTTTGATATAATGATTGACAATTTCCCGAATCGAGAGATCATATTCTAACATGAGTACATCAAGGGTTCTTCTATTTGATGGGATCTTCATGCCAAGCCTTTAGTGATCAAACAAATATCAAGTTGGTGATACGGAAGATCACATAAGATCTTATATATCTCAAAAATACTGGAAAATTTTCTTTGATGTGTTGTATGAGAGTTTGGTATGAAAGACAAATTTTAAATGGAAGATGTTTTACGGTGATGTCTTTTTATAGCTGTGTAAGCTGAGGAGGTGTGCATAGATAAAAGTCAAGTCACATATCCTTTGAGGTAGTGTATTTGAGTTAGTGGTTTTTATATAAATATCATGATGTGCACCATTTGAACAAATGATCTGAATGAGAATTAAAGAGAATTTTGAGAGCAAAAGAACATAGTCTCAAAAGTGACCTGAATTCACAAGAAGGTTACAAGAATTCATTATATGTTTCTACTTTCACGATCACATGATGATGGTTTGCGTTTTTTGAACCTTCACATGTGGTATCCACACTTGAAGCTATTACAAGAATAAGAAACTATGAATGAGTTCCATGAGCTTAAAAATATTTGTGATGAGCTACGTTACACGAACTAAATGAATACAGTAAAAAAATACTATCCAAGGTTACTTGAATAAAATTTTTAATTAATGTGATAATATACATGAGTGAAACACAACTTCAAGCTTGAGTTTCATGAAGACATAATGTCATCATCTGAAATACTTTTTTAAGGAAGATAATGTTGATTTGAGTTGCGCAAAGGAACAATGAAGTGTGCTATGTGTAAGGGAAGTTTATGCAATGTGTTTATTTTCACGCGCATGAAATAATGAATGTATAAAATGAAGAAGAACATGTGTTATTTTATACATTCATGAAGAGTGATACACTTATTAATTTTTGTTCATGTATAAAGGTTGAATAAATGCATATGTAATATGTTTTAAATGAATTGTGTGCAGTGATTTGAGATTGAAGATGAGCAATAATTAAGAAGACATATACCTGAGTAGTTATTATACCAAGATAAGTCCAGAGAATTTTACGTTTAGTTGAAAATGAATAGTATAAAAAAATTGTTTATCAATTTCTAAATTTCTTGAATATTTCATATGAGAAGATCTGGTGATGCGGTTTGTTTGTGGAGGAATATTTCATCTTGAGACAATATAGAAGAATTTTGTAGCCAATATAGATCTTTATATATATGGATCATATCTTAAAGAGAAGTGGAAGTCTTCAGTGGGAATCTGAATTATAATAAATTACAAGTGGGATTCTGAAAAAGGTTGATGGGATTATGGTAACACTGTGGGATGAAGTATAAATATCCCCCCTGTGGGACTCAAGAGTTTCTAGTATAGGTGGGAACTTGTAATATCTATTGGAAACCTTTGTTGAAACACTGTGGGACTGAGTATTGATGGGAATTGGACCTTACCTAGTTGTTACCACCTAAATATAGTGAATAATATGTAACCAGTGGTAATAAATTATTACAGTAAGGAGTAAGTATTTATATGGAACATTGTAAAAATATATGTGTGTTATGATTTATTTTTATTGTTTCTTTTATGGAAAGGTTTATAATTAAAGACACGATATCAGGTCTTTAATCAGTTATAGAGGTTGGATTAAAATGAAAGAATTTATAAAAAATGGCATACTGCTGAGTCACCCCTCTCAGAAGTACCTAACTGATCCTTAGATACTTTATCTTGGAGTAGTAAGAAGAAAAACATCCTTGATCTTTCCATGGTCAAAGTAGAATATATAGTTATAAGGAGTTGTTGTGCCCAAATTATTTGGATGAAAAACACTCTCTTAATATATAGGATAACATATAACCATATTTTGATTAAATGTGATAACACTGGAGAAATTAGTATTTCCAAGAATCCCATTCAAAACTCACGTACTTAGCACATTGATCTTAAGAACCACTTTTTGAGAGACCACTTTAAAAAGAGTGATATCTTGTTATAATTTATTAGCATAGATCTTTAATTAACCTACATTTTGACAAAACCTATTGAATTAGAATGTTTTAAGTTTATTATGGGGAATTTAAAAATGAATTTCTTATTAAACTTACTTTTGAATCAAGAACAATTTAAGTTTATCCATTTATTATTTATTTGAAAATCTTTTTATCATTCCTTGAAAATATTTTTTCTTATTTTCATTGATCCCTATTTTTAACATTTTTACCAAGGGGGAGTTAATATTAAAAAATACACACAATTTTATCTATTTAAATGACATAAAATGGATATTAATGTTTTACGTGGGAGCTTCTTGAGTTATTATTTAAATATTTATTAACTGTTTAAATATATTTATCTATTTTGAAATTAGATTTATTATTTAAGAATTTTGTATTAATTGTTTAATACTTTGAGCATGCTATATTTTATTTATCATTGAAAATATGTTTGGTTACTGATTAAAAATGGGAAAAAGTTATTTCTTCTTGATCATTCTAGATCTATTATATAATTATATTTCTTATTATGAATTTGAATCCTGATGTATATTCTATTTTATTCATTTTAAAGCATGTGTTTATTGCATATTATTTTTTGAGAGGGGGGAGTTTGTAATTTCAATGAAAACTCTTATACATAACCTTTTTAACTTATATTCTTATTCCTTTTTAAAGGAGGGGAATATGTTATCTATTTATTTTTGTATATTCTATATGGATTTTCCTTTATCAATCTAACCTTCCTTATGAGTTTTTTGATAATGAAAAAGGGGGAGAATTCTATCAAGGTGTTTTCCCTAGACTTATTTTGAGTATCATTTGATTTGGATATATTTATTTCTAATAAACCTTTTTATATGTCTTTAAGTCCTTAAATAACTTTTATTTAAAGAATTTATGGTCACTAAAAAGGGGGATATTATTGCCCCTATCACTCTGTTAGATGTTTTAATGATCACAAACAACATCCATTGGTATAACTATTTCATTTGACTATATTTATGTTAATTTGATTGGATATAAAGTTTTGAAGTTGAGTGATTAATCAAAGGGTTCAAGGGGAGTTTAGATATCCGTTTTGGAGGCCCTCACTGGGGATTTCCACTGGATAGTCAGAGACAAACTAACAACCAACCAATGTGTTAGAAAATAACACCTGTACACTTTCCATCCTCACTAGATAGATTAAGGAAAATCAGCATCTAGCTGATATGCTAGATAGTGGAACCTACACACTGTCCCACCCCACTGGCCAATCGGTGAAGGAAAGGTAGTGGACACTACACGCTGCCTCTCCAGCCGGCCAGCCGATGGAGCCTAGTGGTTGGACGATATAATTTTTCAACAAAGTAAAACTAGGCATTATAGGCTTCCCCCTCCAACCTCTCTCACCACCCAAAAGTTATTTTGGACTCCCAATACTTATAAAAGCACCATGGTACCTATTAAGGCTATAAATACACCCGAAGAAATATTGGACACTTGTGGTTACTATTTCTTATTCACTTGATCTCCATTTTTTCTTCCCTTTCTATATTATTATTATCTATAATTCCTTTGTCTCTATTTCTCTTATTTTTTTCATTTATTTATTAAAAATAATTGAGAGTGTGCTGTGAAGGGGTTGTTCTAAAAAAACAACCCCTTATTATTTTTCTTCTTGGGTTCTTACTACAACTAAGTGAGTGTTTTTGGGTTTCTTTCTACAACAAATTAAAAAGAAATTTTGTTTTCTATTATTGTCTACTATTAAAGTGAAGATATAATATAACCCTCAACCATTCGAGGGTAGGAGAAGTATACACTAAAATTGAGTATTGGACGAACTCATTTATCAATTTTCCTTGTCATTTATCTTATGCTATTATTACTCTTTAATTTTATTTATCACTTGATTTTATCATTTTATTTGTTTTATTTTTTTAAAGGAAATCCTCCCCTTTTCCACCCTAATCATACCAGCAAAACTAAGTGATATAGAATTAAAATATCATGATACATTATATCTAAATTGTGTGGGTGAGGGAATTCATGACCCATGTATATTATTTTTCTACTCTATATCCACATTCCTTTTAAAATAAAACCTTATCTATTATAAAATGAATATTTATATAAATACACTCAAAACTTACCTATAAAATTACCCCTCCTCTAACCCTTTAAAACTAATATTTTATTCTGGTTCTCTCTTGAATACTTTCAGATTTTTGTCTCTCTTAATTTATTAGTACATGTCTTAAAACCTATGATACTAATAAGGAAGCCTAAATCCATAATTCTAAAGGAACCTATTTTGAGAAGGAGAGAAACCATCAAAGGGGTTAAATCACCTTCATGGAAATCAAGAGTAAAGGTAAGTGTTTCTCATCTACATTTTTCTTTCATTGAGATCTATTCCATATTCACCACCTATATTATTTTTTACAGTTTATATAGTTACCTATGGATATATTTTTCCATACCTTTCATGATTTTCAAGGGATTTTCAAATCTAACTCAAGTTTCTTCTTTCAAGGTCTTTTGATTCATATGTTACCAAATTCATAATGGTTTCCTTTTTAACCCCACTTTTAAATCAAAATTAACTATGCATGAACACCTATTTAGGGAAAATGTTTGTTATTTTTCTCTCAAACCCTATATATTTTATTCTTATCTATTTATTATCAGGGTTTATGTGTATTATTACTATTTCACCTCCCTTTAGTTTACAATTCAACCAAAATAATGCTCATAAATGAGACCAATATTATATTTTCTATTGATTTGGAGATCTTTCTTATCCATGCCCATATTTTTTATATTGATTTATATATGTTCATATCTATACTTATATGATTACTTAAGATAATTTTCTATTTCCCTTGAATTTTTTTACAAAATAATTAAAGTGACCTCTTTTATCATTTTTTGCACAAATCATTTTCTATTGACATTAAGTATGAAAGAAATAGTTTTAAACACTTTTTACATGAATAAATTTTCCCACCTTCCTCATTGGTTTTCTTTAAAAATATTCATTTACATTTTTTCATGGTATTCTAAAGTAATTTATATTCCCATGGTTTTATAAATTATTTTCTTTTAAAATAAATGTTATTAAAATTAAGTGATATTTCCTGTTATTTTTAAAATAAATTTTATATTGGTATTATAAAAGTGTTTTTCATCTATTTCAATGTTATTTAATTTTTCTTATGCCTCACTGGATATATGATCTAATGATACCATCCAATCACTTTCTATGAATAAATTTTGATAATTTCTTATGAAAGTTTTCCTAAAACCCATTACTTTCCCATGAGTTAATTAATCTATGATAGAATTATGGTTGTTTTTATTTTTATATAACACACATATGTATAGATTATCTTTATGTGATGGGTGGAACCAATTTAAATCTCCAATGTATTGTATAAAGTTTTATATCTCATGAGATAATTTTTTTGTGTGTGGATATGATTGTTGATAGATTTGTTTATAAGTTAGTTCATGGACATGATTGCAGGTAGCTTTGTTCACTAGTTTGTGTATGGAATTTATTGCAGGTATCTTTATTCACAAGTTTTTGTAAAGATATTATTATGGGTAGCTATGTTTACAAGGTTGTGTGCGGACATGATTGTGGTTAGATATTTTCACAATTTATGATTTCTTATGCTTATGCATGTGCTTATGACATATTTCTATGTTAAGGAATTTTCTTATGCCATGCTTCATGACTCATGATTGTAGTCTCATGTCTCCCCATTATTATTCCATGGTATATGTATGATAATTTTAAGTAACATGTCCTTAAGTCAGGCCTTAAGAATAATTCTTACGATTTCATATTCTTTTTAATCAAATATTTCTCCCATAACCATGTTTTATCACATGCTTATGATCCAACCCTTTATGACTCATTGATAATTTTACCCCTACTGAGCATTTTATCCCACTCCATATTATGTTTCCATTTACTATGTAATGAATAAGGGAATTTAGTATGATGTTCCTAGAAGGATAGTATGTGAGAAAGTTACTTTTGGGAAATTTTGAAGAAATAACGTGAAAGAAGTCATTTATATAACTAGTCTCCAAAGAAAACAAGCCTTTTATTTATAGGATTACACATTTATTTATGAGATGAAATTTTTAAATTATATAATTTATGTAAAGTATATGTCTATTATTCATGGGTTGTATTAGTTGGAATTAGATTAGAGTTTATTTATGTT
Source organism: Viscum album (assembly GCA_963277665.1). Lineage (NCBI taxonomy): Eukaryota > Viridiplantae > Streptophyta > Magnoliopsida > Santalales > Viscaceae > Viscum > Viscum album. The sequence goes on along the minus strand of OY728159.1, from coordinate 970,523,322 downwards.
TTAGGATTATGTTTTGAAGAGTAAGAAGATAGAACTTAAAACAACCTACGATGACCCAAAAGTTATGTAGGAGGAACAAAAGATTTAATAGGTTGATTTGAATGTATGATAATTTTGGACATATTTAGATTGATTTTCCTTATCATATGATTTATTACTCTAATTAGTATTGATTGATATTAATGCTAACCATTTTGATTTTAGTATGGGATGAAATAAAAAATCATGATATTGGGGTGATGAAAAGTATGATAAATATTGAGAATATCTTATTTTATCCTAGTTATATAAAATCATTTACATGTATAAAAGTCCTTAAGACTATTTATTCATATCCCCAATGACTAGATATTAAATTTTTGGTGAAAATACATAGTGGAATGATGATTGCATCTCAAGTCTATAACTCCTCACCAATAGAATTTTATGGGAACATGCTTCTTTTAAATCTTATTATTCTCTATTTAGTAGAACTTAATATGATTTTTGGTAGGAATTGACTCTCTCTACATGGATCCAATATTAATTATTAGGATAGGTAAGTTTTATTTTATAACCTGAATTAACTTGTGATCATCTATTAATGGAAGGCTAACCATAAAATCCCTATAGAAATTACTTCTATTATATGGGTTATAATACCTAATCATAAGGGGTATTCAGATAAAATGGTTTGGGAGAAACTCAATATTTATGACATGATTATTTTGAATGAATAAATTGATTTTTTTATAAAGAGTTTCTCAATCTTCCCTCAAATTATTAGGTTGAGTTTTCACAAAACTCATACCTGATGATATGATTATATCAAAGACTCTTTATATAATTCTCTCGATTTAATTGGAGGAATTAAAGAATAAACTATAAGAAAATATCAATAAGGGTTGTATACACCCAATTGCTTCACTATGGGATACACAAGTTCTACTTTCTAAGAATAAAGATAGATTAATGCGTCTTTATATCTATTATCATGAACTTAACAAGATAACAATAAAAAATCAAGTATCCTCTACCTCGTATTTATGAGTTGTTCAATCATATAAATGGGACTCAAAACTTCTCTCAAAGATTTACCTCTGATTTAGATATCATCAGTTAGATATTAAAAGAAAGGATATCCCCAATACAAAATTTTATACAAGATATGGTCACTATAAATTCATAGTGATGCCATTTATACTTAAAAATGCCCTTTCTATTGACATATACCCAATTAATAGAGTATTTAGAGATTACCTTGATCAATTTTTGGTAGTAATTATAGATTACATTATTATATATTCCAAGAGTAAGGAAGATAATGAAGATCATTTTAGGATTGTGAAAAAGACCTTAAGAAAGGATAAATTGTGTGCCAAATTTGGTAATTGTGTATTCTAGATATACAAAGTATCATTATTAGGTTATGTAATCACAAGAGAGGGTAAATTTATAGATCCTTAAAAAATAGAGTTGATTGAGGAATGAAACATACCAACCAATATAATATAGATCTATAGTTTTCTTGGATTTTCTGGATACCATCGATGCTTTGTGAGAAATTTCTCATGAATGTAAAATTAACCATTCAAGTTAACTCAGAAGGGAGTCAAGTTACTATATATAGATAAATATGAAGAAAATTTCATGGAGATTAAAATAATGTTGTTGAATAAATCTATAATCACACTATCCTATAGTAAATAAGTGTTTATGATATATAACGATGCATCAAAGAATAGATTGAGATGTTTCCTCATGAAAAATGACATGGTAGTAGCATATTCTTCATGAAAATTTAATTTTCATGAGTAAAATTACCCAATGAATTTTTTTTAGCCAGAAGTGATAATATTTTCATTAATTATATGGAGGGATATTTGGTGAAAATGGTTGTGATAATTAAAAATATAACCATATGCCTATTATGAGGGAAAATATGAGTTTTCTAATCTTACCTAAGATAGAAAAGTTGACATCTCATTAGAAATTATATCTTTATTCATGTATATATTATATACAGCATTAGCTATTTTATTAACCAAATTATAATTAAAATTGTGAGAGTGAAATTTATTTTTGGGTGAGAGAATGTAACAACCCATGTTTTAGTATAATTTTTCTTTCCTTAAACTATATATCTATCATTCTTAAAAATGATTTATATTATTCTAAAATAATTGAACAAGAGAAGAGAATAGTACATAAAATATATGAATCAAATTAATAAAACTGTATTCCTTGATAATGGAAAATTTAAACCAAGGTATACGAAACAAAGTATTATATACCATGGATTATTATATATCATGGATGATTAATTCCCTTAAAGGTGAATAAACTAATAGAGGATAAAAAATAGAAAATAATAATATTTTTACAACTAGGAAATCCCTTGGATCATTATCACCCTTTAGAATCATCGTTAGTAGAAGAAAACCTATAATGAAAAAAAAACCAGGAAAGGATAAGACATATTGTAAAATATTGAATGAAAACTATAAGAATGAGAAGTGTGGTTTGTGAATTTAGAATGAAATGAATTTATAGGATGTAATGAAGGTAATATAGCCATTATATAACTACAATACAAGTGTATATAACTATTATGTATTATATCGGTAAAAATATTACCAATTTAGAGAAACCAATATGTAGTTAATGCACATAAATATTATTTAGATGTTAAAAAATATAAATTTAATTACAAATAATTTATTAAAATTAAAATATAATATTTTCAAAAATAATAAAAAGATACTAATCCATTTTTGAAAATAAATTTATTTGATAAAATATGAATTTTTGTTAAACTTATTACTTTTAAATAATTATTTCAATAAAATTTATTGAGAGAAATGAATGATTAGTAAAGTAAATAAATTATATCCATGAAATAAATAAGGAACTATAAAGAATAATAATTTCATTATTCATGTCCAATAAAATATGATTTATTAAAGTACATTGTTTTATTATATATATATTTTTTAAAAAGTTAAATTTCTCCTATTTGGAGTAATAAAGTTAATGAAATGTAATGTTTATATATATATAAAAATGATAAAAAATTCATGGAATGACTATTGACTTGTTAGAGAAAACAATAAAGTAATTTAATGTTAAAAAGTAATATTTTTCAAAAAATCATTTTTATGTGCTATGTATTCTTATCTTAATAAATTAAACTGATCAATTTTAAAGGATGATCCTAATAATTTTTTTCAATGTATAAACAACTAGATCAAAACTATAATTCCTTATCTCTAGTAACTCATTGTCAGTGGTTACTTTATTATATTAGTAAAAAATACAAGGATTACATCACAAAGGATCAAATGGTTTATCTTTCTTGAGAGACCAGATATATATATATGATATTAATATAACATTGGAACATCAAAATATAACCTAAAAAACTTATTTAAACTTTCTTATTCCTTTTAGTGAATCCAAATATCTATTCATAGATCACTTCTTGGTACCCTAGGAAAATGTAAACATAAGAAGAGTAAGCTCAAACACTTAGAAAGGGTACAAGTACAACGAAATATATCATAATAGGCATACACATGTTGATAGAGTTAATTATCAATAAACATTGCATATAATAAATATATTGAGCATGAAAAACATCCATGGATTTTATAGCAATGAAATTAATAATATGGATAACAATAACTGAATTCATGGTGATAGAATGTGTAATGACAGAAATATTGATCTTTATCACCAAGGCATTAGCCAAGACATTATTCTTTTCATCAATGTCACAACCAAGAGATCATTCTTGTAATCAAGGCTACAACCAAGTCATCATTCTTAAACTGGATGGGCATACACCAAATGCCTAAATCTTTTGTCCCATTATACCAACTAATGCATCTAGGGGATATATAATATTGATCCCCACACATGAATTATTTAAGTCCAATTCATTCACCATATAAAAGATATGAATATCAATAAAATGCACAATCACAATTTCTATAGGAATAATAAACATATGTATTAAGATGAAAACATATATAACACCAATAATTTTCTAGTAAATAAGTGGGAAAACATGGACATAATTCATCTAGATAAATAATGTGGATGGTTAAACAATACATAATCAATATAGAAAATATGGGGAATTATCAATGTAATAGAAAGTAGCCTTATGAAAGAAAAAAAAACAATGTAGTGGAGAAGGGTGCTCTCAATGTTCTGGGTTATTAATAGAGTATAGTAATTTATTTTAATAGTTTTCATCAGTAGGAGACCATATTAATGGTCATAAATTCATTCATTATGGTCAATAAAGAGCATGTGAATTATCTAAATCATATCACCTAAGAGTATCTATCCCTGAGTGCAGTTTTAGGACCACTCATCATACACCAGAGTAAATATTTATTTTAAACCCAACAAGATTTTTTAGGGTAATTATACCTAGGTGAATCTATGCCACAACTGCATCAACTTGCTAGTATCCTCACAAAGATGTCATTGCTAGGAAAAACTCAAACTCTTTACTTTCCAAAAATTTAGGATTCTTAGGAATTATGATGGATTAGGAAAAATATTTAATGAGAGTAAATCTCATTTTCTATATATCAAAAGGGTAATAGTTTCATATAATTACAATCATGATGAAATTATAATAAAGGTTTTTAATTTAAAATAGAAGGTTTGGAATGGGGCCCTTTTGTATACATAATAACGATATAGAAAAAAATACTATAATGAGAGAGGATAATTAGTATCTCATTAAAAAAAATTAAAATGGGAGATAATACCATGAAATTATAATCAATAAAATGTGTGTAAATGGAATTATAACAAAATAATTTCAATTAAAAAGGAAAGAGAAGGATTAGAAACCCTTACCTTGTTCAGTGGATTTTTAAATATTGGGATGAATCCTCAAAACCTTAAGAATTAATTGGGATGGATTTATAGATAGATATAGATTTTAACTTCACGTTAAATGACTTTGGAGTAGATATATATGAGAGAATGGGTAGGAGTGATCTTCTTTCATAGGCGAAAATAAGGTCTTTTTCATGGAAACTAATGTTGGGTAAGGGGTAATAATGGTATCACATGGGAGTTAGGTGGGTTTGGTGAATTAGGTGAGTTAAGAAATGAAATATTGGTTATACATTTAGGTATGAATTTATAACCTAATAAAATTATTCTAGAGGTTTAATTGTCAAATTGATATAGTAAAATTTGAGCCACATTAGATTACCCATTTTAACACTTATTAATCTTGATTAAATATTAATCTTGACAAATATTTTATCACTTAAAATATAAGATAACCCTCCATAATAAAATTCAAAATTATAAATACTAATTTTGGCTCCATTTAACATAATTATAAATCTAAATATGATAGAATTAACTTTTAAATTAAAACATATAATGTGTGCAAAAACAATTTTTTAGAAAAATGGCATTTTAATCGTTAATTGTTCTTAATATAATTTAATATTAGATATCAAGATATCAATTAAATAAGTTTTAATTTATTTTTATATATTTATAAACATTATATTAGAGTATTAATTTTAAATTTATCCATTTAATTTTAAAATACACAATATTTAGAAAATTATTATTATTTGAAAAATAATCATTTTACTGCGATAACTAATATTTATCTAAGAAGGGAAGTTTTTGGTTCATGTGGTATTAGAGAAGGGTATATTCATGGATCTTAAGAAGATACAAGTATTGATATTTTAGTAAATACCTAAAAATGTATTTAAGATAAAAATATTTCTAGGTATGGTTGGATATTATAGGAAACTTGTTTAGGACTTCTCAAACTTGGAATCTCCTTTGATGGACTTGACCTAGAAGGGAGTGAAATTTTACTGGGATAATGAGTGATAGAGATCTTTCATGACTAAGAATAGTTTTATTTGTGGAATATTTTGGTTTCTAGGCATGTAAGTATCCCTTTTTCTTTTCTCTTGTGGTATTTAAAGAAGGAAACAAGGTTACATTGAATTTGAGGTAGCTGTCTCTACATAATGATATATACCTTGGTATACCATTAGTAATTGTGATTTTCTATAGATTATCTTACCATTATATGATTAAAATAAGTTATTGTAGATCATTTTTTGTTCATTCCTTTCATTTCTTGTATTTGTGTTTAACAATGCGATGGTTTTACTTAGTTTTCATTCTAAAACTAGTTTTATGTATATGAGGTGTTCCATAACTTTTTTAAAGAGTATTTTGACTCAAATGGATTTTAAAAGGATTTTTTGAAAGAGGATTATGTTTCCTTGATTTATAAGTATTGTTTTAATTAAATGATTGTTTGGATATGTAAATATTTGAGGTTTATATTGTACTTATTATTGACCACTTATTTAGGTGGATTGGTATGTTTCTTGATATGATCATTTGATTCTTATTATATCACAATAATTTCTTATTGATAAGTTTATCATAAGAACCTTGGGTATATATTTATGTAATTGGATGAGTGATACACTCATTTAGATTAAAACAATACCTAGTGCACCTATTTATATTATTACACTGTTAAGGGGAATTTAATCTAAGGAGACCTAATAGTAAGTCGAAGTTGGGTTCCTATCAGGTTCACACCAGTAGAATAAATGTTTCATAAACAAGTTCATATATTACTAATTTATTATACTTTTTCATCTCAAAGGTTAGAGTATTTATAATTTATTATTGAGATATATATTTATTCATGTTGATACTTGTTACTCACATGGTATTGATTTTAGTTAAATTTTATACTTTTTATGTTCTTATATACTTTTAATATTTTTTTTATTATTTAAAACCAAAGAGATATGAAATGTATTTATAAAACCTTATTTAAGAACTTCAAATATAAATATTTTAAGCTATTTTTAATGATATTAATTGTGAAATATGTTATTTATACTCATCATGGTATTATACTAGGATTTTATCTCACACCCAACATACATCCTATGGATACATGTAGACTTGGTTATTTCTGACACAAGTAAAGATAATAGAGCCAAATTATTTGGTGAAACTTCTTCATGACACTTCATACTTCATCGTATGATTGGTTGTGGTGATTTTGGATCATGTGGAGTTGGCTTGTGTGGAGAATTTTTGGGATCCATGAGTGGTGATTTTTGGATGTTGATGTATCAACCACTCTATACATTTCTTTATTTTGGGGTTCATGTATATAATGATTATGTATCACATTACCTTTATTTTATCAATGTAGGCGTTTTTTTAATATTTTGGGTTATAATATTGTTCTATATTCTATTTGGTTTTTTTATATAACATGGAAAAGATTATTTATGTGCATGGATGTCCAACGTATAGATACGTTATGCCAGATTTCTGGGTGGTGTTTGTGTTGTGGTTTATGAGATTTTGTGGGTGAAATAATTCCCAATAATTATATTTGATACCCTTGGAACCTATCACAAGACCATGGTAATTGAGAATATAATTTGTTCATTGTGAAAAAATGGTCTAGGTGAAATGGATGGTTGACCTAGGATGGTATGTTATAGGTGTGTTATGAGGGAGAATAACAGCTAGTGAGATTTAAGGGGATAAGAAATTTTAAAGGCCATGGTTTTTAGATCTCAGTTTATTGAGATTGACCAAGCCATGTGTAAAGACCCGTAAAAATTCAAGGGAAATTTTTTCTTAATTTTCTTTGGAATTTTACAAGAGCGCGGTTTCTGACGGCACCTGATTCCGAGGCCCGGAGTGCCCGGAATCAATTTCCGAAGTTTAGCTCGGGTACGTTCAGTGAACGAACGAGCGGGAATTTCTAACTTTTGATCCGGTGCTCGGAATTGAAATCCGAGGACACCGATGAACTCGCAGCGCCGATATTCGCTTAAGGAGACCTTTTCGGAAGTTGCGTTTATTGCGGGACGAAAGTTAGTTTTTGGGAGAATTATAAAAAGTTGAATAAAAAAATGTGGAATTATTTTTATTTTACTTTTGTTGGTTAACTTCTATCAAAGGGAGTTAGGGGTGGGACCCACACCCACTTAACCTCCCTTGAGAGGATTAAGTATGGTGGGACCCACACGAACCTAAACCTTTCATCTTCTCCCTTAAACTCCCATTTTAAATTAAGTTGGCAAGTTGGGTTAATTAATGGCTTGAGTTGTCTTAATTCAAACCTTTGAAATTCAAATGGTTTGGTTGACTTAATAAAATAAGCTCTTAGCTTATTTTATTTGGTTAGTTTTGTTTAGTCATCTTGAGAGGCTTGAGAGCTTTTCCTTCTTCTTCAAACTTTGACGAAGAACGCTCAAGATTTGACGAAGAACGCTCAAGCTTTGACGAAGGACGCCGCTCCTCTCTTCTTCGTCTTCCGTGTCAACGAAAGGGAACGTCGCTTCCTCCTCGGACTTCCTTCATAGGCATACGAAGATTCGCCAACGACGTACCTTTTCGGACGTACCTCTTCGTCATCGGATTTGACGAACGATTACCGCGACGCCCGACCTCCGCGACGTTGTCTTCCGCGGATCGTTGACAATCTTCGAACTTGAACCCAAGGTAGGGGTTGTTGTTATTCGTTTATTTATTTATCCTTGTTCGTGGTTCTTGCATGACTGACATGAGGATTTTCATTATGTGTTATCATTTAACGTGAGGGGGCCGGACCGCATGAACACGGCCGAACCCCCTCCTTTGTTCTTGATGATTTATCTTGCGGTTGAAACAAGATGGCGTGGTGCCGTCGCACCACGCGGTTATTCGCCCGGCCTATTTGCGCAGCGCCGTCGCGCCGCGCCGTGGAAGAATCGTCAAGAACGCGACGCCGTCGCGCCGCATCGAAGGGAATCAAAGGCGCGGTGGAGGGGCGCGGTGCCGTCGCACCGCGCCGGACGACGAACACCGCGGCCGGTTCCGGGCCGCGGCGGGACGAGAAGACCGGCGGCCGGGCCACCGGCGTCGGAAGCCGGAAAGGGGACCGGATTTTCCGGTCCCGTTGGAGAAAACCGGCCGGCAGTTGGCCGGACAGAAGGTCAAAAGGCGGGGGAAATAAATTCCCCCTGCCAGCTTAAACCCCCCCCCCCCTCATTTATGAGGGGGGCGGTTTCCTTGAGGGGGGCAGGCGGCCCCCCGGTCCTCTTCAAAGCAGGCCCCCCACGAGGGGGGGGGGGGGTTTCCTAAGGGGCGCGGCCTGATTGTCGCGCCGCCAAAACAAGAAGCGGGGGGCTTAGCCCCCCGCGCGTGCCCCGTGCGGCGCCAGGCCGCCGCGCCGCCGGCCGGCCGGCCGGGCCGGGTCGGGCCGGGTCGGCCCGAACCCGGACCCCCCGTTTTCGAGGCGATTTTGGTCTTTTGGACATAACTTGAGCCACGGACCTCCGATCGACGAACCGTCTGCGGAAACGTGATAATTGGATCGAGACGGTCGTTTCAGTATATTACACTCAGGGTTTCGGAACACTTTGAGTTCGGCCGGGTTGCTTCGTACACGAAACCAACCGGGCCTTCGGAGCGGAAACGCTCATATCTTGAGCTACGAACGTCCGATTGACGTGCCGTCAGCTTTGTTGTGTTCCTCTTAGTGAGACGGATCTTTTGGCATACTCCGCCCGAGGTTTGGACGCAGGTGGAGTACGTTCGGGTTGGTTTTGCCTTAAAAACCAACCGGGCCCCGGGGACGAAAATGCCAATAACTCTCAGACCGGGCGTCCGATCGACGCGCCGTCTGTTGCGTTGAGTTTCTGTTGACGATACAGAACTTTTGGATACATCAACTCTGGACTTTGTGACAGTTGATGTATCAGCCTCTCGGCTCGTGGAGCGGACCCTCCGAACGAGCTTGCTGTGTGCGGGAACCCTAGTGCTGGTTGCGACTGCGACTGTTACTGTGACTACTACTGCTACTACTGCTACTGTGACTGCGACGACGACAGTACAGAGATCCTGTGTGGATTCGACGACGACGACTACAGCACTCAGCGATCCTACGTGGATCAGTGCTACAGGTCCTGTGTGGGCCCGATCCTATGTGGGTCCGATCCTGTGTGGGTCTTTGCGCTCAGCGGTCCTGTGTGAACCAGCGCCTACAGGTCCTATGTGGGCCCGATCCTGTGTGGGTCTTTTGCGGGGGTTAGTTACCTATCGATCCTTCGTGGGTCCGACGACTTAGATGGATCAGAGATCATCTTTATCGTCTTTTGAATAAGTATACCTGTGTGAGCTGATTTCTGTTGCTTCCGGTGTGGAATGTGTTATGCTATCCTGTGTGGATTACGTTTTGCTTTCCTGTGTGGAATACGTTTACTTTCCTGTGTGGACTGAGTTGTACTTGGGCTCAGAGGTTGGAGCGTATTTGAAATTGATGACTTAGGTATATGTATGGGCATATACCTAAGCAGTGTCGGTTGTTACTTCGTGATTGTACCTTTCTTTGTGGTTTATCCTTTGTGGATTTTGGGAGACCTTCAGGGGTCTCGGGGTCCCTACTGAGTAGCTTATACTCACCCCTGCATGGGCTTTTCCCGCACTACGTTGTGTTGGTTGCAGACGACGGACAGCGTTGATCTTAGCTGAGGCTTGCAGAGCAGGACGGTACCTGGAGGTGGACCACTGGGCGGGACGTGCTCGGAGCGGACGGCGGGACCTGTGGAGCAGTGGAGCTATCTGTACCCACCCTTCAGGTGGGATTTCCAGTGGATAGCTCGGTGTAGCGGCTTTTACTTTTCAGTTTCTGTTTTTCCCTTTCGAGTTGTACTTTACTTTCAGTTTGGGTTTGTATACTGGCCCATTTACTTTTCCACTCTTTCAGTTGTACTCTGCTTTTTCTTAGTGTTTACTTTCCGCTTGCTTACTCTATGGTGTTTGTTTACTTTACAAAGGAAATTCCTTCCCTTTTTACCGGGATTTACGCCTTGGTGCTAGTCGCCAGCCCCTGGCCTATGGAAGGCGGGCTTGGGGTAGTCACGGCATGGACCCCGAGGGCGGGTCGTGACAAATTGGTATCAAAGGAGTTCAGTTCTACCGCGAACTCTGATCTTTTCTATGTGAAGCAATAATGTTTAGCGTATTGAGTGTGGTTATCAGTCCAGGGAGTCCAGTGTTGGTGCGGCGGCCGACGTATCCGTACACCAGGACCCTGACTTCTGATTTCCGACTTAATGCACGAAAACATTGATTGCGTGTGTGTTTCAAAGTTTTCTTTGTGATTACTTATATCAGCTCACCAGGTATACTGTTCTGACCGTGGCGCACCTGTTTCCTTTTCAGGATGGCCCCACGACGGCAGCCAGCTAGGGTTCCGAGAGTCGAGCGTGACGATAGCCCACCGAGCGACGAGGCCTCGGTGCAGGGCCCTTTGTCAGTAGTGGCACCGGCGGTAGCTTTACCCGTCGAGCCACTGATACTTCCAGCACCAGCCGCTGACGATGCACGTCGCCTTAGCGCACTGCATGAGTTTCAGCGCCAGCGACCACCCAGGTTTCGCGGGGAGACGGATCCCCAGGCAGCAGAGGACTGGCTGGAGGCAGTGGTACGTGTGTTTAGGCTAGTGAGGACACCAGGAGACCTCATGGTGATCCTCGCTGCGAGCCTACTGCACGCAGCAGCGGGCCGATGGTGGAGCTTGATGCTCCAGGTGCACGATGATGCATCTCTACTATGGACGGAATTTGAGAGCCTCTTTCGCTCAGAGTTCGTCCCAGCCACCCTTCGTGCGGTGCGTATCCAGGAGCTTCTTCAGCTGCGGCAGGGCAGCATGACGGTCGCTCAGTACTCGGCGAGATTTACTGATCTCTCGCGCTACTCGACCGACATGGTACGGGACCCATTCTTCCGGGCCCGGACCTTCGAGCAGGGTTTGAGACACGAGATCAGGGCATCGCTGATTTCCCTCAGCATACCGACTCAGACAGGAGTACTGGAGCGGGCCCTTCTGATCGAGATCTTCCTTGCTGAGTCTACACCAGCGCAGCGACCCACCGCAGGGCGGCACGTGGCAGAGTCATCTGCAGCAGGCAGTCGACGGATGACTCAGGGGTCCAGAAAGACCAGAACTTCGGGCAGACGACCTCAGGACACTGGCTCAGCAGTGCGGGGCACACAGTGCGGAGCCAGTCTTTCGAGAGGCAGACAGTGCTACTCGTGCGGCGCGCAGGGCCACATGGCTCGTGACTGCCCGACCCGCCGTGCCGAGGAGCAGCAGTCAGTTGAGGGACTACCGAGGCAGAGGCAGAGGGTCGACCGTGGTGGTCCGCAGGGAGGAGGTGGACGAGGCAGAGGAGCTGGACGAGCAGCCGGTGGTGGGCGACGCTTTGAGGCTCTGCCACCACCACCACCAGGAGGTCCACCCCGACCACAGGGAGCTGGCGGGCAGAGACAGGCACAACTCTAGGCAGCAGAGGCCTATGACCACGACGCACCCGAGATGATTCGAGGTACTATCTGTGTCTATTCCACCCTTGCTGCAGTTCTTATAGACACAGGAGCGAGTCACTCTTTCATAGCCGCTGCCCTTGTTCGGAGCTCGGAGATTCCGACAGAGCCGTTGGCTCGATCCTTACGGCTAGAGACTCCTACGGGAGAAGACTCGACGATTACGCACTGGTGCCGGTAGTGTGAGCTCACTCTAGGAGTCGAGAGCTTCGGCTGGGATCTTCTTGTAGCAGCGTCAAGGCCTTACGACGTCATCTTGGGCATGGATTGGCTATCTACGGTCCATGCACAGATTGACTGTTTTAGGCGCAAGGTGCGATGTGTACGCACCGACGGGAGCAGGTTCACCTTCACCGGCGATAAGGGAGCCTTTGCAGCATAGGATGGACTTCCGCGGAGGAGAGGACATCCCATCACTCATCAGTTGGCTAGCCTCATCCTTGGAGCAGTTGACGTGCAGATTCCTGGTTTTCCTGCAGTGGTGGATCAGTTTGCGGACGTTTTTCCTGACGACGTACCAGGGCTACCTCCTCGTAGAGAGGTAGACTTTTATATTGACTTGTACCCCAGGACATCCCCGATATCCACTCCAGCATATCGGATGGCCCCCGCCGAGCTTCGAGAGCTACGGGTACAATTGGAGGACTTGCAGGGCAAGGGGTTCATCCGACCCAGTGTTTCACCCTGGGCTTCCCCGATATTGTTCGCCAAGAAGGCGGACGGGAGCTTGCGACTTTGTGTTGACTATCGTCTCCTGAACCAGGTGACAGTGAGGAGCACGTATCCGCTACCGAGGATTGATGACCTCTTTGATCAGCTCAAGGGAGCACGGTGGTTCTCGAAGATAGACCTTAGGTCAGGCTATCATCAGCTCAGAGTCAGAGACGAGGATGTGCAGAAGACGGCGTTCAGATGTCGGTATGGCCACTATGAGTTCTTGGTTAAGCCTTTCGGTGTAACCAATGCTCCAGCAGTGTTCATGGCTCTCATGAACAGGATCTTTCAGCCGTACCTCGATCGGTTTGTCATGGTCTTCATCGACGACATTCTGATTTACTCTACGACTGAGGAGGAGCACGCCTATCACTTGCGAGTTATACTAGACACACTCCGAGAGCACCAGCTTTATGGTAAGCTCTCGAAGTGCCAGTTCTGGATACGTGAGGTCCACTTTTTGGGACACGTTATCTCTGAGGCGGGAGTTGCAGTGGATCCTGCGAAGATCGAGGCTGTGTTAGCATGGGAGCCACCCAGGAGCGTGACTGAGGTTCGGAGTTTCTTGGGACTAGCTGGATACTATCGGAGATTCGTGCCAGACTTCTCTAGAGTTTCGACACAACTCACAGCTTTGACGAAGAAGGGGAAACCCTTCGTGTGGTCAGACAGATGTCAGCAGATCTTCCAGGAGCTGAGACAGAGATTGACTAGAGCACCTATCTTGAGGTTGCCTGAGGAGGGAGTAGGGTACGTAGTCTACTGCGATGCGTCAGAGACCGGACTCGGTTGTGTTATGATGCAGGAGCGGGCAGTGATTGCCTATGGATCACGTCAGTTGAGGCCGCATGAGTAGAACTACGCTACCCATGACCTGGAGTTAGTAGCAGGGGTCTTCGCTCTGAAGACATGGAGACATTATCTGATGGGCGAGCGCTTTACAGTCTTTTCCGATCATCAGAGTCTCAGGTATATCTTCTCGCAGAAGGACCTGAACCTGAGACAGCGGCGATGGCTCGAGTTCCTCTAGGACTATGACTTTGAGATAGTCTATACTCCTGGGAAGGGGAACGTAGTAGCCGATGCCCTCAGCAGGAGGACGGGCATTCAACTACTTGAGGAGGCGACGGAGCAGCTATCATCTTTATAGATATCCTTCGTGGATAGAGATGGAGCAGCCTTCCTCCAGTCTCTCACAGTCACCCCTCCACTACTGCAGCGGGTCAGAGAGGCACAACGTGAGGACGCTGACTGTGAGACACGGCATGCACAGATATCCTCGGGACAGGCACCTGATGGTTTCTCCCTTGGAGCAGAGCACGACATCCTTTTCAGAGGACGTACCATGGTACCAGTCGCTTTGCGAGAGGAAGTGCTGAGAGAGTTTCACACTTCTCCTTTGGCGATACATCCTGGAGTGGCGAAGATGTACCAGGACCTCAGACGACAGCACTGGTGGCCGAGCATGAAGAAGGCAGTAGCAGAGTTCGTTTCTCGATGCCTCACCTGCCAGCAGGTGAAGGCAGAGCATCAGGTACCAGCGGGCTTGGTACAGCCCTTGGAGGTTTCGGAGTGGAAGTGGGACGGCATATCTATGGACTTCGTGACTGGACTTCCACGCACTTCCAGAGGTCACGACTCCATCTGGGTGATTGTTGACCGACTCACCAAGTCGGCACACTTCTTACCCATCAGAGAGCAGGGCTCAGTGGAGAGCTTGGGACGTCTCTACGTTCAGGAGATTGTGCGACTCCACGGTGTCCATCATCTATCGTCTCCGATCGAGATGCTCGCTTTACTTCCCGGCTTTGGAAGGGGTTACAGGAGGCGTTCGGGACACAGCTACGTCTGAGCACAGCCTTTCACCCTTAGACGGATGGTCAGACGGAGAGGACCATTCAGACTCTCGAGGACATGCTCCGTGCATGTGTCCTCGACTTTGGTCGCAGCTAGGAGGACCACCTACCCTTGGTGGAGTTTGCGTACAACAACAGCTACCACTCCACCATCGGGATGGCACCGTACGAGGCGTTGTACGACCGACCTTGTAGATCTCCTTTGTGCTGGACAGACCCTGGGGAGTCAGCACTTGTGGGACCGGAGATGGTCCAGGCCACGACAGAGAAGGTCCAGGTCATCCAGGAGCGGATGAGGACAGCTCAGAGCCGGCAGAAGTCATATGCTGACAGGAGGCGGAGGCCACTGGAGTTCGAGGATGGCGACCACGTCTTCTTGAGGGTCTCACCTCGACGTGGTATTCAGAGATTTGGCCGAGGCGGCAAGTTATCTCCGCGCTTCATCGGACCCTTCCAGGTCCTCAGCAGGGTTGGCGAGGTGGCTTATCGCCTGGCTCTGCCACCTCAGTTGCACCGGGTGCACGACGTCTTCCACGTATCCCAGCTGAGGAGATACGTGCACGACCCGACGCACATCATTGACCATGGGGAGCTTGACGTTGATGATGGGGCGACTTTTACGGAGGTCCCGGTGGAGATAGAGGATCGACAGGAGCGGGTCCTACGTGGGCGATCGATACCTCTTGTGCGCATCAGATGGCAGCACGGGAATCTCCAGGAGAGCACATGGGAGCGGGAGGCTCAGATGCGTGCTCAGTACCCTCATTTGTTTCCCTAGTTTTTTTGATGTATCTTTACGGGGACGTAAAGCCCTGAGGTGGGAGTAATGTAAAGACCCGTAAAAATTCAAGGGAAATTTTTTCTTAATTTTCTTTGGAATTTTACAAGAGCGCAGTTTCTGACGGCACCTGATTCCGAGGCCCGGAGTGCCCGGAATCAATTTCCGAAGTTTAACTCAGGTACGTTCAGTGAACGAACGAGTGGGAATTTCTAACTTTTGATCCGGTGCTCGGAATTGAAATACGAGGACACCGATGAACTCGCAGCGCCGATATTCGCTTAAGGAGACCTTTTCGGAAGTTGCGTTTATTGCGGGACGAAAGTTAGTTTTTGGGAGAATTATAAAAAGTTGAATAAAAAAATGTGGAATTCTTTTTATTTTACTTTTGTTGGTTAACTTCTCTCAAAGGGAGTTAGGGGTGGGACCCACACCCACTTAACCTCCCTTGAGAGGATTAAGTATGGTGGGACCCACACGAACCTAAACCTTTCATCTTCTCCCTTAAACTCCCCTTTTAAATTAAGTTGGCAAGTTGGGTTAATTAATGGCTTGAGTTTTCTTAATTCAAACCTTTGAAATTCAAATGGTTTGGTTGACTTAATAAAATAAGCTCTTAGCTTATTTTATTTGGTTAGTTTTGTTTAGTCATCTTGAGAGGGTTGAGAGCTTTTCCTTCTTCTTCAAACTTTGACGAAGAACGCTCAAGCTTTGACGAAGAACGCTCAAGCTTTGACGAAGGACGCCGCTCCTCTCTTCTTCGTCTTCCGTGTCAACGAAAGGGAACGTCGCTTCCTCCTCGGACTTCCTTCATCGGCATACGAAGATTCGCCAACGACGTACCTTTTCGGACGTACCTCTTCGTCATCGGATTTGATGAACGATTACCGCGACGCCCGACCTCCGCGACGTTGTCTTCCGCGGATCGTTGACAATCTTCGAACTTGAACCCAAGGTAGGGGTTGTTGTTATTCGTTTATTTATTTATCCTTGTTCGTGGTTCTTGCATGACTAACGTGAGGATTTTCATTATGTGTTATCATTTAACGTGAGGGGGCCAGACCGCATGTACACGGCCGAACCCCCTCCTTTGTTCTTGATGATTTATCTTGCGGTTGAAACAAGATGGCGTGGTGCCGTCGCACCACGCGGTTATTCGCCCGGCTTATTTGCGCAGCGCCGTCGCGCCGTGCCGTGGAAGAATCATCAAGAACGCGACGCCGTCGCGCCGTGTCGAAGGGAATCAAAGGCGCGGTGGAGGGGCGCGGTGCCGTCGCACCGCGCCGGACGACGAACACCGCGGCCGGTTCCGGGCCGCGGCGGGACGAGAAGACCGGCGGCCGGGCCGCCGGCGTCGGAAGCCGGAAAGGGGACCGGATTTTCCGGTCCCGTTGGAGAAAACCGGCCGGCACTTGGCCGGCCGGAAGGTCAAAAGGCGGGGGAAATAAATTCCCCCTGTCTGTAACACCCCGAGATTTTATGAAAAATATTATTTTAATTTCATTAATGTCTTATGTTGTATTCTACACCAAGATTACCTTGCGCTATACGCAACACCGTATTAGCTTGCAGTATACGCAACACTATTCTTGGACCGTGTTACACACAATTTTGGTAATAGTTATTCTACGCAACATTGAGTATATATATATATATATTAAATATGTTTGGATTCTGTTATACGAAACAACGAAGAATTCTTTCACAACACGCAACCCTTACTTGGCTTGCATTACACGCAATCGCGACCTTCCTCGATAGCGTGTGTTGTACGCAATACCGGGTTTTAATAAACAATGTTATATTATTATAATATTGTCATGAACTAGCCGTTATGAATAGTATTAACTAAAATTTGAATTTTATAACATTATTATTCATCTTACACATTTCTAGAACATGGTATAAGAACAAAATAAATTTTTCGGGTAAAATAAGTCTTTTTCAAAAAATGCAGTTTTACCGCCTTTTGATGGCGCACCCACTTTAAATATACTTTTTGAAATTTTTATATGTTCAATTTGACAAAATAATATTCTTATTTTGAATCAGGATATAAAAATTTACATTAGATAAAGTTTTGATATTTTTCCGATAACTTTCATATTTTAATGAATAGTAAAAACACGCTATATTTTAATTAAAAACAACTTTTTTTCATCGTAATATCTTATGTGGTTAAATTATAATATTGAATGGTTTAAAAGTATAAATAGAATATATTTTTACCATTTAATATAATGTATGTCATTAGCATTGATTTTACCTTGAATTCGTAGGTTAAATCAATTCAATCTTTTGCAATGTTTTAAACAAAAACCCGTTTTTATTCGACAACGGGATTAATTTTAATTTAATTTCTGCAACTTATGTGTTTTGAATTTTAAAAAATGGATTCCATATTTGGAATCAGTGGGTCCAAATTATGTTAATAAGATACTTTTTATTTTTGGGAATTATGAATAGTAACTACGGTAAATTTTATTTACCATAGTTAAAGGTAAATCGGGTAATTAAGGGTAAATATAATATTTTAAAATTACCCTAACAAATGTCAAAATCCTATTGGATGACTAAAAGTCGACCCATATCACCTAAGGGTCGGATTAGAATCTTTTAATGGACATTTTTACATGAAAATAACTTAATTATTATTAAAACCAAAGAAAGTGACAACATGTCACTCTCTTAAATCTTATAAGTATATTAATTTTAATTTAGTGACAAGCTTCATGAAACATCGAACATGAATAGTCTCCAGAAAGCTAATGAAATTATCTACATCATATAAATTTTTTTATAATTTTTAGGGATTAAATAATTATCATTAATTATGACACAATAGTGATGCAGAAATTGTTTATCTAGTGAAAAATCAAGAATATTGTTTTTATTAAACTCATAGTGACCATAAAATTCACAAATACCTAACAAAAACTTATTGGACATGTATATGTAAACCATAAGCATCCAATGGTCGAATATTTGACCATTTGGAGCCTTATAAAAGCGATTATGACACTTATATTATTTTATTTTAAATGATGCCAAAGTTGTCACCTTCATAATTTAATAAATATAACAATTTAAATATTGTGATTTTAAGATGATAAATTCGAGTAAAAGTATTATTGTGAAAGGTAATGTATTTATCTTCATCATAGGATTTTATTTTAAATTTTTATACAACAAATAAGTATATTAAATAATTATACAAAAATGATGTAGTAATTATTTTATTAAGAGATAAACCAAATAAATGATTTTAAAAATAATAAAATAAATATTATATGAGCTATTTAATGTGATACACTAATTTTATAGATACATATGACCTTTTATTAATATATTAAAGTTTTTAGTTCGAACATATCTTCTGTATATATTTTATTTAAATTCAAATAAATGAATAGTGTCAAAATTGACACTATTGTTATTTTACAAAAATAACATATTATAAAATTGTTTAAAAATCACAAAAATATTTAAAAATTATATATTTATATTTATATGTTCTATAATGTTATAATGTAAACAATTATGGAAAATTCACAAGAAATAAGTAATTATTTGTTATAATTTAAAATTTAGAATTTTATTACCACAAATAAACTTAAATAGATTAAATAAGGATAAATCAAAATGATAAGGTTTAAAATAAGATCCAAACATGAATAAATTTGATTGGTTGATGAGATTACAACCCTATCTCATCTAATCTTCGAATATGAGTCATTTTTGGAGGTTTTTTAAGTGGGGTTAGATTTATTATAAATTAATATTTTTAAGAATTCCTAAGGTGCCCCTCTCCTCCCTTATAAAAGGGCACCTCCTCCCCCTCCTCCTCACACCAATTTGAGCACTCAATCTCGGCCAACCCCTGCCATTTTCTCCTCTCCACTTCCCTAGAATAATCCTAGAGGTCCTGGTCTTCTTCAAAGACCAATCTTAGTTCCCTAAGTGGAGGATTCAAAGAAGCGTTCCAAAGAAGAGGTAATATCCATTACCGATCTTTTCAATTTCTTTCTTCTTCAACTTCTTCTTCTTTAGTTTTTTTCATGATAAAGTAATAACATCAGTATTTCTTATATACTGATATGTTATTATGAAACAACTCTAATTAACCTTCTATCCATCCTACGGAAAAAGGAAATCACCGCGCGTGCGTACGTACGGAATACCGTCTCCACGCCGTGGTGTAATCTATTTTACGCCACCACCTTAATTGGATGGGTATAATGGTGTAATGAGTAACTATATATGATTATTATAAAGTGATATTGATACTGAAATAGTATACATACACTTAAACACAATTCCACGACCATGGGAACAATATCATCGCTCGTGCGTACGTACGGACTACCGTCTCCACGACACGATGAGATTCATTCTCAATGATTAGCCATTCATGAATGATTATAAAGTATATATAATAAGTACTAATGAAATATATGACCTAATAATGATACTGGAATTATTTATATTTATATGTTTGTCATCTACTTAATTCCATTCAATTCAATAAGGAAACGAAAACAGCGTTCATGCGTACGTACGGACTACCGTCTCCATGAACGGTGTATTTCTTCCCATTTACTGATTTATTGTATATGAATATATATATATATATATATAAATCATGTTTTATATTCTGGAATTAAGTAATCATGATCTAAGTAATCATATGAATAATTACAAGTTAAAAACACGAACGACAAATGAGACGATTTTACCCAAAATGCTACTTTAACATGAATTTACAAAAGAACGGGTAATATAAAGTCATAAGTGGACCATATATGATATAATAACAATGAATATGATTCTGGAATAAGTCAATAACATGATTTAAATCATTATACAGGAGGTTCGGACACTTACAAAGCAAGTCGGACCTAAGGTAAGGGAAATATCACAATCTCATTTTTATCCGAGATTGTTTATACTTTAGTATTTACTGGGGTGTATTTTGTCATCCAAATCCATGTTTCCTCAAGTAATATTATTTCCATCCACCTACAATTGTTTAAGTCCAATTTTACCATTCGGTGAATTTTTATTAAAAGATATGAAAGGAATCTTTTGTCGTTTTTCGTACGATGTACTTTTTGACTTTTCCGACAAAAGTACGAAGAATGTTTTTTTTAACTTATACGGCATGAATGGATTTTTAAAACATTATTTACAAGAATATTCCTTTAAAAGTTTTCAAGTTTATTTTTAATCAACTTATTTTAGTTTAAAATTGTAAGACATGTTAAGAAAGGAAAATGTTTTTGAAGTAGAAAGGATATTTTCCTCAAGAATGGAGTTCAAGTGTTTTATCAAAATTATTTTCCATCTAAGATAATAAAGGGTTCTGTTTATATACCTATTATTACATTGATTGGACTATGTTGTGATGGAATTATTTTTATGGATTCCTTTATCTTATATGAATGGTTTTATGATGTCATGTTGTTTAAGAATCCCATTTTTATTACATGGGTTATGCAACGATGTATGATTTATGATTTTGTGGCACACATAAGAATGGTATCATTATGAGATGGGTGGGACCTATATCTCCCTCCAATGCATTGGGTAAAGACTTTATATCTCATGAGATAGACATGGCTGGAACGGTAGGTTATACCGGTTCAGTGAAACAGGACTGAAACGAGGGTTACTCGATTCAGAAAGGGACTTTGTCCACTAAGATAGTCTTGGAAATGAGTCTTGACTAACAAGAAATTATTCTCTATGATTATGTGTGAATGACACAAAGTTTCATGATTTATGTTATGATTATTGTGATTACATTTCACTGCCATGATTTACCCCATGTTATGAAATTATGATCTCTTTTGCAGGTTAAGATTTCCAAAAGTTATGTGCTTATGTATATGATGTGATTGATATTTCTTTTGTTTACCCTTACTGAGCATTTGAGATCACCCTTTTATGTTTTCTTTTCTCTAGGATATAAAGAAAGGTTTTAGGTAAAAAAAAAAGATCTTTATGGGAGATTTTGAAGATCTTTCACCACGATTAGAAGATTACGTTCCGAGTTTCCAAAGACACTAAACTATTACGATCCTTGTGTGTGTGTTTTTGTTATGTACCAAGTATTCCGCAAAAGTAATGTAATGTCCATGTACGTCAAGCTTCGGGTCTCTACAGTTGGTATCAGAGGAAAAGTTTAGTCAACCTTTGGAAACTAGGATGCGAAAATGTTAGTAAGATCCCTAGAGATATTTCTAAGGTATGTCCAGGGATGTCCCTAAGGATAAGTATACGTATAGGATATAGTCCTAGAACTATGGTAACGATATTAGATTAAACCCAAGATGTTAGATATTTAAGTTACTCCCCCTTTATTATGATTTTGGCTCTCACACTATTCTTTTTGGGTTTTAGAAAATGGCTGGAAACAAGGTGATTCACGATAATAGAGGATATGATGGACAATGGAATGATATTCTTCATAAGCAACCAAATGAAATGGGATTTGGAAGTCCAAACATCATTATTATTCCGAATCAGCAATCTCATAATATGATCAATAAAGTAAAATTTGGTAAGTTTCCTGACTCGGCTAATAAGAGAAAGATGGAGTTTCATGATGATCATAGAGGAAAGAAAGCTCAATTTCCCCTATGTAAATCGTGTGGGAAGAGGCATCAAGGAGAATGTTTCAAAGGAACTGGAAGATGCTTTGGGTGTGGAAAAGAAGGACACAAAGCAAGTAAGTGCAAAGGAAAAGGTTCAGTTAACACCATGGATGAGGATAATGGTATTGCTACGACATCAACAATGGTTATATGTTTTAAATGTGGAATGTACGGTCATTATGTAAACCAATGCCCTAAGGGAAAGTCTCATGAAGATAATCAATATGGTCGTATGGGAAGTATTTATGTTGATGATGATGAAGAGACTACAAATGATATGTGAGATGAAAGAATTGTTGAAGCTCGGTCAGTGGTTTAAGAATGTAGTGGAATGATTACATGTTTATCATGTGTAATGTTGTATAAGTAATCTCATGGCACTATGGAATAAAGAGACATGTAAGGATTGTTACATTGTTGTCTGATTAATGTTACCAGTATCCATGAAAGGTTATTCAGATATTTTTGGAATGTAGATGATATGCGCATAATGAAGGGATAAGGAGAAAATAAAATGTTTGATAGTATTCATGAGCTCATGACTGATATAAGGAGAAGGTTATATCTTGGTTTGAGTATATAGAATTTTTGGATTGTGGTATGTGGAAAGAGTTAACTTTTAACTGCATTCATGTTTTCACTAAGGTTCAATGGGTATTCAAGAGAATACACGATTAAGGCCTTTGAATGTTTGGAATGTGACCAAAAAGACATATCTTATGATATATGGGGATTAACGACAGTATTAAATCTCTGGTAATCGTTTTCACTATATTATGAGAGTGGACTGTAGTATTATGGATAAGCCTAAAGATTAGAATGGATTATGTTGGACATAAGTTAGTATTGTTTAAGGATAGAAGATTTTCGATATTATTGAAGGGATGTTATAGTAATGTAGTTTTAGAAAAAGGACAACCTGCAGGATGGGCGACAGCCCATCGCTTCGGACAAGGCTGTGGGAATCGAACCCACAACTGAAGTGCGACTGGCCTTTATCGCCTACCACTGGCCTACAGGAAGTCCCTGTTTAGTAGAAACTAGTTTTATTATATTGAGCAGTATGATATATGAAGTATAAGTCCATTTTAGGAACCATATATGATTAATCTCACTATAGATCGACTTATGTATATAATTTTTGCTAACCTTTTGTTTGAGACAGATGGAATGACCCGTCATTCTATCACATGATCTGCTAACACTTCACGAATATCAAATTCAACTTCATTTATTTAAGAGATGAAGTGGAAATTGTTAAAGGCACGAACAACAGTGAGATTGTACCAAAAATAAAGTAAGTATTTATTCTAATTCAAATTTTTAACTTTAGGGAAATGATCTTGAAAACCAAAAATGTTGTCCTAGTGCCCTTATATCCGATGAATCAGATGGTACCCTAGATCATCACAAATTTATGGCTTTTTGATTGCTAGCTTTTCCATAGCCATGTTCTCTACCACTCTCCATCAGAACATGATGGTTAGATTTCTCTTCCATATCCATATTTTCACCTATGTGGAAACCCAGTGATTAGTTTATTTGGGTAACCGTTACGTTTCATACATTTGTTTTTAAAGATAAGTTTTGGTATTCCTTTTTACGATGTGGGTTTCTATCAAAGAAACTTTCAAATAGTAAACCATTTATAACCCCGACGAATTTCGAGGGCGAAATTCATTTTAAGGGGGGTAGAATGTAACACCCCGAGATTTTATGAAAAATATTATTTTAATTTCATTAATGTCTTATGTTGTATTCTACACCAAGATTACCTTGCTCTATACGCAACACCGTATTAGCTTGCAGTATACGCAACACTATTCTTGGACCGTGTTACACAGAATTTTGATAATAGTTATTCTACGCAACATTGAGTATATATATATATATATTAAATATGTTTGGATTCTGTTATACGAAACAACAAATAATTCTTTCACAACACGCAACCCTTACTTGGCTTGCATTACACGCAATCGCGACCTTCCTCGATAGCGTGTGTTGTACGCAATATCGGGTTTTAATAAACAATGTTATATTATTATAATATTGTCATGAACTAGCCTTTATGAATAGTATTAACTAAAATTTGAATTTTATAACATTATTATTCATCTTACACATTTCTAGAACATGGTATAAGAACAAAATAAATTTTTCGGGTAAAATAAGTATTTTTCAAAAAATGCAGTTTTACCGCCTTTTGATGGCGCACCCACTTTAAATATAGTTTTTGACATGTTTATATGTTCATTTTGACAAAATAATATTCTTCCTTTGAATCAGGATATAAAAATTTACATTAGATAAAGTTTTGATATTTTTCCGATAACTTTCATATTTTAATGAATAGTAAAAACACGCTATATTTTAATTAAAAACAACTTTTTTCATCGTAATATCTTATGTGGTTAATTTATAATATTGAATGGTTTTAAAGTATAAATAGAATATATTTTTACCATTTAATATAATTTATGTCATTAGCATTGATTTTACCTTGAATTCGTAGGTTAAATCAATTTAATCTTTTGCAATGTTTTAAACAAAACCCCGTTTTTATTCGACAACGGGATTAATTTTAATTTAATTTCTGCAACTTCTGTGTTTTGAATTTTAAAAAATGGATTCCATATTTGGAATCAGTGGGTCCAAATTATGTTAATAAGCTACTTTTTATTTTTGGGAATTATGAATAGTAACTACGGTAAATTTTATTTACCATAGTTAAAGGTAAATCGGGTAATTAAGGGTAAATATAATATTTTAAAATTACCCTAAAAAATGTCAAAATCCTATTGGATGAATAAAAGTAGACCCATATCACCTAAGGGTCGGATTAAAATCATTTAATGGACATTTTTCCATGAAAATAACTTAATTATTATTAAAACCAAAGAAAGTGACAACATGTCACTCTCTTAAATCTTATAAGTATATTAATTTTAATTTAGTGATAAACTTCATGAAACATAGAACATGAATAGTCTCCAGAAAGCTAATGAAATTATCTACATCATATAAATTTATTTATAATTTTTAGGGATTAAATAATTATCATTAATTATGACACAATAGTGATGCAGAAATTGTTTATCTAGTGAAAAATCAAGAATATTGTTTTTATTAAACTCATAGTGACCATAAAATTCACAAATACCTAACATAAACTTATTTTACATGTAAATGTAAACCATAAGCATCCAATGGTCGAATATTTGACCATTTTGAGCCTTATAAAAGCGATTATGACACTTATATTATTTTATTTTAAATGATTCCAAAGTTGTCACCTTCATAATTTAATAAATATAACAATTTAAATATTGTGATTTTAAGATGATAAATTCGAGTAAAAGTATTATTGTGAAAGGTAATGTATTTATCTTCATCATAGGATTTTATTTTAAATTTTTATACAACAAATAAGTATATTAAATAATTATACAAAAATGATGTAGTAATTATTTTATTAAGAGATAAACCAAATAAATGATTTTAAAAATAATGAAATAAATATTATATGAACTATTTAATGTGATAAACTAATTTTATAGATACATATTACCTTTTATTAATATATTAAAGTTTTTAGTTCGAACATATCTTCTGTATATATTTTATTTAAATTCAAATAAATGA
This sequence comes from Viscum album, assembly GCA_963277665.1. NCBI lineage: Eukaryota > Viridiplantae > Streptophyta > Magnoliopsida > Santalales > Viscaceae > Viscum > Viscum album. The sequence goes on along the minus strand of OY728159.1, from coordinate 970,497,268 downwards.
ATAGTTTCAAAATTGACACTATTGTTATTTTACAAAAATAACATATTATAAAATTGTTTAAAAATCACAAAAATATTTAAAAATTATAAATTTATATTTATATGGTCTATAATGTTATAAAGTAAACAATTATGGAAAATTCACAACAAATAAGTAATTATTTGTTATAATTTAAAATTTAGAATTTTATTACCACAAATAAACTTAAATAGATTAAATAAGGATAAATCAAAATGATAAGGTTTAAAATAAGATCCAAACATGTATAAATTTGATTGGTTGATGAGATAACAACCCTATCTCATCTAATATTTGAATATGAGTCATTTTTTGAGGTTTTTTAAGTGGGGTTAGATTTATTATAAATTAATATTTTTAAGAATTCCTAAGGTGCCCCTCTCCTCCCTTATAAAAGGGCACCTCCTCCCCCTCCTCCTCACACCAATTTGAGCACTCAATCTCGGCCAACCCCTTCCATTTTCTCCTATCCACTTCCCTATAATAATCCTAGAGGTCCTGGTCTTCTTCAAAGACCAATCTTAGTTCCCTAAGTGGAGGATTCAAAGAAGCGTTCCAAAGAAGAGGTAATATCCATTACCGATCTTTTCAATTTCTTTCTTCTTCAACTTATTCTTCTTTAGTTTTTTTCATGATAAAGTAATAACATCAGTATTTATTATATACTGATATGTTATTATGAAACAACTCTAATTAACCTTCTATCCATCCTACGGAAAAAGGAAATCACCGCGCGTGCGTACGTACGGAATACCCTCTCCACGCTGTGGTGTAATCTATTTTCCGCCACCACCTTAATTGGATGGGTATAATGGTGTAATGAGTAACTATATATGATTATTATAAAGTGATATTGATACTTAAATAGTATACATACACTTCAACACAATTCCACGACCATGAGAACGATATCATCGCTCGTGCGTACGTACGGACTACCGTCTCCACGACATGATGAGATTCATTCTCAATGATTAGCCATTCATGAATGATTATAAAGTATATATAATAAGTACTAATGAAATATATGACCTAATAATGATACTGGAATTATTTATATTTATATGTTTTTCATCTACTTAATTCCATTCAATTCAATAAGGAAACGAAAACAGCGTTCATGCGTACGTACGGACTACCGTCTCCATGAACGGTGTATTTCTTTCCATTTAATGATTTATTATATATGAATATATATATATATATAAATCATGTTTTATATTCTGGAATTAAGTAATCATGATCTAAGTAATCATATGAATAATTACAAGTTAAAAACACGAACGACAAATGAGACGATTTTACCCAAAACGCTACTTTAACATGAATTTACAAAAGAACGGGTAATATAAAGTCATAAGTGGACCATATATGATATAATAACAATGAATATGATTCTGGAATAAGTCAATAACATGATTTAAATCATTATACAGGAGGTTCAGACACTTACAAAGCAAGTCGGACCTAAGGTAAGGGAAATATCACAATCTCATTTTTATCCGAGATTGTTTATACTTTAGTATTTACTGGGGTGTATTTTGTCATCCAAATCCTTGTTTCCTCAAGTAATATTATTTCCATCCACCTACAATTGTTTAAGTCCAATTTTACCCTTCGGTGAATTTTTATTAAAAGATATGAAAGGAATCTTTTGTCATTTTTCGTACGATGTACTTTTTGACTTTTCCGACAAAAGTACGAAGAATGTTTTTTTAACTTATACGGCATGAATGGATTTTTAAAACATTATTTCCAAGAATATTCCTTTACAAGTTTTCAAGTTTATTTTTAATCAACTTATTTTAGTTTAAAATTGTAAGACATGTTAAGAAAGGAAAATGTTTTTGAAGTAGAAAGGATATTTTCCTCAAGAATGGAGTTCAAGTGTTTTATCAAAATTATTTTCCATCTAAGATAATAAAGGGTTCTGTTTATATCCGTATTATTACATTGATTGGACTATGTTGTGATGGAATTATTTTTATGGATTCCTTTATCTTATATGAATGGTTTTATGATGTCATGTTGTTTAAGAATCCCATTTTTATTACATGGGTTATGCAACGATGTATGATTTATGATTTTGTGGGACACATAAGAATGGTATCATTATGAGATGGGTGGGACCTATATCTCCCTCCAATGCATTGGGTAAAGAATTTATATCTCATGAGATAGACATGGCTGGAACGGTAGGTTATACCGATTCAGTGAAACAGGACTAAAACGAGGGTTACTCGATTCAGAAAGGGACTTTGTCCACTAAGATAGTCTTGGCAATGAGTCTTGACTAACAAGAAATGATTCTCTATGATTATGTGTGAATGCCACAAAGTTTCATGATTTATGTTATGATTATTGTGATTACATTTCATTGCCATGATTTACCCCATGTTATGAAATTATGATCTCTTTTGCAGGTTAAGATTTCCAAAAGTTATGTGCTTATGTATATGATGTGATTGATATTTCTTTTGTTTACCCTTACTGAGCATTTGAGCTCACCCTTTTATGTTTTCTTTTCTCCAGGATATAAAGAAAGGTTTTAGGTAAAAAAAAATATCTTTATGGGAGATTTTGAAGATCTTTCACCACGATTAGAAGATTACGTTCCGAGTTTCCAAAGACACTAAACTATTACGATCCTTGTGTGTGTGTTTTTGTTATGTACCAAGTATTCCGCAAAAGTAATGTAATGTCCATGTACGTCAAGCTTTGGGTCTCTACACTGCCAGCTTAAAACCCCCCCCTCATTTATGAGGGGGGCAGGCGGCCCCCTGGTCCTCTTCAAAGCAGGCCCCCCACGAGGGGGGGGGGGGTTTCCAAAGGGGCGCGGCCTGATTGCCGCGCCGCCAAAACAAGAAGCGGTGGGCTTAGCCCCCCGCGCGTGACCCGTGCGGGGCCAGGCCGCCGCGCCGCTGCGCCGCCAGGCCGCCGCGTCGCCGGTCGGCCAGCCGGGCCGGGTCGGCCCGAACCCGGACCCCCCGTTTTCGAGGCGGTTTCGGTCTTTTGGCCATAACTTGAGCCACAGACCTCCGATCGACGAACCGTCTGCAGAAACGCGATCCTTGGATCGAGACGGTCGTTTCGGTATATTACACTTAGGGTTTTGGAACACTTTGAGTTCGGCCGGGTTGGTTCGTACACGAAACCAACCGGGCCTTCGGAGCGGAAACACTCATATCTTGAGCTACGAACGTCCGATTGACGTGCCGTCAGCTTTGTTGTGTTCCTCTTAGTGAGACAGATCTTTTGGCATACTCCGCCCGAGGTTTGGACGCAGGTGGAGTACGGTCGGGTTGGTTTTGCCTTAAAAACCAACCGGGCCCCGGGGACGAAAATGCCAATAATTCTCAGACCGGGCGTCCGATCGACGCGCCGTCTGTTGCGTTGAGTTTCTGTTCACGATACAGAACTTTTGGATACATCAACTCTGGACTTTGTGACATTTGATGTATCAGCCTCTCGGCTTGTGGAGAGGACCCTCCGAACGAGCTTGCTGTGTGCGGGAACCCTAGTGCTGGCTGCGACTGCGACTCTTACTGTGACTACTACTGCTACTACTGCTACTGTGACTGCGACAACGACAGTACAGAGATCCTGTGTGGATTCGACGACGACAACTATAGCACTCAGCGATCCTACGTGGATCAGTGCTACAGGTCCTGTTTGGGCCCGATCCTGTGTGGGTCCAATCCTGTGTGGGTCTTTGTGCTCAGCGGTCCTGTGTGAACCAGCGCCTACAGGTCCTACGTGGGCCCGATCCTGTGTGGGTCTTTTGCGGGGGTTAGTTACCTATCGATCCTTCGTGGGTCCGACGACTTAGATGGATCAGAGATCATCTTTATCGTCTTTTGAATAAGTATACCTGTGTGAGCTGATTTCTGTTGCTTCCTGTGTGGAATGTGTTATGCTATCCTGTGTGGATTACGTTTTGCTTTCCTGTGTGGAATACGTTTACTTTCCTGTGTGGACTGAGTTGTACTTGGGCTCGGAGGTTGGAGCGTATTTGAAATTGATGACTTAGGTATATGTATGGGCATATACCTAAGCAGTGTCGGTTGTTACTTCGTGATTGTACCTTTCTTTGTGGTTTATCCTTTGTGGATTTTGGGAGACCTTCAGGGGTCTCGAGGTCCCTACTGAGAGGCTTATACTCACCCCTGCACGGGCTTTGCCCGCACTACGTTGTGTTGGTTGCAGATGACGGACAGCGTTGATCTTAGCTGAGGGTTGCAGAGCAGGACGGTACCTGGAGGTGGACCACTGGGCGGGACGTGCTCGGAGTGGACGGCGGGACCTGTGGAGCAGTGGAGCTATCTGTACCCACCCTTCAGGTGGGATTTCCAGTGGATAACTCGGTGTAGCGGCTTTTACTTTTCAGTTGCTGTTTTTCCCTTTCGAGTTGTAATTTACTTTCAGTTTGGGTTTGTATACTGGCCCATTTACTTTTCCGCACTTTCAGTTGTACTCTGCTTTTTCTTAGTGTTTACTTTCCGCTTGCTTACTCTGTGGTGTTTGTTTACTTTACAAAGGCAATGCCTTCCCTTTTTACCGGGATTTACGCCTTGGTGCTAGTCGCCAGACCCTGGCCTATGGAAGGCGGGCTTGGGGTAGTCACGGCACGGACCCCGAGGGCGGGTCGTGACACCATGTTTAGTCCCTCACCATGCTTTAGTTAGGTAATTTCAAGTTTATTATAAATTTTTCCATCCCTCTCATTCCCTTTAATTATTTTTCTTTATTCAAAACCCTTAGTGGTTTTGGTTAATCTCCTTGGAAAATTTGGGTGCCCTTGGTGAATCATAATCCCTTGGCTTCATATATTTTACTATTTTCAATACAAGGTGCTCTTCTTTTCATTTTTTCTTATATTATTTCATTCATGACCCTATCCCCCCAAAGTTACCCCTCCAAGGCTAAAAATGAGAGAAAAGAGATAGTGGCTGCACAAATCCAATCTCCAATATGCCACAGGTTGGAAAAAAGAACTGAGGGTATAATATACATAAACATGAGAGACATTACCCTCTAAAAGAAACTAAGGAACGCGATATAATACAAGTACACCAATCAAATCCTACTCATATATAGGTAAATAAAACCCAATTACATACATGTAATGTTATACAAAACCAATACAACTGAAAAGGAACTAAAAGTACCAAAAGATAAACTTGAAATTGACCATGAATCCCAAACAGATCTTAAACAGCCATAGGCTAGTAATATTCTACTAGATCTCTAACATAATACTATTGAACTGAAAAATAGTTTATATATATATGTAGGGTGAGAATAATAGGTATACTCAATAAGATAATCCCCAGAACCTCTCATGAAAAAAATGAAGAAATCCTACTAAATCCCAATGAACAACAAGTGAAACTAACTCATCACCTAAATAGGTATAATAAGTTCCCAAACTCACCAAGATATCCCTCAAAAAGTAACACATACAAGAGATCATATATTATATTAATAAAATAAGGGTACCTCGTTACTATTTTACCACTAATTTTCCACTTTACCTCAATGTCGTATGTCCTGATCTATCTCTCTCTAAAATAAAACAACCCAAAGACACCTAGGCTAAGTATCATAACATGCATTTTATGCACCACATAATCTCATTATCCCATCCACATATACATATAGTAACTGAGTAGTTTCTAGGATCCACCATAGCCCATATATTGTGCATCATTTATCATGTATTGTACCTCAAAACATCACAACCCACACATCGATTAATGTACCTCAATCCATTACAACCTATACACATCACACCTATAACAATACTTAGGATACTATATCTAAAGATTCATGTGTGTGAAATAACAAAAATCCATTACAACCCTCTATGAACATATATATGGAAAAATATTCATCGTGTATACCTATACATAATACTACTCGGAGAAGAGAGAAGGGCTAGAGGGGGCAGTCAACCATCTATCCCTCAGTAACCTAGATGTTAGAGAAAACAGCCTCCCAGAGTCCACTGAGTGTTAGTCACCCTATTGATAAGGGTGTGGTATCATATGAAATAATAAAACATAAAATATATAATATATATCACAACCACACTATTAGAATTAATGTATCCTTAATCCAAACTGTAACTATCGTCTTTCAGACACTCGACAACCACCCCTAAGAAATATATATACTATAAGATCACAAGTACTTAAGAATAATTTAATCAAATTCATTATTTTATTTTAAAATTACACTTTATGTAAATTAATTCATTATAATTTAATTAATACTATTTAATTTAAATTTCATTAACCAACAAGCGAAGTCCAAGTCCTCCAAACATAATCCAACTGAGTCTACAGTTTCTAAAGATTAACATATTTTCAATATTCTAAAAAAAACAAACCCTAAGTGTTAAATAATTTATTTAACATTATCATTTCATATTCCTAAGTACTCTAGGAAACATCCTAATCTACCCCAAAGAGGTGCATAACGGAGCACAACTAACTACCTCAAGAAGTGGGAAAAAGAATTAAGATAAAAAGAAACCCATCCATCTAACCTTTAAACATATTTATTAATAATAAAACATCCATCTTTCAAAAAAACAATAGGAAATACCATATTAAATCCCTTACATGAAATCCAATTCCACCCCCAACACCAATATGAATAACATAATGCATATCACTATCACAGGCATAACTGCTTCCAAAAAAATCCGGGCCTCCCTACCCATATCTCATCAAACCATCAATAATAACAGGCTGACATCACATTCCTTCACAAGTCTCACATCCAGATAAAAAAATAAGGTAGAAAAAAATAATAGATTAAATAGGTTATCTAGGCCCTAAAATAATGCATTCAGCCTTCACATTAAAATGGGCTCACTCGACCCTAAACACAAGGCATTCAACCTTCACAAGTAAACATGCTCACTCAACCACACACATTTATCTTTATCAAACAAACAGTTTTTATTTCTTATTGAATTAAATGATTCATTTATTATATTTCATAAACATGGGTTACCTAAGGAATCAACTATTAAATGATATAAGTTATTTAAATAATTCTTTCATTCACAACTTCCAAATTCATTAAACTTCAAGGAAGAACATATCATTAACTTTACTATTTATTATTATCAAAGAAAATAATTTATAGATTCATGTTTTTTATCCAATTACATTAATAAATGTAAGAAAAAATTCAATTAAACATACATTAAGCATCATTTGATATCCATAAAATTATAAGAAAGAATGGATTTATTCAACACGCCTCTTTAATTCTTTACCCAACCAAGTCATTATCGACTTTATATTATTTAACCATTTTCCATCGAATTAACATGCTAAACTAATCATAAAAAATAGTCCACTAAATCATATACATATATAACACACTCTCTATCAAATCAAGATGAAAAAGGTTGTCATGGTGGAAAACACATGTGATCTCTACAACCACAAACTATTTCTTTCACTAATCCGGTTTATCCTTTATTAATGTTACTTCCAATACCACCCAAATCAAGATATCATGATAAATTTATTATTTCACAAAAAAAAGGAGAAGAAAAAAATACCCACCACAAAGCTTTCAACATTCCTTGATAGGAATGGAACAAAAACATGGATCTCCAATCACCTCTCCCATAAGGAAGCTACTAGCCTCTAAGAACACCGTGCCATAACCGCTCCAAAAAACAACAAAATAAACTTCATTAGAATTAGATAGATCAAATTCCACAACATAGAGAGAAATAATGGGAGTAAAAGAGATCGAATAGAGAAGAAATCACAATAAAAGAGGAAGAAATCACCTTAGATCACCACAGATTGAACATAGGAAGTTGGGGATTGAATTTGATTGAAAGGGGATTCAAAGGCCTTAGAAAATCTCTACTGGGATCCTAGGGTTTAAGAGAGAAAGTTGGAAGAAATTATTGTTCAGAGGGGGTTTGGGTATTTATAGAAATCCTAGAAAACATAAGACCATGATGCAACCCCCTTAACCATGCTACAAAACCAACTAGAATAGGAAGGACTACAGTGCAACACAAGGGTCTATGCTGCAACCCACATGGTCAAACCCACATCCGAGGAACACAACATAATCCACAATAAAGATCCTATAAAACATGAATATGACCATGGAACATGGAAAACCACTATACTACAACCATTCCATTGTCAAGGTGAAGATACACCGTAGCCTACCTCCATTCCGCAAGGGTACCAAATTTGGAAGAACACCCCTCATAGCACTACAAAATAGCCTATCACTCCAGGGTGAATCTATGCCAAAAATGGTAGTAGCTTTGAAAATCCACTCTCGGGACCCTACACCACAGCCGGAAACCCTACACCACAATGGACATCCCTTATGACACAGTATGGACCACTACATCGTAGAATCCTCTATTAATATAATATTTCAGCTTAACTCCCCTATTTCCTCTTTGAGTCTCCTCTCGACACCTCCAAAACCTCAAACACACAAGGAAAAGGGATACTAGGATTAAGGTCCTTACATTTCTTATTTATTCTTCCTTGAGGTTCTATGGGAGTGGATGGAGTTTGATTTTGATAGATTTTGTTTAATGTCTTGGTGAAGGATGTTATGTTATAGGTTGTTGAAAAATCCTTACAAGTTCATTAGTGTTTGATCATTGGTTTTATTGTCTTCCATCATTGTGATGTTTGAATCTTTGTTCATAGAAAGCGATTTAGGATTTCTCCTTTTATTTACTATATAGTTATGGAATTATAATTCATTATATTTATCTTGGTAAAGAGAGGATATTTACATATTAAAGATAATAAATTAGATTTAAATAAATAAAAAGAAATGTGTCAAGCATGTTATTCTTGGTTTACTTACTAATTTTTTATAATATTTTTATAATTACTATTGATTGTTATGTTAAATAATGTTATTGTGATTTAGAGTTGTTATTGGTGATATATTGGATAATATTATAAATTAATGTCGGTCAATGTGGTAATTTGTTAACGATGAGAAATTTGGAAATTATTGCATGAATTATAGTGTTAGCTTTCTAGTATATTGATAGAGAAGAAATAAGAAAAGAGTTTGTTTTTTTAATTTTTTTAGTTGTTTTAGTGTTATTTCATAGATGGAATTATTATTGTGATAGTTGTTGTGGCTTTAATATTACTGGCTTAACAAAACCATGACAGTTTAAACCATTGCTAAATGATTAATAGTGGTTTGTCGAAATAAATTCTTATACCGATGTCACGAAATATTTCACAACAATTTTTAAAAATGTTGAATTTAATGGTGGATTTATTAGTATTCTTTTATTTATTTATTTATTATTCTCTATAATTTATTTATTAACTATGTATTATTTTTTATATGTATGGTAAGATTCAAACCTCATTCCTCTTGGTTTTTCTTCAAAAACGTTACCACTCTAGCAAAACTCATCATGTGTTGACTAAACAGACTTCAATATACTTATATATATACATACACAAATAAGTATATGTAAATACATAACAAATGATAAATAAATAATAATTAATAAACAATAATAAATGATAAATGATAAATAAATAATAAATAATATATAAATAATAAATTCTAAATGAATAATAAATAATAAATAAATAATGAATGATAAATAAATAATAAATAATAAATAATGAATGATAAATAAATAGTAAATAATAAATAATATATAAATGATAAATGATAAATAAATAGTAAATAATAAATAATAAAAAATAACATATAAAAAATAAAAAATAATATATAAAAAATAATAAATAATAAAAAAGATAAAAAAAATAAAAAATAAAAAATAAAAAATAAAAAATAAAAAATAAAAACTAAATAAAAAATAAAAAATAAATAATACATAAAAAATAAATAATAAATAAATAGTAAATGATAAATAATAAATAGTAAATGAGAAATGAGAAATAATAAATAACAAATAACAAATAATAAATAACAAATAACAAATAACAAATAACAAATAACAAATAACAAATAACAAATAATAAATAACAAATAATAAATAATAAATAATAAATAATAAATAATAAATAATAAATAATAAATAATAAATAATAAATAATAAATAATAAATAATAAATAATAAATAATAAATAATAAATAACAATCAATAAATAATAAATAATAAATAAATACGTAAATAATAAATTAAAAAATAATGAATTATCATAAATAATAAATCAATATATAACAAATAAGTAATAAATAAAAAATCAATAAAAAATTAATAATAAATAAATATATAAATAATAAATACATAATAAATAAACAATAAATAAATAAGTAAATAAATAAATAAAAACAATTGCATACAAATTTATTTAGATAAAATTATATATATATATATTATAAAAATATAAAAATACAATAAATTTAGATAAATGTATACAAACACATATTGATATATATACACTAACATAATATATATAAATGTATATAAATGTATATAAATATACATAATAGATATAAATAGATATAATTATATATACATATAACTAAATTTACATAAATATGTATAGACACACATATATATTACACAAATATGTCTAAACACACACATATGTATAATTAAATACAATTGTATATAAATATAAATAAATAATTAAATAAATAAATAAAAACACATGTAATTATAGATAAATATTACTCTACATAAATACATATAAATATATATAAATATAAAGAAATATAAATTTCTATTTATATATATACCCATATAACATATATAAATATATATAAATATAAATATATTTATATATATACATATACATAAATATAAAAAAATATACATAAATACAAAAAAATATCTATAAATATATGCAATTATATATAATTATAAATGAATACCGATAAATATATAGAAATTATAAATAAATATACATAAATATTGAGAAACACACACACACACATATGAAAAATAAATAATAAATAACGAAAAGAGGGAATACCACTTCAATTGCAACACCATCATATCGATAGGAATGTAAAACCATGGAATAAAATAATATACACCCAAAAAGCATAAGAAGACCCTCTTAAAAGAAGTTGAAATTCTATCAAATGTTAAAAAATGAGGGTATCTCAGCTAAAACCTCAGTTTTAGAGGTTTTCAGGCCTTTTTTGACTGATAAAAAATAGGTATCAAGTTACAACTAGTTTAAATTATGTAGAGTTCATTACAAGATTTGATTTGACATCTCATGAAGCCAAAATAGACACCCGGATCAAAAGTTATGACTGTTTGAAGTTGAAGTTCTATTTTTAACTTCCCGTTGAATAATAATGAATTTTTTATTATTAATTATTATCAAATTATTATATAATGATATTGTAGTTATTTTCATAAGATTCAATTTGATAGATCATGAAACATAAATGAACACCCAAATAAAGAGTTATGGTCATTTGATGCTAGAGTGAAATTTTCAACTTCTCTTAGAACATTAGTTATCAAGGACATTTTCATCATGATATATATATATATATATATATATATATATATATATATCTACGTGTGTATGTATATTAATTAGTAAATATGAATTAGTAATTAATAATAATAAAATTTTAATTTATAAAAATAGTGAATAACACATATTAATTATTTTTAATTATTATTATTTATTTATAATATATTTATATATATACCCATATTTGTACAAATAATAATAATTATTACTATTTATAATTTTTTATTAAATTTTAATATATTTATTAGAGGTTTTTATACAAACCGATGCTAAAAATAAAATAAAAATAATAAAATATTATTTTCTTGAGATTTAGTGATGGTTTAAACCACTAGTAAAAAACCGACACTAAATAATGGATGCTTTTATAAAAAAAATCCTCAATTATCAATGTTTTTGAAACATCATCACTAAAAAAACTAAACAAGAATAGTTAGAAGTGGTTTTGAAAAACACCACTCTAAACCACCGCTAAAGGTCTATTTTCTTGTCTTGTGTAGTTATTTTTAACGCCCTTATGATATATGGTTGATGTGGTTTTGGCATGGTAGTTTAATGGGGATATAAATGATACTAAAATTATGAAATGAAATGAATAATAAGAAAGGGAATTGGAATGTCTTGTGATGATATAAATATTAGTTAAATATTATGAATTAACTCTTTTTGTTAATTATGTTTTAATTGAAATATAATTTTTGATTTGGAATTAGTTATATGAAATTATAGTGGAAAAAACTTTTATGTGGTTAATAATTTTAATGGTATTGATAAATAAATAATTGAGAATTTGGTAAGGAATATGGAATGGAATGAAGATACGAAGTTTTTGGGGAGTTTTGTAAGGCTGGTTATGTGTCTAGAGGTTGTAGTAGTTGTTAACATGTGGTTGAAATTATAAAACATGTGGCCATGCATGTTGGTCTATCATTTTATGATTTGGAACTTAGGTTGGGTTTTGTAAGATCCCAACCTTATGTAAAGGTACATCCTTATTTAAACTTTGGTTAAAATTACTTGGTTAGGGCTAAGGAAGTGGTTATGGGTTGTACGAGGAGTTTTGGGAGCGTTTCAGGGGGTGAAGGACATGAAAGTAGGAGAGAAGAGGCCAAACAGTGCAAAATGCATGGTTGGTGCATAATTAGTATAAACCATGCATTTGGTTCAGAAAACCATGTGGTTTTGGGACCCCTTTGGACAGAGGCTGCACACGGTTACCAAATAGTTTTCCAAACCATGTAGGTGCTTCCAGGAAGCTGTGTGGCTTATCCCCTCTTGGATAGAGGGAGCTACATGGTAGGAACATCGTTTGGCTAAACATGTGGCCTTTAAGAAGTTAGAATTTCTAGTTTTTCTCTATCAAGTTTTAAGGGTTCAAATCCAAATTTATACCTTAAACATCCTTCAATAGCTTGGGTGATGAACCAAACCCTCCAAAACTTCCAAGATGTGATTCTCCTTTGATTCTTAGGCGTTTAGAGTGTGTTTGGGTGTGAATTGAAAATACAGGTGAGTCTAACACTCCTCTTTACTCTATTTTCTATATTAGGGCTTGTATAATCTCTCATCTCCTTCCAAATCCCTAAAACCCTCACTTTTCTAGAAGATTTTTCTTGGGTATTTAAAGGGTGTTTGAGTCCAAAGAAAGGGATGCGTTAATAATATTCGATAATGAGGTAGGTGGTATTTATGCCTTTTCCCGTAGTATTGATGTTCTATATGTGTATGTGGTTGTGATAGTGTTCTAACTTGTTGTGTTTCTTTGTATTTGGTTGTGGAATGTTTTTTGGGCCTTATATTGTGGTGTGAAACCCTTCATGGACCATGTTGGGTATTTAGGTGAGTGAGGCTAAACCTAGGGCTACCCCAAGGGTAAGCTATACCCTTGTAAATGGTGAAATAAATTGGAAAACATTGAGATAAAATAATTATGGTAATGAATGGGTAGGATTTGGTACTTTTATAATGTTCATAGTGAAGGGGATAATTGATATGTTCATATGATTGTGTTTGTGAATCATGTAGGTGGCATTTGAAAATGGTTTGAATGATGTGTATTGTATTTTGATCCAGTTGTGGTTTTAAATGAAGGAAAATGATGCTTTAAAAGGGTGTAACGTTTTAAAAGGAGGTTTTGACCTCAAAGTGTTTTAAAAATGGGTTTTCTTATGAGATTTAAAATGATGATTTGAAATTGGGGCATGGTACCTTTTCATGAAAATTCTTAATTATTATTTTTAATGGTTGGAAATGGAAATGAAAGCCTTGGGGAATTTTTTATTTTTTTCAAATGAAAACCCATATTTTAAAGGGTAGATTCAATGTGATTTCAAATGAGAATCTAGGATTATGTTTATACATGATTTGGTTTTAAAGTTCCATTGATATTATAATAAATGATATGATGTGTGGGTTAGTGAGATAGAACCCTCAATGATTATTTTGTCATGTTAACATAGTTATGAAATTAAGTAATGATGAATGTTCTTAGTTTATGAAATAATATAAGAGGGTGTTTGAAATAATGGTATGTGTGTAATGAGTTATGTTGTAAGTGATATTTGTGTTTAACAGTTATGGTTGTGTTGGTAAATGTGGAATAGTTTTTAAATGAGATTAATGTTAATTTCTTTTAATTGATAATATGGTATATGAGAGAATTTGGTATATGGAAAGTGGGTTAATGGGTTTTGAAATGTAAATGGTAAATGTTTTTATAGGTTAAGGCACAAAGATGATTTATATGTTGAATAAAATATGAAATGTGAACATTATGTGTATTTTTTGAGAATGGTTTGTGAAATTTTATATGTGGTAAATGGTTAAAGAAGCATACACACATGGATTGGAAGTGTGGGGTATTGGAATTGAGGATATACGCCCATGGGTTGGGTTAGACTGAGGCTTTAGACCCCACCACTATAATTCATAGATTACAGAAGGGTACTAAGGTTCTATGCTCCAAACAGTTGCATTCGGTGAGGCTACCTAGACTGAGGCTCCAAGGTGAGTGTGATGAAATTATTATGAAATTTTTATCCGTAGTAAGATAGGGAACTTGATCTAATCACTTATGAATGATAATTTATTGGCTTAGTCCATAGTTTAAATAATGTAAATGCCTAACCCATGAGAAAAAATATGAGAATGATCAAGTAAATATTGTTAACTAATGGGTATGTGATAGTTTGCGACTAGTGAACACCCATTGTGGTTAAAAGTGTGTGTAACCCCTTATTCCTTGTCTTAGACTCCCAGTGTAACCTATTTTAGTTTTTTTGATTAATTGAATCCAGATATCTAAATAGATGAAATTAATGTTAGATAATTTCTCAAATGATTTCCATGTTGACTTATTTACTTATTTCACTTGATTATTTTCATGCATTATTGCACAACCTAGTTATTTCTTTAGACACCGTTGGTGGTGACCTATTGATTTATACTCACACCCTACTCGTGCCACTATGGAACATTGGTACCCAAGAATATGCTACTTGTTTCTGTTATAGGTCCAAGATAGGGACCTGGTGTCTGGTTCTTACATGGGTTATTTGGTTGGAGAATGGGTGGTAAAGACTAGGTTGGGGATCAGGTCTAAGCTCAAGATATTTTAATAGTTTTGATTTTGGGATTTTTATTTGTATGATTGCCTGACATGTAGTGCATTAACTAGTTCTTTTTATAGCATGTGTACTTGGGGCCTTGTCTGGTTTTATTACATGTTGTCCAATTATTGTTCCTATTGGTTATTTTATTTTTTGATGTTATTTCTACTATGAATTCACTCTGATAAGTGGGTATAGTCTCCCCATGTTCTCTTTAGACCCACGTTGCTATTTGGAAACCTCTAGCATATAGGGAGGCACACCTAAGGTCATGTGATGACCTAGCTGGGGGCACCGGTTATAGTGGATTCTGGGTCAGGGATGTTATATAGTGGTATTAGAGTAGGTAATCTTTTGTCTTACTACTTGGGAATAGTAGAAATGAGATTAGGATCTTATAGGGGCTTGGTAATAAGCTCATTCCTGGGTGCCTGTAGCCCCATGTATAAGGGAAAACCCAAGTTTCTAGGGGTGGTAAATGATGTTTTGTTTTGTTCTTTTATAATTGATTGATATTTCCACCTTTTATGGAATAATTTTATGTGATGTTATTGATTTATGAGGTATTATCTCTTGGATCCATGTGGAAAGAGAGGGTGTATGAGTTCATGCATCATTCTAGGCACATAAGATAAATAAGTCATCCATATGCTATTTATAAATGACTAATGAATGAAATGATAATGAAAAAAATGTGTATAAAAATTGAAATTGAATATAATTATGGATGTTGAAAAGTGGGTTAAAAATGGTTTTGGGAAACATAAATCCTTGGGTTTGGAACAAGATAAATGTTTTGAAATTAAATTTTGAATAAAGATACGATTTTTGAAACTATGGGATGATAAAAAGGGTTTTGGAAGTTTAAATGCTTAGGTTTTAAAAACTAAAAGTCTTTAAAAGTGCAATTGTGGTTTTAAATAGTAAAGTCTAATTAATAAGGTAAATGGGAGAATAATGGAACGTTTAGGGACACCAGTAGTGGTTATCTATTGTATTGGTTGTTTACCATGTGTACATGTGGTTTGGGCAGTGAGAGTGCTAGAGTTTGGAGATATCAGGTTAAGAAATGTGGTACATGATCCTTAGCCCAGTTGGTGAGGACTCCTTAAGTGCATCCAGGAGACCCGAGATCAAATCTTGCCAGAGGCTAATTTTCAGGTTACTATAGCAGTACTGTAGCAGGAACTGTGCAGTATTGTAGTAGGTACTATAGTGGGAACTATAGTAGGCACTTTTTGGCACTGTAGTAGCCAGGAATATTCCTCTGTTTGGGCCTTCGGGCCACTGATTTGGTCCTCGAGTCCTTTAAGGACTTTGGGCCACCCAGGCCTTCAGATCAGTAAGGCCTTTGGGCCACCTCAAGGCCTTCAGGCCACCTTAAGTGCAGATGAAAACCAGACAACCTACAAGGAACAAGCTTCAGAAGGAGGATGAGAAAGGAGATTTCACCATAGTAGAATCTAAACGGATTGCAAGAATGAAAGGGTATGATTCCTGCCATCGAGATAAGCCTATGCATGCATGGGAAAGCCTAGCTGAACAGCTATGCAAAGGTGGAGAGCTGATTTCACGATGAAGATACTGGGGAGGAGTAGTTCCAAGTAGTTAGTCTGGGTTGTATGTAATGTTTGAAGCCTACAGGAAATGAATTACTCTAAGGCCTACGAGCCATGTAATACTTACGCCTACGGGCCTTGTAAGGGTTCCACCTTACCCCTTGAAAGTTGGATTATCAAAAATCCCTAAAAAAGAAGGCCTTCGGGTCATTGGAGGTTAAGAAATGTGAGACCTTGATGAGTTGGGTGAGTTGGTTAGTGGGATGTTTCTTATTACGTCTTTGGTTAGGTTATGAACTTGATGTTTTGAAATTAAGGATGTTAATGTGAATGTGGTGACTCTTGTGGATTGATACCTTATGAGTTGTGTTTTGGACCCAAGAGTGGGTGTATGAATTTTGGTACCAGTGTACATGTGTGAGTGTATTTGGTGTGGGACCTAGATTAAATGGTTGTTTAGTTCATTAGATGAAGTGTTTTTAGAATGGGGGTAGGATTACTTCTGTGAGCAGCATATTGTTTTAGGTTTGGAGTGTATGTATTAGAGATATCAAATGAAATATTATTGGTGAAAATTCAGTTTGGGGAGCTGGTATCCCTTGAATTTTGAGGATGACCTGTGAGAGAGGATAGTGGGGGTGTTAGTACTTTTGGGTGAGTGTTGCATATGAAGAAATTTTATACCTTGGTAGTGGCACACAATAAGTGTTTCCTAGTGAGAGATTAAATTATAGTGATAATTAGAAAAGTTAATGGGTTGGAGATATGCATTTCGAGTTATGTCTATGAGTTGAAAATCTTGATAAATTGGGGGTACCCTTGAGGGATATTGACCCCATGTTGTAGGTGCCTTGGAATATGAAGCACGAGTGGTTTCTTTTGAGGAGAAACTAATGCACAGTGGGTGACATAGTTTTTTGGTAAAAGTGAATAGTTATGCCTTGGACTTGCCTTAGGGAAGTATTTGGGTGCTTAAGTTTGGTTGTAAGGGTGGTTGTAATGGGAAGGATCGTTCAGATACCCGACCCTGTGGTTCTAACAGAGTTAGACGTGGAAAGAAATTATTGATTGATATAGATAAGGAAATGTTGATCAAATTGTGGATGTGATATATTGTTTTGAAGGTCACCTAGGGAAAGGGTGGTCATGTAGTTGGGATATTTGCAGGAGTGGTTTGTTTGTTGGGTGAGATGTTGAGAAATCCTTGGGTCTGATGAAGCTAGAGGATCAGGTGGAATGATCAATTGTTTGAACAGATGTTTGGGCCTAACATGGGTGATGTATGACTAGTGTGAGATAGACTCAAGTTTTATGTATGGTCAAAGGAGAGTGAAATACCTCAATGGCCTCGATGAGTATCAGGTGTTGGGAACATGTTAGAGACGCACCGTGACATTGGGATATGTGCCCAGGTGGGCTAGATGTAAGAACATGTGTTTTCCATGGAATAAATTTGGAGTGGCCCTGGATTCTTGTGAAACCAGTTGGTTTTGGACCATTGGAATGTATCATTTCATATTTGTTGTGATCAGCGAGACTGTGCGAGAAGAGTGATGATAATGGTTTCAAAAAGATATTCTTGACATTGATCACTTGGAATAGGGTCATGATGTAGAAGTTAGTTGGTTGTAAATTCAATTAGAGTTGTGTTTCTTTAATATTGATAAGACTTTGGCGGGCAGGGAAGCCCAAGACCCTTGGCACTTTGAGGTTTCCACTTGATAAGAGGTGATGGAGATGGTGGATAGTTTGTGTTTGTGTTTGTCAATGACTTCTTATCATACTTTTAACTAGTAAAAATCATGACCAATATCTTGACATCGTCTTTGGTACACTAAGAGAGCTCTATATTTTTTTATATCTAAGCCTCTTGGAGGATACGCTCCTGGAGCAGTTTGTGTGTGGGAGCTATATAGTGGGGAAGTACACCAGGGAACGGTCCTTAGGATGGACCATATGTCAATGAATGCGATGGATGTCATTCTTAGAAGCCGATAATGAGTAGTGGGTTATTTTGTTTTGTTATTATAGTGGTATTTGGATGGTTATGTCCAATTTTTGGGGCTCAACTCGTGATTGAGCGTGAGCTTCAGAGGTTGAAATTGCTTAGAGAAAGCGGTGATAACTACACTCCTAATGTAGGGAGCATTATGTAACTCCCCAACCTTAGTTATCCAGAGTCAGTGCATTATTACATAACATTGGCATGATCACAAAAGTTCAAGTCTTTATAGGACGATTAGTTTAGTAGCCTTGGAAACAAGATTCATACATAAGTTCAACTTTACAACTTGAAATGAAATACAACACAAATATATTTCATTAGAAACATCCAAGCCTCCAAGATTATGCCTGCTGGTCACTCATAACTAACTTCTTCATATCCTGGGAAAATGAAACATAAGAAAAGGGTGAGCTCAAATGCTCAGTAAGGGTAAGTAATATAGTGGAAAATAACATAAATATTAATCATGATAAATAATTGAATCCACATGCCTTTACCAATAACAAACATGAATACTTTTATGGAAAGAATATGAGATGAGTAAATAATTCCATAATAAAACATAATCATGGGTATTCTACTAGTCGAATGACCACATGAACAATCAATATTATTTCCATAATGAGGGAATGTATAATGCCAGACATTCTGAAACATTTTGTCAAGGCCTCAGCCAAGACATCTAAAAATGATTAAGGCCTCGGCCAAAACCATAAATCAAATTGGGAAAGGGCCTCAACCAATTCCACGTCTAGTTGTATCATGAGACCTACCGATGCATTGAGGAGCTATAGTGGGATCCACCCGTCACTTACTAAGTCCAATTCATTCCTCATATGAAAAGTTTGAAACATACCATAAACATTCATATTAAAACTAGCATATGAAATGTCAATACTTTATCCACAAACCATGAATGGTATAAAAATAGCACATACACAGTCAAAAATAACTCATCCGATAAAATATGGAAGATTGTATTGTATCAGATTATCCTCAATTGAGAATAATGAAGGATATTGACATAGATTAAAATAATCATCATAACTATTTGAGAGAAATACCCCCTTTTTCTTGAAAACATTTAAAAGTCACACTACTTGTCAAGAAGCTGTTTTCGAAATAGATTTTTGAATCAAAGTGTCCCATACCACTTTGAATCTTTTAAAAGGAATTTTTATTTAAAAACTTTAATGTCCATATAAATAAATCCTTAAAACCATTTTTAAAACATGGACATTAATGAGAAAGATTTAGAATAATAAATCTTTAAAACATTTTAAAATGCTATTTTAGTTAGAGTTCCTAACTAAAAGAGAGACACTTGAATACAAATAATTGAGGTAATAAGAAATTTGTAATATCATGAGAATAAAGGGATTCATGATATACTATGTCAAATTACATTATATACACCATATAAAAATTATTTGGTGTATAACAATAAAGGAGTCTCAATGGAATGTAAATTGAGATGAAATATCTCATAAAGGCCGCATCCTTAAGGTTAAGGATAAATCAACAACATAATTATGTTTGAAAAATATAAATAAACTCAATATGATTAGATATTCAGTGTAAAACAATCAAAGGACATTCACACATATTCTTATAAAAACAACACTAATGAATTGGATGTTTAACTCAACAAATGGAGATTGAGTAAAAATTACTCTTATCAAGTTCATAACCATGAATTGAGAATTTATCAATGGAGTGATTATGTGTATCAAAATTATATCCATAGAAAGGGGAGTGGAAATTATGACATAATCACATGAATAGTGACTCTACACATAATCTTGGAGTAAAATAATCGATGAAGTATATGTAAAGCCGAATGAATGGAAATTGAAATTTCAAATTCCCTTATTGATTTAGTAACTTACAAAACATACACCCATGAAAAAAGGATCATACAATGATGATGTAAATATCCATAAATTAAATTATATTACACAATGAATACAATCATGTGCAGTACACACACCATATGCAATAAATAAGTGGTGAACAATGGAAATCTCATGGAATTAAAAGTGAGATAATAAACCCCTTACCTTGTACTTTTCCTTGGTTGGGGGTAGGTTAAACTCCTTTATAATGGTTAAATAATTGTTATTAAATTATACAAGAATCATATACATTAATATGATATCATATATGATTTTTTAACATTGATTTGTTAACAATATCTTAGTATTATCATCGTTTCAGGTGTTAACTTACTCGTTTTATTTTATATATTTTGTTACATAATAAGTTTTTGTTATGGATAGGTTTTATCTTATTAATATCCAGAATGATATCAAGTCCTTAAACATTATTTTTAATCATAAAATAATAATTATAATTGCATGGATACGATGGGGAATGAATCTCATTGTGTTCGTGGAGATGGTAGTCTGTACGTACGCACGAGCAACAATATCATTCTTTTGATATTAAAATAATATCTAATTGGATGGTATATTATATATAAAGAATAATTATCATGTTATATTTATTATTTAAATCAATTAAATATCATTATCATACCCATCCAAATAATAATGTTTTTGAATAACAATTACACCACGACGTGGAGACGGTAAGTCGTACGTACGCACGTATGGTGACATGTCATTCAAAGGATGGATAGAATACTGAATATGGTTGTACCGTATTTATAATAACATCACAATATATAGAAGATACTGGAGTTATTATTTTATAAAGGAAATAACAAATAAAGAAGAAGTTGAAGAAGAAAGGAACTTGAAAAAGGGTGGTGAAAACATTACCTCTTCTTCCGGTTCTTCCTTTTGATTTGATCAAAAGGGATCTTTAGGTTGGATTTATGATCAAAATAAGGCCTCTAGGTTTAAGAGAGGGAAGTTTAGAGAGTATTTGTGTAGGGTTTTTCCAAACCAAAAGGCTTTGAAGGTGTGAAGAATTGGTTAGAAGTGGTGTCCTTTTATAAGGGGGAGGAGGGGCTCTTTAGGAAAAACTTAAAGTATTAATTTATAATAAATTAATATTCAGTTTATAATGGCTCCAAAGTGGATTATTAAAAATATAAGGTGGGTATGGGTATAAATCATTTCAACCAATAGATTTTAGACAGGTTTGGGTCATTATATTAACATTATCTTTTAGTTTTAACTCTTAGTTAATTAGATTGACATTTACCATGTCACTTTGTATTTTTATATTATATAGTTAATAACCTTACTATATACATCCAAGAGACCACAAATTGGTCCATCAATGATGCACCTATCATGATATAAGTTTTTTGGCTGAAACATAGATTTTTAAGAATAGAATATCAATTAATAATATAATACTTGTTTTAAAAACTCATTTATGTCAATTTTGACACTATTCAATAATTGATTTTTGTTAAAGTCTTATCAACTTTATTAATTCAAACAATATTAATTTAAGAAATACTAACATGTAATATTAACCAATAAAATTATTGGATGTCACCAAAACTTTCAAAGTATATTTATTTTAACTTTTATAATACAAATTATTTGATTCTTTTATTATTAAGGAAAATACTGCATCATTATTGTGTCATAAATAAATTTAATTATTAAATGTCTAAAGATTATAAATAAAATAAAATTATGTATGAAATATTTTTTTTATTTATAGTGAATATTTTTAGTTGAAAATATAACATATATAACCCTATGTAAAAATTGTTTTGCCAAAAGGTACATGCTTATGTCATTTTTGTATTTACTTTAACTTAATTAATATAAAGTGTCCTTATCACCTACAAGTGGCTCCATGTGGTCCAAAAATCAACCCAAATATTCCCATGGTTGGAAATGTATCAACCAATAAGGTTAGGACACGTTTTAGGGTAATTTATTATTATTATAATATTAGTTTTTTAACCTTATTTACCGGATTTACCCTTTAACCATGGTAAATAAAATATTTACCGAAGTAATTATTCAAAATGTCTAAAAATAAAAGTTACCTATTTAAACAATTTTGAAATACTGATTCAAAATATGGAATCCATTTTTCTAAATTCAAAACCCAGAAGTGGCAGAAATTAATTTAAAATTAATTCCCGTTGTTAAAACAAAAAGTGTGTTTTTAAGAGATAATAACTATCAAAACATTGACACTTGTTTATGTTCGATTTTATTGTGAAATTATGTCCAATGACTAAAATTGTATTAAATGGTAAAAATATATTCTAAATATACTTTAAAACCACTCAAATTTATAATTTATCACTATTAATTATTTCTATTAAAAAAGTTGTTTTTAATTAAAATTTAGTAATTTTCGCTATTCATCAAAATATAAAAGTTATCCGAAAGGTACCAAAATTTTACCCTAGGATAATTTCAATATTATGAATCCAAAAATGAAGTCCATTTTGAAATATAAAATTTATAAAATTTCAAAAAATAGGTATTACTATTCATAACTGCTACTTTGATTGGTCGCGGTGTGTTAGAATCTCGAAGTTGCGTACAACACACGCTACTATATTATTCAAAGAGAACTGTACCGTGGAAGCTTGGGGTGTTACATTCTCCCCTATAATAAATTGCATCCTCACAATTTATGCTTGTTATTGGAAACATGGGTTTGACATTTCAAAATATCTTACTTGAAATCCCACATCGAAAAATGGATTAATGAGGCCTCTATTTAAAATAAAGAGTGGTAAGTATGAAGGTTACCAAAAATAACACATACTAGGGTTCCATGTAGGAAAACATGGATATGGAAGAAAAATCTAACCATCAATATCTGATGGAGAGTAGTAGAGAACATGGCTATGAAAAATCCAAAAATCACAAAGCCATAAATTTGTGATGATCTAAGGTACCATCTAGGACAACGTTTTTGTTCTAAGTTCCTTTTCTTAATGTTGAGGAATTTATTTATGAGATTGGATAAGATCAAAAGGATATATACTTACTTTATAATTAGAGTTTTATACATTAATAAATTTCTTCCACAAACTCATCTTTCACTCCAAAACATAATACAACTAAAAAATACTCTATTTATCCTAATCGTATAGGTTTCCAAATATAAACATATACCATTTAAATTATGAAAACTATTTTGTAACAACTAGGTACTTCCTGTAAGCTAGTGGTAGGTAATAAAGGTCTGTCGCACTATGATTGTGGGTTCGATTCCTGCAGCTTTGTCCGATGTGACGGGTTATCGCCCGACCCGCAGGTTGTCCTTTTCCAAGACTATAGTATTATAATATCATAAGAAATGTTTTAACCTTAAACAATACCATCAAATGTTCAAATTAATTCATTTCAAACATTATAGTTATCCAAAATAACTTTTTTCAGACTCTCTGTAAAAGGTATCTAAATTCCAAAATCAATTGTAACCTCAGATTCCCCAAACAAAGTAAAGTTTATCTTATTGTCACATACTGAAAATATGATTGCCTTAGTCATATTAAAACCTTAATGAAAACAACAAGTACTTAAATACAATCATTATATATATATCACATTATTCTTATAACCATAATATAGTTCTTGAGTCCAAAAACACAAATACAAAAATTATTCAACTTCAATTATAGTAACAACATATGCTTGGCCTTGCTCCCTTGGCCTTTTCTAAGGTAAGTTTCCTAGGAGCTTAAGACATTCATTTTCATAATTCCCCATTTCCCTGCAATTTTAGAATTAAACATTGGTAGCGTCTTTCTTTCCTTTACAACCACTAGATAGATGACCTTTCTGTCCACAACTGTAGCATACTCCTTTTCCTTTTAGACAGGCACTAGGGTGCTTCCTTCCGTAATTATCACAAGGTGGAAATCCAATTATTCCCTTATTCACCATTTCCTTATTTCATTTCCCAGAGTGTTTAGTAGATCTCTTCTTCTCTTTCTTTGATTTAAATTCATAAGACTTAGAGAATTATTTTTCTTGTATTTGTAACACACGAGACAATATCTTCACATGACGAGAAGGATTGTGAGACCAATGCTCAACAGAGAAACGATTTTAACCCATAAAAGAAACGATCAATCTTACTTCTTGGGTTACATATATAATATGCAGCATACCTTGATAACCTTGTAAAGTTAGCCTCATACTTTGCGACATTCTCATCCTCCTTTTGTCTCAAACTCTGAAATTGCCTTCCCATATCTGCTCGATGGTCACGGGGAAAGTATTTTTCTAAAAACAGATCTTTGAACTCCCTAAATTCCATATTTGATACTTATTCATCCTTCTTTTTTGTTTTGAATCAATGACCACCATTGATTAGCATCTCCAGTGAGGTGATAAACTGTCATGACAACTTTTTCCCTTTCACTACTCCCCAAAGCCTGAAATATTTTCTCTAGGGAACTTATCCATTGCTCAGCTACCAATGGATTTGTATTCCCATCGAATGTTGGTGGTTTTTTCCTCATGAAGCGATCTAACATTGATACTCCTCGTTGTGGATCAGGGTGCTCCATATGGGTAAGGTTATTATTCATAACTTGAGTGAGTTATCCCAGTATGGTGATAAGCTGATCCGCACCAGTTGTATCACTAGCTCCACTATAATTTTCTTGAGTAGGAGGGAAATCCCTACATGGAGTACGTGCATTGATATGATTTTCATTCCTTCCACTAGGTTCCATTTATAAACAATGGAATAAACTAGATTAGTTTATGAATCAAAATAAATAATTCCAAACTTGTAAAATGCCTAACATAAATTGAACAGTTTATGGATATAATCCATAATCATAAAAATGTTTTCTTTGAGTAATTATATACTCATAAGCCTTTCATAATGGTTTGTAAAGAAAATGAGAATTATCCTAATCATATCCCCCGGGAGTGTCATAACGAAGAGTGCACCAAGGCCCGTTGTCGTGCACCAGTTCCCGTTCGATTCTAGCTCAAAGCGGTGTTTTCAGGTTTTACCCCTAGGTACATCTGTGGCAGATCCGCCTCTACCTGCTTGTATCCAGATAGGGATGTATTTCTCGGAAAACTCACAAAATCTCTACAATACCAAAATTCTAGGAAGTTATTCTATACTAATCCTCCAATTCTATCTTAGGGATTTGTTCTCTAATCAGAGTTTATCTAAATATAGCTTCCAAGGTTTGTACTAAACTTCCTCTGATACCAACTGTAACACCACGACCCCAGTTAACCAGAGTTGGTGCATTATTACATAACATTGGAATGATCACAAAAGATCAAGTCTCGAAATACCGATTAGTTTAGTAGCCTTGGAAACAAGATTCATACATAAGTTAAACTTTACAACTTGAAAAGAAATACAAAACAAATATATTTCATTAGAAACACCCAATCCTCTTAGATTATGCCTGCTGGTCACTCATAACTAACTTCTTCATATCCTAGGAAAATGAAACATAAGAAAGGGGTGAGCTCAAATGCTCAGTAAGGGTAAGTAATATAGCGGAAAATGACATAAATATTAAGCATGATAAATAATTGAAAGCACATGCCTTTACCAATAATAAACATGAATACTTTTAGGGAAAGAATATGAGATGAGTAAATAATGCCATAATAAAACATAATCATTGGTATTCTACTATTCGAATGACCACATGAACCATCAATATTATTTCCATAATGAATGAATATATAATGCCGGACATTCTGAAACATTTTGTCAGGGCCTTAGCCAAGATGTCTAAAAATGATTAAGGTATCGGCCAAAACCATAAATCAAATTGGGAAAGGGCCTTGACCAATTCCACGTCTAGTTGTCTCATGAGACCTACTAATGCATCAAGGAGAAATAGCGGGCTCCACCCATCACGTACTAAGTCTAATGCATTCCTCATATGAAAAGTTTGAAACATAACAGAAACATTCGTATTAAAACTAGCATATGAAATGTCAATACTTTTTCCACAAACCATGAATGGTATAAAAATATCACTTCCACAGCCAAAAATAACTCATTCGATACAATATGGAAGATTGTATTGTATCAGATTAGCCTCAATAGAGAATAATGAAGGATATTGAAATAGATTAAAATAATCATCATAACTATTTGAGAGAAATAACCCCTTTTTCTTGAAAACATTTAAAAGTCACACTACTTGTCAAGAAGCCGTTTTCAAAATACATTTTTGAATCAAAGTGTCCCATACCACTTTGAAACTTTTAAAAGTAATTTCTATTTTAAAACTTTAATTTCTATATAAATAAATCATTAAAAAACATTTTTAAAACATGGACATTAATGAGAAAGATTTAGAATAATAAATCTTTAAAACATTTTAAAATGATATTTTAGTTAGAGTTCAAAACTAAAAGGGAGACACTTGAATACAAATAAGTGAGGTAATAAAAACATTGTAATATCATGAGAATAAAGTGATTCATGATATACTATGTCAAAGTGCATTATATACACCATATAAAAGTGATTTGGTGTATAACAACAAAGAAGTCTCAATAGAATGTAAATTGAGATGAAATATCTCATAAAGGCCATATCATTAGGTTAAGGATAAATAAACAACATAATTATGTGTGAAAAATATAAATACACTCAATATGATTGGATATTCACTGTAAAACAATCAAAGGACATTCACACATATTCTTGTAAAAACAACACCAATGAATTGGATGTTTAACTCAACAAATGAAGATTGAGTAAAAATTACTCTTATCAAGTTCATTCCGATGACTTGAGAATTTATCAATGGAGTGATTATGTGTATAAAAATTATATCCACATAAAGGGGAGTGGAAATTATGACATAAGAAAATGAATAGTGATTCCATGCATAATCTTGGAGTAAAATAATCTATGAAGTATGCGTAAAGCCGAATGAATGGAAATTGAAATTTCAAATTCCCTTATCAATTTGGTAACTTAAGAAACATACACCCATGAAAAAATGATCATACAATGATGATGTAAATATCCATAAATTAAATTATATTACACAATGAATACAATCATGGGCAGTACACACACCACATGCAATAAATAAGTGGTGAACAATAGAAATCTCATGGAATTAAAAGTGAGATAAGAAACCCCTTACCTTGTAATTTTCCTTGGTTGGGGGTAGGTTAACCTCCTGTATAATGGAGAAATAATTGTTATTAAATTATACAATAATCATATACATTAATATGATATCATATATGTTCTTTTAACATTGATTTGTTAATAATATCTTAGTATTATCATCGTTTCAGGTGTTAACTTACTCGTTTTCTTTTATATATTTTGTTACATAATCCGTGTTTGTTATGGATAGGTTGTATCTTATTCATATACAAAATGATATAAAGTCCTTAAACATTATTTTTAATCATAAAATTAGAATTATAATTGCATGGATACAATGGGGAATGAATCTCATTGCGTTCGTGGAGACGGTAGTCCGTACGTACGCACGAGCGACAATATCATTATTTTGATATTAAAATAATATATAATTGGATGGTATATCATATATACAGAATAATTGTCATGTTATATTTATTATTTACATCAATTAAATATCATTATCATACCCATCCAAATAATAATGTTTTTGAATAACAATTGCACCACGACGTGGAGACGGTAAGCCGTACGTACGCACATATGGTGACATATCATTCAAAGGATGGATAGAATACTGAATATGGTTGTACCATATTTATAATAACATCACAGTATATAGAAGATACTGGAGTTATTATTTTATAAAGTAAAAAACAATGAAAGAAGAAGTTGAAGAATAAAGGAACTTGAAAATGGGTGGTGAAAACATTACCTCTTCTTCAGGTTCTTCCTTTTCATTTGATCAAAAGTGATCCTTAGGTTGACTTTCTGATGGTGAAACACTATGGAATATAAATCCCCCATCACAAAAATCTGGTATTTATTTCTTCAATTCTAGTAATTCCACTATATCCATCATATAGGGATTATTATATATAGGTTTTTTAATTAGGGATGAGATCACTGGAAAACTTAAATTCACACGCAAGTGGGTGTCATGTTAGTTCTTCAGGAAACAAATGAATGTATTACTATACAATAGGTACATCCTTTATTCTAAGTATACCTTTTCCATTCATAGTTTTTGTATTCTCTTCTTCTCTAATAATTTCATTAAGTAGTGCTACCAGAGGTGGATCCAAATATGATTTAGATGATTTATTCTCCCCTATGAAGATTAGAGATTCCATATATCCATCAAATATTGTAATATATCTCTCTTAGAAATAAAATTTCACATTTTAATATGAAATCCAATACATAACAAGGAATATATAAAAGTCAAACATAGGTATAATGATCAAGTTTTCAAATAGGTGATGTCTATGAATCATAATGGGAACTGACTGAAATATCCTTGTTGTAGTAATACATATGCTAACATTTTTGATTGAAAATTCCAGTTTTAAGGTGATAGGGAAATATCAAATTTTATGGAAAAACATAAAAGATATAAAATAGTGAAAATACATATAATTAAATAAATAATTATATAAATTTGAGGCTATGATCAACGTACCTACTACTACATCTTTAGGAAATTCAACCTCATTTATAGTGACTGCATAAGCTTGGTCTTGATCCCTTGTCCTTTTCTGAGGAAAATTTTCTTAAAGCCTAACACATTATTTTAAATAGTTCCCCATATCATTATATTTGAAAAATTAAAAATTGGTAGTATCTTTATTTTCCTTATAATCATGATATAGATGACCTTTCTTTCCACACTTGAAGAAAACTACCATTCCTAGAAAGAATGTCCCACCGTGTTTATTTACATATTTATTACAATTTAGAAATTCAAAACTTTCCTTCTTCCCTTTTTTCATATTTCCTTTTATCGAGTACTTAACCACCCTCTTCTTCTCTTAATTTCCTTCAAAGGCATAAGAATTAGATATTTGTTTTTGACATAACATGATACTATATCCTCATATGATGGGAATGTTTGGGAGACTAGTTCCCTTCAAAGGATTGGAATTATCCCATTAAATAAATAGTCAATCTTACTCTTTGGATTATGTACGTAGTCTATAACATGCCTTTCTAACCTCATAACATTGTATTCATAGTTAGTAATATTTTCCTCTCCCTTTTGTTTTAGACTTTATAATTTTCTCCCCATATCCGCTTGGTGTTCATGAGGAAAATATATTTCAAATAAAAGTACTTTAAAATCCTTCCACTCCATGATTCCTATTTCATCTACATACTTAATGTTTGGAATCAATGAAAACCATTTTTCTGCATGCCTCATGAGAATATAAATTTCAATGACAACCTTCTCCCTTTCATTAATTTACAAAGTGAGAAATATCTTCTCTAGGAAATTTATAAATTGTTCAACTACTAATGTTTTTTTGGTTCCATTGAATGATTGAGATGTTGTCACATGAAATAGTATAACATTATCACACCACATTGTGGTTCATCAGGATACCCCATATAGGTATTGTTATTAGATATAACTTGATTTAACTACCCTGATATAGTTATAATTTTTCCATCTCTTACTCCAACTATAGATTTATTTTCTTTCCCAGGGGAGAAATCCTTATGTAGATTATGTGAATTAATACAATTTATATTCCTTCCACTGGGTTCTGTTTATAAAATAATGGAATAAACTAGATTAGATCATAACATTATAAATCATAATGTATAATTCTAAAATTGGAAAAACACTTAACATAACATAAAAATTTATGCACAGCCAATCTAAAAATAATAAGTTTACTATCATTGGGAATATCACTAAATCATAAAAACATTTTAAAATATTTTATTATGGTTTGTAAAGAGCATTTGAATAAACTGTATCATATCTCCTGAGATTGTTTATCCAAGTGTACAATTTTAGGCCCACTCACCATGCACTGGTGATAATCAAGTTAATACCTAATCCACCCCACATAGAATTATTACCCCTAGGTTCATCTATGACACCCTGAAATCTACATTCCAATATCTGGACACAAATATATTTTCTAGGAAAACCACAAAATCTACACTTTACAAAAAAATTATGATTTTATCATAAATATCGACTTATACTTAGATAATATCATAGGGGTATGTCCTATAATATATTTTTTTCCTAAATCTAGGTCCCAAGGGTATTAATAAACTTCCTTTGATACCATCTATAACACCTCGACTCCAGTAACCAATATCTAGTGGTTATTTTACTATATTGGTACAAAATATAAGGGATCTCATCCCAGATGATCAAATTGTTTAGTTTTCTTAGGATAAAAGATACATATATAATTATCAAATTACTTATTAAAGCATGAAATAAAATATAAAAAATACCATGATAAATTTATTATTTCATCAATTAAATCCCTGACTTATTTATAAATCTCATCATAGTATCTAGGGGAAAGGAAAACATAATAAAGGGAGAGATTAGATGTTCAGTTAGGGAAATCATATAATAGAAGTTATCATAAAATAAATAAATCATGAATAATATGGTAGAGATAAATAAGAATCAAATATTCTATATAAATTATATAATAAAAATGGGACTAAATCCATGGATGACATAACAACATAAAAAATACAATGGATAAGAATAACTAGTTTCATAATGATAGAATGCATAATTTCAGAAATCATAACCATATCGTCAAGGTTTTGTTCTAAAAAATTATACATAAATAGGTAATTTATATGCTAAATACCAAATCTAATTCATCTCATGAGACCTACTGATGCATCAAGTGGCTAAAACGGTCCCCTCCAATCACTTGCTAAGTCCAATGCATTATCATATGAAAGGGGTGAATAAAAATTCAATAAATAATCAACATAAATATAAAAATATAGTCATAAAAATCCAAAATAAAATATTATATGGTATTATCATAGTATATATCACAAAAATAATAATATTTATCATAGTATGTGCATTTTTTTGAAAATAATTTAAAAATATAACTGGAAGATTTCTTGAGGGAAATACCATTTTCATTTTCAAATCACTTATATTAAAAGATATCAATTTCTATAATACTAGGAAAAATATTTTCTTTTAAAAAAACCATATAAACTAGTAAATTAATCTTCAAAAAAATATTAGTCATGATTATGGGAATAACCATTCATGCAGTGTATATTAAAATAAAATTACCTTCACACCTTTGGAAAAAAGTTTCTTATTTAGAAAATTATAATAAGATTATTTTTAAAACATTTAATATAAAGTAAAAAATGGGTAAAAATATATTTAATCAATCATTTTATAATAGTAAAAAAATTATTTCAAACATATTAAAGAAAAAATGGAAATGGAAGAAAAATATTCATGACTGAATAGAAAAACAAATTCGATTTTCCTTAAAAAAATCTTTTAGATATTTTGAGTGCCAAAGAAGTTAAAAATGGAACTATTACTTAAACAAAACATAAATAACTATATTATAATAAAATATATCAGGTTTAATATTTAAATATTATATAATTCCTTTAATTAAAGCTTAAACATAAACAATCCTGAATAAGGATGAGATTGTAAAATAAAACCTTACCTAAAGTCTGAATTTCGTCATAAGTTCTTTTAGAATCATGTATAATAATTTAAATTTATTATAATTATATACTAAAAACATATAAATATTTATAATATCATTTATTATCCACTTATAAAATTTCAACATTTGTTAATCAATAATTCTTTATTAAAATCATTATTTACAAGTGTTAACTATTTCATTTTTTATGAAAGTTTCAGTTTGGTAGTTTCAATAATTATATATTCCCATGGTTAAATTATCTATAGAATTATAATCTTTATATAAATATGATATTATTTATATACATATTTAGAATCATCAATGAAATTTTGACATAAAAAATGAATCATATCTCTTCATGTAGGTGGCAGTCCACATGTACGCACAAACGACATTATAATTTTTTAACTAGTGAAAGGTTAAAAAGGTAAATGATATATTATATTTATATAATCATAATTATGTAATAATATCATTTATAAAAATTATATCTATAACATACCACCCCAATATATTATATTGAGAGGATTCAGAGTAACTACTAACCTTAGGTGACATTCCTCGAACACCAAAGGCTGACAATAAATGACCAGGGTTTAAAAAAAAATTATAAGGGGGAAAAGATTTACCATACAAGCATAAAAATATAAATGTAGAAATATAAATAGAATTAAATGAACCAAATACATCTCTATAAATGATGCATGCACTAACCCAACCATAATAAATATGACTAATCTAATAATAAATGATGAAACAATAATCAACATCCAAGTAACTATGGAACATGGTAAAATAGAAAGATACAGCTCCAATGAAGTAAAAGACCCTAAAATCAAGGTAGAACCACTCCATACCATGACACAAACACTCTAAGCACTACTTACGATAATCAAAATTGTGACATCAATGATCCCCACTAGTGAAGTAAGAAATTGGGCCCTTTCCTATATCATAGAAAGATACATTTTCATATGCATTAAAGTACATATTTAAGGGGTGAGTAATCATACCCAATAGAAATCCCCCAAGATAATTTTTCCACATTCCACTAAGAATAGAAAAATTCTAGTTAAAAATAGTATACAACATGCCAAGAAGAATATTAAAATCAAATAATTTTTTTTCCAGAATATATAATATAAAGATGAATATGTTTTTTAAAAGTACTTAAACAAAAAGTAGTTTCCCTTTTAAAAATAAAAAGTAGTTCATAAATTCAATTTTGGAATATTTATCCATGATCTCTCTCTCTCTCTCTCACACACACACACCCATTGATGCTGAATGAAATCCCTATGACCATGACTGATGATACGTCCTCTTCCTAGCTATTTCTTGGAGGCAATTCTTCCTTATTACTTTACATTCACCATTGAGAACCATGTTTGTTTAAACAAGGCCTCATATAATACAAATCATGATTACAAACTAGACATGTGCCTTTCGGTATGGCACCCACAATCCAATTATGCCAAGATCATATACCAAAACTAATTTTTATTTTTATTTTAAGAAAACCCTTTTCATCAATTTATTAAATATGTTATGGATGACACCCATAACCCAAATTCAATAGCCAACTAGTAATAGATCATTACAACAGAGTTTAAATAGGAAAAATTAATTTAAAATAAGAAGGGAATTTTTTATGAATATTAAAATATTTCATGTTCTAATAAAAGTGGAAAGAGGGAAAAACCAAATACCATGAATGGTTTATCCACACATCCATTTCCAAACATTTGTGAACCCTTAAATTCCCATGACTCAAAACATTAATATCTAATAGAATCATCATCTAGATCAATGAGATCTTATAAAATAGCATATATATGGTGTCTAGTTCTTGAGAAAAGAGAGAGAAATATATGAGAATCATAGGACAAGATAATTAAATTAAATATACTAGTAATTCCCCATTTATAATGTGAATTTGGGACTTACAACATGAATTTTTATATTTACAAATACAAAAAAAAATCACCTTAGCTTAAAAACCCAATATTCCATTCACATTGTGAATAACATCTCACATATTTAATGTTATTATCCATCCTCTTTATGAAACCCATATAGTCCTTAAAATAAATAATGAAATATAACCAGAGCACATTCACATTATGAGTCACCATTCATGCTTTAGATTGTTCCTATAGACATATTATAAAATACCCTTCACTAAATTCCTCCAAAAGCCTCACAAAAAACATCCCAATTACTATAAACATAAAATAATAAGTATAAAATGAAAATATACTTCAAATAGAGGGTTCTATTAACTCTCCACCATTGGGATTTTTATCCTCTAAAAGTTATAGGTCTTTGAAAACTTTCAAAAGATCAGGACATTTCTCCAACATAAAATACTCTCTTTCTTAAGTTTATTTTTGGGTATGACCATACAGCCATAATAATCTTACTAGAGAAATAGATATACCCTACATAGAGCTTTTCTGTTTATCCAAAATCCAAAATAGTTCATGGAGAAATGTCAGATTAGGCTCAAGAGTAACATAATCCCAAATGATCACATGAATTGGATTTGGGTGATACTTATTTAGTTTGGAAACATGATAGATTTATGGAAAACACTAAATCTCAATTTTAAGTCTAATAGATATGAAAAAATCATAATTTGTTAAATAATCTTGAATGGTCCAACATAACACAAAGCCAATTTCCCTTGCATTCCCATTCATCGATGACGATGTCTATGTGACACTTTCCAGAAGATTTAGTCATTTACATTTAAAGATAAAGTTTGAAAACGATGATATGTATATTATTTTTATTGGATATGATCTTTATCCATTTTATTCTAGATCATTAGGATATTTTCCATAGTTTCATAGACCCAACTAGGTCTAATCATCTATGTTTTCCTTATTTCAACCCATCATAGTTTAAAACGACAAAGACAACCGTATAATTACTCAAACAGATTCATATATATCATTTATTGATATAATTTATTATAAGAGAATTCAACCAAAGGTATATGATCATCCCATGAGCTGAAAAGTTCCATGATATAAGATCTGAGCATATCTTTGTATGAATTATGTGTTATGACTTCCCATCCATCTATGGATGATATGTTGTGCTCATGGTAAATTGAGTTCTAAGAGCCTACTGAAAAAATTACAAAATTCGAGAAGTGAATCAAGGATCTCTATTAGATACAATTGAAACTGGAACTCCATACAAGTTAAACAATTCTAAAATATATAACTTTTCTAAATCCTCTATCATGTTCAAATTTAGGATTGGAAAAAAGTGTGTTTAATTGGTGATTCAATCCATAATCACAAAAATAGAATAATTATTCTAATTAATTATTGTTAGACCTATAAAAAAGGTTATGGAAAAATGTCCCAACTTCCATTTAGGTATAGGCATAGATTGCAACATACCAACCAATACTTGATGTTCAGACTTTACTTGATGAAAAGTTAGACATTTCATAACATAATATGAAATCTTGAGTTTCATACCTAACCACCAAAATTAAGTTTTCATCACTATTTAAATTTTCTAAATACCCATATGAATATCCCATTTTTAATGGTGATATGCCTAAATAATCTATTTGTGGAAATAATGATGTTCCACAATTCAATTATGAAAACATATCAAATAATTTTCATCCTTCATCCTGTTGCCAGAAGTCTCACCACCATTTGGGTTTATTCTAATGGTGATGCAATCCTGATATTCTATCTGAACATCTTTTACTGAATCCACTAAGCTATAAATAATATAAACTGGGAAGAAAACTGCATGTTTATCATGTGAAACACAATCTAGATGCATGTCAGTAATGATACTCATCAGCTACCACTAGTTACAATCTTCCCTAGAAACTTAATTATATAAATTATAACTAAAATAAAATGATACTAAATTACCTTTTCTAGGTTTTCATACCATGAAAAAGTAATTTTTTTTTACATAATACAACCATTTTCATTGATTCTAGTTCAAGTCTCACCAAGAGAATATGTATTTCAAATTCTTATGATCTATGAAGACTGTGAACTATTTCCCAAAGAGATATTGGCACCATGTTTTAAGGCATGTACTAAAAAATAGAATTCCAGTTTATGTGTTAGATAATTATTCTCATTCATTTGAAACTTCCTTGAATTGTAGGCCACATCATGGTCTTCTTGCATGCTAACACAACTGAGGTTAGATCCAGACGCATCACAATATACTACATAGTCTTTATTGGGTTTTGGAATGATTTGGATGTGTACATAAGTGATATGATTTTTAATATCTAAAAATAATTTTTCATAGTTTTCATTCTATGAGAATGGAACTTCATTTATTGTTAGATCGATCATAGAATAAAAATCATCAAGAAATTTCAAACAAAATGATGATAATAACATTATAATCCTTAAAATCTATATACTTTGAAAATATTATTTAGTGGTTTCCAAGATATGAATACTTTAATCTTGGAAGGATAAAATAATTTACCTTCTTCAAAAATTAAATTTCCAAGGAAATAGAATTATTTTATCTAGAATATACACTCAGAAAACATAGCATATAATCAATGATCATGTAATGTGTGCGATACAATTTCTAAGTGCCCCTCATAGTCATTTATTCTTCTAGAATAAACCAAAAAATCATTAAAAAATACCATGAAAAAATAATCAAGGTACCTATGGAAGATACATTTCATTAATTCCATGAAGACTGTAGGTTAATTCATCAGACCAAAGGGCATTATGAAATATTCATAATGTCCATATCAAATATGAAATACTGTCTTCAAAATATCATAATTGCTAACTCAGATATGTTGATACCCTGATCATAGATAAATTGTAGAGAACCAGTTATCTCCCTTTAATTGGTCAAATATATCATAAATTTGAGTAATAAGATTAAAATTCTTTATCATAAGTTGATTTAGTTTTTGATAATCAACACATAACCAGAGGGTACTATCTGACCTTTTTAAGAATAAAACTGGTGAAACCCATGGATATGTACTATGTAACATCTCAGGTAAATAAAGAATAATACATTTTCATATTTGTTAATTAAATATTAATTTTAATTTAAAGGTAATGCTATGTTTGATGGCATACCTGACACACAATAATGAGTTTCTCTAAAGTCTAATGTTGCACACAATGCTGAGTCATACTAAAAAATAATAATATAATATTATTCTAAATGGAAGTTAATTTCTATCCATTGTATTGGTAGGAATGAACAGAACTAACTAAAATATGACTATACATGTTTGTTAAATGGATTTACATTCATCTAATAAATTTCAGAGGCCAAAAATAAGAAAGAATCTGATTTTAAGCATAAATACTCTAATATTCATTAAAAAGTCGATTTACCACCTTTTGATAGAGAACCCTATTTAAATATAGTTTTGGTCACTTTTATATGTTCTATTTGAAAAAATAAAATTCTTTTTTTAGAATTGGGATATTAAAATTTACGTTGGGTAAATTTTTGGTATTTTTTCTAATAAAATTCATTTTTAATGAATAATGAAAATACTGTATTTTAATTCAAAACTACATTTTAATATAATTTATTTATATGGTTAGATTATCTTTTTAATAGGTTTTAAAGTTTAATTATATTATATTTTTACCATTTAATCCAATTTTTTTCATTATAAGTAATTTCACTTTGAAATTGGACATAAACAAGTGTCAATCTTTTGATAGTTATTATTTTCTAAAAACACACATTTTGTTTTGACAACAGGAATTAATTTCAAATTAATTTATGCCACTTATGTGTTTTGAATTTGGAAAAATTTATTCCATATTTGTAATAAGTAGGTCCAAACTGTTTAAATCAATAAATTTTCTTTTTTTACAATATGAATATTTACTTCAGTAAATATTTTTTTTACCATGGTTAAATGGAAAATTTGGTAAATAAGGGTAATAAAATATTATTATAATAATATTAAATTATCGTAACATGTATCCTAATACTATTTTTTGATACATGTCTGACCATGAGCTTCCTTGGTCCGATTTTGGGACCCCATGGAGCCACTTAAGAGGGATAAGGACACTTTATATTAATTAATTTAAAGTAATGACAAAAATGACATAAACATATATCTTTTAGTAAATAAATTCTTACATGGGGATATATAAGTTATCTCTTCAACTATAAATATTAATTTTAAATATAAAACGATTTCCTACATCATTTTATTTTTTTTATAATTTTTAGACATCAAATAAATAATATTTTTTATGACACAATAATGATGCATTGTTTACATCATTAATTAATGATTTAAATAAATAAGATTATAAAAATTAAAACAATAGGAAACACCTGTCCAATTCTTAGTAGATGATTTTATTTAGAAAAAGAGTCATCTTATCTTATAATTTAATGAGTTTTGGACCCTTTGAAACCAAAAATCAATTTTTAATAAAATAATGTTTTCAAACTTTTCTAAAGAGCCCCTCCCCCCGTATAAAAATCCATCACCTCTAACCCATTAATAACACCTCTCAAGCCACTTGGATCATCCAAAATATACCTGAATAATCTCTCAAGATCCATATTTTCCACCTAGAATCCCTACCTTAGGTAGAATCTTCTTCAATAAATCCTTTTGGTTCAAATGAAATGGAGTTACCCGATTTAAAGGTAATGTCTTCTCTTAAGTTATTTTCTTTTATTTTACTTCTCTTACCCCATAAAATCTTTTTATTCATTTATTTAAAGAAAAACAGTATCCTCAATATAATAGAATATTTTTATGAGAAGGATTCAAACTAAACTTACACACACCTCCATCTAATGGGTAATGAACATACTGTTTCTATGGACGACGAACTACTGTCTCACGAAATGATGATTGTTCAATCTTTTCCTACCACCTATTATGGTGGAAATTAAGATGAAACTGTATTTATATGTGATATATATTATATTTCTATTATCTTTATACTTCTATATTTTTCATTTATAGCATACCTTTATGGTTTCCATAATGGGAAAAAATGATAATTGCATTTGAGGAATTGCGGACTACCGCCCCCTTAAAGTGATATGATTCGTTCATACCATATGTGGAAAATATAAAGGATGGTATTATTGAAATTATATATGATATTATATTTTAATTATAATATACCTATGTATCATTAAGTTTTTATTCAATTAAATACAAAATATAAATGAAAGTAGTGTTCATGCGTACATACGACGTACCGTCTCTATGAATGGTGCATTTCATTTCGTACCTCCAAATGTTATGTACTATTATAAATATATATATATATATATTGGATATATATTATATATATGATATCTAAATCATGAATATAATTTTGGAGATAATGGACATTTGACCACATGAACAACTTGTAATTATAAGAAGTTCATTTTTCACTCAAGTACCAAATATCGAAAAACAACCATTATTAACTTAAATGGTTACATAATGTTTATAACATGGTAATAAGTAAAATAAAAGGAATAATAAACTCTAAAAATGTTCTTAAGAAAGTAGAAATTAACTTTAGTTTATTATTCAGGAGATTAAAGAACGAACAGGTCAAGTCAGACACGAGGTAAGGGACTTCGTCTCAATCTCTTTTCATTAAGGAATATTTTGTTTTATACACGAATTTCTTTTATACAGTGTATAGAAACATTTTAATTTTAATTTCATTCAAAGGAAATAATTTTCTATGAGGTATTTTACTAAATGAAAAAAATAATGTTTCTTTTAACGTAAGTGGTGACAACGACCTTTCCGCCGCCGCGAGTATTATTTGAACTTTGGCTTCCTTAATAAGCAGTAGTGTTTTTTAAAGGAAAAAATACCATATAACATTTTTAAGTATTTTGGTATTAAAAATGGTTTTGATAATGTATTTTTTATTTCAATATATTTAAATGATATATTGTGATTGAAATGTGGAAATGTTATCTTTCCTTTATATTTGTTTTATGTGTTATGAATATGTTATGGTTCTTGGGAATTGTTTACATATACAGATGGTTCTGTGATAAGCCTAGGGCAGGTGAGCCCAAGATATCTCTCCAATTCATTGGGTAACGTGACTAAGGTAAACATAAATGTTTCTCCTAAGAGATATAGGGAATATATTGTGATGGGTATTCCAAATGTAACTCCCTACATAGATATGAAAGCTACAACATAAGTATGTTATAGATGCCACAAGTTACCTTTATTATTTGTGATTAATATGTGTTATTCATAAATATTATGATGTCATGAGGTATGTTAAAGATCTTATGTTATGTATGTATTTATGAACTAATGTTTTGTTTCTTTGTTTTATAACCCTTACTGAGCTTTTTATGCCCATCCTAAGTTTTGAAATGTTTTTCACAGGGATTAAAGATGAATAGGGTCAAGGATGAGATCAAGGAAAATTCATGATGTCTAAAACATAGAACTAGACATGACTCTTTTTTTAAGAGTTTTTATTTTATGAAAAAATGGAAAATTGAGTAGAAGTGTCTACTTTGTAATTTTTGAGATGTAATGTAATAGTTATGGCCTAATTCTCTAAAACTCTAAAACTAAAAAGATCCTCAATGTGAATTATTCATTTAATTATAGATTATATAATTTTTTAAGGCTAGGTCCTAATAGTTGGTATCAAAGGTCGGTTTATATAAATTTAAGAGTTATAATATTGTTAAATTAATGTCCATAAATTAATTTATGGTAATATTGAAATGATATAGAATTTACAAATTACTATGTTGCTTCGTCTAAGATATTTTTATGTTTAGAATGGTTTTCCGTAGAGGAAATATGGTAGCTATGTTGTGAAGGCATATAGAGGAGAATAACCTTCCAAATCAGTAACCTGAGATGGTCAAAATCGGAACTGAACAGTTTGTTATAGTGATGGAACAGTTAACTCAGGCTATAAATGGTGGTGGTATCCATGCACAAGATTATCCAAATCAACCACAGAGGAACATGTCAGTAGTAGATCACTTCATGAGACAAAATCCCCCGTAATTCAGAGGATCATTTGACCCTGTGCTATCTGATGGGTGGATTAAAGTACTCGAGAAGATTTTTAATGTCATGGGGTGTTCAGAACATCAAAAGGTTAGTCTTTCTGTTTATTGTTTTGAAGGTGAAGCTGATCAGTGGTGGTTGATGGTGAAAAATATCAGGGATAGTGAGGAGATTGATGATCTTGATTAGTATTAATTTAAAGGTATGTTTCTTGAGAAATATTTTCCTAAGGTGGTTCATCTTAGGATGGAAAAACAATTCCTAGAATTGAAGTAGGAGGATGAATCAGTGGCTGTTTATGAAGAAAAGTTCACTCGAATGGAAAGGTATGCTCCAAATTTCAACCAAGATCTGTAGTTTTCTTGGTTTAACAGGTTATTACTGGAGGTTTGTTGAAAAATTTTCACAGTTATCTAACCCAATGAAAAAGTTAACTAGAAAAGGTGTTAAGTTCATTTGGAAAAAATAATGCAATGATTGTTTTCAAGAATTGAAAAAAAGATTGGTGAATGCTCCAGTTTTGGCATTACATTCCAAAAATGGTGAGTTTGTTATCTACAGTGATGCTTCATTGAATGGACTTAGCTGTGTCCTTATGTAGAATCATCAAGTAATTGCTTATGCTTCACGTCAGTTGAAACCTCATGAGTTAAATTACCATACACATGATTTGTAATTAGCTGCTGTTATTTTTTGCTTTAAAAATTTGGAGGCATCATTTGTATGGAGTAAAATGTGAAATATATACTGACCACAAAAGTTTGAAGTATATATTCACTCAGAAATAATTGAACATGAGACATAGGAGATGTCTAGAATTAATCAAGGATTATGATTGCATAATTCCTTACCATCCAGGAAATACAAATAAAGTGGCTGATGATTTGAGTTGAAAAAGTAATTCTAAATTAACCTTGTTCCATTTGGAACATGATCCTTTTATTAAATACTTGATGAACTTTGGAATAGAAGTTGTTGGTTCAAGAAATTCCTCTATTTTGTTTCAGGTGTCAGTGAAATCATCTCTATCAAATAGAATCAAGCAAGTGCAGAAAGAAGACAGTGAGTTATAGAAAAAAGGTAGAGTTGGTTCAGAAGGGTAAGTTTCCTTATTTTAACATTGAAAATGATTGTATTTGGAGATTTGGAAAAATATTATGTGTGCCTTTTGATTCAAAATTGAAGAATGAGTTGTTATGTGAAGCTCATATTTCTCTATTTTTAATTAATCATAGCAGTACTAAGATGTACAAAGATCTTCGAGAGTATTACCTGTGGGATGGAATGAAAAGGGATATTGCTAATTTTACTGTGAGGTGTTTGACTTGTCAACATGTTAAAGTAGAGTGGCAGTTACCAAAAGGGATGATTCAGCATTTACCGGTGCCAGAGTGGAAATGAGAAAATATATCCATGGAATTCATTGTGGGATTACCAAAGACATCTTGAGTTAATAATGAAATTTGGGTTATTGTTGACCAGTTGACTAAATCTACTCATTTCCTTACTATTATAGATACTTTGACTATAGATCAAATTTCTCAGTTATATGTTAAAGATATAGTGAGGTTGCATGGAGTTACCCTCTCTATTGTATCTGATAGTGATCCCATGTTTACTTCTGACTTTTGGAGAGGCCTTCAGAAGTCGTTGGGTACTAAATTAAATATTATTACAACTTTTCATCCTCAATCAGATGGGCAGTGATAATGACCAATTCAGAACTTATAGGATATGCTATGTGCTTGTTTACTATACTAGGGAGGTTGGGACCAATATCTTTCTTTGGTATAATTTTCTTATAATAACATTTTTCATTCCAATATACATATGGATCCATTTGAGTCATTATATGGGAAGCGGTGTTAAACTCCAGCTTTTTGGGATAAAGTAACTGAAAGGAAGTTGATGGGACCAGAATTGGTAGAAGAGATGGTAGAAAAAGTTCAGTTGATTCAGAAGCACATTAGAATAGTTCAAAGCAGGGAAAGTTGAGTCTGAGGCTCATTAGACCTTATGAAATCCTAGAGAAAGTTGGATTAGTTGCGTACAAAGTGGCTTTACCTCCAATTTTATCCTAGGTACACAATATTTTTCATGTTTCAATGTTGAGAAAGTATATGCTGGATCCATCTCATGTTTTGAGCCCAGAGGTAGTTCAGTTGGAAGAGAATATCTCTTATGAGGAACAACCAGTCCATATTCTTGACTGAAGAGAGCAAGTTTTGTAGAATAAGGTAATTAATCAGGTAAGGGTTTTGTGAAAAAAAACCATATGGTTGCCACTTATTTGATAAGTGACTAAAATTGCGAGGATGAAATTTCCAAAAGGGGGAAGGATGTAACATCCCAGGTAAATAAAGAATAATAAAGTTTCATATTTTTTAATTAAATATTATTTTTTACTTTAAAGGGGATGCTATGTTTGATGGCATACCTGACACACAACAATGGGTTTCTCTAAAGTCTAATGTTGTACACAATGCTGAGTCATAATGAAAAATAATAATATAATATTATTTTAAATGGTAGTTAATGCCTAACCATTGTGTTGGTGGGAATGAACATAACTAACTACAATATGATTATACATGTTTATAAAATGTTTTTACATTTATCTAATAAATTTTAGATGTCTAAAATTAGAAAAAAATCCAATTTTAAGAATAAATACTCTAGTATTCATTAAAAGGTCGATTTACCGCCTTTTGATGGAGAACTATCTTTAAATCTATTTTTGGTCACTTTTATATGTTCTATTTGACAAAATAAAATTCTTCTTTAGAATCAAGACATCAAAATTTTCTTTGGGAAAATTTTTGGTATTTTTCTGATAAAATTCATTTTTTAATGAATATTAAAAAATACAGTATTTTAATATAATATATTTATACGAATAGATTATATTTTTAACTTGTTTTAAATTTTAATTTA
The DNA here is from genome assembly GCA_963277665.1 of Viscum album. Lineage (NCBI taxonomy): Eukaryota > Viridiplantae > Streptophyta > Magnoliopsida > Santalales > Viscaceae > Viscum > Viscum album. The sequence continues at coordinate 970,453,068 of OY728159.1, read as the reverse complement.
TTATATTCTTACCATTTAATCCAATGTTGGTCATTATAAGTAATTTCACTTTGAAATTGGACATAAACAAGTGTCAATCTTTTGATAGTTATTATTTCTTAAAAACACGCATTTTGTTTTGACAATGGAAATTAATTTTAAATTAATTTATGCCACTTACATATTTTGAATTTAAAAAAATGGATTCCATATTTGTAATCAGGAGGTCCAATTTTTGTAAATTGGTAACCTTTATTTTTAGACATTATGAATATCTACTTCAGTAAATATTTTATTTACCATGGTTAAAGGGTAAATCTGGTAAATAAGGGTAAAAAGTATTATTATAATAATAATAAATTACCCTAAAATGTGTCATAATCCTATTTTTTGATACACGTCTGACCATGGGAATCCTTGGGTCGATTTTGGGACCCCATGGAGCCACTTAAGAGTGATAATGACACTTTATATTAATTAATTTAAAGTAATGACAAAAATGATATAAACATATATATTTTAGTAAATCAATTATTACATGGGGTTATATAAGTTATATTTTAAAATATAAATATTCATTTAAAATCTAAAAATATTTCCTACATCATGGTTTTTTTTATAATTTTTAGACATCAAATAAATAAAATTATTTACGACACAATAATGATGTAGTGTTTACCTCATTAATGAATGATTGAAATAAATAAGATTATAAAAATTAAAAAAATATGAAAAAACTATCCAATTATTATTTTATTATTTTATTTAGAACAATATTCATATTATATTTGAATTTAATGAGTTTTGGACCTTTTTAAACTGAAAATCAATTTATAATAAAATAATGTTTTCAAACTTTTCTAAAGAGCCCCTCCTTCCCCTTATAAAATGCCATCACCTGTAACCCATTACTCACACCTCTCAAGCCCCTTGGATCATTGAAACTCTACCAAAATAATATCTCAAGATCCCTCTCTTTCACCTATAAGCCTTACCTTAGGCATAAGGCACTTTAAGAAATCCTTTTGGTTTAAACCAAAGAGAGTTACCCGATTTAAAGGTAATGTCTTCTCTTAAGTTCTTTTCTTTTATTTTACTTATCTTACCCTATAAAATCTTTTTATTCATTTATTTTATAACAAAACCAGTATATTAAATAAACTAGGTTGTTGTTATGATAAGTATTCAAACTACACTTACACATTCCTTCATCTAATGGGTAAAGAACATACTGTTTCTATGGACGGCGAACTACTGCCTCATGAAACGATGATTGTTCAATCTTATCCTACCACCTCTTATAGTATCTATTAAGATGGAACTATATTTATATGTGATATATATTATATTCATATTATCTCTATACTTATTTATTTTTCATTTATATCATACCTTTATGGTTTCCATAATGGGTAAATACGATAATTTCATTTGAGGAAGTGCGGACTACCACCCCCTCAATGTGATATGATTTGTTTATACCATACATGGAAAATATAAAGGACAGAATTACTGAAATTATGTATTATATTTTATTTGAATTATAATAGGCCTATTTATCATTAAGTTTTCATTCCATTAAATACGAAATAGAAATGAAAGTAGTGTTCATGTATACGTATGACGTACCATCTCCATGAACGGTGCATTTCATTTATTACCTCCAAATGTTATATAATATTATAAATACATATATATACTATATATATATGATATATATGATATCTAAATCATGAATATAATTCTGGATATAATGTAATTTTTACCACGTGAACACATTTTAATTATAAGAAGTTCATGTTTGACTCAAGTACAAATCAAAAAAATGACCATTATTAACTTAAATGATTACATAATGTGTATAACATGGTAATATGTGATATAAAAGGAATAATAAACTTGGAAAAGGTTCTTAAGAAAGTAGAAATTAAATTTAGTTTATTATCCATGATATTAAAGAACGAACGAGTCAAGTTGGACATGAGGTAAGGGACTTCGTCTCAATCTCTTTTCATTGAGGCATATTTTATTTTATACATGACTTTCTTTTATATGGTGTATAAACACCTTTAACTTCTCATTTCATTCAAATAGAATTTTTTTATATGAGGTGTTTTACTAAATGACAAAAAATAATGTTTTTTAATGTAATCGGTGACAAAAACCTTTCTGCCGCTGTGAGTATTATTTGATATTTGGATTCCTTAACAAGCAGTAGTATTTTTTTGAAGGAAAATAAATACCATATACCTTTTTTTACATATTTTGGTATTGAAAATGGTTTAGATAATGGATTTTTTATGTCAATATATTTAAATTATATATTGTGATTGAAATGTGGAAATTTTATCTTTCCTTTATATTTGTTTTATGTGTTATAAATATGTTATGGTTCTTGGGAATTGTTCACGTATATGGGTGGTTCTGTGATAAAACTAGGGCATGTGAGCCCAAGATTGCTCTCCAATGCATTGGGTAATGTGATGGAGGTAAATGTGAATGTTTCTCTTAAGAGATTTATGGAATATACTGTGATGGGTATTCCAAATGTAACTCCCTATGTAGCTGTGAAAGCTACAACGTAAGTATGTTATGGATGACACAAGTTTCCTTTATGATTTGTGATTACCTTATGTTATTCATAAATCTTATGATTTTATGACTTATGTTAAAGAGCTTATGTTATGTATGTATTGATGAACTAATGTTTTATTTCTTTGTTTTATAACCCTTATTATGCTTTTTTATGCTCATCCCATATTTTGAAATGTTTTTCACATGAATTAAAGATGAATAGGGTCAAGGATGAGATCAAGGAAAAGTCCTGATGTCTAAAACATGGAACTAGACATGACTCTTTTTTTCAAGAGTTTTTATTTTATTAAAAAAAGGAAACTGAGTATAAGTGTCTATTTTGTAATTTTTGAGATGTAATGTAATAGTTATGGCCTAATTCTCTAAAACTCTAAACCTGATAAGATCTTCAATGTGAATTATTCATTTAATTATAGATTATGTAATGTTTTAAGGTTGGGTCCTTATATACTAGGTCTAATAAATCCTCTAATCTATAATACTTATAGATTAAACTTTAATCCCCATAACTCTATCAGATCCATTTGGTAAGGAAATAGTAGAATTGGGTTTGTTCTTGGGAGTAGATCAATCGAAAATTTGATTTCCCACTTGGGTGGTAACTTAGAGAAATCATTATGAAAGACATCCATCTATTTATTCCCTATGGTAGAAAGAGTCCCATTTCCAATTTCATCTATAGTGTCTAGAAAAATTTCTACTAACAGAACCAAGATGGTTCCATCCACTGTGACTAAATGTCTTGCTCTATTTTTTTATTTCCTAACCCCCTTGAATACATGAAGAGTTACATATGGGGATGTGAATAACACTTGTTGAGTATAACAGTCAATATGGGATTTAAATTCCACTAATCAGTCCTTACCAATGATTAGAATACAAAAATCCATCTCTAGGACCATAAAATCTTAGAGAAAGTGCACTACATTAATGGTAATGGAACATGATGGTAATTTGAATCCTTTTCACTCTCTTTGTATGATGGGTGTCTTGATACTCACGATTTAAGTCATCATTTCCACATGTAATCCCAATTATTTGACCACACAAGAAGAAGAAAAATAAAGCGATGCACCAGTATCAAATTGGATGCACATAAGGGCTGAGTTCAGAAGGATGGTACCTTGAACTATGGAGAGAATCAATTGCTCGGTCAAGATAACCTATTCTGATCTATATAACTATCACTCAACTACTATGGGATATCTCTTACTTCCCTATTGAGTCAGTAACTGAACAAATAAAGTATTCCTAGAGGTATCCTGGTTCATCTGGGTCTGTGGATGAGAACTAGTCTGATGGAACTATTCTGTCTAATCATACAAAGACTAAGGTAGAGTTCATCCAGTTCCACCTTCTAATTTGGGAAGATTATGACAATAATTCATGAGATTCCTTCTCTTATTTCAGTGGTGGAAATTCCTTAGTGTTTTAGTGAATTCCTCTTATTGTGTATAGGCACACCACATTGTAAATGACTTGGTTCATTGCTGTGATGTGGTGGATAAGAGACCCACCCCATGAACCAATTTTATAGTGCCTTTATACCTTAGGAGAAACTCTCCCTCATGCATTTATTTTTCATGATAAGGATCCCACCAATACCTAGAAAGAAAAGAGAATACCCTCCACTAGGATCACCTAAAAGTTATCTCTCTTTATCCAACCAACACCCCATTCAGCATATTTTTATAGTTAGTAATACAGAACATTATTACCTTTAAGAAAAACTCATGTCAGATACCCACCTCAAAAATCCAAGCTTTCAGTCTCTCATTCACAACTACCTTTAGTGAAAAGCGAACAAGGTGAGTGAATCTAGTATCATACTCAGTCACCATCATACTTATTAGTTCTAGTTAAAATAATTCTTCCATATTATCTATTTATAAATATTATAGAAATAATTTTTTTATTAAATAGTTCAAAAATCTTTTCCAAGTCAGGTCTCAATCCAACTTAGTTTGGACCACTAAGTTCCACCATGCTAGCACCTGTTCCTCAAGAATATAGTTTTCTAGCTTGACCTTCATTTCATTCAAAGTCCCTAAAAAATAAAAAATCATCACCATCCTGCTCAGCCAAAACTCTTCATGCTTCGGTATAGAGTCACAATGAAATGTTAGTGGGTTCTGCTTTAGAAAGTCCAACATGTTATTCAATTGATGAGGATGCTCTATCATATTCCCCTTCTCAACAGTCTAAAAGGCTTTCACAATACTCTAAACTAAGTCCCAGTTCACATGTGGTTTGGGTGCGACAATATTCTTAGCTACCCCCTCTTACTGGTTTCTTGTTCTCCTTACTGGTGGTATTTTTATTTTACAAACCATTTTAGAAATCAATAATTTATCACTGTTATTATTCATTTTTTCATTGTTATACTTTATATATCACATGAAAATAAAAATATACCAATATCAAAATCAAATAACAATGTGACAATATAGTAATATTGGTAATTATCATTACTAATGTATGATACATTACATTAGTTAACAAAACCCATTATGATGAGTTTATGATACACCCAAAAGTGCTTACAACACTTTTTATACCCAAACCACCCTGGAAACTTGATGTTTAGTATAAAAATTTCAGATACATATTTTTATGTTGTAAATTTAAAGTTACAATACTATAATAGCCTTGTTACCATCCCAAAAATAAATATAGACCGACCAATATTGATACCATTTATAACATCCTTTCCCAACTCATTTTCTTGATAGGAGGAAAATATGATAATAATAATAAGTGAAATTCCCAAGGAACCAAAGGCTGAAAATAAATGATAGGGGTTTAAAAACAAAGTTAAAATAAGGGAATAATTTACCCCACACACACAAAAATGTGATAAGATAAAAATAATAAATAAACCAAAGATATCTCTACAGATGATACATACACCAACCTAACCATAATAAATATGAAAAATCCAAAAATAAATGGTGTAATAAATACCAACATCATAGTAACAATGAACCAACGTAAAATATAAAACTATAACTCCAAATTAGTAAACGTACCTAGAACTGAGGTGGCACCACCTCAGAACATGACAAAAATGCTCTAAAGTCCACCTTTATAAACCCAAATAGTGACATTAAAGAGTCCCACTAGTAAAGTAAGAAATAAGGCCCTGTTTCATAAAAATAACATCTATATATGCAACAAAGTGCATATGTTGGGGGTGAGTAATCATACCCAATAGGTAACCCCAAATATAATTTTTCCATAATTCACTAAGACTAAAAATAGGTTACCTCATATGAGTATAAAATAGGTAATAATAATATCAAAAGTAGATAAAATGGTTTTAAAAAAAGAAAATATAATAGATGAATAGGTTTTCCAAAATAAGTTAAACTAAAAACAATTTCCTTTTTAAGAAGTATAAGTAGTTTATAAATTCTATTTTTTCATAATAATCCATGATGCCACACACACACACACCCATGTATGTAGAGTGACATCCCTATGCTCACGAGTGATGATATATCCTCCTCTAAGTCATCGCTTGGAGGAAATTATTACTTGTTCCTTTCTATTTGGCACAAAAAAACTATATTTCAACAACCCCTCATAAAATTCAAATCATGAACACACATCAACCATGTGACTTTAAAAATGACACCCACAACCCAGTTCTTCCAATATCATATACCAAAATGATTTTTTTTTTCTTTTAAGAAAATCATTTTCAGTAATTTATCAACCATGTTGTTTACAAAAACCCCAAAACAAATTCAATATACAACTAGTAATAGATAATTATAGAAGAGTTTAAATAGGGAAAAAATAATTTTAAAGAAGAAGGGATTTATTTAAGAAAACCAAGAACATTCACGTTCAAATAAAATTGGAAAGTGGTAAAAACCACCTACCTTGAACAGTTCATCCATGATTCCCTTGTCGATAATTTGTGAAACCTTTGATTCTTGTGACTCAAATATTTAATTTCTAATGGATTAAACTTCCAAATTGAAGAGATCTTACAAAATAACCTATGGAAGTGATGGAGTTGGAGAGAAAAATGAGAGTGTGATATGAGAATTGTAGGATAATGAAATTAAAATAATATTCATGGGAATTACCCATTTACAATGTGAATTTGAGATTCACATCATGAATATTCATATATCCACATATTAAAAAAAACTGCCACCTCGGCTTAAAAACCCACTATTCCATTCAAAGCATGAATAAAATATCACACTATGAATGGTATTATCCAGCCTCTCAGTGAAATCCATTCACACCTTGAAAGAAATAATAAAATTGACCCATAAAACATTCACATCATGAATCACTATTCATGATGTGAATCATTCTTGTAGCTAGATTACAGATTCCCCTTCTCTTATTTCCTCTGAACTCCTCCCACAATTTATCCAAATGATTGAAAACAAAAAAGAAGAATCATAAAATGGAAAAATAACTCAAACCAGGGGTAATAAATTATATTTAAAGAACCATAATTATGCCATAAATGTAATATATAAACACTATATCCATAATAATAACCATCTATGAATTATGTTGATAGAAAATGAATTATACCACTACGTGGAGACTGTAGGTCACACATACACATGAGTTATGTTTTAATTTTTTGTAGGATGGAAGATGGGTGTAAGATGGTTATACCATAATCATAATAAAATATAATTATATTTTTGACACCATCATAATTTTTTTAGGATGGTTACAATGAATTTATAAGAAATATAATAAGAAATAAACTTTGAAAGAGTTAATAAAGGTGATTACCCTTCTTTGAGAGTCCCATTTTGGTTTAAACTTTAAGCATTCTAGGATTGGTATTTTTGTGAGAGAAGAAGATCTAAGAAGTGGGGAAAGAATCTATTATGTTATTAGGGTAGGTATTGGTGAAGATATAAGGATAAAACTTTTTTAATATGGAATAATAGGATGTTCGATTTTATAAGTGAGGTATATGACACACTTGTAATCTATTAAAAGATTAAATAATATATATATATCATAATAATGTTAATTTGAACTAATGAACCCAAAATTAGAATATAATATGTTATAGGGTTGGAATAAACTCATACAGTCACATTTAGAAAATAATTGGATACATTTTAAGCCTTATCTTCTAGTTAAACCACTTTAAATCCATTCTAATCTTAACCGTGATAACCTAATTTTTTTACTTGATAAGTTAATTATATGAAAAAAATAAAAGGGACATTATAAAAAAATTAGGAAACTATAATTAATTTTTTTAATCCATTTATTATATTAAATTTCTATAAGCTATATAAATTAATTTTTATATGAGAATAAAAAATTCATGAAAAATAGTTTTTAGAAAAATGTGTTTTTAAGATTGAAAATGAACTTATACCAAAATAAATTATAATAAAAAATGGTATGTAATTAATTATATTATATATAATTAAAATATACTTATGTTACTTTAATAACAAATCCAAAACATAATTATACTTCGAAATTATTTTATTTAATGAAACGAAATAACAGTTTTAAAAAATTGAAAATTTTAACTATTCATAGAAAAATAAATATTTTTAGTAAAATCCAAAAAATATAACCTAATATAATATTGATATTATTATTTAAAAAATTAATTTAATTTTATCAAATTAAATTTATAAAATTTTAGGATTTATGTTTTAATCACATTCATAAATAAAACTATGTGTATTATGATATTGGTTATCTAGAAAGAAAAACTTACTGTAATTAAATATCAGGTGTTACACTTCCGACTTAGGAGGGTTTATGTAGAACTACTAGTTTGAGTTATGTATCCCTTTTTATGAATTTTTATTTGTTTAAAGTGCTTGGGATGATTTGGTAAGTGGTTGAGAGAGTCTAGAAAGGTTTTGGAATGTCTTGGAATCCTTGTTAAGGCTGTACGGTTTGAGCACGGTTAGGGGAAACCATGTGAGATGAAATTATATAGTTAGTAGGGTTACACACAAATTTCACAAGGTTTTTATAACCATGTGATGAGGCCTTTCAATATTCCATTTTGAGGAAGAAACATGTGCACAATTACCACACAGTTTGTCTAACTGTGCGGCTCGTAAAAATGGGTTTTTTAAAAATCCAGGATTTGTGAGGATTTCTCTAAAGACACCCAAATTTTCTCCCATTACAGCCTCACTAGGTATTTCTTATTCTCAAGGGTTAGTGGTGCTCTCCCACTCGTTTTGGAAGAAAATTGAAGGGTTTTCTTGGTGTGGTTGATCTGATTCTTCTCTGGCAAGTCTCCTTGCTTAGTTTTTTGTGGTTTTCTCTCGATCTTCTCATCCCTCTCTCTAATTTTTATAGATATAAACCTTTTTGTGTATATCTAGGGTTTTTTTACCTTGTTTGTTGATTTTAAGGCTTATTGATGATATGAAAGTAGATCTAGAGCAGTTTTAGTAGAGTGTTTACCCGAATTGGGGTGCAGTTGCTTGTGGGTCGATTTTGTCAGAACCCTAAAGGTAGGTGGCTTCTCTGTAACACCCCAAGCATCCACGGTACATTTCCCTTCGAATAATGCAATGGCATGCATTGTACGCAACTTCAAGATTTTAACACACCACAACCAATCAAACTAGCCGTTATGAATAGTAATACCTAATTTTTGAAATTTTATAAATTTTATCTCTCAAAATGGACTTCATTTTTGGATTCGGAATATCGAAATTAGCCTAGGGTGAAATTTTGGTACTTTTCGGATAACTTTCATATTTTGATGAATAGTGAAAATTACTAAATTTTAATTAAAAACAACTTTTTTAATCAAAATAATTAATAGTGATAAATTATGAATTTGAGTGGTTTTAAATCATATATAGAATATATTTTTACCATGTAATACAATGTGGGTCATTGAACATAATTTCACATTTAAACCAGACATAAACAAGTGCCAATCTTTTGATAGTTATTATCTCTTAAAAACACGTTTTTTGTTTTAACAACGGGAATTAATTTGAAATTAATTTCTGCCACTTCTATGTTTTGAATTTAGAAAAATGGATTACATATTTGGAATCAGGATGTTCAAATTGTGTAAATAGGTAACTTTTATTTTTAGACATTTTGGATAATTACTTCGGTAAATATTTTATTTACCATGGTTAAAGTGTAAATCCGGTAAACAAGGGTTAAAAAATAATATTATAATAATACTAAATTACCCTAAAACATGTCTTAACCCTATTGGTTGATACATGGTCGACCATGGGCATCTTTTGGTCGATTTTGGGACCCCATGGATCCACTTTTAAGTTATAATGACACTTTATTTTAATTAAGTTAAAATAAATACAAAAATAACACAAGCATATATATTTTAGAAAAACAATTGTTACATAGGGTTATATATGTTGGATTTTAGAATATAAATATTAATTATAAATATAAAATGATTTCCTACATAATTATATTTTATTTATAATTTTTAGACATTAAATAAGTTAATTTATTTATGACACAATGGTGATGCAGTAATTACCATAATAGTTAAAAATTAGAATAATTGATATTATAAATACCCAAATAAATATAATTTGAGACTTTTATTGAATTAAACTAATTTTATAGGTTAATATGACATATTAGGATTTATTTAATTAACTTTTTTTGAAGTAATCATTCTGTTATGTGTTTCAAAAAAATCAACTATTGAATAGTGTCAAAATTGACATAAAAGAGTTTTTAAAAAAAATATTATATTATTAATTGATATTAAATTCCTAAAAATATAAGGTTCGGCCAAGAGACTTATATCATGATAGGTATATCATTAATGGATCACTTGGGGGTCTCTTGGATGTATATAGTAAGTTTATTAACTATATAATATAAAAATACAAAGTGACATGGTAAATGTCAAACTAATTAACTAAGAGTTAAAACTAAAATATAAGGTTAATATAGTGACCCAAACCTGTCTAAATTATATTGGATGAATGGTTTTCAACCTATACCCACCTTAAACTTTGAATAATCAACTTTTGAGCCATTAGAAACCGAATATGAATTTATTATAAATTAATATTTCTAGCTTTTCCAAAGGTGCCCCTCACCCCTCTTATAAAAGGGCACTCCTCCTTCTCATTTATTCACACATTCAAAGCCTTTTGGTTCGGCAAAACACTACCCAAATACTCTCTCAACTTCCCTAACTACAATCTAGAGGCCTTAGTTTGATCAGAAAGCCAACCTACGGAGCCCTTTTGATCAAATCCAAAGGAAGAACCCGAAGAAGAGGTAATGTTTTCACCACCCCTTTTCAAGTTCCTTTCTTCTTCCACTTCTTCTTCCTTTGTTGTTACCATTATAAAATAATAAATCCAGTATCATATATATACTGTGATGTTATTATAAATATGGTACAACCATATTCAGTATTCTATCCATCCTTTGAATAACATGTCACCACACGTGCGTACGTACGGCTTACCGTCTCCACGTCGTGGTGTAATTGTTATTCAATATATTATTATTTGGATGGGTATAATAATGATGTGTAACTCATGTAAATAAAAAATATAACATGATAATGATTCTTTATATATGATATACCATCCAATTATATATTATTTTAATATCAAAAGAATGATATTGTCGCTCGTGCGTACGTACGAACTACCATCTCCACGAACGTGATGAGATTCATTCTCCATCGTATCCATTCAAGTATAATTCTAATTTGATGATTAAAAATAATATTTAAGGACTTGATATAATTCTGGATATGAATAATATACATCCCATTAATAACAAATATGGCTCACATAATAAAGAATATAAAGTAAAATGAACCCGTTAACACCCGAAATGACGATAATTCTAAGATATTATTAACAAATCAATGTTAAAAGATCATATATGATATCATATTAATGCATATAATTCTTCTATAATTAAATAACAATTATTTCACCATTATAAAGGAGGTTAAACTACCGTCGACCAAGGAAAAATTACAAAGTAAGGGGTTTCTTAACTCACTCTTAATTTCCTGAGAATTCCATTGTTCACCACTTAATTATTGCATGTGGTGTATGTGTACTGCCCATGATTGTATTCATTATGTAATATACTTTGATTTATGGGTATTTAGATCATAATGGTATGATACTTCTTTCATGGGTATATGTTTTGTAAGTTACGTAATCGATAAGGGAATTTGAGATTTCAATTTCCACTCATTTGGCTTTACGCATATTTCATTGATTATATTACCCCAAGATTATGTGTGGAATCACTATTCATTTGATTATGTCATAATTTCCACTCCCCTTCCTGTGGATATACTTTTGATACACATAATCACTCCATTGATAATTCTCAAGTCATTGATATGAATTTGATAAGAGTAATTTTAACTCATTCACCATTTGTTGAGTTAAACATCCAATTCGTTGGTGTTGTTTTTACAAGAATATGTTTGAATATACATTGATTGTTTTACAATGAATATCCAATAATATTTAGTGTAATTATATTTGTCACACATAATTATGTCATTTATTTATCTTTACCCTAAGGATACGGCCTTTATGATAGATTTCATCTCAATTTACATTCCATTGAGACTTCTTTGTTGATATACACCAAATCACTTTTATGTGGTGTATATAATGTACTTTGACATAATATATCATGAATCCCTTTATTCTCATGATATTACAAAGTTTTTATTACCTCAATTATTTGTATTCACGTGTCTCTCTTTTGGATAGAATCTCTAACTAAAATACCAATTTTAAATGTTTTAAAGACTTATTCATCTAAATATTTCTCATTAATGTCCATGTTTTAAAAATGGTTTTAAGGATTTATTTATATGGACATTAAAGTTTAGAAAATAAAACTCCTTTTAAAAAGTTTCAAATTTGTATGGGACACTTTGATTCAAAAATCTATTTTTAAATGGCTTCTTGACAAATAGTGTGACTTTTAAATGATTTCAAGAAAAAGGGGGATATTTCTCTCAAATAGTTTTGATGATTATTTTCATCTATGTCAATATCCTTCATTATTCTCGATTGAGGTTAATGTGATACAATAAAATCTTCCATATTGTATCGAATGACTTATGTTTGACTGTGGATGTTCTATTTTTATACCATTCATGGTTTGTGGTTAAAGTATTGACATTTCGTATGCTAGTTTTAATACGAATGTTTATGTTATGTTTAAAACTTTTCATATGGGAATGCATTGGACTTAATATGTGATGGGTGGAGCCCACTATAGCTCCTCGATGCATCGGTAGGTCTCATGAGACAAACTAGTGTCTTGGCACAAGGCCTTGGAAAAATCTTTTTTGTAGTCTTGGCACGAGGCCTTGGCTATGTGGTTATGATAGTCTGGCATTATGCATTCCATCATTATGAAAGTGGTTATTGATATTGCATGTGATCATTTTACTAGTAGAATATCCATGTGAGTAAGTAAATGGCATTAATTTATTTTATCTTTTCCATTTTATGCTGAAGTTCAAGTTTAAAAGGCTTTCGTTTTAGTTATAAACTGCCTTAAGTGTTTATGCTTATCTATGAAAGCTTCTGCTATAATGTTATCCTTACTGAGCATCTGAGCTCACCCATTTCAATGTTATATTTTTCCCAGGATTATGAAGAAGTAATTTATGAATGACCTGTAGGATAGTATGAGGGGATATGAAGACAAGATGTTGTTGTAGTTTTTTTACCTTATAATGTAATGTAAGACTTATGAATATATCTAGTATTTCCAAGACTACTAAACTAATCGGTATTTCGAGACTTGATCCTTTGTGGTCATGCCAATGTTATGTAATAATGAACTGAATCTGGGTATCTAGGGTCAGGGCATTATAGTTGGTATCAAAGGAAGTTTAGTACAAACCTTGGAAGCTAGATTTAGATAAACTCTGATTAGATCACATATCCCTAAGATAGAATTTGAGGATTAGTATAGAAGAACATACTAGAATTTTGGTATTGTAGATATTTTGTGAGTTTTCCGAGAAATACATCCCTGTCTGGATACGAGCAGGTAGAGGCGGCTCTGGCACAGATGTACCTAGGGGTAAAACCCGAAAACACCGCTTTGAGCTAGACTCGAATGAGAACTGGTGCACGACAACGGGCCTTACTGCACTCTTGGTTACGACACTCCTGGGGGATATGCTTATGATAATTTACATTTTCTTTACAAACCGATTTTAGTAATATATATATAAGATGGGAGTAAATGACCTTGGTTAATCCTAATATGTTTCAAATTGAGAATATGGTGACATGTTAATCTCTAAATTATTTTACGACTACTGTTACTCACACAATGCTTTATGGTTTTAGTCAATGGATGGATTCCAAGGAAGTAATAGTGACTTTGAGAATGATGTACAAGGTGGGAACAGTGGTGGAAATGAGCAAAAAAATGGAATGTTTATAGGCGTAAAAGATATTTTCTTTATGACAAATCAGTTTTCCAAAAATATGATCAACAACATATATATTAACCAACTTCCAGACTCAATAAGGAAGAGAAAGGTGATGAATGATAAGAGCTCCAGCAGTGGAGACCATGGAGAAAAGAACCCTCAATTTCCATCATGCAAGAAATGTGGTAGAAGACACCCAGGAAAGTGTCTCAATGGGACCAAGAAATGCTTTACATGTGGGAAGGAAGGACATAAAGTGAAGAATTGCCGAAGCAAAATGAAGAGTACTATGGAAGAAGATAAAAATGGTCTCAGGAGTCCATTTACAGTCATTTGCCATAAATGTAGGGGACCTGGCCATTACCCAAGTGAATTCCCTATTCTATAGGATATTTTCTTGGACAAAGAAGAAGCTATGTGGAAATAAAAGGTTTGAGAAATGTTTAAAAAGTATTAGTGCTCCTTGTTGATGGGTTTACTTTGGAATAATTTTCTCTTGTGTTTGTAACCCTGCAGTTTGCCATGTGAGAATGATATTTGAGGAAGAATTATCTCTTCTCTTGTGGATATAGGTATAAATAGCCATTTGGTTTTATATGATCATTGGGGTTTGAGAGAATTATAAGTTATTATAATTTGGGATGAAAATGAAAGGTATGATATAAAATTTGTGGTTAAATTATGTTATGGTTATTTTGAGAAATTTATCTCATTTTGGTAAGGTTATAAAATATAGTTTTTGAAAACGGACAACACGTAGACCGTGTGACAACCCGTCGCGTTGGAAAAAGCTGTGGGAATTGAACCCACAACCAAAGTGCGATTGGTATTTATCGCCTACCACTAGACTACGTGAAGTCCCTGGTAAGTGTGACTATTATTTTAGTTAAATTATTTTATTGATCAATAATAATTTGATTTGGGATCTTATGTCTTATCCAATGAATAACCTTATTATAGGAAAATGATTTGGTAATTAAGTGATAAATTTTATTTTGGAAGTTGTTCGCTTTGTTGAGAACACTATATTCCAAAGGAAAATAGAGTAGTATGGGATTTCATTTGAGGAGTAATGGTGGATTTTTATCTATGTTTTTATTGTGGATTTATAATGATTTGGGTTATTTATGGAAATGATTAGGTTAATTACTTTTAATTATGTGACTTTAAGAAGTAATTAATGTCATTTGGAGATACAATTTAATGTGTAAGACTACATTCATAATAAGTTTTGTTTTTAAATATTAGTTTTGATTATAGGATTTTAAGGACAATTGATTATTGAATCGTATTTATTTAACTTTGGGGTATTGTTGGTTTAATTTGGGAAATTAAGATTAGTGTTTATTTCTCTCAAGGAACATCCATTTTGGGGATCATCAGATCTTATACTAACCATTTTGGTTTTGATTAATCTCTAAAGACAAGTTAAATATATAGTTTATCCTACATGGATCATGTATTTCTATAGAAGTTTATTCTAGCTCTTTTATTATGACCAAGTCTTCTTGAAGACTCATTGTTCAAAAAAAATAAGTTAGTGGTAAAAAGTTATTAAATAATGAAACTCTACTTAAAAAGTAAGTATATCTCTTTATGTTCTTAGTCAATATCATAAATGAATTCCTCGTCCTTATGTAATGTAACTTAAAACATAAAAAATGTTGTCCGTTTACTTTACTACTAGGAGACTAATGGCCGTTTGTCCCAACACAAGTTTGTGGTTTTCTTATTGTTAACTTTCTCCTGATCATGATTTATATCCCTCTCCATCAGAACTTGACACTTAGTTTATCATCCATATCCATGTTTTCCTACATGGAATCCGAGTATGGGTTATCTTGGATGACCTTTATACCTCTCTTTCTTTCTTTTAAAGTGATAGTTTTATTGACTCTTTTTCCGATGTGGGACTTTCCATTATATTCCCAAGCACAAATTTAAAAAAATTGCAAGGATGCAATTTATTTAAGTAGGGGAGAATGTAACACCCCAAGCTTCCATGGTACGTTTCCCTTCGAATAATGCAATGGCGTGCATTGTACGCAACTTCGAGATTTTAACACACCACAACCAATCAAACTAGCCGTTATGAATAGTAATACCTAATTTTTGAAATTTTATAAATTATATCTATAAAAATGGACTTCATTTTTGGATTCGTAATATCGAAATTAGCCTATGGTGAAATTTTGGTACTTTTCGGATAACTTTCATATTTTGATGAATAGTGAAAATTACTAAATTTTAATTAAAAACAACTTTTTTAATCAAAATAATTAATAGTGATAAATTATGAATTTGAGTGGTTTTAAATTATATTTATAATATATTTTTACCATGTAATACAATGTGGGTCATTGAACATAATTTCACATTTAAACCAGACATAAACAAGTGCCAATCTTTTGATAGTTATTATCTCTTAAAAAAATGTTTTTTGTTTTAACAACGGGAATTAATTTTAAATTAATTTTTGCAACTTCTGTGTTTTGAATTTGGAAAAATGGATTCCATATTTGGAATCAGGATTTTTAAATTGCGTAAATAGGTAACTTTTATTTTTAGACATTTTGGATAATTACTTCGGTAAATATTTTATTTACCATGGTTAAAGTGTAAATCCGGTAAACAAGGGTTAAACAATAATATTATAATAATACTAAATTACCCTAAAACGTGTCTTAACCCCATTGGTTGATACATGGTCGACCATGGGAATCTTTTGGTCGATTTTGGGACCCCATGGATCCACTTGTAAGTGATAATGACACTTTATTTTAATTAAGTTAAAAAAAATACAAAAATGACACAAGCATATATCTTTTAGAAAAACAATTGTTACATAGGGTTATATATGTTTTATTTTAGACTATAAATATTCATTAGAAATATAACAAGATTTAATAAATAATTATATTTTATTTATAATTTTTAGACATTAAATAAGTTAATTTATTTATGACACAATGGTGATGCAGTAATTACCATAATAGTGAAAAATTAGAATAATTGATATTATAAATACCCAAATAAATATAATTTGAGACTTTTATTGAATTAAACTAATTTTATAGGTTAATATGACATATTAGGATTGATTTAATGTACTTTTTTCGAAGTAATCATTCTGTTATATGTTTCACAAAAATCAACTATTGAATAGTGTCAAAATTGACATAAAAGAGTTTTTAAAACAAATATTATATTATTAATTGATATTAAATTCCTAAAAATCTAAGGTTCGGCCAAGAGACTTATATAATGATAGGTATATCATTAATGTACCACTTGGGGGTCTCTTGGTTGTATATAGTAAGTTTATTAACTATATAATATAAAAATAAAAAGTTACATGGTAAATGTCAAACTAATTAACTAAGAGTTAAAACTAAAAGATAAGGTTAATATAGTGACCCAAACCTGTCTAAATTCTCTTGGATGAATGGTTTTTGACCTATCCCCACCTTAACCGTTGAATAATCAACTTTTTAGCCATTAGAAACTGAATATAAATTTATTATAAATTAATATTTCTAGCTTTTCCAAAGGTGCCCCTCACCCCTCTTATAAAAGGGCACTCCTCCTTCTCATTTATTCACACCTTAAAAGCCTTTTGGTTTGGCCAAAACCTACCCAAATACTCTCTCAACTTCCCTAAATACAACCTATAGGCCTTAGTTTGATAAGAAAGCCAACCTACGGAGCCCTTTTAATCAAATCAAAAGGAAGAACCTGAAGAAGAGGTAATGTTTTCACCACCCCTTTTCAAGTTCCTTTCTTCTTCCACTTCTTCTTCCTTTGTTGTTACCATTATAAAATAATAAATCCAGTATCATATATATACTGTGATGTTATTATAAATATGGTACAACCATATTCAGTATTCTATCCATCCTTTGAATAACATGTCACCACACGTGCGTACGTACGGCTTACCGTCTCCACGTCGTGGTATATTATTATTTGGATGGGTATAATAATGATGTGTAACTCATGTAAACAATAAATATAACATGATAATTATTCTGTATATATGATATACCATCCAGTTATATATTATTTTAATATCAAAAGAATGATATTGTCGCTCGTGCGTACGTACGGACTACCGTCTCCACGAACGCGATGAGATTCATTCTCCATCGTATCCATTCAAGTATAATTCTCATTTGATGATTAAAAATAATATTTAAGGACTTGATATCATTCTGTATATGAATAATATACATCCCATTAATAACAAATATGGCTCACATAATAAAGAATATAAAGTAAAATGAACCCGTTAACACCCGAAATGACGATAATTCTAAGATATTATTAACAAATCAATGTTAAAAGATCATATATGATATCGTATTAATGCATATGATTCTTTTATAATTAAATAACAATTATTTCACCATTATACAGGAGGTTAACCTACCTTAGACCAAGGAAAAAGTACAAAGTAAGGGGTTTCTTAACTCACTCTTAATTTCGCGAGAATTCCATTGTTCACCACTTAATTATTGCATGTGGTGTATGTGTACTGCCCATGATTTTATTAATTGTGTAATATACTTTGATTTATGGGTATTTACATCATCATGGTATGATACTTCTTTCATGGGTATATGTTTCTTAAGTTACCTAATCGATAAGGGAATTTGAGATTTCAATTTCCACTCATTTGGCTTTACGCATATTTCATTGATTATATTACCCCAAGATTATGTGTGGAATCACTATTCATTTGATTATGTCATAATTTCCACTCCCCTTACTATGGATATACTTTTGATACACATAATAACTCCATTGATAATTCTCAAGTCATTGATATGAATTTTATAAGAGTAATTTTAACTCATTCACCATTTTTTGAGTTAAACATCCAATTCGTTGGTGTTGTTTTTACAAGAATATGTGTGAATATCCGTTGATTGTTTTACACTGAATATCCAATAATATTTAGTGTATTTATATTTTTCACACATAATTATGTCGTTGATTTATCCTTAACCTAAGGATATGGCCTTTATGATAGATTTCATCTCAATTTACATTCCATTGAGACTTCTTTGTTGATATACACCAAATCACTTTTATGTGGTGTATATAATGTACTTTGACATAGTATATCATGAATCCCTTTATTCTCATGATATTAAAAAGTTTTGATTACCTCAATTTTTTTATTCACGTGTCTCTCTTTTGGATAGAATCTCTAACTAAAATACCAATTTTAAATGTTTTAAAGACTTATTCATCTAAATATTTCTCATTAATGTCCATGTTTTAAAAATGGTTTTAAGGATTTATTTATATGGACATTAAATTTTAGAAATTAAAACTCCTTTTAAAAAGTTTCAAAGTGGTATGGGACACTTTGATTCAAAAATCTATTTTTAAATGGCTTCGTGACAAATAATGTGACTTTTAAATGATTTCAAGAAAAAGGGGATATTTCTCTCAAATAGTTTTGATGATTATTTTCATCTATGTCAATATCCTTCATTATTCTCGATTGAGGTTAATGTGATACAATAAAATATTCCATATTGTATCAAATGAGTTATGTTTGACTGTGGATGTGCTATTTTTATACCATTCATGGTTTGTGGTTAAAGTATTGACATTTCGTATGCTAGTTTTAATACGAATGTTTATGTTATGTTTAAACCTTTTCATATGGGAATGCATTGGACTTAATATGTGACGAGTGGAGCCCGCTATAGCTCCTCGATGCATCGGTAGGTCTCATGAGACAAACTAGTGTCTTGGCACAAGGCCTTGGAAAAATCTTATTTGTAGTCTTGGCACGAGGCCTTGGCTATGTGGTTATGATAGTCTGGCATTATGAATTCCATCATTATAAAAGTGGTTATTGATATTTCATGTGATCATTTGACTAGTAGAATATCCATGTGAGTAAGTAAATGGCATTAATTTATTTTATCTTTGCTATTTTATGCTGAAGTTCAAGTTTAAAAGGCTTTCATTTTAGTTATAAACTACCTTAAGTGTTTATGCTTATCTCTGAAAGATTCTGCTATAATGTTATCCTTACTAAGCATCTAAGCTCACCCCTTTCAATGTTATATTTTTCCCAGGATTATGAAGAAGTAATTTATGAATGACCTGCAGGGATAGTATGAGGGGATATGAAGACAAGATATTGTTGTAGTTTTTTTTACTTTATGATGTAATATAAGAATTATGAATATATCTAGTGTTTCCAAGACTACTAAACTAATCAGTCTTTCAAGACTTGATCCTTTGTGGTCATGCCAATGTTATGTAATAATGCACCGACTCTGGGTATCTAGGGTCGGGGCGTTACATTCTCTCTCAATTCCACTTGGCAAGAACTAGTGGTTTTGGTTAAAATTAATTTTTTTTCTTGAAATTAATTGTGTTAATGATGTGAAAATTTGGTTCGAAATACCTTTGGTAATGTTTTGTTGATTTTTTTTTAAAAAAAGGGGTTTTACGGTGAAATGTTCTTATTGTTGGATTTTAAAATGTTGATTTTGAAATCAGTAAGTTGGGTTGTTTTATGGAAATGGTTTGAGAAAATGATTTTCAATAAAAGGGAGTTTATTTATTGAAATATTATATGACATGGATGATACTTCAAGGGATTTTTTGATTATGAAATAGTTATTGGCATGTTGTGGTGTACTTGGTTTGTTATGCGCTTAGTTATTTCCTTGTGCATGATATGTTGTGTGATGTTGTGGTTAGAGTGATGTGAATTGGGTGGGGAGTACCACTATAAAAAGAGAATGTAGAGTGGAAGGAAGGTCCACCATCAAGGATAAGTGGGCGGAATGTACCACTTGATTTGGAAAGTAGTAAACGGGTTTGGATGAGAAGTTCCACCGTTTTGGTTTCCTTGTTGTGTGTTGTTTTTCAAGATGGAAATGGTCATGCTAATGTGAAATGGTGAAATGGATTATGGAATAGTTGTTTGGATTTCACTTGGATTGATTGGTTTGGGTTAGGTGTCAGGGTACGTTTGGCTTGTTGTAAGTTATTGAATTATTTATTGTTTTATATAATCCGTTTTATATAAATATGCTAACTGTTTCATTCTAGTGGTGTGTGTAGGGAAGTCATTTGAGAAAAAACTATTGAGTATTTGTACTCAACCCCTAATTTGTGACAGATTGGTGATTTTACAGATGTGGTATTCTAGGAAACATGTAAGAGTAAAGCATCTCATCTTGCTAGCGGTTCAGCATGATGCTTTGGTGATGTTGTGGAGCTTAGAGAATGGATCTTGGTGTGGAGATATAGATAATGTTCCAATTATATGGGGTCTTGTTGTGTATTATTCCGCTTGGTACTCTAATTTTGGTTTAGTTTTATTGGTATTTGGAGTTTTCTATGGAAAAAATTGGTTATCTTTTGGAAATGTATGGTTTGGGTTGCTATGTTGACATGCATGATGTAGTTTTGTTAGTAATAGATTATTGGGTTGGTTGATTTTATCTCAAGGGAAAAGTATTCCCCAATTTATTCTCGAAGGCCTCGACATTCATTTACAGCCTTTAGCACCTTGGGAATGTCACTTAAGGCCAATTAGTATCCCTCCACCCTCTCAAGCTTATGGGATGTGGTGGGATATTACAAGTGGTATTAGTTTGTTTGGTTTTTGGATTTCAAGTGAGAGGAGTTGTTTGGTCCTTTAGTGTTAACTATTGGTATTAGTGTTGACAATTATTCTTGGTCTATTCCTTGAGTTGGGATGGTAGCAAGGAATATAATTTTCGGAACATGTAATGTATAATATAAAAGGACATATCCAACCATTTTATTCTCAACTTTAAGTTACCAGGGAGTTGGGTACATAAGTGTTTGGAGACACTTATAGGCATTGGACATATCATTGTCGTGGGTATAGCCAATGAGATAAGCATGACATGCATGGTAGAAATGAATTCCCAATAGGATGCATATTTTATTGGGGTATAATGATTTATGGTGTGATATGAATGTGTGGATTTTGAAAATCTGAATTGGGTTTCAAAATGGAAGGATTTGAAACATGGAAACTAGTGGTATTTTAAAAATGGGTTGATTTTCAAAACATGGTGGATTTTTCAAAATAGCGTAACATGGGAAATGTGAACTTGTGGAAACACTGGTTGTTAAAGTTGTTATGTAATTGAATTTGGAAACTGTATACCCTTTCTTATTAAGGGAGTGAGACTTATGGTTGTTTTTGTGTTGATAGAAATGGCACCGAGTAGGCTCTGTAGAGACCAACCAAAGGAAGCAGCTGAAAATGTGGTTGCACATGAGCCTCAGGTGAACTATCAGTTAGTGAAAGCTTTACAAGATATGAAAATTAAGAATAAAGTGGATGAACCAAAGCATGTGGATCATAAAGTTCAGTTTCAAAGGTAGAATCCACCCATGTTTAGGGGTGATTCGGAGTCAGAAAGGGATAAAGCATGGCTTAATAGAATGAATAGGATATTTAACTTCTTTGTAACATCGGCAGAGCTACAAGTGAAGTTAGACACATAAATTTTGGAAGATCTTTCCCTTTAGTGGTGGGAGCTGGCATTCCAAGTTGGGATAGACCAAGGTGACATGGGAGGGTTTTGAGGAATTTTTTAATAAAAAAATCTACCCTTATACATTCAGAATTCAACATAAAACATATTTTTTTAGTTTGAATCAAGGGAACATAGAGGTAAAAAATATGTATCTATATTTATGAACTTAGTCTGGTTTTCACCTGAGGTGGCGGGTAGTGCATCGTTGAAGGCACCGATTTTTGAATATGGGTCGAGGCATCAATTTTTTTCTCAGATAGCAGTACTTTGTATAAATGATTACACAAAAATGGTGAATAGAGCTATGGTGGATGAGCAGGATCTTTTAGGGGCTATAGGCGAGGGAAGTATGTTGGTACCCATGGGAAATAGTGGGAACTCGAATGATGGGTTCAAGTGAAAGAGGGAAACTTATTTACAGTGTGGGAGTATGACTCATAATCAAATGGTAGGATCAGTTAATCTTCCTCCGAAGCCTCAGAGTAAGCCGAGATGTTTTCAGTGTGGCTCTACGAGACACATCAAGTGGGATTGTATGACACAACCTTAACCGTGTCATAACTGTAAGAAGATGAGGCATCTTCAGTAGTATTGCTGTAATGCCCCGAGGTCGGGTGTCATTCACAATCCTCATGGGTCGTAGGGGTCTTATGCCTCGATGGGAAGAGGATAGTAGCATACCCCTCATCAATATAGAAAAGTGGGTCATGGTGATTCTCAGAATACCATGATGCCTCAGAAGGGAAATTAAGAGTAGACTGTGGCAAGTATGTAGTTGTTTGGAGCTGATCAGGTTGTGGTGGATAATCAGTTGGGACCATCCACGATGCAAGGTATGGTTCTTTTAAATTCTACTTTGATGCAAACTTTATTTGAAATGGGTGCTTCACATTATTTTTTTTCTTCTTGTGTCATTGGTTTTTTGGGTTTACATGTGGAAATAATGCCTTATGTTTTGAAACTATAAACTCCTCTGGGTTAAAGAGAGTGTCGAGCCTTCCGATGTAGTGGGTGTTTCTTAGTTGTGGATAGAATTGAATTAATGTGAGATTTCTCTATTCTTGAGATGGATGCTTATGATATAATCCTAGGAATGGATTAGTTGGATATGTTTAAGGTTCACATCGATTGCTATGTGTGAACGGTTAGTTTTGTGATGGAGGATGGTGTTGAACATCTCTTCTGAGGATAGAAGAGTGAGAAGTAGGGTGCAACTGGCTTGTTGGAACCAGCGGTTGGAATGATACCATATTAGTTAGCAACCTTGTCATTGGAATCAGTGGAAGGTCTTGAGAAGAGTGTTCTTTTGGAATTTTTGGATTAGTTTATGGACATATTTACTGAAGAATTATCAGAGTTTCCAGCTATGAGATAAGTGGATTTTATGATTGATCTCCTTCTAGGGGCCGGTCCTATATCAATTCCATCTTACCATATGGAACCGAAATAATTGTAGGAATTAAAGGTGTAGTTGTAAGAGTTAGAAAACAAAGGGTTCATCTGGCCTAGAATGTCTCCATGGGAAGCACCCATTTTTTTGTTAAAAAGGCGGATGTAACTCTACAGATATGTGTTTATTAACGTAGACTTAATCAAGTTACAATAAAGAACCGATATCCACTCCCATGAATTAATGATTTGTTTGACCAATTGAGGGAATCTCAGTGGTTATAAATGATTGATTTTAGGTCAGGGTATCATAAATTGTGGTTCAAGAAGGAGGATATTTCCAAAATAGATTTCAAAAGTAGACATGGCCATTACGAGTATGCGGTTTTTCCTTTGTTCTAACGAATGAGCAAAAAATGTTCATGTAATTGATGAATTAGATATTTCATATATATTTGGATTCTTTTTTGGTGGTATTTGTTAATGATATACTGGTGTATTCGAGGACAAGGGTAGAGCACGAGCAACACTTGGCAATTGTGTTGGGGATCTTGAGGGATCATTGGTTGTATGCCAAATTTTCAAAGTGTGAGTTTTGTATACAGGAGGTTCATTTCCTTGGACATGTTATTTTTGAGAGAGGTGTTTCAGTTGATCTAGAAAAGATAGTGGCTATTATCTCATGGTAACGTCCAAGGAATGTTTTTGAGATACAAAGCTTCCTTAGTCCAGTAAGGTATTATCAATGTTTTGTTCATGATTTCTCATGATTGGAATAAAAAATTATAGCATTCACAAGTAAGAATATCCCATATAAATGGGATGAGTAGTTTCAGAAATTATTTGAAGAGCTAAAGGGTCACCTTACATCAACACCAATCTTGGTTTTTCCTAAACCAGGGAAAGGGTATATGGTGTATTGTGACACATCAGGATTAGGGTTGGGGTGTTTCCTCATGCAGGGGGATCATGTGGTTGTATATAGATTACTGTATTTGAGGTTTCATGAGAAGAACTTTTGCATCAATATATAGATGAATATGTATATTAGATAAAACAATATAAGAGGGGGGGGGGGAGGGGGTGAATTTTAGGTTTAAAAACTTTGTGTTTAAAACACTTAATAAATTAGTTTAAATGATATTGAACTAATACAATTCACAACAAATACAATTAACCATAATTTTCTTGGATATAAAGGTATGATACGATGTAATACTATAAGAAGTGTAAATCAATTGTATTCAAATGAATAAAATAATACGAGTAATACAATAGTGAAAGATTCTACCATAAAGCATATAGAATCTATCGATACAATATTTAACAATATAATTGTAATTAAAACAATTACAAATGAATATGAAATGAAGAAAGGAAACAAAAAAATTCCCTTTCTAATACAAACAACAGTGGAAATGTAAAAGTATTATAATTCTTTTTTCCCAAAACGAAGGGTATCCTTTCAACTAGGATAAGAGGTTTATCTTACCACCACCTTGGTAAGCCTTTGATATGATGATCGGTACGTCTGTCTTGATATCCCCGCAAGCTCTCAATGCGATGATTGGTACGTCTATCTTTCTATCCCCGCAAGACCTCGATTTTGTAGGTAACTGATACCTTTGTCTTTCAAACACTTGAAATCCCTCGATATAAAGATCGGTAGCACCATCTACCTATCCTCAGTAGCCATCGATCGTTATCACCTAATCAGTTGTACAAAGAAAAAAAATCACTTAATGAAATACAAAAACTAAGAACGATCCGTTCATGTTATTTAATTTCAAGGCATTCACATGAAGTAAGAGAGAAGTCACAATGTCTCTCTCTAGAACTTGATAGAAGCAAAGAATGATCAAAGTCTCTTGGTTGTTCTTCTCAGCTTCAAATGACCTCCTATTTATAGGCCTCAGATTTATTTTTTAGAAAATAGACCCATGTAAATCTAGTAAATTCATCAACTAAAACAAATACATAGTATTTCTATCTAATGCTTCTAGTTTGTGATAGAACAAAAATATCCAAGTGCACTAGCTGTAATGCATTTGAATTTGAAACTTCATTGATTGATTTAAAGCTACTTTTATGTTTCTTGCTAAATTGACAAGGATCACAAACCTTTGAAAAATTATATCTAATATTCGGTAGATCCTTTACAAGCCTTTCTTTGAAAGTTTACAAACGTTTCTTAGGTTTCAGTGTCCTAGTCTTCTATTCCATATCCATGATTGGTCTTCTATTTCACTTAAGAAAGGTAAATTTTGGCTCCTAAGGTCTTCTAAGTTAATAGTGTATACATTCTCTTTCCTATGGAAAAATAGAATGAATTCATCCTTGGAATTGTGAACTAAGAATTTATCATTTCTAAAATTCACAAGGCATAATTCATCACATAATTGACTTATATTGATGAGATTGTGCTTAAGACCTTTGAAAAACAAAACTTTTAAAATAAGAAATTTTCCAAGAGAAACAATATTACCTATTCCAACAATCTTTCCTTGAGCATTATCTTCAAAGGTAACTTTTACACCTTTTGTTTCAATAATCTTTTCAAATAAATTTTTATTTCCGGTCATGTGCTGAGAACAACCACTATCTATGTACCAAATATTCTTGTTGGTACACTTATTATTTTCCTGAAAAAGAAACAATTTTTTTTTCGGAACCCAAAGTTGTTTAGATCCAGAAGGGTTAGATAAAAGAATTTTAGGAATCCACATTTGTTTTTCAAAATGAGATTTATGAAATCCTAAATACTGATTTCTATTAAGAGAAAAATTTCTTTTCCAGTGTCCACCACATTGACACTTAGTACAAAATGAGGTACTTTGAGGAACAAAATAGTTATTACTAAAAACCAGTTTAGAATGAGTATAACCAAAACCATAATGATTCCTCAAAGGTTGAATTTGAGAATACATTTTATCAAAGTTTTCGTTGCCATAGGTAAAGTTTAACAAACATTTCTTCAAGTAAAAATTTTCTAACTTAGTTTTAAAACTATGTTTTTATCCTTGAAGTAATTATTTCTGGAACTAGAGTTAGTCTCTAAAATATTTTTCTTAGTAATTACATTTTCAATATCCTTAGAAAGTTTATCCTTATCCGAATTGACTTTATCAAGGGTTTTTAAAATACTTTCAAAATAAAAAGTTTTCATATCAAGATCATTAGAAAGATATGATACTCCTCTAGTTAAAATAGAAATTCTATAATTTTCCTTATCAAGTTTTTTATTGAGTTTAGAATTTTCATTCTCAAGTAGTTTAGCAAACCTAGACAATTATTCAAAAGAAGGTAATGTATTATCTTCTAATGAAGAAGACTCATCATTTGAAGATTCATAATATTTATTATAAGTATAATTTTCATTCAAGGATATATTTTTTATAGCTTCAGCGTTGTGTACATTAGCCATGAAACAATGATATTCAATTGGTAGTCTAGCTATAAGTCCAATATTTGTTTGTCCTGAAGATTTATATTCTGAAGAATCATCTGATGAATTTCCACCACTTGCACTCCAAGTATCATTTTCCTTCAATACTTTCTTTGTATTTTTCTTGTAGTAATAATTTTTCTTATTTATTTCAGATTGTTTCTCATTTATATCTTTTCTCTTCAGTAAAGGACAATCAGGTCTTATATGACCTACTTTCTTGAATTCATAACAAGTTACCTCTAAATCTTTCTTATCCTTCCTATCTTTCTTTTTGAATATGTATTGTAAGTCTTTATTTCCCACAATCTTGTTCATCCTTCAAGTAAGATTGGATAACTCATTATCTGAATGATTACAACCACTTGATTCTGACATAACAACTTTCTTAGCTTTGGATCTTGTTATCCTTTTAGGTGTTTTAGCTTTAGATGTAGTAGTAAAATCTATACTTCCATTTCCATTTTTCTTCTTATTGAAATCAACATCTCTCTTTATTCTTGTCTCATGCTATAGAATAGTTCCAAAGAGTTAATCAAGAGTAATCTGAGAAACTTTTCTCTTTTCATCAATAGCTGTCCTTTTTGACTCCCATTCGTTTGGCATTATATCAATAATTTTGTCTACAAGAGATTCATCATCAAGAACTTTTTCTCCCATAGATTGTAAACTATTGAAAATTGTCATAAATATTTGTTGTACTTTACATACTGGTTCTCCATAAGGAAAGAGAAATCAATGATACTCTGCTCAAAGAATTGATCTTATTGTTTCTATAAACTTAGTTGTACCAAAATGTGTGACTTCCAATTTCTTCCAAATATATTTGGCTGCTTCACAAGATGATATCTGGCTGTATATATTCTTGGTCATAAAACATAGAAAAGTATTTCGTACCTTGTAATTTAGTTTATATTCTTCCTTTTCTTGATTAGTGAAAGTACTGACTTCTTTTTCAGGGATTTTGTAAACTCCAGTTAGTATAATAAAATTGTCTACACCAGTATTTATAAAAAATGTCTTCATTCGATCCCTCCAGTACTCATAATCATTCCCATATAATATAGGTGGTATAGTTGGATTTAGATTTTCAATTGATCCAATATTCATCCCTGCCATCTAATAAAACAAAATCTTTTCCACTCCACATGTTATTGTAGTAAGTAGTTGAAACAATAATTTGTAATAAAAACACTATTATAATTTAAAAATAAATATAGAAAGTAATAAAAATCTATGGAAACCTCCTCTGATACCAATTTTTGGATCAATATATAGATGAATATGTATATTAGATGGAACAATACAAGAGAGGGGGGGGGGGGTGAATTGTAGGTTTAAAAATATTGTGTTTAAAACACTTAATAAATTAGTTTAAATGATCTTAAACTAATACAATTCACAACAAATAAAATTAACCACAATTGTATTGGATATAAAGGTATGATACGATGTAATACTATAAGAAGTGTAAATCAATCGTATTCAAATGAATACAACAATCAGAGTAATATAATAGTGAAAGATTATACCATAAAGCATATAGAATCTATCGATACAATATGTAATAGTATAATTGTAATTGAAACAATTACAAATGAATATGAAATAAAGAAAGGAAACAAAACAATTCCCTTTCTAATACAAACAACATCAGAAATTTAAAAGTATTACAATTATTTTATCCCAAAGAGAAGGGTATCCTTTCACCTAGGATAATAGGTCTGTCTTACCACCACCTTGGTAAGCCCTCGATATGATGATCGACACGTCAACCTATGGAAAAAACTTTTTTTTTCCATCAGCACGTCAACCTATGGTAACAAATTTTTTTTCCATTGGCACATCAACCTATGGTAAATTTTTTTTCCCATCGGCACATCAACCTATGGTAACAACTTTGTTTTCCATCAACACGTCAACCTATGGTAACAAATTTGTTTTCCATCAACATGTCAACCTATGGTAACAACTTTGTTTTCCATTAGCATGTCATCCTATGGTAATGACTTTGTTTTCCATTAGCACGTCAACCTATAGTAACAACTTTGTTTTCCATCGGCACGTCAACCTATGGTAACAACTTTGTTTTCCGTCGGCACATTAACCTATGGTAAAAACTTTGTTTTCTATCAGCACGTCAACCTATGGTAATGAATTTGTTTTCCATCGGCTTGAAAACCTATGGTAATGAATTTGTTTTCTATTGGTTTGAAAACCTATCGTAATTACTTTATTTTCCATCAGTCTCACAACCAATCATATTCTTTTTCCTTTCCATGTACACTTATACATTCTTTTTGTTATTGTGTTATACTATGTTAATACTATTAATCCAACTATTTCCTTAGAATATATGACATGTACATTCTTTATTTCATTACTTTTGTATTTCTTATGTTTTATTGTTTCTTGTTTTTCCCTTTAAATCCTATCCGTTGATTTATATATCTTCTAATATCAACCGTAGAAGATCAACAGTCATTATTTTTCGCCTATAAATAGAGCACCCTCCCCAAACCCACACTAGTTTTTTAGATTTCTTGGCGAAGCTCTACCACTTTGTTTTAAGGATCTGTACGATCTTCCCTTTGCCTCATCTTTATGTTAAAGTCCTCTACCAACACTCCTGTCAAAATTTCTTCAAAAACATTTTCAGAGAAACATTTCTTCCGAGAAAGGTTATTTTCTCGGGACTTCTTTGACACATATGATTCAATAATCAAGAGGATTATTTTGTTTCAAGGTTGGGAAGATATTTTAGTTGAGAAAAACATATATCATGATGAAATTCTTGTTAAAGAAGTTAGTCAATTCTACAAAATGGTGTCTTTTGACAAAAATATGATGATCAACTTTGCTGTGTATGATAGAAAAATCTCAATGTTTGTGAAACAAGCAGTTCACTTTCTCAATGTCTCAACAGAAGGTGAATATTTTTGTCCAACTCATAAACTACTAGAGGAATTTGGTACGTTTAATAGAGAAAGTGCTAAAAAATATTTATTTATTATAAATGAAGAGGAGAAAATTAGCTTATTTATCTTCAGATAACAGATTCATGGTGCTTTGGATGCAAGGTTTTCTTATCCCAAGGAAAGGGGATAGAGAAACTCTTAACGTTTCTGATATCTTTATGCTAGACTATATTGTAAACATGATAAAGGTAAATCTCATGGGGTACATCTTTGAAACAATCATGAATGTCAAGTCAGGAGCGATCAAGTCTAATTTGATTATGTATCCCTCTATTCTTACAAAGTTCATTCTTGAGAGTTTGAAGTTCTGTAATATTCCTCTAAAAGGTTAATTGAAAGAACTAAAGACTTATTGGATAATTAAGAATATGTTGAAGAAGTTTTATGTATGTTTCAATGAAAATTCAAAGCTTTTTGTTAAATAATTTGAAGTTGAATCAGTACCAAATCAATCGGCACTTATGCCAATCAAAGAAAATCCAACTGTTGTTGCTCCTCAAAAGTCAGATCTGCAAACCAGTACTAAGCCAAAGAAGAAAACAACATACAGTAAGGAGTTTGTAGCCAAGTTTAAGAAAGATAAAGAACAAATAAAAGAAGGTGTTCCTAAGTTCAGTCTTGATCTAGCTAAATCTTTAGCTGAGTGGATAAGGGTAGAGGATACTCTTCAGGCTGAGAAGAAAAAGAAGACTCTTTTGAAAAGGAAAGCTCAAGATTTTGATGTTACTAACATCATGAAAATAGTTTAGATGGATAGTGCTCAAGTAACTAAAGAAGTGAAACAAGAACCAATCGTACAGAGTCTTCCAGAAAAAGAGAAAGGGAATTTTTTTTGAAAGAAGTACAGGAAGTTGAAGAAGTGGAAGAAGATTTTCTTTTGGAATTTCTTCAGATTTCAAGAAATAGTAGAGAAGAATATTTTCAAAAGAAAAGTGAAGGAATTCAATAGGTTCCTCATGCCGATCAAGCACTAGCTGAATATCTTGAAACTCTTTTAGATAGATTTCCTTCTCAAGTGAAGAAAGGTTCTAAATATTCTCAGACCGAAAAAGTAATTGTTATTAGTGAAAAAGTGGAAGAAGAAAGAAAGGAAAAATAAAGAGAAAAAGGAAAACATTCAGTTGAATACTTAAGCTGATCAAATGAACTAGATTTATACAATGAGGATACTGATTCAGAACACAAAATTTTTCTCAAGAAAAGTAATTACATTGTTCATGCATTGATGATAATTGAGAAGACTATTCCGTATTTTCCTATAATTGAAGGAAAAATTTATTTCATCACTGAAAATTAAAGGAAGAAGTTTGGTTTTGTAATGGAAATTAGAAAGAGAATATTGTTAATAGAAGCTGATTTAAAAGTAATGTCTGAAAGTTTGGTTGCCCATAAGAAGGCTTGCAATAAGATGACTAAATGGTCATACAAAACAGAAAGCTCAGTGAATGAACATGAGGTATAAATTGAAGACATAAGGAGGATTTCAAATGATGTTACTATTTCTTTCAATAAACTTGAAAAAGAAAGTTTTAAAAGGATGAATCAGTTGTCAAAAACTCATAGAGCCGATATCCCTTCAATAAAAGAGTTGCAATAGAGAATGAATGCATTCTAGTCAGAGTTTTCGAAGGTTTCATATTTTAAAGATGAAATAGTTCTGTTGAAGAAGGAAAATTTTGTGTCATCTAAATACAATAAGAATTTTCAAGACAGAATTGATACTCTTGAAGAAATAATTGGAGTTCAAGAAGAGACTATCAAGAATCAGGATAAGCTTTTTGCCGATCAACAAGAGCTTCTCAAATCCCAGGGTGATTCTATCTTTGAAGACAAGAAAGAAATCAAAAAGATCAAATCTATTCTTCATGATCTGATCAAGAAAGAAAAAGAAAGAGAAAACAAATGAATGTTTTGTTGTATCTTTCTTTATTCACTTTTAGAATTCTATAGACTTTTGTTATCTCAATGAGGTTTATGTTCTCTTTCCCATTGCCTTGCATTTTTTTCTCTAACTTTTTTAGGTAACTCAAGATTCCCCTGTTCTTTTTGTAAATCACAAAGGGGGAGAATGTTTTATAAGGGGAATAATGTTTTAACCAAATACTTCTAAATCAAGGAAAATTTATGAATAAAATCCTTAGGAAAGTACATACCTAAGGGGGAGTTAGTTGTATTCGATTTTATATTCAAAATAGTTTTCAATAACTCAGGGGGAGATAAGTATTTCTTTTTGTTTTTACTTTATGTTTTGTGCTTTCTAAAAAGGGGGATATTTTTAAGTCAAAAGTCATCTTTTGAATTTTATGTCTTGTTTTGGAAATTAGAAATCTATTCATAATTGTTTATCGTACTGACTATGTTTATCATACTGACTATGTTTATCATACTAACTATGTTTATCATACTGACTATGTTTATCATACTGACTATGTTTATCATACTGACTATGTTTATCATACTGACTATGTTTATCATACTAACCATGTTTATCATACTGACTATGTTTATCGTACTGACTATGTTTATCATACTGACTAAATAATACTGACCCTGTCAATCGTACTGACTTTGTCAATCTTACTGACTTTTGTGCATCATACTCATTTTTCATCATATCAATACATTGCACTAAGAAATACTAATAGTACTCACATTTTACTTTTATCACATGCTTGTTTTTATCCTTTATCAAAACACATGTTTTATATCAATCGTACTCATGATTGTCATTTTCATATATCTTTTTTTAACCAAAAATATGTGACGTAGTTAGTTATACACTAATCAAAATGATGTCATGTTTCCTATTTCAATATGACCATTATAATGCCAGGTGTCCAAGTCCTTTCGATTTTTCTAGAGAAACATAACCGTTGGTGGAAATATGACTGTTGGAACCTGAGGCCTATAAATAGGAGGTCATTTGAAGCTGAGAAGAACAAATGATAGAATTTTATCATTCTTTGCTTCTATCAAGTTCTAGAGAGAGACATTGTGACATCTCTCTTGCTTTGTGTGAATGCCTTGAAATTACAAAATGTGAATAGCTCGTTCTTAGTTTTTTGTATTTCATTAAGTGCTTTGTTTTGATTTGTGCGACTCATCAGGTGATAACAATCAAGGGCTACTGAGGAAAGGCAGATGATGCTACTGATTTTCATATCGAGGGCATTCAAGTGTTTGAAAGATAGAGTTACTGATTACCTGCAAAATCGAGGGCTTGTGGGGATAACAAGATAGACGTACCAACCATCGTATCGAGAGATTAACAAGGTGGTGGTAAGACATACCTCTTATCCTAGGTGAAAGTATACCCTTCTATTTGGGATAAAATAATTGTAATACTTTTACATTTCCGCTGCTGTTTGTATTATACAGGGAATTGTTTTGTTTTCTTTCTTCATTTCATATTCATTTGTAATTGTTTCAATTACAATTATAATATTACATATTGTATCGATAGATTCTATATGCTTTATGGTAGAATATTTCACTATTTTATTACTCTAATTATTGCATTAATTTGAATACAATTGATTTACACTTCTTATAGTATTACATCGTACCATACCTTTATATCAAAGAAAATTGTGGTTAATTGTATTTGTTTTGAATTGTATTAGTTTAAGATTATTTAAACTAATTTCTTAAGTGTTTTAAACATAAAGTTTTTAAACCTACATTTCACCCCCTCTTGTATTTTTCCATCTAATATACATATTCATCTATATATCGATCCAACAAGAACCACCCAAAACATGATTTGGAGTTGGAGGTAGTGATTTATGCTTTAAAAATATGGAATAATTATCTCTTTGGTGAGAAATTCATGGTGTTTACCATTCAAAAAATTTTAAATCATATTTTCTCATAGATATATTCAAACTTGAGACAGAGGTGATGGATAAAATATCTCTAGATGTTTGATTTTGACTTAATTTATACCCCAAGAAAGGGAAATTCGGTGGCAGATGTATTAAGTAGAAAATCATATGCTCAAGTGGTGAAACATGCATAAGATCAATGGCAGTTGAGGTTGTTCATAGCCGACATATAGTTGGAATTTGAGGACCAGGGTGCAAGAGAGGTCTTATTTCTTATTTAATTTGTTCCTAACTTGGTTGGTTTCGTTAAAGTTGTACATGCATCTAATTCTGAGTGTATAGTGATGAGGTCAAAACTTAATAGCGGGGAGACCATTGAGGGTTGGGAACTAAATGGGAATTCAGTCTTGTGTTTTTGGAATCAGATGGTGGTACCATTGGATTTTTAGGAGTAACTTCTCAGGGATTATCATTATTCTAGGTGGGATTTTCATCCTGGAATTCATAAAATTTATAAGGCATTGAAAGCACAGTTTTTGTTGGATTGTATGAAAAGGAAAGTGGTGGAGTTTGTTTTAAGATGCTTAACTTATCAGCAGGTCAAGGTAGAGCATCCATGGTCAGTAGGTATGTTACAGTCTTTACCTATCCTAGTGTGGAAATGGGAGAAGATAGAAATGGATTTTGTGAAAGGATTTATGATAATGGTCAGGAAACACGATGCCATATGGATGATTGTGGATCAGCTCCCAAAGTCAGCCCATTTTATCCCAATTTTTGAATCTCATACAGTGGAAGATCTATCCAAAATATATATCTGGGAGGTGGTAAAGAGGCATGGTGTTCTAGTTTTGATTGTATCAGATAGAGATATGAGGTTCAAATATTGTTTTTGTAAATCTTTGTAGCAAGAACTTAGGACACAGTTGACGATGAGAATGACTTATCATCCTCAGACAGATGTCCAATATAAGAGGATGATACAAAATTTGGAGGATATGTTAAGGGATTTTGTGATGGATTTTGTTTGTTCATCGGAGGAGAAATTACCATTGGTTGAGTTCTCCAATAATAACAATTATGAGGCTTCAATACATATGGCTCCATTTGAGGCATTGTATGGACGTCTGTGTCGTTCTCCACTAAGTTGGGTGGAAATGGGTGAGACTTCGATGATCAGACCGAGCCTTGTCCAAGAGACCATGGAGAAGATCAAGTTGATCATAAAGAGGATGGATATGACTCAAAGTCCTCATAAATCGTATGTGGACCATTGTCGATGACTTTTGTCATTTGAGGTGGGTGATCATGTGTTTTTGAGAATCTAACCTTGGTTGGGACATCGTTGATTTGAGAAGAAAGGTAAGTTATCTCCGAGGTATAGTGGGACTTTTGAGATACTTTAGTGGATTGGAGAGGTGGCTTATCAGTTGGATTTTCCACCACGATTTAGTGCGGTGCACAATATGTTTCATGTGTCATAGTTGAAAAAGTATCATCCATATCATGACCATGTGATTCGTTGGGATCATTTTGAGCTAGAACAGGATGTTTCCTTAGTGCACGTGACAATACAGATTTTGGATAGGAAGGAGAAAGTCTTTTTTGGTAAAATCATCGGTTTAGTTTAGATTTTTTGGCATCATGGTCAGATTTAGGAGGGGACTTGGGGGTAGGAGAAATAGATGGTTGATCAATGACTTAAGCTCTTTCGAAAACGCGGTGGTTCTCTACTTTCCAAGGACGGAAAGTCCAATGGTGGGGAGAATGTAGCACCCACATTTTGAGGTATTCAGCCCTTTTTTATGCCGTTTTATGTGTTTAAAGTGCTTGGGATGAGTTGGGAAGAGGTTGGGAGAGTTTGGAAATGTTTTGGAAAGTTTTGTAATACTTTTTAAGGCTACATGATTTGAGCATGGTTAGGGGAAACCGTGTGAGATGAAATCATGTGGGAAGTGGGGATACACAAAAATTGCACACGGTTTGTCTAACCATGTGAGGAGGTTGTGCAAGATTCCCCTTTGAGGCAGCAAAAGGCACACGATTAGCACACAATTTTTCCAACTGTACGAGATAATCGTGCGACCCGTAAAAATGGTTTTTAAAAAACTGGGATTAGTTGGGATTTCCATAAAGACACCCAAAATTTCTATAATTTGTGCCACACTTTAAATTTTCTCTTCTCAAGGGTTAAGGGTTCTATCCCACTTGTTTTGGAAGTAAATAAAAGGGTGTTCTTGGTGTGGTTGAGCCGATTCTTTTCTAGTAAGTCTCCTCTCTTAGTTCTTTGTTGTTTTCTCTATATATTATCTTACCTATCTTTCAGTTTTCTAGATATACAACATTTGTGTGTATATATAAGGTTGTTATTGACTTGGTTGTTGATTTTCATTCTTGTTGATGATAGGGAAGGATATCTAGAGCAGTTTTGGTGGAGCGTTTTACCAAATTGGGGTGCGGTTTCTTGTGGGTCGATTTTACCAGAACCCTAAAGGTAGGTGTCTTCTATCTCAATTCCACTTCGTTAAAACTAGTGGGTTTGGTTATAATTAATTTTTTTCTTTAAATTAATGTGTTAATATTGTGAAAATTTTGTTAGAAATCACTTTGGTAATGTTTTGTGGATTTTTTTGGAAAATTGGGGTTTTGCGGTGAAATGTTCTTATTGTTGGATTTTAGAATGTTGATTTTAAAATCAGTAACTTGGGATGATTTATGTAAATGTTTTGATAAAATTATTTTCATTAAAAGGGGGTTTCTTTATTGAAATGTGATAAGACATGGATGATGCTTTAAGGGATTGTTTTATAATTAAATAGTTATTGGCATGTTGTGGTGGCCTTGGTATGTTATGCGCTTGGTTATTGGATTATGCATGATATGTTGTGTGATTATGTGGTTATAATGATGTGAAGTGGATGGGTAGTACCATTATAAAAACAGTATGGAGAGTGTATGGAAGGTTCACCATCATGGATAAGTGGGTGGGAAGTACCACTTGATTTGGAAAGTAGTAAACATGTTTGGACGGGAAGTTCCACAATTTTGGTTGCCTTGTTGTGTATAGTTTTGAAAGATGGAAATGGTTGTGAAAATGTGAAATGGTGAAATGGATTATGGAATTGTTATTTGGATTTCCCTTGGGTTTCTTGGTTTGGGTTACGTGGCTTGGTAAGGGTGCGTTTGGCTTGTTGGAAATTATTGAACTATTTAATGTTTTATATAAAATGTTTTATATAAATGTGGTAACAGTTTCATCCTAGTGGAATGTGTAGGGAATTAATTTAGGGAAAACCTACTGAGTATTTTTACTCACCCCTACTTCGGAACTTTGGTGATTTTGCAGATTTGGTATTCTGGGACATAGGTAAGAGTAAATCATATCATCTTGCTAGCGGTTCAGCATGATGATTTAGTGATGTTGTGGTGCTTGGAGCCTATAGCTTGGTGTGGAGCTATAGACGGTGTCCTAGTTCTTTGGGGTCTTGTTGTGTAGTCTTACTATTGGTACTACTATTTTGTTTTAGTTGTATTGGTCTTTGGGTTTTGTTATGGAACAAATTTGTTGTCTTTTGGAAATATATGGTTTGGGTTTCTATGTTAAGAAGAATCATGTAGTTTTGTTAGTAATGGCTTGTTGGGTTGGTTGATTTTATATTAAGGAAAAATCATTCCCCAATTTATTCTCAAATCCCTAGGCATTCATTTCTAGCCTTTAGTGCCTTGGGAATGTCGCTTAATTCCAAGTAGCATCCCTACACCCTCTCAAGACAATGAGATGGGGCAGGTTGTTACAATTTATATTGGGGAAGAGTCATTAAAAAGTTCCATTAAATAAATGGTTAAGAATTATTATAGAGTTTGGAGTTATTGAACAGTGAGGATTTCATTCATCATGGTAGGGAAATAGTTTATTTATGTATAACATGTGATATAGGTTAGGGGACCGACTAGGATGTAAAAGGCCCCCTATAATCTAATGTAAGGACCTTGATATTATACTAAACATGATTAAGTAAGAGTAATCTAATTTTGGGTTAGAGAGATAAGATATTTATGTGTATCATCATTAAATATTATTGTGTTTGAAAATTTTAGTTTCAAAGATGCGATTTTAAAAAATGTTAAGATATTGAATTACCACACACTAATGTTTATAATTTTTTTTATTTTGATAAATTTATTAATGTTTATGTGTTTAAATTTATAATATTATATATTACATAAAATAAAAAAAATATAAATTTGAGTTTAAACTATAATATTTAACGGTTCCCATTACGAGTAAATGATTAAGGACCAATAATCACATATGGATTTCATAAACATGTTATTATGTGTTAACCTTGATTCATTAATAAAATTTAATGGCATACTGATAATTTAGAAGAATTTTTAAATTTGATAAAATATTTTTTCTTAGAAACATGTTCTATGTTTTTTGTATAATGATATACCGTGTTTTAATTTCATTATTTAAAACGGTTTGATATATGTTTGATTTTATGTATGATGTAAGTACAAATTGATTAGAAAAAGAGCATGCTATTATTTTATGTTGTCATTATATGGATTAAATTAAAGGTATGATGAGTGTATAATGAGTTTTTTAATTCAATAATATGTAATTTATTAACGAATCTCATTTAATATGATAAGTAATGTTTTGGGTAAGAAAATAATTTCTCAAAAACTTGTTTTTTATAGTAAGATATTCCATAATTGTTAAGTGACATGTTAATAAATCATAATAAAATACATGATATTTAAATTGTAATTCCATGATTTAAGAACTAAAAATAATATCCTATTCTATATGATAAATTGAATTATTTAAATTTTTGAGTTATTGATCATGCCTTAATATCAGTTAATTAATGTGGAAAATGTTTTAGTTTAGAATAAGATATCTTTAAGAAGGAAAGTAAAAACATGCGTCAAAAAAGTTTTTTTATTGTTAGTTAAAAGTATGATTAATAATATATGAGTAAATATGATTAAACTCTGTAAGCATGATTTAATTATCATAAATATTAATTTGGAATATTGATAATATACATAATCTATAATATTTTAAATGTACATTTGATTCTTAAATTCGTAAGTAATTTTTGACTAATGTTTAAAATCATATTGAAAATAAAATAAATCTTGGATTAAATTTTTGTTCATTGTATAATTTGAAAAAATTTATCATTATTTTTAAAAATGTGTGAATATTATTAGAGTATTGTTTAATGATTTTTACATGATTTTATTAATTTCTGGAATGTTTTTTTAGAAATGTGTTTTTCTAAATAAGTAATTAAAGTGGTGGAGTTTTCTATAATTGTGAATATTTAAATGATTCATTAGTAAAAACTATGTTTTATTTAAAAAAAGTGTGGTTAATTTTTTTTCTATAAATATTTTTATGATATTTTCAATATGTTTTTTAGATGTACTATTTTAAATAATGATATTTAATGGATTTATTTTAAGTGGATTTATGTAAATGAATGTTTTAGAAGAATCATGGTTGATATAGATTTTAAAATATTTTTTTGTGTTGGGGGTTTAAAAAAATAGTATATTTAATTAATTTTTTGAGCTGAGTTTCTTCTAAATAAAGTGTTTTAAGGCATTATAATTGGCATTTGAAAAAAATTAAGATAACATGTAAAATTTATGCATTTTTTTTGTTTTCTTCAAATGATTACAACTAATGTTTTTTTATTATTGAATGTATTGTGATTATTATGTGGTGGACATGGTAGTTTGGAATAATAAGTGATTTTACCAATTATTTGTTTGTGGTTAATGAATTATTGTCTAGTAGTGTGCAATGATGATTTATTTTTGTTTTAAGGGGATGGTAAAAAATGTTTTTTTAACAAGGTGAATGGGTTTCTTTATGAGAGTTGGGATTTTTTTGATAATTTAGTAATATGTTTGGGTATTAGATTAATTTTCTCTTCTATATGTTTTATTTTTCATATTTTTTATACGTGGTTTGATTTTTTTAATTAACATTATTGATTTTGATATTGGGGTTTTAGATATGTCATTTTAATGTTATTAGAGTGATAGATATGAGATAAGGTGTAATGATTTTTTGAATGAAGTATTTGAAAATTTTTAATGGAAAAATTACCAAAGTTCCATGGTGGAGTGTCACTACTTGAGGACATGGAATGAAAAGTGGAGGTTGTGGTTTAATTTGATTTTTTAAAGATACAATAAAGATTGTAGGTTGAATTAGTTGTAATTCTACTTCAAGATGTATCCTGAATGTGGTGGAAGATAAATCATGGTCACCTTGATGAGATTTATTGGCAAGTGTTTCATGAATTATTTAAGATGGAATTTATGTTCTGAGTGTCATGGGTTGGACCTGTGGGAAATATTCAAAGGTTTCATTGAATATGGTCTTATTTACATGAGAAATGAACCCATTTATAGAGATTTATTATTCAATTTTGAAGTCTCCTAGCTGATGAAGGTGTGTGGGCATGAAACTTTGAAATGACTTTTAATATGGTGTTTCAATTAATTGTAGTTACTCTATAATTGAAGACTTACGTCGAAGTAAGATATTACAAAAAGAAAATAAAAAAAATCCTTGTCTAGGATAGAGAGTTTATATAGGAATATTCTTTAGATATTTAGGGGAACTAGAATAAATTCTATAAATTTTAGTCCTTATGGTTAGTGAAGGTGAAGGGTAAAGTAACCCTTAGGTAAAATGTTATGATTCCAAGTTCTTGATGTGAGTAGTTTGAGATGTTTTAATAATGTGAAATGTAATTTGATTCCTTTCCAATGTGGTAGGATATTGATAG
The DNA here is from genome assembly GCA_963277665.1 of Viscum album. NCBI lineage: Eukaryota > Viridiplantae > Streptophyta > Magnoliopsida > Santalales > Viscaceae > Viscum > Viscum album. Next base: position 970,412,048 of record OY728159.1, on the reverse strand, counting down.
CATGATTTCTCTATGGTCCATGATGTTTTTTAATATCTGATGGGAATTTTTTTCAAGTATCATAATTATATTTCAATGGGTTTTCAGTTATTATAGAGTTGTATTTGTTATAAGAAATATGTTATAAGGGACCTTATTCATTTCATAATATATATTTTTAAACAATTTTTAAAATTTTAAGTGTTCATGTAAATCATGTTTTAATTTCATTTTCCTTGAGTGCCTAAGTGTTTTTGAAATTCAAAAAATGTTTATATTTTGAAATTTGTGTTGACTGGTTATCAAGTTGATTTCAAGAACTAAAGGGAATTTCTAATATTTCCTATAATTTATTATAAAAAATGCAATGAATTGTTTTTATGTTTTGTAAAATCTAGTAAATAGTTTTTGATAATACATAAAAATATTATATAGAGTAATTTCATGTTTTATTATAGTGAAAATTATTTTAAAAATGATTTTTGAAAGCTTTAAATTTGGATTGTGGTTGTGAAATAGGTGAAGGTTTATAAGGGATTGGGATATGGGTTAGGGTAATTGATTTTCTACTTATTTGTGCTGTGTTTGTGTATTTTTAATGTTGATATTAATTTTAATAGAATTTTTATATGTTAGTTACATTGTGAGTGTTCAATGTACATCTCTTGAAAAATTATTTAATGTATGGTTTTTCTCATGTACGGTGGTGTTTTGGTTGTGCGTAGTGGTTCTATTTTGAGATGTATGTAATGTGAGGACTTAGAGATTTATTTTTTACGTTACTTATAAGATTGGTGTATTTATTTTTACCAATGGTGATGGTCTAGTGTGATAGGTATCTCATATTGTTCTCAATTTTCATGGTTATTTTTTTTCTTAGTTTTTTTAGATTCTTCAGGATGAGAATCATATTATAGGTATCTAATATAGAGGATCTGATTTTATTTTTCATAAAATTTATGGGTTTGAGGATTTATATGATAAAATAGAGATTTTATAAGTGTTTTGGGAGTAAATAGGTTAGTTTTTATCATTTTAGTGAGACTGTTTCATTTAAATGTTCTCATTACACCATGGTTGGTCCTAGGGTTGGTCTAGGTTTGGTTATGGACATGATTGTTGAATTTTTTTCTATGTTTCATAATCTTAGTTTTATTATAACTATTTTTGTGAAGGGTTTTGATATAGTGTGATATTATAGAATTTAGGATTCCATTTTGATGGTGACAATTATTGGTGAAATCACTATCCACTATAGGAAGGGTGAAAAAACCATTGTTGTCATCATGGAGGGTTACGACATGATTTTTGAGAACTGTGTTTTGGTAATTATGAGGTTAAAAGTGAGTATTTAATGTGATACACCATGGTTTAGGTATCCACTATATAGTGTTGATCAAATACACTTTTTAGGGAGTGAAACACTTAAAAAAATTTAAGGGTTTAAGAAATTTTGAAGGTAGTGGTTTTTAGATATTGGTTGACTGTGATCAACCATGCCATGGTCATTCTATCACCATGTCTTGGTTGGGTCATTATGAGACTATTATAAATTTTTTCATATCACTCATTTCTTTCAATTCTTTTTATCCTTCCCAAACCCTAGTTGGTTGTGGGTTTTCTCCATATTGATTTTGGGTACCCTTGGTAAATATTAAGCTCTTGGATTCATGTGTTTAAAAATTTGTGATCTAAGGTGCTCTAATTCTTCCCATTTATTCTATTTTTCTTATTTAATTTTCTTAAAGGTGTTATGTTATGGTATTTACAGAGGATTTTGTTTAATAGGTTGTTGAAAAATACTAGGGAGTTTATTGATGTTTCATAGTTAGTTTCCTTTTCTTCCAGCATTGTGGTGTTTGAAGCTCTATTAAAGTTAGGTGATTCAAACATTAATTTTTTTATTTACTACACCATTGTGAAATTATCATGTTTATTCTTATTTTGGATAAACATACTAGATTAACTGATGAATATAATGAACTAGACTCAAATAAATAATTGGAAGTGTTTTAAGCTTGTTATTCATTGTTAAAATTTCATTATTTGGGACATTTTTATGATTTTTATTTTTTTATTAAAGCCTATTATTGTGATTTGGATTTGTTTTTAGTGATTTTTTTGAATCAAATTCTAAATAGTTGTTTGGTTTAAGATATTAAATTTTTAACCAGATAAAATCTGAAAAATGTTACATGAGTCTTTTTGATGGATTTTTTGATAATTGATAAAGAAGAAACAAGGAAACATATTATTTTATTGAATTGTGTGGTTATTTTTTCATTGTCATTTCATGTTAGTAATTATTATTATGATAGTGGATATTAACTTATTATAGTTTTCTTGATATTATAGAGGAGGAGTAGATGGTAGTGTGGTTGTTATTTATGGGGAATGATGTGAGGTTGGTGTGGTTTCACATAGTAGTCACCAAATGACAGGGTATTGAAATTACTAAATTAAATGAATAATGTGAATATAAATTTAAATGGATTGTGATGTTATAAATTCTAGGATTAATATTATGAATTGAAGTGGATATTAATGATATGTTTTAATTGAAATATAAATATTGAATTGGAAGTGGTTATATGAAATTATTTAATTTTTTTAATAAATGTAATGTTGTTGGTAAATAAATAAATGAAAAGTTAGTAATGAATATAAAACAGAACAAAGATTTGTGGATTTGTTGTGGTTTTGAAAGGTTGGTTTCATGTCTAGAGGTGGTGAAAATTGTAGAAGGGTGTTGGAAATAGTGAGACAATGAGTTGTGGCTATAATAGTATTATTGTAGTAATTAGACCCCAAGGTAGGTTTTATGTGTTATATATATAATATAGTTTTTATATTTATTACGAATCACGAAAAAAGTTGGGAAACTTGAATGACATCCATATGAGGTTTTAGGTTACAGGTTCACCACCAATATCCAAGTGAGGGTGGTTATATGTAATTATAGTGGTTGGATATTTAAATTTTTTAATAAATATGATGTTATTGGTAAATAAATAAATAAAAAGCTAGCAGTGAATATAAAATAGGAAAAATATTTGTTTATGTTGTTCTAAAATAAATAAATTAAATATTAGTAATAAATATAAAATAGGACAAATATTTGTGGATTCTGTGTGGTTTTGAATGGTTGGTTTCATGTCAAGAGGTGGAGACAATTGTTGATGGGTGTTGGCGATAATGAGAAAAATGATTTTTGGATAAAGCATTATTATTGTATTAATTGGAACCTAGGTTAGGTTTTATGTGTTATATATATATATATATAATATAGTTTTGTTATTTATTATGAATCATAAAAAAAATTGATAAAATTGACCAAAATTCATATGAGGTTTTGAGTTACAGGCGCACCCTCAATATCCATGATACAGGCGATATAGAGGGTTGACTACTCTCTCCTTGATCTTTATTTCATACATAGTGTGGTTATGAGATGATGGAATGTAGTTATGGTATGTAGTGATGTGGGGATGTTGTAGTTGACATGACCTAGCCCACTGAGACACCACCTAGATTGGTGGTAAGTTGAGTGGAACACCCTAAACCCATCTCTAATAAAGAAGGGGCTAGTGACTAGAACCAAAAAGTCATACCATACCTTGGAGGCCTTAGAATAAAACAAATAGTAATAGATATACCACAATGATATAAAATATAAATAATAACCATTGATAATACATAGGTAACCAAATCTATAAAAACTATATACATAAGACATCAAATAACCAGTACAACACCAGAAAATAAAGCACTGAATGAAAAAATACATCAGACAACACCCCTAGGGTAAAAAGGTCATAAGATAAGGAAAGACACCTCCACACCATAAATAATCATAATATAATCTCTAATAGTATTTATCACCTTTCTGAACCACTATGTTCCACTTAGTACCAATTACATTTACTCTATAAGGACCACTTTAACCATGGATATCTTTAGGATGTTCATTTTTTTGATAGAAACTACATTTGTGCGTACAGATCCTGTGCAAGGATAAATATAAACATAACTAGAAGGACCCCTAACAAACATAAAGAAATAAAAAAATTTAAAGTCCAATAAAATTAGAGGAAGGATCCATATATGATCTAATGTTAATATAAATTAAGATAATGGAAAAATCACAGTCTTTATAACTCACAAATTCAAAGAACATACACCAATAGAAACCCATAATATCACAAAACCCATGATACCTAAACTATCTAGTTTTTCATAACTCCCACACCACCTCTATAAAAATGTAGTTGGGGAGACTTCACCTTATCAAGAAATTAATGTTGGTTAATGGGGTTTCTGACCCTATAGATGGAGGACCCTCACCCCATCACAAAGGGGGTTACCTAGTCTTACAGTTATATAGAGGACCCTCACCTCATTAAGGGAAATAAAATGAGGGGGTTAATAATTCCTATGGAGGACCCACATATTACTGGGATAAAGAGAGTTACCAACTTTATAACCAAATTTTCATAGAATATGACCCATACCTCATAATTATAAAGGGATAATGACTCTATGAAGTGTGTGAAGGATCCTCAACCTATCATTGTTATGTAATCAGGGGGTTATATACTCGGTTTTTTACACCCAAAACTCTTTCCCTCACTTTATCGTCGTTATTAAAAATATAAGGTAATATATCTATCCATAAACTCTAATAAAAAACTATATTTTGTGAAAATACATGCTCTATCATGTTCCATATGAATTTTTTTTATAATGGAATTTTCATTTGCCTAATTTAGACATACAGGTGAGAAGATATGAAATGAACTATGAAATGGAAAGGGAATGACATAAAATTCTTTCTGAAAAATTATGTAAGTCTTAAGAAATAACTAGAAATGTATTTACTCTATCTAGTATTTCAATCATAGTATACCCAACATGTTGTTCATATGATATGACCAGTTTATCCCAAGAGTAACCTAAGTTTGTACCTCACGGTCCATGTCATGTAACTTCAATATACATGGTGTTCCATCCTTTTAAACATGACCCATGAAGTTAGTCAGTTCTTATTTGGTTGAAACTTGAGTTATGAATCTCAAAGGACATGGTGTGTATACCTATACTATAGACCATATGAATTGGATGAAATATATCGGTGTTTGCTTCATGTGGTCAACATGTGTCCTCTTGATTAGTATGGCTTGTTTCATGGTCCACACAACAGGTGTGACCTATGGGATAGTCGAGTGTGAAATTTGGTAAACCTTGAGTCATGTGGAATAAATAATCATGGTTTTGGTTTTTAAACCAAACACCATGTGATATTTAACATTCTAATGAAACCTTATACATTATTCGAACACGAACACAATTTGTTCTATGTCATAACCTATTGATTGATATTTAACTTCTCTATATAAAACCTAGTTGAAAGTAAAAACCAAAAATGGTGTGTGTTTAGAGACTAATTTCCATATAGTAAAGATTTATTCTCAAGATCCACTTTCTACATCACTATAGTGATTCTGGGACCAGGCCTCCCATCCTTTCAATCATCAGCATTTTCTACCTAATGCTGATCAATCACACCTCTACCAGCCTCTATGGGATAACCCTTACCACTGTCTACTACACCAACCAAGTAGAGAATCCTCTTCATGAAAATCATCACCTCCCAGAGAAACCACATTTCAACCACTAGTTCATATAACACTATGCCAATATTCACTACCAACGAACACCAGTCCACATCACCTTTTCATTCACCTAAATCCATCCATCCACACTCTATTTTTAGTTTCATCAGGTTGAGATCCAATGTATCCCTACCAACCTTCAATCCATTGGAGACTGAGAGGGCCAATGATTATTTGGTTATATATAAATAAAAACGATATAGATAAGAGGTAGGGAATATAACAAATGGTGGATGGTGTAATTTGGGCCACCAAACCATCCTCCATAAATATGTTTGAAGCTGAATTGTTTGATGATCAAGGATTCATGAGAATAATTTTGAAAATGAAGAAATTATTTTTTCATAAGATTAGTGTAGTGAGAATAATGAAAAAAATTCAATACAAATAAAATAAATAACATATCTAATTATAAATAAAATCCCCTACCTTGATAGAGAATTCACTATCACTTTGATGGTTCTGAATTGATCTGTGATCAAATTCTAACTCTACGAAGACCCAAATTCTCCATTCATTACCACTTGTAATGACCCAAAGTTTAATAAATGGAAATTAACTTCTTATAATTATGTCATATAATCACATGAAATCACAAAACAATGAACTACTAAGTACTATGTGACCTTTAAACATAATATTTTAACTTATATGATTTGAATTTTGAAAATTTGACACACACAGTTGCGATCAGTAAGATGTTTGGAGTCTGATATGAAAAACTTAATTTTTGGTGAATAGTAACTGACCCTTATGAATAGTAATGTTACCCTTATGAATAATAATAAGAACATTATGAATAATAAATCATCCATTTAAATAGTAACCTTAACCATAAATTAAATTTATCTATATTATAAGTGACATTATGATAGTGTTGATATTTTTATAAGTCATAAATATTTAATTAAAAATTCATAAATAATTTAATAATTAAAAAAGAAAATTTATTTTCATAAAATTTATTTTTAAATTATTATTTTTATGTCTTATTATTCTAAGATAATTTTATTAGGCCTTAGTAAAATGTTCAAACTATTATAAAACCAGTTATAATTTCAAAATATGTATTTCTGAAGTAAATAATGATTTTATTTAAAAATTAAATTTCCCATATTTGTAAAAATAATTTCATAAAATAGAATTAACTTTTTTATTCTACACATGAAAAAATAGTTAGGGTTATTTTTTGATATTTTTTTGAAATGCACGAATTTTTGATGAATAATAAAATACGATAATTTACTGTAAGTGCTAAAGCCTGAATTTCTGCATCATGCTTGAGTCATGGATGATGTAAACGGACATTGGTTAGAAATAACATGAAATTATTACTATTGTTTTTCTAAAAAATCAAGACTATTCATATTTTTGAGTAAAAATATTAAACTAATGATTAAAATAATGGGAAACCCCTCCTCTCTTCCACTATAAATAGCACCCCTCTTTACTTCTTCTATTCACTCATACTAAGCATTGTTCCTTGTCTAAATTCTGATAAAATATGTCCCTAATATCCTCTCCCACATCCATAATCCCTTGGTCTCTTCAAAAGACCAAATCCTCTTCCCTAAATAGGTTCTCAATGAAGTTATATTCCAGAGGTAAACTCGTCTTTTCATTTATTTTATTTTATTTCATGTTCCTTTCTTTATTTTTATTTCCACACCTAATTTCATCTAAATGTTATTATAACTCCAGTAACTTACATGTAATTTAATTTTTTTATGATAATGTAAAAAATTCATAATTATATCTCCTTTCCCCTCCTTTTATACTAGAAATGAAAACACCATCTGAGATGTGTTAATTTATCACATTCAAGGATGACGAGTTTTTAATTTCTATTACCGTATTCAATTATGGTAATTAAACCATTATTATGGTTTAAAAAGACTGTAATTTATGTATTATTTCTCATCTATGGTTCTGGAATATTTTTTACACATGGTTTTGATTTATAAAACAAAATGTGTTCGTTGTGATAAAAAACCACCAATTAACCCAAAAGGTTATCACTAAAGTTTTATATAATGATTCAACTTCACTCCAATTAAACAAATGAAATTTACAACCATTTAACCTTATGGATGTTCAATAATAAAATATAACTCAAATTCTGGACAACCATCCTCATTTTACATGATTATCCATTCATTTATATAAGTAAACCGATCATGAAACAAACAGACCCAAACAATGAAATTGAACCACATAACCAATCAAAAAGGTTACAAAAAAACTGAAAAAGGTTATAATAAATCAATTAAATGTAAAATAGGTTATGTAAATATTAATTAATGAACCTAATTTTATAATTCATGTCATTAATATCAAGTAGAGAACACCATCATACTTAAGGTAAGGGATTCTACCTGAACCTCCATTATTCCTTGGGGTTATTCTTACTCTCTTTTTACCCAAATGAAATAATATATTATATTTATGTACATATTCTAATTTCTGTTTATATTTCAAAAATCATGTATCAAAATCCATTCATCATTCTCTTTCAAGGATATACATATTTTTAAATGGTTCCCTCCTCAATACTTTCTGATAAGAAAACCTGTTTAACAGAACATCCCGAATTCTTACTCAATTTAAAGAGAACTCTATAATATATTTTAAGCCCCAATTATTTTAATAAAACCACTATTTTTATTATGAAAACATTCTTTCTTCACTTATTGTTTTATATAAAATATTATTCCATTTTCTATTTTAAATTCTCTTTAGTATTTTCCTTAAAATCGTGCTAAAATGTTTTAATGATAAAATTTATTAAATAATATTATTAAATGGTTTCACTTATATTTGAAATCACTTACCATGTTATATGATTATTTTCACTTAATAATTTCTATGTATTTTTTAATTCCTTTCTTTTATGGACACTTGTATGAAACTCCCATTCATCATGCATTATGACATGATTGTGATACCCATTTCTTTCCATGGGTACCCTTATGTTTTTGTATGATTGATTATATATGATTATTTATGTGGAAATAATATTCAAGAAAATTTTAATATGGGTGTGACCAGATATCACTCTAATGCATTGAATAAAGTTCAGTCTCATGAGACATTATGTGCAACAGTCTTGGAGGTTATCCTTGACTTGTGCTGCCATGTGCAACAATCTTGGTGGTTAACCTTGACTTGTGATCAACTATATAAAATGAGACATGAATCATGATAAATTAACGTTTTATGTTGCTACCACATTACTATGAATCCATGTTTATATGATCCCAGGTTTATATTTCATGATTCTATATGTTCCATGCCTTTTTATATCATTATGTCATGTCTTCTAACCCTTGTGTTAAAGCTTTATTCTTATGTTTATTCACTTACTTGAATTTTTAGCTCATCCATTTATTCATATTATCCTCAGGTTATATATGAATATGTATGATAAAAATGGGAGTTAGGATCTCTTTATAAATAATAAATAAAGAAATGTTTTATTTAGTCCAATGTTTTTTGTTTTATGTACCTAGTCTTAAAAGACACTAGACTTTATGATCCTTGTCTTGTAATTTGATGTTTAATTATTATTTTAATCATGTAATGATATGTGTAAAATGATAGTATTTCTATAGTTTTTATTAGAGAAAGGTCCAGTTATTTTTGGAGATTAGGAATAGAGTACTTTAGTAATAACCTTAAGGATGAGACTAAGTATACCAAAACATACCTAATTTTTAGTAAGTATAGAGTAAGTGGTTTATCAAGAAAATATATCACTATATGGATAAAAATAAGTGGATGTGGATCTAGAATAGATGTACCTAAGGGTAAAACCTGAAAACACCGCTTTGAGCTTGACTTGAATGGGAATTGGGGCTTGACAACGAGCCTTACTGCACTCCTGGTTTGACACTCCTGGGGGATATTCTTTGGTAAATTCATGAGCATGGTAAAAACCATTATTAAGGGAGAAAAAAACGATCCCATAAGAATATAATTTAAGAAATAGATCAAGGATAACCTATATTTAAACCTAGGGAATCACAAGTTTGGATATACTTCTCCTTTATAGGTTTATCCTTTTATGTTCAAAGTTTTCTTTTTATGATTAATATATAAGTATTCAATATCTATAATTGTATGTTTTTTCTCAGTTAATAGAGGTAAATATAAGAACACATGCCAATAATCAATGTGATAGAGAATGTCAAGATTTCCCTAATGATATGAAAAATATGATGGGAACAGGTGCTCAAAACTTCATGATAGTACTTGCTCAGCTAGGTCAAGTTATGAATAATAACTTGAATCATGTAGAACACCATCCTCCTCCAAGGAAAGATCAAGTTTCCATTGAATAATTCATACAGAAAAGGCCTCCCATGTTTAGTGGATCTTCCGATCCCCTCCTTGGGAAACAGTGGATTAACTCCATTAAAAAGATATTTTCTATCCTCCAGTGCTCAAAAGAGGAGAAATTCATATTGGTGGTCTATCATTTTGATAGGTAAGATGATTAGTGGTGGAAACTGATCATGAATACAAAGTTCCAAGAGGAAATTGATTCCATGGATTGGGAGGAATTCAAGAAAATGTTTTTTAATAAAATTTTTCCCCGAACCCTCCCCTTCAATATGGAAAAAGAGGTCATCAGGATCAAGTAAAAGGAAGATGAGGACCTTATGGAATATGAAGAAAACTTCAAAAGGATTTCAAGATATGCCTCCGGCTTTTTTATAAATGCCAAAAGAAATGTGGATCAATTATTTAGCAGACTAAATCTGAGTCTACAAAAATCATTGGTGATTCGAGACTTTGACAGCTATGAGGAGATTGTCTGTTGTTCCCTCAAGGTTGAAATGGAGATCAGAGAATCCCAGTGGTCTCATGGGCCCAGTGAAAAAAAGAGTAATATGGAGTTTATTATGGGTGGTTTGGAAAATAAATCCCATGATGGAAAGAAGATCAAGCATCCCACATGTCAAAATTGTGGGAAGAAGCATTCTGAGAACTATTGAAAGGGAACCAGGAATTGCTTCAAATGTAGAAATATGGGACATCTATGAAAGAACTGTCGAAGGGATATGAATAATTCCACTAATGTGGAAGAATAAAGGAAGGTTTATATTAATGATCACCCTATATTGTAGTGTTACAACTGCAAGGAGCATGGGTATTATGAAAACAATTTCCCTAATCCGAGGGTTGTTAGAGGAAATCAACAACAACCTCCAAGACAACAAGGAATGGTTTATTCTATCACTGCTGCTGAGGTGGATCCGGATAATGATGTGGTAATATGTACACTAGTTATTCTTTAAAGAAAAGTGAATATACTATTTGATTATAGTTCTATGCATTCTTTCATATCTTGAAATTTTAGTAGAAATATTCAAACACCACCTCAAAATTTATAGGTTAAGTTATCAGTGAGAATAGAGAATGGGGAAATTATTATATCCAAGGTTTATAACTTCTCTATGGTAAATTTTTGTGGACTAAATATCCCAATTTTTTTTTCATACTTCATTTTGTGGAGTTTGATGTTATATTTTTTATAGGTTGTCTATATTTATACAAATACAACATCAATTGTTGGGAAAGGAAGATCACTCTTCACATCCCAAAGCATCCTCCAATTATTTACAAGTGTAAGAAGGTAGATGAATCTCTCTTAGAATCATTTTCTCTAGTGTAGATATTATTTCCTTATGAGAAAGCATGTCTAACTCAAATTATTGATACAAAGGAGATGATACTTCTCAAAGATATTCGCATCATGAGGGATTACACTGATGTATTCCCTAATGAATTGTCTTGTCTTCCTACTGATTGAGAGGTTGAGTTCTCAATTGAACTTATTCCTAGATCAATTTGTATATTAAAGAAACCTTATAGAATGGCCACTATAGAGCTATAAGAGCTGAAGAAGCAATTACAGGAGAATTTGGAGAAGGGTTTTATACACCCGAGTGCTTTACCATGGGGTGTGCCTACCCTCTTAATCAAGAATAAGGATAGATCAATGTGACTATATATTGATTATCATAGCTCAATAAAGTCACTATAAAGACCAAGTATCCCCTACCACATATAGATGACTTGTTCAATAATACTTGTGGGGTCAGTTATTTCTCTAAGGTGGACATTCATTCAAGATATCACCAATTAAAGACGAGAAAGGACGATATTCCCAAGATTGCCTTTCTAACAAGGTATGGACACCATGAGTTCATAGTGATGCCCTTCAGACTCACAAATGCTCTAGAAATATTCATGGATTTAATGAATAGAGTCTTTAGATATTACCTAGACAAATTTGTGGTAGTCTTTATCAATGATATTTTGATATACTCCAAGAGCAAGGCGGAACATGGGGAGAATTTGAATACTGTTCTGAAGACTTTACAAAGGGAGAAACTATATGAAAAGTATTGTAAATTTGAGTTTTTTATAGAGAAAGTATCATTCTTGGGGCATGTAATCACCAAAAAATGGATATCTGTAGAACCTTCCAAGACAAAGGTAATTGAAGAATGTCCCAGGCTAACATTTATAATGGAGATATGTAGCTTTCTTGGTCTAACTGGGTATTATATAAGATTTGTGAAGAACTTTTTCACAGTTTTCAAACCCAATGACCAAGTTGACATTGAAGGGAGTGAAGTTCGTTTGGACTCAAGAAGGTGTGGAAATCTTTAAGGAGATCAAAAAGAGGCTTATCACTAAGCTAGTTGTAACTACCCGAGATTTTATGAGGATTATTATTTTTAATTTCATTGATGTCTTGTGTTGTACGCTTCACCAAGATTATCTTGCACTATACACAACACCGTATTAGCTTAGAGTATACACAACACTATTCTTGGATTTTGTTACACACAATTTCAAGTTCGTTTGATAGTAGTCATTCTATGCAACATTGAGTATATATATATATGTATATATTCAATGTATAAATGAAATATGGTTGGATTCTATTATACAAAACAACAAAGGAGTCTTTCATAACACAAAACCCTGACTTGGCTTACATTACACGCAATCACGACCCTCCACGATAGCATGTGTTGTACGCAATACCGATTTTCACTAAACAAAGATATGCTATTAAAATATTATATAAACTACCCATTATGAATAATAATACCCAATTTTTAGAATTTTATAAATTTTATATTTCAAAATGGACTTCATTTTTGGATTTTGAATATCAAAATTAGCCTAGGGTGAATTTTTGGTATTTTTCTGAAAACTTTCAATTTTTGATGAATAGTGAAAACACTGGGTTACTATTTAAAAACCGACTTTTTATTTAAATAATTATTTATTTTATTTAAATTTATTTTAGGTAAAAATTGATACATAATACCTATATAAGTTCAATGTAATTCATTGGAGTCATTTTATAATAATTTTAGATATATAAAAATTTTATTGAACTTTTCACCGTCTTTTACCCACCCCTTTGGAGAATTTGGAAATTCACATAAAACTTTATTTTACCACTTATGTGAGTGGAATTTCTAAAATATGAGAGACATAGTTAATATCAAGACCTAAAATGTGATTCAATGAGATGAAAATAATTTTTGGTGAATAGTAACTTTTTACTTTTATTTAGCACGGTTAAAATTAAATAGGGTAGTTAAGGGTAAAAATGATATTATTATTACCCTAAAACATGTCCTAATTCTATTGGATAAGTGTAATTAGACCAAAAACAAACTTAGGAGTAAAATATGACCATTTAGGTCCACTTGGATTAGATTGGGACATTTATTATTAATTTATTTAAAGAAGGGTTAAAATAGTTAAAATAAAAGTTTAATAACTAAATCATTTTTAATATAGGGTTATACATAAGATAAATTCGACTATTAATATTCATTAGAAATATAAAAATATTTCCTACATAAAGGTATTTTATTTATAATATTTAGACATTAAATAATTTAATTTATTTATGACACACTGATGATGCAGTAATTATCTTATTAATGAAATATTAACATAATTGATGTTATAAATACCCAAATAAATGTAATTTGAGACTTTTTATGAATTAAAATAATTTTATAGGTTATTATGACATGTTAGTATTTATTTAATTAACTGTTTTCAAACTAATCATGCTGTTATGATTTTCACAAAAATCAATTACCAAATAGTGTCAAAATTGACATAAAATAGTTTTTAAAACAAATATTATATTATTAATTGTTATTATATTCCTAAAAATCTAAGGTTCGGCCAAGATACTTATATCATGATAGGTGTATCATTAATAGACCACTTGGGGGTCTCTTGGATGTATATGGTATGTTTATTAACTATATAATATAAAAATACAAAGTGACATGGTAAATGTCAATCTAATTAACTAAGAGTTAAAAATAAAAGATAAGGTTAATATAATGACCCAAACCTATCTAAAATCTATTGGTTGAGAGTATTTAGACACATCCCCACTTTATCTTCGAAGTAAATTATTTTTGAGCTATTATAAACCGAATATGTCTTTATTATAAAATAATATTTTGAGTTTTTCCAAAGGTGACCCTCTCCTACCTTATAAAAAGGGCACCCTTCCCTCTTCTATTAACAACCTTTTGAGCCTTGATGCTTGGCCAAACCCTGCCCATTTCTATTCTACACTTCCCTAGAAACATTATGGAGGTTTTTTTATTCTCAAAAGACCAACTCTACTTCCTTAAGAGGAAGCTTAAAGGAGGTGCGTCGAAGAAGAGGTAATCTCTTCTTCCGATTTTCTCAAGTTTATTTCTTCTTCTACTTCTTATTATTTAGTTGTATCATTATAAAGTAATAACATAAGTATTAATTATATACTAATATGTTATTATAAATATGAAACAACCCTATTTCACCTTCTATCCATCCTACGAAAAATGAAATCACCGCGCGTGCGTACGTACGAAATACCGTCTCCACGCCGTGGTGTAATCTGTTTTCAACCACCACCTTACTTGTATGGGTATAATGGTGTAAATAAATAACTATATATGATTATTGTAAAGTTATATTTATTATGAAATATTATACATACACTTCAATATAATTCTATGATCATTGGAATGATATCATCGCTCGTGCGTACATACGGACTACCATCTCCACGACGCGATGAGATTCATTCTCCATGTTAACCATTCATGAATGATTATAAAGTATATATAATGAATAATAATGGGATATATTACATAATAATGATACTGGATTTATTTATATATATATGTATGTTATCTACTTAATTCTATTCAATTCAATAAGGAAACGAAAATAGCGTTCATGCGTACGTACGACCTACCATCTCCATGAACGGTGTATTTCATTCCATTTATCGATCTATCATATATATGTATATGCTGAATATATATTATATATAAATAATTTTTTACATTCTGGAATTAATTAAATCAGGATATAAGTAATAATATCAAGAAAAACAAGTCGAAACACGTACAATAAATGAAACAATTTTACCCAAATTGCTGCTTTTACATCGAATTTACAAAAGAACAGGTAATATAAAGTCATAAGTAAACTATATATGATATAATAACAATGAATATGATTCTTTATTAAGTCAATGACATTATTTAAATCATTATATAGGTGGTTCGGAAACATACGAAGCATATCGGACATAAGGTAAGGGATAAATTGTCTAATATTGTTTTTATCCAAGATTGCTTATACGTAAGTATTTACTGGGGTTATATTTTTCATCCATGTCAATAAAAATATTTTTCATAAAGTGTTTAATATTCTTCCATGTATGTTTAATTTCATGTTTACCCCTCTTTGACTTTTTTACTTTGTGTTATGGAAGGAATCTTTCTTTTGTTTACCATACGAGGAACTTTTTGACTTTTCCAACAAAAGTACGAGGAGAATGTTTTTTTAACTTACACGGCATGAACAAGATTTTTTTATGGTTTCATAAAGCCTCATTTTCATGAAGATTCCTCTACAAGATTTCCTGATTACTTTCAAAAAAATCCTTTTCTTTTAAAATTGCATGGCATTTTTTGAAAAGAAAATAATTTTGAAAAAGAAAGGATATTTTCCTCAAGAATTCATTTCAAGTGTTTTATCAAAACTATTTTCCATCTAAGATGAAATTATTTAGTATGATTATGTTTTAATTATAATGTATCTATTATTTACATGGTTTGATTCTTCTTGTGATGAAATGATATCCATTTGTTTTATATGGATTACATTATGATAGAATGATGTTTATGAAACCCATTTTATTCTTTGGGTTATGATGAATGATGTATGATTGTTTTGTGGAACAAGTAAGAATGATTTAAATATGAGATGGGTGGGACCAATATCTCCCTCCAATGCATTGGGTAAAGATTTATATCTCATGAGATAGACATGGCTGGAATTGTAAGTTAATCCGGTTCAGTGATACAGGACTGGAACGAGGAGTGAACTCGATTCAGAAAGGGACTTTGTCCACTAAGATGGTCTTGGCAGCAATGCCTTGGCTACTATAGAAATCATAAAAAGTACTGAATGGTTTCCATAATTACATGATTTATTCCTATGCTATTTTATCAAGATTGATGTTCCATTATGATACATGCCTTATGTACTTCCAAGATTTATGTCTTTTCTCAAAATTTTGATGTTTAAACATTATGTTCATGTTTTTAAGTTCAAATGTATATGGTTTGTTTTATTTTCTCCATGCTTACCCTTACTAAGCATTTGAACTCACCCTTTATATGTTTTATTTTCCCCAGGATTTCAAGAAAGGTTTTAGGTAAGAATACAAAAGGGGAAGATCATTATGGGAGATGTTGAAGATCTTTCACCACGATTAGAAGATTATATTATGAGTTTACAAAGACACTAGACTATTACAGTCCTTGTGTGTCTATTTTTGTTATGTATTAAGTATTCCACAAAAGTAATGTAATGTCCATGTATGTTAAGATTTTTGTCTCTACACTAGTACTCACACTACCAACAAAGTGACAGCCTATGCCTCAAGGAAGTTGAAAATCCATGATAAAAACTATCCTACAGATGATCTGGAGTTGGAGACTATGATCTTTGCATTGAAAATATGGTAGAATTATCTCTATGGGGAGAAGTGTGAGATATATACTGATCAAAAGAGTCTCAAATATATATTTACATAGAAAAATCTTAATATTTTCTAGTGAATATGGTTAATTCTCACCAAGGATTATGAATGCTCAATCCACTACCATCCCAGTAAGGCTAATAAGGTGGAGGATGCTCTAAGTAGAAAGGATCCTACATCTTTATCAATGATGAGAATTGAAAATGATCCAATATTATTATATTTGTATAGGATGGATATGGGAATCATTAAGGGAGAAACATCATCTATCCTTTCTCAAATGATTTATCAACCATACCTCATAGAGAAAATAAAAGAAGCTTAAAGAAAAGATGTGGAAATTTTAAAAAGGGTGGAAGCTATCATAAATTGGAAATACTATGAGTTCAAGATTGATGAAGAAGGATTTGTAAGATTTGGGTCACGATTATGTGTACCATACAATCCATAGATAAAGAAGGAGCTTTTGAATGACACACATAGATCAACCTTCTCTATTCACCTAGGGAGCACAAATATGTATCGAGATCTATGAGAGAAATTTTGGTGGGACAATATAAAGAAGAATATTTCTGAATATACATCAAAGTGACTAGTATGTCAACAAGTGAAAGATAAAAGATATAAGTCTAAGGGGATGATGAAACCACTAACTATACCAACATGGAAGTGGGAGAACATCACCATGGACTTTATCACTGGAATTTCATGGACATTCAGAGAAAAAAATTCTATATGGGTCATTATGGATCTTCTTACAAAGAAAACTCACATTATCATAATTTGAGAGGACTTATAATTGGATCAACTTGCACAAATCTATATCAAAGAGGTGGTAAGGCTGCATGGTGTACCAATATCTATTATATCTGATAGATATCTAAGATTCACCTCAAAGTTTTTGAAAAGTATCCAACATGCTATAAGCACTAAACTGAACTTCAATACGACCTATCATCCACAAAAAAATGGAAAATATAAGTGAACTATTTTGACACTGGAAGAAATGTTGAGAGCGTGTTCTATGGACTTCAAAGGAGGATGGAACCAACATGTAGAGACCCAAATCTTAACATACATGGATATTACATTACTTTTGCGGAATACTTAGTACATAACAGAAGCACACACACAAGGATCGTAATAGTTTAGTGTCTTTGGAAACTCGGAATATAATCTTCTAATCGTGGTGAAAAATCTTCAACATCTCCCATAAAGATCTTCATTTTTTTTACCTAAAACCTTTATTTATATCCTGGGGAAAAGAAAATATAAAAGGGTGAGCTCAAATGCTCAGTAAGGGTAAACAAAAGAAATATCAATCACATCATATTCATAAGAAGATAACATTTTGAAAATCTTAACCTGCAAAAGAGAGCATAATTTTATAACATGGGATAAATCATAGTAGTGAAATGTAATCCCAATAATCATAACTTAAAACATGAAACTTTGTGGCATACACACATAATCATAGATAATCATTTCTTATTAGTCAAGACTCATTGCCAATAATATCTTAGTGGAACAAGTCCCTTTCTGAACCGAGTTCACTCCTCGTTTCAGTCCTGTTTCACTGAACCGGTATAACCTACCATTCCAGCCATGTCTATCTCATGAGATATAAAATCTTTACCCAATGCATTGGAGGGAGATATAGGTCCCACCCATCTCATAATGATACCATTCTTATGTGTGCCACAAAATCATAAACCATACATCATAGCATAACCCATGTAATAAAAATGGGAAAATTAAACATCGTGACATCATAAAAAAATTCATATAAGATAAAGGAATTCATAAAAATAATTCCATCACAACATAATCAAATCAATGTAATAATAGGGATAGAAACAGAATCCTTTATTATCTTAGATGGAAAATAATTTTGATAAAACACTTGAACTCTATTCTTGAGGAAAATATCCTTTATACTTCAAAAACACTTTTCCTTTCTTAACATGTCATAAAATTCTAAACTAAAAGAAGTTGATTAAAAATAAATTTGAAAACTTGTAAAGGAAGCTTCTTGTAAATAATGTTTTAAAAATCCATTCATGCCGTATAAGTTAAAAAAAACATTCTTCTCGTACTTTTGTCAGAAAAGTCAAAAAGAACATCGTAACGTAAACAAAAGAAAGATTCCTTACATACCATGTAGTAAAAGTCAAGAATGGGTAAAAAGGACTTTAAACATACATGAAAACACTTTTATAAAACATGGACATGAATGATTGAAATAACCCCAGTAAATACTTACGAATAAGCAATCTCGGATAAAAATGAGATTTGCAAAATTATCCCTTAACTTAGGTCCGATTTGCTTCGTAAGTGTCCGAACCTCCTGTATAATGATTTAAATAATGTTATTGACTTATTCCAGAATCATAATTATTGTTATGATATCATATATGGTCATATTCTTAGCTTCTTATTAGTAATATTTCATTACTACTTGTTATTCGGGTGTTTATTACTTTTTGTTCTTATCCGTGTTTTGTCGAATAAATTCTTATTATTCTCTTTAGGTTATAGATACCTCATTTCCAGAATGTTATTAGTGTAATATATATCATATTCATTCATTAAATTAATTTATATAATCATTATGAAATGGAGATCATGTAGAACGAGTCGCATCACATCGTGGAGACGGTATTCCGTACGTACGCACGAGTGATGATATCGTTCCTATGATCGTGGAATTGTATTGGAGTATATATATACTATTTCAGAATCAATATCACTTTATAATAGTCATATATAGTCATTATTTACACCATTATACCCATCCAAGTAAGGTGGTTGTGGAAAATAGATTACACTACGGCGTGGAGACGGTATTCCGTACGTACGCACGCGCGGTGATTTCTTTTTTAGTAGGATGGATAGATGGTTAAATAAGGTTGTTTCATACTTATAATAACATATCAGTATGTGAGTGATACTGATGTTATTACTTCATAATGAAACAACTAAAGAAGAAGAAGTGGAAGAAGAAATAAAGATGAAAGAATCGGTAACAGACATTACCTCTTCTTTGAAGTACTTCTTTGAGACCTCCTTTTAGGGAACTAAAATAGGTCTTTGAAGAAGACAAGAACCTCTAGGATGTTTCTAGGGAAGTGGAGAGGAGAAATTGGCAGGGGCTGGCCGATCTTGAAGGCTCAAAGTGGCGTGAGGAAGAGGGGGAGGAGGTGCCCTTTTATAAGGGAGGAGAGGGGTACCTTTGGAATAACTAAAACTATTATTTTATTATAAAGTCAAATTCGGTTTTAAATAGCTCCAAATTGATTTATTTTTAAGATAATGTGGGGATGGGTCGCAATTCACTCATCAAATAGAATTTAGACAAGTTTAGGTTCCTATATTAACCTTATCATTTAGATTTAAAATTAAGTTAAATAATTTTACTTTTACCGTGTCTTCTTGTGTTCTTATACTATAAGGTTAATAACCTTACTATAAGAAGCCAAACGAACCCAAAGTTGTTTATTATTAATATATATAACCTTATATAAGTCATTTTTCTGAAACTTAGATTTTTAGGAATAAAATAACAATTAATAATATAATATTTGTTTGAAAAACTATTTTATGTCAATTTTGACACTATTTAGTAATTGATTTTTGTGAAAATCATAACAGAATGATTAGTTCGAAAAAAGTTAATTAAATAAATACTAACATGTAATATTAACCTATAAAATTAGTTTAATTCATAAAAAGTCTTAAATTACATTTATTTGGGTATTTATAACATCAATTATGTGAATATTTCATTAATAAGACAATTTCTGCATCATCTTTGTGTCATAATAAATGATAATTATTTAATCCTTAAAAATTCTAAATAATTTTTTATGATGTAGATAATTGTATTATATTTCTGGAGACTATTCATGTTCGGAGTTTCATGAAGTGTATCACTAAATTAAAATTATTATACTTATATGATTTAAGAAAGTGACATGTTGTCACATTCTTTGGTTTTAATAATAATTAAATTATTTTCATGGACAAAAGTACATTAAATGAATCTAATCCGACCCTTAGGTGATATGGGTCGACTTTGAGTCATCCAATAGGATTTTGACATGTGTTAGGGTAATTTTATAATATTATATTTACCCTTAATTTCCCGATTTACCTTTAACTATGGTAAATAAAATTTACCGTAGTTACTATTCATAATTCCCAATAAAAAGTTGCTTATTAACATAATTTGGATCCACTTATTCCAAATATGGAATCCATTTTTCCAAATTCAATACACAAAAGTTGCAGAAATTAAATTAAAATTAATCCCGTTGTCGAAAGAAAACAAGTTTTTTTTTAAAACATTACAAAAGATTGAATTGATTTATCCTACGAATTCAAGGTAGAATCAATGATAATGACATACATTATATTAAATGGTAAAAATATTTTCTATTTATACTTTAAAACCATTCAATATTATAATTTAACCATATAAATTATTGCGATGAAAAAAGTTGTTTTTAATTAAAATATAGCGTGTTTTTACTATTCATCAAAATATGAAAGTTACCAGAATAATATGAAAAATTTATCCAAAGTAAATTTTTATTTTATGATTCCAAAGAAGAATTTTATTTTGTCAAATTGAACTTATTAACATGTCAGAAACTATATTTAAAGTGGGTGCGCCATTAAAAGGCGGCAAAACTGCATTTTTAAAAAAATACTTATTTTACCCAAAAAATTTATTTTGTTCTTATACCATGTTTTAGAAAATGTGTGAGATGAATAATAATGTTATAAGATTCAAAATTTAGTTAATACTATTCATAATGGCTATTTCATAATAATATTATAATAATATATCATTGTTTAGTAACACCCGGTATTGCGTACAACACACGCTATCGAGGAAGGTCGTGATTGCGTGTAATGCAAGCCAAGTTAGGGTTGCGTATTGTGCAATAATCCTTCGTTGTTTTGTATAATAGAATCCAACCATATTTCATTTATACATTGAATATATATATATATATACTCAATGTTGCGTAGAATAACTATTATCAAAATTGTGTGTAACACGATCCAAGAATAGTGTTGCATATACTGCAAGCTAATACAGTGTTGCGTATAGCGCAAGGTAATCTTGGTGTAGCATACAACAAAAGAACTTAATTAAAAGAATATTTTTCATAAAATCTTGGGGTGTTACATTCTACCCCCCTTAAAATGAATTTCTCCCTCGAAATTCATCGGGGTTATAAATGGTTTACTATTCGAAAGTTTGTTTAATATAAACCCACATCATTAAAAGGAATACCAAAACTTGGCTTTAAAAACTAAAGTATGAAATGTAATAGTTACCCAAATTAACTCATCACTGGGGTTCCACGTAGGAGAACATAGGTGAAAATATGGATATGAAAGAAAAATCTAACCATCAAATTCTGATGGAGAGTGGTAGAGAACATGGCTATGGAAAAGCCAGCAATCACAAAGCCATAAATTTGTGATGATCTAAGGTACCATCTGATTCATCAGATATAAGAGCACTAGGACAACATTTTTGTTTTTTCAAGATCATTTCCCTAAAGTTGATAAAATTGGAATTAAAAGAAATAATTTCGTGATTTTGGTATAGTCTCACCATTTGTCGTTCTTTGGACAATTTCCACTTCATCTCTTAAATAAATGAAGTTGAATTTTTCATTCGTGATGTGTTAGCAGATCATGTGATAGAATGATGGGTCATTCCATCTATCTCAAACAAAAGGTTAGAAAAGTTATCAAAAAATACATAAGTCCATCTATAGTGAGATTAATCATATATGGTTCCTAAAATGGACTTATACTTCATATATCATACTGCTTAATATAATAAAACTAGTTTCTACTAAACATGGACTTCCTGTAGGCCAGTGGTAGGCGATAAAGGCCAGTCGCACTTCGGTTGTGGGTTCGATTCCCACAGCCTTGTCTGACGCGATGGGCTATCGCCCGTCCTGCAGGTTGTCCTTTTTCTAAAGCTATATTACTATAACATCCCATCAACAATATCAAAAAAAATTTATCCTTAAACAATACTAACTTATGTCCAACATAATCCATTCCAATCTTTAGGCTTATCTAAAATACTTCGGTCCAAGCTCATACTATAAAGAAAATTATCACGTGAATTCCATCATTTATCCCCCATATATCATAAGATATATCTTGTCGGTCAAATTACAAACATGTGAATACCTTAATCATGTATTCTCTTGAAGAATGAATACCCATTGAACCTTAGTGAAAACATGAATGCAGTCAAAATTTAACTCTTTCCACATACCAAAATCCAAAAATTCTATATACTCAAACCATGATATAACCTTCTCCTTATATCAGTCATGAGATCATGAATACTATCAAACATTTAATTTTCTCTTTATCCCTTCATTATGCGTATATCATCTACATTCCAAAAATATCTGAATAACCTTTCATGGATACTGGTACCATTAATCATACACTTTCAAAACTCAAGGAAAGAAAACAGTGTAACAATCCTTAGATGTCTCTTTATACCATAGTACCATGAGATTACTTATACAACATTACACTTGATAAACATGTAATCATTCCACTACATTATTAAACCATTGACCGAGCTTCAACAATTCTTTCATCTCACATATCATTTGTAGTCTCTTCATCATCATCAACATAAATACTACCCATACGACCATACTGATTCTCTTCATGAGACTTTCCCTTAGGGAATTGGTTTGCATAATGCTCATACATTCCACATTTAAAACATTTAACCATTGTTGATGTCGTAACAATACCATTATCCTCATCCCTGGTGTTAACTGAACCTTTTCCTTTGCACTTACTGGCTTTGTGTCCTTCTTTTCCACACCCAAAGCATCTTCCAGTTCCTTTGAAACATTCTCCTTGATTCCTCTTCCCACATGATTTACATAGGGGAAATTGAACTTTCTTTACTCTATGATCATCATGAAACTCCATCTTTCTCTTATTAGCCAAGTCAGGAAACTTAACAAATTTTACTTTATTGATCATATTATGAGATTGCTGATTCGGCATAATAATGATGTTTGGACTTCCAAATCCCATTTCATTTTGTTGCTCATGAATAATATCATTCCATTGCCCATCATATCCTCCATTATCATGAATCATCTTGTTTCCAGCCATTTTATAAAACCCAAAAAGAATAGTGTGAGAGGAAAAAATCATAATAAAGGGGGATTAACTTCAATATCTAACATCTTTGGTTTAATCTAATATCATTACCATAGTTCTAGGACTATATCCTATACGTATACTTATACTTAGGGACATCCCTAGACATACCTTAGAAATATCTCTAGGGATCTCACTAAGGTTTTCGCATCCTAGTTTCCAAAGGTTGACTAAACCTTTCCTCTGATACCAACTGTAGATACCCGAAGCTTAACGTACATGGAAATTACATTACTTTTTTGGAATACTTAGTACATAACAAAAACACACACACAAGGATCGTAATAGTTTAGTGTCTTTGGAAACTCGGAATATAATCTTCTAATCGTGGTGAAAAATCTTCAACATCTCTCATAAAGATCTTCCTTTTTTTACCTAAAACCATTCTTTATATCCTGGGGAAAAGAAAACATAAAAGGGTGAGCTCAAATGCTCAGTAAGGGTAAACAAAAGAAATATCAATCACATCATATTCATAAGAACATAACATTTTAAAAATCTTAACCTGCAAAAGAGAGCATAATTTTATAACATGGGATAAATCATAGTAGTGAAATGTAATCCCAATAATCATAACTTAAAACATGAAACTTTGTGTCATACACACATAATCATAGAGAATCATTTCTTATTAGTCAAGACTCGTTGCCAAGACTATCTTAGTGGACAAAGTCCCTTTCTGAACCGAGTTCACTCCTCGTTTCAGTCCTGTTTCACTGAACCGGTATAACCTACCATTTCATCCATGTCTATCTCATGAGATATAAAATCTTTACCCAATGCATTTTAGGGAGATATAAGTCCCACCCATCTCATAATGATACCATTCTTATGTGTGCCACAAAATCATAAACCATACATCATAGCATAACCCATGTAATAAAAATGGGAAAATTAAACATCGTGACATCATAAAAAAATTCATATAAGATAAAGGAATTCATAAAAATAATTCCATCACAACATAATCAAATCAATGTAACAAGAGGGATAGAAATAGAATCCTTTATTATCTTAGATGGAAAATAATTTTGATAAAACACTTGAACTCCATTCTTGAGGAAAATATCCTTTCTACTTCAAAAACACTTTTCCTTTCTTAACATGTCATAAAATTCTAAACTAAAAGAAGTTTATTAAAAATAAACTTGAAAACTTGTAAAGGAAGCTTCTTGGAAATAATGTTTTAAAAATCCATTCATGCCATATAAGTTAAAAAAAACATTCTTCTCGTACTTTTGTCAGAAAATTCAAAAAGTACCTCATAACATAAACAAAAGAAGATTCCTTACATACCAAGTAGTAAAAGTCAATAATGGGTAAAAAGGACTTTAAACATAAATGAAAACACTTTTATAAAACATGGACATGAATGATTTAAATAACCCCAGTAAATACTTACGAATAAGCAATCTCGGATAAAAATGAGATTTGCAAAATTATCCCTTACCTTAGGTCTGATTTGCTTCGTAAGTGTCCAAACCTCCTGTATAATTATTTAAATAATGTTATTGACTTATTCAAGAATCATAATTATTGTTATAATATCATATATGGTCATATTCTTAGCTTCTTATTAGTAATATTTCATTACTACTTGTTATTCGGGTATTTATTACTTTTTGTTCTTATGCGTGTTTTGCCGAATAAATTCTTATTTTTATCTTTATGTTATAGATACCTCATTTCAAGAATGGTATTAGTGTAATATATATCATATTCATTCATTAAATTCATTTATATAATCATTATGAAATGAAGATCATGTAGAACGAGTCGCATCACATCGTGGAGACGGTATTCCGTACGTACGCACGAGTGATGATATCGTTCCTATGATCATGGAATTGTATTGGAGTATATGTATACTATTTAAGAATCAATATAACTTTATAATAGTCATATATAGTCATTATTTAAACCATTATACCCATCCAAGTAAGGTGGTTGTGGAAAATAGATTACACTACAGCGTGGAGACGGTATTCCGTACGTACGCACGCGCAGTGATTTCTTTTTTTTTTGTAGGATGGATAGATGGTGAAATAGTGTTGTTTCATACTTATAATAACATATAAGTTTGTGAGTGATACTGATGTTATTACTTCATAATGAAACAACTAAAGAAGAAGAAGTGGAAGAAGAAATAAAGATGAAAGAATCGGTAATGAACATTACCTCTTCTTTGAAGTGCTTCTTTGAGACCTCCTTTTAGGGCACTAAAATAGGTCTTTGAAGAATTCCAGAACCTCTAGGATGTTTCTAGGGAAGTTTAGAAGAGAAATTGTCAGGGGTTGTCCGAGCTTGAAGGCTCAAAGTGGTGTGAGGAAGAGGGGGAGGAGGTGCCCTTTTATAAGGGAGGAGAGGGGTACCTTTGGAATAACTAAAACTATTATTTTATTATAAAGTCAAATTCGGTTTTAAATAGCTCCAAATTGATTTATTTTAAAGATAAGGTGGGGATGGGTCGAATTTCACTCATCCAATAGAATTTAGACAAGTTTAGGTTCTTATTGTAACCTTATCATTTAGATTTAACATTAAGTTAAATAATTTTACTTTTACCGTGTCTTCTTGTGTTCTTATACTATAAGGTTAATAAACTTACTATAAGAAGCCAAACGAACCCCAAGTTGTTTATTATTAATATATATAACCTTATCTAAGTCATTTTGCCGAAACTTAGATTTTTAGGAATAAAATATCAATTAATAATATAATATTTGTTTTAAAAACTATTTTATGTCAATTTTGACACTATTTAGTAATTGATTTTTGTGAAAATCATAACAGAATTATTAGTTCAAAAAAAGTTAATTAAATCAATAATAACATGTCATATTAACCTATAAAATTAGTTTAATTCATAAAAAGTCTTAAATTACATTTATTTGGGTATTTATAACATCAATTATGTCAATATTTCATTAATAAGACAATTTCTGCATCATCTTTGTGTCATAATAAATGATAATTTTTTAATCCCTAAAAATTCTAAATAAATTCCTATGATGTAGATAATTGTATTATATTTATGGAGACTATTCATGTTCTAAGTTTCATGAAGTGTATCACTAAATTAAAATTATTATACTTATATGATTTAAGAAAGTGACATGTTGTCACATTCTTTGGTTTTAATAATAATTAAATTATTTTCATGGAAAAAAGTCTATTAAATGAATATAATCCGACCCTTAGGTGATATGGGTCTACTTTTAGTCATCCAATAGGATTTTGACATGTTTTAGGGTAATTTTATAATATTATATTTACCCTTAATTACTTGATTTACCTTTAACTATGGTAAATAAAATTTATCGTAGTTACTATTCATAATTCCCAATAAAAAGTAGCTTATTAACATAATTTGGATCCACTGATTCCAAATATGGAATCCATTTTTCCAAATTCAATACACAAAAGTTGCAGAAATTAAATAAAATTAATCCCGTTGTCGAAAGAAAACGGGTTTTTCTTTAAAACATTGCAAAAGATTGAATTGATTTATCCTACGAATTCAAGGTAGAATCAATGCTAATGACATACATTATATTAAATGGTAAAAATATTTTCTATTTATAATTTAAAACCATTAAATATTATAATTTAACCATATAAATTATTGCGATGAAAAAAGTTGTTTTTAATTAAAATATAGCATGTTTTTACTATTCATCAAAATATGAAAGTTACCAGAATAATATGAAAAATTTATCCAAAGTAAATTTTTATTTCATGATTCCAAATAAGAATTTTATTTTGTCAAAATGAAATTATAAACATGTCAAAAACTAGATTTAAAGTGGGTGTGCCATCAAAAGGCGGCAAAATTGCATTTTTTTGAAAAATACTTATTTTACCCGAAAAATTTATTTTGTTCTTATACCATGTTTTAGAAAATGTGTAAGACGAATAATAATGTTATAATATTAAAAATTTATTTAATACTGTTCATAAAGGCTAGTTCATAATAATATTATAATAATATATCGTTGCTTAGTAACACCCGGTATTGCGTACAACACACGCTATCAAGGAAGGTCGTGATTGTGTGTAATGAAAGACAAGTCAGGGTTGCGTGTTGTGCAAGAATCCTTCGTTGTTTTGTATAACAGAATCCAACCATATTTCATTTATACATTGAATATATATATATATATATATATACTCAATGTTGCGTAGAATAACTATTATCAAAATTGTGTGTAACACGATCCAAGAATAGTGTTGCGTATACTACAAGCTAATACGGTGTTGCGTATAGCGCAAGGTAATCTTGGTGTAGCATACAACACAAGACATTAATTAAAAGAATATTTTTCATAAAATCTTGGGGTGTTACACAACATCTTCCACTGGTCAAATTCTCTTATAACAATAGTTTCAACTCGAGCATCTGAATGGCTCTATATGAAGACATTTATGGGAAAAGGTGTAGAACATCGGTATTTTGGGATGATGTCAGTGAATGTAAGCTTATAGGACCTGAAATGGTTGAAGAAATGGTGGAGAAGGTGAAAAAAATTCAACAACACATCAAGGCAGCCTAAAGTTGACAGAAGAGTTATAAAGACCATCATTGATGGGACCTTGAGTTCAAAGTTAGAGACATGGTATTCCTCTGCATATCTCTATGGAAGAAGGTCATGAGGTTTTGGAGTAAAGGAAAACTACGTCCTAGGTACATTGGCCCCTTTTAGGTTCCTGATCATGTTGAAGATATGGCCTATCAACTAGAACTTCCACCTACCATGTCTACAGTACATGATGTCTTCCATGTATCCCTCTTAAGAAAGTACATACCAGATCCTTCACATGAAATGTCTTCAGATGTGGTACCATTGGAGAATGATCTTTCATACAAGGAGAAGCCAGTGAAGATCTTAGAACATAGAGAAAATGTTCTATGTAACAAGAGTACTCACCTAGTCCAAGTACTATGGTGGAACCGTAAGTATGAAGAGGCAAAATGGGAAATGGAGGAGGCAATGAAGGAAAATTACCAGCACATGTTTATAGCTTAGAATTTAATATAAAATTTCAAGGGTGGAATGTCATAAGGGGGAAGAATATAACAAACCAATGTTTAATCAATGAAAATTACCATCTTATAATTATGTCATATAATCACATGAAATCACAAAAAAATGAACTATTAAATACTATGTAACCTTTAAACATAATATTTTCACTTATGCGAATTGAATTCCAAAAATCTGACATATACAGTTGCGATCATTAAGATGTTTTAGATTCTGGTAAGACAAACTTAATTTTTGGTGAATAGTAACTGCCCTTTATGAATAGTAATGTTACCCATATGAATAGTAATATGATCCTTATGAATAGTAAATCATCCAAGTAAATGGTAACCTTACCAATGAATGTATAAATAATATTTATCTATCTTATAAGTAACAATATGACAGTGTTGGTATTTTTATAAGTCATAAATATTTAATTAAAAATTTATGAATAATTTAATAATTATAAAATTAAATGTATTTTCATCAAATTTATTCATAAATTATTGTTTTGATGTCTTATTATTATAGGATAATTTTATGATACCTTAATTAAATTTTCAAAGTATTATCAAATCAGTTATAATTTTAAAATATGCATTTTTCAATTAAATGATGATTTTAATTAAAAGTTAAATTTTCCATATTTAAAAAATTACTTTCATAAAATAGAGTTCATTTTTAAATTCTACACATTGAAAAATGGTTAGGGTGAATTTTTGGGATTTTTCTGAAATACTTTAATTTTTTATGTATGGTAAAATATGATAATTTACAATAAGTGCTAAAACCTGAATTCCTAAATCATGATTAAGTTATGGATGATGTAAATGGCCATTGGTTAGAACTCACATACAATTATTACTATTTTTGGTCACAATAATCAAGACTATTCATATTCTTGAGCAAAAATATTAAACTAATGATTAAAATAATGGGAAACCCCTCCTCTCCTCCATTATAAATACCACCCCTCTTTACCACTTCTCTTCAATCCTCTCAAGCCTTTTTCCTTGTCTAAATTATGCTAAAATATATCCCTAATCCCTTCCCCCATTTACATAATCCCTTGGTGTCTTAAAAAGACCAAATCTTTTCCCCTAAAGAGGTTCTCAAGGAAGTTATATTCAAGAGGTAAACTCCTCTTTTCATTTCTTTTATTTTCTTTCGAGTTTCTTTCTTTTTTTATTTCCTCACCTCATTTCATAAAAATGTTATGATAACTATAGTAACTTAAATATAATATATTTTTATTATGATAATGTATTAATTCATCATCATCTCTCTTTTTCCCTCCATTTATTCTAGAAATGAAAACACCATCTGAGATGTGTTAATTTATCACATTCAAGGACAACAGGTATTAAATCTATATTACTGTATCCAATTCTGGTCATAAATCCATTCTTATGGTTGAAACAGAATAAAATATATGTATTATGTCTCATATATGGTTCTGTAATATTTTTTACACATCTTTTTGATTTATAAAACAAAATGCGTTCGTTGTGATAAAAAACTGCCAATTTACCTAAAAGGTTATCACTAACGTTTTATTTAATGATTAAACTTAACTCTAAGTAACCAAATGAAATTTACAACCATGTAACCTTATGGATGTTCAATAATAAAATGTAACTCCAATTATAGACAACCATCCTCATTTTACATGATTATCTATTCATGTATATAAGTCAACTGATCATGAAACAAACCAACCCGAAAAATGAAATTCAACCTCATAGCCAACAAGAAGGCTATGAAAAAACTCAAAAATGTTATAATAAATAAATTAAATGTAAAATAGGTTCTGGAATTAATAATTAATGATCATAATTTTATTATCCAGGTCATTAATATCATGTGGAGAACACTATCTGACTTAAGGTAAGGGATTCTACCCAAACCTCCATTATTCCTTTAGGTTATTCTTAATCTCTTGTTACACATATTAAATCATATAATATGTTTATGTACATATTTTAATTTCTATTTGTATATAAAAAATCATTTATCAATATCTATTCTTCATTCTATTTTATGGATATACATGTTTGTAAGTGGTTCCCTCCTCAATACTTCCCGATAAGAAAACCCGGTTAAGGGGAACTTCTAGAATTCTTACTCAATTTAAAGACCACTATATAATCTATTTTAATACACCATTATTTTAATAAAACCACTATTTTTATTATGAAAACCTTCTTGTTTCACTTTTGGTTTTATATAAAATATTATATCCTTTTCTATTTTAAATTCTATTTAGTATTTTCCTTAAAATCGTGCTAAAATGTTTTAATGATAAAATTTCTTAAATACTATTCTTACACATTGTCACTTATGCTTGACATCACTCACCATGTTATATGAGTATTTTTCCTTATGTATTTCCATGTATGTTTTAATTCCTTTCTTTCATGGACACTTGTATGATATGCCCATTCATTATGATTTATGACATGATTATAATAACCATTTCTTTCCATGGGCACCCTTATGTTTATGTATGATTATCTATTTAGAAATAATATTCATGAAAATGTTAAGATGGGTGTTCCCAGATAGAAATCCAATTAATTGGGTAAAGTTTAGTCTCATGAGTCGTTATGTGCAACGATCTTGGCAGTTTGCCTTGACTCTTGCTACCATGTGCAACAGTCTTGGTGGTCAACCTTAACTTGTGCTCCTATATTTGTAAAAATACTTAAATCATGAAAAAGTCATGTTTTATGTTTCTTCCACATTACTATTAATCCATGTTTATACGATCCCATGTTTTTATGTCATGATTTTATATGTTCCATGCCTTTTTATATAATTATGTCATGGATTCTAACCCATGTGCTAAAGATTTATTCTTATGTTTATTCATTTAATAGGAATTTTACTTCATCCCTTGGGTTATGTTATCCCAAGTTTATCATATAAAGATTTATGATCACAATGGGAGTTAGTAACTCTTTATGATAAATAAATAAATAAATGTTTTATTTATTCCCATGTTTTCAGTTTTATGTACCTAGTCTTCCAAGACACTAAACCTTACGATCCTTGGATTGCAATTTGTTGTTTAATTAAGATTTTAATCATTTGATGATATGTGTAAAAGTATAGGGTTTCTATATCCCTCCTTAGGGTTTATGTCAAAATATTATTTCACATTTGATAAAAAATGTAACAAGCTTACTTATAACACTTAATTAGGTCAAGATGGTAAAATAATTTTATGACCTGAAAACCATCCTTGATAGGGACCCAAAATCCAATTAAATATTACATATCTAGTAGATAAAACTCCACCTCCCAAGAAAAAATGTGGTGTTCAAATTTCTAGTTGGGGACCCATATATAAGATATTTCATTTCTCATACATGGGATAAATATTTATTTATAAAATAAATATTAAATATCCCAAAAAATTTAACTTGGTTGAAATATTACCCAAACTCAACCTGAGGGTAAAAACCATATTCCAAGAAAAATGAGGTGATCAAAATGTTTTTGCAAGGTCATATTCCATGTTGAATTTACTATTATACCCTTATAAGGGGATCAATCATTTTAACTTGAAAATGAGCTAAGTTGTGCCCAAAGAGAAATTTGGGTTATTATAGAATCCCCAACATTAAACCATTTCATATTTAAAAAGAGAACAAGAAGAAATATTAAACCAAGGAGCTCATAAAATAACCTAATGTGAAATAATTACTGAACCCTGTTTGCAATCCAATAACCACTGGTTTAGGGTTATAAAATTTTATGAGAACCCATAACACCAACCAAAAATGGAAAATAACCTCTTTTAATCACCTTATTACATACCATTTTCCTTGTACTTCCACATCCTCAGTGGAACTAATCATATTAAATTGATTTAGAGTGGTTCTTTGAATAAAATATAATCTTTTACTATATTAATATTTCCACGATTTCTCACCTTAAACATTTATCAATAAATCACACATATATATGGAGTGAAGTAATTAAAAACCATCTAAATAAACTTAGAAATGGACCCTTGACCAGATAACTCCTATGAGAGTGTTATACACTCCATATTTAAAGATTGATCTAAATGACTGTCACATGAGGAAAATATATACATACCAAAATTTTATATCAAGAACAACAATATAAATTCTACATTAAAACAAAAAATCCTCAAGGTAACATGATTTTTTTGGTTGGATACTCCTCCTTTACGCCTCTTATCAAAGTGTATTTACCAACGTCATGAGTACAAAGTATAAGGGTTACACATAATCACCAATTTAATCTTTTAATTACAATCAATAAAAACCACTTATCTACACATTTAGATCTATAAAACATCACAATGCATCAATTAGCTATACTAGACACCTCAAACCAAATCCCAACTGAAATTTTGATCGTTAGTGACCCATTCCATTAAAATCAAAAGTGTATGTTTTTGACCCATTTAGACGACTCTTGTCTATTACCTATAGACCTCAGGATAACACCTATCTAAACTTGAATGACCATAGACCACAACCTATAGGAAAAAATCCCATACCTTGTATCTATATCCACCACATGATAAAGATAACCAAATTTTTGGTTATTCATACATCAATAAGGACCCATGCTCTATTGAGATAAATCTAGTTCAATATAATTAGTTAAGGTACTCAAGATCCTAATGGTAATACCAAAATTTGATCATAGAATAGGATTAAGTACTCCTCACCTTTTGATAGTTTGTTGAGTATACCACCAGAGAACATCTATTAAGAAAAATATAAAAATAAATTCTACCAAGATGGGACTCCATCAATCAATGAAGAGATGGGGGCACCATAATTTATTGAAAATAAGTTATGCCTCCCTATCAAATCATGAAATATATGTACCAAGGATAACTACTCATAAATCTCCCCCACCATATAGGCATGGAATTTATATCTAAGGGCATCAACTATTATGTTACTATTGTTCTACCCTGATCACATAATCTATCACATACCCAAAAAGTACTTTAATCCATCTACAACTCCACTATCCCAAATTACATACCAGAAAATAAGGTACATCTTAACTATAAAACCTACATATTAAGAGTTAATCATACTAAAGGTTTTCTTAAAGAAAGACAATAACTATCCTAAAAACATGACATGCTTTCCCTCTTATCAAAATTTTATAGGGATGTAATCAATAAAGAGAACCATAGACAATTTAATTAGTCTCATGATCATATGAAGGGAATTCATAACTTCTCATGATATTACTAGGAACTCATAATATCCATAGTGATACATGCATATTATCTTAAAAAATTCATCCTTATAAATAGGAAGATAATGAAATCTCAACCAGAGTATGACCATTAAAAACTTCTTATCCTCTTTACATTAGTTGAATAGGTCACATAGTATTGAATGAAACATTTTTTAAAAAGGACTTCAAATTGTACCATCATCTCCCCAAGCTTAGCTGGATTATCTGATTAACTATAGATGTTATCAGTGTAACCTTATAATGAAAGCTGATATATAAAACAATATCATGATAAAAGAAATCCTAGAACACCTTTAGGATAAAAATCCATGTACCCATCCACTATGATAGAATATAGGTCCACAAAAGTAACCAAAGTGTATAAGGATAAAAATATTGATTGGTAGGTAATCAGTTTCTATATCCCAAGGTTTATTCCTACTTATCCTATTTGAGGGCACCAATCACTATTTAAGGTTATCTTAACTCATCTTCTTGAATTCATATCACATTTAATAAATATAAATCAAATTTAAACTTTAAATATAGGTAATCAATCCATACAAATGATGAAGTAAAAGGATCTCATATATTCCATGATGAAATCCCATGATAACCACTCTCTTGTTAGAGAGTAATATCACTCTCTAAGTAGATGAGAGTGAGGTAAAGATAAAAAATAATTGGTGTCTCTACTATAATCTCAAACTTCTCATATTATATCTAAAAAATTATAGTTGAAGTTATCCATCTGTTGTATTTACTCACAAACATAACCATGGATAACCTGTTACTAACAAAGACAACATGGGGGTGGTGGGGGAGGTGAATCAAATAAATTTATACCTTTATATATAATTACTACTAGATCCTCTTATAAAACTACCACATAAAAGGATATGAAGACTATAAAAAATTTCCACTAATATCAAAGCTACCATTAACATGGAGCTATATTCACAAAACCACTCTATATATCGCATGAAAAATACCAACCTATTCCAAAATCACGATTTGTCACTACCACTAAACTATAAACCACCAATTCTCACTCAAGGAATTCAGTATAAGTGGGGATATAGAGGAGGATAAACCCATCTCAAACCCTCTTTATAGACCACACTCAGACTAATAAGATTATTGAAAAATTCCAAAAATCTAGTCTAGTGGTACCTCGTGGGGTTTATGAATCTCAATGAATACTTGGTAATTTTTATATTGTCTTGAAAAAGTCATAATATCCTCTAAAA
The DNA here is from genome assembly GCA_963277665.1 of Viscum album. Lineage (NCBI taxonomy): Eukaryota > Viridiplantae > Streptophyta > Magnoliopsida > Santalales > Viscaceae > Viscum > Viscum album. Next base: position 970,376,536 of record OY728159.1, on the reverse strand, counting down.
TAAAATAATCCTAAAATTTTCTAGATATAATTGAACTAGAATAATAGCTCAAACTCCAAAAAATGGTAGATTAACATCATCATAAGTCTATGTAAATAACATCCACTAATGACTCAGCTTGTTGTATAGGAGAGTTGATTTAGGAATCATCATCTGGGCAGTGGGAGTATGGACCAAAAATATATATAAGTCACTAACACCATCCAATCCTCTACCCCCTCAGGATTAGTGTCACCCTAAAACTTATAAGGCCATCATTTCTTGAACTCATACAACACACTCAACCTACGGGTAGCCTTATTTGAATTACTAAGAGATGTCAAATACTATACAAGAAGTTATGTTCTATGTAAAAGTGGTGGATAATTTTTAATCTATATATGGGGTAAAGATACCACTCAATCAAATCCTATAATTAACACCTCATTTTGCAACTATTTAGAAGCGATATGTTCAAGCATTGACATGGGTTCATCATGACTGTGGCTTATCATCAGAGTTAGATATCTATGAGTTGAATCCTCTATTAGATAGGATGGACCAATGATTACTAGATCATATATGGTTGATATTAGATAGTAAGGAAATGAAAACTACAACCGCTAACAATATGATTGAAATAACTAAGAAATTATCATAAGCAATAAACATATTTTATTATATAAGGTTATAGTATAAATAAAATATATAGATTTATTAAGATTGTTACTGCTAAGAATGGAAAAAAATAAAAACAAATAATTTTTGTACAATATAAATGCCTCATAATATGTATTCTATAATAAATGTTATATATTTTAAAAGAACCATAAAAAAATAATAATAATAGAAGACACAAAATTGAAATATTGAAAGAATAAATAATGAGAAGTATTATTTAGTGGATTTTTGTAAATGAATTTATAGGATTTAAAATTTTATATGAAAATTTGTGATATATCTATTATAAATTAACCATAAGAATTAATCTATATTAAGGGTAATTATAAGAGTTAATTGGTGAATTAATGAGACACCACAACTTCAAATAGTATAAATATCCATTATTAAGAAAATTTATTAGATATTATGAATGGGGTAGCATCATTGGGGATCTCTATTAACCAAGCCCATGCAAAACATTAGCATTTCAGGTTTGGGAGGAATCATTAGTGAGAAAAGTTTATGTTTGTGGAAATCATTACCCAGACAATGTCGGTAGAATCACCCCATGAATGTACCACCATTTTACACCTAACTATTTGGGTTTATTCTATGATAAAATGTTTATGTATCATGGGTTTAAGTAGTATTAATGTGTAAATACTTTTAGTAATGAAATTGTGTTTACTTGAATACTACATTTTTTTATTAAATACACCATCCTTATTTAAAAAGATAATATTCACATAATTAGAGAATGAATTTGATAAAATTAATTAAATATTCGGAACCATAATATCAGAAATTTCTAAGGGGATGAATTTATTAATTATTTTGTAAAAATTGTGAAATATGGTAAAACATGGGGAAATAAGATAAATATGACATCATATATATGTAATGATGACTAAAATCATACAAGGTAGTGAGATTAGACTAATATTGGATCTATCCATTATATTGGATAGTTAATATAGGTAATGGGTCACTATGGGAAGTAGTGAAGCACTTGAGAATATAAAAAATAAAATATTAAATAATTTATTCCATGGAATTTCACTCACTACATATCTAAATATCCAACCCTCTTCTCATTTATCTTCATATAAAATTCGAGTTCACATTTAATATATATCTAATGGAGTCTCTCCCATATCTTTATCGTCAATATTGAATACTTTGGTTGGATTTAATGGCCAACTCTAGTCCAAGAAGAATAAGAAAGGTAAGGGTACTTTCTCTATCGCTCTTTTCAATTCCAATTTACATTTCCATTATTGAAATTTTTTCAATTTCAAAGGTATTATTTCATTATTTTTGTGATTAGTATTATCCTTAAGGTATCATGTGCATGTTATCCTTTATTTCAATCACACTATACTCCATTCAAAATTCATTGTAATTATAAAATTTCCTTAAGAGGCAAGAAATTCAGTATTTCCTATAATAAAAAAGTCCTATATATTACATGTATTTGTGGTATTATTGACACAATATATCTAATTGAACTAATAAAAAACTGGGTTTATCTAGCACTAGCTAAAAGTGCTATTAAAGACCCTCATTGTCAGTGCTAAAAAAGTGATATTAAAGGGGGTATTTGAGAGTGCTAAAAAAGCATTGTTAAAGGGGGACCTTTATAAGCATTTTTTACAAGAGTTAATAAAGTCCCACCCTTTATCAGCACTTTTTAAAAAATCACTGATGAATGAGTCCTTTTATCAGTGCTTGTAAAAAAGTATTGATAGGGGGAGGGTTATCAGTGTTTTTTAGAAGCACTAATAACCCCCCCTTTATCTATGTTTTTTAGTGGCATTGATAAAGGTATACTTCAAAAAAATTACATTTCATTAAAAATAATATATAAATATATAAATATATAAATATATTTATATTGATATAAATATATAAAAATAAATATATTGATATAAATATAAATATATTGATATAAATATAAATATATTGATATAAATATTAATATATTGATATAAATATAATATATATTTTTTAAAATATGTTTTAGATAAGGTAAATAGGAATTTACACTTAATATATAAGATATTTATTTAAAATGGCTTATAAAATAATTAAAAAATATTTTTATTTAATAATTTAATTATTATTACTGATTAATAGTCATTTAATGTAAATTTGAATAAAAAAATAAAAATATTAATAAAAGATCCAAAATAAGTTAAAAATATACCTCAAAATTCAAACGACCATAACTTTTGATCTAGGTGTCTATTTGGGATCTACCACATATTAAATAGAAGCCTAAGACAATATCTACAACCTTGATGATATAGGTAAACCTCTGTCACATTTTTTGAGGCAAGAAAAGGCTCAAAATTCCTCTAAAATTGAGTTTTTATTTAGGGTACCCCAATTTTTTAACATTCAATGGTTTTTTAGCCTAATTTAAGGGGGGTATTATTACCTTTTTTTGGTGGAGAATTAAATTTATTCCTAGGTATTACATTCATATTGATATTATATTTTTGAAATTTTATCATTTTTCACAACGTAATTTTATTTATAATTAAATTAATTCTTGTTTTCTTATATTTACTTATAATAAATCAGTCATATAAATACATATATCAACATATTTACATAAAAATATATACTATAATATATATAAATGAATACATATTCTAAAAATGTGTTTAAAATAATATCTATCCATTTTTATATTATACAAATATATTTATAATGTTTATATATACATATATGTGTATTAATAAATAGATATATATTTATATTATATTCTAGTATATTTAAATGTATATAATATATAATATATTTAAGTAAATAAACGTATATATATATATCACAAACACACACATATTGTATAAATGTATTTAAAAATAATTATAGAAATATACGAATATAAAATACTTATGTAAATCTATATATAAATAAACAGAAATATCATTAAACAAACAAAAAAACAACATGGTGTAGTGGTAAAGGCGTTCCATCTTCGAAGGAGAGGTGTAAGGTTTAAATCCAGGCAGGTATGCATGAGGATAGAAATTCTCAAAGTGTTGATGAAAGGGGTGGTGGGGTGAAAAGCACTGATAAAGGCGTGGGGAGCACTGTTAAAGATGTCATGGAAGCACTGATATATGGGTCAAGCTCATGGACATCCAAAAAAATATAATTTTACCTTCTTTAACAGTTCCAACTTTATCAGCACTAAAAAAGAACTATTAAAAGGGCCCTTTAACAGTGCTAAAAAAGCACTGTTAAGGGACTTATTTAATATCACTTTTTTAGCACTATTAAAGGGGGCCTTTAACAACACTTTTTTAGTGATGATAAAAGATTTGGGATTTTAACCGCACTCCAGTTGTCAGTGCCCTTTTTAGCACTGATAAAGGCCTATTCTAGCACTATTAAAGGCATATTTTGTAGTAGTTTAATAGAATTTTTTTAATGAATAATGGTGGATAAATAATCGGTGGAGCCTCTACGGGGTCCCAAGTGGATTAAAGTTGGTTTTGGAATAATTTTATCTTTTTTTTCAAAGAATACTAACCTAGAGGTTTATCCTTATGAAAAATTTCACATCACTAATGTATATTAGATATGTGTGATTACATACTCTTAATTTTAGAGGTTTTCCTATCTTTTTTGAATCCTACCATTTCAAATACATGCATTCAATTGTCTCATCACATTAATAATATTAATCTTTATAAGTACACAATAAATATAATTCCATTATTCACCTGAAAGGGTACTTCATTTAACATTTTTAACCCCTAATTATTCCATATATGATTAAAGATAATTCACTTATATAATCTTATTAATTAATTTACTAGTTAAATCCATTAAAGTGCCTATATAATTCTCTTTTCTATATGAGAAAATCCTATAAGATAATATTAATTGATCAATTATTCTTATTTTTAATAAGTTTTTCATTATAGAACATTATTCCATGTATTTACTATAATATTTTATTATATAATGGATTAATTATGTTGAAAAAAACCCTAAAATTAAATTTTCAATGATTTTGGGTTAACGATGTTTGTTTAGAAAGAATAATGTGAAGGTTATTTGTGGAGTTCTAGAGAGATTATTGAAAAGGTATTTTGGAAAATTTTCAATACAAAGGAATGGATGCTTTTGAGGTAGTACACAAAATTTTATATACAAGGTGGATTTGTTTCCCAACGTCTGCCAAATTTTTAGGTCCAAAATTTAGAGAATTACTCAAGCATTGAGAAATTTGGATTTCTATGGATTCCGTATAATTTTTTTAGAGGTATGGATTTTGAAAATATTGGGTGTTTTGTGAAGGTCTGGTGGTTCTTAAAGGCTCAGTAATTCACAAAGGTTTGAAGGTTCATGAAAGAGGGCAGATCATGAAGGGTTTATGGTAATCTTGGTGACTATAAGAAGCTTCATTAATGGGAAACATTTACCTGATGCTTCGTAAAGATAGGGAGGTTCATGAACAAGAATGCAGATCTTTTAAAAAATATGATGGTGAGGTTGAATGTTTTGTGAAAGGGAGACAACGTCTATAAATAGGCATCTACCTCCCCTAATTTGAGCAAGAAATATTCAAAAAAAATCCAAAGGCTCTAAATTTTGGAAGTATTTTTCTTGCATAAAGGTTTTCATAAGATTATCTATGTCACAAAGAAAGGGATTTCATGAATTCTATGTAAGTTTCACAAAATCTATGAGCATCGCAAAATTTTTGAGCTGCGTGAAGGCTATGCGAGCTTCACGAAAGTAGTGAGTTTTGAAAAGGATAACTGAGCTTCATGAAAGGATTGAGATTCATAAAGGAAATTCTAGATTCATAGAATTGGTGAAATATATGATTTTTTTTGGGTTCATGAAATTAGGATATTTTTGTGAGGAATTAGGCAGTTTCATGAATGTTTGAAAGGAGGTTTTCGCAAAAGTAAATATCATGTAAACCAGAAGGGATTTCCTAGTAAATATTTGGTAAAGTGGTATTCATCATGTTTCTTAATTTTGAACTTAATAATGCACCAAATGAGGTGTAAAACATATAGATTCATGTGATTAAAAGAATAATAATCTAAAGTATTAGTGTGTAGAATTCAATTGAGAGAGTAGTGAGCTTTGAAATTGTGATTGGTTGGAAACCAAGAGGGATAGTGAGTTAGCTCTAAACATTATAAGGGTAGTTATACCAAGAAGAAGTTACCTAGAATAAACCAACAAGTAGTAATATTATTTATTTTGGTGTACCAATACACTATTGTATGCAAGCTCCTTTGACTAGCCCATAGTGGTGAACAAAGTAAAAATAACTGTATCCCTATGCTTTCTTTCTTAATTTACTTTCTATGAATCATCATAAAATAAATTTTGAAAAGATAATATTAGCATAAACCTTAAAGATAAAATGAATTGAACCTTTTAATAAATTTCTCAAGATCTAGTAGTGAAGGAATAATTTTTGAAAAGAATATCCATAACCTAATTCACCCCATCTCAGGGTATCTAATACCCTTTTGGGACTAAAAATTGGTATCAGAGAATTGGTTTCTTTTATTGGATTTGTTTTCTTTTAATTGGTTTATTCAATTGTTGAAATTAAAGTTTTAGTCAGCTTTTATCTCATTATTCCATGGAAAAAGAATAAAATCAAATAATAATCCTAAGTCTGGTGGAATTACTTAGTGTGGAAGTGTATATTAAAAGAGTGTGATTTAGTTGAAGGAAACCAACAAATTATCAGATTGTGAGACTATTTCTTCATTTAATGATTTTTCAAAAATAAATGAAGAACCAAATATTCCAAGTGATGTTAGAACAATTGATGATAATGAAATTCAAAAAAGGAAAGTAGTAGATGTTTTCCACATAACAAAGGAATTAGATCACAAATTAAAAGAGGAAAATAAGTCTCAAGATATTCGAATCAAAGTATAGGAAATTGATTTCAACAAGATAAAAGTTTTAAATAAAAGGCCTGTTGATGAGTCTACTGATCTGAGGGAAATAATGTTAACCAAGTTGAAGAACTACAAAATATGTCTACAAATATAGAGAAATAAAAGTTTATGAAAAGGGAAAGAATATGAACTCATAAGAAATTAGGAATTTAGAATCCATAAATGATGATATTGTTACACACCTATCTGAATTGGTTTAGGATAACCGAAGTCTATAATAGGACAATGAATACTGCAATTATTATTTTTCTCATAAAAATTCTAAAATACTGGAGAAACCTAAAATGATGGATAAAATCTCCCAAGAACTGGAAGATGAGCTGGATAGAAAGAGAAAAATTAATGCCTAACTTGAATCAAGGTACAAGAAGATTAAAAAATTAGGAGAATATCTAGAATCAATGAAGAAGAAAGTGGATCAATCTAATTCCAAAGGTAAACCCAAATTAAAGGATGCTTTGGACTTATTATTTGACTATCCTTTAGAAGGTAGTAATGAAATAGAAAGAAAAAATTCTATTTCATAGGAAAAAATGAAATAATTTTATCATCATAAAATCCATTATGTTTGGGAATATCAAGTATTGGATATGATAAACCCTCTACCATGAATGAGAGGAAAAGTATTTTAAATAGTTCTAGAAATAGGAAAAATCCTGTAGGAGATAGAAATAGAACTAAAAATACTTATATATAAATTGATGACAACATGTGATATTTATATGGGATGTATGGTTATATTTTAATTTTTTTGAATATTTGGAATATATCTCAAAATTTGAAGATAAAAATATTTATAAATACAAGAATAAGTATAAGATTCTTGAAAATTGTTAAAGGGACATCACTTAGAAGAAATTATCCATCAAATGCTTTTATTGTGGAAGATTGGGACACACCATGAGTATGTGTCAAGAAGATTAAGGGATAAATAGAAGAAGAAGAAATCTTGATGTGTCAATATCTCAACCAACAAATGATGACACATGGTATGTTTTTAATGGGATATGTTTTATATTTTCTAATAATGGGAATTTGGAAAGATATTGTAGCTGGAAGAAATAAGGGAAGGAAAAGGAACTATAAAGGAGATCCCTAACTCTAGTGGTGTATAAAGAGAAAGCCTATACTATAAGAAAAAATAATAAGTTGGAAAATGGGTCTAAAACAATGAAGAAAAAACAAGGAACTAATTTAGTTATAAGTAAAAATAATGTATGTTCAGTGAAAGAATCTCTCACAACACATCAGGGAGAGTTGACATAGATAACAGATAAAAGAAAAATGAATAATGAATTGTTGAAAAAAATTATTCTTTATACTGCATGGTGAGAAGTGAAGGACAGAGAAAAATCCTTTTAATAGAGGAAGAAACAAGAGAGGATGATATTTGGGAATATTCTTTCTCAAATAAATCATAATGAAAAATGGAGTATAAGTGGAGTGGAAAAGAACGAAATTCATACCAGTGGTATTAAACCCCAAATTATGAAAAATTACAATCCTATAGAACCTATACATCAAAAGAAGATTGAGCATGTGGGTAATGAATATCTAGTCATATGGCTAGAATAGATAAAGTGAGATGGGTAGTTAGAAAAATCACATAAAGAGTACAATGATTTGGAAGAAAATAACAAAGGATTAGTTCATCAAGATCGACCACAATCCCACTCTTAAGGATTCTAGATATACCCCTATACCCATGCACTAAATTGTTTAAAATATATTTTAAGTAGTGTGGGAATAAAGCGGAGATAAAATCTAAGTGGTTTGTGTGTGCTGAAAGGTCATGAGATAAGGAATCATGTTTTGATAGTAAGAACTCCTAAAAAAATGGACTGATTGAGAGGAGAAATCAGATCATAAACAATATGACAACAATAATTCTTGTTGAAAAAGACCCACCAGAGAAATTATAGAAGGAAGTGATCTTAACATAGATCAACATATCCAATAGGGATCTATTGTGTACAAAGAAAGAAAAGACTCTGTACAATATGTGTCATGGAAAGAAGACAACATTGAAATAATTTTGAATATTTGGAAGAAAAATAAAAGCATATAAATGATTCAATAAGAGGCTGGGAAAAGTAATTAAAATCAATGATGTCACTATAGTAGAGAATGAATAGAATCTTGAAAAATTTAGTGAAAAGTTCTCGGATGAAAGTGATGAGAAGGTAAGAAACTCTGGGGGAGTATAAGTGAAAAATAATGATTTATAAGAAGATACTGATGATGGGAAAGTGGAAGTAGAATATGTTTTAGTACAAAAGTTAAAGATTCAATCTAAAATTGGTAGGAAAAAATCATTGGTTATTAGGCAATGCCAGTTCAATCATGGAGAATAAAGTCTTTACAATAGAAATATTTCTATATATCATAGAGCCTAAATGTTTTGAGGAAGTATCTGATGCTGAAAACTAGGTCTAGGGTATGAATGAAGAGATTTACCAGATTGAGAATAATTACACATGGTATATTGTTTTGAGACTGGTAGATAAGAATATCATTTGGGCCAAAATGGGTATTCCAGAATAAACAAAATGAAGATGACATAATGATTATAAAAAAATCTTGATTGTTGTGCCTGGAATACTCCCAGATCAAAGGAATAGAAGTTTATGATAAATTTTCACCTTTTTTAAGGCTCAATAATATTCACATATTCTTGGCTATAATAGTGAAAAGGAAATTCATATTTTTCCAGGTGGCTTTCAAGTTAGCATTTCTAAATGAGGTTATAGAAGAAGAAGTATATATCAAATAGACATATGATTTTCTTATTCATGAATATGATAATATAGTTCTTTGTTTAAGGAAGTCACTATATAGGTTTAAGTAACCACCAAGAGCATGGTTTTCAAGGATTGATATATTTTTGAAGAATCTAGTTTTTAAGCTTGGTAGAGTTGATTACATTATCTATGTCAACAATGATAGTAATCAAAGTATGATGGTGCTGATGTGACATAAAGAAGGAATAACTCACTTACCTCTCAATACAGACATTTTAAGGAGGTTTTGAAAATATTTATAATGGATAATTATAAATAGATGATGAATTCGATGGCTACCTGAATGAAACTATCAGAAGATGATGAAGGAAAGATGTTTAATGTCATAAAATACAGGTAGATCATTATCAGTCCATTATACTTGACATAAAAAAGACTTGATATTTTTTTTACATGTAAAGCAGAACAATACCAAAGTAAAACCAAGGAAAGACACTTAATTTTAGTGAAAATAATACTTTTTTTATCAAGGTAATGGTGGATTTTAGTTTTCTATACAATGAAAAATAACAGAAAGAGTTATTGTGTTATACAAATTCAGATTGGGCCTGTTCAACAGATGATAAAAATTCAATGTCAGGTGGTTCATTCTATCTTAGTATATTGTGTATTTCTTGGCTAATAAGGAAACAATATTTCATTTCATTGAGCACCACAGAATCTGAATATATATCAACTATACATGTTTTCACACAATTACTATAGATGAGGCAACAACTTGAAAATATGGGAGTTATAATGAAGTCTCTAATTAGAATCTAATGTGATAATTAAATTTCTATAATTATTAGAAAAAAATATAGGCTATCACTCATGGATGAATAAAATTGAAACCAAGTATCATTTTTTGAAGTATAAGGTAGAACATGGGCTTGTGAAGTTGGAGTATGTTCTTACAAAACTGCAGGTTGTAGAAATTCCAATGAAAGCCTTACCCAAAAAGTCATTTGAGTGGCATTGACTAACTCTTAGAGTTAAATCAGCTCCCTTCAATTGAAAAAATGTGGATGTGGGGTCCCCTCTCTTATAGGTATGATTTATTTTTCCCTAATGTACTAATATGTGTTCTTTATAATGTTTTATCCATAGAGGAGTGACATTTGGGTTCATTGAAAAAATGGGAGAAAATATCTTGATCAATACAAGTGGATACAATGATAGGGGGAGTAGTAAATTAGGGATAATTTTAAATTAACAATGCTAAATTTTATCGATTAAAGGTTAAAAATAATGATAAATGGGTTTTGTGATGAAATTAGTTTACTATTTTGGGAATAAAGTGATTATTTGATTAAATTTTCATGCTACTCTTATGTCTTACATCGATAAGGGATCATGTGGGATTAGAGTGTGTATTGGGTAAATATTTTATTTCTATATGGAATCTCAAGAAAAAAAATTTATTTGAATATGGAAGAAGCATTAAAGTGGTTTTAAAGTGTAAAGAGTTTTCAACAAACCCAAAGTGGGAGATTTTTGGGAAAGAATCCCTCAAAGTAACTTTGTAGTGTTTTTGGATTGATTATGTTTGTTGAAAAATTAGGTTTATAAAGTTAGTAGTGGATTTCTAGAGATATTGATGATAATTTATGTTGAAAAATTTCAAATAAAAAGTAATGTATGGTCTGGAAGTAGTATAGAAAATTTTATATACAATGTGGAACCGTTTCCTAGTGTTTTCCAAATTTTTTTGTCTAAATTTTGGATAATGTATCAAGAATAATAAAAGTTGTATTTTTAGGGATGCCTCATAAAAATATATCAATGGAATGGATTTCATGAAGATTGGGTGTTTTGTAAAGGTTTGGTGGTTCTTGATGTCTTGGTGATTCATAAAGGTCTGGAGGTTTGGGAAAGAGGGTTGAGGGTGAAGGGCTAACAGTAATATAAGTGACTGCGAGAAGATTCAAAAATAGGAAAAATTTCATTGATGCTTCTTAAATATAGGTAGGTTCATTAAAAATAATATAAAGCTTCACAAATAAGATATAGTGAGGTTGAAAACTTCATTAAAGTGAGGAAACATCTATAAATAGGCATATACCCCTCTCATTTGATTAAAAAAGCCCTAATGAAAATCCAAAGGCTCTGAATACATGAAGTTGGTTCATGAATGTTTTTTTTCGTATGATTTTTTTCATAATATCATCTATTAAACAGAGAAAGAGAGTTCACGAAGTCTATGTAAGCTTCATAAAAGTTGTTAGCATTGTGAAAGTTGTGAGCTTCTCAAAGGTTGTATGAGATTTTTGAAGGTAGTGAGGTTCATGAAGGCTAAGTGAGTTTTTCAAAAGGAGGGATCTTCATGATAGATATGAGAGCTTTGTGAAAGTGGTGGGATTTAAAAATGTTTTGGTGTTCACGAAAGTATGATATTCTTATAAGGAATTAGGCAGTTTCATGAGGGTTGTAAAGAGGGTTTTTATAAAAGTAAATCTCATGCCAACCGAAAGGGATTGACCAATAAATAAATTATGAAGTTGTACTTATCATGTGGATGAAATTTTAACTTAATTATGAAACAAATTAAGTGTAAATCATATTGATTCTAGTTATCAAAAGTAAAATCATCTGAAGAATCAGTGTGTAGAATTTAGTTGAGAGATTTGTGAGCTTTTGAATTTTTATTGGTTATAAACTAGGATGGACAATGAGTTAGCTTAAAACATTGTAAGGGTAGTGATACCAGGTAGGAATGACATATCCTAAACCAACAAACAGTGAGCTTATTGATTTTGGTGAACCAATACACTATTGGATTCAAGGTCCTTGGACTATCCCATAGTGGTGAACCAAGTAAAAATCATCATGTCCTTGTAGTTTCTTTCTTAATTTACTTTTTACGCATCCTCATTAGATAAAGTTGGAAAGGATATGATAAAAATAAAACATAAATATAAAATGAAGTGACCCTTTTAATAAATAGTTCAATATCTAGTAGGGAGGGAATAATTTTTGAAAATAATATCCATACCTGGATTCACCCCCCTCTCAGGGTATCTAATTCCATTTTAGGACTAACTATTTGTATCAATGAATTTTCTTATTTTATAATATTTTTTGATCTATATTGGTTCATTATATTATTGAAATAAAAGTTTTAGTCTTCCCTTATCTCTTTGTTCCATGGAAAAGGAAGAAAATAAAAGAAGAATCAGAAGTTTGGTGTAATTCCTCAGTGTGTAAGTGTCTATAAGAAGAGTGAGATTTAGTTTAAAGAAACCAAAAGCTTATCATATTGTTATATTATCTCCTCATTTAATTATTTTGAAGGAATAAATGAATAACTATATATTCCATGTGATATTGGAACTACTGATGATAAATAAATTCTAAGAAGAAAAGTAGTTGATGTTTTCCACATGACAAAGGAATTGTATCATAAATTAAAAGTGAAAAATAAGTATTAAGAAATTCATATCCAAGTATAGGAAATTGAGTTCAACAATATAAAAGGGTTAAATAAAAATCTTATTGACGTTTCTATTGATCTAAGTTAGAATAATGATTCCCAAGATTAATAATTAAAAAATATGTCTACAAAATGATATAAGGTAGAAGAATGATTACCAAGATTAATAATTACAAAATATGTCTACAAAGATATAAAACTAAAAGATGATGATAAAGGAGAGATTCTGAACTCATAAGAAATTCATAATTTGGAATCCATAAATTAAAATCTTTCTACACACCTATTTGAACTGGTTTAGGTGAAACAATTGTTACAAAAGCAAAATACATGCTACAATGACTCAATTGCTCAAATAAATTATAAAATAATGGAGAAAAATTCCATGATGAATAATTTCTCCAAATAATTGGAATATGATATGACTAGAAAGAGAAAAAATAATTCTCAACCTGAATCAAGGTATATGTAGATTCAAAAATTGGGATAAGATCTAGAACTAGTTAAGAAAGAAGTGGAGAAATCTGATTCCAAAGGCAAGCCCAAATTAAAGGATGCTTTAGATTTATTATTTTACTATCCTTCAGAAGGTAGTAATAAAATGAAAAGAAAATATGATATTTTAGAGGAAAAACATGAAGTGATTGTATTATCCCAAAGGCTTTTTATTTTGGGAAAATATAGTATTGGATATGATGAAACCTCTCCCATGAAAGAGAGGAAAAGAGCCATGAATAGTTTTAGAAATAGTAAAAATACTTTAAGAGATGGAAATCGAAAAAAAATACTTATACATAAATTGATGACAATATATACTATTTCTGTGGGATGCATGGTCATATTTCATGTTTTTTAAAGGTTTAGAATATGTCTCATATTGTAAAGATATAAATATTTCCAAATCTGAACATAAGCAGAAGCTTCTTGAAATGTCTAAAAGAAATTTCACTCAGAAAAAAGTAGTTGTCAAATTATTTTATTGTGGATGATAGGGTTACACCATGAATATGAGTGAAAAAGATATAGGGATAAATGGTAAAATAATAACTCTGGTTGCATCAACATCTCAACCAAGAAATGATGATTTATGGTATGTATTTAATGTTAGATGTTTCATATGTTCTAATCATAGGAATTTGAGAAGACATTATAACTAGAAGAAATTAGGGAAGGAAAAGTTACATAAAAGGAGATCCCAAACTCCAGTGGTGTATAACGATAAAGGCTATACTAGAAGAAAATATACTATATTAAAAAATTGGTTTATATTATTGGAGGAAAAATATGGAACTGCTTTAGTTATATGTAAAAACAATGTACATTTAGTGAAATTATCACTCCTAAAACATTAGGGTGAGTTGACATGGATAACTGCTAAAATAAATCTAAAAAAATAATTCATCAAAACATTTATGCAACATACCACATAGTGATGAGTGAAGGAAAGAGAAAGACAATTTCAATGGAGGAAGAAACAAGAGTAAACGATATTTAGAAATATTATTGCTTAGATAAATCATCACGAAAAATGGAATATAAGTGGAGTGGAAAGAATTAAATTTATACTAATGGTCTTAAAACCCAAATTGTGAAAAAGGCCAAGCTTATGGAACCTAATTATTTAAAGAAGACTAAGCATGTGGGTAAATAATGTCTAGTCATATAGCTAGAACAAATGAAGTTGGATGGATATTTTGAACAAGAACATAAAGAGTATAATTCTTTGAAAGAAAATATCAAAGGGTTGGTTCATCAAGAGTGACCACAATCCTCTTCTTTAAGATTCTAGAGGTACCCCTCTCCCCATGCACTAAAATTTTTCTAATAATTATGAATTGGTGTAAGACTGAGGAGGAGATACAATCTATGGGGTTTGTGTGTGTTGAAAGGACATGGGATAGTACATCCTGTTTCAATAGTAAGAACTCCTCCAAATATGGAGTTGTTTAGAAGAAAAATAAGATCTTAAAAAACAATACAAAAACAATTATTATTGAAAAGGACCCATCATAGAAATTTTGGAAGGAAGTAATCTTGACACAAGACTACATATCCAATAGGGATCTATTGTGTCCAAAGAAAGAAAAGACTTCATATGAGATGCAATATGGAAATAATCCAATATTTAAATACTTTTGAATCTTTGGAAGAAAAATAAAATAATATCAATACTTCAAAAATGGGATGGGAAAGGTAATGGAAATAAATAATGTCACTATAGTAGAGAATGAAAAGAATCTTAAAAGACACAGTGAATAATTTATTGATTAAAGTGATGAGAAGGTAAGAAACTCTATGGGACTATAAGTGACAAATGATGATTTAGAAGAAGATACTGATGATGATAATGATGAAGTCAAATATTTTTTCTGCATTAAAGCTGAATATTAGAGATGAAACTGATAAGAAAAATATCATTGGTGATTAGGTAGTGTGAGTTAAGACATGGAGAATGAAGTATTTATAGAATACATATTTCCCATATTAGGTAGAGCCTAAATGTTTTGAGGGAGTAATTGGAGATGAAAACTGAGTCCAGGATATGAATGAAGAGATTGAATAGATTGAGAAGAATTAGATATGGGATATTGTTTTGAGAATGGTAGATAAGAATTTCATCAAGAATAAATAGGTATTCCAAAATAAAATAAATGAAGATGATATAGTGATTCAAAAAAACACATGACTGGTGTGCATGGAATACTCCTATTTGAAGGGAATTGAAGATGATGAGACATTTTCACCTATTATAAGGCCCAAAACTATTCACATATTATTGGCCATAGTAGTGAAAAGTAAATTCAACTTTTTCTAGATGAATGGAAACTCAAACTTTCTGAATGAGGTTCTGCAAGAATAATTATATATAAAACAACCATATGATTTCTTTATTCATGAAGATGATAAAATATTTTTTCATCTATGTAAGGGACTATATAGGATTAATTAAGTATCGAGAGAATGGTATTCAAGGATTGATCAATTTTTGAAGAATCTAGATTTTTATCTTGGTGGATTTTATTACAATCTATATGTCAAAAAATGATAGTAATCAAAGGTTAATGGTGATGGTGTGACATAAGTAATGAATGACACATTTATCTCTCAATCAAAAAATGACAAGTAACTTTTGAGATGATTTGGAATGGATAATTCCATGAATATGACGACTCCAGTAGCTACCTGGATGAAACTATCACAAGATGATAAAGGGAAAATGGTTAATGTCACATATTATTGGAATATCATTGGTATTCTATTATACTTGACAACAACAAGACTTGATATTTTTTTCTATATGTAAATCAGTAGGGTATCAAATTATTCCTAAGGAAATCCACTTGCTTGTGGTGAAAATAATGCTTCATTTATCAAGGGAATGGTTGATTTCAGTTAGATGTATAGTGAAAAATATTAGCGAGATTTATTGGGTTATATAGATGCATATTTGGCTAGTTCATTAGATGATAACAAGTCAATGCCAAGAGGTGAATTATATCTTAATTAATTTTGTATTTCTTGGATAATAAATAAAAAATATTTCATTTATTTGAGCACCACAAAATCGGAATATATAGAGGATACACAAGCTTTCACATTGTTATTATAGATAAAGAAACAACTTGAATATATGGGATTTACAGTGAATTATCCAATTATAATCCTAATATAGAATTCAATTTCTATAAATCTGATCATAAATCCAGTCCATCAATCATGGATTAAGCACATTGAAATCAAGTATCATTTCATGAAAGAGATGGTGGATCATGGGCTTGCGAAGTTAGAGTATGTGCCTACATAACTATAGGTTGCAAACATTTTGACAAAGGACATACCCAAGGAGGCATTTAAGAAGCATAAAAAAACTCTTGGATTTTATAAAAATACCCACACTTGAAAAAGTGTAGATGTGGGACCCCCTCTCCCCAATGTATGATGTTTTCTTCCCTAATGTGTTGATACATGTTCTTTATAATGTTGTAGCCACACAAGAGTAGCTTTTGAGATAATTGAAAAAGGGGGAGAAAATATCTTGATCAATATAGAGGGAGAAGCTAATAGGGAGAGTACTGAAGTGGGGAGAGTTTTAAATCTAATGTTTCTAAAGATAATCGATCAATGGTCAAAAATCATGACAAATGGGGTTCGTGATGAAAGTAGTTAACTATTTTGGGAAAGAAGGGATTCATTGATAAAATTTTCATGCTAATCTCATTTCTCACACCAATCATGGATTATGTGGGATTAAAGTGCATGTTACGTAAATATTTGATCTTTATTTGGAATCACAAGAAGAAAATTTTGTTTGAATATGGAAGAAGCTTTAAAGTGGTTTGAATGTGTGAAGAGTTGTCAACAAACTCAAAGGGGGATCTTTTTGGGAAAAAAATCCCTTAAGGAATCTTTTTAGTGTTTTTGGGTTGATTGTGTTCATTGAAAAAGTAGGTTTACAAGGTTAGTAGTGGTGTTGCATAGAAATTTATGACAAGGTATATTGATAAAGGTAAAAGAAAAAGGAATTAATTCTTTAAAGGTAGTACAAAAAATTGAATATAGGTGGTTACATTTCCCAGTGTTTTCAAAATTTTTGGGTCCAAATTTTAGAGAATGAATCAAGAATCACAAAAGTGGTATTTCTATGGATTCATCATAAAAATATGTCAAATTCATGGATTTCATGAATATTGGTTGTTTTGAGAAGGTTTTGTGGTTCTTTAAGGCTTAATTATTCATGAAGGTCTGGAGGTTCACAAAAGAGGGATGAGAGTGAAGGTTTTATGATAATCTATACCACTTTGAGTAGCTTCAAAAAAGGTAAAAATTTCCCTGATGCTTTGCAAAGATTGGGAGGTTTGAGAACAATAATGGGTAACTTAATGAAAATGTGATGGTGAGGTTCAAAATATTGTGAAAGGGAGGAAACATATATAAATAGTTGTCTACCCCCTTCATTTGAGAAAGAAATCCTTAATGAAAACCCAAAGTCTTTGAATCCATGAAGGTGGTTCATGAATTATTTTTATTATGCGAAGGTTTTTTAATATCATCTATTTCGCAGAGAAAGGGATTTTATGAAGTCTATATAAATTTCAACAAATATGAAAGCATCATAAATGTTGTAAGCTTTGTGGAGGCTATGTGAGCTTCATAAAGGTAATGATATTCGTGAAGGCTAAGTGAGATTCAAGAAATATGTGATCTTTAAAAAGGCTATGTGAGCTTCATGAAGGTGGTGATATTCACTAATGTTGTGGTGTTTGTGAAGGTATGATATTATAGTGAGGAATTGGGATGTTTCATGAAGGTTGGAAAGAGGGTTTTCACAAAAGTAAATCTCATGAAAACTAGAAGGGATTGCCCAATAAATATGTGGTAAAGTGGTATTCATCAAGTGGATGAAAGTGGAAATTAATGTTGTACCAAATGAGGTCTAAAACATATTGATTAAAGTGATCAAAAGAAGAATCATCTTAAGGGGAAGTGTGCTGAATTTAGTTGAGGGAGTAGTGACCTTTCAAGTTGCGATTGGTTGTAAACCAAGAGGGATAATAAGTCCACTCCAAATATTTTAAGGGAAATTATCCTAGTAAGAAGATACCTAGACTAAACTAATAACCAGTGATCTTAGTGATTTTGGTGCACCAATAAACTATTAGATGCATGCTCCTTAGACTAGCCCATATTGGTAAAACAAGTAAAAATCAGTTTATTCTTATGCTTTCTTTCTTACATTAATTTTTACGCATAATCATAAGATAATGTTGGAAAAGATAAGATCAGAATAAAAATTAAAGAAATAATAAAGTCAACCTTATACTAAAGAGATCAAGATCTAGTATATTAGGAATTTTTTTTTGAAAGGAATATCCATACACTAATTCACCCCCTCTTAGGGTATTTAAGCCCCTTTTGGGAATAAGAAGTTGGATTTTAATGTGATGGTTAGGTCCTAGAATTATATATCCCATCATTGAACTTTTAAGTCTCATGAGACAACTAATATATGGTAATGGGAGTTCCCTTACACTTTATGTATGATGTATTTTCATAGGGTCTCATCAGTATTTTTATGGTACCCAACATTATGCATTCCCATCATTCCCATCATTAAGAGATCATTTATTTTTATCCACTTGATTATTTATTTCCTCTATAATCAATGGATTTATGTTATGCTTATGTATTCATCAATATAGAATCATTTTTTTATATATTCCTAATATATTGATTATTTCATTATTATACCACGTTATCTTTCATGTATGCTTTAACTGACTAAGTATCTGAGATCATCATTTCCTTTTTTACTTCCCAATTTTCATGAAATGAGGAGGAATATTATGTATGATTGAATATATAGATAACCTTAAGGAATAATTATTTTTACTCAAATGATATAATATTTTATGATATAATGTTATGTTATATATCTAGTATATTAAGGACTAAAAAACCTTTATATTGGGTATGTGATGTCATGTAATATAATTAACATATAATAAATAACCAACTAGATCTGGGAGAATAGGTTCAGGGGAATTACAGTTTGTATCAGATAAATTTTTAGTAGAATCCTTAGGAACTATATTTAGAGGAACATAGTATGAGAACATCTATTTTACTAATAGGATATTCTAAAAATTATTTTAGAATTGGTTTAAAAAGTATCCTATATATAGGATGATATTTTAGGATATAAATCCTATTTAAATAATGTTTTATACATTAGTATGTTATAATATTACTAATTAATTTATTCCATTTATTTGATAATAGATTATATTAGAAAAATTTAAAATGAATAAAAAAATAAAATAAAATGTGGTGATTATCTAAATAATTAGTACAATGGAGTTAATGTGGGAAATGAATAAATTATTATTATTATAGATAAATTAACTAAGGTTAAGAAAAATAACCTTTCCCAAATAGAGAAACTACATTCTTCTCAGCATGGATCAACCACTTTATATTATTTAATGAGTTAGAAACCTCCATCATTTAGTGAGTAAACTAATCCAATACTGTTATATAAATAGATAAATTCTCTAGAGAAGATATTTATCGCAATGGGGTAAAATGGGAAGGAAAAGAGTTATCATGGTTGTATATCATTTAAGTGGAGATACTATCCAATGGTGTTCCTTGATTCAATATTCTAAGAAGGATAAAGAGATAAAAAAACATGGAGTGTAATGAATTTAAGAATATTTTTCATGAAAAATAATTTTCTTTGGAGAAACATGCTCAGATGGAAAATAAAATATTGAATCTACAAAAAAATTAACAAGATATGGCGGCTTAATATAAGGCTAATTTTAAAAGGATATAAATGCATGGTGTGGATTATCTATGTAATCAAAAAATAAAGATTCATCAATTCTTTTATGGTCTAAAGCCATGTATTTAAAGATCAATATACTCTCAAATTTTTTCAACATATTAAGAGATATTAATAAGTGAAATCAATACTAAGAATGATCTTTTAGAATCATTCATTTATAAATATAAACCTAAGAAGAAGAGGATGGTCGATCTCCACATGGAAAGGACCACCCAAAAATAAAAAGGAGAATATTAAATTTCTTTATATGTAATAAATGTAGAAAAAAATAATTTAAGGTTGGATTAAAGGGATTGAAAGAGGTTGGATTAAGGGGATTGAAAATTTTCTTTAAACATTAAGAGAAAAATCACCATTATCCTAGGTGAAAATTAAAGAGAGAAGTGATCAGTATATAATGATTAAAATGCAAGGAGATGAGAATTACACTAATCAATACACAAAAAACCAATGTAATAAACCCCAGAAGAGGCCTTAGGATCAAGTCTAATATTTTTCAATAATAATAGTTGAATTTGAAGCTCTAGATATTTTAATAGAATATAATTTGATTATACACTAAAAGTTAGACAATACATTATATGATTATGTATTTATGTATTCTTTTATATCAAGAATTTTTATAAAAATATTCTATCACCCCTTGATAATTTAAATAATGATTTATTAGTTTGAACACTGAGTGGTACTTTAATTGAAATAAGATATACTAGGGAGTTAAAATTATAATTCATAGGTATTTTATTATTGAAAATAATTATATCTATGGTAGATTTTGATGTGATATTAGGGATAGATTAGCTCTTGAATTATAAAAAAAATTTATTATAGAGAAAAACAAGCTATAACTAGTAAATAAATCATATAATTACTTATTTTTATATAGGATATTTTATGACCTAAATCATGTGACTAACCACCCCCATTATCCCACCTTAATGAAATATTTGGGGAATAAATAAATGATAATAAATATATAAAGGATAATTAGGTATTGATAATAGAATAATCGCCTATTGTGTGAGAATATAGTGATGTATTATTTGATAAATTATATACATTTCCCTTGATTCAAAAGCTGAATTATCTATTGATTTTATTCCTGATGAAAAAAGAATATCTAAGATACCATATAGAATGGTTTAGGTGGAGTTAGTTGAGCTAAAGAATCAATTAAAATAATTATGTTATAGTTTTTCATTCCTCCAAGTGTTTCACCAAGGGGTGTTCCTATTTTTTTATGAAGAAAAAGGATGGTTCAATGTGGTTATGAATTCATTATAGAGAAATAAATAGAATTAAAATAAATAATAAGTATCTATTTCCATGTATTGATGACATATTTGAACAACTTCAAGATTATCAACACTTCTTAAATATTGATCTTCATTTTGGATATCATCAGTTAGAAGTTAAGATAGTGGATATACTACATACTTATTTTCATATAAGTTTTATTCATTATAAGTTCACAATAATTCCTTCTGGGAAAAAAATTCACCATATATGTTTTTGGGTTTAATGAATATAGTATTAATGTATTATCTTGATAAGTTAATGGTAGTATTTATTTATGGTATTTATTTATACTCTTATGTTTTGAGGATCATGAAACCCATTTGAAAACCATGATTAAGATTATGAGGAAAAATGAGTTATATTGAAAATTTAGTGAATGTGAATTTTGGATTCAACAAGTTGCTTTATTTTTTATATATTATATCTAATGATGTTATATTTGTTAACCCTTCTAAAATAAATGTTATAAAAAAATTAAAAGACCTGAAAATATAACTAAAATATATAGTTTCCCTGGTGTATATGGATACTATTGGTGGTTTATTGAAATTTTCACTCTATTATCTAATTTTTTAACCAATTAACATGTAAGGTGGTAAAATTACCATGGACAATGAAATGTGAAGATAACTTTGAGAAATTAAAGATTTTAATAATAAATAAACCTATATTATGAGTATTATCTAGTAAAAAGTGTTTTTTATTTATAGTTATATATGAAAGAAATGTATTGGATGTATTATAATATAAAATGATAGAGTGATGGATTTTGAATCTTGAAAAATAAAACCCCAAGAGATAAATTATACACCACATTATTTAGAGTTATTGGTGGATATTTTTATAATAATGATTTGGATAAATAATCTATATATATAGAGAAATGATATATATATATACACAATGGCCATAAGAGTTAGATATATATCTACTCAGAAAAATCCTAATGTGAGGTACATAAATTGTTTAGACTTAGATCAAGGATTATGATTATGATATACATTATCATACTATAAATGTAAATAATGTATCTGATTCATTAAGAATAAAAGATCATGATATATTATCTTTGATGATGGTAGAGAATGATATAATTCTTAGGGATTTAGTAAGAATAAAATTGTGTATTATAATGGAAGAAGAAAAATCCTACTTATTCCATGTAATTACCCAGCCTTATTTGTTATAGAGGAATAAGAAATATCAACGTGGTTATGAGGCCCTACAATATAATATGGAAGATGTAAGAAATGAGAAATTACCAAATTTCATCATTGGTGAAGATGGAGTTTTAATATTTGGTAAGATATTATGTGTTTCAACAGTACCATAGGTCAAGAATGATCTATTAGATAAGGATTATAGATAAAAATTATATATAGATCTTGGAATTATATGGATATTGAAGAGAATTTATGGTTGGAAAATATGAAGTGATACACTAGAGATTATACTAGAAGTTTCTTAGTAACCAACAAGTGAAGTCTGAAAATAACTTCCCAAATAATTATTTAACTTTACCTACACCAGAGTGGAAGTGGGATACTCTTATAATATATTTAATTACACAGATTCCTAATATATCTAAGGTGTATAATTAAAAATGTTTCTTTATATACCATCTTATAAAGTCATCTCATTCCCAAGAAATATGAGAATATTAAGTTCTAGAATATCTTTCCAGGTTATATATTAATAAAGCTATGAGACTCCATGATATCCCCTTATTAATAGTATTTTATCATGATCCAAAATTATCATCAAAATTTTAAAGTATTCTTTAAAAGGTTTTAAATACACTACTTAATATTAACATAACTTTTATTTCATGGGAAAACAATCTTAAAATACTATAAAAACATTGCAGGATATTCTAAGGTCTTTATCTTTACTTTCATGGAAGTTGAGATCATTTTTTACCTATAATGGATTTTTAAAACAATAATAGTTACCACTATATCATTAAAATGGAATCATATTATGAATTTTCTAAGAATATATGTCAAACCTTGATATATTTGGATGATGTTGGAGAATAGAGTTTATTAGGTTCAAAACTTATGGAAAAAACATCATAGAATCTAAGATCTATCTAGAATAATATCAAGGTGGAATATAATATATATAAAAATTATATTAAAAACCATATGAAGGATCTTGAATTCCATATAGAGGACCATGTATTCCTAAGGTTAACTCCAAGTAAAGGGGTATTGAGATTTAGAACTAAAGGGTAACAAAGTCCAAGTGAAATTGGGACATTTGAAATATTAGAGAGGATAAAAGATGTGGTATATCATTTTCCAAGCCACCAAAACTTTATAAAGTACATGATATCTTCCATATATCACTTATAAGAAAGGATATGCTAGACCCTTCACATGTTATAAAGGTTAATAAATTTTAATTAGATCTTGGTTTATCATATAATTAATATCACATTTATATCCATGATATGAGAGAGAATGTTCTACCAAATAGAACAACTCAAATGGTCAAGGTTGTTTTGAGTAATTACTAACTAGAGGAGGCAACATGGTAACTTGAGGATATGATAAAAAAATACTTATCCACATTTGTTCGTGGATTAATTTTTAATTTTAAGGGTGAAATTATTAGAAGGCGGAGAATGTAATACCCTCGAAATTTTACTTAGAAATAAAAAAATATTAAAAAATAATGTATTACAAAGAAAATAAGAATATTTATTGAGACAATTATAGCTAATAATGTAAAATTGTCACACAAAAATAATGTGATACAATAAATACATCACATGGATCATATTATATAATAAAAATCATGGATATAATAAGTAAAATAAAAAATAAAAATAAAACAACCCAAAAATTCATATATTAAAAGAATAAAAAGATGATATTTTTTATTTTTTAGATTCATGTGAATTAATTTATAGGATATAAAGTTTACTTGAATATTATATTACCATTATATGATACACTCATTGGGGATATAGTTGCTACAAATAAACCATTGAAATTAGAGTATATTAAGGGTAATGATAAGAGTTAATTGGTGTAGAAGGGAGACTCCATTACTTTAACTAGTATTAATATCCCTTATGAATAATATTTTTTATATATTTGGAAGAATGTTACATCACTAGGGGTCACCCTCGACCAATCCCTAGTATAACTTCAATAACTGGGTTTTGAGTAAAATATTATATGGGAGAAATTCAAGTTGGAATAAATCACTAACAAATCAATTTTATCTAAACCACCCCTTGAAAGTACTACTATTTCACACCTTAATATTATAAATTATACTAGTGTAATAAGAGTTTATGTAACTAGGGGTTAAATATCATTAAAGTGAAAATTCTTTTAGGAATGAAATTATGTTTACTTAAATATAATATTTTTATACATCATCCTTATTTAAATGTTAAGAATCACATAATTATATAATGAATTTTATATTATGAATTTCAAATTTTGAATTATAATTCCACAATTAGTTAAGGTGTGAAATTTTGTAACTTTTGTAATAATTGTGAAATATGAAAAAATGGTGAAATAGGGTGAAATAAAATGAAATACAGTAAATATGACACAATATATATAAGAATGAATAAAATCATCCAAGTTAGTTAAATGTTCCTATTTTTTCACTTAAAAATTTTATTAGAGAATTAAGGGAGTTAGTGGGGGCATTATAAGAGTTGTGGAGTACTTGAGATAATGGAAAAATAAAATATTCAATAATTTATTCCAATGAATTCCACTCACCACACCTATAAATACCCACCCTTATTCTTATTTATCCTTACAACATATTTGTGTATTATATTCATAGATCTCCCAAGGTGACACTCATATATATCATTATTTATTATTTATGTGTTTGATTGGATCTAAGGGTTGTATCCAGGCTAAGAAGCTTAAGCAAGGTAACAACCCTTTATCTCTCTATTTTCAATTCCTATTTTTAATTCCTTTATTACATGATTTTAAATTTCCACATTTTTATTAAAATAGTATTATGATATTATTTTTTTTATTTTTAGGTTGGAATAATACAATGATACACAAGAGGTGGGGGGGGGGGGTGAATTGTGTCTTTCTAATAATGTTGATAAATTTAAACTTAAATCCATTTTCTTATTGATGTGGAGATTTGAAGTATGTTTTTATTTTAGAGAATTTATGAATTGAAAAAATAGAATAAATAAGACTGAAAATTTTATAGTGGTTAGGGGAAAAAATATCCCCTAGTCCACTCCATCAATGCTCTCTCTACGAGGTTGGCTAATTTCACTAGAAAGGTCCTCCTATCGTTAGTCCTTTAAATTCACAATTGAGTGCAGGCAGTTGAAACCTTTACAAAAACGATAAACAAAGCCTTCTGGTTATTTTTATAGGAAAATAGTTATCCATATCTTAATAAAAGAATATGGAACTTATCTATAACTAATTATGAGTTGTTTAAACTCGAAAAAATCATCAGAGATTTATTTTTTGATGTTTTGGGTTGTACTTCACAATTAAAGCAGCAACTGCCAGTAGATGGGTATTTTTATTTAGAAATGAATGTCTTCAAGAAATAATTACTTTGAAGAGATCCGAGTTATAAATGATATTTAATAAAACCATCAATGAACAATAAAAGTAACCTTATAGCAGTATGAGGTTGAAATATGAATAACTTTCAAAGTGTGGCCTCTTTTATAAAATAACAGAGTTATTCATTCTTTATAGTAGATCTTTATATAAAATATATACACAAGTATGAAGAAGTATATTTATCAAATCACCTAACATATATATTTTGAGAATACCCCATTCATATATATATAGCTCTATTTTGATTAAGAAGATCCAAGAAAATGGCATAATAGATCATAGATATTTAAAATCAAATTGACCAGAGGATTCCTAACTTCCCTTAAGAATATGAGTGATTTCATCCATTGAATATGGTTCTTTGAATCAATCATAATGAGAATTTTAATCTTTTTTAAGACTATATTTTAATAAATATTTATCTCTATCAATACCGTTGCATAAATCTTGGGTAAAGTTGTGAATTTAAATCTCCGTTGTTGAATAAACAAATGTAGGTTTGAACTGGGTAGCGTAGGGTTCCATTGCATAGCGTAGGGTTCATTTGTGTAGAATTCAATGTATGGTTCTTGAACTATACTTCCATATTTTTATAATGCAGGGATCAAAAGTAATTTTGGGATGAGAAACCATACATTCATCCTTCTATCATAAGATTGATTCCAAACATAGGGTTGATTAACTGTACGTTTATTATCCAAACATAAGGTATGAATAATTATTCCTAAATTCAATGTTGGGTTGATATTATATATGTTTATCCAAATTTATCATTTCCGATCTATACATAAACTATTCAGCATAGAGATTATAAACCATACATACTGTTCTGAACGTAGGGCTCATTCCTTACTTAATGCATACCAATGTAGGGTATGAATAGTGTTTCAAAAAACACTAAAACATTTTCTGAACACATGATGAATATTCCTTTGGGATAAAAAACTAAAATTCCAGAATAAATATTGAAAAAAATAGTAATTTTTAAAAATTCATATAAAGTAATATCATCAAAAAAACAAACAAGGTTATTTGTGAGCATCAAAATAAATAAGATTTATATATTATTTTTGAGACAATACAAGCCCAACAATCTTCCCCATTTGAAAGATAAAAAACCTACAACATAGCTTATATAAAATTTTGGAATTATAAAAATTAAAGACACAATATTATAATGAAAATATATATTTCTTTGAAATTTTTTTTACAGTAGTATTTTGATTTGATAGAACTATTTCAATTAAAAGAAAATAGATTCCTAAAAAATTGACAATGTTGTACTTACCCAAATTTCTCCCACTTTTTGTGATATAAAAAAAATTATATAAAAATGGATTAAAAAACATTCAATATGGCACATAATTTTAAGTTAATGTTTTATGAATAACTATTAAAAGATAAATAAATTTATATTTGGTATAGAATAAATGGTCATATATAAAATAAAATAATATAAAAATATATAAAAATCACACATATAAAGTAAAGTAAATTAAATTGGATTGAAAATAAAATGTTTTGAAGAAAATATCACATCTCATAATCAAATAAATAAATGATAAAAAGGATGGGCTTAGTTAGATTTGTTTTCTTGATCAGAATCTCCATTTTTAGAAGGTGTAGTAGGACAAGGAATGGATTGAAAAACACCATGAATATTAATAGGTTTCACCAATAGGCTCTGAAAATGATTATTAAAAGCACATGTCTATTAATAAAACATCTTCTATGAATCTTTTCCGATATTCAAGCATCCAACCAAATTCACTTTAACAAAATTGTAAACTATTTATTCCTATTGAATGAAGGTAATCAAATTATTTCTCATCTGATGAATAACTTGTCCCAACCAGGATTCATTAGAGGTTAGTTGACTTATAAAATTTCTCTAATTCTCAAAAAAAAATTAAAAGGTGTACTATCACATAGAATAGTGTTTAGTATTTTATTGAAATCAGATACCACACAACTTATTACCTCAAATATTCTGATTAAATCTTGAGGGGTTTATTGATAATAGGTTGAAGTTCGATGATGTCCTCTGAAATATTGCCATTATATCCCAAAAAACTATTTCAACTCATCAAAATATGATTTATTCATATATTCTTACTTTAAATTTGATAGATCCCTGTTTATAGGTATGATAAGATCTTTACCATCTTCTTGTGAAACAAGTGTTTCTTGAATATCTCTAAATTTAGTTTGATGTACCTCAAACTCATCTCTAAGCACTATATAACTTTTGAGCTCTTTATATTTCTTCATCTTAGCCTCTAAATCTTTTCTTAGAGGTATGTTTTTTTTTCATTCACTTGATTGTTACTATAAAAAAATCTTTTTTTTCTCTTTCTAATGAGTCAGAAGACAAAGTAGATTGTGCTCTAGTTTGACCAACTGCCACTATATCCAAACTTGGATTTACCTTTAAAGCTTATGTTCTCTATCTCAATGAAAATACTCTTGTATCAAATAAATCATAAAATATTATAGAAATATTTTTAGGGATGAACTCACTAGTATTAGTAATAACTTCCCTAGATTGATCAGCCCCTTAATCAACTTTCTCAACATTCTTAGACACATGATCCAACTTCTCAGTAACTTCTTCTACTCTTGATTGAAAAACTTCCACTGACCTAGAAAACTTTTCTGAAATTCTCCTCCTTTGACAAAGACCATGCTCATCAATTTTATATTTGGATTCTTAATTGGCATTTGGTTTCAAAAAACCAACAAAAGGTAACAAATTATAATCCCCATGAGCAACAACCATCTTCCTCTCTTATTCTTATATACGAACTGGTAAAAGATAATAACATGATTCAACCCAGAAAAATCCTAACTTCCTGATAGTTTCATCATTTATAATATTTATATGATGACATATCTGACCAAAAGAGATGTATCGTACCTTTCCCAGTATGAGAAACAAAATGCATAGAATTTGTTTATACGGATAAAAGCCCATTTTTTCTTCCTTCTGATAGGAGTTCTTCAAATACCTTAACATATACCCACTAAATTTAATCTTAATATTGTTCAAAAACAAAAATATATTATACATATCTTGATAAAGAAATTTATCTAATTCATCCATCCTTGTAATAATTCCAGACTGAATGAACTTCATCAAGACTCTTTGATCATTATTAAGGTCTCTCGTCATAATATTCTTGATTAATATAGTTTCGAAGAGAGAAAAAATTTTATCCTATAATTTGAATTTCTCATATTCTATATTTATCAAATCAAAATCAAATTCCCCATCATGGGGGAAAGCCATGATCTAAGTAATTTTCATAGAAGAGATAAAAAATCTTCATAACAAATCTTAGAAATAATTGTGTCTTCATCATTTACAATACTAAAAGAGGAAATTTGAGAAAACTATTTATATTCTATATCAAAAACCAAAGGTGTATTTATATCTCCAAAAATGAATTCCAAACCTTGAAATATTATTGTAGACTTCAAAGACATATTCGTTTGATTTAGCCAATCAAAATTGATTACCTTTCCTTGAAGTACTTTCTGATACTTCACATGTTGCCGAACATGATCTATTAGTCAAACATCTTCAAATCTTCTTGAATCTTCCATTTATATATGTTTGATGTTTAAAGTTTTTATGGTTAGGGTTTTAATAAACTAGAAATAGAGACACTTTGTAATCTTAAAGGGAGTGAAGGAGTATGAAGTAGAGTGGGAGAAAACTAACAATTTTTTCACACTGATTAAGAATGTAATCATTACTTTTTAAATTTAAAAGATGAATTATAAAAAAATTGAAACAAAATTTTTTTAAATATAAACAACTTGTAAATAAATAAAAATAAAAATAAAAATATATAATTAGATACAATAAATAAATTTGACTAAAATAAAATAGAGAGATTAATGAAATAAATTAATAAACATTTATTTAAAATTAAATATCTCTAAACTCCCTTAATAAAATCAAAACATGTAGTGAGAAGTGGTTTAGTCAAAATATCACCTAATTAATATTCTATATTTACAAATTCTAATGATATATCCTTTTTAAGAACATGATCTCTTAGAAAATAATGCTTGATATCAATATTATTAGTCTTAGAATGTCAAATAGGATTTTTTGAAATATTTATAGAACTTGTATTATCACATAAAATAGGAGTAGTATTAAAATTTAGTCTAAAATCTATTAGAGTGTGTTTCATCCCTAAAGCTTATACACATCAATTTCTAGTAGACATATATTCTGCCTAGATTCTTTACTAGAGAACTGAATATTATTTATTAACAGAAATACAGTACATAGACATACATAAAACCTTATGTACGGTATACTATCAGTAAGATATAATATAATACCAATCATACCTCTATACAAATTTTTTTCAACCGGTTTTCCAACTTCATCCTAACCAAGTGTTATATTGGTACACATGAGAGTTTTATAAGTTTTACTATTTTCAAGTCCAATATTTTTCAATAAATCAATAATATATTTTCTTTTATTTTAAACATTTATATAATCTTCTTCATATATTTTAAATCCTAAAAATAAATTCAATTCTCCCATAATACATGGTTTAAATTATTTTTTTCATTAGATTTGAAAAATCATTACAAAGCATTTTATTTTTTGAACCAAAAATAACATCATCAACATAAATTTTTACTAATAGAATGTTATAATAAATAGTTTTCTTAAATATAGTAGGATCTACTAATCCCACAAAAAAAATCCATTTTCCAATAAAAAGGAACTTAATCTTTCATACCAAGCTCAAGGTGCTTGTTTAAGGCCATATAAAGCTTTAGTAAGTTTAAGAAAATAATATTGTTTATGGGGGATTTAAAATCCTAGAGGTTATTCAACATAAAATTTCTCATTTAAATATCCATTTAAAAAGGAAAATATGACATCCATATGATATAATTTAAAATTCATATGATATGCATAAGCTAAAAGGATTTTAATGGATTATAATATAGAAACAAGTGAAAAGGTTTCATCATAATCTATTCATTCCTCCTGATTATATCCTTTATCTACTAATCTTGATTTTTTTCTAGTTATAACCCCTTGATCATCCTATTTATTTCTAAAGATCCACTCAGTTCCTTTTACTAGACAGTCTGATGGTATTTCCACTAAATCCCAAACTTTATTTCTTCTAAATTAGTTTAGTTTTTCTTTCATGGATAACATCCAACTCTCATATATAAAGATTTTGCAAAAGGCTTATGTTTTAACTAAGATATAAAGGTAGAGAATTCAACTAGGTTTCCAACATTTTTTATAGTTCTTATTCTGGTGACTAGGTATCCTATATAAGTTTCTAAAGGATGGTTTTTAAGGTTCTAGACTTTCTAGGTAATACACTTTCAGGTTCTTCAGTTTCATGTTCTTTTGAAATGAACTAAATTTAATTAATTTTATTTTCAAAATCATACTTAGGTGAATCAAGTCTAATGTTGTCAAAAGATTCAGTATTTTCATCTATTTGATCTTTCTATTTATTAAATGGGTTGGTTTCATCAAAATTCACATGAGATAATTTTTATATAATCCTTGACTTTTTATTAAACACTCTATCATCTTTAGAAGTAGCAGAACATATTAAAGATATTCTTTCACCAGCTTTCAAATTGAATTTACCAAGGTTATCCTTAGTATTCAAGATATATAACTTACATCCAAAGTCTTTAAAGTATTTTACTTTAGGTTCTCTATTATTACAAATTTTATAGGGTTTATTTTTAGTAATTGTTCTTATTAGAAAATCTATTCATGATATAGTATCCTGTGCTTATAGCCTTTTCCTAGAATTAGGTTGGAATATAGTATTCATTTAGCACAATACTTTCCATTTCTTGAATATTTTCGTTTCTTCTTTCAACAATCTCATTTTTGAGGTGTTCTTGGGGCATAGAAGGTGTGATTAATACCTTAATTTGTGAAAAAGAATTAAATTATTGACTCTAAAATTCTCCCCCATGATCACTTCTCAATGATATTATTTTAAAATCATTTTCATTTTGAATAATTTTGAAAAATCTTTAAAAAACAGTGAGTACTTTAATTTTTATTTTTAGAAAATAAAACCAAGTAAATCTAAAAAACACATCAACTAAAACATAAACATATAATTTACTAGCCAAACTTTTTACCCTAGATGGTCCAAAAAAATCTGTATAGATAAGTTTTAATGGCTTAGAAGTGAAATTATGTTAATTTATTTGATGGATGATTTGCGTTGTTTTCCAGATTTACATGTATCATAGAATCTATAATTTTTATACTTATGACTAGAGAAATAAGAAACTAATTGTTTCTTATATAATTTATGTAAAGAATATATATTTTAATTTCCAAGTCTCCTATGAAAAATCCATGATTCATTTGTCTTAGCAGTTAAAAAATTCAGATTTTTTACACAAGGAATTGAGATCCAAAGTATAAACATTTTTCAGTTTTGGGTGATCTATGTTTAATTAGTTTATCTTTTAAAAAAGAGTTGGAATTTTTAAAGAAATAAAAATAAAATCCATCGTCACAAAGTGAGAAATAATTATCAAGATGTTGTTTATCATTTATAGATACAATACTTTGTTGATTGAAATTGACTCTGGATCTCCATTAGTTCCTACTCCAGAAATCTTTCCTTTTGCATTGTCACTAAAAGTGACTAGACCTCTATCCATTTGAGTCAATTTATGGAAATTTTATTAGTCTTTAATCATGTGTCTAGAGTTTCTAATTTCCATATACCATATATCTTTTCCATTTATATATATATTTTCCTATAAAATCAAATAAACGTGTGTTTTTTTTGTACACATATTTTCTTGGGTCTAGAAATGTCAGAAAACAATGATTTGGGAATATAGATATGCCTTATCTTTCTATAATTTATATCACTTGCTTCTGATATTTTTTTTATAAATAAAACCCTTTTTAATATCACTTATTTTAGGATTTCATAAATAACAATTATTAGTGAAATTAACTTTTATTCCATAATAATAATAGGTAGCGTTTTTTTTAATTGTTCACAAAATAAATTTTATATAACTTTTATTTTTCACCCTTAATAATCCCAATTTTAACGTTTTAATAAAATTATTTCTAAGAATCCCATTACGAATCTTTTGTTATTTTGTAAAAACAATAACATCACTTTTATAAGATTCTACATCATCTTTTAACTTTTTCATCCTTTTCATGATCAATATAGTTTGATGTCGATGTATTAAAATTTTCAATAAGTTCTTGATGTTGTTTTATCATAGTGTCTCTTTTACCTAAAAAAACATTGCGAGTATTTTTTAATGATTTATACTTATTTATCAAATAATCATATTTATATTCCATCATTGTACATGAGGCATCCAATTTACTATATGAACAACTATTAGAATCATAAACAGAAGAGTAAAAGGATTGTACCCATTATTCTTCCTTAGCAATAAAGAAAATGTTGGATTTCGGTTTTGAGGATCTCTTTCTGAATCAGATTTTGAAGAGATGTTAGAGTCTTTAGATAAACTCCACATAGATTTCCTAACTTTATTCACTTTATGTTCATAATCCACTTTCTTTTGATATTTATTTTCTATCCTTCTTCTTTTATCTTTTAATTGGGGGTAGTCAGGTCTGATATGACTTAACTTTTTGTATTCGTAGAATTGTACTTATCAGGGTTCTCTTTCATCCTTCTTGAAGTATTTTCTAAATCTACTTTTTTATTGTATAATTTTCTGAATTTTCTGGCTAGCTATTTCAGTTCCATTTCAGAATATGAGGAGTCTGAATCTTTTTCAATTTTTATATCTTTTTCATAGATATGAACTTAAGGGAATTATTTTCCCTTTTCACCATTTTGTGATCTTCATATTCATATTTCAATTATGATTTTTACATCATCAATGTTTTAATTAATTCTTTCATATTCAAATTCTTGATAAGAGATGATTGTCAAATTGCTACAGAAATTCTATTCCATTTTATGGTTAGTACTCTCAGTTCTTTTAGAGCTTTATTAGATTGTGAAATTGGTTCACCTAGGGAAATAATTTTATTGAAAATCTATGTCAATTGAGCATTAATTTGATTGATGAAATCACTATCAGGCATTCTAAAGGTGTAAAATTTTAGTTTTTCAGTAGAATATCTTATATGTATGATGTTATCTATTCCATCATATGGAACAACAATTGTTTTCCACATTTTATAGGAACTAGGACATTATGATACATGATTGAATTCATCAGGACCAAGTCCAAAGATTATAGCGTTCATATATTTTGAGTTACTATCATACTCAACCTCTATTGTAGCATCCAATGTTTCTGGATTATCAAGAATCACATAATGAGTGATGATCTTTGAAAAAACTTTGAAATCATATTCTTCATGTAAATGATTATTTGTGATTTCCAGCATCCATATTTTTCACCATTAAAATATGGAGAAAAAACTATAAACATTCATTCTTGTAGATATTCTATTGATATATAATTTGTATAGACCTTATAATTTTGAGATTTCTAGATATTTATCACAAATATCGCCTTTGATACTAATTTTTAGGTCAGAATAATATAAAGATACACAATAGGGGGTGAATTTTTTCTTTTCAATAATGTTGAAAAATTCAAAATTAAATCCCTTTTCTTATTGATGTATCTATTTTCAGTATATTCATATTTTAGAGAATTTATGTAGAGGAAAAACAGAATAAAGAACATAAAAAATTGTATAGTGGTTTGGGGAACAAAGATCCACTAGCACACTCTATCAATGATCTCTCTACGAGCTTGATGAATTTCAGTAGAAAGGTCCTCTTATAATAATAACTTTAAATCCACAACTAAGTGTAGGAAGTTGACACCTTTAAAATAAGGATAAATAGATCCTTATGGTTATTTTTATAGGGAATTGGTTATCCATAGTTTAGTATAATAAGCTAACACTTATCCACAGCTGAGTATGAGTAGTTGAAACTACAATAAATAAACAGAGTTTGATCTATTTATGGTTTGAGTTTTACTTCAAAATTACTGTAAAAATTGATATTAGATGAATATTATTCTTTATAAATGAATGTATTTAAGAAATAATAACTCCGAGGGGATCCTAGTTTCAAATAATCTTTAATAAAAGCATCAAATAAACAACCGTAGTAACCTTACAGTATTACGAGGTTGAAATATGAAGAACTTTCAAAGTGAATCCTCTTTCGTTAAATAATAGTGTTAATAATTTTTTGTAGTAGATCATTATATCAAGGATATACACAATTATAAAGAATTATTTTTATCGAATCACATAACATATATATTTCGGGAATACGTTGTTCATATATATACATATATCTTTTGGTTGAGCAGATCTAAGACAATGTCATGAAAGATCATAGATATTAAAAATCAAATTGACCAGAGGAGTCATAAATTCCCATAATAATAAGAGTGATTTTCTCTTTTGAATATGGTTCTTTGAATAAATCATAAAGAACTTTTGAATCAGTTGAAGAATATATTTTAATCAATATTTCTTTCTATCAATACCATTGTAAAAATCTTGGATAAAATCACAGATTTAAATCTCCATTGTTGAATAAACAAACATAGGGTTGGATTGCATAGCGTAGGGTTCCTTTGCGTATAATTAAACGTATAGTTCTTGAACCATACTTTCGTCTTTATAGAATGCAGGGTTCAAAAGAAATGTTGGTATGAGAAACCATAAATTCATCCTTCTAGCGTAAGGTCTATTCCAAATGTAGGGTTGATAAACCATATGTTTATTCTACAAATGTAGGTTATTAATAGTGGTTCATGACTTCAACTTTGGGTTTATATTCCATAAATTTATCCAAAAATAGTGTTGAAAATATATACATAAAATATTTAGTATAGGGATGATAAACCATATGTGATATTCTAAACGTAGGGTTCATTCCTTATATTATGCGTACCAACATAGGGTAAGAACAATGTTTCCAGAAACACTAAAACACATTCAGAACACTTGAGAAATATTCCTTGTGTATTAAGAACGTTATTTATAGAATAAATATTGGAAAGAATATTAATTTTATAAAAATAAATTAAAGTAATATCATTAATAAAACAAACAAGGGTGTGTGTGAACATAAAAATCAATAGAATTTATAGATTATTGTTGAGACAATACATGCCCAACAATATTTTCCCTTAAGATATCTTATGTATGTTAGCCACTATTTTACTAACATTATACTTCATTCATCATATGTTGTAATTCCAAAATTCCCCTAAGAGGCATGGAATTATATATTATCCCATGAAAAAGATATGTATGTATTATTTGTGTCCATGGTATTATTAATAAATTATTTCTAATAGGGATACATTATATAAGGAATGATAATGTTAATATACATGGTGGAGCCTCTATCATGTCCTGAGTGGATTAATGTGAATTTTTGGCACAAGTTAACTTTTTTTACATTAAATCACACAGACCTAGAGGTTTCTCCTTACAGAAATTTTATATACCTAATTAATATACAATATGTTTGATTACATAATTCTAATTTTTTATGGTATTTATCCATAATTTATTTGTCCACATACCATTTAAAATAAATGTATTCAATTTTCTTAAAACATTGATCATCTTAATCTTTATAATTACTTGATAACAACAATTCTATATTCTTCACTTGATAAGGATATTTATTTTAATATTTTGAACCCCTAATTATTCCTTATATGATTAATGGTAATTCATCAAGAAATTATTATTAATTTATTTACTAGGAAAACCTATTGAAATTTCTGCATAATCCATTTTTCTATTTGGGGAGATATTATATGAAAAGATTCCTTCCTTCTAAATAGTTTTTTTATTGAATTTTATAAAAAATATAATTTTAAGGGGTTAAAAGAACCATCACATGAATAATAAACTTAAATCCAGTAATAAAAATATGATTAAAAAACCAAAATGATTAGAACATAAACCAACCTCACTAGTTTTATTTTCTTAAGAGTTGGTTTTGTACTTCGAAGATAAATCCTCAATGTCAATATTAGGGTATCAATGTCGTATGTATTCTATCTTATGTGTAATAAATTTTGAGATAGTTAGGTAGCCCATCTAGAAGTATAATATTAGTAAAATACAAGAAATTAATATAGATATGTGAGTCATACCACATTATTTTCTCTTCATTAAGGACTTTGACGGCTCCATTGTTCCTTATTTTTTCATCCTCCTATAGTGTCAATTTGAGTCTAGGTCTTCTAAATATCTTGTATTCTTAAATTTATACCCTTTAAAAGTTAATGTAGGAGTACTTAATCATATAAGATAAGTTATAATAGAGGAGGAATATATAAAATTATCTTTATAAACCTTCATTATCCATCTTAGACATTTCATCGATGAACGTCATAAAAAATTCCTTAGAGTTAAAAACCTTACCTATTGATCTTATCACCATACATTTAAGTAGTTTAGAGTAGTCTTTATGAGTCCATGTTTTCTTCCCTACGAGAAATATATATTCTATGGAGTTGAATCCCCTTTTCATATTTTTCTTCATTCCTATTCAATAGAGAGAGTCAGTTTCGATTTCATCTTCATACTCTGATGAGGCCAATGATACTATATTAGTAACTTCACTATTTTTTTAGGATTATTATGCCTATGTACTTCCAATATAACAGTCTACATATTCAATATTAAGGGATTCACTAAAGCCAAGGGGTTAGAATTAGGGTCACACCTTTATTTAGGAAATGTAGGTTTTAAATAATACTTTATATCCAACGATCCATATTACTTATATTGAGTTTTGGATATTTTTGAAGCACTAGAGAACTTCATTACATGGATGAGACTATTGAAATTAAATTCTTCAGTGTGTTATTTCTCAAACTCAGTATTTGAGTGATCACATGCTTCTAGAGGTACAAAGAGATTGTTATCCAACTAGTCTTATATATGAAACTACATTCATCGATATGGAATGGTCTTATGACTCTGTCAGTTATAACTCGTACAACAATAAACCTATGAATTATTATTTACCATTTTATTATAATAATACTCACCCTCAATTTATAGATAAACTAATTAAGGAAAGGTTTTATAGATATTAACATCCACACATATTCATGTGGAAATTTAGTGGGATATGGTGCAAGTGTGGTGATTAGAGAAAAGGTATCTACCAATGGTGATCGCAAGAAATTTACTAAGTGAAGGGTCCTAAAAGGGAGGGGGAAGACTGGTGAAATTAAACCAAATAGTAATTGTAGATAGTTCTCTACCTAAATGAGAATCAAACCTCTATATAAACATGAGTAAGTGAGTTGAATTGAAAATTCAAGGGTGTTAGAGGAAGTTTTAATAAATTAATATAGGAACTTATAAGTTTTTCATTCTTGGAAATCATTCCATGTATTGCCTATAATCTTATATTATATGATGGAATGAATTAAAATTTTATGTGATAAGTGGAGACCAAAATTATGTAGTCCTTCAGTGAACTTATAGGTCTCCTGAGATAACTAATTGATAGTAAAGGTATTTTCCTTACCCTTTGTATATGATGTATTAGAAGAAGTAATTGGCATTATGTTTATATACCACCTTTATGGAATCATTAATTCCATATGTGGATAACCAAATTTAATTATTTATATAGAATCAAAACAATTTCAACTAATTAATTAAAATATAGTACACAATAAATTCAAGGTCAAACCAATAAGATGGGGAAATTAGTTATTTTATAAATTTAAAATAAAAAGAAAATAATTGTTAGTTTTGATATGAATAAGTGAGAAAGAAATTATAATTTGGTTGTTTTTAATAAAGAGAGAGTAAATAAAGTGAAGTAGGTTTGGTTTTTTAAAACTAGGTATGAAAGGCATGTCGGGAATCTAAAGATTTTATGGGTTAAGTGAAACTGGATTTAGAAATTATTTTGATTAATTAATGGTTGGTGTCAGAGTTAGGATGAGGAATATTCATTGGTTAGGGTATCCATTATTAAAAAATACCCTATTTCCCTTGTTATGGTAATTTATGGTTTTAATGAACTATGTTTATCATAATACCATATTTAAACCTAATTAACGTAGATTACTCAACAGTTATGAAATAGTTTGGGGCAATCAATTGCTCACTTTAAATATTCTCTTTTCTAATTTGAAAATCAATGACCCTGGATTTTTGAAAGAGAAAGAGATTGGAAATTGGAATTAGAAATTATGGTAACCCAAGATAAATAGGGTAAAATGAAATACAATCCATAAGAACCTTACCCATTTGTATAGATTACCATAGATTGAGCTGGGAATTACCCCTAATTCTAATAATGAGGGATTAAGAGTGAAGGAATAATGAAAAATAAAGCATAATGAAATGTGGATAGAAAGACTAGAAGAGGACCTTGAAGAACACATCAAACTGCCTTAGGTTTTGGTCACTAGATCCATTCTAGTAGCAACAACTTGATCCTCTATTTATATATCTATAATATTTCTCAAGATGAATTTAATTCACCCATAAATTCATCAAAAATGAGTCTTATTCCTTTAATGACGTTCTTGGTCCATTTTAGGTAATAATGGGAGGTCTCCCATCATAAATCTCATCAAATATGGCTATTTCTAGCCCCATCAAAGTATTTTACATCTTGAACATTGGTTTTATACCATAAGTCTTCATGGACCAACTTCCTATAAGGCAATTTGTGGCATAAATGATGTTTTGAAAAATTTAGGGTATGTCATGGCATGACACATATGTGTCACACTGTGACACATGGTCTGCTTCTCCCAGTTTCTTTTTCTACTCATTCCTTGGTTTTATTCCTTGTTTCCTAACATTTTTACATTGTATGATGAACATTTATGACATAAAAAGTGACTTTACAACCCCAAAAGCTCTGTTTAATCCATGTTATTCAGTTATAACACCCCAAATCATCCTATGATCATCCTTCATCATGGAATTCCATTTTTTGATGGAAATAATTCTCATTTTAGATCCTTTTTCTCATTTTACATAAAACATTATATCTTTCAAATATGAACAATTATATTAATTATAAAATAAATATTTAACCATTTAAATCATAAAATAATGAAATTTATATTACAATCATTCATTGAATGTACATATTAAATTCCCCACACTTGATTTCATACTTGTACTCAAGGATAAAATCTCAACACACTATAAAATAAGTTCACCATACCCTTCTTGAAAATAAATTATAATAAAAACAATTGATTGAATGAGAAATTTTATTGTTCAAGGAAAATATAATCAATTACTCAATTTTCAAAGTAAAAAATCAACAAATATTTTAAATTTTTTCTTTAGAAATAGCCATACCTTTTTATTCATCCTTTTTTATTTTTAAATTATTTATTAATATGCATGGCATTCATAATTTGTAACACCCCAAGCTTCTACGGTACGTTTCCCTTTGAATAATGCGATAGCGTGTGTTGTACGCAACCTCGAGTTCTAACACACACCACAACTAATTAAACTAGCCGTTGTGAATAGTAATACCTAATTTTTGAAATCATATATATTCTATATTTCAAAATGGACTTCATTTTTGGATTCGGAATATCAAAATTAGCCTAGGGTGAAATTTTGGTACATTTCGGATAACTTTCATATTTTGATGAATAGTGAAAATTTCTAAATTTTAATTAAAAACAACTTTTTTAATCAAAATAATTAATAGTGATAAATTATGAATTTGAGTGGTTTTAAAGTATATTTAGAATATATTTTTACCATTCAATTTAATGTTTATCATTGGACATAATTTTACAATTAAACCAAACATAAACAAGTGTCAATCTTTTGATAGTTATTATCTCTTAAAAACACGCTTTTTGTTTTAACAGCGGGAATTAATTTTAAATTAATTTCTGCCACTTCTGTGTTTTGAATTTAGGAAAATGGATTCCATATTTTGAATCAGGATGTCCAAATTATGTAAATAGGTAACTTTTATTTTTAGACATTTTGAATAATTACTGCGGTAAATATTTTATTTACCATGGTTAAAGGGTAAATCTGGTAAATAAGGGTTAAAAAAATAATATTATAATAATACAAAATTACCCTAAAACGGGTCTTAACCCTATTGGTTGATACATGGTCGACCATGGGCATCTTTGTGTCAATTTTGGGACCCCATGGATCCACTTGTAAGTGATAATGACACTTTATTTTAATTAAGTTAAAATGAATACAAAAATGACACAAGCATATATCTTTTAGAAGAACAATTTTTACATAGGGTTATACATGTTGGATTTTCGATTATAAATATTCATTAGAAAGATAAAAAGATTTCCTACATAATGATATTTTATTTATAATTTTTAGACAATAAATAAGTTATTTTATTTATGACACAATGATGATGCAGTAATTACTATAATAGTGAAAAATTAAAATAATTGATATTATAAATACACAAATAAATATAATATGAAACTTTTAATGAATTAAACTACTTTTCTAGGCTAATATGATATATTAGGATTGATTTAATGGACTTTGTTCGAAGTAATCAATCTGTTATGAGTTTCACAAAAATCAACTATTGAATAGTGTCAAAATTGACATAAAAGAGTTCTTAAAACAAATATTATATTATTAATTGATATTAAATTCCTAAAAATATAAGGTTCGGCCAAGAGACTTATATTATGATATGTTAATCATTAATGGACCACTTGGGGGTCTCTTGGATGTATATAGTAAGTTTATTAACCATATTATATAAAAATACAAAGAGACATTGTAAAAGTGAAACTAATTAACTTAGAGTTAATACTTAAAGATAAGGTTAATATAAGTACCCAAACCTGTCTAAATTCTATTGGATGAGTTGTTTTCGACCTATCCCCACCTCATCCTTTGAATAGTCAACATTGGAGCCTTTAGAAACCGAATATGAATTTATTATAAATTAATATTTCTAGCTTTTCCAAAGGTGCCCCTCACCCCTCTTATAAAAGGGCACTCCTCCTTCTCATTTCTTCACACCTCTAAAGCCTTTTGGTTCGGCCAAACTCTGCCCAAATACTCTCCCAACATCCCTCAATACAACCTAGAGGCCTTATTTTGATCAGAAAGCCAACCTAAGGAGCCCTTTTGATCAAATCAAAAGGAAGAACCCGAAGAAGAGGTAATGATCTCACCACCCTTTTCTAAGTTCATTTCTTCTTCCACTTCTTCTTCCTTTGTTCTTACCATTCTGAAATAATAACTCCAGTATCTCAAATATACTGTGATGTTATTATAAATATGGTACAATCATATTCAGTATTCTATCCACCCTTTGAATAACATGTCACCATACGTGCGTACGTACGGCTTACCGTCTCCACGTCGTGGTGTAATTGTTATTCAATATAATATTATTTGGATGGGTATAATAATGATGTGTAACTCATGTAAATAATAAATATAACATGTTAATGATTCTGTATATATGATATACCATCCATTTATATATTATTTTAATATCAAAAGAATGATATTGTCGCTCGTGCGTACGTACGGACTACCGTCTCCACGAACGCGATGAGATTCATTCTCCATCGTAACCATTAAAGCGTAATTATCATTTTATGATTTAAAAATGATGTTTAAGGACTTGATATCATTCTGGATATGAATAATATACAACCTATCCTTTACAAACATGTCTTACGTAACAAAACATATGAAAGAAAACAGGTAAGTTAACACCCGAAACAACGATAATACTAAGATATTATTATCAAATCAATATTAAAAGATCATATATGATATCATATTAATGTATATGATTCTTGTATAATTTAATAACAATTATTTCACCATTATACAGGAGGTTAACCTACCACAACCAAGGAAAAGTACAAGGTAAGGGTTATTTCACAATCTCTTCATTATCCGAGGTTGTTTATACGTAATAATCTACTGGGATATCTTTATCATCCACATCCATGTTTCTTAAAAATGTATTTCAAAACATTTTTACTATTTACAAGAATATGGGTTAAAGTCATTTATACCCTTGTTTGACTTTTTATAAGAGGTTTATAAAGGAATCTTTCCGTCGTTTTCAAAACAAGGTCCGTTTTAACCTTTTCGACAGAATTGAGGTAAGAATGTTTTTTTTAACTTA
This sequence comes from Viscum album, assembly GCA_963277665.1. Taxonomy (NCBI): domain Eukaryota; kingdom Viridiplantae; phylum Streptophyta; class Magnoliopsida; order Santalales; family Viscaceae; genus Viscum; species Viscum album. Next base: position 970,333,281 of record OY728159.1, on the reverse strand, counting down.
TACGGCGGGTGCGGTTATTTTACGCCTTTATAAAATCTTCAAAGCTTTCCTTACAAGCTTATAAGAATATTTTCAAAGAAAATGTTTTATTTTATATGGATCTTAAAAGATTTCAAAATAAAAGGAGATATTTCTTTAAAAAAAAAATTGATTTCATCTACGTCAACATCCTTTGATGGATTTTAAGATTATTTGAAGTTGATTTATTATGATACAAAACTTCTATATTGTATTGAAGGTTTTGTGATATGTTTGACTATGGATGTGCTATTTTTATACCATTCATAGTTTATGGTGAAATTATTGACATTTCGTATGCTAGTTTTAATACGAATGTTTATGTTATGTTTAAACCTTTTCATATGGGAATGCATTGGACTTAATAAGTGACGGGTGGAGCCCGCTATAGCTCCTCGATGCATCGGTAGGTCTCATGAGACAAACTAGTGTCTTGGCACAAGGCCTTGACAAAATCTTATTTGTAGCCTTGGCACGAGGCCTTGGCTATGTGGTTATGATAGTCTGGCATTATGCATTCCAACATTATGAAAGTGGTTATTGATTTTTGCATGTGATTATTCGATTAGTAGAATATCCATGTGAATAAGTAAATGGCATTATTTCATTTTACTCTTGCCATACCATGTTGAAGTTCAATTTTAAAAGGCTTTTGTTTTAGTAATGCATTGCCTTAAATGTTTATTCTTATTTATGAAAGTTTCCGCTATATTGTTATCCTTACTGGGCATTTGAGCTCACCCCTTTTCTATGTTTTATTTTTCCCCAGGATGTGAAGAAGTAAATTATGAATGACCTGCAGGGATATTATGAGGGGATAGTAGTGTGGATTATGGAGACATTATGTTGTTGTAGTAGTTTTTCATTTTATGATGTAATGTAAAACTTATGAATATATCTAGTGTTTCCAAGGCTACTAAACCAATCGGTCTTTCGAGATTTGATCTTTCTTGTGATCATGCCAATGTTATGTAATAATGCACCGACTCTGGGCAACTGGGGTCGGGGCGTTACAGTTGGTATCAGAGGAAGTTTAGTACAAACCTTGGAAGCTAGATTTAGATAAACTCTGATTAGAGCACGTAGACCTAAGATGAACTTTGAGGATTAGTATAGAAGAACTTCCTAGAATTTTGGTATTGTAGAGATTTTGTGAGTTTTTCGAGCAATACATCCCTGTCTGGATACGAGCAGGTAGAGGCGGCTCTGGCACAGATGTACCTAGGGGTAAAACCCGAAAACACCGCTTTGAGCTAGACTCGAACGGGAACTGGTGCACGACAACGGGCCTTGCTGCACTCTTGGTTACGACACTCCCGGGGGATATGCTTAGGATAACTCTCACTATCTTTACAAATCATTATGAAGGGTTTATGAGTATATACTTCCTCAAAGAAAACATTTTTATGATTATGGATTATATCCATAAATAGTTCAATTTATGTTAAGTGTTTTATAAGTATGGGATTATGTATTTTGATGCATAAACTGATCTAGTTTATGCCATTTTTTTTAGAAATGGAGCCTAGTGGAAGAAATGGAAACCGTATCAATGCACGCACTCCATGTAGGGATTGCCCTCCTGCTCAAGATAATTATAGTGGGGCTGGTGATGCAACTGGTGCTGATCAGCTAATCACCGTACTGTGACAACTTACTCAGGTTATGAATAATAACCTTACCCGTATGGAGCACCCTGATCCGCAGCGTGGAGGATCAATGTTAGATCGATTCATGAGACAACAACCACCAACGTTCAATGGGAGTACAAATCCCTTAGTAGCTGAGCAATGGATATTTTCCCTAGAGAAAATATTTCAGGCTTTGGGGAGTAGTGAAAGGGAAAAAGTTACCATGGCAGTTTACCGCCTCACTGGAGATGCTGATCAATGGTGGTCATTGATTAAAAACATGAAGGAAGATGATGAAGTATCAAACATGGAATGGAGGGAGTTCAAAGATCTGTTTTTAGAAAAATACTTTCCTCGCGACCATCGAGCAGATATGGAAAGGCAATTTCTGAGTCTGAGACAAAAGGAGGATGAGAATGTCACAAAGTATGAGGCTAACTTTACAAGGTTAGCGAGGTACGCTGGTGATTATATTCGCAACCCAAGAAGTAAGATTGATCGTTTTTTTGATGGGTTAAAACCATTTCTCCGTCGATCATTAGTCTCACAATCCTTTTCATCGTACGAAGACATTGTCTCATGTGCTATCAAGACCGAAAAGGAATTCTCTAAGTCTTATGACTTTAAAGCAAAGCAAGAGAAGAAGAGACCTGCTGATCAATCTGGGAATGGAAATAAGGGGAAGAAGGGAAAGGTTGAATATCCATCTTGTGGTAAGTGCGGGAAGAAACACCCCGGTGCTTGCCTGAAGGGAATGGGAGTCTGTTACAAGTGTGGTGAAAAAGGCCACCAAGCTCATGATTGCAAGGGGAAGAAGGAAGCTACCAACGTTCAGTGCTACAATTGCAGGGAGATGGGGCATTATGCAAATGCATGTCCTAAGCGTCAGGAGAACTTACCTCAGAAAAGGCCAAGGGATCAAGGCCAGGCTTATGCTATCACTACTGCTGAGGTAGAAGCTCCGAAAGACGTGGTGGCAGGTAATTTAATGGTTTCCTCAAGTTTAGCAAATGCATTATTTGATTCTGGATCATCGCATTGTTTCATATCTTCCCAGTTTGCTAAGAAAATTAGATATTTCCAATTTGATTTAATAAGGGAGTTGTCAGTTAAAACTCCTAAGGGAAGTATCGTTGCAACAAAGTTTTGTGAATCAGTCCCCATTAGAGCACATAAATTTTCTTTATCTGCTGATTTCATCGTCATACCTATGATTGAGTTTGATATAATCCTCGGTATGGACTGGCTTTCAGACTATGATGCGAAGATTTATTGTAAGAAGAAAGAGGTTACGATTCTTGATGATAATGATAAGGAGCACCTTATTTTTAGAGCAGAATCGTCACCACCTAATTCTTATTTAGATCCACCCCCTGTAGCTCAACTTAATTCAATTATCGGGGAGGAAGAGAATGAAATAACTGTCGGTGAGGAAAGAAATGTTCAAATAGAGGATGTACCTATTGTGAAAGAGTTTGTAGATGTATTTCCGGAAGATTTACCTGGACATCCTCCAGAACGAGAAGTAGAGTTTTCCATTGATTTAATTCCTGGATCAAGGCCTATATCGAAGACCCCTTATAGAATGGCCACTGTAGAGCTAGTCGAACTAAAGAAACAACTAGAGGAATTGAGTAATAAGGGATTTATTCGCCCTAGTGTTTCTCCATGGGGAGCCCCTGTTCTTTTTGTTAAAAAGAAAGATGGATCTATGAGGTTATGTATCGACTACAGGGAGATCAATGCTATAACAATAAAGAACAAGTATCCCCTACCTCGTATTGATGATTTATTTGACCAACTGCATGGAGCTCAATACTTTTCAAAGATTGACCTTCGATCTGGATACCATCAGTTGTGTGTGAAGAAGGAAGACATTCCGAAGACAGCATTTCGAACCAGGTACGGGCATTACGAGTTTACTGTAATGCCGTTTGGATTGACTAATGCACCCTCTGTATTCATGGATCTGATGAATAGAGTTTTCAAGGAGTATCTCGATGAATTTGTGGTGGTATTTATTGATGATATCTTGGTATACTCCAAAACCTACAAAGATCATGAAAATCACTTGCGCATTATCTTGAAGACTCTGAGGAGGCATGAATTATATGGAAAGTTTAGCAAGTGTGAATTCTGGCTTCAGGAGATTTCTTTTCTTGGCCATATTGTCTCTAAAGATGGAATCTCTGTTGATCCTTCTAAGACCAAGGCAATCCAAGAATGGCCAGCACCTACGAATATAACTGAGGTACGTAGTTTTATTGGTTTGGCAGGTTATTATCGACGTTTCGTCCAGAATTTTGCCCGATTGGCTAACCCATTAACGAAGCTCACACGTAAAGGGGTTAAATTTGTTTGGACAAAAGAGTGTGAAGAATGTTTCGAAGAACTGAAGAGAAGATTAGTCAATGCTCCTATATTGACTCTACCATCGGGGAATGATGGGTTCGTTATTTATAGTGATGCATCGAAGAAAGGACTTGGCTGTGTCCTTATGCAGAATGATAGAGTTATTGCCTATGCATCACGACAGTTGAAAATTCATGAACAAAACTATCCTACTCATGATCTTGAGTTAGCAGCTGTGATCTTTGCTTTGAAGATATGGAGGCACTACCTCTATGGTGAAAAATGTGAGATTTATACTGATCACAAGAGTTTGAAGTATATTTTCTCACAAAAAGAACTCAACATGAGGCAAAGGAGATGGCTTGAATTACTCAAGGATTATGATTGTACGATACACTACCACCCGGGGAAGGCAAACAAGGTGGCAGATGCTTTGAGCAGAAAAGACCATGGAGTTCTGAACATGATGAGAATTGAAAGGGATCCAATTTTCATGGATCTAGTGAAGATGGACATGGGAATAACCAGGGAAGGTGAAACATCAATGCTTTTTCAAATGGTTGCCAAACCATCTTTACTAGAAAGGATTAAGAGTTCTCAGACCGATGATGAAGAATTTCAGAAGAAGATTAAAGCTGTGAATGATGGGAGATTGAGAGACTTTGCGTATGAAGGTGGAATTTTGAAATTCGGGAAGAGACTTTGTGTTCCCAATATACCTGATCTAAAAAGGGAATTGCTGGATGATGCTCATAGTTCCAATTTCTCTATACACCCTGGGAGCACCAAAATGTATAGAGATTTGAAGGAACATTTTTGGTGGGACAACATGAAGAGGGAGATTGCTGATTTTGTGTCAAGATGTATGGTTTGTCAACAAGTGAAAGCTGGAAGGCAACAGCCTGGAGGAGTCATGCAACCTCTTCCCATACCGGAGTGGAAATGGCACAATATTACGATGGACTTTGTCATGGGGCTACCAAAGACTCCTAGAAGGAACGATGCAATATGGGTTATTGTTGATCGTCTTACCAAGTCAGCACATTTTCTTGCTATAAGAGAAGATCTACCCCTAGAACGTCTAGAAAGACTATATATTAATGAAGTTGTGAGACTTCATGGAGTACCCCTATCGATTGTTTCTGATCGTGATCCCCGTTTTACTTCAAGATTTTTGAAAAGTCTTCAGAAATCCCTGGATACTGAACTTCATTTGAGCACTGCTTACCACCCTCAGACAGACGGACAATCAGAACGGACTATTCAGACCTTAGAAGACATGTTGAGATCTTGCTCGCTTGATTTTCAGGGTATGTGGGATCAATATTTACCACTAGTAGAATTTTCCTATAACAATAGCTTCCATTCGAGTATACAGATGGCACCATATGAAGCGTTATACGGAAAGAGATGTCGTACACCAACCTGTTGGGATGACGTTGGTGAAAGAAAACTTGTAGGCCCAGAGCTGGTGGAGGAAACGGTGGAAAAGGTGAAAGTAATCCAAAATCACATTAAAGCAGCTCAAAGTAGGCAGAAGAGCTATGCCGATAATCGAAGGAAGGATTCGGAATTTCAAGTTGGTGATCATGTTTTCCTGAAGGTATCTCCGTGGAAGGGAGTCATACGTTTTGGTAAGAAAGGTAAATTGAGTCCCAGGTACATCGGACCTTTCGAAATTCTAGAACGAATTGGGGCTGTAGCTTACCGATTGGCAATGCCGCCAAGTCTCTCCAAAGTTCACGATGTGTTCCACGTATCTCTGTTGAGAAAATACATGCCTGACCCAATGCATGTACTCACCTATGAGGAATTAGAACTGGAACCGATCTGTCTTATTGCGAAGAGCCCGTCAGGATTCTTGATACAAGAGAACAAGTACTGAGAAACCGGACGACGCGTCTGGTAAAAGTTTTGTGGAGAAATCATAAGATGGAAGAGGCAACGTGGGAACCCGAGGAACTTATGATGAAGAACCACCCGAGTCTTTTTATGCAGTAATACCCTAGAAATTGCGAGGACGCAATTATTTGAAGGAGGGGAGAATGTAACACCCCAAGCTTCTACGGTACGTTTCCCTTTGAATAATGCGATAGCGTGTGTTGTACGCAACCTCGAGTTCTAACACACACCACAACTAATTAAACTAGCCGTTGTGAATAGTAATACCTAATTTTTGAAATCATATATATTCTATATTTCAAAATGGACTTCATTTTTGGATTCGGAATATCAAAATTAGCCTAGGGTGAAATTTTGGTACATTTCGGATAACTTTCATATTTTGATGAATAGTGAAAATTTCTAAATTTTAATTAAAAACAACTTTTTTAATCAAAATAATTAATAGTGATAAATTATGAATTTGAGTGGTTTTAAAGTATATTTAGAATATATTTTTACCATTCAATTTAATGTTTATCATTGGACATAATTTTACAATTAAACCAAACATAAACAAGTGTCAATCTTTTGATAGTTATTATCTCTTAAAAACACGCTTTTTGTTTTAACAGCGGGAATTAATTTTAAATTAATTTCTGCCACTTCTGTGTTTTGAATTTAGGAAAATGGATTCCATATTTGGAATCAGGATGTCCAAATTATGTAAATAGGTAACTTTTATTTTTAGACATTTTGAATAATTACTGCGGTAAATATTTTATTTACCATGGTTAAAGGGTAAATCTGGTAAATAAGGGTTAAAAAAATAATATTATAATAATACAAAATTACCCTAAAACGTGTCTTAACCCTATTGGTTGATACATGGTCGACCATGGGCATCTTTGTGTCAATTTGGGGACCCCATGGATCCACTTGTAAGTGATAATGACACTTTATTTTAATTAAGTTAAAATGAATACAAAAATGACACAAGCATATATATTTTAGAAGAACAATTTTTACATAGGGTTATACATGTTGGATTTTCGATTATAAATATTCATTAGAAAGATAAAACGATTTCCTACATAATGATATTTTATTTATAATTTTTAGACAATAAATAAGTTATTTTATTTATGACACAATGATGATGCAGTAATTACTATAATAGTGAAAAATTAAAATAATTGATATTATAAATACCCAAATAAATATAATATGAAACTTTTAATGAATTAAACTAATTTTCTAGGCTAATATGATATATTAGGATTGATTTAATGGACTTTGTTCGAAGTAATCAATCTGTTATGAGTTTCACAAAAATCAACTATTGAATAGTGTCAAAATTGACATAAAAGAGTTCTTAAAACAAATATTATATTATTAATTGATATTAAATTCCTAAAAATCTAAGGTTCGGCCAAGAGACTTATATTATGATAGGTTAATCATTAATGGACCACTTGGGGGTCGCTTGGATGTATATAGTAAGTTTATTAACCATATTATATAAAAATACAAAGAGACATTGTAAAAGTGAAACTAATTAACTTAGAGTTAATACTTAAAGATAAGGTTAATATAAGTACCCAAACCTGTCTAAATTCTATTGGATGAGTTGTTTTCGACCTATCCCCACCTCATCCTTTGAATAGTCAACTTTGGAGCCTTTAGAAACCGAATATGAATTTATTATAAATTAATATTTCTAGCTTTTCCAAAGGTGCCCCTCACCCCTCTTATAAAAGGGCACTCCTCCTTCTCATTTATTCACACCTCTAAAGCCTTTTGGTTCGGCCAAACTCTGCCCAAATACTCTCCCAACATCCCTCAATACAACCTAGAGGCCTTAGTTTGATCATAAAGACAACCTAAGGAGCCCTTTTGATCAAATCAAAAGGAAGAACCCGAAGAAGAGGTAATGATCTCACCACCCTTTTCTAAGTTCATTTCTTCTTCCACTTCTTCTTCCTTTGTTCTTACCATTCTGAAATAATAACTCCAGTATCTCACATATACTGTGATGTTATTATAAATATGGTACAATCATATTCAGTATTCTATCCACCCTTTGAATAACATGTCACCATACGTGCGTACGTACGGCTTACCGTCTCCACGTCGTGGTGTAATTGTTATTCAATATAATATTATTTGGATGGGTATAATAATGATGTGTAACTCATGTAAATAATAAATATAACATGTTAATGATTCTGTATATATGATATACCATCCATTTATATATTATTTTAATATCAAAAGAATGATATTGTCGCTCGTGCGTACGTACGGACTACCGTCTCCACGAACGCGATGAGATTCATTCTCCATCGTAACCATTAAAGCGTAATTATCATTTTATGATTAAAAAATGATGTATAAGGACTTGATATCATTCTGGATATGAATAATATACAACCTATCCTTTACAAACATGTCTTACGTAACAAAACATATGAAAGAAAACAGGTAAGTTAACACCCGAAACAACGATAATACTAAGATATTATTATCAAATCAATATTAAAAGATCATATATGATATCATATTAATGTATATGATTCTTGTATAATTTAATAACAATTATTTCACCATTATACAGGAGGTTAACCTACCACAACCAAGGAAAAGCACAAGGTAAGGGTTATTTCACAATCTCTTCATTATCCGAGGTTGTTTATACGTAATAATCTACTGGGATATCTTTATCATCCACATCCATGTTTCTTAAAAATGTATTTCAAAACATTTTTACTATTTACAAGAATATGGGTTAAAGTCATTTATACCCTTGTTTGACTTTTTATAAGAGGTTTATAAAGGAATCATTCCGTCGTTTTCAAAACAAGGTCCGTTTTAACCTTTTCGACAGAATTGAGGTAAGAATGTTTTTTTAACTTATACGGCGGGTGCGGTTATTTTACGCCTTTATAAAATCTTCAAAGCTTTCCTTACAAGCTTATAAGAATATTTTCAAAGAAAATGTTTTATTTTATATGGATCTTAAAAGATTTCAAAATAAAAGGAGATATTTCTTTAAAAAAAAAATTGATTTCATCTACGTCAACATCCTTTGATGGATTTTAAGATTATTTGAAGTTGATTTATTATGATACAAAACTTCTATATTGTATTGAAGGTTTTGTGATATGTTTGACTATGGATGTGCTATTTTTATACCATTCATAGTTTATGGTGAAATTATTGACATTTCGTATGCTAGTTTTAATACGAATGTTTATGTTATGTTTAAACCTTTTCATATGGGAATGCATTGGACTTAATAAGTGACGGGTGGAGCCCGCTATAGCTCCTCGATGCATCGGTAGGTCTCATGAGACAAACTAGTGTCTTGGCACAAGGCCTTGACAAAATCTTATTTGTAGCCTTGGCACGAGGCCTTGGCTATGTGGTTATGATAGTCTGGCATTATGCATTCCAACATTATGAAAGTGGTTATTGATTTTTGCATGTGATTATTCGATTAGTAGAATATCCATGTGAATAAGTAAATGGCATTATTTCATTTTACTCTTGCCATACCATGTTGAAGTTCAATTTTAAAAGGCTTTTGTTTTAGTAATGCATTGCCTTAAATGTTTATTCTTATTTATGAAAGTTTCCGCTATATTGTTATCCTTACTGGGCATTTGAGCTCACCCCTTTTCTATGTTTTATTTTTCCCCAGGATGTGAAGAAGTAAATTATGAATGACCTGCAGGGATATTATGAGGGGATAGTAATGTGGATTATGGAGACATTATGTTGTTGTAGTAGTTTTTCATTTTATGATGTAATGTAAAACTTATGAATATATCTAGTGTTTCCAAGGCTACTAAACCAATCGGTCTTTCGAGATTTGATCTTTCTTGTGATCATGCCAATGTTATGTAATAATGCACCGACTCTGGGCAACTGGGGTCGGGGCGTTACATAATTTATCACACATTGAAATTTTTCTTCTCATCATTAAGGTAACAAGTGTAAGTGAAATTCAACCCATACATCAAAAACTTGTCACTTACTATAGGATTTCAAGACATCTAATGTCTCCACCACACAAATAATAAATAAAAAATAATCACGAGGCCTTAATCATTTGGTTCAAATGACCGTGAGGATTATGGTAGGTAATTAAATTATGTAAAAGATAAGATAAAAAATGAGGTTTGGATCTAAATTACTTTTCATGATAATAAAAAAAATAATCTCAATGATATATTTCTATAATATTTCATCTACCCATCCCCTAATACTCAAAGTATAATCATGAACCAATATAGCATAATGATTGAAAACACCCTCTTGTATTTATTTTTCCCTTTTATTTTTGTTTATTTTCTTTTTTAGAATTTATTCTTAGAAAAAATCTCACATCAACCACCCAATCCTAAATGATATCCTCAAGACCCTATTTTTAATAGTTATAACAACATCACTATTAAAGAAATGGTGATTCTTGAATTACCCAAGAAATGGACCATTTTTTAAGAGGGTGTGAAATAAATACAGTGAATGTATGCCTTTAAAAAATCTCATGGAAATCCCCCCTACACTTATCTGTTACAAAATACGCACCCATTTCAACATTCATAATCTCCCCTACACTTGTTTTAAAAAATAATGCAATTTTTTTTGAGTTAGTTAGGAATGGATAAAATGTTCTTGTAATAAGGACCTTTTTATAACAAGGTTGTTCATGGATTATATAGAATTAAAACGGGATTAATGTAATATGGGTATAAGTATAAAGGGTTAAAAAAAGAATTCACATATCATATTAAAAGTTATTTTGTTCATTCATACCTTATATAGGATGTCATGAAATTTCTAGAAGAGATAATGACCGCATCTATCAAGAAATGTTGTATAGAAAGAAATGGAAAAAATTGATTCAAAAAATTTATTGGGAATGAGATGACTTGCAAGGATAAATACTCATTGTAGTGTTTATGAATAATAAAATCAATTAATGAAAATATCCAAAATTCAAGGCATTATAAAATATTAGAAAAATTCCATTTACAAAAATTAAACAATATCTATTAATAATTATTTTTGAAATCCAAAATAGCATGCTTATACATACTATTTTTTATATTTTTATTATTCAAATTTATCGCCAAAGAAATTTAAAATAATTAAATGAAAATTACCCTATAGAGTTTTTGTACCTAGTTCAGTTGATTAAAGAAAAAATTAAATGAGGGGCATGAAATTTGAAGGTAAAACTGTAAAATAAAATTAAATGAAGGGAATAATATATAAATTACCTAATTGAAATACTTAATCCCATTTCATTGATGCTTCAAATTAGGCTGGGCAAGTTCTGTTGTCTGGTTCTTCATTTTATTCCTACCGATTTCCTACGAGTGTATTTTTCTTGGAACAAAAAAATGAAAACACACAAGTAAAAGAATAAGAAATTATCAATTTAATTTGAATGATTATAAGAAGAGTGCATACACTAAAAAATAAATAAATTAAAATTTAAAAAAACTCAGGTTTCCTCCAAGAAGAAATTTTTATTAACGTTATTATCTTGACCTTAACTATTTTAGCTTCAGATCAGGTGACAAAATATTCAAAATATTTTACCTTGGGGTCTATAAATAGCATCATATGTGACCTACCTACTTAGTTTGGCCCCTTTCCTTCTTCCAAAAAGAACTTAACACTTCTCAATAATAGTACTTGCTCAATTTTCATCAGATTGATCCACCATTTCTCTTTTTAATCCTGAATCACTAAATGGAAGGTCCTGTAACATACATACCTATTGCCAATTTTCAAAATTGTTTGGAACAACTGCTCTTCCATATTTAGTGGTCTGATCCCTCAAATTACCTTTCTTATTTTAATAAATTTACTTTTAATATCCTCTTGTATGATAGTAACTACATCATTTACTTATTCAATATAAAAAGCATCCTCAACTTCAGGTATTTTTTATTTTACTATATCATCTTTATCTTTCACATCATAAATTTTCATCAATCAATGAATATTGAAACATACTTGTTTTCGAACAAAATCATAAAATTTTATCCTCTTTGTTTATCTATTGGTATGCACACTATATCTAAAAATGGTCTTCCCATAATGTGGGGAGTTCACAAATATTTCATATCAAAAACCAAGAAATCCAAAGATAAGTATAATTTTTAGAATTTGATAAATATATCTTGAATGAGTCCTTATGGTAAATTCAATTTTCATTATTCAAATTGAAGTGAAAATATTATAGGATTTAGGTCCTCAAGATCTAGCCCTTTTAATGTGTTTTATGACATAATATTAATTCTTGTAGCTAAATCACGCAATTCTTGTACAATTTTTTTTAGAACCAATGTAAATAGGGGTTGAGAAATAACCCAACCATTTTTTTATTTGTTATGTCCTTAGAATAAATCAACGAGCACTCCTATGTAAGTGGTATGGTTCAAATATCTTCCATCATGATGTTGGTGAGAGCCTTAGAAAAAAGAAAATTAATATGTAATTTTTAAAACTCTCAAAGAATTTACCTTTTTTCACATCAATATTTACTTGTGCTAGTTGTTATAGAAAAGGTAGTCTTTGTTTGCATGGTAGTGGTTCTTCTTCAAAAGTTACCTTTTTCATTTTACTTCTCCAACTCTTCAACTTACTTTTCATTTTGTTTTTAATATTGTACATTTCATGATTATGGATTGACTTTTTTGAATTTTCTAATTATCAAGTAATTATTTTTAAATATTTATATGGGTGATGTTTTGGGAGTCCTGGTATTACTCCTCTTAGGATCTCTCTTATTTTCTTAGTGATTTAGACCACTTGAAATTCTAGGTTTTGGAGTGAAATATTATGTTCCCTTGAATATTCCTTCTTATCTTTTATTTCCATTCCTTATTCTTTGGAATAAGCCATAAGTTATTTGATGGTATCTCTGATGGCAGTCATGAAGATACATAAATTATCCTCTAGTGTGTGGAATTGGGTTTACTATGATAGTCCTTGCTTTACTTGAAAACCTGATAGTCTCTTATGATACCCTTTTCATTATTTTTCTTTCTATGGTTTCCAACCATAAAAATTATTTTGATGGTTATAATCAGCATTTACTTTTTATATATACATACAATGGGTTTTTTTACTTCACCAAAATCATGTCTATATTTTTGGTCATGGAATACATTTTAAACCATCCATCTATTATCATTAACAATGTTCACACCTCTTCATTACATTCCCTCAGTCTGCGGTTGGAATCTGTTTCTTCCATTTCATCCTCTAGACTACAACTTTCCTATGATTTTTTTTACAGTGACATAATAGATACAACATACAATATTAACTTGTTTCCCTATAAAAACACTTAAAAATGTTTTTATTAAAATCTATAATTCAATAAAATGGTACAATAAATTTCTAATTAAATCCTTGAAACATTCCCAAGAAGTTTAATGTGATTCATTCTCAAATGGTCTACAGTTTATAATGTTTACCCAGATGTCCATTTACTTGGAGGGAGTAAAGAAGTGGGTAGGAAAGTTTCTTGTTAGCTTATCCCATGTAGTGATGAAATGCACTGGAAAAATATGGATCCATTTTTGTATTCGATCTTGAAAATAAATTTAGAAGAGTCATATCCTTACTGCGTAACTTGAATTTTTTGAAATTATAAAGTGTCACAGTGCTCAAGGAAACATCATAGATGCATGTTTTGATCTTCATGTGGTAATTTGGTGAATTAAAAAGTGTTTGAGACAATTTTTATAATACCTATAATGATCTTTAAATGATTTTTTTCTAATAGGAGGGATGATAATGATTTGTTTAAATCTTATGTTTAATGGATTTTCATAGTCAGTGAGGGTTTATATCCCTAGATATTGGGGTTAAAATCCTCTAGTAATAAACTTTTACTCAATGACCACCATGGTTGATCCAATTTTATTTCTATTTAGTGTGTATTAAAGGTTAATATGGATCTCAATGATCTCTTATGATTTTTCTCTCATGTGGTATCCGTGCATTAATAATTAAAAAACTTGAAATTGAAATCATGAAAATGGACAATATAAAATATAGAAAATAAAATAAAAAAATGAAAAACTAAAGGCTTAAAAAACTAATTATAAACCATCCTTTACAAAAGTTACAAAAATTTTATAGCCCCATGGGCATCGTTAATTACCACAGGGTTAACAAATTTAGAAATTTAAAACCCAAATAAAAAAAAACACTAACTACAAGGTAGTATAGAAAATGAAATTTCGATGTTGAACCTACATAAATAGGATTCGATAAATTAATAATTCAATAACAAGGACCTAAACTAATTTTCGAAGGAAATATAAGATAATTTTATTAAAAGATGTATGATGGTGGTTTTTATGTTCAAGAGAATAGAAAATGTGTACTTAAAAAAAGAATCAAGGTGAATTAAATATCTGGGTATGAAATAATCAATTTACAATCATGAAATTATCATAATTCGGTCCTAGCGATCCCAATGGTCATGGTGAACACCATTCATCATAAAATTTATATTTTCATGGTGAGAAACATAGGATTATAAAAGGATGGGTAATTAGAAATATTTTTTAAACATAGGTTAATAATAAACCCAATGGTTATGGTGTAAGTCTAAACCCTAGATCCCATATTTAAATGGATAAAATTCAGTCAAATTTTAAAATGGTCATGATAAAATAAATAAATTAATTAAATCAACTTCCTCACCCCTCTTACAATAGTCATTCAAAAGAAATTTGGAAGGGAAAGCAATGGAAAACAAATTTTAAATCCCAACATGAATTACAATTAAAATTGTAAATACCATATACACCAAATACAGTTTCATTATGAGTGATGTGACACAAAATATAATCCCTCATTCTAGCCATAAGGGGGTATCAAAATAAATGTCCTATCCTACTCATAGAAGCATCAGTTCTATTCCGTTAGAATCACCTACCAATAAATATCTTTATTACAGTAGTGGATGATCGTATATTTATAAGTGTACTTAATAATTGTGTTTAACTTTTGTCATAAATTAGATTTCAATTTTTTATAATTTAGGCGGGGAATCACACTTTTAAAATACCCAAAGATCTGGTCAAGAATCTTAAATTTTAGATCTTTAATTCTGTAGTTGACGATGAGTTTACAATGTGAAATATGATTTTTTGACATTGATTGCATGGATAAAACTTTCGAATATACCTTCCTTGATGATATTACTTCAAAAATGTAATTTAAGGGGTAATAATTGCATGACTTTGGTTTTTTGTTGAAAAATTTACATAGTAAATTATTTTTATGTTGTAAATCATTCTTTGCGGCACTGAAATAAGTCATAAAACCTCATTTTAAATCATGAATGTATGATACCCTTCTCGATGTATTCTTAATACCTCTTGATTTATGAAATGAATTATTTTTTACAATATGAATAAGTCTTTTCTTAGATTCTACTATTAAACAATAGCTTTAACCTATCATTAAACTTTCAGTGTCATGCCGCGATACTTTGTGTCATTGCACAAAGTGTCTTTAGGCCACTTTATTCATCTCCTTTTATTTTTTCCCTATATTTTTTGTATCATGATAAAACTCACAAAATAGTTAATAATTTCAAATATTGGAAATAAAATCAGTGAAATTAAAATTATCAGTGTATAGAAATAGGAAAAAATATATCCATGAAACATACGTATCATTTATGATGTTCAATATTATACATTATCATCATTTACATCATTAAGAGATCATTTAATTTTATCTATGTGACTATTTATTTAGTTTTTAATCAATGTATTTATATTATGATTATGTATACATCTATATGGAATCATTTTTATTTGTTTATTCCATTATCACACCATGTTAGCTTCGACTATACACTATCCCATACTGGGTGTCTTATCTCAACCATTTATTTTATTTTCCATTTACCTTGGTAATAAAGAGGAATATTATGTATGATCATATGTATGGATAATATTAAGGAATAATAATTTTTACTCAAATAATGTAATATATGATTTTGTAACATAATTTTATATATCTAGTCTCTTAAGGACTATGAAACCTTGACAATGTATATATAATCTCATGTAATATAATTATGGTGTAATATACAACCCACCATCTCTAGGTGAATGGGGTATATTGTATTATAATGATGCATGTACAATACTGATTATACCCTAAAACCAATGCCTCATAGTTTAAAGTCTATCAATAGATTATTAGTCATGGTGAATGGAAACATCTACCACTACACCAACAATAGGTTCCCTGATCTTAAAACTAAACTCATGAATCCTTTAAATAATTTGTATAAATTTAAAAACTAACATTATAAGAATAAAAAATCAAAAATCTATCCTTGGGACTCAACTAATCAGTTACCATTCAAAAAAGACTAGATCTATGGATACCCCACATAGTTTGGAAATAAGTCATGTGTTCCACCCCAAAACCACCTACAATAGGCTAGGGGATGGAAACTAGAACTAACAAGGAATAAAATACATGAGATAACTTAGCCTAAAATAACCTATAATATATATATTACATAAATATGAAAATAACCAACAAGAACAAAAAATATATAGATAACCAAATTTGTAAAAAAAATATGAATGAGGCATCATCCAAGTAGTAAAATGCCATACAGGAAACCATCAAAGTAAAAAATACACCAAACAATGTCCCCTTGGAATGAAGGTTACAAGATAAGGGATGACACCTACACACTATAATAAATCCTATCATGTTCTCAAATAGAAACCATCTCCATCATGAACCACTATGTTCCACTAAAAACTAGATCCATCAACTTGACCAATACCACATCTACTATGGTCATCTTTGAGGTATAGATCATATTCACATACACAACATATGTGGGTATATATCTTATGTGGGAGTGCGTATAAGAATACCTAGTAGGATTCTATAAAAATATAAAGAATGAAATAGAAAATAATCTCAAAAACAAAATAATGATCTAGATGTTATATAAGGTTAAGAAAACCGAGGATAATGGGAAAATACCTATCTTTATAACTCATCAGTTCAAATGAAATACACCCATAGGAACAAATAATATCAAATAAACCAAGATTACTTAACTATCCAAGATATTATAAATCCTATACTACCTCTCTAAAACTATATCATGGGACCCACAGATGCATATAAATGAATGTTATTCTAGAGGTTTACCAACCCCAATGATGGAGGATCCTCTCCCCCTCATGATGGGGGATTACCTACTTCACCATTCAAATGAAAAAACCTCACCTCAATGAGAAAATTCAAATGTGGTGGTTAAATACTCCCATGGGGGACCCATAACTTATCACGAGTAAGGAAATTACTAAATATTTACCTGAATTACCAGAGTGGAGGACCCATACTATATAACAGCGAGGGGGTACCAAATCCAAAACTTTTATAGAGGACCCTCAACCTATCATCACGATGAATCTAGGTGTTACTAACTCCATTACTAATCCCATATATCTATCCCCCACTCTACCTTTATCTTATTAAATATAGTGGAATCTATATACCAAGAAATCATTAGAAACAAACTTATGTGACTAAGTAACACACACCATCATCTTATGCATGAAAGAACACTAATAATGGACTATTATTTTTCAAAATTATTACATGCTAGTGGGAAATGAAAAAAAACTATAAAATGGAAAGTGAATAAAATAACTTCTATATAACATAAAATGTGATACTTGGGTATTATCCATCCATATACTTCAACTATATAGTCATGTAATCACAGTATGCATAGCGCATCATTCAAATTACATGGTGTGTTAATCTCAAGAGTCAGCCAAAAATATTCCTCTTAGCTCATGTCATGTGACTTCAATATTCATGGTGTTCTAACCATTTAAACACACTAAATGAAGTTAGTTAGTGTATATCCAATCAATATATAATCCATGTTAATCCCACGATATGGCGTTCATTCCTCAAATATACATTATGTGCAATATATCAAATATCTAAGCTTGTTCTTTAAATAGTTAAATAGTTTCCTCTTGATAGAAATAACATTCTCCCTAGACCTCAAGATGTGTGTGTCAATAGGGATAGCCAGGTGTATACCACAATAAAACCAAGGTTATGTGGAATATAAAATCATGAATTTTTTCTTGAAACCAAAAAACATTTAATATTTAAAGCTCTAAAAAACCCAATTCATCATCTAAAGACGAACATGGTGTGTTTTACATGGTAACATGTTTTGTAATATTTAAATTCTATATGGAAACCATATCTATAGTCCAAAACCAAACATGGAATGTGTTTGGGAGACTACAAATCATATATTTGGGTTTTCTTATCCAGGTCTACTTTCTCTACCAATATTATATATTTTCTGAAATTGGACACCCATTCCAAAATTCATTCATATTTATTACTTCATGAACCATTTAAACCTCTACCAATCACTGTGGGACAACCATTACTATCATCCACTACTTTTTACAAGTCGATCCTCCTCTTACTCCACACTATCACCTTTTAAGGCCATCACTATAGTGCCAAGGTCATCCACCATTATCTCATGACAATATATCACTCGACACCACTCCGTGTGTCACTTTTCTATTAACCTGATGTTCTCTAGACACAATCCATTATCAATTTCATCATGTTGAACCTCCATACATTTATAGAGACCCAGACCTAGGATACATGTATATCACATTATTTTAGATGAATATTTAGTAAATTTCAAAAATACATGCCTGGGTACCATAATTGTTTAGTTTATTTGGAAACATGGAAATATAATCTCATAAATTAGTGAAAGTTATCCAACATCCTACTTATAGATATTACCCTTTAATAATCCTACTTAAAAATTTTATTTATAACCCGGAGAAAGGAAAAATAAGAAAGGGGTGAGATTAGATTATCAGTAAGGGTAAAAAAGGGAGACATGTAAGCATAACATGAGAATAAGTGCATGAGAACATGATCTTAACATTAGAAGATCATACCCTATAGAACAAAGATCATAATTAAGAGTCATTGATTAAAGATTGGAAATTCATAAGATATAAATCATAAGGGTGATAAATCATCATAAATTAATCATAAACCATAATCTCATGTCATATAAGTGTGGCACTATTATAAATATAGAAAAACATTTCATGTTTCAAGGTTAACTACCAAAACCATAAACATAGTGGATCAGGACACACCTGTATACCCTTATTTTGTATTAGGGAACACCTGTTTCTCATAGTGGATCAGGACACACCTGTTTCCCATTGTTGATTAAGACACACTTGTTTCCCATAGTGGATCAGGTTTTCCCATTATTATATTAAGATATATAAATCTTTACCCAATTAATTTGAGGTAGATAAAGGTCCCAACCATCATATAATAAAATCATACATATGTGTTTTATAAGATCATCAACAATCATCATATCATGACCTGTAAAAGAGATGGGTTTCATTAAAATCATATCATAAACAATGAAATGAAATGGGTATCATAAAAATTTCATCATATCATTATATATGAAAAAATAAACCTCATAATAATTTCATTAAATCATAAACCATGAAAAGAAGCATGTGTCAAAATCATATAACTCATAGAAGAGAAACAGGTGTCATAAACATCATTCCTTTAAAACATAAACCACTAAAGAAAGAATATTAATGGTATTCTTGGATCATATCTCCAGTAAATCATAAACTATAACAAAGTATTTTATCTTATATAGAGAAGCATTTTCAAAGGTCACATGGAACATTTTTTAAAGAAAATATCTTTTCTTTGAAAATCCTTTTCATAAAACCATTTCAAAAATTATTTTCTTATAAATAAGTCTATAAAATATCATTTAAAACATTTATTAAGTAAAATATATTTTCCTCTTTGTCTTTTTTAAAAATAAAGCATTTTAAAACCCTTTTTTTTAAATTGATTTTAAAAATTATAATGGAAGATTAAAAATATTTTGAAATTTTTTTCTTTGAAAACACTTTAAAAACCCATAAATAAATCTTGAAAACAATTTGAAAATATTTTTATTTTAAAATAATTTAAAAAATTAAAAATAATCCTTGAAATAATTTTGGAAACCCTTTTCTATAAAATTTATTTGAAAACTTATAAAGAAATATTTAAATCATTGAAATTATTTTCTTTGAAAATAACACTTTGAAAACATATAAAATAATCATTTAAAATAATTTAAAACACTTTTTTAAAATAAAAATTATTTTTAAAATCTTTTTATTTGAGAAAAAATTTAAAATAAACAAATTTCTAGAATAATAAGAAAAAAATTTTATTTAAAAATAAACTTTTAAACTTATAAGGGAATCTTGAAGAAAGTGATGGTCATGATGGTGGGAAAGTCCATACATGTTGAACATTCTTTTTTTACCTTAAAAATATTAGAAAAGTTCCTTGATTAAAAAATGAAAATCATATTCCATTTAAAAAAACTTTATAAAAAGTTACAACATGGGTAAAAATATCCTTTTCACATAATATGGTAATAGTGAAACATTTTTTAAAACATATTAAGAAAACAAAATTTTGAAATAACACAGATTTCTGATGGAAAGGAAAAATAATGACAAATTTTCATAAAAACATTTTATTAGTTATCTCAAGTACCGAATAGTGGAAGAAGGTAATATTACATAGATATAACATTAACTACAATAGGATAATAAAATTAATGAGATTTATTAATATATTTATTATAATATTTCATTAATGGTAGTATAATCATAAATAATCCTGATAAATGATGAGATTGTAACAATAAACTGTTACCACATTGGTAAATTTAAATGCTGACCCCCATAAGAGAATAAAATTATATGAAGAATATAATATCATTAAAATAATAAAATTCATTATTTTAAAATTTCAAAGGTAGTACATACACATCATAGAAATATATTGGTGTATAACATGACATGTATCTCAAAGAAGGAAATTTAAGACAGAATTACTTTACCGATGGTAACTTTTGAACCAAAAACAATATGAAATAAATATAAAAAAATGGATATTTAAATACCCATAAATTTAACTATAATAATCATATAATACATTTATTTTCATTATATACACTATAAAAAATAAACGAGTGGTGAATAAGGCATGTATATCATGGATATAAAAAGTGAGATGAAAAAACCCTTACCTTAATTCCCGACTTTCTTCATACAAGTTAAAAACTAAAGAGTAATAAGTATAAGTTTATTATAAATATAAAATAGAACCATATTATTATATATAATACCATATATTATTTGGTTATGAATTTATATTACCCATTTATTAATAACTCCATGTTAATGTTACATTTTGGGTAATATCCATTTTTTTCGAATATGTTTTGGATTTTTATTCTTGATCCTGTTATATAGATCATGGTTTAATTATTTAAATAATTTAGAAAATGATATAAATATCATATATATTCAATGTATATTTATTTATAATAATCTATAAAATGTAGAAATATGAAATGAGATTCACCGTTCCTGGAGACGGTAGGCTGTACGTACGCATGAACGCTGTTTCTGTTTTATTATCGTATTAAAAAAGAATGTAAAGAAAATATATGTATACATATATATGTTGTAATTAAATTATAAATATTATTTAATATATATCATATAATTTCTGTAAACCCACCCTTAAATTCCATGTAAAGTGTGAATAAATCACATCGCTTTGAGGAGGTGGTAGTCCAGAGGTCCACAAGTCCACAAACAAAGTTATCATTTTTACACAAAATAGAAAGCATGAAGGTATGTTTTATATAATAATTATAGAAGAATAAATAAATAATAAATATTATATATAAAATATAAAAATAGTGTTTAAATCATTATTCCCAACCATGAGAGGTGGTAAAGGAAAAACGAACAACATCGTTTCGCGAGGCGGTAGTCCTCCGTACACACTAACGGGAAGTTCATTACCCATTAGATAGAAGTGCGTATAAGTATAGGTAAAAAACTTATAATTAATAAATATAAGTATATTTATGATACTAATTTAATTATATAATAATTTAATAGGAATATTTTATGGGTCGGAGAATGAAAATAAAATAAAAGAGTTTGTGAAAGTGTGTTACCTCTTATTCCGGTAACTCCTAGAGGTTCTCACCAAAGGGAATCCTTGGTTATCTTTCTTCCAAAAGGAAAGATTATAATATGAAGTTAGGTATTATGGTATGGTATTTTTTCAGATTTTGGATGATCCAAATGGATTTATATGTGTGAAAAAGTGGGAGTATGAGTTCTTTTTTATAGTAGAGGAGGAGTGACATTATTGTAAATTTTTGAAAATGGAATTACACCCACATTTTTCCTATGTAAATTAGCTAAAATAATGGTTACAATCATATAAATGGAATGTTAAGGTTTAAATAGTAATAAAAAATGTATTTTTAACATGTTTATAGGTCATTTTTGGCCTTAAGTTTAAGGTTTAGTTCTTTGTTAAGCTATTTTTTTCTCTTAATTGATATAATCTATTTTAATCATTTTCACTAATATTTTTGGTAAAAAATAATTTGACCTTATTAGAAATTAGAAATTATTATTATTAAAAATATGGAATCAATTTTTCAAAATTAAAATAACATAATTGGTAGAAATTAATTTAAATTTAACCCTACATGTGGGATGAAAAAACGGGATTTTAAAGTAAAAATGTTCAAAAGTATGAAATGTTTTTATATCCAATTTCAAAGTGAAATTTATTAAAATGAACTAAATTGGATTTAATTTATATACAATTTTTTTAATTAAATGTTTAAACAAAATTAAAATATAATTTATCTATATTAGTAAATTAGATGAAAAAGTAGTTTTGAATTAAAATTCAGTATTTTTCACTATTCATAAAAAATGATACTTCTCAGAAAAATAAAAAAAATTTAACCAAAGTAAATTTTGATAAAAATTATTACAAAAATTAAGTTTATTTTTTCAAATATAAATTATAAAAGTGTCATAATTCATATTTAAAATGGGTTATATACTAAAAGGTAGTAAAACTTCCTTTTAGAAAAATACATATTATTATACCTAAAATTAGATCTATTATTATCTAATACCTATTGAATATATTATAAGAGTATAAAAAACATTGATTAAAAATATAATATATAAATTCTATTGAAAAAATTCATGAATTTTTTTAATTTATTGGGATAGAATTGTGTTTGTACCTAAAAATTATTTTCATAGAAAAGTAATTTATTTATTTCAAATTGTTCTTACATTCACTTATAACTAAAAGATAACCAAAGGATTCATTTTATATACATGTTTAAATAATATTTTCAAAATTTAGTTAATATTATTCATAAATTCCATTCCAATGGCTAGGTGGTATCTATAATAATATTTAATAATAATATTAATAGTATATTGTAGTTCGGTAAAACTCAACCTTGCTTGTAAAAAATGATATAGAAGGGACTTGGTATTGTGTGTAATACAAGACAAACACAGCATTCCATGTACTTTAAGAAAATATAAGTGTTGGTTGTAGTGCAAGATTAACATGGTGTTGTGTATAACACAATCCAAACTTAGTTATTTTGTATAACAAAAGTTATATTCAATGTTGTGTGAAATTAAAAATATCGAAAAGATTAAATTAATTATAAAAAATTATCTAACAACATATCAGGGGGTAAAAATGTTGTAGAAAATCTTTGAGTCACTATCCACTAAGATCATCGGTGATAGTGTTTTCATTCAAAAAGAATAAGGGGAGAGTTATGATGGATGGGAAGATGAGAAACAATGGTTAGAAGAATTTTGGCCACTAATCCCTCATTGACAAATGCGCTAGTCATTGAATTATGTGACCATAAAAAAATTATAAGAATAATTTTGCCAAGTGATTATCGTTTCCCATTATTATTGTAGTTATAAAAATTTAAAACAAAATCATTATCCAAATAAAATAAAGAATGGATCAAATTAGAAATAACACGACCTTCCTCAATATAAAATTGGTTTTCACTTTGATGGTTCCAACATGATCCATGATCCAATAAAAAATACACCAATAAATTACTCTTTTATCCATTCCTCAAACTTAGGGTAATTTGAAAATATTATCTCACCCAAGACAAAAAATTAACAAGGATATATTTAAACCTTAATTAGGTTAAGTTGGGTAAATGATTTCATGGCAAGAATATGAACTAAATCGATACCCTCAACCCAAAAAAATATTACAACTTTACTAACTAAAATATCACATATCTACCACAAATAAAACATAAAAACTTCTATTTTGGGATTATTTTAAGATATATATCTATCACATGAATATAATAAAAATTTATTTATACAATAAATATTAAATTTCACCTAAAATTTAATTAGATCAGAATCTCACCAAAAATTAATTATAGGGTAAGAACTATGTATTGAGACTAATAATATAATAAGAATATTTATATGTACATCATCTATGCTGTATTTACAATTTTACCATTTAAGGGGTTTAAGCTCCAAAATTCAAAAATGAGCTATCCCATGCCGAACAAAAACCCAGGTCACTACAATAATGATATGGTGACAGTGTGATATGTAATATAAGGATGTGGTATACATATGTAGTATTTGGTTATGGTATGAATATATGGTATGTTTATGTGGTGTGAGGTCATTGATATTAAATTGATGAAAGCATAAGGATGTATTCAAATGGGTCATGAGAGTGACTAGTTCGATGGGGAAGCAGGTGTATGGTATGTTATCAATACACACACACATTCATTAATAATTATATTATTATATTTTATACATTTTTTTTGAGTACACCTTAGTTAGGTTGAGACAATAGTTGAGTTAGGATAGATAATTCTTTTATTTCACTGTTTATTCATTGAGATAATAGTATACTTCTTCTAAAATTGCATGAGTTTTGGGAGGAACATATTGAGTATAATTGTATACTGACCCCTACTATAATATACTATTTCTAAATAATATTAGTGTGGAATTTTTGATTGATTTATACATTACTATATTTTGGTATAAAGTTTATTTGGAGTTGGAGCTACTACTATATGAAGTATTAATTTCATTATTTATTTTTGACATTGTTTTTGTAAAAAATTAAATGTATTTTTTAGATTATTGGGTTGTTTTATTTTATATAAAAGAGTTTATTGGTAGTTTGACATAATTGTTCTTGTGATTATAAAGGGAAATTCATCCCACTATTTTTGATTTATATCTTTTGTGCTGGTATCCAACTTATGGCCTATTGGATGTAGGATTAGAGTGTCATAATCAAATTTTCTACTATTCTTACAGATTTATCATGGTTGGTTCATAAAAAATCACACCCAAGAAGATGTATATATATATATATATTTAAAATTCTATCTCTTAAAATTACATTGAATATTTAATTTTGGAATAATTTTTTACCATGTAATTAATATATCCAAAATAGAATCTCATAGGATTCATGGATTTCAAAATAATATATCCACACCAATATTCTTATCATCTAAATCACAGATTTGATGGAGATTAAAATGGATTTAGTTTAACAAAACCATGATTTGGGATTTCTATGTACAACCAAGCTATAATTCTTTCCATTTTTATTTTTTCTTGGTCTGAATGCAAGTTATATATATATTTATTATTCTTAATATTATGAAAATTATCATGGTATGGTAAACCATATAGAGAGGTATTTTTTTATTTTATTTTATATTTATTTTAATTAGTTATTTATGTGTTTATGTTACTACCTTTGTAATTATATTATCTCCATGATTATGAAGTTATAATATAATTTCTATACTCAATTGTGTGTAATTGGTCATTGTTTTTCTATGTTCTTAATTTTCTAATTTTCTTTCATATAATTTTCTCATTCAGAGTAGTTGTAATGTGTAGTTAATTTAGTTGGGTGAGGTGATTTTACTTCTTTCTATATACATTACTCTACTAATTTCACTATATGCTCATTCAATACTTCCCAGAACTATCCACTCTTTATATAATGGAGTTATGTGAGTCAGTGGGGTGTGGTTTAGAAATTACGATTCATGTATAATAGAGATATCTTTTAAATTATAAAGTATTAATGAATTTTTGAGGTTTCATAAACATGATCAAGGTATATTTTATACCAATAGATATAGAAATAAAATATAACCTCACTTTTGACATATTAGTGTACCCGTGATCACCAATAATAGATAGTTATGGATAATAAGATGAATGGTATTAAGTATAATTATTAAGTGATAATGAATTGAGAAAAAAAATCTATAATAAGAACAATAGATTAAAGCACCAGAGAAAATATTTTTTGGTTAATTCATTTTTCACATGAACACTTGAAATTTTTATTTTTATTCTCACTTTGTAAACCCCCAATATATCATTAATTTTTTATTAATAAAATATAAATAATAAATCATTATAGTAAAATAATTACATAGTATTGAGTGACTTATTTTTAAGAGAAAGCAATATTTTTTCTACTAAAACATATTCTTTATGTAATAATAATATTATTAATGAGGACCCATGATACCATAAACTTTTTGAAGCATTTACTAGGAGGATAATTAATCTCACTATATTTTTCTAAAAACTAAAATGGAAAAACAACAATAATAATTTAATGTACTTTTTTTCTTTTATTTATTACTATTATTTGTTTCTTACTTTGAAATATGGAATAATTTGAAGGATTACTTAAAGATCAATTTAAGTAAAAGAGAATAAAATTTACTTATTCAGTTGATCATCCACAAATAAACTTAAAGTTTTATCTCTCCTTGAAATTTATTTTATGTGTTGTTCTATAGTATAATCGGATTAAATTTTCATAATAATAATGAAATTAAACTAATATTGGTACATAAATTATTTATATATGTGTAAATGAGGTTTTTATTATTTTAGGTTTGTTTTATTATCTTTGTTTATCTTTATAAGTTTTTATTTTTATAGAATTTTTTGATCCTTATTGAATTCTATGATTAATTTGAATTATTAAGTCATTTTAGGAAAATTATTTAATTTATAATTTCAAAGTAACTATATGATTTATTATATGAATTTTATCCTAAATTTTTTATTTTTATCATTCATGATAATTTTGGTCAATGGTCAGACTCATGTATATAACTGTTATCCAATGTAAATATCATTTTCATAAGAGGTCTCTATACCCTTTTGAAATATTATTACAATTATCTTTTTCATGAGAGTCTTGATTCCTCGTAGTATATAAAAAATATAACCTATTTTTTTCAAAACTATTATAGTTTATAGTTTTGTTAAAATGATGAATATATTTTATTTTGAAAACACTTTTTGAATCTAATCACGCTACCTTGGAATTTGAAAATATATTTAAGATTTAAAGCCATGGAAATCATTGTAAAAGATATATTTCATGCCTAAAACCATTTATTAACATAATATTTGGTAAATTAATTTATTATAATAAAATAAATTTCCATGTCAAAGTATTTATTTATGGAGTTCTATGGAGGTAGTATACATGTTACAAAATAATGTCATTGTTCTTATTTGGATGGGAGAATAGAAAAATTCTTTTTAATCCAAAATTATTACAATATTTATACAAATAAAAAAAATTATAAAAAGAGTATATAATAAAACAATTATGAAAAAACCAGGAAAATCAATATCCATTTGAAGGCTTTGATGTTTAAACCCTAAAAAAGAAGAAAGAATGATTTTTGGTTGGTAATTCAATGGAAGAGAGAAAAGGGTTTAATATTTCCAAATTTCCTAATATTATATCATCAATAATTCTTAAATTTGTAAGATTATCATTTTATCCTTCACTTTTAAAAGTTTATCCAGTAACTAGTAAATTCATAACGTCCTTGACAGAAGTCCTTCTGATTAACAAATATTAATTACTAAATTGATTAGATCAATTAGATATATAAAAATCCTAAGGAAATATATATTAATTTTAAAAAACTAAAACTATAGACTTACTACCTTAGGTGAAGAATGATATATTTTTGAAAAGTTTAGAATAAACAAGTATGGGGATAAGATAATTAATTGGGGATTTTTTTTGAAAACACAAATAAATTAGAGAATTGAAATTTATAGATAAAGCATTATGATTTTTAATATGAAATGATTTCCTACCATTTATTAATTCATAAATTTAAATTTTACTTTGGTGTATGTTTTTTCTTATGATAGAAAAAGATAATATTGGGGGATTTATAAAAATCATTTTTTATATATTTTTATCATATAAGTCTATATCAAAATTGGTTGAGGAGATTGAATCATGATGTTAGATTGACATCAACACATGGAATTAAGAACATTCCAAGATTTAAAAAAGGCTATAAAATAGAACTAATGGATAATGTAATCATTGGAGAATTATTTTACCTAGAATAAAGACCAAATATATGAGACAAAAATTTAATATAAAACCAAAAAAAGTGTCATAAAAAATAAAAAGTCTCAAATCCCAACCAGACATGATGAACTAAATTAGACAAAACCTATCCAATATGGATGGTCTGATTTATATATTAAGGAATTACTAGAAAATAACACATTCAATACAAATATAGTTCAAATAATCTACCACCAATAAACATGGATGCATTTTCTATTTCAGCATCATAATGTAAAACATTTACATGCACACTGATATGTTTGAGTAGGGGTGAGTATAAAAATACCTTGTAGTATTTCCCCGTATGACTCTCAAGAAATCTTGTGAAAACCTATTCTCAATGATATAACCAAAACCATTTAAAATAGGTTAACACATTTGAAAAAAATAGTTTATCAAACATAACCATAAAAGGAACATTTCATATGAAAATAATACAAATATTATTTTCACAAAAGAAATAATACCATTCCCAATTCAACCACATTTTTAACACATTATGTAACCATTATAAACCAAGGATAAATTATAAATAATGAATATTGTGACAAAAATTTATTTTTATTATCATATCACACACCCATATTAGACTATAACCTACCATAGTGTTTCCTAAATTAACGGATCTACTTATCTATATTACACAGACATGGTGAATCTTAACATTCATCTCAAATAACTAGGCCTTCAATATTGTTATGCCTAAAGTGTTTTGATTTTATTTTGTATAAATATTTCTATATGTTTTTAGAGGAAATATTCTTTTAAAAAGTTAAGGTGAAATTTTTTACTATTAGTAAATCAATATTATTAAGTTCAAAAATTCTTTTTTGGTCCTTACAGTAAAATTAATCATGATAAATAATGGATATTTATTAGTCTAAATGATCTTTTTCAAAGGAAAGATTTATAATGTGAAGTTGAAATATGAGTTTCTGAAAGAAATGAAAAAATTAATATCCAAAAGAAGGTGAAATATGAGTTTTTAGAAGGAGTTTTCGTGAGTTTATAAAATATAAATGCCACAGTAGGTGTAGGATAATGTTAAAAGTCTCCGGAAGAACAAGATATGAAACAAAAACCACTGAAGGATTCCAATGAAAAAATATGACGATTCTTTGATAATCATTAATAAATAAAAAATAACTCTGGTGGAGTACTAAAAGTGATCCATGCTAGGTTGATGATTCATGAAAAGCATCATGAAGTTTTAAAGATGATCGAATATTGAACATTAATACAGGAAATAAATGAGATCCAGAAGAATGAGGAGGTTCCTAAGAAGAGTTTAAAACATAGGATGATCAAAATATTGATATTAATTAAAGTAAAAAACAATAAATTTATAGAACATGGATATCTAGAAGGAGGAATCATTGGCTAAAGATTAAATTGATTGGAATAACTTTACAAGCTTGAAACTTATGTTTAGTCAATCAAAAGAAGAAACTAAAAGATGAGTTTGAATTAAATGAAAGTGAATCAGATGGAGTCCATTGGAAGCACATGAATCAATATGGAGAATGTTAAAATTAATAAATGCTCTAGAATATTAAGTTTAGGAAAATGCATAACCAAAAGGAAAAAGTAGTTTTCATCAAAATAAGATTGAATAAAATAATCCATAAGAAATTTATATTATTTTAAAGTCATATATACTAATGATTTTAAGCTTGAAATTAAAATAGAGATATTTAATGAAGTAATTTCCATGATTTAAGACAAAATTTTTGGACGAGTTTTATATTATTGACACCAAATTTTATGGGAGCACCGATGAAGTCAAATCCTGATATCTTTAAAATATAGTTAATATAGATAATTTATGATTTGATATAGTAGGAATTAAAATGGAAGCTACCATGTTCCAAAAATATGTAGTAGGAAGCTTTCCTATATAAAAGAGGGAACAAAAATTGAGTTAAGTAGTGAAAAATATTTAGAATGTGATAGTGAGAGCTACTAAGAAGAATATTTTCCAACTTAATTTTATTATAATTACATTTTCATTGAACGAAGTCTTAGGAACTAGAATAAAAATGTTCTATAATGGAAATATCCCAAAAGAAGAAGATATTAAAGGATTATTTATAGATAAAAAGTTCAAAAGGTTCAATATTGAGTAGATCTTGATCATTCATGATTTAAAGGACGATTCAAGTCTTTCAGATCTTCCTAGAAGTAGCTAAAAATCGTGAAGATGTTGTATATAAGAAAAGGTGATATAACTTTCTTGTGGAGGAAGAATATATAAATAAGAAGATCTTTCTACATTGTACCAACTCTAAAACGGATCTTGATGTTTGGTGTATAACTAGCTGATGGAGGCTTGTGGTTGTGGTGTATACCCATTCACTAAAGTATTTTTCAATTGGGCTATATAACCAATTGTTAAGGAAGGGATGTGGTGTATAAATAGTCTTAGTAATATTATAGTTGGGGTCTATATCCAATTACTATTTAATTTTGTGTATAATTTATATTGGGGTGAATAACCTTTATGTCAAGGAGTTTTATTTTATTCCGAACCTTTCAAATAACAATTTTCTTGTTTTTGTGATTTCATTTTCATATGTACAAGTTAAAGATGATATTTTAAATAAGATACGATTGATGATTTTACCAGCCATATAGGTTGAGTTATAAAAAGGGAGAAACTTCATTTAAATAAATCAAATAATTGATTCCCCCTTTCCCTCTCAGTGATCCTACCAAATGTGGGTAGTTTACATCTGCACTCAAAACTTCTCGATCATTTCTTATACCCAAACTAGTTACTTTAGAAAAAAAATTTACTTATAGTTTCACAAAATATTATGTCAAAACCCAATATATAAAATTCAATTAAGCTAAGATACCCAAATATATGTTTTTCAAAAAAACACCATTTCAAAACTAAATCACATGGTTTACAGTAAAAAGTCTAAAAAATCCAAAACTTACAATTCCAAAAAGCATTAGTTTTTAAAAATAAATTTCATAAATTTATTTTACAAATAAAAATATAGTAAAATTACTAAAAGTATATTAATAAAATTAAACAAAACCATAAACCCATTGAGGAGTGAATAAGAGACACCCACCTTATTTGAAGAATTCAAAAGGATTTTGAAACCATATATTTGATGTCTAAAATCATGATCTAATACTTCAAACCTTAACAATAAGAACCCAAGATCTTAATTCTCCCATTCATGATTTAGAAAAATAATCCCATTGATTTATATCTAATAAAACAAGATATATATTCAAGGAGAAATTAATAAAAATATAGTGAAAGACGTTAATCAAATAAATCTTAATATCATTGAGATGAAACCTTTTATCTGATTTCAATCTGATCATTATTACAGAGAATAAAAATGTTCACAAATGAAGATGTCCTAATTTATCTCTTAAGAATACCTAGGTACATACAAATATGTAATAGTGAATTGATGAGAGTTTTGGGAGGTTATATACTCTTTTAAAAGATAAAATTTGAAACCCAAACCTGACTGTATGATGAAGAAATGAAATCCCTAGAACCGTGTATAGAACTATGTGGTGTATTTTTCCTTAATGATATGACACACATGGTCATTATTCATTGTCTATGGATCATGAACATGACTATGGATTCATTATTGGGATTCTTAAAATTAAAATATCAAACTAAAACTCACTAATATTCAAGGGGCACTTTCCTATTAAACCTAGGATGTCATATTCCTCACCATCATAGGATTGTTCATCATGAAAAGTCATTGGGATATATTATACCTAAATAATTCTAGTCATTTTATCTGTATCTTTTCCTCTATCTCCTACATATACTCTTGAATTGTCCAAGGTAACCACAACACTATCACCAAGAAAATAATCTATCTTCTCAAGATATTCTCCTATATATCTAAAATCCTCAATGATTTTTCTTTAAAGTTAACTTTCATATCCAAATCTACTAAACCATTGGGAATAATATGGATGAGTTTGTATGGTACTTTTGTAGATGATAAACAAAAAAGATTCCATGAATTTTATAATGCTTCAGTAAAAAAATTAAATGATATTCCACATATCTAATTTATTCAATATTCTAAAAAAACCATATACCAGGGTGTCAAATTCCCCTAATTCTTGAGTTATCAATGTACTACACATGGGAATAATCATAATAAAAATTTATCCCAAACTATAAAATATAATAATCATCAAATAATATTAACATAAGTCTTAATTTGAGTTTTATCTATCACTAATAACTTTTAGATTAAATTAACTCAATCTGTTATCACCCATTCCAATGTATGTCCCAAAAGACTTATCTCTCAAAATTCATTCCAAATCCATAGTGATCAATATGGTCTTCTATTAAAGGCTTAAAACAGATCCATCCAAATCAATATTTTATAACTATTATTATATACAACCAACACAAAGAAAACATGAACCTCCCATGATTTCAAAAAACCTTTCTCACACACCGGTAGCATATCCTCTAATGCCAGTATAAACTATTTTTATTTTCCAACAATTTGAGGGTGATGTGACATACCCATATTCTGCCGAGTAACTATTTATATTTAAAAATATCTATATAATATAAAAGTAAATCAAGGTTATATATCTAATATAATAGTTGAAGGAACCCCA
Organism: Viscum album; assembly: GCA_963277665.1. Lineage (NCBI taxonomy): Eukaryota > Viridiplantae > Streptophyta > Magnoliopsida > Santalales > Viscaceae > Viscum > Viscum album. The sequence goes on along the minus strand of OY728159.1, from coordinate 970,300,252 downwards.
TGAGGCCTAACCACTTCCTCCATATACAACTTACCTAGGCCCTCCACTAAAAACATATCCCAAATTTGAAATAAGTGGGAGATTTTTTTACAATCCATAATCAAATATATAAAATCATGTTTTTGATTTTATATAGGTAAACCAATCATAAAAACCATCAAAATATCCTACCACTTTCATTTTTACATAATAAAAGGCTATAAAATTCCCAAAAGACATTTATTCTATGTCTTCACTTAATTAAATGTAATGAAATGAGATACATATCCATCTATCTCTCTCTTCATTCCCTCTCACTAGATTTATCACCTGATATCATTATATATATTCTTCACATAAGGGTGAACTATCCAAATATATTTATGGAAGGTTATCATTAAATCTTTTTTTTATTTTCTAAGGAACCACCACTCTTCATTACAAACAGATCATTGATTAATCCTCTATAGACCACCCATCATGGGTCTTCCCTCTATTTAAAGGTATATAAACTATATTTATTTTGAAATAATACCTTTATACCTTAATTACTTGGTTTATAAGTTCATAAGTGATAAAAATATAATCCAACACTATATTTATTACTTCTTTAATATATTATATATACACGTTTACATAAATCCTATAAGCCACCGTTAATCCTATCATTTAATTACCACTTCAATCTTACTACTTAAGGAATCCACAAAATGATTACCATTACATGGTGTATAGGATTACACAATATTTAATTTCAATGTTTACTTATGTTGAGTATGAGATATAATTAATCACTTATAGAATAAATAGACTTAATCCATTTTCTTCAGGACCAGGATCGCCCCTAAAAGTGTTCTCTATCTCCATTGATCATTATAAAATGACAATTTTCATGTAATTTTATATCATGTTTGAAATAGAGGAATTCAAATTGACAACTGATTGTTATTATTTTATAGAAACTCTACCATGTATACATGATCCATCCATGATCTCCCAAAATCTATCAAAAAATCCCAAGTCATGTACTCCAATGTTTATATAGTATGTTATGATTACACATCTATTTGAGCATGATATGACATTCTTATATTTAACTGATTACCTATATCCTTTTACTACCCTCTCAAAAATATTGAAAAAAATTGAAGATATATATCTAAAATGATATATTAAGGAACCCCATAATGACTAATGAATTACTATTCCTACAACATACCCTATTTCCTCTACCAATAACATCTATTGAAGGCATGAAGTAGTTAGTATTTTTAATTTGAACCATAATCACAAATATTACATCGTTATTTTGTGATAATATTGGTAAATAGAAGAAAAGTTTTATAACAATTTCCTACAAATTCTAAGATGGTTCAATATAAATATGTTAAATTCTGACATATTATTGATACTCTTCCTTCACTTACTAACAAGTTAAGAATTTAGAGATATATCTATCCATATATATCTTTAAACCTATCCCCCAAAACTAACATGTAATGACCCAAACATTTATGAATAAAATTCCCTTTCTTTTATTTAAATGTATTATGGATATAGAAAATACATGCACTCCTTTTGTTTTATTATATATAATTGGATTTAAATGACTATTAAGTATCTTTATAGTTGATAATATAGTCATTGAATAGTGATCACATGACTAGTATGAATATAGAGTTTTAATAAATCCTCTTGGCACAGATGAAGGAAGTGATGACATCAACCATAAGGATCATACCCTATGAAGCCCATTTATTAGAGCTTCCAAGGAAGATAAAATTTCGGGGATTTTACCTAGACCAAGATGAAGCCAAGATCTAACAACTTAAGTATGAGTGAAACCATTTATGGGAGAAGTTCAAGATCATCGAGATCACAACCCAAACCATGTTCACCGAACGACCCCAAGAAAGCCCAACCATCACACACCTTACTCTTAGGGAATATTTTTGTGTAATAAATGGATATGTATCAAGACTTTATCCTTATGATTATTTTCATATAGAATAATTAATAAACTTTCATTCCATTATTCTTACTTTGTAAATAATTTTCTAAAGCACAAATTGTATTTTTGGATAATATTAAAACTCAATTAAAAAATCTTTTTTTACGAAATAATGTATTTTTGAAAAGAAATAATATTTTAATAAAATATTATTATTAAATTAAATTTATTAAATATTAATGATCAAATAATTTTTATGAAGTCAAAATTAACTTTTATTAAGGTTTGAAAAACTATTTTTTCCAAAACCTATCAATTTTCATTAAATATCAGTTTTTATTTTAAAAGTGAAAATTCAAAAATTTAGAAATTTATTTAGATAAAATTGATATTTTTTTTGGAATCAGGACATCGAAATTATTCAATAGTGAATTTTTCATAATTTTCTGAGGCCGTTAAGATTTTGGGTAAAAATTAAATACCATATAAATATATAATGTGTTTTATGACATCATAATGACCCAACCGTTATGTTATAAAATACTATAAAAAGGATATTAAAAAAAATATGGTTTAACTTTAAAATAATTTTATTTTATATTTGTTTGTTTTATTTTATAAATCTTTAGTAAATCCTCCAAGACTTATTAAATATTTTAAGATTTTAAAATAATTTCTTCAAGAGGGTGACTCACCTTCATATAAGAAAGACTAATATTTTAATATCTTTATCCCTTGGCCATATAAAATATTTTTTTCCACTCCCATTGGAAAACAACCATGGGAAAAACCAATGGTTTTGTTTTTGGTTTTGAAGATTTTAGTGTGTAGTGTCCAAAACCAAAATAATAAAGAATCCCCCAACTTTCCTATATAAAACCACAAAAGAACCCATTACTATTTACTAAAAATCCTTGAAGATTGTCAAAACTCTTCTATCTACACCCTAGAGTCCTCCCAAGGCACCTCAATTTCCCAAGAATCCTCTCCCAATCCTTTGGGATCACACATCCAAGTAAGGGTTCCTTCCTTTATCATTTTATCTAAGTTTCCTTATATTGTTACAAAATTTTATTTAAAATTAAAAATGATGGGGTATGTTTTCACACCTCCCCATACTACCATTACTAGGTTTTAATGACTAGTTACCCATTTATCTCTCATTAATCCCTCCTGTGTACACCCATTACCATACCAAAATTCTGTAAGTTATTTCTCTCTTCTCATTTCCATTCAAACATTTATTTTATATTATACATATAAATTCCATTTCATATGTTTGTATGTGTTCTTATATATCACTCATACATAAAATTTAATTCCTATATGATGAGATACCTATTTCTCTCTCACCATCCACTTTTTAAGAATTTTCATATGACGCCGTTGTGATGCCAAAATTACCCCGTGATTTTCCATGCCAAAATTATCATGTAGTGAATACCATACCCTTTTATCTATCATGGGTATTCAACTTTATGCACAAATACTTATTTATCTAGGAATTACATGTATTTATTCCAAATTACTTTATCATTTAATAACATATTATATTGAATGAATCCATGTTATATGATTTATGTGGCACACTTAAACGTGATATTGAAATCATTATAAAGGGTGCTCCCTAATAGCGCTCCAAGGCATTGAGTAATGTTTAGTATCATGATAATTCATTTGAAATGAGGGTTTAGTCATGATAATTCATGTGAAATGTGGGTTTACTCATGTTAATCCATGTTCAATAGGCCTTGGATCATGCTAATATCATGTCGAACATTGTTTCCACATTTCCAGGTTATGAATATCATGCTATATCATTCCTTTATGTTCATGTTTCTTTTGTACTCCGTTGATATGCCTATTGACTGACATGTATTATATTCCTCATGTTATACCATGATTATTACCTTACAAGACTTTATAGATCACCCTTTTCTTATGTATATCCTCAGGTTATCCCATGAAATGCTAAGTACGGAGGAATGTTGTGGTCATGTAAAAGAATTTTTCAATAAAGATGCGTATTTCATGTTTTAAGTTGTTACGTAATGTTTAAACTTCCCAAAGACACTAGAAATATTGATCTTCTGGGTTGTATTAAGTTCAATTTTATGTAATAAATCATGTTTAAATATGTAATAAAGACCATGGTTGTTATATTTGGTATCAGGGCAAGGTTTAGTTATTTTTGAAATTAGGATTAAAAATCTCTAGTAAAAGCCTTAGAGATAAGATTAAGTATAAAAAAATAATCACTAAATTTGGGTGAGTATAGATTAAGTGTTTTAACAAAAAAACACATCCCTATCTGGATATGAACAAGTTGAGGTGGCTCTAGCATAAATGTATCTAGGGGTAAAACCTAAAAACACCACTTTGAGCTATACTCGAACGAGAATTGGTGCATGACAACGGGCCTTGCTACACTCTTATTTCGATACTCCAGGGGGATATGATTGGGTAAATTCACAAAATTATTACAAACCACTATTAAGGGAATAAAAAAATCCCATATGATTTTTTGTTAGGAAGTATATCATGGGTAACTTAGATCGAAGCCTAGAAACAAATAATTTAAGGAGGTTAATGTAATTTAAAACTTATCCCTTTAATTTAATTATATTCTCCTTTATGTGTTTAACTATTTAAGATAATAATCCCTAATTTTCTTTTTATTCTAGTGAATGTATAGTAATATGAAGAAGAAAGCTAACAACTGATGCGAAGATCAATGTGAGGACTGCCCTAATGAGATGCCCAATCCAATGGGAGAAGTTATCGAAAAATATTCCACAATAATATCTTAGTTGACTGAATTTTTTAATAGAAACCTGGGTCAAGAAGATTGTACAAACCCTTATATTAAAGAAAAATTCATAATCAAGAGATTCACGAGACAAAGGCCTCCTACTTTCAATGGATCATCCGATCCATCAATCACTGAACAATGGATTAAATCCATTGAGAAGATCTCATCCATCCTTCAATGCTCCAAACAAGAGAAGGTTCTTCTAAATTCTTATCATATGGATTTTGAAGCTGATCAATGGTAGACATTTATAAAAATATAAAGCCTGAGGCAGATATTTATGTGATGGGATAGAAGGATTTCCAAAAAATGTTTCTTGATAAATATTTTCCTCACACCCTCTGAATTAAGATATAAAGGGACTTCCTTGAACTCAAGAAAAAATATAACGAATCCATCAGAGCATATGAGGAAAAATTCACAAGGCCGGCATGATATGCCTCTAGATTTTTCGTTACCCATTAATTCAAGATTAAACACTTCTTTGGTGCGCTATAACCTAGCATACAAAAATCACTGACAATCCATGACTTTGATAGCTATGAGGAAATTATTCTATACACCCTCAAAGTTGAGATGGAGATCGGCTAATATCATGGGTATAATGGGGACAAGAAGTGTAAATTTGACTATAATTCTGGTGGTCTGATTGATAAATCCAATGGTTCTAAGAAACTCTAGAACCCTACTTTTCAAAAGTTAATAAAGAAGAACACCATAAATTTCCTAAGTGGATTAAGGAAATGTTATAGGTGTGGAAGAGAAGGGAGCCTGGACAATAATTTCCAACCGGAGAAACCCCTCAATGTGAGAGAGGAAATTAATTCTCCGATCGACCCTCAGTGCATTGTTCATTTCTACAATTTCAAGAAATCATGGCACTTTCCAAATTAGTTCCCTAAGACAAGGGTAATTGGAGGTAACCAAAAACCTCCAAGACAACAAGGGTGATATTCATCCATCATTACAACCAAAGTGAATCCCATCAATGAAGTGGTGATAGATATGATGGTTATTAATTCAAGAATAGTGAACATAATTTTTGATTATGGTTCTATGAATTCTTTTATATCCTAAAATTTTAGTAGAAAAATCCAAACACCACCACAAAAAATTTAAGTAGAGATGTCGGTGAAAATGGAAAATGGGGAAATTATTGCATCCTATGTATATAACTCCTCCAATATCATAATTTGTGGATTGAACTTCATGGAGAAACTCATCGTACTCCCTTTAGTGTAATTTGATATAATTCTTGGCATGGATTTGTTTTCCCTATATAGATCCAACATAAATTGTCCTGAGATAGAAATCACTCTCCATATGAAGAATCAACCCCTGATTCTATACAGGTGCAAGGAGGAGGATGAATATTCTTTAGAACCATCATCTCAAGCATGGATATTAATGACCTATGAGTACATTTATCTTTCTTATATGATTTATTCTAAGGAAATAAGTATCCTAGAAGATATGCCTATTGTGAGGGAATTCACTGATGTGTTTCTCAAGGAATTTCCTTGTCTTCCTCCTAGAAGAGATATTGACTTATTGATTAATATTATATCTGGGGAATTTCAAATATCTATGAATCTGTATATAATGGATGTTTTGGAGCTTTAGGAGATAAATAAACAACAATAGTAGAATCTGGATAAAGGGTTTATACACCCAAGTGCTTCACTATGGGGTGCACCAGTCCTCTTAGTCAAGAAGAAGAATGGATCAATGTGCCTTTTAATTGATTATCACAAGCTCAACAAAATCATGATAAAGAACAAGTGTCCTTTTCCATGAATTAATGACATATTCTATCAACTACGTGGAGAAAAATACTTCTTCGAGGTGAATCTACAGTCGGGATATTACCAATTTATGGTGAAGAAGAAGGATATCCCCAAGACTGCTTTTAATAAGAGGTACGATAATTATGAGTTCATAGTGATTCCATTTGAACTCACTAATTATCCATAAATATTCATGGAATTAATTAGTAGAGTATTTATAGATTACCTTGACAAATTTTTGTTAGTCTTTATAGATGATATTCTAATACACTCCAAAAGAAAGTAGGAGCATGAGGAGGATTTAAACACTATGCTAGATACCTTGTGAAAAGATACTACCATTGAAAAGTATAAAAAGTGTGAGTTATGGTTGAATAAAGTATCATTATTGGGGAATATCATCTCAATCAATGAGATATATGTGGATCCTTTAAAAAAAATTAGTGATGGATGAGGTTGAAATATGTGACAAATATTCATAGCTTCCTAGGGTTAGCTAGATATTAATGCTTATTTGTGAGAAATATCTCATGATTGTGAAACCCTCTTACCAAGATAACTCAGAAGGGAGTCAAGTTTTCTTTGAGTGATGAATGTGAAAAATGCGTTTTGGAGTTGAAGAAAAGGCTTATCACTACCCCTATGATCAAACTACCCACAAGTGGGGAGATTTTCATAATATTAAGCAATGCTTCAAAGAATTTCCTGGGCTGCGTGGTGAGGCAAAATGACAAATTTATTTCCTATGCCTTAAGGTAGTTGAAAATACACAAGAAAAACTATCCCACAAATGATCTGGAGTTGGAATATGTGATCTTTACATTGAAAATCTGGTGGCATTATCTCTTTGGGGAGAAGTGTTAAATATATATGTATCACAAAAGTCTCAAATATATATTCACATATGAAGATATGATTATGCACTAATTAAGATGGTTAGATCTTATCAAGGATTATGAATGGTAAATCTATTACCACACTGGGAAAGTGAACAAGGTGGTAGATTCCCTATGTAGAAAGGACCCAACAATTCTATCATTGATGATAATTGAAAAGGATCAAGTCTTAATTGATTTGGTGAAGATGGAAATGAGAATCATAAAGAAGGGAACATCATCAATCCTTTAACAAATGATTGATACATCATATCTTTTGTAATGGTTAATGGATACTCAAAAAGATATGTGGGAAATCATAAGAAAGTGTAAAATATTAGAAAAAGGAAATCTTTAAAGTTAAATTTAAGAAGTAATTGTGAGATTTAGATCAAGACTATGCGTTCCATCAAATCCTGAGTAAAAAAATAAATTTTTGATGACGCGCAAAGTTTGAATTTCTCTATTCACCCAGGAAACACAAATATGTATCTAGATCTCTCAGAGCACTATTGGTGGGATAACATGAATAATGAGATCACTGAATATACATTAACATACCTGGTATCTCAACAAGTGAAGGATGATAGGAAAAAGTACAAGGGGATGATGAAACTGTTACCCATACCAATATGGAAATAGGAAAACATCACCATGGACTTTTTCACTGTACTTCTCACGAAATCCAAAGAAAAATAATTCCATCTGGGTTGTTTTGGATCATCTTAAAAAGACTGCACACTTTATTGCAATTTGATAGGATTTATCACTGGATCAACTGACATAGATATACATCAGAGAAGTGGTAAGCTACATGGAGTACCACTATAGATTGTGTCCAATCAAGATCTCATATTCACCTCTAAGTTCTGAAAGAGTCTCCAATACACTTTGAACATTTAGTTGAACTTCAGCACAGTCTATCAACCTCAAACAAATGGACAATCTGGGTGGACTATCTAGACACTTGAGTAAATTTTTAGAGGTTTGTCAATAGACTTCAAAGGTATATGGGACCAAAATTTTCCATTAGTGGAGTTCTCTTACAACAAAAATTTCTACTTGAGCATCTAAATGGATACTTATAAAGCTCTTTATGGGAAGAGGTGTAGAACACCAACATGTTGGGATGAAGTTGGGGAACAAAATCCTATAGGTCTAGAAATTGTAAAAGATTTGGTGAATAAGGTTAAGACCATCCGACATCACATCGAAGCTACCTAGAGTTGACGAAAGAGTTATCATGACAATCATAGATGATACCTAAAGTTTGATGTTAGAGATATAGTATTCCTATGTATTTCTCCATGGAAGAGAGTTATGAGGTTTGTGAAGAAGGAAAAGATTAGTCCAAGGTACATTGGCCCTTTTGAGATCCTTGATCGCATCGAAGAAACAACCTATTGACTATAAATCCCAGCGAACTTGTCTCAAGTACATGATGTATTCCATATATCCATCTTAAGAAATTATATACCAGACCCCTCTCATGTACTCAATTTAGAGGTGGTACCATTGGATAATGACCTATCCAATGATAAGAATCTAGTTAAGATCTTAGATCATAGAGCAAAAATTCTATGAAATTAGATGATGCCCCTTGTCATTGTGTTGTGAAGAAACCACAAGTTTGAAGAATAAATGTGGGAACCAGAGGAAGTGATGAAGTAGAGTTACCCTCATCGGTTTTAATGTCTGAAAAAGAAATTTTGAGGGTGAAATTTCATAATGGGGAATGTTTTAATGACCTAAAAATTTATGAATAAAATTCCATATCTTTTAATTAAATGTCTTATGGATATAGAAAACAGATTCAATCCTTCTGTTTTATTATATCTAATTGTATTTAAATGACTGTTAAGTATCCTTACTGTTGATAATATAGCAGTTTAATAGTTATCACATGACTAGTATAAATATTGGGTTTCCAAAAATCCTTTTAGCAAGTACAAAGGAAGTGATGGCCTCAACTAGTATGATCGTACCCTATGAATCCAATTTATCAGAGCTTCTAAGGGAGATAGAATTTCTAGGATTTTCCCTAGACCAAGCCCAAGCCTAGATCCAACAACATAAGCATGAGAAAAACATTTTATGGGATAAGTTCAAGCTCATCGAGATCATGACCCAAAACATGTTCATCAAACAACCCCAAGAAATCCCCAATATCACACACCTTACTCTTACAGAACTTGCTAGTGTAATGAAGGGATATGTATCAAGACCCTAGCATTATGATTATTTTTTTATAGAATAATAAATATACTTTCATTCTATCATTGTTACTTTGTTAATGATTTTCTAAAGAATAAATAGTATTTTTGTTTAAAATTCTAATTAAATTAAGGAATCTATTTTTATAAATTAATGTATTTTTAAAATAAATAATATTTTAATAAAATATTCTTATTAAATTACATTTATTTAATAGTAATGACCATAAATTTTTTATGAAGTCAAAAGTAACTTTTATGAAGGTTTGAAAAACTATTTTTTCCAAAACCCATCAATTTTCAATAAATTTCAGTTTTTATTTTAAAAGTAAAAATTAATATATTTATAAAATTATTTAGATAAAATTAATATTATTTTTGGAATTAGGACATCAAAATTTTTCAACAGTGAATTTTTCATAATTTTCTAAGATAGTCAAATGTTTGGGTAAAAATTAAATACCGTATAAATATATATTGTTTTTTATAAAATCATAATGACCCAATAGTTATGTAATAAAATACTATAAATGGGATATTTAGCCAAATATATGTTTTAAATTTAAAATAATTTTATTTTAGATTTGTTTTTTTATTTTATAAAGCTTCAGTGAATCCTCCATGACTTATTAAATATTTTAAGATTTTAAAATAATTTCTTTGAGAGTGTGACTCATCTCAACATAAGCAAGACTAATATTCTAATATATTCATCCCTTGGCCTTATAAAATATTTTTCCACTCCCCTTGTCTATAAACCATGGGAAAAACCATTGTATGGATTGTGATTTTAATATTTTAGAATGTATTGTCCAAAACCAAAATAATAAAGAATTCCCCCACCTTTCCTATATAAACCCACAAAATCATCCCTTCCACTTCACTAAAACTCCACGAATCTCTTCCACACTCAAATATCTAATCCCTAGAGTCCTACCAAGGTTCCCAAATCTCTCAAGAAGCATCTCCAAATCCTTTGGAATCACACATCCAAGTAAGGGTTCCTTTCTTTCTCATTTTTATTTAAGTTTCCTTATATTGTTACACCCTTTTATTTACAATTAAAAATTATGGGGTATGTTTTCATACATCCCCCATATTTTCCTTATTATATTTGAATGATTAGATACCCCTCTTTCTCTCATTAATCCATCCCTTGTACACTCATTACCATGCAAAAATTCCATAAGGGATTTCTCTCTTCTCATTTCGAATCAAGAATTTATTTTATATTATGAATCTAAATTCCATTTTATATATTGGGATATGTTATTAAATATCACTTATACTACCCATTTTATTCCTCTATGATGAGATACCTCTTTCTCTATCTTTATCCCCTTTTTATAAATTTTCATATGACGCCGTTATGCTGTCAAAATTACACCATGATTTTCCATACCAAAATCATCATATAGTGAATACCATACCCATTTTTCTATCAATTGTATTAAACTTTATAAACATATACTTATTTATTTGGGAGTTACATATATTTATTCCACATTCATTGATCGTGGAATAACTTATGATGTTGAATGAATCATGTAATAGGATTTATGTGGTACACTTCAATATGAGATTGAAACCATTATGAAGGGTGCACCCTTATAGCACTCTAATGGATTGGGTAATGTTTAGTATCATGATACTCCATGTGAAATGAGGGTTTACTCATTATAATAACGCGAAATTAGGATTTACTCATGATAATTCATGTGAAATTAGGGTTTAGTAATGCTAATCCATGTGCAATGAGCCTTATCTCATGCTAATATCATGTCGAACTTTCTTACCACATTTCCATGTAATGAATATAATACTATATAATTCCTTTAGGTTCATGTTTTTTTCACTCCATTAATATTCCTATTTAATAACATGTATTGTATTCTTCATTTTATTCCATGTTTATTTCCTTACTAGGCTTTATAACTCACTCTTTTCTTATCTATGTCCTCAGGTTATCCCATAAAATGATAAGTACAGAGGAATGTTTTGGTCATGAAAAATAGGTCTTCAATAAAGATGTGTATTTCATGTTTTAAGTTGTTATGTAATATTCTTAATCTCCAAGGACACTAGACCTATTGATATTATAAATTGTATTAAGTGAAATATTATGTAATAAATCATGTTTAAATATAAAATAAAGACCCAGGTTGTTATATAACATAATATATATTGAAATGTATTTATCACACTGGGGTGAAATTCTTAAATAGAGTTATAAAATGCACTCATGAAGTCCTTTTTAATATCTAAAGGAACCAACAATCTATCTTAGAAATAGTGTCAAGAAAACCAACAAGGACCACCCTTCTAGGGTCTTCCTCCCATTTAAGGTATTTCCAAATCTATTAAATTTGGAATTAGTAATATGTAACTTACATAGTATAAAAGTCTAGAAGTGACATATTTCTAATGTAACCTTATAAAAAATAATTCTTCATGAGATTATGGGTTCAATTCTATCATCAATCCCATAAACTGGCACCGATCCTTTAATTTCTTCACTGATTGAGTATTTTTACTCAAGGCATCTGCCACAACATTACCCTTACCTGGTACATGGGATAAACAAAAGTTGAAAGTCTGAAGATACTCTACCCAGATCTATTACCTCATGTTTTGATCTCACTAGGAGGAAATATTCCATAGAATCTTGCAATATAAATACTACATCAATCACTCACCAATATGTAAGGTCTCCAAATCTTTAATGCATGAAAAATCGGTTTTAGTACCGGATCATTTATGAGATAGTTATTTTTATGTGATTATAACTTCCTTAATCCATATGTAAACACATTATCTTCATGCATGAGCACACATACCAGTCTATCTCTGGATTCATCATAGTCCACTAAAGATAATTCACTAAACATAAAAACGTTCAACATTGAAATTAAATTATGCTTCTTCTTTAGTTCATCGAGAACTCCCTATCACTTCTCATCCCACTAATATTTCATGATTTTATTTAGTTAACACTAGCATCAGGGATGCTAAATTTGAAAATACAAGAATGAAGAATCAATAGAAACCTACCAATATAAAGAAAATACAAATCTTAAAAACATTATTGGACCACTACCAAGACATCACTTCCTTGAATTTCATTGGGCCCACTCAGACCCCATTATCAAAAATCATGTGTCCCAAAAAAATTACCTTCCCAATAAAAAATTGGAATTTTGATAGCTTTGAATATTACTTATGCTCCAACATAATCTACATAATAGTTCCCAGACTCCTTCTATTATAATACTTTAATTTATAATAAATCAAAATATCATTAAAAAAACCATGTAAAATGAGTCAAGGTATTTATAGAAGACACAATTAATCAAGTTTATAAAAACAGTAAGAGAATTTGTTACCCTAAAAACATTAATAATAATAAAAAATCATCACTAATAACTTATAATTATCATAATATATTTAAAATTTGTCTTTGGGATTTCTGTCACATTTACCCTAGACTAATGATATCCCTATCATAATATGATCTTAAAAAAGAATTTAGAAGCATTTAAATAATAAAAAAATCATTAATTTGAAGCAAAGTGTATTTATTCATCATTATCACTCAATTAAAATTAAAATAGTAGATGAAAAACTATATGTTACCATTTACCTTCTTGATGAATAGAACTAGTGATACCCACAGTGAAATGCTTAGATGAATAAATCCTTTTCTATCTAAATATATATTATAGATCTTTAGAAACCATGTGGTATAAAGGAAATGAGATCAAAATCATTATATGAATAATTCAATATAAAAATACAAATCTCTCTCTAGTGTATTCGAAAAATTTCTTTAAGAAACACAACTTAGAAAACTTCTACCACTACTGGAAACTAAATAAAATCCCAAGATTAAACATACCAAATAACTAACGAATCTAAATAAGAAATCAAAGATCTAAGCACTTAGTTTTCCAAAAACATAATGACTATAATTAATGTTTTTATCAATTGGGACGTGTGAGAACTTAAATCAAGTGATATAAAATAATATTGAAACCCATAATAATTAACATAACACTTGAACTCCACCATCAAATCCATCCCGATTATGAAGTCATATGTATTTATCTATAGAACCAAGAATAACCATAGGATTTACACAACATTGATCATAATGGAACAAGGTGGTCACTTAATACCCAATTCTATCATTACTCTAAGAGGCCTATTCATATTTGAGGAATAATATATCAACTCCACATTATATTAACAGGTATATTACTAATAAAGATATGAATTAACGATATGCATCTATATCGAACATAATAGATACCATAATATAAGTGTTAAGTAGAGTGCCACACATTGATATAAGCCTGCCTCTGAATCCTTCATGCATACTATGTAGAAAATAGTTGTCTCTAATTATTTTTGGCCTAACCCTATCAAGGACTACCACCAATCCTTGCCTATGATTTATCCTTATATTTTAATTTATTTCCTTATAGACATTATTTATCATTGTATCTAGTTGGAAACTATAACACTAGATTAATAAGATATGTAATTATAGGACTTAATCAAATGTTGTAACTTTTGGAACTGATAACATATCATTGTCTCATTGGGAAAATCATGATTTATATTTTCCATTATACCAGACTGGTAACACATGAGTTCTCTACATCTATGAGATGAACCCAAGATTAAATACTTATTTTGACCACATACCTACTAAAATCAATCTATCTTAAAATTTTTTAATAAAAACCTAATTCCTCACTTAGTTAAGGGAATACAATAATTTCAACCCTTTTCATCTATTATATTCCCATATTGATAGCTTAAATGTTCTCCACTATCACATAGGTCGGTAGATCAACCAAGATCACAATTTACTAAATCATAGGTTGAAGTATAATTCTAAATCATTGAGACTTGAGAATGTCATTGGTGATTAACTCTAGAAAAAAAACAAACTCTATAAAGTGATCAACACACACTATCATTGTAATGTTCTCCTATTATAGCTCCAGGAACTCTCAAGATTTCTTTTTCTTCAGTATATCTGGATAGTAATTCTTACTAAAAATAGTTTAAAATCCAACCCATGTTAAATAATAATATGTTTTTTTCTTTTAAAATCATCCACCACTACTTACAAGATACACCCTTATGAATATAAGTATTAAACTCCACCTTTGATTTGTTAGTGGTATGAATAAACTAAATGATAAAATTTATTTTCTCTAACTAATACTCAACATCATGTAATATAATATCACCCCAAAACAAAGGAGTATTCTAATTTTGGAATTATGAAGCATGATCCACTATCTTATATTTATCTTGATATTATCCCTTACTAAGAGTTCACATAACTTGAAAAAGAGTTTTGAAGAGTTTAAGAACACTCTCTACATTCCTGGCTCCTCCCTCTTGAATAGGATCACTCAACACATCTCTAAATCCTTCTCTCTGAACAAGATCTATATATAGAGGCATCTATTTAAAACCCTAAACAAAAGGATCATATGAATAAGTATGTATAAATTCCCTCCACAAAAATAACTTATCCAAAACACAGGATATCAACAATATGACTAAGTGTATCTATTCACTATCTAGTGATTCATTCCTTCATAAATTAAATTTCACACATATAATGATGAATAGTTTCCAAAAAACCTTTCAAAACTAAAACATTTTAAAAGTTCATTTAAAATAATATTTTATGAAAAGAAACCATTTTAGAAATATGATAGACATGTTTTTAATCTATAGATTCACCTATCATGTTTCATGAGAACAATGCATATCCGAAATCATCATGAGTGTAGAAACCAACAATTCATAACTGACCAATACCCTATAAGGGATCCTATAATAACTTGTTTTAATTAAACTCCATGGAAACTCAAGTCTCATGATAAAGTTGTTAGTTACACAATATTATAAGTACCTATTGAGTTTTAACGATCCTAATCTCAAATTCTACTAACTTTCATACACTAAAACTTTAAAACCACTATTTTATACCATTGTATTAAGTCACTAATCCAGAAGCCTGAATCCTAAGGCCATGATAAGAGAAACACATGGACTTAGGTGTGTTCTATGATTTATATTGGTTGGAAACTAGTATCGAGGGATATCATAATTGGTGTAGAATGAATTTCCATTAATTAATAAGCAACTATATGAGAAAAAAACTTATTTTTTATTTAATATCCATAAGAAAACCTGAAACATAAATTAATGTTAACAAAAAACCATATAATGTCCAATGGAAAATATAATAGTTGTGAATCCTGATGAGAAATGAAAAAAATAAAGAAGATGAATCCCATTGAATTTGGGTAGTTCAAATCCTCTATAAATTCAAGGCCAAACATTTTCACATCCATGATAAACACATCTCCTAAGATCCATCACCAATAAACTCCAACAACTTTCCCTTACCTGAAATATAACATATGAAATCTTCATGTAAACTGAGATATTTGAGTAGGGGTGAGTATAAAAATACCTAACAATATTTTCCCAAACAACTCTCATGAAATCCTATTAAAGATAAATTACCAATTATATAACCTATGAAATTTAAATGTGTTAATATATTTTAAAAACAAAGTATTTTATCAATAATAAAAATGAAATAAATGTAGAAAAATGAAAATATATAATTAATATTTTTATAAAATCAGGGTAACCCTTCTTGGTTTCAGCTCAATATAAAGTTGTTAGATAATAATTATAAATCAAGTAAAAGTGAGAAATAATAGTGGATTTGATATAAATTCTTGTTTATAATCAACATTGACAACCCCTATGGATCTTCACCCAAGAGAGTGTATCATTAATTTACAACCCACTCTATGTTCATTACACAAACACACAGTAAAACTTCCCATCCATTGCAATTACCCAAAGCTTTCATTTATACTTCAAAATTCCTAATCTTAGCTCATACCCAAACCATTTAATTCCAAAAAATATTTTATCTCTAAAAAACAATTCAACCAAAATAATTATCAAAACTCAAGATGTTAAATTGAACCCATATAATATACCGTAATCCATTATTTTAATTTTTTTTTCAAAAATAGATCTTATGGTTTGCACTAAAGTGACATAACCCCCCCAAATTATTAATTCCAGAAAACACTAGTTTTTTAAAAATAAATTTCATAAAATTATTAAATAAATTTATAATACTAGAAAATATCATAAAATCACATGAATAACATTAAAATAAATAAAAAATTCATAGAGGTTTTTTGATGTCAGAAATCATGATCTGATCCTCCAAATAATAATAATAAGAATATGAGATCATCATTATTTTATTCATAAATAAAATTAAAAATAAAAAATTTCTAGATACATTATAATAAGATAGATATTAAATGAGGATGAAATATAAATAGAGGGAGAAATATAGAGAACCATTGATTAAATAATTAATGAGATCATCAAAATCAAATATTCAATTCAATGTCAATCTAATTAATCCTAGATATAATTACATTGTTTTCCAATTTAAAACTCCATATTTTTCTCTCCAAAATATTTCGAGTCATCAAAAGATGCATTAGGGTGTTATTGAAATTTTCTAGATGATAAGAAGGTTTTTAAAATACAAAAAACATATCCCAAAATTGACTTCATGGTCAAAATAAATATTATTTAGGACCTTTCAAAAGACTACGTGTGTGACACCACAATTCCAATATTGTATTTATATTATTTAATTTTATGTAATTTCGATATTTTTGAGAGTTTTTATTAATTTTTAGATGTTTTGGGAAGTCTCTGGGTGTTCTAGTGCATGAATAAATTAGTCTACACCATGACTTAGGGAGGATACATCACAACCCTCTCCCTTACCTTTGTGAAATTTCTCAGTCGATGGGTGGCCACACTTCAAGCCATGAGATGTGCCATGGAGTCTAGTTAGATATAAAATTTTTGTGTCATGGAAGGGAGAGGCTATGTTATAAAGGCCCAAGGATTAATCTACATTCTTATGCTCGATGGTGGGGCTCTATGACACAACACATGATGCCACTCCATAATGATTAGGTTCTCAAGGCCTTTGGTTCGGTTTTATTGGGGCACTCAACTTCATAGGCTAAGGCTGCATCATGGTGGTTGTCTAACATGGGATATTAAGATTCAATATATGGAGGATATACTATTGTCGACATTAGGGTAGTCTCTTCACACTACATGACATGGAGACTATGTTGTGAAGTGGCATGCTAATGTATTAATTTTAGTGCTTTTACTATTCAACCATATCATATTTTCAGGTGTTTGAAGCCCTTTCTCCCCCTATCTTGTTTGGACCTAGGGTGAGCCCTTAGAGCTCCTACCCCCCACAACCTCCTCCTATTATGGGGTTTTGTCTCAACTTTGTCGATTCTATGTGGTCCATAATGGTTTGTTACTTTATTCTTATTATTATATTCTCATTCCCTCATACTTACCAAAAATTTTCCATCTACCATGAACCCTAATTTTTTTACAAGTCAATTTTAGGGTTTATATAGGTTATAATCATGGGATTTTAGAGGTTTAGGGATTTTGGAGAGTTTTTTCATTATAATTTAGAAATTCTTCATTGATGGAGACATGTTGTAGATTATTTTTTCTTGAATTTAGATATATTTTTTATTCCGGCCCTTTATATTATATTCCAATTAGATGTTCCAATGTTTTAAAATGATTTTCATTCCAATTTTATCTATATGACTTAACCAAGAGGGGTTTGAAATGGGTTTTGGAATAGTTTCTATAATTTTTATGAATGTCTCATGCCAACTATTTTTGAAAATACATGAGTGATTCTTTTAAGTTAATCTAATGTATTTAATGTGGGTTCTTGAAACCAATTTATTTTAAAAAGTGATGTTTTGAAATTTTAAAGAGATATTTTATTGAATAAGATATGTTTTGGAACAAATATAATGATTTTAATACTTATTAGTCTTATATTGATTTAAATTTATTTAAAAGGGAAATTGGTGATTACAAATGGGTTCTTATCACCAAATTGTTTCAAATATTGTTTTTGAAGAATGATTTTAAAATTGAATAATTTGTTTTAGGATTACAAGTGTGTCTTAAAAGGCCTAGTTACAATTATGTTAAAAGAGTTTATTTCAAATTGAGATTAACATCATTATTGATTTCCTTTATTTATGTTATGTTTTTATGGATTGTGAATCAATGGGGGATGCTTATTATTAATAAATATCCATGAATATAAAAAGGAGATATTTTTTTGTGAGAGTGTTGGAGGTTATATGAGAGTTATAGAGTATGCTTTAAATGTTGATTTATGTGATGATCTTGAGATCCATTTTTTTACTTCCTTTAATTAATGTCATAGAAACCTTAAGTATCTATATAGAAGTTATGTATTCATGCAACATTTTCTTAGAATGCATAGTCTAGATAACATCCAAGAAAATCTATGCTCTCTAAGGGGGTTATTTTGAACTCAATGACCCTAAGGGGAATTAAAAGGGATGTTCCAGTTTCACAAAGGATTCCCTTAGAGATATTTATCCAATTGACCTGGTCCATTATCATTTTTCCTAAAGCATATAGATTTTTCTATGATGCTTAGATCCTTTTGAGGATGATTAAAGGTATCATGATATATATCTTATTTGCATACCATAACTTTTATTTAGTTGCATATCACATTTTATTGGTTACTAGATGTTTTATTTTTATATATTGATGTATTGGTTCTATTTTTGTTTATTCCTTGTATTTTGTTAAAAATTTTGTTTACTTTCCAATAGATTTTTTAATGGTTTGGAAATTATGTTTTTTTATAGGAAAGTGATGTTTGTTTTTAAGAAGGAATTTTATAAATGTTTTAGGAAAATAAATAATAACTTGTTTTTTGTTCATGAATTTAAAAGTTCTCTTTCCATGGTTTGAAATATTTTTTAAAGGAAATATTTGTTTTATCATTTTTCCTAATGAATTTTGGTTTTAAGCTAAATAAGGCACATTTTTATTTAAAGGTTTTACCATGGTTTTTGGAATGAAATAAATAAATTATATTTTATTATCCTTTCTCAAGTGGAAAACCTATTTTATAAATAATGTTCAAACTAGAATTTATGGGTCTTACTATAAAAGGAACATTATAAACTCTCTGGTGAAATCCCATTGGGCATGTTTCCATCACACCCTATATATATAAAGGCGTGTCTGTGTTTAAACTTTATATTTTATCTCATATTTATTGTGTATATCTTGTTCATTGGGTTCGTGGTAAGATTTAGTGGGATATAGTGAACGACTGTGGGTCACATGAAGGTTTTATAATAGTTTTTGGGTTCCATTTCATTTTCAATATGTTTAATCAGATAATTCAGCTAGGTTCATTTTATCATTTCTTCATGTTGTATTTTATTCCACTTTATTTTTATTATATGACTCAGTTATATGTTTTGGATAGAAATGTATTTTATTATTCCATTTTTTGATTGATTCTTTATTTTTTCCTTCTTACCTGCAGAGGCCATGTAAAAATATCATTATTTTTTAGGCCATTTTTATATTTTCTAAAGGGTAAATGTGTTACCACCTTTGCATGTTAATACCCTTGGTGGTTTATTATATATTTTTTGGATAAAGAACACCCTTAATGCCTTGTAGTGAGTTAGGTTGGGTATCGATTTGGTGGTATCCAAAGTTGGTTCTTTACAAAAATGATATCCAAGACTGGGTTCTCAGAAGGGTCCTACATTCTTAAAATTACCTACTATTATTTGGAAAGTATGATAGTATGGATATATTAATTTTATCAGTACTAGAGGGGTCAATCATGAGTAGGTGACTTATCAACACCTTTCATGATGACACTTGAGTTTCAAGGGGTGGTTGGGAATTGTATTTTATTTTAATTACTTTATTGAATCATGGTTTGAGATGATGGTGTTTTGATCATAATTGGTATTATTTTAGTTTCCTTGGGGGTATTATTTAGTTTTTGGATGATAATGAAGGATTATTTTCTGGTAAACTTTCATCTCACATAGTTTAACAATCATTCCGAGGCTGGGTGCATGATTATAAATTTGTTTTAAATATTGTTCGTTAATTGGAACATAATCCTTAAAATAATGTGTCCAATTAATGAATGGTTCTTCATCCCATTTTAATTTTATATTCACATTTCCTATGAGTGATACCCAGTAATGTGATTGAATTAAAATGATTTTTTTGATTTAATGATGATGTGTATTAGAATTAATTTTATTTTTGGTGTATTATTATTTATGTTGTTATTATGAAAACTAATTTTTTGTGGAAAATAAGGACCTCAAGGAATTTTTTAATTTAATGAATTCTTATGAATTTTTATAAAATGGACTAGGCTTTCTTGATTTGTTTGGAAATTATTGATTTCATAATGAAATATAGAATGTATCTAGGTATTTAAAGCTTGTTTTTTTTGGGAATATAATAAGGATTATGGACCCTTTAAAATGTTTTCAAGTGTGGTTAGTTTTTAAATAAAAGTAAAGAAGTATTTTAAAAGGGAAATTGTATTTTTTTAAATGTTTTGGGATTAAGTATATATTTTTAAAGATTTTATAGGTTTATTTTTTTTAAATAAGAGTTAGTGGTTTTTAATGCCATGTAAAATGTTCTAAAATTCCCTTTAAAAATTGGGTTTTTTAAATGATACATAAAATTTTAAAGTTATTTGGTATCTTAAATGCACATATATTTTGGGATTTTTTATTCATTATGTCATTTGGTGGCTTTTAAAAAGAATTAGATTTTTTATGTGTGTTCTTTGATTAGAAGGATGATTTTGGATTTTTCCCTTGATATTCTAGGAATCATTGACATTTTTTAAGTGACTTTAATTTTTTGGATTCATGATTCTTGTTTTTTAAAGTATTAATCTCATTAATGGTTTGATAAATGAATAAAGACTATTTCTTAGGATGATACTTATAGTGAATTATATTAGTGATTGAGTTTGAAACTCTTACAATTTGGACCTACTCTATCTATAAATAGAGTGAAAACCATTGTTATTAGATCTTATATTTTTTCAAATTATTTAGATAACAATTTAAGATAAGGTTTTTTAGTGGAATTATCCTAAGACTGTGATAGTAGAGAATCCATAGAGTGTTTGATATTATTTCAAGGTGAGTATGTAGTGAATATTTTTTTTATTTCTTAGTTCTTTAAATGATGCCTCTCTCATAACTCAACTTTTTTGTGTTCTATTGTAGAACCCCAAGCTTTTAAGTCTTGATGGTTGTAAGATTTTGGAACATATTATAGGTGTTATTTAATGCCATTAGTAATATTTTTTGTGTGGAGATAATGTGGGATTAATTTTTGGTTGTGGTTTAGATTTAGTTGATAATCTATTTTAGGACTCTTACCAAAGTATCTTAGAGTAGTTGAGGTTTTGATGTGAGCTTCATCTGTTATATCCTTTGGGTTACCTTTTTTATTTATATTGTGTTTGTAATGGATATTTTTAGATGTTTATGCCTTATTTTTAGATGATAATAATTGTATTTGGTCATGTAATAAACCATGAGAAAAGGTTTGGATGATTTATTGAACATGGGGAAGCCATGGGTTGGTTTATAGGAATATTAGGACCAATATGAGTTTGTATTCTATGAGTTTGGCCCTGAGTTCCCCTCTAAGTAGTTTCATGAACCAAGGTTAAAAAAATGTTATTCCATGTAGAGGCATGTTCGTCATTGGTGTGTTTCTCATATTCATTTTGGATGTTCTTCCTTTATGGAGTTGAGATGGTCTTTTTTGGTTATCTATGATTAGGGTAATATTCTAATTTCCTTTAATGATTAGTGGAAATGTGGATATTTCTATGATATCTATTCTCTTGGGTGTTCCTTTCTTTTGTTTCACTACTTTTGTATGAATACTACATTATGAGGAGACTAATGATAGGTCTTTGATTTATTGTAGATTCATGTTGAATGGTTGTGAATTAGGTTATGATTGAGGTTGTTTGATGATGTTTGAGTATTAAACTCATGGTATTTGAGGAACAATGGTATCTATGGTGTTCCTTTTCATAGAATATTATCTAGTTTTCCATATTTTACCACCTCTTTTATCTAAGTGATTAGGTTTTGGATTTTTATTGAATATACTTATTTAACAACTTTCTAGGGATATAATGTGGTATAGTGGGGAGAATAATGGCACCCCATGTCCCTTTTTTATATTATTTAATTTTTTGGTCATTTTGAAGTTTTAAGTGTTTTAATTATTTTTTTGGTGTTTCAGAATGTCCTATGGGAGTTATATGATAGGATTTTAATTGGTTGTACCATGAAATAGAGAGGCCAATACATTGAATTATCTATTTCCATTGTGAATTTTAATGGTAGATGGGTGGCCATGAAAAAAGCCATGGGTTATTCCCTATAGTTCAATTAGGTGGGAGATATTTTTTACTCTTGGAGAGAGAGGATATTCCTTGGAGGCCCGTGGTTCATCACCTATGATTTTACCCAATGTATGGGATCCAAACTAAAATTTATAATTCCATCCTATAGTGGATGGGTGCTTAGGGATCTTGGTTCTATTTGATAAAGGTTCTCAATGTCGTAGTCCGAGGATACCCCTTGGAGGCCATCTTGCATGGGGAAATATTCCCAAAGAGGCTGCATTATACTAGACATTGGGGAAAGGGATCTATTCCACAATAAGTAGAAGATACACCATAAATTGGTCTGTCTAGATGTTTATTTTTGTGATTATACTATTTTACCCCATCAGTTTATAAGGGGTTTACTCCCTTTTTGTCCTCTCCCTCATATGTTCGTACTAGGGTAGAGCCCTTTTAGCTCCTCCCACATCTTCCTAATCCTCATTATCAACCTATTTTGGTTTATTTTATCCCATATTTAAATTACAAGAGTTCAATCAAGGTCAATTCCTTCATTTTTCTTCTCCTATCCTTACCTCCTCCTTCCCCTTGATCTCTCCATCTCCTATAAAACCTAATCACTATGTATCTCAATTTTAGGGTTTGAGTAGGTTATAATCATGGATTTTTGGATGTCTAGGGATTATATAGTGTTTATTATTTCTTGGTTGGTTATTCTCGATAAAATTTCATCTATTACAGTTTTTTTCTACTTTTATTGAGGTTTGTGTTTTTATTTTATTCATTTAAATTATATTCCATGATATGTTTAGATATTTTAAAATGATTTTATTGATAAATTATATCTATATGTGTTACCCAAAAGGGGTTTTATTTTTTTTGTTATTATTTGAATAGTTTTCATGGATATCACATGCCAAGTATTTGTGAAATCACATGAGTATATCTTTCAAGTAAACTTATAGTATCAAATGGGGCGATTGAAACCAGTTTATTTTAAAAAGGTAATTTTGATGTTTAATAGAAAGGTTTCTTGAAAAGTGGTGTGTTGGACCATATTTAATGATTTTAGTACTTTTTAATGTCATGTAATTTTAAATATTATTTCAAAGGGAAATGGGTGATTTGGAAGGGGTTCTTAGCTCCAATTTATTTCAAAGAATGTTTTCATGGAATGGTTTTAAAAGCGGATAAAGTTTCTTTTCATTCCAAGTATATTTTGAATTACTCATTTGGAAATTTTTTAAAAGAGATGATTTGAAATTCTTATTACCCTAATTGATGTGACCATTTTTTATGTTAGGTTCATTGAATATTATAATCTTAGGGGGGATGATTATTATTTATGTTTATGCATGAATGTGAAAATGGTTTGTTCTATGTAAGGGTGTTGAGGGTGAGAGAAGGTTTATTTATTATGTAATTAAATATTGATTTATGTCCTGATATTGTGATCCATTTGTTTTTATCACCTAATTTTAGTAATATCATAGAAACCCTAGGGTTCTAAGTAGAAGGTATGCATGTTTGTGGCATTAGATTAGTGTTTTTATTCTAGATATTTCCATATTATAGTTAAAACCTCCTAGGAGTTTATTTTGTACTTGGTGACTAGAAGGGATGCTAAGAAGTATGTTCCAATTTTACATAGGGGCCCCCTAAAGAGATTGAAATGATGAAATAAGAATATTATTATTCATGTTAGAACCTAGTTAGTTTCCTATGATGATTATATCCTTTTGATGACGATTTAGGATATCTAAATAGATTCTTTGTTTGTATCCCATAGATTTTATTTGATTGTAAGGAACCTTTGATTAGTTGTTAATTATTTTATTTTGTTTGATTGGAATCATAGTTCTAGTTATATTTATGCCTTTTATTTGGTTCTTATTTTGGTTTAATTTAAAACTAATTTATAAATGGTTTGAAAAGTGAGGATTTTTAAAAGGAAAGTGATACTTTTTTGAAATAAGAATTTGAGAAATATTTATAAAAAAATATAAATAAATGGGTTTTTGTTTATGAGTTTAAAATTCATAATTTCATAGTTTGAAATAGACTTCAAATGAAATATATAATATATCATTTTAGCTTATTAATTGTGTTTACAGGTTAGATGTGCCCCAATGTTCATAAAATATTCTACCTTGGTTTTTAGAAAGAAAATGATAAAGCATGATACTTGTTTTAATTATGTTTACTCATGTGAAAAACATATTTTATAATTTTTTAAAACTATAATGTAGGATTATATTATGAAATTAAAACCATAAAATATTTTTTGAAATACTATTGGGAATGTTTGCCTCACTCTATGTATATACATAGGCGCATGTGTGTGTGTGTGTCTACAACTTTATATTTTTTCTTAGGTTCCCAGGGATGATCTTATTAATTGGGTTTGTGGTTGGATGTGGTAATATATGGTGACTGAATATAGGTTATAAAATGGTTTTTATAGTTTTTAGTGTTTCATTTCATTCTTGGTATGTTGTATCAACCAATTCAGCTTACTAAATTTTATCTTTTTTTAATCATTATATCTTATTCTATTGTATTTTTATTTGATGATCCAGTTGTACGATTTGAATGAATGTTTATTTTATTATTCAATTTTATTATTTCTAATTTATTTATATATAATTATTTTATTTTCATAGATGTACAAACCTTGGATATGTAAAATTTGATTCCCAGTATTTTTTGTTTATACATTATATGTTTATTCACAAGTTACATCATTCACACAAGTGCATGTTTATACACTTGGAACTTGTAGCTAGCACATGGGGATTAAGAATTACCTTTGGTCCTTTTGGTGAGATAGTTTATGTATTGGGTATGCGGTATCCTAATATAGTTCATTGTAATATGAACTCATTTATATTATCATAATGAAAATCATTTTCTCCACAACATTGTACATTACCATGAATTATTTACTAGGAATCTTAAAATTAAAAAAATTAACTAAAAACCACCAAAACACAACAAGACTTACTTATCAGACCCAAGATATCACAAATTCATTATATATAACCACTATTATTTTAATAATATAAGGGATATTATCACATTTATGATAATTAGGTTAGTTTTGTAAATAAATTAAAACCATATTAATATTGAGTTTTAATTGATTTAATTGTAATTTTAGAATTTAATATCTTTAATGAACCTTGAATGTTGTATTTTGATTATTTTTAGGAACATTTATTCATCCATGTATGTGTATCTTAGAAAAACATGACCCACGTAATATATAATTGGGAATTTCACTACTTGTGCATGTACGATCTAAAAAATAAAATCCTCAGTAAGAATAAAATGTAAAATATAAAGTTTATGCTTGATAAAATCACAAGAATTTATATTTATGTAAGTATTAATAAAAAAGATAAATATAAATTTATGTTAGTATTTTGGAATAAATGGAATCATAAAATTATGAGACAATAGAGGATTATAACATCATTCATATTCTAGGGTTCTATGAAAAGGACTAAAGGGGTTCTGGCATATCTCCATTTAAAATTATAAATGTCAGTTGATATGATTATATTATACATTATGACATTTGAATTAATTTCACCGCTCAAAAATGGAACATTATTTTTGGCGAATAATTCCATAAACTATATGTCCTCATATGAAACATATATTAGTAGTACAACATGACTCACATAGTAGGAAAATAAAATAAAATATGAATCTCATTGAATATGACATGCAATATTTTTAAAATTATTATTCAGCTATGAACATCATAGAAGTTCTATGTAATATTATTGGAACATGACACAAAAGAACCAAATATAAAAACCTATTACTTGTATATATTAATGATATCCTAGGTAAACTAAACTACACCATATCATAATTTATGATATCATATATCATATCATAGGGAACTCCATAACTAATTATCTTATCATAATCCAATGTAAGAGAGGCTATGTATTAATTAAAAGAAACATTTTATAAATATAAAATAAAGGAGGATCATTATAAAAACATTGTCTATTTTTTTTGGGAAAATGGAAAAAATCCTTTCCATACATCATTTAAAAAATAAAAAGGGATCTTGTTTATCATGTGATGATTTATGAGTTTCAAGTAAATGATGTATAGAAGTCATATGAGATTATCTTTCATGGGGAAGCTAGAGAAGGTATCCAAAACTATATAATAATATTTATAGAAGGATATGAATGTTTATGAGTGTGGACTCAAATCCTGATCCAAAATAGTCCTAAGAGGAGATAAAGGGGATAAGTTGTGATAGGTATTGAGGGTTTCACCCCTGATAGTGGGGTATTTTTCCTTTGGTTTTATGTTTGTTTAATTTTTTTTATGTTTATATATATTTAAATAAAATAACACATTGATTATAGAGTTATAATATAAATGATTTGGCTTAGGGTAAGTAACCAACCTCTATTTTTAATAATTTTTAATATTTAAATTTTGTTTCTTATTTTATTTTCACTTAGAGTAGTAGTAGTGTAAAGTTAAAGTGGCTGGGTAAGGAAATAATACATATTAATATATACTTCATTATATTCTATTCACTTTGATGTAGATTCAATTATTACATCACTACAAACTCTTATTATTATAGAGATAAGAGAGTTAATGGGGAGTGATTTAGAAATTATGATTTATGTGGAATGGATCTCTCAAATGAGTGAAACTATTGACTAAGAATAAGATGAGAAAAAATATATAATAATAACAGTGAAGTAAAAAACTTAGGTATATCTTATTTTATTAATTCATTTTGACACTAACACTTGTTTTTATCATTTATATTATTTTATTTTATTTTAACTTAGAAAGCCCCTAATTAACCATTCATTATTTTTTATTAAAATATATATAAAATAATAATAATAAATAACATAAATAATAGATTTAAATGGTGTTGAGTGGCCAATATGTGAGAAATCTAATGAAGTTTTCTATTTTTGTGCATTATTTATTTAATAATAATATTATTGATAATGAATTTGAGATTGGTCCTTCTATTAATCATGCATTAAATACTTTAGTATTTTTTTCTTTACTCAATGCCTATTTTACATCAATAAAATAATAATATGTACTTTAAACCACTTATTATACTTATTTAGAAATTCCTTAATTTATTTGATCATATATTACCATTATTTATATATTTTATATGGATAATGTAATTAAAAATAAATAAAAACACCTATGGTAACCCATGTAGAGACTAATTCTTTAAAATTATTAGTTTATTTATTAATAATATCCTCTTTTAAACCCTAAGAGATCATGATCTAAAAAATATCATTCTCAAAGCTAAATAAATCCACATGGATCAATAATCACCCCCTTTATATTTTTTTGGGAATTATATATAATTCCAAAATATATATGTCATGTATTTTTTAGAAACATTAGGGATCATATATTAATAATACAATCCCAGTCAATAATCTCTAAATATATATGATAATACAATTTTTAGAAAAAAATTATGATATACCATACTTATAAAGTTTTCTATAAGAAATAATGTTATTTTAATCTCTTTTTTATGTCTTTATCACATATTAAACTAAATGAACTAATTATATTCCAATAAAAAATACTCATTATTAATTATTGATCTATTTTTAAAAAAAACTTAACTTAAATTTCAATCTCCCATTACATTAATTTTATATATCCCAATATATATTTTTAATAAACAAATCAAAATAAAAATACCAAAACTTATTGAATTTAAAATTTCCCGCTTTATTTTTCTCCACCAAAGTAACTTATCACCCATTTGGGGAACATAATTACATAATTTTGGATTTATGTTATTATCCCACATTAATAATAATAATCCAATGTAACAAGGGATGTGTGTAAATATATATATCTAAATATTTAAGTAATTAATGTTGGATATCCATTAACATCCTCTCATTATGCAATGTATTCTATTTAATGTTTTTAAATCAACCTTTAACTAGAACTTAGATATAATAACCTACAACTTTAATAGTTTGTCAATGATCTTATAATTTAGAAAATATTTTTATAATTTTATGCGGTACACCATCTTTATAATATCTCAATTATTATACATCAACAAAATTTCCCTCTTTTCAGAAAAATATTCTTATTTTTCAAGAAATTCAGTATGATATTTTTTTTGAGAATTTATATGATATGAAAACTCATTCCAAAAGTGTTCACCAATTTTAACATCAAAACCATCAACATTATTTTTACCAATGAGGTCATGTTTTTTCAATATGTTATCCTTTATTATACAAAAATAACATGAGTTTTCTGCTTTCCCAACATGAAACAGTTTACCTCTTATTCAGTGGAAATATTTATTTTCATGACCATATATTATCATATTTAATAATAATTAATTTATCTTGAATATAAATTTATTTCCACTATAACACATTTTTGATACATTGAGTAATTTTTACTTTAATTCATGAAAAAATAATGTGTTCTTTATCACCAACACCTTGTCACATATTTTAGTACATCATTCTCCTCAATTTTTGATTGAATTATTATTATTATAAAATTTAATATATCCTTATTTTCACTTCTTAAAATACTCAAACAACATTAAGTCCCCTATCACGTTGGTTGAACACAAAATATCCAAAAACCATGAAAAATCATTTTGTGAAGCCTTCCATATAACTTCTCTAACATTAGAAGTTTTCTTTCCCTTACTATTCCTCATAAAGCTTTTGTCATTTTCATGATCAAATGTTCCATAAAAATAGTGATATAATCCAAAAAAGTTGACATGTTTGGCCACATATTTAATATATCTCATTCAATCACTAAAATTTATTTCCATTATTCATTTATTAATTTTTAACATTTCTATAAACTTGTTATATTTGAGTTTGATATCCCTCCCAAGTCTTGTCTTTTAGTTATTTTTTAGCACAATGAGGTTCTATAATGAACCAAAATTTCCATTATATTTTCATGGAAACCCCAATACTATCCATATCCATAAAATAAAAACATTCATTTAAAAACAACTTGTATTATAGTTTGTATACAATAATTTTATTTATTTTAATAATAATTTTATTTCCAAAATTTTAAAAAATGAAAATTTTATGATATTATAAAATTATAACTATTTAATTTTTAAATTGTTTATAAATTTTTATCCCGACCATTTTATTAGTTTTTACACAAAATTTTTCATTCCCGGATAAAGAATATTTCTAGACATCCTCATGTGAAGTAGAAAATATCACAAAATTATATTTTAGTTTATTTGTATGATTTTATTCAATATAAGAAAGAAATTAGGAACCTAATGAGTGAGTTAGTTTTCATTTGCAACATTCACTAAATATTTTTGAATCATCAATAACTCTAGAATTATATTTGGTTTTTTATATAGATTCTCAGAAAAATTTATCAAATTTCACTTAAACATTTTCATGTGATTATCAATATCCCTAAATATTTTCAAAGGAACTTCATGTTTATTTTATTTATATATTAGATTATATTTTATACCCTCATCCACTATTTTTTTATTCTAAAATATACATATTTAAAATTTTAATATATTTTACAAATTCTGACTCTTTCTCATATATAAAATCACCATTAGTACTCAAGGTTTTAAATAGTTTCATTAAAGTCATGTTCTAAATCTCTAGATTTGATAACATCTGGATTACCTCCTCTAATTCCACATTTCTAATGAATTTTATATCTATCTCAGTTTTTTATTAATTTTTATTATCATCATTACTTAATGATTCTCCATTATTTATTCTAGGAATAAAAATATTTTATTTGAGATAATTTTAATAATTATATTTACTTTATCCATATTTACTAGATTCTTCATCCATTTTAGAAATAAATCTACTCTTTATAATATTATAGTAACTCTTAAATTTATTCTTAATACATTTATTCTCTTGATTAAACTTATTTGAAATTCTATTTAGAATGTTTCTTAAGTAATCATCTTCAAAATCAATATAATATACATAAAAATTAGTAAACTTCATTACATTGTGTTCAATAGAACCACAATTGAAAAAATTTACAGGTTTTTTAGCATGATACTCAAACTTTCCTTTGAAATAATTACTTTATATTTGAGATATCATCTTGATAAACCTAAAAATCAAATAATGAATTTTCAAACACATAAGAATCTTCCTATAATTTTTTATACTTTACAACCTTAAACGTTATTTTTTATCAGTGTTACAAATATTCATGTAATATTTCATATCTTATAAAATTAATATGTTTTTAAAATCATCAAGAGGAAATGGATCAAGATATCTATCCTGAAGAGAATATAATTTAGAATAGAAATGTCTTACATAATTTTAAGTATATTATTGAAAACTATATCATCTTTAAACTTATCTTGATATCCACTGAGAGTGATTATAATTTCCTTCACTTTAGTGAAATATTCATCCATAATATCATAAAAAGTATAGAAAAACACTTAAAATTATCCCTTCAGATCTAAAAAAAATATTATTTGACCTTTTTTTCACCTTAAAAAATATTTTTAACTTACCCCTATATCATTAATTATCTTGATACCCATTAATTTTTTGAAATAAATCTCTAATACTGAGATTAATATTATATTCTAGGCTCTAACACTATTAATAAGGTTTATCTACTTTTCAATTTTCATCATTGTATTTTTAGTGTTTTTATATAACTAATACCCCCGTATAAAAAACATCAATACTTAAAGATAAAAATATGGAAACACTAGGATTTACAAGGAACACTACTTAGTTTGAGTATATATTCTTAGAGTTTTTGGTTTTTTATCCCTATTTACATAGTTTTACTATTTTTATCAATTAAAACCCATAGATGTAAAGGGGATAAAATTGAAACCATTTCAAATATATATCCTAATAGAATGAGTGATCCTATACTGGTATAATAAAGAATAAAAATTTATATCATAATATCCTTTATCAATGTTACTATGATATTTTTCATAGATACAGAAACTTTTTATTCTTCTTCTATATATAATAATTTTTACAATATATCCTTATTATTTTTCCTCTTTCACTCTCATGTATAAATATTCAGGTCTCTCATAGCAGTGTCCCCTTATTTTCTTCATATTAGTCATCTCTTTATTTGTATATAACTTAAAACATCGACCACACTCATTAACATTAAAAATAACTTTTTTTATTCCTATCCTATTTAATTTCTTCACATGTCATATATATATAGTAGTCAATCTCTATTTTTTTTGACATTTAATTATCTATTAATGGCTATAAACTAGTCCTAATTAGACTAAAATGATATATATAATTCATGGTTAGATCTAAAATGATTTAAAATTTTTTAAATTGTGGCATAAACTTATAGAAATTGATGAAGAATAATAACATTAACTTTACCATAGAAGAAATCCTAATTTTTCTCTCTTAAATAAATGTTTAAAAATTTCATTTAATATTATAATACAACATGTTAAGAATTATAAAATTCAATATATCCACATCAGTATTATAAAACCTTCATAAAATTAGAGTCACTATTATATAGACTTAAAAGTAGTTGGATGACTATTATAATTTTCTCTTATATTTTTATATGACCCACTTATGTGTGTTTAAAACTTACTAAAACTTATTTTTTTGATTTAATCTTATAAAACATCCATCTAACTATTACCCAACTTTATTACTCATGATTAAAGATTATGAATCCTTTACATGTCATCTTTAATAATTATTCAACAACCAACCAACTCCCACATAGATCACTTCTATGCGATCACCATGAAAACACATTTAAATTTTCACTTTTATCTCATATGACCTCAAGTAACTATTAAAAAGCCTTTAAAATTTTTTTTTCACCATTAAACATCTTTTTTAAATTATTCTCAACATCATGCATAAACTCATTTAGAATTTCTTATTTACTCATGACCTATTTAACTTCATTTAAGTGATCCTCATTAATATAAAAAACTTATTAGACTTATTTAACATGTGTTTTATCCACTAGGTCATATATTTTCTTGATTCACATGATTTATATTGATGATTTAGTTGAAAAAAGAGTACAATAATTTTGAAAACTCAAATATATGAATTTTCTTAAAACTTCTCATTTGTATTAATAATAATATAACCTTTTAACCATTAATCAATAACGATATTATCAATATTATTATATTATCAAACAAAATTACATGGTTATATACAACCATTGTTTCCATTAAAATATTGTAGTGGTGTTTATATATCAAAAATAAATTTTAATTTGAAATCACATAAAAATTATGACTAATTAGGATAAATAATAATAATTCATAAATGTTACATTATTAATTAGGATTACAATTGAAAATAATATATTCCATTACCAATAATGTAATGAAATTATAATGACCCACAATTTTCATAGATATATATTGCATCTTATTAGATGAATATTCATTACATAACAAGATGATCCATTGAAGAGTCATATAGTTCAAGTTACTTTAGAAACTTGGATACATATACAACTGGTTCATAAGTGAACTACATAATATCCCACTATGTTATTCATAAATATAAGTCTTCTTATAAATATTATACATGATAACTTTATTCATAACAAATAAGAATGAAATCATGTAGTAAGGTGAGTTCAAATGCCCAATAAGGGTAAAAAAGGGAGATATCAACATATCATGAGCATAATGGTATGATAATATAAAAATAAAATTTGAAAAACCACAACCTATAAATCATATATCATAAAATTGAGTCATAATATAAATATTAGAAGTTTATAAGACATGAATAATTAAAGAATCAAAGAACGTAAGCAATAAGAGGATAAAATTGGCATAAGATGAAGATTTTTAGAATACACCCAAGAATTGAAAATCATTTCCCTAGTAGTCAAGGATTATTTCCAAGGATATCATAGTTGATTGAGTTCACTCCCTAAACCATTTTATTAGTCAAGGTTTACTCACAAGACTATCACATTGGACAATATCCCTTAAAAAATGAGTTCACTCCATATTCTGATCCTGTTTACCTTATGAGATATAAATCATTACCCAATTCATTAGAGGGACATATAAGTCTCACCCATAATATAATGACAATCATACATATTTGTGACATAATATCATAAATCATTCATCATATTAGAACACATGAAAGGATATGGGTTTCATAGATATTTCATCATAGCATAACCCATGTAAAGAAATGGGTTTTATGAAAACATAAAAATTTCATCATAGTGTAACCCATGTTAAAGAAATGGGTTTCATCCTTAGTAAATCATAAGTAATATAAAATTATTTTATCTTAGATGTAAAATTATTTTATAAGATCACTTGAAACATTTATTTAGGAAAATAACCATTTTAATTTGAAATAATTTATTTAAAATCTAAAAAATCCCAAATTAAAAAAAACGTTTCTTTGAAAATAACATTGGAAAATAGTAGATAAATCATGAAATAATTATGTGGTTATGATAATGGGAAATACCTTTCATTACATACATGTTAAAATGAGTATTCCTTTCACATTTTCTATAAAAAGTTGAAAGAGCCTTATTCGAAAAAATACAAGAATATTTATTTTAAAAAATTTCTAAAAAGTGAAATAAGGGAAAAATATTCTTTAGAAAATAATTAGGGAATAGTAAAAACATTATTTAAAACATTATTTTAAAACATAGATATGAAAGAAAAATTATTTTCGAGTAAAGATTGAAATAAAGCTAGTTTTCCTAAAAACATGATTTTGGACCCTTGAGTACATAAAAAGGGGAAAATTAAGGTAATTTTTATTTCAAGAAATAACCATAGGGGATTAAATTTATTGAGTTTATTATGAGATAAATCAGAAGAATGTATCATCAGAAGTATAATCATAAACAACACCAATAAACAAAGAGATTGTAATATAAAACCCTTACCACTTTGGTAATAATTAAATTGCAAGCCCCATAATAAAGATAATATTATATGGATATTAATATCCCATAATTATCATTATAATAATCATAAAATAAATTCATGGTCAAAATATACACCATAAAAAAACAACAACTGTATAAGATATGAGTCCCAGAGAAATAAAATTGAGACAAAAATCCCTTTCCACTTTAGAAACTTTTGAATTGTAAGACCCATTAAAAAATATAATAAAATTAAACCATAAATATAATTAAAATAACTATATTCATGATATAAATTTTTAAAGGGTTGGTTTATACACAACACACAATAAATGAGTGGTGAATATGGAATATGTTTTCTAAAGTTAAAATAGAGACTAGAAACCCCTCACCTCAAGTCTCAAATTCCTTCATACACATTTAGAATTCCAGTACAATAAATATAGGTTCATTATACATAAATTATAAAACTATAATAAAATATATCATACCATATATGATTGAATTATGAATGTTTAATACCCATTTATCAACTATTCCTTGTCAAAGTCACGTTTTGGGCAATAACTCTGTTTTTCATGAATGTTTTTGTTTGGAAGTTTTGGTTCTTGTAATTTAATAATAGTTACATAATATTTGGTATATTAATAATGATATAAATATTTTATATATTCAATATATAAAGATTTAGATTCATCAATAAAATTTATAGATAGAAAAATGGATTGAACTATTCATAGAGATGGTAAGCCATACGTAGCATCACTACTAAAAAATAGGCCTTTAACAGTGCTAAAAATGCATTTTATCAGTTCTAAAGAAGCTCTGACTACTATAGATAGATTAAAATACCAATTATTTTATAAAAACATAAAAAATCACTCATAAAGGGGTCCCTTATCAGTACTTATAGAAGGGATGATAAATAAAACCTTTATCAGCACTGATAAAGGGACATATTGTAGTGTGCCATAACAGCACATCGCAACACCCAAAACACCAACAAATCATCAAATTAAAGTATGAATATAGGATCTAAATTAAAAAATTACAAAAAAAATGAAATAAAAAACACTATATTATAGACATTTCAAACTTTGGTTTATATAATTACATAAGCACAAATTATTACAAACATAAAAAACAACAGTCTTCCATTTTATTTTGATCCAAACCCTTACTCGAGAAAAAAAAATAACCTTTATAAGAAAAAAATTATTATGTTAGTAATAATATAAATAAATAAATTAACAAAAAGTGTTAATTTTAAAGTAAACTTTGAGTCACACAAGGAACTCTGTGTATCAGATTGAGTTACGGTTGATTTTTTCACATCACGCAATTTCTTTTTCATCTTCAAGAATTATCTATACAAAATTAAATAAATAATTATAATATAAAAATGATAAGAAAATTAATTAAGTAATAATAGATAGAATTATGAGAAAACAATCTTAGGATTGTTTGCTCGGTTTTCGTGATGTGATGCGTGTTTTAAACTAGAATGGTGCTTTGTCATACCGATCACACCATGTGTTAGATTGAGGTGAGGCTGATTCTTACACATCTAAAATAACTTATGGATTATTTTAGTAAAGTATCAAAACTATTAGAATTTTTTTTTCTTGGTTTTGAGTAAGTCACTTGTCTTTTTTTATAAAATGTCATTTTAAACTGGAAATATGAACTTTAAATTATATCAGTCAGATCATGTATTGGTTTGACATGCTACGAATTCCTACATATCACAAATGAATTATGTATCATTTTCCTGAATTATTAATACAATCTAAGCATGTTTTCTTAGGATTTAGTGAGTGACACTTTTTGAACTAAAATGTAAATTTTAAACTGATAACGAACACATTGAGTCACACCGGACACATCATGTATCATATTGGGGTGAATCTAATTACTAAATTTCGAAAATGAGTTATGTATCATTTTAATAAATTATAAAAACAATATGAATGTGTTTTCTCAGTTTTGAGTAGGTAAGTTGTCCTTTTTACTAAAATTGATGTCAATATTAAATAAAAATATGCACTTGGAGTCATATCGGTCACAACATGCATCAAATTTATGATAATATAATGAGTAAACATCCCACAATTCATATGAATCATTTTCATAAATCATTAAAACAATCTGAATGCATTATATATTTTTTGAGTTCATCCCTTGTCTTTTTTACTAAAATTCCATTTTAAACAAGAAACATATCCTTTGATTCATAATGATGACATAATGTATCATTTTGACATGATATTGATTAATACATGTCAAAAATGAATTATGAATTTATTTCCTAAATCATTAAGAAAATATGAGCGCGTTTGCTCAGTTTTTGGTGTGTGATATTTTTTGAACTAAACAATCAATTTTAAACTGATAATGGAAACATTGTATCATACTAAACACATCATGTATAGATTTTAGGTGTGGATGATTCCAAAACATCAAAAACTACTTAGGTATCATTTACCTAAATCATCAAAATAATATGATTTTTTTCTCAATTTTTTGTAGGTCCGGTGTCCTTTTTACTAAAATTTATTTAAATTTTAAATAAAAAGATGGACTCTAATTCATACAGGTCACACTATGCATCATATTGAGGTATGGATGATCACTTCACATCTCAAATGACTCATGGATCATTTTGCTAAAGTATCAAAAAAATCTAAATCAGTTTTATCAGTTATGAGTTTGTCTATTGTTTTTTTTACTAAAATGTCATTTAAAAGTAGAAACACGCACTTTGAATCATACTAATCACATCATGTATAGATTTGATGTGGAAATAATTTATACATGTAAAAAATGACTTATTAATTGATTTCCTAAATTATCAATAAAATATGAGTTTGTTTGCTCTATTTTTAGTGAGTGTCATTTTTTGAACTAAAATATCGGTTTTAAACTGATAACAGACACATTGAGTCATAACGGTCACATAGTGCGTTAAATTGAGGTTTGATTGATTTATAAAAATATAAAATGACTTATAGATCATTGACCTAAAGTATCAAAAACAATAGTAACATGTTTTCTTGTTTCTGAGTATGTCAGCTCTATTTTTATTAAAATTATTGTCAATTCTAAATAAAAAGAATCACTTAGAGTCATATCGGTCATACCGTGTGTAGTATTGAGGTGTGAATAATTCCTACACATCCCAAAGTTTTAAAATCTATCTTCTAATGTTACCAAATTTTAATTTTCTTTTTATGTCAAACTTCAAACACATCATATTTACTCAATATGCTTAGTCGAAAAATCTTCCTCATAGTTGGAAGTCAGAAGAGCAGAGGAAGATCATGTACCCATTATATCTTAAGAATTCACCAAAATGGGAAAATGAGTTTTCTATACCCTTCTATATTTCAATAATGAGAAATTTTTTTCATCTAATAAAATTGAATCAATATATAGTGTTGGTAGTTTGATAAAGAAATGGAATGAAAATAGAAAACATAGTAACATTAGAAGAAAGAATCATTTTATCTATTTTATGGCTTTTTGCAGATAGTTAAATGAAAAACAAGACCTCCCAAAATATCTATGAAAAACACTAGATAAGTATTATATAAAAATTATAGGTAAATTAAATTACAATAATAAATAAAATGATGAAAAATTTAATTAAATAAGTAGTCAAAATTCACAGTTTCCTGATGGTTGTATGAATTCTTGATGCATTTACTTATTGTCATTATCTCAGTTGTAGGATCGAAGTCCAATAACTCATGAACATGATAATATTAAAACAAACCACCCCAACTCGAACATAATAATACACTTGTATAAGAAAACAATTATCATATGAGTAATAATAAAAAGAAATAAATCAAACATAAATATGAAACAATACATTAATTCTATGAATAAAGATTTTACTGTGAAAACATTGATGACCATAGGGATATTTTTATAGTAAATAAATAATGATGATAAAATAAAAACAAAAATAGATATCTCCAAAAAATCAATCAATGAGTAAGTAATATGAGGAGAAAATAAAATAAATTGGATTGAAGCTTTGAATATTCTTTATCATCTCATATTCTGAATAGTTATCATTGGATTTTGATGTTTGGAACTCATCCTCCATATCTTTTAGATATTAACCTATGTTTCTTGGAATAATTAAAGAAGAAATCATACATAAGATGACTACTGATTGGAGTAGTACAAGAAACATAAAAGATATGTGGGATGAGTCCCAAGAAAAAAATTGAAATAATAACTATTCAGGAGGTGAAACTGATAAGGATGAAAATTGTACTCCATTGTGTTATTTAAAATGGTTAATGCCTCCCATTTTTTAGAATTTCATGGATGGTAATAAAATATTTCTAAGATTGGAAAAAAAGGCAATGTTAAATAATGATCTATTTTTAGATGGATTAAAGTAA
Organism: Viscum album; assembly: GCA_963277665.1. Classification (NCBI taxonomy): domain Eukaryota; kingdom Viridiplantae; phylum Streptophyta; class Magnoliopsida; order Santalales; family Viscaceae; genus Viscum; species Viscum album. Next base: position 970,260,851 of record OY728159.1, on the reverse strand, counting down.
AACATACATAGTGTTTATCAGATGTGTAATGAAATAAATTAATTTATTTTTAAGAAGTATTAATCTGTGAGTTATTATTTCAAAGATGGATATATTATTACAAATTTATAGAAAACTAGTTGTTTTTTTTTGATTTGGGGTTGGTAAAAATTTATGATAATTTTGACTCAAAGAGAAAATTGATTTTTGGTAGTGAAAAATTGATCATATTAGATAACGAGTCAATAAAATACTAACTTTAAAGGGTGGTTTGAGATTTTTTCTTTATAAAAAGATAAAATTTATATATATATTTTACTAATTAGAATGGGGAGATTGTCAATAATTAAAATAATGATGAAACATCGAAGGAAATTATTGTTGAATTGATTAGTATATGGGGGGAGAACACATACTTGAGGTAAAATCAAAATAAGACAATTATGTTGAGAAAAATGAAGAGTAATGATCAACTTTAAGAAATACAAGTAAGTCTTGAATCAATGAGTAAAATTTCATTGGTGATCTAATAGTTCTGGTAAAAATCGAAGGAGTAAGACTTTATAGAAAACATCATTTTTTCCCAAGTAGAGAATAAGTCATTTGGAGAGGCATGACATGGATGAAAATTGGATAAAATCAATGCATGATGAGTTTGATCCGAATAAGAACAATGTGACATGAGAAATTGTTCCAAGACTAGAGGGAAAAAATAAAAAAAAATTGAAAAAAACCATTGATAATGGAAATGTAAGTACCCAACCTAAAAAAATTACCTAATATTGAATTAAATGAATAATTCACATTGAGTATCTTTTCAGGTTTAGAGTTTTAGAGAATTAGTACATAACTATTAAATCTCAAAAGATTACAAAGTAGACACTTCTACCCAGTTTCCATTTTTTCGTAAAATAAAAACCATTGAAAAAGAAGTCATGTCTAGTTCCATGTTTTAGACAACATGACTTTTACTTGATCGCATCCTTGACCCTAGTCATATTTAAGTCTTGTGAAAAACATTTCAAAACTTGGGATGAGCATAAAATGCTCAGTAAGGGTTACAAAACAAAGAAAGAAAAAATTAGATCATAAATACATACACAACATAAAATCTTTTAATTACCTCATGAAAACATAATATTTATGAATAACACATAGTAATAACAAATAATAAAGGTAAATTGTGGCATTCATATCATAATTACTTTGTAGCTATAACAACTACATAGGGAGTTACATTGGAATACCCATCACAGTATATTACGTAAATCTCTTCGGAGAAACATTTTTGTTTACATATTTCATGTTAGCCAATGCATTGGAGAGCTATCTCGGGCTCACCCGCCCTAGGTTTATCACAGAACCACATGTATATGTAAACAATTCCCAAGAACCATAACACAATCACAACACATAACATAAGTATAATGCAAAGATAACATTCCCACGTTGTAATAACAATATATAATTTCAAGATATTTAAATAATAAATACATTATCAAAATAATTTTCAATACCAAAATATATAAAAAGAGTATATGGTATTTATTTTTCCTTTTAAAAACATTACAGTTTGTTAAGGAAGCCAAACATCAAATAATACTCGCGGCAACAGAAAGTTTCGTTGTCACCTCTTAATTTAAAAAGAAACATTATTTTTTGTCATTTAGTAAAAAGATTCATAGAAAAATATTCCCTTTGAATGAAATGAAAAGTCAAAGGTGTTTATACACCGTATAAAAGAAAGTCGTGTATTAGAACAAAATATGCCTCAATGAAAGGAGATTGAGACGAAGTCCCTTACCTCGTGTCTGACTTGACTTGATCATTATTTAATTTCATTAATAATAAAATAAAGTTATTTTATACTTTCTTAAGAACCTTTTTCAAGTTTATTATTCCTTTTATATAACTTGTTACCATGTTATAAACATTATGTAATCATTTAAGTTAATAACGTTCGTTTTGTTGATATTTGGTACTTGAGTCAAAAATGAAAACTTTATATTTACAAGTTGTCCATGTGGTCAATATTACATTATATCTAGAATGATATTCATTATTTAGATATCATATATATCATATATATCTAGTATATATATATATTTATAACATTACATATCATTTTGAGGTAAGAAATGAAATGCATCGTTCATGGAGACGGTAAGCCGTACGTACGCCTGAACACTACTTTAATTTCTATTTCTTAATCTAATGGAATTAAAACATAAAGATACATAGTTATATTATAATTAAAGTATAATATCATATATAATATCATTAACTCTTTCCTTTATACGTCCCACATTTTTCATTAAGAAGTCATATCACTTTGAGGGGGCGGTAGTCCTCACTTTCTCAAAATGAAATTATCACGTTTACCCATAAAGGAAACCATAAAGGTATGATATAAAAGAAAAATACATAAGCATAAAGAAAACATAAACATAATATATATTATATATAAATATAGTGCTAGCTTAATGTCCACCATGATAGGCGGTAGGAGATAATCAAACAATCATTGTTTCGTGAGGTGTTAGTTTGTCATCCACAGAAACAATATGTTCTTCACCCACTAGATGGAGGTGTGCGTAAGTGCAGTTCTAATACTTCTCATAAAAACATACTATTATATTGATTATACTGGTTTTGTTATAAAATAAAGGAATAAAAAGAGTTTAGGGGTTGGAGAAGTAAAATAAAATAAAAGAAGTTAAGAGAATCTGTTACCTTTAATTTGGGTAACTCCCTTTGGTATGAACCAAAAAGGTTTCTTGAAGTGACTTCTTCCTAAGTTAAGGCTACTAGGAGGAGGAGAGGGATGTAGGGAGATTAATTGGTCAGATTTTGGATGAGACAAAATGCTTGAGAGGTGTAAGGAATTGGTTAGAAGTGTGGGATTTTTATAAGGGGGAGGAGGGGCTCTTTAGGAAAGTGTGATAAAATTATTTTATTATATAATGATATTCGGTTTATAAAGGTCCAAAACTCATTAAGGTAGAATATAAGATGACTCATGGTCGAAATAAATTCATCCAATAATAATTGGATAGGTTTTGGATGTTATTTTAATATTTATAATCTTATTTTGTAAATCATTTATTAATGAGGTAAACACTGCATCATTATTGTGTCATAAATAATTTAATTTATTTAATGTCTAAAAATTATAAAAAAAAACCATGATGTAGGATAATATTCTTATATGTCCAATTAATATTAATAGTTGAAAATATAAATTATATAAAAGCATGTAAAAATTAATTTACAAAGAGATATTTGTTTATGTCATTTTTTCCTTTACTTTAAGTTAATTAAAATAAAGTGTCATTATCATTCATAAGTAGCTCCATGGGGTCCCAAAATTGACTCAAGGATTTCCATGGCTGGACATTACTCATCCAATAAGGTTACAAAAAGTGTTAAGGTAATTTTGAATTATTATAATATTCTTTTTACCATGAATTACTCTATTTACCTTTAACCGCGGTAAATAAAAGTCAAAAGTTACTATTCACCAAAAATTATTTTCATCTTATTGAACCACATTTTACATAATAATTACAACCATTCATGTCTGATTTTTGAAATTAAATTCTCATAAGAGGTAAAATTTCATTTAAATGAAAAGGTTAGTTTTTTAACTACTAATAAGTGGTTTCACTATTTATCAAAAATTGAAGTTTTTTAGAAAACTACAAAAAATTCAGCCTAAGATATATATAATATTTCAAATTAAAAAATGAAGTCTATTTTACCAAATTATAAACATAGAAGTTTCATTAATTAATTTAAAATTAATTCCCGTTATTAAAACAAATAGCATGTTTTTAAGAAACAATAACTATCAAAAGATTGACAATTGTTTATGTTCAATTTTAAAGAGAAATTAATTCTAATGACCATCATTGGATTAAATGGTAAAAACATATCATAATTAAACTTTAAAACAAATTAAAAATATAATCTAACCTTATAAATAAATTTGATTAAAACTCAATTTTGAATTAAAATACAATATTTTTCACTATTCATTAGAAAATGAACTTTATCGAAAAAATTCCAAAAATTTACACAAAGTAAATTTTGATGTCCCCATTCAAAATAAGGATTTTATTTGGTCAAATAGAATGTATTAAAGTAACCAAAACTAGATTTAAATCGGTTTCTCCAATAAAAGGTGGCAAATCAACCTTTTAATGTAAATTATTCTTAAAATTAGATTCATTCACATTTTAAGCCTCTAACTTTTTTTGGATAAATGTAAATACATTTAACAAACATGTATAATAATATTGTAGTTAGTTTTATTCTTTCCCTCCAATACAATGTCTAGGAGTTAACTACCATTTAAAATAATAATATTATATTATTAGTGTGCCACGTAAGATTTCAAAGAAACCCGTTGTTGTGTATCAGGTACGCTATCGAACATAGCAACCACTTTAAAGTAAAATTAATATTTAATTCACAAATATTAATAAATAAGAAATATATCTTATTATTTATGTACCTGGGATGTTACATCCTTCCCCACTTTTGGGAATTGCGTCCTTGCAATTTCGATTCACTTATCAAATAAGTGAGGGTATTTATCCCCATAGAATTTTCAGATTCCCACGTTGCATCTTCAACCATATGGTTTTTCCAAAAAACCTTTACCTAGTGAATTACCTTATTCTGCAACACTTTCTCTCTATGGTTAGGAATCTGAATTGGTTGTTCCTTATAAGAGAGATTCTCTTCCATCTGAACTAAATCTAGACTCAAAACATGAGATTGATCTGGCATATACTTTCTCAACATCGAAACATGAAAAACATTGTATACCTAGGATAAACATGGAGGTAAAGCCACTATGTACACAACTGATCCAATTTTCTATAGGATTTCATAAGGTCCAATGAACCTCAGACTCAACTTTCCCTCTTACCAAAACACATCAAACTTTTCCATGGAAAAACTTTGAGAAAGACATGATCACCTACCTTAAAAGAAAGATCCTTCCTCTAGTTATCCACATAAATTATCTGCCTACTCTAAGATTTTCTCATGTGCTTCTGAATCAAATGAACTTTTTCTACCATCTCTTCTACCAATTCCGGTCCCATCAGCTTCCTTTCACCAACTTTATCCCAAAAATATGGAGTTTAACAATGCTTTCCATATAGGCCTCAAATGGAGCCATCTGTATACTAGAATAAAAACTATTATTATAAGAAAATTAGACTAAAGAAACATGTTGGTCCCAACATCCCTGATAATCCATCGAGAAAGAACGTAACATATCCTCCAAGGTATGAATTGTTTGTTCTGATTTCCCATCTGATTGAGGATGAAAAGATGTACTAAAATTAAATCCAGTACCCAACGACTTTTGAAGGCCTTTCCAAAAGTAAGAATTAATCCTGAGATCATTATTAGATACAATGGAGAGGGGAACTCCATGAAACCTGACTATCTCTTTAACATATAACTGATAAAGTTAATCTAGAGACAATATATCTATAATAGGAAAGAAATGAGCAGATTTAGTCAATCGATCAACTATAACCCAGATTGCATTAGTACCTCGAGATGTCTTCGGTAATCCCACAACGAAGTCCATGGATATATTTTACCACTTCCACTCTGGCATCAGTAAAGGCTGAAGCATCCCTTTTGGTAATTGCCACTCTACTTTAACCTGCTGACAAGTCAAACACTTCACAATAAAATGAGAAATATCTCTTTTCATCCCATCCCACCAGTAATAATCCTGAAGATCTCCGTACATCTTAGTACATCCAGGATATACTAAAAACATGGAACTATGAGATTCACATAACAACTCATTATTCAACTATGAATCATAAGGCACACATAATCTTTTCCCAAACCTCAAAAAACAATCATTATCAACGTTAAATTCAGGAAACTTACCCTTCTGAACCAACTCTACCTTTTTCTACAACTCAGTATCTTCTTTCTGTGCTTGCTTTATTCTGTCTGATAGATATGATCTCACTAACACCTGAAACAAAAAAAGAATTTCCTGGACCAACAACTTCTATGCCAAAGTTCATCAAATTAAAAACCAAAGTAGCTCATTCCAAACATATCATGGTTAATGAAGCATTACTTTTTCGACTCAAAGCATCAGCCACTTTATTTTCCTTTTCCGGATGGTAATAGATCATGCAATCATAATCCTTGATTAATTCCAACCGTCTCCTCTGTCTCATGTTCAATTATTTGTGAGTGAATATATACTTTAAACTTTTTTGATCATTATATATTTCCCATTTTACTCCATACAAATGAAGCCTCCAAATTTTTAAAGAAAAAACAACAGTAGCTAATTCAAAATCATGTGTAGGGTAATTTAACTCATGTGGTTTCAATTAACATGAAGCATAAGAAATTACCTGATCATTCTGCATTAGGACACAACCAAGTCCTTTCAAAGAAGCATCACTATAGATAACAAACTCACCATTTATGGATGGTAGTTCCAAAACTGGAGTATTCACCAATATTCTTTTCAATTCCTAAAAACAATCATCACATTCTTTTGTCTAAATGAACATAACACCTTTTATAGTTACATTATTCATTGGACTAGATAAACATGAAAAATTATCAAAAATCCTCTGGTAAAAACCTTCCAAACCATGAAAACTACGGATCTCAGTTATTTTTGTGGATCTTGGCCATTCTTCAACAACTTTTGTTTTAGCAGGATCAACATTTATGCCATTTTTTGAAACAATGTGACCAAGTAATGAAATTTGATGTAACCTAAACTCACACTTGCTGAATTTCCCAAATAGTTTATTTTCTTTTAAGGTTTGCAAGACAACCCTTAAATGACTTTCGTGTTCTTCTTTACTTTTGTAATAAACCAAAATATCATCAATGAAGATAACCAAAAACTTATCCAAGAACTCACAAAAAATTATATTCATAAGATCCATGAATACAACAGGTTCATTGGTTAAACCAAAATACATAAATACAAATTAATAATGGTCATATCTAGTATGAAACACGGTCTTCAGAATGTATGCTTATTTCACTTTCAACTAATGGTACCCTGATCTCAAGTCAATCTTTGAAAAATACTGAGCTCCCTAGAGATGATCAAACAAATCATTAATATGAGGTAAAGGATACTTGTTCTTAATAGTGATGTTATTCAATTCCTTATAATAAATGCAAAGTCTCATTGAACCATATTTATTTTTAACAAACAAGATAAGAGCACCCCATAGTGATGTGCTAGTTTGAATAAAACCTTTATCTAATAACTCCTGTAATTGATTCTTTAACTCTATAAGTTTAAATTGAGTCATTCAATAAGGGGGTTTTGAAATTGTCTTAGCATCAGGAACTAAGTCAACAGAAAATTCAACTTCCCGATTAGGTATAATACCAGACAACTCATTAGGAAAAACATCAAGGTACTCATTTACCACTGGCACATAATTAATCTCAACACTTCCTTTATTTTCAACAATATGTGCAAGGTAACATTAATTTCAATCTATTACTAGTTTCTCATCTTCCTGATATGTTATCAAAATCAAGGGTTCATTCTTGTACAAAAACTGAAAATCTTTCTAAAATGAAACCTCTTTATCTCTGCAGTCAATCTTAGCATGATAAATAGAAATCCAATCCATACCCAAAATAACATATAACTCTACTAGAGGAAAAACAATAAGGTTTTCAAGTACATTATTTCTGTACACAAGGATAATAAGGTTCTTATAATTTCTTTTTATCTCAAAATTTCCCCCTAGTGTTTTTACCATAAGTTACAGATTCATATATTGAGATGGAATTATTAATTTACTAGAAAATTTCTCAGAAATGAATGAATGTGTAGACCCTCAATGAAACAATATATTGACATAATCTGAAAAAAACAAATAGTGTACCTAATAAAACTTCATTTGATATCCCAACATATACTAAAGTAGTTGAAAAGGATTTCACCACCCCTTTTTGCTAGTATTCTGGCTATTTTCCCTCAGTTGAGTTCTTCTTTGGACACTCATTAGCATAATGACCCATTTCATTGCCCTTAAAATTTTTTACTGACTGGAAATAAAATTCCATCTTACCATTAACCTAATATTTTTCAGTGCAATTACAAGCTTTATGTCCCATTTTACCACATCAGTAGCACTTAACAGAATTCAAAAGACATTCCCTAGCATGGTTTTTACAACAATTTTCACAAACTGTAAACTTAAGTTTCTTACCATCAGAATTTTTTAAAGAGTTCTTCCCTTTTGTCTACCACCTCGACCTCTTGTTCTATTTTTTGTCAAAGAACACCTAATCATCGGAAAAATCCATTTCCACCTTCTCTGTACAAAAAAAGTTTTTTTATAACTTTTGAACTCACGAGAAGCTAAAGCCCTTCGATAATTTGGCTTTAATCCTGAGTAAAAACTGTTGATTTTAATATCAAGATCTCTTATGAAATTTTTAGCACACCTTGCCAGTCGAGTGAATTTTTCTTCATAAACAGCCACTGAGTCATCCTCTTGCCACAATTCCAGGAATTGTTTTTCCATCCTAATACGAACCACCTTAGGAAAATATTTCTCCAGAAACATACCTTTGAATTCATCCCAATCAAGAGCATCAATCTCCTCACTATCCCTGATATTTTTCACCATCGACCACCACTGATCAGCTTCAACTTCAAAACGGTAACCAACAAGACTAACCTTTTGATGTTCTGAACACCCCATGACGTCAAAAGTTTTCTCCAGTTCTTTAATCCACCCTTCTAATAGCACAGGGTCAGATGATCCTCTGAATGATGGGGGATGTTGACTCATGAAATGCTCTACTACTGACATGTTCCTATGTGGTTGATCTAGATGATCTTGTGCATGGATACCACCACCATTTATAGCCTGATTCAACTGTTCCATCACTGCAAAAAACAGTTCAGTTCCAATTCTGACCATCTCAAGCTGCTGATTTGGAAGGTTATCTTCCTCCTGATGTTGTCCCAACATAGCTGCCCAGTTTCCTTTGCAGAAAACCATTCTGAACACAGAAATATCTTAGGCGAAGAAACATGGTAATCTGTAAATGCTATATGATTTCAATATTAACATAAATTACTTTATGGATATTAATTTAAAAATACCCTAACTCCTAAAGTTATCTAAACCGACCTCTGATACCAACTGTAAATACCCAGCCTTAAAACATTACATAATATTGAATTAAATGAATAATTCACATTGAGGATCTTTTCAGGTTTAGTGATTTAGAGAATTAAGACATAACTATTACATCTCAAAATTTTACAAAGTAGACACTTCTACCGAGTTTCCATTTTTTCATAAAATAAAAACTCTTGAAAAAAAATTCATGTCTAGTTCCATGTTGTAGACAACATGACTTTTCCTTGATCCCATCCTTGACCCTATTCATCTTTAAGTCCTGTGAAAAACATTTCAAAACTTGGGATGAGCATAAAAAGCTTAGTAAGTGTTATAAAATAAAGAAAAAAAAACATTAGTTCAAAAATACATAAAAAACATAAACTCTTTTACTTACCTCATGAAAACATAAGATTTATTAATAACACATAGTAATCAGAAATAAAAAAGGTAACTTTTGGAATTCATATCATACTTACTTTGTAGCCATCAAAGATACATAGGGAGTTACATTGGAATACCCATCACAATATATTCCCTAAATCTATTAGGAGAAACATTCAAATTTACCTCTGTCATGTTACCTAATGCATTGGAGAGCTATCTCGGGCTCACCCACCCAAGGTTTATCACAGAACCACCCGTATATGTAAAAAATACCCAAGAACTATAACATAATCATAACACACAACATAAGTATAAAGAAATGATAAAATTACCACATTGTAATAACAATATATCATTTCAAGATATTGAAATAATAAATCCATTCTCAAAATTATTTTCAATACCAAAATACGTAAAAGAGTATATGGTATTTATTTTTCCTTTTAAAAACATTATGGCTTGTTAAGGAAGCCAAAGATCAAATAATACTCACAGCGGCAGAAAGGTCGTTGTCATCGCTTATGTTAAAAAGAAGCGTTATTTTTTGTCATTTAGTAAAATGCTTCATAGAAAAAGATTCTTTTTGAATGAAATAAAAATTAAAAGCTGTTTATATTTCTTATAAAATAATGTCATGTATTAGAAGAAAATATGCCTCAATGAAAGGAGATTGAGATGAAGTCCCTTACCTCATGTTTGACTTGACTCCATATTTCTTTAATACCCTGAATAATAAAATAAAGTTAATTTATACTTCCTTAAAAACCTTTTTTAAGTTTATTATTCCATTTATATCACTTATTACCATGTAATAAACATTATGTAATCATTGAAGTTAATTACGTTCATTTTGTCGATATATGGTACTTGAGTAAAAAATGAACACTTTATATTTACAAGTTGTCCATGTGGTCAATAATCCATTATATACAGAATGATATTCATTATTTAGATATCATATATATCATATATATCCAGTATATATATATTTATAATATTACATATCATTTGGAGGTAAGAAATGAAATGCACCGTTCATGGAGACAGTAAGCCGTACGTACGGATGGACACTAATCTCATTTCTATTTCTTATTCTAATGGAATTAAAACATAATGATACATAGGTATATTATAATTCCAGTATTATATCATATATAATATCATTAAATATATCCTTCATACATTTCACATATGGCATTAATGAGTCATATCACTTTGAGGGGGCGGTAGTCCCCACTTCCTCAAATGAAATTATCGTGTTTACCCATAATGGAAACTATAAAGGTATGCTACAAAAGAAAAATACAGAATCATAAAGAAAAAATAAACATAATATATATCATATATAAATATAGTTTCATCTTAATGTCCACCATGATAGGTGGTAGGAGATAATCGAATAATCATCGTTTCGTGAGGCGTTAGTTTTCCATCCCCAGAAAGCATATGTTTTTCACTAATTAGATGAAGGTGTGTGTAAGTGTAGTTATAATAAATCTCATAAAAAAATCCTAGTATATTTTTTATACTAGTGTTTATATAAAATAAAGGAATAAAAAGAGTTTAGGGGTTGGAGAAGTAAAATAAAATAAAAGAAGTTAAGAGAAACTGTTACCTTTAATTTTGGGTAACTTCCTTTGGTATGAACCAAAAGGGTTTATTGAAGTGACTTCTACCTAAGGTAAAGCTTCTAGGAGGAGGTAAAGTATGTAGGGAGCTTAATTGGATGGAGGTTGGATGACCCAAAAGGCTTGAGAGGTGTGAGGAATTGGTTAGAAGTGAGGGATTTTTATAAGGGGGAGGAGAGGCTCTTTAAAAAAGTGTGATAATATTATTTTATTATATAATGATATTCGGTTTCTAAATGTCCAAAACTCATTAAGGTAGAAGATAAGATGACTCATGTTTGAAATAAAATCATCTAATAATAATTTGACAGGTTTTGGATGTTATGTTAATATTTATAATCTTATTTATTCAAATCATTTATTAACGAGGTAAACATTGGATCCTTATTGTGTCATAAATAATTAAATTTATTTGATGTCTAAAAATTATAAAAAATATACCATTATGTAGGAAATATTTTTATATTTCCAATTAATATTTATATTAGAAAATATAACTTATATAACACCATGTAAAAATCAATTTACAAAGAGATATTTGTTTCTGTCATTTTTGCCTTTACTTTAAGTTAATTAAAATAAAGTGTCATTATCATTCATAAGTGGCACCATGTGGTACCAAAATCGACCAAAGGATTTCCATTGTCAGAAATTACTCATAAAATAAGGTTAGGACAAATGTCAATGTAATTTTTAATTATCATAATATTCTTTTTACCTTGAATTACCCAATTTACCTTTAACCGCGTTAAATAAAAGCCAAAAGTTACTATTAACCAAATTTTTTTTCATCTTATTGAACCAAATTTTACTTAATAATAACAACCATGTATGTCGTATTTTCAAAATTCAATTCACATAAGTTTTAAAATTTCATTTAAATTAAAAATGCAATTTTTTAACTACAACTAAGTGGTTTCACTATTCATCAAAAATTGAAGTTTTTCATAACACTACCAAAAATTAAGCCTAAGATATATTTGATATTACAAATTCAAAAATAATGTCTATTTTACCAAATTCTATTCATAGGATTTTCATTAATTAATTTAAAATTAATTCCTGTTTTTAAAACAAATAGCACGTTTTTAAGAAATAATAACTATCAAAAGATTGACACTTGTTTATGTCCAATTTCAAAGTGAAATTAATTATAATGACAAATATTGTATTAAATGGTAAAAATATATTGTAATTAGTATTTAAAACCAATTAAAAATATAATCTAACCATATAAATAAATTATACTAAAATTTAGTTGTGAATTAAAATACAATATTTTTTACTATTCATTTGAAAATGAACTTTATCAGAAAAATTCCAAAAATTTACACAAATTAATTTTGGATGTCCCCATTCTAAAAAAGGATTTTATTTTTGTCAAATAGCATGTATTAAAGTGACCAAAACTAGACTTTAATAGTGTTTTCCATTAAAAGGCGGTAAATCGACCTTTTAATGTAAATTATGCTTAAAATTAGATTCATTCACATTTTAAGCCTCTAACTTTTATTAGATAAATGTAAATACATTTAAAAAACATGTATAATCATATTTTAGTTAGTTTTGTTCATTTCCACCAATAAAAAAACTAGGATTTAACTACCATTTAAAATAATAATAATATATTATTAGTGTTCCACATAAGATTTAAAAGAAACCTGTTGTTGCGTATCAGATACGCTATCGAACGTAGCAACCCCTTGAAAGTTAAATTAATATTTAATTCAAAAATATTAAAAAATATGAAAATTTTCTTATTCTTTATTTACCTGGGATGTTACAGGAAAAGTGGATCAAAATAAAGGATCGATAGTGTGAAAGGGGAACTCTTAGATCAAAGGAATTTATAATTATGATAAATTTACTCCCATATCACGATTGGAAACTATTTTATTTTTATGGATATTTTAGTGAAAATCTAGTTAAAATTATACCAAATGGATTTCAAATCTATGTTACTTAATGGGGTTCTTAATGGGGGAGTATACCTTGAGAAACTAGATTGGTTTACTATGGATGAAAATGAGAGAAAGGTGTTCCAGTTAGTGAATTATTTTTATAAGATAAAGATACCAATGAGGAACTGGTATTTAAAGTTGGATCAATACCTAATAAAGCTTGAATTTTAGTAAGGTGGAGTTGATCACACCCTCTACATCAAGAAGAAGAATTATCAAAGGATGTTGGTACTCAAATATGTCGAAGACATAATATTTTAGGATTGGAAAAAGTACAATGAATTTTATTATGGATCACATAAGGAACGACATCGAGATTTCTATGATTAGTGAAACATTTTTCTTAGTTTATAGAAAAATCAAGGAAATCATGGCACACTAATTTCTCAATAAAAATATGAAAAAGTGGTTCCCAGGTGATTTTAATGGAATATTCTAAACCAATGACAAACACCAACATCTATATGGATGAATTTACTAAAATTTGATGATTGAAAAGTTTAAATGTCTTGGAATATAGGTATTGGGAGCGTATTATACCTCACAATAACAAGAATAATAAAACTAGTGCATGAATAATAATTTTATGGCATAAAGTGATGATTCATTCAAAACACATAAAATTAGATGAATAATAAGACTAGTTCATGCATGTTATGTCATGAGTTAAGATGAATACAATACCTTATATTACAAATGACATTCATGATTTTATATGCACTCTCCACTCATGACATGATAATATTAATTATTTAAAACTTACTATAAATAATAAAAATCAAATGATAATAACCTTTATTTATTGTGGAGGCATAAAATAATAACTTTTATTATTTGAAATATAAACATATATTTTGATAAAATCAAATCCACATAACAATAATAAGAAAGACTTTGTTACAGTTTTACATTATATTTTAAAAATAACAGTACTTGAATGAATATCAAACACAATTTAAAAATTTGAATAACTTGAAAATAATTTCACATACATATATCTACATAATATAAATATATCTACAAGATACTACAATTGTTGTTCAAAAATATGAGTCTTTACATAATGAAAAAATAATCACTTGCAATAACATAATCTTAATAAATAACTAATAAAAGATAATTTTTATAATTCGAATAAAATATAAATTTTATATGAAAAATTATTAGAATAAAAATTTGACAAATGAAAATTAATTCCATTATGAAAAATAAATCACATTAAAATAAATAAATAAATAATATCTTTAAAATATTATAATTCTAGAAAAATATCATCTTTAAAATAAATCCATAGAATAAAAATAAATTTCCCTACTTTTAAAATCATAACATAAAAATGAAATGGATAATCTATCTTACTTGATTGCAGAATATTTCTTATTCTTATTATAGGAAGAAACAATCACTAGAAAAAATCACTCTCTCTCACTGATATTTGTGTGCAATATACCAGTAAGATGAAAGAAGGAAACACAACACCTAAACGAATGAGGAAGGACAAGCTAAACTATTGAGAAATACTCCAATTTATAGTCTACTGATAAAAAATGGATTATATTTTATTCATTCATTCAGCGTGAATATTGTTGAGAGAGATGTTATTGGGTACACTTATAAGTGTTTTTACTTTTCATTGACATTTACAGAATAGAAACATAGAAGAAAATGACATAGAGGTCAAACTAGATATTGATATCGATTGTAAGTGTAAATATTTTCTACTTTGTTTTAATCTAAACAATAGAGGCTTATTCAAGAAGCTCGAACCTCATTCAAAAGAAAAAAAATTCAATTTTGGGTTGTTTTATTATAGGATAGTGCAACTTGACTTGTTAGGATACACAGATGTGGTATGAGAAGGTTTAGTGGATAATCGAGGGAAATTACAGATATAAAAATACCCATAATTCATTCAAGCCTTGGTTTCATTCAACCCTTGAATCGCTCGAGCCTTGGAATATTTAGAGCCTTGATTCTAGCATGGATTTGATCTTAGATTCAACATTGAGGAGTGCAGACAATCTGTCACTTCTACATAGAGATTTTGATATTGTGAACTGGTTCATGATGGTTAGGGTTCTTAAAATAGATTGTGACACTTTTATCAGTACATCCAAAAAAGCACTAATAAATACACCTTTTATCAGTGCTATGTCATAAGCACTATTAAAATAAATCTTTATCAATGCTTTTTTCTTTGTTAAATCTTTATTTTTATCAGCATCGATAAAGATTGATTTTATCAGTTCTTTTTTAGCACTCATATATCTCTATTTTTATCAGTGCTAAGAAAGTGATGATAAATACTTATAATTCTTTTTTTCTTAAAAAATATTTTTTAAGAAATTATAATTATTATATATAATTATAATACTTATAATAATAAATTTTATAAAATAATAATTTGATAATTCTTCGAATATATAATTATTTATTTATAATTATATTAATATTTTTTTTCAAAAAATATTTATATCGTTATATATATTTATATAATTATATGTATATATAAATATAGTAATTATATTCACTATTTAAATAAATTTATTATAATTTTCTAATTAATTATTTATGATTATATAAATATTTTTTAAATAAATATTATTTATTTATAATTATAAATGTATAAAAATAGTAAATACAAATTTATAAATATATTTATTTATAAGTTTTTTTACAAATGTATCTTTAATATTATTAATGAATATTTAATCGTAAGTGCATGCATATTAAAAATGATTAAAAGTGGGTAATTAAAAATGAGTACAACATTGAAAATTTGGATAAGTTTGATTAATATGAATCGTTAAAAAACAGATATATATTGAAATAAATATGAATACATATTGATAATATTCAAACATAGTAAACAAATATATATAAAATAAATAATATAAAATGATTAAATTCCCCAAAAAATATTTATGTGTGTGCATATATATATATATACATATACATTAATTACCTATATGTGAAATCAATATAATACGTTTGATCTATGTTAAATTGAAAAATAAAATAGCATTAAATTATATCCATTACTCGATGAAATTACTCAGTATTTTTAATTCATATTAATTTTTAATTATAAAACATTAATCACTAAATTTATTACTATTTAATTTAAAGCATAAATAATTTTTTTATATAAATCATATTTATATACATTTATATATATCTATATATTTTATATATACTATTTATTAACAATATTAATAATTAGTTAATTAATGAAATGTTTAATATTTTCTCAATTCACTTATGTTTAATTTTTATTTTTTTATTTTTAATTATATATATATCTATATATTTAATATATAATATTTATAACTTATATATATTACAATCAATTTATTCATTTTTATTAATAATTATTTAATTAATATTTTTTAATATTATTTTTACAAAATCATTTTTCTTTTTATTTATTTAATTATTACATTTTATTCATACTTTTATCCGTGCTAAAATAGCACTAATAAAGGATTCCTTTATGAGATCTAAAAATTACACACTGATAAAGGGTTTCCTTTATCATTGCTAAACATAAAGTGCTGATAAATTACACCCTTTATTAGTGCTAAAAAATGCACTGAAAAAGGTTGGATTTTATCAGTGCTAAAAAAATGCATTGATAAATTGTTCCTTTTATCAGTGCTAGAAAAAACTGATAATAAATGGTATCCTTTATTATCTCTTGTTTTAGTGCTCATAAAGACCAATGTTGTTAAATTCCTATTTTGTTGTAGTGCATGAATGATGTTTCCAATTTCATGATGGATGGAATGAAATAAAGGTAAATATTAATTAGAATTTTAAAAAATAATTGTTATATATTATTTATAATATATATTCATTAAATATATCCTTGTTAAAATACATATCAAAATGAACTGAAAAACATATCACATCACTTCGTGGAGGCAGTAATCCACACGTACGCACGAGCATTGTTATCGTTTTCCAATGGATTGGAAGGTAATAAGTTAGATGTGATATTATAATTTAAGAATTATTATTATGAAAAACATATATTATAAAATTTTAAATCCCTAATTATATCTATTTATGACAGGTGGTGATTGAAAATTAATTACATCATTTCATGAGGTGGTTGTTCATTGTACACATGATTAACAGTTTCGTTTCCCATTTGATGGAAGATGAGATGGATGTAGGTTATGAAACTAAAATAATAACCTATCAGTATATGGGATATTATAATTTTATTATATAACCATAGTTGAAGAATATTTTAAGGAGTTCAAAGAATAAATAAAATGATAACGTATGATTAAGATCTATACCTCTTCTTTAGAGAGCCTCTTTAGGTTTATACGTAAAGTCTTATCAGGAGGGTTTCCTAACCAAAATAAGTCTTATAAGACATGGTTAGAGGAGTAGGTAAAGGATTTTTATGAATTGGATGAACCAAAAGGATCATGGAGTTTAGAGAAGATATGAGAGGATATGTCATTTTTTAAGTGGGGAAAGGAACCCACTTGGAACCCACTTGGAAATTTCCCAAAAGAATTCAAAATGATAAATCCATTCCTAATAAAAAATGGTTCAAAATGACCATAGAAACGAAATTGGGATAAGATATTGTTTAAATATGGATATAAAATAATATTTAGATGAGTTTTATTGGAAAACCTACCCTTATCTTTTGGTTTAACCCTTGGAAAACCCATTTTAACCTTAACCATGCTTATTATTTTTTATATTTTTACTATTTATTATGACTAAAAAATAATTTTAAATTATTATATAATATTAATTATGATTATTTTAAATATTTAATCCATTTTTACAAATTAAATTTTTATAATTATTAGAGCTTAATTTAAAATTAAACCCTCATACATGATAAAAAAGGGGTTTTTCAAAGAAAATATTTTTTTATGTATAAGAAGTTTTTATATAAACATTAAATATAAAATTGATTAAAATGACTTAAATTGGATTAATAATAAAATAATTTATCTAATTGTACATTTAAACAGTTTTGAAACAAAATATAACTTTTTTAAATGATTTAAATAAAAATGTAGCTTTCAATAAAAGTAAGTATTATTCATTATTCATTAAAAAATTAAACTTTTCAAAAAAATACCAAAAATTCATCCTATGATAATTTTGAAATCATGATTAAAAAAGGAATTTATTTTTTAAAAATAAATTTTCTAAAAGTGTAAAAAATTAATATTCTTATTTGTAAAAAAACTAATAAAAATCATTTTTTTGAGAAAAATATATTTTCGAAGCATACAAAGAACATACAAAAAAATTAAGTACTTATTTATCAGTATATTTTTTTAACTAAAACCTTCACAGTTATTTTTTCAAAATATTTTTATTTATATTCATACCTTAATGTTTTTTCATCTAAGTTATAATGATCTTATTTAAATAATTATATTAAGATTATGTCACAGTTCTTTAAAACTCAATGTTGTGTATAATATAAGTTATCAAAGAAATTAAGTTTATTTGTATTTTTTCCAAAAATATCAATTTGTAACATTATAAACCCTTATTAAAATTTTTTCTCTTGAAAAACCATCACTCTGATGCAAACAACTAATGATACTTCTGCCTCATCATATCCTCAGGTTCCCATGTACTTCTTCAATTTTGTGGTTTCACCAAAAAACATTGACTAGCTGAGTGGTATTGTTTCATATATCATTCTATCTCTGATATAGAATCCGCAACATTTATTCCTTATAAGATAGATCTTACTCCGTTTTTATGACCTATTAGTTTAGTACATGAGAAGGATTAGGTTTTTACTTCTTTAGGAGAGATAAATGGAACACATTGTGGACTTGGGATAGATTGAGTGGAAGCACCAAGAGATATAAAACCATCCCCAATTGATCAGGAATCTCAAAAATTACAATATACCAAGGGATCAAATTTAATTTCTTCCTAAATCTCATATCCTTCTTCCATGGAGAAATTTATAAAAACACCTTGTCACTAACTTCAAATTCTAGACCACATCGACGATTATCAACATAACTTCTCTATCAACTATGTTCTCACCTTATGTGATGATATATAATTCTACCTTTCTATTCAATTTATTTAACTGACTTTGTTCCTAATATATTTTTTTCTACAAATTCATTCCAACATGTTGGAGTTATACACTTATTTCCATATAGGGATTCATAAGGAGCCATTTGAATTCTTGAGTGAAAGATATTGTTGTTAGAAAACTTAACTAGAGGAAGGTAATGATACCAACCACCTTTGAAATCCATATAAAAAGATATTAGTATATCCTCTAGGGTTTTAATAGTTCTCTCAGTCTGACCATATATCTTAGAATGATACACAGTGCTGAAAATCAACTTCGTATCAAGATATTGCTAAATACTTTTACATAACTTTGAGAAAAACCTCAGATCTTGATTAGATACAATTGAATATGGTACTCTTTGAAATGTTATATATTACTTATTGTATATTATTGAATGATTATCAAGGTATAAATCCACTTTTATAGAAATTAATTATGATGAATTTTTATGGCGGTCAACTACAACAAATATAACATTATTACCTTTAGATGTTATGGGGAGTTCGATGAAAAAATCCCTGGAGATGTTTTCTCATTTCTATTCTAGTATGGGTAATGGTTGTAACCCACCCTTAGAAATTTTTATCTCACACTTTAACTTATTGAAGTACCATGCACTGAGATAAAAACTCTACAATATCTCTCTTCATTGAATCCCACCATATATAATATTTCAAATCTATATACATCTTTGTAATTCTAGAATAAATAACGAATGAAGAACTATAAGATTCACATTCTGGTAATATCCTCTATTTTATTCAATATCAGCATGATTTACCCTATCTTTGTCTGGAGTGAAGGTTTTGGTGATGGATTGGGTTTTCAATGAGGTAGTTTTCAGGTGATTCGTTTTGTTAATATTATATGCATTAGGCTATACGTGTGATTTAGTTTTGTTCTCTCTAGTCCTACCATGCTTCTGAGGCCCTAGTTTGGCTCAACCTATACTTTGTATACCTGATCTACTATATGAGGCCTCATTTCATTCTGGGTCTATGGTTTTCATGGGGGTTTAAGGAGGCATGTCCCATTTTATTTTCTTTCCATCTATTGGATTCTTATTTTATGTCGAAAGTGGTTATGTGAAGTTATTTTATTTTCTAGAAATCCTTAATTATGGTGATGTTGTTTGATCACTAGTGTATTTGAAGGTGGTATCTTTTTTTACTGGTGATGTTTTGATGATGAATCTATCCGGTGGGGATGATGGTGCTTGCTCAGTCAGGACTCGCTATGGAGGTCATGTCCTCTCCTTCTCTACTTTGGATTCCAGGTCCATTTATCCCTCCTAGGTCAGTCAAGTGTGGTGGTTTTCAAGGTGGTTTTAGTATTTTTTTGTGGGAGTGATGAGGTGTTCCTAGAGGCATAACCTGTGTTTGTGGCAGACGTCCTAGATCCAGTTCAGGCATTGATGGAGCTTTTGTTTTGTTGGGTGATGTGGTGACAATGATAGTGGTGCAATTGTTTTGGAGGTTCCTAAGTTTTATGGTTTAGTTTTGTGCTAGAGATGGTGTGAGGGATAATGTGCTTGGATTGAGGCTTAATGTGAAGGTTT
This sequence comes from Viscum album, assembly GCA_963277665.1. Classification (NCBI taxonomy): domain Eukaryota; kingdom Viridiplantae; phylum Streptophyta; class Magnoliopsida; order Santalales; family Viscaceae; genus Viscum; species Viscum album. The sequence goes on along the minus strand of OY728159.1, from coordinate 970,240,071 downwards.
TGTGGGATTCTTCCGGCATGCCGGTGGTCATTTTGTTCTTACTGGAGAAGCGTAAGCAATGACCATGATTGAGTGTCAGGAAATGTAGCTCATTTTGGAATATAGTTCAGGATCTCACAACCCGAGGAGGTTTGGTGGTTTTAGGATCAATTTGTGTTGATTACTATTTTGAATTTTGAATTTGAATTTTGAAATCTCAGTGGTGCTATATTTTAATTTTGAAATATGCGGTTACCACTAAACCTTAAGGTGGGTTTTTAAAAAATTTAAAAAAAGGATTTAGACTAATATATATATATATATATATAATACCTTTATCCATAATGTTAATTCCTCTATATATTTAAAGAAAAAATTACCATAGCTAACACTAAATCATGATTTGGGTAATTTTTCTCATGAACCATCAATTTTAATGAGGTATAAGCTATCACCATGTCATTCTATATGAGAACACATCCTAATAAATTTTTGATACATCAATAAAGATTAAAAACTCTTCTCTACTATAGGGTAATGTAAAAACAGGTTCATTGACTAACCTTCACTTTCTTCATTGAAATTTTCCTCACATCCATCCATCTAGAGAATCTTGTCTCCCTTTCAAGTTAACTTCGTGAGTGGATAAGATAATCAAGGTAAATTCCCCAAAAATTGTTGATAATACACAACCAAACCTAGAAAATTCTAGATCTCAATTACAGTGGTTGGTCTAGGACAATATTCAATAACTTAAATTTTAAAGGATGCACAGATATACTAACTCTTGAGATTATATACCCCAAAAATGAAATCGTTTGTAGCCAAAACTCACACATGGTAAATTTTTCAAACAAATTATCCTTCCTCAGGGTTTTTAATAGATCTATCAAGTAATTTTAATTATCTTCCTTTTTCTTTGAATATATAAGAAAATCATCTATAAATACAACCAAAAATTGATCAAGGTAATATATAAATACACAGTTCATTAAATCTATGATTATAATGAGGAAATTAGTATGACCAAATAGAATAACTATATATTCATAGTGTATATACATTATAAAGAATGATTTCTTGGGTATATAATCCTTTTTTATCCTCAATTTTTGATATCCATAATGAAGGTTAATCTTGGAAAAGTATTTAATTCTATAGAATTTGTCAAACAAGTAATCAATATATGGTAGAGGATAGTTTTTGTTGACTGTGATCTTGTTCATTTCCTGATAATATATGAAAATTCTCATCGATCCATCATTATTATTGAAAAATGTATAGTTTAACCCTTAGGTGACACACTTGGACAAATAAATCCTTTCTAAAGATTATCCTAGAGTTACTTCTACAATTTTGGAAACTTAATCTATAAAATTATAAAAGAAATATTTCAAATAGTTGTAGCACTAGATATGAGTTCTATCAAGAATTCAAGTTCATGTTTCGGTAAAAGACTAGGAAAATATTTACGAAATACACAAAAAAATCCCATACAATAAGTATATCATCTATTTTGTGTTTCCCTCCAACCACATGAGGTAAACATACTTTTTGAATAGGAATCAAAAACCATATAATGGATACTATTTCCATTGGAATTTTATATTTATCATCATACTGATAGATGATCATTGGTTGTTTTGGAATTTCAAATGAAATTTAAATTTTATATTAATTAATGTGGTTTTATGTATAGAAATACAATAATTTGCTAAGATAACATAAAATTCAACCAAAGGGAGAATGGAATGATTTGCAAGAATCACATTCCAACAAATGTCAACCAGAGAAAAATCATATACTTGATATGCAATCATCATACCTTTAGGAGTTTAATTTCTAATTCAATATATAATCATTGTGGATAGAAATTAACAATAATAAATACTTTTCATGATATAAGGGAAAATAGAAACAAAAAATATTCTTAAATATTTGAAAATAGGCATCACTACCCCAAGTTCATTATTTTATCTTCAATCAATCAGTAAAACCAAAATGGTCAGCATGAACGTCAGACATATTTGATCATATTGATCAATAATCCATAGGATGTATAAATCATGAAACCTTATTTTCTGTAACACCCCAAGCTTCCATGGTATGCTTCTCTTTGAATAATAGAGCAGTGTGTGTTGTACACAACCTCAAGTTCTAACACACCGCGACCAATAAAAGTAGTCGTTATGAAACTTAATACCCACTTATTGAAATTATATAAATTTTATATTTTAAAATGGACTTCATTTTTGGATTTGTAATATCGAAATTAGCCTATGTTGAATTTTTGGTATTTTTCTGAGAACTTCCAATTTTTGATGAATAGTGAAAAATACTTAAAAACAAATTTTTTAATCAAAATATTTTATAGTGATAAATTATAAAATTGAGTGGTTTTAAAGTTTAATTATAATATATTTTTACTATTTTATCCAATGGTGGTCATTATAATTAATTTCACTTTGAAATTGGACATAAACAATTGTCAATCTTTTGATATATATTGCTTCTTAAAAACACCCTATTTGTTTTGACAGCGGGAATTAATTATAAAATTAATTAATGCAAATTATATGTTTGTAATTTAGTAAAATAGAAATCTTTTTTTAAATTAGGAATATCAATTATTTCTTAGGGCGAATTTTTGGTATTTTTATGAAAAACTTCAATTTTTGATGAATAGTGAAACCACTAAGTGGTAGTTAAAAGAACTAAATTTTCGTTTAAATGAAACTTTACCACTCCTGTGAATTGAATTTCAAAAATCAGACATACATGGTCGTCATTAGTAAGTAAGATGTGGTTCAATGGGATTAAAATAATTTTTGGCGAATAATAACTTTTAAGTTTTATTAATCGCGATTAAAGGTAATTAGTGAAATTTAAGATAAAAATGATATTATTAAAATATGAAATTACCTTTACACTTGTCCTAAAATTATTGGGCGAGTCATGGAAGACCAAGACCATCCATTGGTCCACTTGGGGACCCCATGGATCCACTTGGGTAAGAAAATGACATTAATAACTTTTTATTTAAAGTAAAAATAAAATTGTCACAAACATGTGTTGTTTTACTCAAAAAATTATTACATGGGGTTATATAAGTTAACCTTTTGAATATAAATATTCATTAGAAAGATAAAAAGATTTTCTACATCATGATATTTTTTTTTATAATTTTTAGACATTAAATAAATTAATTTTTTTATGACACCATGATGATGCAACGATTACCTCATTAATTAACATTTTAAATAAAATGAAAATATAAGGTAAAATCTAGGACATACACTTGTAAAAACCTATTGGATGAGTATATTTAGAACCCTTATCACCTTATCCTCGAAATATATAAGTGTGGGACCTCTAAAATCCGAAACTCATTATATTAAAAAGTAACATTTCATGACTTTCCAAGAGTGCCCCTCCTCTCCTCTTATAAAAGGCCCTCACCACTACCACCTTATTCACACCTTCAAAGCCATTTGGCTCGGCCAAACTCTACCCAAATACTCTCTCAAATTCCCTCTATTACTTCTATAATCCTCACATTGGGCATAAGTCTTCCCAAGGAAGCCTTTGTCTCAAATCAAAAAGAGTTACCTGATTTTAAGGTAATGTCTTCTCTTATGTTCTTTTGTTTTATTTTGCTTCTCCAACCCCTTAAAATATTTTTGTTAATTTATTTTGTAACAAAACCAGTATATACAATATACTAGGATGTTTTTATGAGACTTATTTTATTTACACTTACACAAACCTCCGTCTAATGGTTAAAGAACATACTATTTCTGTGGGTGGCGAAATACTGCCTCATGAAACGATGATTGTTCAATATTCTTTTAACACCTCTCATGGTGGCCATTATGATGAAACTATTTCTATATATGATATATATTATGTTTATGTTTTTCTTATTCTTATGTATTTTTCATTTATGTCATAACTTTATGATTCCCATTATGGGTAAACGTGATAATTTCATTTTAGGAAGTGCGGACTACCGCCCCCTCAAAGTGATTTGAATCATTAATGCCATATGTGAGACATGTAAAGGATGGAGTAAATGATATTATATATTATATTATACTGGAATTATAATACACCTTTATATCATTATTATTTCATTCCATTAAATACGAAATATAAATGAAAGTAGTGGTCATGCGTACGTACGGCTTACCGTCTCCATGAACGGTGCATTTCATTTCTTACCTCTAAATGTTACGTAATATTATGAATGAATGTATATACTAGATATATATTATATATATGATTTCTAAATAATGAATATAATTTTGGATATAATGGATATTTTACCACATGAACAACTTGTAATTATAAGAAGTTTATTTTTGACTCAAGTACCAAAGATCGACAAAACGACCGTTATTGACATAAATAATTACATAATGTTCCTAACATTGTAATAAGTGATATAAAAGGAATAATAAACTTGAAAAAGGTTCTTTAGAAATTATAAATTAACCCTAGGTTATTATTCAGGAGGTTAAAGAACGGTCGAGTCACGTCGGATACGAGGTAAGGGAACTTCTTAACCCAATTTTCATTCTTTGGGTTAATCTCCTACATTCAAATTATGTCATGATATTATTATTTCCTATCATGTATTTATACTTTCTTTATGTGTAAATATAGTGAATACACATAATAGATCCACTTTATTTAAAAAATGGTCTTTGTAAGGGACTTCGTCTCAATCTCATTTCATTGAGGCATATTTTGTTTTATACACAACTTTCCTTTATACGGTGTATAAAACCCTTTGAATTTTAATTTTATTCAAAAGGAATATTTTTATACAAAGAGATTTTACTAAACGGCAAATTGAATGTTTTGTCTTACGTATGCGGCGACAATGACTTCTCTACCGCCATGGCCATTATTTGAGTTTCGACTTCCTCTACAAGCCATAATTTTTTTTTAAATGAAAAATAAATACCAAGTTTTAGTTTTCTTTTATTTTGGTATTAAAAATGGTTTTGGTAAAGTTTTTATTATATAAATGTGTTGTATTGATATCTTGTGATTGGAATGTGGAAATTTTATGTTTTATTTATGCATGTTTTATGTGATATGATTATGTTATGGTTTATGATATGTTTAAACCAGATAATATAAGGAATGTATTGGACTTAATAAGTGACGGGTGGAGCATGCTATAGCTCCTCGATGCATCGGTCGGTCTCATGAGACAAAATAGTGTCTTGGCACAATGCCTTGACAAAATCTTATTTTTAGTCTTGTCACGAGCCCTTGGCTACGTGGTTATGATAGTCTTTCATTATTCATTCTATCATTATGAAAGTGGTTATTGATATTGCATGTGATTATTCGACTAGTAGAATATACATGTGAATAAGTAAATGGAATTATTTCATTTTATTATTGCCATATTATTCTGATGTTCACGTTTAAAAGGATTTTGTTTTAGTTATACATTTCCTTAAATGTTTATTTTTATTTATGAAAGTTTCCGCCGTATTGTTATCCTTAATGAGAATCTGAGCTCACCCCTTTCAATGTTTTAATTTTTCCAGGATGTGATGAAGTATATTATGAATGACCTGTAGGGATAGTATGAGGGGATATAAAGACATGATGTTTTTTTAGTTTTGTTTTACTTTATGATGTAATTTAAGACTTCTGAATGTATCTAGTCTCTTCAAGACTACTAAACTAACCGGTATTATGAGACTTGATCTTTTGTGATCATGCCAATGTTACGGAATAATGCACCGACTCTGGGTAACTGGGGTCAGGGCATTACAATTGGTATCATAGGCAGTTTAGTACTAACCTTGGAAGCTATATTTAGATAAACTCTGATTAGAGCACATAGCCCAGAGATAGACTTTGAGGATTAGTATAGAATAACTTACTAGAATTTTGGTATTATAGAGATTTTGTGAGTTTTCTGAGCAATACATCCTTGTCTAGATACTAGAAGCTAGAGGCGGAACTGGCACAAATGTACCTAGGGGTAAAACCCGAAAACACTACTTTGAGCTAGACTCGAACGAGAACTGGTGCACGACAACGGGCCTTGCGGCACTCTTGGTTACGACACTCCCATGGGATATACTTAGGATAATTCTCATTTTCTTTACAAACAATTATGATGGTTTTATGAGTATATACTTCCTCAAAGAAAACATTTTTATGATTATAGTTCAATTTATGTTCAGTGTTTTACAAGTATGGAATTATTTATTTTGATTCATAAACTAATCTAGTTTATGCCATTGTTTAGAAATGGCACCTAGTGGGAGGAATGGAAACCATATCAATGCACACACTCTATGTTGGGATTGCCCTCCTACTCAAGATAATTATAGTGGAGTTGGAGATACAACTGGTGCTGATCATCTTATCACCATACTGGGATAACTCACTCAGGTTATGAATAATAACCTTACTCGTATGGAGCACCCTGATCCGCAACGTGGAGGATCAATGTTAGACCGCTTCATGAGGCAATAACCGCCAACATATAATGGGGGTACAAATCAATTAGTAGCTGAGAAATGAATAAACACCTTAGAGAAAATATTCCACGCCTTGGGGAGTAGTGAAAGAGAGAAGGTTGTCATGGAAGTTTACCGCCTCACTGGAGATGCCGATCAATGGTGGTCACAGATTCAAAACACAAAGGAAGATGAATAAGTATCAAGTATGTAATGGTGGGAGTTTAAGGAAATTTTCTTAGAAAAATACTTTCCACATTACCATCGAGCAGATATGGAAAGACAATTTCTGAGTCTGAGGTAGAAGGAGGATGAGAATGTCGCAAAGTATGAGGCCAACTTTACAAGGTTAGCGAGGTATGCTGAAGATTATATACGTAACCCAAGAAGTAAGATTGACCATTTGATTGATGGGTTAAAACCATTTCTCCGTCGAGAATTAGTCTCAAAAACCTTCTCGTCATATGAAGATGTAGTCTCGTGTGCTATCAAGACAGAAAAGGAATTATCTAAATCTTATAACAATAAAGTAAAGCAAGAGAAGAAGAGAACAGTGGAACAAGAGATAGATAAAGGGAAAAAGGGAAAGAAGTATTTTACATTATGTGATAATTGTGGGAAGAATCACTCGAGTACTTGACTAAAAGGAATGGGAGTTTGTTATAAATGTGGAAAAAAAGGTCACCAGGCTCGTGATTGCAAGGGAAAGAAAGAGGATATCAATGTTGAATGATACAATTGTAGAGAAATGGGGCATTATGAAAATGAATGTCATAAGCGCCAGGGAAACTTACCTCAGAAAATCCTAAGGGATCAAGGACAATCTTAGGTTGTTACTACAGTTGAAGTGGAATAATTAATGTATTGGTGCTTTTGGACTCAAGGATTATATTCTAGTTATAAGAATAATGTGATATATATAAGGATTGTACTAAAGTACTTTTTGTTTTCATTAAGGTTTTAATATGATGAAGGTAATCATATTTTTAGTATGTGACAATAAGAGAAACTTTACTTTGTTTGGGGAATATGATAAATTGATTTTGGAATTTAGAGACCTTTTAAAGAAAGTCTGGACAGAGGTATTTTGGATAACTATAAAGGTTGGAATAGATTAAGTTGAACTTTGGATAGTATTGGTTAGGGTTAAAACATTTATGAAGAGTATTTTTGGAATATTATAAAACTATAGTTTTAGGAAAAGGACAACACACAGGTTGGGGGATAACCCGTCACCTCGGACAAAGCTGTAGGAATCAAACCCACAACCATAGTGTGATAGGCCTTTATTACCTACCAATAACCTATAAGAAGTCCCTGGTTATTACAAAATAGTTTTCCTAATCTAAATGGTATGTGTTAATATTAGGAACCTTATAAGATTAGGATAAATAAAATATTTTTGAGTTCTATTATCTTTTTGAGTGAAAGATGGGTTTGTGGTGGAAATTTATTAAAGAATGAAAGTCTACATAAAAAGTATGTATATTTCCTTACGTTCTTAGTAAATCTCCTAAATAGATTCCTTAGCTTTATGAAAGGTAACTTAAAACAAAAACATTGTCGGTTAACTTTTCCTACTGGGGAATCAATGATCGTTTAACCAATCAAAAGTTTGTGATTTTATTGTAGTAAAAATTTCTCCCAATCATGTTTTATACAACTCTCCATCAGACCTTGATGGTTTGTTTTTACTCCATATCCATGTTTTCATATAATCCTAGTATTGGATATCTCGGGTGACCTTTGTACTTCTCTTTCTTTCTTTTAAAGTTATATTTGTATTAACCTTATTTCCGATGTGGGTTTCCCCTAAAGGTATTTTCTATTTTAAACCATTTATTTCCAAAGAAAAATTTCAAATTGCGAGGACGCAATTTATTGAAGGAGGGGAGAATGTAACATCCCAAGCTTCCATGGCACACTTCTCTTTGAATAATAGAACATCGTGCGTTGTATGCATTCTCGAGTTCTAACACATCAAGACCAATAAAAGTAGCAGTTATGAATAGTAATACCCACTTTTTGAAATTATATAAATTTTTTATTTCAAAATGGACTTCATTTTTGGATTCGGAATATCGAAATTAGCCAATGTTGATTTTTTGGTATTTTTCTGAGAACTTCCAATTTTTGATGAATAGTGAAAAATACTTAAAAAAACTTTTTTAATCAAAATATTTTATAGTGATAAATTATAAAATTGAGTGGTTTTAAAGAATAATTAGAATATATTTCTACTATTTTATCCACTAGTGGTCATTAGAATTAATTTCACTTTGAAATTGGACATAAACAATTGTCAATCTTTTTATATATATTGCTTCTTAAAAACACCCTATTTGTTTTGACAGTGGGAATTAATTATAAAAATAATTAATGAAAATTATGTGTTTGTAATTTTGTAAAATATAAATCTTTTTTGAATTCGGAATATCAATTATATATTAAGGTGAATATTTGGTATTTTTCTTAAAAACTTCAATTTTTGATGAATAGTGAAACCACTAAGTGGTGGTTAAAAGAACTAATTTTTCATTTAAATGAAACCATACCACTTCTGTGAATTGAATTTCAAAAATCTGACATACATGGTCATCATTAGTAAGTAAAATGTGGTTCCATAGGATTAAAATAATTTATGGTGAATAGTAACTTTTAAGTTTTATTAATCGCGATTAAAGGTAATTAGTGAAATTTAAGGTAAAAATGATATTATAAAAATATGAAATTACCTTTACACTTGTCCTGACCTTATTGGGTGAGTCATGGCCATCAATGAAAATAGATGGGTCAACTTGGGGACCCCATGGAGCCACTTGGGTAAGAAAATGACATTAATAACTTTTTATTTAAAGTAAAAATAAAATTGTCACAAACATGTGTTTTTTTACTAAAATAATTATTACATGGGGTTATATAAGTTAACTTTTGAATATAAATATTAATTTTAAAGATAAAAATCTTTCATACATCATTATATTTTTTTTATAATTTTTAGACATTAAATAAATAAAATTTGTAATGACACCATGATGATGCAGCGATTACCTCATTAATTAACGATTTAAATAAAATGAAATGATAATGTAAAATCTAAGAGTTACACTTGTCAAAAACCTATTGGATGAGTATATTTCTAACCCTTATCACCTTATCCTTTAAATATATAAGTGTGGGACCTTGAAAATCCGAAAATCATTATATAATAAAGTAACATTTCATGACTTTCCAAGAGTGCCCCTCCTCTCCTCTTATAAAAGGCCCCCACCACTACCACCTTATTCACACCTGCCAAGCCATTTAGATAATCCAACCTCTGCCCAAATACTCTCTCAACTTCCTTCTATTACTCCTAGAAGCCTCACTTTGGACAGAAGTCTTCCCAAGGAAGCCTTTGGCTCAAATCAAAAAGAGTTACCAGATTTTAAGGTAATGTCTTCTCTTATGTTCTTTTGTTTTATTTTGCTTCTCCAACCCCTTAATTTTTTTATTAATTATTTTTGTAACAAAAACAGTATATAAAATATACTAGGATGTTGTTATGATAAGTATTTTATGTACACTTACACACACCTCTGTCTAATCGTTAAAGAACATACTATTTCTGTGGGTGGCGAAATACTGCGTCACGAAACGATGATTATTCAATCTTCTTTTAACACCTCTCATGGTGGAAATTATGATGAAAATATTTCAATATATGATATATATTATGTTTATGTTTTCTTTATGCTTATGTATTTTTCATTTATGTCATAACTTTATGATTCCCATTATGGGTAAACGCGATAATTTCATTTTAGGAAGTGCAGACTACCGCCCCCTCAAAGTGATTTCAATCGTTAATGCCATATACGGGACATGTAAAGGATGGAGTAAATGATATTATATATTATATTATACTAGAATTATAATACACCTTTATATCATTCTGATTTCATTCCATTAAATACGAAATAGAAATGAAAGTAGCGTTCATGCGTACGTATGGCTTAACGTCTCCATGAACAGTGAATTTCATTTCTTACATCTAAATGTTACATAATATTATGAATGAATGTACATACTGGATATATATGATATATATGATATCTACATCATGAATATAATTCTGGATATAATGTATATTTTACCACATGAACAACTTGTAATTATAAGAAGTTTATTTTTGACTCAAGTACCAAAGATCGACAAAACGACCGTTATTAACATAAATAATTACATAATGTTCATAACATGGTAATAAGTGATATAAAAGGAATAATAAACTTGAAAAAGGTTCTTAAGAAATTATAAATTAACTATAGTTTATTATTCAGGAGGTTAAATAATGATCGAGTCAAGTCAGACACGAGGTAAGGGAACTTCTTAACCCAATTTTCATTCTTTGGGTTAATCTCCTACTTTCAAATTATGTCAGGATATTATTATGTCCTATCATGTATTTATACATATTTATGTATAAATATAGTGAATACACATAATAGATCTACTTTATTTAAAAAATGATCTTTGTAAGGGACTTCGTCTCAATCTCATTTCATTGAGGCATATTTTTTTTATACACAACTTTCCTTTATACAGTGTATAAACCCCTTTGACTTTTAATTTTATTCAAGAGGAATATTTTTATACAAAGCGATTTTACTAAACGACAAATGGAATGTTTTTTCTTACGTATGCGGTGACAATGACTTCTCTACCGCCATGACCATTATTTGAGTTTCGACTTCCTCTACAAGCCATAACTTTTTTAAAAATGAAAAATAAAAACAAAGTTTTAGTTTTATTTTATTTTGGTATTGAAAATGCTTTTGATAAAGTTTTTATTGTATCAATGTGTTGTATTTATATCTTGTGATTGGAATGAGGAAATTTTATTTTTAATCTATTCATGTTTTATGTGATACGATTATGTTATGGTTTATGATATGTTTACACCTATTCATATGAGGAATGAATTGGAGTTAATAAGTGATAGGTGGAGCCCTCTATAGCTCCTCGATGCATCGGTAGGTCTCATGAGACAAACTAGTGTCTTGGCACGAGGCCTTGAGAAAATCTTATTTGTAGTCTTGGCACGAGGCCTTGGCTACGTGGTTATGATAGTCTAGAATTATGAATTACAACATTATGAATGTGGTTATTGATATTTCTTGTGATTATTCGACTAGTAGAATATCCATGTGAATAAGTAAATGGCATTATTTCATTTTATTTTTTCCATATTATACTGAAGTTCATGTTTAAAAGGATTTTTTTAGTTATAGATTGTCTTAAATGTTTATGTTTATTTATGAAAGTTTTCGCTGTATTGTTATCCTTACTGAGCATCTGAGCTCACCCCTTTAAATGTTTTAATTTTTCTAGGATGTGATGAAGTATATTATGAATGACCTTCAGGGATAGTATGAGGGGATATGAAGACATGATGTTTTTATATTTTTGTTTTACTTTATGATGTAATGTAAGACTTATGAATGTATCTAGTGTTTCCAATACTACTATACTGATCGATCTTTCGAGACTTGGTCTTTTGTGATCATGCCAATGTTACGCAATAATGCACCGACTCTGGGTAACTAGGTTCGAGGCATTATAATGGGTATCAGAGGCAGTTTAGTACTAACCTTGGAAGCTAGATTTAGATAAATTCTGATTAGAGCACATAGCCCAAAGATAGACTTTGAAGATTAGTATAGAAGAACTTCCTAGAATTTTGGTATTATAGAGATTTTGTGAGTTTTCCGAGCAATACATCCTTGTCTGGATACGAGCAGGTAGAGGCGGCTCTGGCACAGATTTACCTAGGGGTAAAACCCGAAAACACTGCTTTGAGCTAGACTCGAACGGGAACTGGTGCACGACAACGGGCCTTACTGCACTCTTGGTTACGACAGTCTCGGGGGATATGCTTTGGATAATTCTCATTTTCTTTACAAACCATTATGAAGGGTTTATGAGTATATAATTCCTCAAAGAAAACATTTTTATTATTATATTTCAATTTATGTTAAGTGTTTTACATGTATGGAATTATTTATTTTGATTCATAAACTAATCTAGTTTATGCCATTGTTTAGAAATGGCGCCTAGTGGGAGGAATATAAACCGTATCAATGCACGCACTCCATGTAGGGATTTCCCTCCTACTAAAGATAATTATAGTGGAGCTGGAGATACAACTGGTGCTGATCAAATTATCACCATACTGTGACAACTCACTCAGGTTATGAATAATAACGTTACTCGTATGGAGAACCCTGATCCGCAATGTGGAGGATCAATGTTAGACCGCTTTATGAGGCAACAACCGCCAATATATAATGGGGGTATAAATCCATTAGTAGCTGAGCAATGGATAAACTCCTTAGAGAAAATATTCCACGCCTTGGGGAGTAGTGAAAGGGAGAAGGTTGTCATGGTAGTTTACCGCCTCACTAGAGATGCCGATCAATGGTGGTCGTTGATTCAATACAAAAAGGAAGATGAAGAAGTATCAAGTATGGAATGGAGGTTGTTTAAGGAAATTTTCTTAGAAAAATACTTTCCTCATGACCATCGAGCAGATATGGAAAGACAATTTCTAAGTCTGAGGTAGAAGGAGGATGAGAATGTCGCAAAGCATGAGGCCAACTTTACAAGGTTAGTGAGGTATGTTGCAGATTATATACGTAACCCAAGAATTAATATTGACCATTTCTTTGATGGGTTAAAACCATTTCTCTGTCGAGCATTAGTATCACAAACCTTCTCGTCATATGAAGATATAGTCTCGTGTTCTATCAAGACAGAAATGGAATTCTATAAATCTTATGACAATAAAGTAAAACAAGAGAAGAAGAGAACAGTGGAATGAGAGAGAGATAAAGGGAAAAATGGAAATAAGGATTTTCCATTATGAGATAATTGTGTGGAGAATCACCCAGGTACTTTTCTAAAAGGAATGGGAGTTTATTATAAATATGGAGAAAAAGGTCCCCAGGCTCGTGATTGTAAGGGAATGAAAGAAGCTATCAATGTTGAATGCTACAATTGTAGGGAAATGGGGCATTATGAAAATGAATGTCCTAAGCGTTAGGGAAACTTACCTCAGAAAAGCCCAAGGGATCAAGGAGAATCTTATGCTGTTACTAAAATTGAAGTGGAATAATTAATGTATTCGTGCTTTTGGACTCAAGGATTATATTCTAGTTATAAGAATAATGTGATATATATAAGGATTGTACTATAGTACTTGTTGTTTTCATTAAGGTTTTAATATGATGAAGGTAATCATATTTTTAGTATGTGAAAATAAGAGAAACTTTACTTGTTTTGGGGAATCTGTTAAATTGATTTTGGAATTTAGAGACTTTTTAGAGAAAGTCTGGACAGAGGTATTTTGGATAACTATAAAGGTTGGAATAAATTAAGTTGAACTTTGGATAGTATTTTTTAGGGTTAAAACATTTATGAAGAGTATTTTTGGAATATTATAATACTATAGTAATAGGAAAAGGGCAACCTGCAGGTTGGGGGATAACCCGTTGCATTAGACAAAGCTGTAGGAATCGAACCCACAACCATTGTGCAACATGCCTTTAATACCTACCACTAGCCTACATGAAGTCCCTGGTTATTACAAAATAGTTTTCCTAATCTAAATGGTATGTGTTAATATTTGGAACCTTATAATATTAGGATAAATATAATATTTTTGAGTTCTATTATCTTTCTGAGTGAAATATGGGTTTGTGGTGAAAATTTATTAAAGAATGAAAGTCTACATGAAATATGTATATTTCCTTACGTTCTCAGTAAATATCCTAAATAAATTCCTCAACTTTATGAAAGGTAACTTAAAACAAAAACTTTTTTTGTTAACTTTTCCTACTGGGGAATCAATGATCGTTTAACCAATCACAAGATTGTGATTTTCTTGTAGTTAAACTTTCTCCTAATCCTGTTTTATACAACTCTCCATCAGACCTTGATGGTTTGTTTTTCTTCCATATCCATGTTTTCATAGAATCCTAGTATTGAATATCTCGGGTGACCTTTGTACTTCTCTTTATTTATTTTCAAGTTATATTTTTATTAACCTTATTTCCGATGTGGATTTTCCATAAAGGTATTTTCTATTTTCATCCTTTTATTTTCAAAGAAAAATTTCAAATTTCGAGGACACAATTTATTGAAGGAGGGGAGAATGTAACACCCCAAGCTTCTATGGTACGCTTCTCTTTGAATAATAGAGCAACGTGTGTTATACGCAACCTTGAGTTCTAACACACCGCGACCAATAAATGTAGCCATTATGAATAGTAATACCCACCTTTTGAAATTATATAAATTTTATATTTCAAAATGGACTTCATCTTTGGATTCGGAATATCAAAATTAGCCTATGCTGAATTTTTGGTATTTTTCGGAGAACTTCCAATTTTTGATGAATAGTGAAAAATACTTAAAAACAACTTTTTTAATAAAAATATTTTATAGTGATAAATTATACAGTTGAGTGGTTTTAAAGTATAATTTGAATATATTTTTACTATTTTATCCAGTGGTGGTAATTATAATTAATTTCATTTTGAAATTGGACATAAACAATTGTCAATCTTTTGATATATATTGCTTCTTAAAAACCCCCTATTTGTTTTGACAGCGGGGATTTATTATAAAATTAATTAATGAAACTTATATGTTTGGAATTTTGTAAAATAGACATCTTTTTTGAATTCAGAATATCAATTATAGCTTAGGTTGAATTTTTGGTATTTTTTTGAAAAACTTCAATTTTTGATGTACGGTGAAACCACTAAGTTGTAGTTAAAAGAACTAATTTTTCGTTTAAATGAAACTTTACCACTTCTATGAATTGAATTTCAAAAATCCGACATACACGGTCGTCATTAGTAAGTAAAATGTGGTTCAATGTGATTAAAATAATTTTTGGTGAATAGTAACTTTTAAGTTTTATTAATCACGATTAAAGGTAATTAGTGAAATTTAAGGTAAAAATGATATTATAAAAATATGAAATTACCTTTACACTTGTCCTAACATTATTGGGCGAGTCATTTCCGACCAATAAAATCCATGGGTCAACTTGGGGACCCCATGGAGCCACTTGGGTTAGAAAATGACATTAATAACTTTTTATTTAAAGTAAAAATAAAATTGTCACAAACATGTGTTGTTTTACTAAAACAATTATTACATGGGGTTATATAAGTTAACTTTTTGACTATAAATATTCATTGGAAAGATAAAAAGATTTCCTACATAATTATATTTTTTTTATAATTTTTAGACATTAAATAAATAAAATTTGTTATGACACTATGATGATGCAGCGATTACCTCATTAATTAACGATTTAAATAAAATGAAAATATAATGTAAAATATAAGACTTAAACTTGTAAAAAACCTATTGGATGAGTATATTTCTAACCCTTATCACCTTATCCTTGAAATATATAAGTGTGGGACCTTTAAAATCCGAAACACATTATATAATAAAGTAACATTTCATGTCTTTCCAAGAGTGCCCCTCATCTTCTCTTATAAAAGGCCCCCACCACTACTACCTTATTCACACCTTCCAAGCCATTTGGCTCAGCACACCTCTGCCCAAATACTCTCTCAACTTCCCTCTATTACTCCTAGAAGCATCACTTTGTGCAGAAGTATTTCCAAGGAATCCTTTGGCTCAAATCAAAAAGAGTTACCCGATTATAAGGTAATGTATTCTCTTATGTTCTTTTGTTTTATTTTTCCTCTCCAACCCCTTAAAATCTTTTTATTACTTTATTTTGTATACAAAACAGTATATTAAATATACTAGGATGTTTTTATGAGAAGGATTTGATTTACACTTACACACACCTCCGTCTAATGGTTAAAGAACATACTGTTTCTGTGGGTGGTGAAATACTGCCTCACGAAACGATGATTGTTCAATCTTCTTTTAACACCTCTCATGGTGGCCATTATGATGAAAATATATATATATGATATATATTATGTTTATTTTTTCCTTATGCTTCTGTATTTTTCATTTATGTCATAACTTTATGATTCCCATTATGGGTAAACACGATAATTTCATTTTAGGAAGTGCGGACTACCGCCCCCTCAAAGTGATTTGAATCATTAATGCCATATGTGGGACATGTAAAGGATGGAGTAAATGATATTATATATTATATTATACTGGAATTATAATACACCTTTATATCATTATGATTTTATTCCATTAAATACGAAATATAAATGAATGTAGCGTTCATGCGTACGTACGGCTTACCGTCTCCATGAACGGTGCATTTCATTTCTTACCTCTAAATGTTACGTAATATTATGAATGAATGTATATAATGGATATATATGATATATATGATAACTACATCATGAATATAATTCTGGATATAATGGATATTTTACCACATGAACAACTTGTAATTATAAGAAGTTTATTTTTGACTCAAGTACCAAATATCGACAAAACGACCGTTATTAACATAAATAATTACAAAATGTTCATAACATGGTAATAACTGATATAAAAGGAATAATAAAGTTGAAAAATGTTCTTAAGAAATTATAAATTAACTCTAGTTTATTATTCAGGAGTTTAAAGAATGGTCAAGTCAAGTCAGACACAAGGTAAGGGAACTTCTTAACCCAATTTTCATTCTTTGGGTTAATCTCCTACTTTCATATTATGTCATGATATTATTATGTCCTATCATGTATTTATACTTTCTTTATGTGTAAATATAGTTAATACACATAATAGATCTACTTTATTTAAAAAATTATCTTTGTAAGGGACTTCATCTCAATCTCATTTCATTGAGGCATATTTTGTTTTATACACAACTTTCCTTTATACGGTGTATAAACCCCTTTGAATTTTAATTTTATTCAAAAGGACTATTTTTATACAAAGCGTTTTTACTAAACAAAAAATGGAATGTTTTGTCTTATGTATGTGGCGATAATGACTTCTCTACCACCGTGACCATTATTTGAGTTTCGGCTTCCTCTACAAGCCATAACTTTTTTTAAAATGAGAAATAAATACCAAGTTTTAGTTTTCTTTTATTTTGGTATTAGAAATGGTTTTGATAAAGTTTTTACTTTATCAATGTGTTGTATTGATATCTTGTGATTGGAATGTGGGAATTTTATGTTTTATTTATGCTTGTTTTATGTGATACGATTATGTTATGGTTTATGATATTTTTAAACCTGTTCATACGAGGAATGCATTGGACTTAATAAGTGATGGGTGGAGCCCACTATAGCTCCTCTATGCATCGGTAGATATCATGAGACAAACTAGTGTCTTGGCATGTGTCACAAACCGACCCAACGGGGCTCGAGCCGCGACTCCCGAAGACCGCCTCCAATAGGCCAGGGGCTAGCGACCAGCGCTGAGTAGGCTATCACACACGTGGGAGGCATTAGCCTAAGGTACCTGTACACAGGCACCCACAACACCTCCATGCAACAGTGCAGAGATATAGAAACTGAAAAGTAAATGCATGCATATAATCTATCCCAAACCAGAGTGCAACAACAAAAGTACAAAAGGGAAAAATAGGGCCCACCAAAAGAAAACTACAAAGTGCTTCAAACCTGCTCTGAAGAAGGGGAAAACTGCCACAAACACCTGCAGAAAATATCCTAGGCACAGCTCCGGTAAACACCCCGGTCAAACACGCTAACTAAGCTCTACCTGCTCCGGGCCCTCCTGGGACTCCGTCGAAAGGCCTGTGGTCTGTACAAGACACAAACATGTGTGGGCAAAGCCCGTGCAGGGGTGAGTATAAACATACTCAGTAGGCACCCCAAAAACCTAAAACCAAAGAGAGCAACTGAAAGGCAACCATCCGCTCATCCCAGCCAGAGGGAACCCAGATGAGAGAGAAACTCCATCTCGTGACCATCCTCGGCTAAACACAACTAGTCAGCTCAGCTCAGGGGTATGCCCATACATACACCTTGACCAATCCAGATATACTCAGCTCACTCACGAAGCCACAAGAGGTACCAACCTCATCACCAGCAATTGTCCACAACAAGGAGAGTACACTCCACGATCATTGTCATCCCAGATGACACTCATCCGAGAGATACACTCCATCAGGTTTCTCACGAACCTCTCAGACGCTCACCCGAGAGATCATGCTAGTCGGATAGCATCACTGAGGAAACATCGCTGAAACAACATAACCACCAAACTCCTCAGATAGGGGATCGCTCCTAGGGCCCGCTAGGGGATACCAGAACCCACTTCGGTATACGTAGCTCACAGATAGGGGATCACTCCTAGGGTCTGTTGGGGGATTCCACGACCCGATCTGACATACGTAGTTCTCACAGATAGGGGATCAAACCCAGGATCCGCTGGGGGATACCACAACCCGATCTGGCGCTCGACAGAAGCTCCACACTCAGATAGAGGATCATCGTCCATATAAAGGTGGTCACGACGATACTGGAACCCTATCTGGTATAACTCACGATGTTGGGGATCGAACCGACGATGCCTCAACCATACCAAAACCAAGCGCTGAGTAGGGGATCGTATAACCAACGATACTGCAACCATACTGTAACACCCCAAGCTTCTACGGTACGTTTCCCTTTGAATAATGCGATAGCGTGTGTTGTACGCAACCTCGAGTTCTAACACACACCACAACTAATTAAACTAGCCGTTGTGAATAGTAATACCTAATTTTTGAAATCATATATATTCTATATTTCAAAATGGACTTCATTTTTGGATTCGGAATATCAAAATTAGCCTAGGGTGAAATTTTGGTACATTTCGGATAACTTTCATATTTTGATGAATAGTGAAAATTTCTAAATTTTAATTAAAAACAACTTTTTTAATCAAAATAATTAATAGTGATAAATTATGAATTTGAGTGGTTTTAAAGTATATTTAGAATATATTTTTACCATTCAATTTAATGTTTATCATTGGACATAATTTTACAATTAAACCGAACATAAACAAGTGTCAATCTTTTGATAGTTATTATCTCTTAAAAACACGCTTTTTGTTTTAACAGCGGGAATTAATTTTAAATTAATTTCTGCCACTTCTGTGTTTTGAATTTAGGAAAATGGATTCCATATTTGGAATCAGGATGTCCAAATTATGTAAATAGGTAACTTTTATTTTTAGACATTTTGAATAATTACTGCGGTAAATAATTTATTTACCATGGTTAAAGGGTAAATCCGGTAAATAAGGGTTAAAACAATAATATTATAATAATACAAAATTACCCTAAAACGTGTCTTAACCCTATTGGTTGATACATGGTCGACCATGGGCATCTTTGTGTCAATTTTGGGACCCCATGGATCCACTTGTAAGTGATAATGACACTTTATTTTAATTAAGTTAAAATGAATACAAAAATGACACAAGCATATATCTTTTAGAAGAACAATTTTTACATATGGTTATACATGTTGTATTTTCGATTATAAATATTAATTAGAAAGATAAAACGATTTCCTACATAATGATATTTTATTTATAATTTTTAGACAATAAATAAGTTATTTTATTTATGACACAATGATGATGCAGTAATTACTATAATAGTGAAAAATTAAAATAATTGATATTATAAATACCCAAATAAATATAATATGAAACTTTTAATGAATTAAACTAATTTTCTAGGCTAATATGATATATTAGGATTGATTTAATGGACTTTGTTCGAAGTAATCAATCTGTTATGAGTTTCACAAAAATCAACTATTGAATAGTGTCAAAATTGACATAAAAGAGTTCTTAAAACAAATATTATATTATTAATTGATATTAAATTCCTAAAAATCTAAGGTTCGGTCAAGAGACTTATATTATGATAGGTTAATCATTAATGGACCACTTGGGTGTCGCTTGGATGTATATAGTAAGTTTATTAACCATATTATATAAAAATACAAAGAGACATTGTAAAAGTGAAACTAATTAACTTAGAGTTAATACTTAAAGATAAGGTTAATATAAGTACCCAAACCTGTCTAAATTCTATTGGATGAGTTGTTTTCGACCTATCCCCACCTAATACTTTGAATAGTCAACTTTGGAGCCTTTAGAAACCGAATATGAATTTATTATAAATTAATATTTCTAGCTTTTCCAAAGGTGCCCCTCACCCCTCTTATAAAAGGGCACTCTCTCCTTCTCATTTCTTCACACCTCTAAAGCCTTTTGGTTCGGCCAAACTCTGCCCAAATACTCTCCCAACATCCCTCAATACAACCTAGAGGCCTTAGTTTGATCAGAAAGCCAACCTAAGGAGCCCTTTTGATCAAATCAAAAGGAAGAACCCGAAGAAGAGGTAATGATCTCACCACCCTTTTCTAAGTTCATTTCTTCTTCCACTTCTTCTTCCTTTGTTCTTACCATTCTGAAATAATAACTCCAGTATCTCACATATACTGTGATGTTATTATAAATATGGTACAATCATATTCAGTATTCTATCCACCCTTTGAATAACATGTCACCATACGTGCGTACGTACGGCTTACCGTCTCCACGTCGTGGTGTAATTGTTATTCAATATAATATTATTTGGATGGGTATAATAATGATGTGTAACTCATGTAAATAATAAATATAACATGTTAATGATTCTGTATATATGATATACCATCCATTTATATATTATTTTAATATCAAAAGAATGATATTGTCGCTCGTGCGTACGTACGGACTACCGTCTCCACGAACGCGATGAGATTCATTCTCCATCGTAACCATTAAAGCGTAATTATCATTTTATGATTTAAAAATGATGTTTAAGGACTTGATATCATTCTGGATATGAATAATATACAACCTATCCTTTACAAACATGTCTTACGTAACAAAACATATGAAAGAAAACAGGTAAGTTAACACCCGAAACAACGATAATACTAAGATATTATTATCAAATCAATATTAAAAGATCATATATGATATCATATTAATGTATATGATTCTTGTATAATTTAATAACAATTATTTCACCATTATACAGGAGGTTAACCTACCACAACCAAGGAAAAGTACAAGGTAAGGGTTATTTCACAATCTCTTCATTATCCGAGGTTGTTTATACGTAATAATCTACTGGGATATCTTTATCATCCACATCCATGTTTCTTAAAAATGTATTTCAAAACATTTTTACTATTTACAAGAATATGGGTTAAAGTCATTTATACCCTTGTTTGACTTTTTATAAGAGGTTTATAAAGGAATCTTTCCGTCGTTTTCAAAACAAGGTCCGTTTTAACCTTTTCGACAGAATTGAGGTAAGAATGTTTTTTTTAACTTATACGGCGGGTGCAGTTATTTTACGCCTTTATAAAATCTTCAAAGCTTTCCTTACAAGCTTATAAGAATATTTTCAAAGAAAATGTTTTATTTTATATGTATCTTAAAAGATTTCAAAATAAAAGGAGATATTTCTTTAAAAAAAAAATTGATTTCATCTACGTCAACATCCTTTGATGGATTTTAAGATTATTTGAAGTTGATTTATTATGATACAAAACTTATATATTGTATTGAAGGTTTTGTGATATGTTTGACTATGGATGTGCTATTTTTATACCATTCATAGTTTATGGTGAAATTATTGACATTTCGTATGCTAGTTTTAATACGAATGTTTATGTTATGTTTAAACCTTTTCATATGGGAATGCATTGGACTTAATAAGTGACGGGTGGAGCCCACTATAGCTCCTCGATGCATCGGTAGGTCTCATGAGACAAACTAGTGTCTTGGCACAAGGCCTTGACAAAATCTTATTTGTAGCCTTGGCACGAGGCCTTGGCTATGTGGTTATGATAGTCTGGCATTATGCATTCCAACATTATGAAAGTGGTTATTGATTTTTGCATGTGATTATTCGATTAGTAGAATATCCATGTGAATAAGTAAATGGCATTATTTCATTTTACTTTTGCCATACCATGTTGAAGTTCAATTTTAAAAGGCTTTTGTTTTAGTAATGCGTTGCCTTAAATGTTTATTCTTATTTATGAAAGTTTCCGCTATATTGTTATCCTTACTGGGCATCTGAGCTCACCCCTTTTCTATGTTTTATTTTTCCCCAGGATGTGAAGAAGTAAATTATGAATGACCTGCAGGGATATTATGAGGGGATAGTAGTGTGGATTATGGAGACATTATGTTGTTGTAGTAGTTTTTCATTTTATGATGTAATGTAAAACTTATGAATATATCTAGTGTTTCCAAGGCTACTAAACCAATCGGTCTTTCGAGATTTGATCTTTCTTGTGATCATGCCAATGTTATGTAATAATGCACCGACTCTGGGCAACTGGGGTCGGGGCGTTACAGTTGGTATCAGAGGAAGTTTAGTACAAACCTTGGAAGCTAGATTTAGATAAACTCTGATTAGAGCACGTAGACCTAAGATGAACTTTGAGGATTAGTATAGAAGAACTTCCTAGAATTTTGGTATTGTAGAGATTTTGTGAGTTTTTCGAGCAATACATCCCTGTCTGGATACGAGCAGGTAGAGGCGGCTCTGGCACAGATGTACCTAGGGGTAAAACCCGAAAACACCGCTTTGAGCTAGACTCGAACGGGAACTGGTGCACGACAACGGGCCTTGCTGCACTCTTGGTTACGACACTCCCGGGGGATATGCTTAGGATAACTCTCACTATCTTTACAAATCATTATGAAGGGTTTATGAGTATATACTTCCTCAAAGAAAACATTTTTATGATTATGGATTATATCCATAAATAGTTCAATTTATGTTAAGTGTTTTATAAGTATGGGATTATGTATTTTGATGCATAAACTGATCTAGTTTATGCCATTTTTTTTAGAAATGGCGCCTAGTGGAAGAAATGGAAACCGTATCAATGCACGCACTCCATGTAGGGATTGCCCTCCTGCTCAAGATAATTATAGTGGGGCTGGTGATGCAACTGGTGCTGATCAGCTAATCACCGTACTGGGACAACTTACTCAGGTTATGAATAATAACCTTACCCGTATAGAGCACCCTGATCCGCAGCGTGGAGGATCAATGTTAGATCGATTCATGAGACAACAACCACCAACGTTCAATGGGAGTACAAATCCCTTAGTAGCTGAGCAATGGATATTTTCCCTAGAGAAAATATTTCAGGCTTTGGGGAGTAGTGAAAGGGAAAAAGTTACCATGGCAGTTTACCGCCTCACTGGAGATGCTGATCAATGGTGGTCATTGATTCAAAACATGAAGGAAGATGATGAAGTATCAAACATGGAATGGAGGGAGTTCAAAGATCTGTTTTTAGAAAAATACTTTCCTCGCGACCATCGAGCAGATATGGAAAGGCAATTTCTGAGTCTGAGACAAAAGGAGGATGAGAATGTCACAAAGTATGAGGCTAACTTTACAAGGTTAGCGAGGTACGCTGGTGATTATATTCGCAACCCAAGAAGTAAGATTGATCGTTTCTTTGATGGGTTAAAACCATTTCTCCGTCGAGCATTAGTCTCACAATCCTTTTCATCGTACGAAGACATTGTCTCATGTGCTATCAAGACCGAAAAGGAATTCTCTAAGTCTTATGACTTTAAAGCAAAGCAAGAGAAGAAGAGACCTGCTGATCAATCTGGGAATGGAAATAAGGGGAAGAAGGGAAAGGTTGAATATCCATCTTGTGGTAAGTGTGGGAAGAAACACCCCGGTGCATGCCTGAAGGGAATGGGAGTCTGTTACAAGTGTGGTGAAAAAGGCCACCAAGCTCATGATTGCAAGGGGAAGAAGGAAGCTACCAACGTTCAGTGCTACAATTGCAGGGAGATGGGGCATTATGCAAATGCATGTCCTAAGCGTCAGGAGAACTTACCTCAGAAAAGGCCAAGGGATCAAGGCCAGGCTTATGCTATCACTACTGCTGAGGTAGAAGCTCCGAAAGACGTGGTGGCAGGTAATTTAATGGTTTCCTCAAGTTTAGCAAATGCATTATTTGATTCTGGATCATCGCATTGTTTCATATCTTCCCAGTTTGCTAAGAAAATTAGATATTTCCAATTTGATTTAATAAGGGAGTTGTCAGTTAAAACTCCTAAGGGAAGTATCGTTGCAACAAAGTTTTGTGAATCAGTCCCCATTAGAGCACATAAATTTTCTTTATCTGCTGATTTCATCGTCATACCTATGATTGAGTTTGATATAATCCTCGGTATGGACTGGCTTTCGGACTATGATGCGAAGATTTATTGTAAGAAGAAAGAGGTTACGATTCTTGATGATAATGATAAGGAGCACCTTATTTTTAGAGCAGAATCGTCACCACCTAATTCTTATTTAGATCCACCCCCTGTAGCTCAACTTAATTCAATTATCGGGGAGGAAGAGAATGAAATAACTGTCGGTGAGGAAAGAAATGTTCAAATAGAGGATGTACCTATTGTGAAAGAGTTTGTAGATGTATTTCCGGAAGATTTACCTGGACATCCTCCAGAACGAGAAGTAGAGTTTTCCATTGATTTAATTCCTGGATCAAGGCCTATATCGAAGAACCCTTATAGAATGGCCACTGTAGAGCTAGTCGAACTAAAGAAACAACTAGAGGAATTGAGTAATAAGGGATTTATTCGCCCTAGTGTTTCTCCATGGGGAGCCCCTGTTCTTTTTGTTAAAAAGAAAGATGGATCTATGAGGTTATGTATCGACTACAGGGAGATCAATGCTATAACGATAAAGAACAAGTATCCCCTACCTCGTATTGATGATTTATTTGACCAACTGCATGGAGCTCAATACTTTTCAAAGATTGACCTTCGATCTGGATACCATCAGTTGTGTGTGAAGAAGGAAGACATTCTGAAGACAGCATTTCGAACCAGGTACGGGCATTACGAGTTTACTGTAATGCCGTTTGGATTGACTAATGCACCCTCTGTATTCATGGATCTGATGAATAGAGTTTTCAAGGAGTATCTCGATGAATTTGTGGTGGTATTTATTGATGATATCTTGGTATACTCCAAAACCTACAAAGATCATGAAAATCACTTGCGCATTATCTTGAAGACTCTGAGGAGGCATGAATTATATGGAAAGTTTAGCAAGTGTGAATTCTGGCTTCAGGAGATTTCTTTTCTTGGCCATATTGTCTCTAAAGATGGAATCTCTGTTGATCCTTCTAAGACCAAGGCAATCCAAGAATGGCCAGCACCTACGAATATAACTGAGGTACGTAGTTTTATTGGTTTGGCAGGTTATTATCGACGTTTCGTCCAGAATTTTGCCCGATTGGCTAACCCATTAACGAAGCTCACACGTAAAGGGGTTAAATTTGTTTGGACAAAAGAGTGTGAAGAATGTTTCGAAGAACTGAAGAGAAGATTAGTCAATGCTCCTATATTGACTCTACCATCGGGGAATGATGGGTTCGTTATTTATAGTGATGCATCGAAGAAAGGACTTGGCTGTGTCCTTATGCATAATGATAGAGTTATTGCCTATGCATTACGACAGTTGAAAATTCATGAACAAAACTATCCTACTCATGATCTTGAGTTAGCAGCTGTGATCTTTGCTTTGAAGATATGGAGGCACTACCTCTATGGTGAAAAATGTGAGATTTATACTGATCACAAGAGTTTGAAGTATATTTTCTCACAAAAAGAACTCAACATGAGGCAAAGGAGATGGCTTGAATTACTCAAGGATTATGATTGTACGATACACTACCACCCGGGGAAGGCAAACAAGGTGGCAGATGCTTTGAGCAGAAAAGACCATGGAGTTCTGAACATGATGAGAATTGAAAGGGACCCAATTTTCATGGATCTAGAGAAGATGGACATGGGAATAACCAGGGAAGGTGAAACATCAATGCTTTTTCAAATGGTTGCCAAACCATCTTTACTAGAAAGGATTAAGAGTTCTCAGACCAATGATGAAGAATTCCAAAAGAAGATTAAAGCTGTGAATGATGGGAGATTGAGAGACTTTGTGTATGAAGATGGAATTTTGAAATTCGGGAAGAGACTTTGTGTTCCCGATTTACCTGATCTGAAAAGGGAATTGCTGGATGAGGCTCATAGTTCCAATTTCTCTATACACCCTGGGAGCACCAAAATGTATAGAGATTTGAAGGAACATTTTTGGTGGGACAACATGAAGAGGGAGATTGCTGATTTTGTGTCAAGATGTATGGTTTGTCAACAAGTGAAAGCTGGAAGGCAACAGCCTGGAGGAGTCATGCAACCTCTTCCCATACCGGATTGGAAATGGGACAATATTACGATGGACTTTGTCATGGGGCTACCAAAGACTCCTAGAAGGAACGATGAAATATGGGTTATTGTTGATCGTCTTACCAAGTCAGCACATTTTCTTGCTATAAGAGAAGATCTACCCCTGGAACGTCTAGCAAGACTATATATTAATGAAGTTGTGAGACTTCATGGAGTACCCCTATCGATTGTTTCTGATCGTGATCCCCATTTTACTTCAAGATTTTGGAAAAGTCTTCAGAAATCCCTGGATACTGAACTTCATTTGAGCACTGCTTACCACCCTCAGACAGACGGACAATCAGAACGGACTATTCAGACCTTAGAAGACATGTTGAGATCTTGCTCGCTTGATTTTCAGGGTATGTGGGATCAATATTTACCACTAGTAGAATTTTCCTATAACAATAGCTTCCATTCGAGTATACAGATGGCACCATATGAAGCGTTATACGGAAAGAGATGTCGTACACCAACCTGTTGGGATGACGTTGGTGAAAGAAAACTTGTAGGCCCAGAGCTGGTGGAGGAAACGGTGGAAAAGGTGAAAGTAATCCAAAATCACATTAAAGCAGCTCAAAGTAGGCAGAAGAGCTATGCCGATAATCGAAGGAAGTATTTGGAATTTCAAGTTGGTGATCATGTTTTCCTGAAGGTATCTCCGTGGAAGGGAGTCATACGTTTTGGTAAGAAAGGTAAATTGAGTCCCAGGTACATCGGACCTTTCGAAATTCTAGAACGAATTGGGGCTGTAGCTTACCGATTGGCAATGCCGCCAAGTCTCTCCAAAGTTCACGATGTGTTCCACGTATCTCTGTTGAGAAAATACATGCCTGACCCAACGCATGTACTCACCTATGAGGAATTAGAACTGGAACCAGATCTGTCTTATTGCGAAGAGCCCGTCAGGATTCTTGATACAAGAGAACAAGTACTAAGAAACCGGACGACGCGTCTGGTAAAAGTTTTGTGGAGAAATCATAAGATGGAAGAGGCAACGTGGGAACCCGAGGAACTTATGATGAAGAACCACCCGAGTCTTTTTATGCAGTAATACCCTAGAAATTGCGAGGACGCAATTATTTGAAGGAGGGGAGAATGTAACACCCCAAGCTTCTACGGTACGTTTCCCTTTGAATAATGCGATAGCGTGTGTTGTACGCAACCTCGAGTTCTAACACACACCACAACTAATTAAACTAGCCGTTGTGAATAGTAATACCTAATTTTTGAAATCATATATATTCTATATTTCAAAATGGACTTCATTTTTGGATTCGGAATATCAAAATTAGCCTAGGGTGAAATTTTGGTACATTTCGGATAACTTTCATATTTTGATGAATAGTGAAAATTTCTAAATTTTAATTAAAAACAACTTTTTTAATCAAAATAATTAATAGTGATAAATTATGAATTTGAGTGGTTTTAAAGTATATTTAGAATATATTTTTACCATTCAATTTAATGTTTATCATTGGACATAATTTTACAATTAAACCGAACATAAACAAGTGTCAATCTTTTGATAGTTATTATCTCTTAAAAACACGTTTTTTGTTTTAACAGCGGGAATTAATTTTAAATTAATTTCTGCCACTTCTGTGTTTTGAATTTAGGAAAATGGATTCCATATTTGGAATCAGGATGTCCAAATTATGTAAATAGGTAACTTTTATTTTTAAACATTTTGAATAATTACTGCGGTAAATAATTTATTTACCATGGTTAAAGGGTAAATCCGGTAAATAAGGGTTAAAAAAATAATATTATAATAATACAAAATTACCCTAAAACGTGTCTTAACCCTATTGGTTGATACATGGTCGACCATGGGCATCTTTGTGTCAATTTTGGGACCCCATGGATCCACTTGTAAGTGATAATGACACTTTATTTTAATTAAGTTAAAATGAATACAAAAATGACACAAGCATATATCTTTTAGAAGAACAATTTTTACATAGGGTTATACATGTTGGATTTTCGATTATAAATATTCATTAGAAAGATAAAAAGATTTCCTACATAATTATATTTTATTTATAATTTTTAGACAATAAATAAGTTATTTTATTTATGACACAATGATGATGCAGTAATTACTATAATAGTGAAAAATTAAAATAATTGATATTATAAATACCCAAATAAATATAATATGAAACTTTTAATGAATTAAACTAATTTTCTAGGCTAATATGATATATTAGGATTGATTTAATGGACTTTTTTCGAATTAATCAATCTGTTATGAGTTTCACAAAAATCAACTATTGAATAGTGTCAAAATTGACATAAAAGAGTTCTTAAAACAAATATTATATTATTAATTGATATTAAATTCCTAAAAATATAAGGTTCGGCCAAGAGACTTATATTATGATAGGTTAATCATTAATGGACCACTTGGGTGTCGCTTGGATGTATATAGTAAGTTTATTAACCATATTATATAAAAATACAAAGAGACATTGTAAAAGTGAAACTAATTAACTTAGAGTTAATACTTAAAGATAAGGTTAATATAAGTACCCAAACCTGTCTAAATTCTATTGGATGAGGTGTTTTCGACCTATCCCCACCTCATACTTTGAATAGTCAACTTTGGAGCCTTTAGAAACCGAATATGAATTTATTATAAATTAATATTTCTAGCTTTTCCAAAGGTGCCCCTCACCCCTCTTATAAAAGGGCACTCCTCCTTCTCATTTCTTCACACCTCTAAAGCCTTTTGGTTCGGCCAAACTCTGCCCAAATACTCTCCCAACATCCCTCAATACAACCTAGAGGCCTTAGTTTGATCAGAAAGCCAACCTAAGGAGCCCTTTTGATCAAATCAAAAGGAAGAACCCGAAGAAGAGGTAATGATCTCACCACCCTTTTCTAAGTTCATTTCTTCTTCCACTTCTTCTTCCTTTGTTCTTACCATTCTGAAATAATAACTCCAGTATCTCACATATACTGTGATGTTATTATAAATATGGTACAATCATATTCAGTATTCTATCCACCCTTTGAATAACATGTCACCATACGTGCGTACGTACGGCTTACCGTCTCCACGTCGTGGTGTAATTGTTATTCAATATAATATTATTTGGATGGGTATAATAATGATGTGTAACTCATGTAAATAATAAATATAACATGTTAATGATTCTGTATATATGATATACCATCCATTTATATATTATTTTAATATCAAAAGAATGATATTGTCGCTCGTGCGTACGTACGGACTACCGTCTCCACGAACGCGATGAGATTCATTCTCCATCGTAACCATTAAAGCGTAATTATCATTTTATGATTTAAAAATGATGTTTAAGGACTTGATATCATTCTGGATATGAATAATATACAACCTATCCTTTACAAACATGTCTTACGTAACAAAACATATGAAAGAAAACAGGTAAGTTAACACCCGAAACAACGATAATACTAAGATATTATTATCAAATCAATATTAAAAGATCATATATGATATCATATTAATGTATATGATTCTTGTATAATTTAATAACAATTATTTCACCATTATACAGGAGGTTAACCTACCACAACCAAGGAAAAGTACAAGGTAAGGGTTATTTCACAATCTCTTCATTATCCGAGGTTGTTTATACGTAATAATCTACTGGGATATCTTTATCATCCACATCCATGTTTCTTAAAAATGTATTTCAAAACATTTTTACTATTTACAAGAATATGGGTTAAAGTCATTTATACCCTTGTTTGACTTTTTATAAGAGGTTTATAAAGGAATCTTTCCGTCGTTTTCAAAACAAGGTCCGTTTTAACCTTTTCGACAGAATTGAGGTAAGAATGTTTTTTTTAACTTATACGGCGGGTGCGGTTATTTTACGCCTTTATAAAATCTTCAAAGCTTTCCTTACAAGCTTATAAGAATATTTTCAAAGAAAATGTTTTATTTTATATGGATCTTAAAAGATTTCAAAATAAAAGGAGATATTTCTTTAAAAAAAAAAATTGATTTCATCTACGTCAACATCCTTTGACGGATTTTAAGATTATTTGAAGTTGATTTATTATGATACAAAACTTCTATATTGTATTGAAGGTTTTGTGATATGTTTGACTATGGATGTGCTATTTTTATACCATTCATAGTTTATGGTGAAATTATTGACATTTCGTATGCTAGTTTTAATACGAATGTTTATGTTATGTTTAAACCTTTTCATATGGGAATGCATTGGACTTAATAAGTGACGGGTGGAGCCCGCTATAGCTCCTCGATGCATCGGTAGGTCTCATGAGACAAACTAGTGTCTTGGCACAAGGCCTTGACAAAATCTTATTTGTAGCCTTGGCACGAGGCCTTGGCTATGTGGTTATGATAGTCTGGCATTATGCATTCCAACATTATGAAAGTGGTTATTGATTTTTGCATGTGATTATTCGATTAGTAGAATATCCATGTGAATAAGTAAATGGCATTATTTCATTTTACTTTTTCCATACCATGTTGAAGTTCAATTTTAAAAGGCTTTTGTTTTAGTAATGCGTTGCCTTAAATGTTTATTCTTATTTATGAAAGTTTCCGCTATATTGTTATCCTTACTGGGCATCTGATCTCACCCCTTTTCTATGTTTTATTTTTCCCCAGGATGTGAAGAAGTAAATTATGAATGACCTGCAGGGATATTATGAGGGGATAGTAGTGTGGATTATGGAGACATTATGTTGTTGTAGTAGTTTTTCATTTTATGATGTAATGTAAAACTTATGAATATATCTAGTGTTTCCAAGGCTACTAAACCAATCGGTCTTTCGAGATTTGATCTTTCTTGTGATCATGCCAATGTTATGTAATAATGCACCGACTCTGGGAAACTGGGGTCGGGGCGTTACACATACTATAAACCTCATGCTGAGTAGGGGATCTTATACCCGACGATGCCACAACCCCACTGAGCAAGACCCACCGCATAGTGGGTCATATTATCGATAATGCCAAAAACCTTACGGGGTTAACCTGCTAGATAGGGGATCACCGCCCGTGAATAAGCGGTCACAGCGATACCAAGAACCCGATCTAGGGCAAAGATGCTAGAGGATCCGCTTCGGGCCCACTGGAGGGATGCCACAACTCTAACCGTTTAAACATCCCATCGAGAGGATCACAAACCTATACGAAGGTTGTGATGCCGTGCGAACCCTCATAGGAACGAACCAAGGGAGAACCTTCAACCACTGCTGGTCCAAACATCGCTAACCCGAGCGACCTGCCACAACGCCACACTGCGCACCTCCTAGGCCAAAACCAAGGCCACCATCACGTTCCACGCGGAAAAAACACGCAGGATATGCTGTTTACTCACCCGAAATGGAGCACCGGTGAAAAAGGAACTATTCACCATAGCTAACTCGTGCGGGGCCCACACAACGATCCTGAAACCCATCGAGCAGACCATACCACGACGATCCCCTTAGAAAAACAAGCGGAATCGACTAGTCACTCGTCCGAAATGGACACCCGGTGAAAAAGGTACTATTCACCGAAGCCAGGTCGGGTGGGGCCCATGCCTGGATCCCGAAACACATCGAATGGATCGCACCATTGCGATCCTCTCGGAAAAACACACAGGATTGACTAATCATCCGCCAAAATCGGACTCCTAGTGCAAAAGGTGCATTTCTCCGCAAACGCAAAACCCGAGCACGTGGGTCCTGCACCCCGAACTTGGTCCCAACACCCGAAAACCATCTCAAAAAGTCTGTCATACCATCAGGGGTCACAACGCCACTGACGGCACGCCATTCGGACGTTCTGGGTAGAAGTTACAACGGCCCGAAGTCGTAAAATAATAAAATAATATTATTTTATATGACATTTCTAGCTCTCGGACAACGATCCCAAACCTTTAAACCCTCGAACCCACACCGGAGGGTTCTCCTCGTCGTCAGGGTCGCGTCGCCGCAAACGGCGCGGGAAGCCGACTCCCGGATTGCATGATACGGGGGTTTAAAGACCCCTGTATGATAAAAGAGGCCGGACCGGCCTGGACCGGCCATCGCCGCCGGCCCGCCCTGGCTGGCGGCCCTCTGCCGCACGCCGCCGCGCTGGGCGGCCGGCTTCCGCGGCTCCGCCGGCGTCGTCGGATCTTCCGTGGACCACCGGGGCACCCCGGTGGTTCGTTTTGCGATCCGGAGGCATCTACACGACCCTCGGGACCCGATCTACACTGCTACGGATTCAATTTGTAGAAAAACGCAGCAAAAAATGGGATCAGGGGTTAAAACTCTAATCCGCTTACCTCGCGGGCGAAACACCGACGTTCTGCCTCAGATCCGCGCTCCAGAGCTTCTGCTGCATGCTCCTGGAATGTTCGTCGTCGAATTCCGAGCTCGTGGGCACTTCGTTTGCTTGATTCGGCAAAGCGGCGGCGAAGAACGACGAAGAACGTTGAGAGGAACGATAAAGGGGGGGGGGGTGATATTTATATCATCCGCCCGCCGGCGCCAAACCCGCCTCGGACCCGACGCACAATGTGAACAAAAGTAAGGTCACCCCTAGGGTAAACACACCATTATAAACGCAACGACGGACTCAGATTTTCCATCTGAGACTCCGTTCAGAAGTTATTTGAGCCGACGCTCGCACACTAACTTCTCCATTTAATTACGAAAACGCCCCTGGTGGCGTTTCTCACCGTAGGCCCGCGCCCGCAAAGTTTACACCTCGCCTAGGGTAAACGGAACCTTCTGGACGCAACTGTGCCCTCAGATTTCGGTTCTGAGCTACCGTTTTGGAGATATCAGACCCCCTCCACGTGCATAGTAAAAAAAACATAATATTTTTATAAAATTAATTTCGGGCACACCGGGCCTCGGAATCACATGCCGTCTTCGCACCTAGCTCTGGACTTATTCGTAGAAATATTCCAGAGTCTGACAGGGCCAAAAACCCGAGTCACTACATCCTCCCCCCTTAGAACGTTTTGTCCCTGAAAAGGCCTAAGCACAAGGAAATCGACTGGACTCTCAACTGGGTCTCACACACCAGCGAGCTCACCAACAAACACCCCTACCCGAACACATAATTCAGAGGGAATCATCCACCACACCTCAATACTATCCGATTTGGGCAGCACTGGCTCGCCCGCATGGTTTTAATCGAGTCACAAAAACGTGTCTCGGTGGGGGAAAGATCCCTCTTCCTCACGCATTTGAAGCATGCGGAACAAATCCCACACAAGATCTTACCAACACCCTAAACAAAACTCGAGAAAGAAAAAAAATGGAGGGTACCACTTAACAGTGTCTATCAAACTACTACAGAAAGTAGAAAAGACACAAGGTGTATCTCTATCCATCCGCGGTGCCTCTAGGTCAACTGCCTCCAGGGCATGCAGCTATCCTCGCCCTCGGCCACCATCTCCCTAAGCTTGGTGTGGACCACCTGGGGGTGGCGGTGGTGGAAACTGGTACTATCTACCACCTCCTCCTGCTGCACCAACTCCGCTGCCACGTCCGCCGCCATGCGGACCTCCTTGCTTGAGACGCTGCCTCTGCCAAGGCGGTACATCGACCGAATCCCTCTCAGCAGCACGTCGGGTCGGACAATCTCTAGCAAGATGTCCCCGACCGTCGCAAGCGTAACACCGCCTCTCCTACGCATGACCAAAACTGGCCTGCGAGCCATGTGAGCCATGAGCCTCAGATCCTCCATCCTGGGGTCGCCTCCTGAAACGTCGACCACGTCCTGACCCCTGAGTCTGTCGTCGGCTACCAGATGTCGATCCGACTGATGAAGTCTCCGCTCTCACGTGCCCAGCACTAACAGGGGGGATCTGCTCAGCCAGAAAACTCTCCACCACCAATGCTCGCTCCAGCACTCCCGCATAGGTGGGCAGGCACAAGGAAACCACACCTGCTCGGATGTCCCTGCATAAGCCCTGCTTGAAGGTCCGAGCTCTAAAGAACGGGTCTAGAGCCATATCCAGGGAGTAATGAGACATGTCTGTAAACCTTGCTGAGTACTCCGACACAGTCAGACCCTCCTGTCGAAGCTGTAGAAGCTCCTGGATCCGCACTAACCTCAGCGTCGCCGGATAGAACTCCTCCCTGAAGAGCCGCTCAAACTCTGCCCACGTGGGCGTCTCCTCGTCATGGGACTACGTCACCAAACTCCACCATCGCCCAGCAGAACCATGAAGAAGGCTTGCCGCTAGGACCACCATCTGATCTAGAGTTCTCCTCACTAGGCGGAAAACTCTGGTGACTACCTCAAGCTAGTCATCAGCTACTTGGGGGTTTGGATCACCCCAGAACCTCAGAGGTCGCTGCCTCTAAAACTTGTGCAGCGCACTTAGCCTACGTGAAACCTCATCCTGCACTACCGGCACAACAAGCTGCTCTATAGGTGGTGGCTCAACTGGCGGACCACCTGGAGGTCCAGCCTCAGAACCTGCACTCTGGTCCACAGCCTCTGCACGGGGCGGATCGTCACCACAATCCTGCTGTGGAACCCTCGATGGCTATCCTCGTGGAGGAATCCTGAAATACATTCAAGACACACCACAGTCAAAGAGTATATCTGGAGAGCTGACTCAAGAAGGACAAGGAAAACCCAAAAACCCAGTCCTATATGATGCATGTACCATTATATCCCCGCGACCAGTGTACAAATGTCCCGAGTCGAAAGCCAGGTTATCAGAGTCCTGGTGTATGGATACATCGGCCGCCGCACCAACACTAGAGTCCCTGGCATGAAAGCCAACTCGAATCATCCTAACACTACCGCTATGCAACCCAAACCAACCTCACAGCTAGGCCAGCTACGCTCTGAGATCCCAAAGGTGGAAACTCCTCTGATACCACTCTGTCACGACACAACCCAACAGGGCTTGAGCCGTGACTCCCCAAGCCCGACTTTAATAGGCCAGGGGTTGACGACCAACGCCGAGTAGGCTACCACACACGTGGGTGGAATTAGCCTAAGGTACCTGTACACACGCACCCACAACACCTCCATGAAACAGTGCAGAGATATAGAAACTGAAAAGTAAATTCATGCATACAATCTATCCCAAACCAGAGTGCAACAACAAAAGTACAAAAGGGAAAAACAGTGCCCACCAAAAGAAAACTATAAAGCGCGTCCAGCCTGCTCTGAAGAAGGGGAACGCTGCCACAAACACCAGCCTAAAAGCTCCTCGGCACAGCTCCGGTAAAAACCCCGGTCAAACACGCTCACTAAGCTCCGCCTGGTTCGGGTCCTCCTGGGACTCTGTCGAAAGGCCTGTGGTCTGCACAAGACACAAAAATGTGCGGGCAAAGCCCGTGCAGGGATGAGTATAAACATACTCAGTAGGAACCTTAAAAACCCAAAACCAAAGAGAGAAACTGAAAGAAAACAGTCCGCTCATCCCAGCCAGAGGGAACCCAGACGAGAGAGAAACTCCATCTCGTGACCATCCTCAGCTAAACAAAACTAGTCATCTCAGCTCAGGGGTATGCCCATACATACACCTTGACCAATCCAGATATACTCATCTCACTCACCAAGCCACAAGAGGTACCAACCTCGTCACCAGCAACTGTCCACAACTAGGAGAGTACACTCCACAATAACTATCATCCCAGATGACACTCATCCGAGAGATACACTCCATCAGGTTTCTCACGAACCTCTCAGACGCTCACCCGAGAGATCATGCTCGTCAGATAACATCATTGATGAAACATCGCTAAAACATCATAACCACCAAACTCCTCGGATAGGGGATCGCTCCTAGGGCCCACTAGAGGATACCAGAACCCACTCCGGTATACGTAGCTCACAGATAGTGGATCACTCCTAGGGTCCTATGGGGGATACCACGACCCGATCTGACATACGTTGTTCTCACAGATAGGGGATCACACCCAGGATCCGCTGGGGGATACCACAACCCGATCTGGCGATCGACAGAAGCTCCACACTCAGATAGAGGATCATCGTCCATATAAATGTGGTCACAAAGATACCGGAACCCTATCTGGTATAACTCGCGATGTAGGGGATCGAACCGACGATGCCA
This sequence comes from Viscum album, assembly GCA_963277665.1. Taxonomy (NCBI): domain Eukaryota; kingdom Viridiplantae; phylum Streptophyta; class Magnoliopsida; order Santalales; family Viscaceae; genus Viscum; species Viscum album. The sequence goes on along the minus strand of OY728159.1, from coordinate 970,203,224 downwards.
CAACCCAACCAAAACCAAGCACTGAGTAGGGGATCGTATAACCAACGATACCGCAACCCTACTATAAACCTCATGCTGAGTAGGGGATCGTATACCCGATGATGCCACAACCCCGATGAGCAAGACCCACCGCGTAGGGGATTATATTATCGATGATGCCACAAACCCTACGGGGTTAACCTGCTAGATAGGAGGTCACCTCCCGTGAATAAGCAGTCACAGCGATACCAAGAACCCGATCTAGGGTAAAGATGCTAGAGGATCCGCTCCGGGCCCACTGGAGGGATGCCACAACTCTAACCGTTTAAACATCCCATCGAGAGGATCACAAACCTATATGAAGGTTGTGATGCTGCGCGAAACCTCGTAGGAATGAACCAAGGGAGAACCCTCAACCACTACTGGTCCAAACATCGCTAACTTGATCGACCCACCACAACGCCACACTGCGCACCTCTTAGGCCAAAACCGAGGCCACCATCGCGTTCCATGAAAAAAACACGAAGATAGGCTGTTTACTTGCCCGAAACAGAGCACTAGGGAAAATTCACTATTCAACATAGCTAGCTCGTGCGGGGCCCACAAAACGATCATGAAACTCATCGAGTTGACCATACCACATCGATCCCCTCGAAAAAACAAGCGGAATCGACTACTCGCTCGTCCGAAACGGACACCCAGTGAAAAAGGTACTATTCACCGAAGCCAGCTTGGGTGGGGCTCATGCCTGGATCCTTAAACACATCGAATGGATCGCACCATTGTGATCCTCTCGAAAAAACACACAGGATCAACTAATCATCTGCCAAAATCGGACTCCTGGTGCAAAAGCTGCGTTTCTCCGCAAACGCCAAAACCCGGTCTCGGGGGGCCTGCACCCCGAACTCGGTCCCAACACATGGACACCATCTCAAAAAGTTTGTCGTACCATCAGGGTCACAACGCCACTGACGGCACGTCATTCAGACGTACTGTGTAGAAGTTACAATGGCCTGAAGTCGTAAAATAATAAAATAATATTATTTTATACGACATTTCTAGCCCTCGGACCACGATCCCGAACCTTTAAACCCTCTAACCCACACTGGAGGGTTTGTATCATCATCAGGGTCGCGTCGCCGCAAACGGCGTGCGAATCCGACTCTTGGATTGCAAGATACAGGGGGTTTAAAGACCCCCTTATGATAAAAGAGGCCGGACCGGCCGACGGCCCTCCGACGCGCGCCGTCGTGCTAGGCGGCTGGCCGCCGCGCCGGCGGATCTTCCGCGGACTTCCGGGGGCACCCTGGTGGTCCGTTTTGCGATCCGGAGTCATATACATGACCCTCGGGACCCGATCTACACTACTACGGCTTCAATTTGCTGAAAAACGCCGCAAAAACGGGATCGGGGGTTAAAACTCAAATCCGCCTACCTCGCGGGCGAAATGCCGGCGCTTTGCCTTAGATCCGCGCTCCAGAGCTTCCGCTGCATGATCCTGGGACGTTCGCCGTCGAATTCCGAGCTCGTGGGTGCTTCGTTTGCTCGATTCAGCGAAGCGACGACGAAGAACGACGAAGAACGTCGAGAGGAATGATAAAGGGGGGGGGGGTGATATTTATATCAGCCGCCCACCGGCGCCAAACCCGCCTCAGACCCGACGCCCAATGCAAACAAAAGTAAGGTCACCCCTAGGGTAAACGTGTCATTCTGAACGCAACTGAAGACTCATATTTTTCATCCGAGACTCCGTTCAGAAGTTATTTGAGCCAATGCTCGCACACTAACTTCTCCATTTAATTATGGAAACGCCCCTGGTGGCGTTTCTCACCGCAAGCCCACACCCACAAAGTTTACACCTCGCCTAGGGTAAACGAAACCTTCCAGACGCAATCGTGCCCTTGGATTTCCATTCTGAGCTACCGTTTAGGAGATATCACACCCCCCCGCCATGTGCATAGTAACAAAAACTTAATATTTTTATAAAATTAATTCCGGGCACACCGAGCCTCGGAATCGCACACCGTCTTCGCGCTTAGCTCTGGAATTATTCGTAGAAATAATCCAGAGTCTGACAGGGCCAAAAACCCGAGTATCTATAGCATGAGGCCTTGAAAAAATCTTATTTGTAGTCTTGGCACGAGGCCTTGGCTACGTGGTTATGATAGTCTGGCTTTATGCATTCCATCATTATGAAAGTGGTTGTTGATATTTAATGTGATTCTTCGACTAGTAGAATATCCATGTGAATAAGTAAATGACATTATTTCATTTTATTTTTTCCATATTATGCTGAAGTTCAAGTTTAAAAGGATTTTGTTTTAGTTATACATTGACTTAAATGTTTATGTTTATTTATGAAAGTTTCCGCTGTATTGTTATCCTTACTGAGCATCTGAGCTCACCCCTTTCAATGTTTTAATTTTTCCAGGATGTGATTAAGTATATTATGAATGACCTGCAGGGATAATATGAGGGGATATGAAGACAGTATGGTTTTTTAGTTTTGTTTTACTTTATGATGTAATGTAAGACTTATGAATGTATCTAGTGTTTCCAAGACTACTAAACTAATCGGTCTTTCGAGACTTGATCTTTTTGATCATGCCAATGTTACATAATAATGCACCAACTCTGGGTAACTGGGGTCAGGGCATTACATTTTCAATCCATGATGCCTTAGGATTAACCTAGTTTATTCATGGTTATTATATATTTTAATCCTTCATGATAGTTTATAAAGAGTTTTTGGATTTCAAAAACATATCCCCCAGGAGTGTCAAACTAGGTGTGAAACAAGGTTTATTTTCATGCACCATATGGCAATCAAGTCAAATCCCCATGAACCATTTTCATATTTATTACCCCTAGGTACAACTGTTCTAGATCCACATCCACATGTAGAATCTAGACAGGGATGCATTTTCATAGAAATCACTCATTCTATCCTTTAATAAAATTCAAGGACATTTTTTATACATTGTATTACCTTTAGACATATCCCTAGGGTTATCACTAAATGTTTCTCATCCTAGTTTACAAATTTTAACTAAATATTTATAATAACCATCTATAATGGCACACACTTTTCATACATATATTTTGCATCTTATTATATAAATATTTATAATATAGAAATAAGATCCACACAAGAATCATATGGGTCTAGTTCCTTTGAAAACTTGGATACATAAATAAAAATTCATAAGTGAACTATATCATCTAACACTATGTTCTTAAAAAGTATCACTATAACACCACAAGCATCCACGGTACGATTCTCTTTGAATAATACAGTAGCGTGTGTTGTATGCAACTTCGAGATTCTAACACACCGCGACCAATCAAAGTAGCCATTATGAATAGTAATATCCACTTTTTAAAATTTTATAAATTTTATCACTCAAAATTGATTCCATTTTTGGATTCGTAATATCGAAATTATCCTAGGGTGAAATTTTGGTACTTTTCGGATAATTTTTATATTTTGATGAATAGTGAAAATTACTAAATTTTAATTAAAAACAACTTTTTTAATCGAAATAATTAACAGTGATAAATTAATAATTTTAGTGGTTTTAAAGTATATTTAGAATATATTTTTACCATTTAATACAATGTTGGTCATTGGACATAATTTCACAATTAAACCCGACATAAACAAGTGTCAATCTTTTGATAGTTATTATCTCTTAAAAACAGGCTTTTTTTATCAACGGGAATTAATTTTTAATTAATTTCTGTCACTTTTGTGTTTTGAATTTGGAAAAAAAACTCCATATTTGGAATCATTATTTTAAAATTGTGTAAATAGGTAACTTTTATTTTTAGACATTTTGAATAATTACTTCGGTAAATATATTATTTACAATGGTTAAAGGGTAAATCCAGTAAATAAGGGTAAAAAAATAATATTATAATAATATTAATTTACCCTAAAACGTGTCCTAACCCTATTGATTGATAAATTTCCGACCATGAGAATCTTTGAGTCAATTTTGAGACCCCATGGATCCACTTGTAAGTGATAATGACACTTTATATTAATTAAGTTAAAGTAAATACATAAATGACAAAAGCATATATCTTTTAGAGAAACAATTATTACATAGGGTTATATATGTTGGATTTTAGACTATAAATATTCATTATAAAGATATTAATATTTCCTAAATAATGGTATTTTATTTATAATTTTTAGACATTTAATAATTAAATTTATTTATGACACAATAATGATGGAGTATTTTCCTTATTAATGATGGAATCAAATAATTAGTATTATAAATATTAAAATAAATATAATTTTATGGTTTTGATGACATTCACTAATTTTATTGATTAATATGACATGTTAGGATTGCTTAAATGATTTTGGTTTGAATTAATAATGTTGTTAAGACTTTAAAAAATAAATTATTAAATAGTGTCAAAATTGACATAAAAGAGTTTTTAAAAAAAATATTATATTATTAATTGATATTATATTCCTAAAAATATAATGATCGGCCAAAGGACTTATATCATGATCGTTGTATAATTAATGGACCACTTGGGGGTCACTTGGATGTATATATTAAGTTTATTAACTATATAATATAAAAATACAAAGTGACATGGTTAATGTTAATCTAATTAACTAAGAGTTAAAACTAAAAGATAAGGTTAATATAATGACCCCAACCTGTCTAAAATCTATTGGTTGAAAGAATTTAGACCAATACCCACCTTAGACTCTTAATAATCCACTTTTGAGCCATTATAAACCGAATATGAATTTATTATAAATTAATACTTTAAGTTTTTCTTAAAGAACCCCTCCTCCCCCTTATAAAAGGACACCACTTCTAACCAATTATTCACACCTTCAAAGTATTTTGGTTCGACCAAACCCTGCCCAAATACTATATCAACTTCCCTTAATTCAACCTAGAGGCCTTTTTTTGATCATAAAGCCATCCTATGGATCCCTTTTGATCAAATCAAAAGGAAGAACCCAAAGAAGAGGTAATGTTTTCACCACCATTTTTCAAGATCCTTTTTTCTTCAACTTCATCTTTATTTGTTATTCCCATTATAAAATATTAACTCTAGTGTCTTATATATACTGAGATGTTATTATAAATATGGTACAACCATATTCAGTATTCTATCCATCCTTTCAATGACATGTCACTATATGTGCGTACGTATGGCTTACCGTCTCCACGTCGTGGTGTAATTGTTATTCAAAACATTATTATTTTTATGGGTATAATAATGATGTGTAATTCCTATAAATAATAAATATTACATGATAATGATTATATATATATTATATACCATTAAATTATATATTATTTTAATATTAAAAGAATGATATTGTTTCTCGTGCGTACGTATAGACTACCGTCTCCACGAACGCGATGAGATTCATTCCCCATCATATACATTCAAGAATAATTCTCATTTGATGATTAAAAGTAATATTTAGAAACTTTATATCCTTAAGGATATGAGTAATATATAACCTATCCATAACAAACATGACTTATGTAACAATACATATAAAAGAAAACGAGCAAGTTAACACCCGAAACGACGATAATACTAAAATAATAATAACAAATCACTTTTAAAAGATCATATATGATATAATAATTATGTATATGGTTCTTGTATAATTTAATAACAATGTTTTAACTATTATACAGGAGGTTAACATACCATCAACTAAGGAAAAATACAAGGTAAGAGTTTATTTCACAATCTCTTTATTATCCGAGGTTTTTGTACGAAATTATCTACGGGGACCTCTTTATCATCCACATCCATGTTTCTTAAAAATATATTTCAAAACATTTTTACTATTTACTAGGAGATGGGTTAAAGTCATTTATACCCTTATGTGTTTTGAGAGGAATCGTCTGTCATTTTCCAAAGAAGGTACTTTTTGACATTTTTGACAAATTTAAGGTAAGAATGTTTTTTTAGCTTATACGACGGGTGTGGCTATTTTCCGCCATTATAACATCATAAAAGATCCCCTTACAAGCTTATATGGATATTTTCAAAGTAAATGTATTATTTTATAATTATGTGACCTTTAAATTATTTAAAAAAAAGAGATATTTCTCTCAAGTAGTTTTGATTTCATCTATGTCAACATCCTTTGATGGATTTTAAGTTTATTTTAAGTTGATTTATTATGATAATAAACTTCCATATTGTAATGATGTTTTTGTGATATTTTTGACTGTGGATGTGCTATTTTTATACCATTAATGGTTTACAGTTAAAATATTGACATTTTGTATGCTAGTTTTAATACGAATGTTTATGATATGTTAAAACCTTTTCATATGAGGAATGTATTGGACTTAGTTAGTGATGGGTGGAGCCCGCTATAGCTCCTCGATACATCGGTAGGTCTCATGAGACAACTAGATGTGGAATTGGCCGAGGCCCTTTCCCGATTTGATTTATGGTTTTGTCCGATGCCTTAATCATTTTTAGACGTCTTGGACGAGGCCTTGACAAAATATTTCAGAATGTACGACATTATACATTCCCTCATTATGGAAATAATATTGATGGTTCATGTGGTAATTGGACTAGTAGAATACCCATGATTATGTTTTATTATGGAATTATTTACTCAGCTCATTTTATTTCCATAAAAGTATTCATGTTTATTATTGGTAAAGGAATGAGGTTTCAATTATTTACCATGCTTAATATTTATGTAATTTTCCGCTGTTTTACTTACCCTTACCGAGCGTTTGAGCTCACCCCTTTCAATGTTTTATTTTTCCCAGGATATGAAGAAGTTAGTTATAAGTGACCTACAAGGATAATCTAGGAGTCTTGTAAGTTCCTAATGAAATATATTTGTGTTGTATTTCTATTAAATATGTAAATCTGGACATATGTATGAATCTTGTTTCCAATAATACTAAATTGATCGATCTTTCGAGACATGATTTCCTTGTGATCATACCAGTGTTATGTAATAATGTACCAACTCTAGGTAACTAGGGTAGGGGCGTTACAATTGGTATCAGAGAAAGTTTAGTACAAACCTTGGAAACTATATTTAGATAAACTCTGATTAGAACTCATATCCCTAAGATAGACTTTGCAGATTAGTATAGAATAAATTCCCAGAATTTTGGTATTGTAGAGATTTTGTGAGTTTTCCAAGTAATACATCCCTATCGGGATACGAGCAGGTAGATGTGGCTATGGAACAAATGTACCTAGGGGTAAAACCAGAAAACACCGCTTTGAGCTAGACTCGAACGAGAACTGGTGCATGACAACGGGCCTTGCTGCACTCTTGGTTATGACACTCCCGGGGGATATGCTTAGGATAATTCTTATTTTCTTTAGAAACCATTATGAAGGGTTATGAGTATATACTTACTCAAAGAAAACTTTTTTTTATGATTATGGATTATATCTATAAACTTTTGAATTTATGTTGAGTATTTTAGAAGTTTGAAATTATATATTACGATTCATAAACTAATCTAGTTTATACCATTGTTTATAAATGGAACCTAGTGGAAGAAATGGAAACCGTATCAATGCACGCACTCCATGTAGGGATTTCTCTCCTGCTCAAGAAAATTATAGTGGAGCTGGTGATGCAACTGGTGCTGATCAGCTAATCACCATACTAGGACAACTCACTTAGGTTATGAATAATAACCTTACCCATATATAGAACCCTGATCCGCAACGTGGTGGATCAATGTTAGATCGGTTCATGAGGAAAAAAACAACAACATTCAGTGGGAATAAAAATCCCTTAGTAGCTGAGAAATGGATGAATTCTTTAGAGAAATTATTCCCTGCTTTGGGGAGTAGCGAAAAGGAAAAAGTTGTCATGGCAGTTTACCGCCTCACTGGAGATGCTGAGCCGAGGTGGTCCTTGATTCAAACTAAAAAGAAAGATTATGAAGTATCAAATATGGAATGGAGGGAATTTAAAGATATTTTCTTAGAAAAATACTTTCCTCATGACTATCGAGCTGATATGGAAAGGCAGTTTCTGAGTCTGAGGAAAAAGAAGGATGAGAATGTCGCGAAGTGTGAGGCTAACTTTACAATGTTAGTGAGGTATGCTGTAGATTATATACATAACCCAAGAAGTAATATTTATCGTTTCTTTGATGGGTTAAAACCATTTCTTCATCGAGCATTAGTATCACAATCCTTCTCATCATACGAAGATAGTGTCTCGTGTGAAATCAAGACAGAAAAAGAATTCTCTAAGTCTTATTACTTTAAATCAAAGAAAGAGAAGAAGAGATCTACTGAACACTCTGGGAAAGGAAATAAGGAAATAGGGAAGAAGGGAAGAATTGAATTTCCACCCTATGACAATTACGGAAGGAATCACCCTGGTGCCTGTCTAAAAGGAAAAGGAGTGTGCTACAAATGTGGACAGAAGGGTCATCTAGCTGGTGATTGTAAAGGAAAGAAAGACACTACCGATGTTCAATGCTACAATTATAGGGAGATGGAACATTATGAAAATGAATTCCCTAAGATTCAAGGAAACATACCTCGGAAAAGGTCAAGGGATCAAGGCCAGGATTATGCTATCACTAATGCTGAGGTAGAAGCTCCGAAAGATGTGGTGGAAGGTAATTTAATGGTTTCCTCAAGTCTAGAAAATGCATTATTTGATTCTAGATCATCGCATTGTTTCATATCTTCCCAGTTTGCTAAGAAAATTATATATTTCCAATTTGATTTAATAAGGGAGTTGTCAGTTAAAACTCTTAAGGGAATTATCATTACATCGAATTTTTGTGAATCAGTCCCCATTAGAGCACATAAATGTTCATTATCTGCTGATCTCATCATCATACCTATGATTGAATTTTATATAATCCTCAGTATGGATTGGATTTCAAACCATGATTCAAAGATTTATTGTAAGAAGAAGGAGGTTACTATTCTTGATGATGATGATAAGGAACACCTTATCTTTAGAGAAGAATCGTCGCCACCTAATTCTTATCTAGATCCACCCCCAGTAGCTCAACTAAATTCAATTATCAGGGAGGAAGAGAACAAAATAATTATGGGTGAGTAAAGGAATGTTCAAATAGAGGATGTACCTATTGTGAAAGAATATGTAGATGTGTTTCCAGAAGATTTACCTGGACATCCTCCAGAACGAGAAGTTGAGTTTTCCATTGATTTAATTCCTGGATCAAGGCCTATATCGAAGACCCCTTATAGAATGGAAACTGTAGAATTAGTGGAACTAAAGAAAGAACTAGAGTAATTGAGTAATAAGGGATTTATTCTCCCTAGTGTTTCTCCATGGGGATCCCCTATCCTTTTTGTTAATAAGAAAAATGGATCTATGAGGTTATGTATCGACTACAGGGAGACCAATGGTATAACAATAAAGAACAAGTATCCCCTACCTTGCATTGATGATTTATTTGACCAACTGCATGGAGCTCACTACTTTTCAAAGATTGACCTTCGGTCTAGATATCATCAGCTGTGTGTGAAGAAGGAAGACATTCCGAAGACAACATTTCAAACTAGGTACCGGCATTACGAGTTTACAGTAATTCATTTTGTATTGACTATTCACCCTCTGTATTCATGGATCTAATGAATAGAGTTTTCAAAGAATATCTCAATGAATTTGTGGTTGTATTTATTGATGATATCTTAGTATACTCCAAAAACTACGAGGATCATGAAAATCACTTGTGCATTATCCTGAAGACTCTGAGAAGACATGAATTATATGGGAAGTTTAGAAAGTGTGAATTTTGGATTCAAGAGATTTCTTTTCTTGGACATATTGTCTCTAAAGATGGAATATCTATTGATCCTTATAAGACCAAGGCAATCCAAGAATGGCCAACACCTACGAGTATAATTGAGGTACGCAATTTTCTTGGTTTAGCAGGTTATTATCGACGTTTCGTCCAGAATTTTTCCCGATTGGCTAACCCATTAACAAATCTCACACGTAAAGGGGTTAAATTTGTTTGTAAAAAAGAGTGTGAAGAATGTTTTGAAGATCTGAAGAGAATATTATTCAATGCTACTATATTGACTCTACCATCAGGGAATAATGGGTTCATTATTTATAGTGATGCATCGAAGAAAGGACTTTGTTGTGTCCTTATACAGAATGATAAGGTTATTGCCTATGCATCACGAAAGTTGAAAATTCATGAGAAAAACTATCCTACTCATGATCTTGAGTTAGCTACTATAATATTTGCTCTGAAGATTTGGAGACACTATCTCTACGGTGAAAAATATGAGATTTATACTAATCACACGAGTTTGAAGTATATTTTCTCACAAAAAGAACTCAACATGAGGCAAAGGAGATGGATTGAATTACTCAAGGATTATGATTTCACAATACACTACCACCTAGGGAAGGCAAATAAGGAGGAAGATGCTTTGAGTAGAAACGATCATGGAGTTTTGAACAATATGAGAATTGAAAGGGATCCAATTTTCATGGATCTAGTGAAGATGGACATGAGAATGACCATGGAAGGTGAAACATCAAAACTTTTTCAAATGGTTGCCGAACCATCTTTACTAGAAAGGATAAAGAGTTCTCAGACCGGTGATAAAGAGTTTCAAAATAAGATTAAAGCTGTGAATGATGGGAGATTGAGTGACTTTTTGTATGAAGATGTAATTTTAATATTGGGGAAGAGACTTTGTGTTCTCGATATACCTGATCTGAAAAGGGAATTATTAGATGATGCTCATAGCTCCAATTTCTCTATACACCCTGGGAGCACCAAAATGTATAGATATTTGAAGGAACACTTTTGGTGGGACAACATGAAGAGGGAGATTACTGATTTTGTGTCAATATGTATGGTTTGTCAACAAGTGAAAGCTGGAAGGCAACATCCTGGAGGAGTCATGAAACCTCTTCTCATATATGAGTGGAAATGGGATAATATCACGATGGTCTTTGTCATAGGACTACCAAAGACTCCTAGAAGGAACAATTCAATATGGGTTATTATTGATCGTCTTACCAAGTCACCACATTTTCTTTCTATAAGAGAAGATCTACCACTAGAACGTATAACAGGGCTATATATTAATGAAGTTGTGAGACTTCATGGAGGACCCCTATATATTGTTTCGGATCGAGATCCCCATTTTACTTTGAGATTCTGGAAGAGTCTTCAGAAGGCCTTGGATAATGAACTTCATTTGAGCACTGCTTACCACCCTCAAACAGATGGACAATCAGAATAGACTATTCAAACTTTAGAAGGCATGTTGAGATCTTGCTCACTTGACTTTCAGGGTATGTGGGATCAATATTTTCCTCTGGTAGAATTTTCCTATAACAATAGCTTCCATTCTAGCATTCAAATGGCACCATATGAAGCGTTATATGGAAAGAGATGTCGCACACCAACCTGTTGGAATGACGTTGGTGAAAGAAAACTTTAGGCCCATAACTAGTGGAGGAAACGATGGAGAAGGTGAAGGTAATCCAAAACCACATGAAAGCAGCTCAATGTAGGCATAAGAGCTATGCTGAAAACCGAAGGAAGGATTTGGAATTTCAGGTAGGAGATCATGTTTTCTTGAAGGTATCTCCATGGAAGGGAGTTATGCATTTCATCAAGAAAGGTAAATTGAGTCCCAGGTACATAGGACCATTCGAAATTCTTGAATGAATTGGGGTTGTATCTTACCGTTTGGAAATTCCTCCAAATCTCTCCAAAGTTCACGATGTGTTCCACGTATCACTGTTGTGAAAATACATGTCAGACCCAACGCATGTACTCACCTATGAGGAATTAGAACTAGAACCCGATCTATCTTATTGTGAAGATCCCATCAGGATTAATGATTCTAGAGAACAAGTGTTGAGAAACCGGACGACTCGTCTGGTAAAAGTTATATAGAGAAACCAAAAGATGGAAGAGGCAACGTGGGAACCTGAGGAACATATGATGAAGAACCACCCGAGTCTTTTCATGCGGTAGTATTCTAGAAATTTTGAGGACGAAATTATTTTATGGAGGGGAGAATGTAACACCTCAAGCTTCCATGGTACGATTCTCTTTGAATAATACAGTAGCGTGTATTGTATGCAACTTCGAGATTCTAACACACCGTGACCAATCAAAGTAGCCGTTATGAATAGTAATAACCACTTTTTGAAATTTTATAAATTTTATATCTCAAAATTGACTTAATTTTTGGATTCTTACTATCTAAATTAACCTAGGGTGAAATTTTGGAACTTTTCGGATAACTTTTATATTTTGATGAATAGTGAAAATTACTAAATTTTAATTAAAAAAAACTTTTTTAATCAAAATAATTAACAGTGATAAATTATGAATTTGAGTGGTTTTAAAGTATATTTAGAATATATTTTTACCATTTAATAAAATTTTGGTCATTGGACATAATTTCACAATTAAACAAGACATAAACAAGTGTCAATCTCTTGATAGTTATTATCTCTTAAAAAGACGCTTTTTGTTTTAACAACGAGAATTAATTTTAAATTAATTTCTGCCACTTATGTGTTTTGAATTTGAAAAAATGGACTCCATATTTGGAATTAGGATGTCCAAATTTTTTAAATAGGTAAATTTTATTTTTATACATTTTGAATAATTACTTCGGTAAATATTTTATTTACCATGGTTAAAGGGTAAATCCGGTAAATAAGGGTAATGAAATAATATTATAATAATATTAATTTACCCTAAAACATGTCCTAACCCTATTGGTTGATGCATGTCCGACAATGAGCATATTTGGGTCGACTTTGGGACCCCATGGATCCACTTGTAAGTGATAATGAGACTTTATATTAATTATGTTAAAGTAAATACAGAAATGACATAAGCATATATCTTTTAGCGAAACAATTTTTACATAGGGTTCTATATGTCAGATTTTCGAGTATAAATATTCATTAGAAAGATAATACTATTTCCTACATAATGGTATTTTATTTATAATTTTTAGACATTTAATATTTAAATTTATTTATGGCACAATAATGATGCTGTATTTTCCTTATTAATGAAAGAATCAAAAAATTGGTATTATAAATATTAAAATAAATATAATTTTAAATTTTTGATGCCATCCATGAATTTTATTGATTAATATGACATGTTAGGATTTATTTAATGATTTTTTGTTGAATTAATAATGTTTTTAAGAATTTAACAAAAATAAATTATTAAATAGTGTCAAAAGTGACATAAAAGAGTTTTCAAAACAAATATTTTATAATTAATTGATATTATATTCCGAAAAATCTAAGGTTCGGCCAAATGAATTATATCATGATAGGAGTATCATTAGTAGACCAATTTAGGGTCTCTTGGATGTATATAGTAAGTTTATTAACTATATAATATAAAAATACAAAGTGACATGGTTAATGTCAATCTAATTAACTAAGAGTTAAAACTAAAAGATAAAGTTAATATAATGACCCAAACCTGTCTAAAATATATTGGTTGAAAGTATTTATACTGTTACCCACCTTATACTTTTAATAATCCACTTTAGAGCCATTATAAACTGAATATGAATTTATTATAAATTAATACTTTAAGTTTTTCCAAAATAACCCCTCCTCCCCCATATAAAAGGACACCACTTCTAATGAATTCTTCACACCTTCAAAGCCTTTTGTTTCGGCAAAACCCTGCCCAAATACTCTATAAACTTATCTCACTTCAAACTAGAGGCCTTAGTTTGATCATAAATCCATCCTATAGAGGCCTTTTGATCAAATCAAAAGGAAGAACCCAAAGAAGAGGTAATGTTTTCACCATCCTTTTTCAAGATCCTTTCTTCTTCAACTTCTTATTTTTATGTTATTACAATTATAAAATAATAAATATAGTATATTATATATACTGAGATTTTATTATAAATATGGTAAAACCATATTCAGTATTCTATCCATCCTTTGAATGACATGTCACCATATGTGCGTACGTACGGCTTACCGTCTCCACGTCGTGGTGTAATTGTTATTCAAAACATTATTATTTGGATGGGTATAATAATGATTTATAATTGATGTAAATAATAAATGTAACATGATAATGATTCTGTATATATGATATACCATCAAATTATATATTATTTTAATATCAAAAGAATGATATTGTCGCTCGTGCGTACATACGGACTACCGTCTCCACGAACGCGATGAGATTCATTCCCCATCATATACATTCAAGACTAATTCTCATTTGATGATTAAATGTAATGTTTAAGAACTTTATATCATTCTGTATATGATTATTATACAACCTATACATAAAAAACATGGCTTATTTAACAAAACCTATAAAAGAAAATGAGTAAGTTAACACCTGAAACATCGATAATACTAAAATATTATTAAAAAATCATTATTAGAAGATCATATATGATATCATAATTATGAATATGGTTCTTGTATAATTTAATAACAATTTTTAAACTATTATATAGGAGGTTAACATACCATCAACTAACAAAAAGTACAAGGTAGGGGTTTATTTCACAATCTCTTCATTATCCGAGGTTGTTTATACGAAATTATCTACTGGGACCTCTTCATCATCCACATCCATGTTTCTTAAAAATATATTTCAATTTTTTTACTATTTACTAGAGAATGGGTTAAAGACATTTATACCCTTATGTGTTTTGAAAGGAATCTTTCTATTTTTTTCCAAACAAGGTACTTTTTGACCTTTTTGAAAATTTAAGGTAAGAATGTTTTTTTAGCTTATACGTCGGGTGCAACTATTTTCCACCATTATAACATCATCAAAGCTTCCCTTAAAAGCTTATATGGATATTTTCAAAGTAAATGTTTTATTTTATAATTATGTGACCTTTAAATGATTTAAAAAAAAGAGATATTTCTCTCAAATAGTTTTGATTTTATCTATGTCAACATCCTTTTATGGATTTTAAGTTTATTTGAAGTTGATTTATTATGACACAAAACTTATATATTGTAATGAAGTTTTTGTGATATGTTTGACTGTGGATGTGATATTTTTATACCATTCATTGTTTATGGTTAATGTATTGAAATTTCGTATTCTTATTTTAATACGAATGTTTATGATATGTTTAAATCTTTTCATATGAGGAATGTATTGGACATAGTAAGTGACGGGTGGAGCCCACTATAGCTCCTCAATGCATCGGTAGGTCTCATGAGACAACTAGACATGGAATTGTCCGAGGCCCTTTCCCAATTTGATTTATGGTTTTGGCCGAGGCCTTAATCATTTTTAGAGGTCTTGGCCGAGGCCTTGACAAAATATTTCAGAATGTCCGACATTATACATTCCCTTATTATGGAAATAATATTGATGGTTCATGTGGTAATTAGACTAGTAGAATACCCATGATTATGTTTTATTATGTCATTATTTACTCAGCTCGTTTTATTTCCATAAAAGTATTCATGTTTATTATTGGTAAAGGCATGAGGTTTCAATTATTTACCATGCTTAATATTTATGTCATCTTCTGCTGTATTACTTACCCTTACTGAGCGTTTGAGCTCACCCCTTTCAATGTTTTTTTCCTAGGATATGAAGAAGTTAGTTATGAGTGACCTGGAGGCATAATATAGGAGTCTTGGATGTTTCTAATGAAATATATTTGTGTTGTATTTCTTTTCAAGATGTAAATATGAACATATGTATGAATCTTGTTTCCAATAATACTAAACTGATTAGTCTTTCGAGACATGATTTCCTTGTGATCATGCCAATGTTATGTAACAATGCACCGACTCTGGGTAACTAGGGTTGGAGTGTTACAATCACCCGTATTAGAAATATCATACATAATACCTTTCTTCATAATATGGGGAATGATAACAAAAGAAAGGGTTAAATCAGATGATTAGTAAGGGTAAACACATGACATATAAATATAATATAATCACAAGGGAACAAGAACATGAGAATAACATCTGGAAAACCATATCATATATATCATAGATCATAAAATTGTGTCATATAATAAATCATGGTTGTTCATAAGACATGAATCATAATGGAATCAAAGAATGTAATACATTCAAGCATAATAATAGAATATAATGAAGATTTTTGGCATACAACAAAGCCTTTGAAATCATTTATTTAGTATTCAAGTATTATTTCTAAGCCTATCATATTGGATTGGGTTCAGTCCCGAAATAATCTTAGTAGTCAGGGTTTACTCTCAAAACTATAATAATGGATAAAGTCCTTTACTTAGTTAGGTTCACTCCACATTAAATTCCTATTTTTATCCTGAGATAAAAATACATACCCAATGAATTGGAGAGAGATATAGGTCCCACCCATCACATAATAAAAATAATACACAAATGTTTCCTAGAATCATAAAAGATTCATCATATCAGAACCCATGAAAATAAATCGGTTACATAATCATTTTATCATAGAATAACCCATGTAAAATAAATAGGTTTCATAAATATCTCATAATTTAATTATAGCATAACTTTTGAAAAATAAATAAATTTCTTAAACATTTCATCATTTCATCATAGAATAACCCATGGAAATGGAATGGGATTCATTAAAATCTTATCATCATAAACATAATTCATATTGGGAAATAATAAGGATGGTATCATTGGATCATATCCCCATTAAATCTTAAGTAAAATCAATGGATGTCATCTTATATAGAAAATTATTTTGAAATATCACTTGGAACATTTATTTGATGAAATTAATATTTTCACATTAAAATTTCAAAAAACCTTGAATTTTAAATAAAAAAATTTCTTTGAAAATAAACTTGGAAAATTATAAAGGAATATTTAAATAATTTAGTAGTCATGATGATGGAAAATAACATTTATGTTGTACATGTTAAAATGAATATTCTTGTAATATTTTCATTAAAAATTCAAAAGATCCTTAATCAGAAAAAATAAGATTCATTTTAAAACATTTTTTGAAAAGTCAAATAGGGGTAAAATAGAATTTAAAAAATATTTAGAAAATTTAAAACACTTCATGTATTTTTTTAGAAAAAATATACATATAAAAAAAATATTTTCTACTTAAGAGAGAAATAAATTCTGTTTTTCCTTAAAAAAATTATTTTGGACCCTTCATTACATAGAGTAGGGATAATAATGTGAGAAAATTTGATTTTCAAAAAATAACCATAATAAATTTCATTTGTTTAATTATATATATATCATAATATTTCATCATGAGAAGCATAATAATAAAATATCTCTATAAACGAATAGATTTTAACATAAAAACATTATCAATTTGGTAACAATTGAATCATAAGTACAATGAAAGAGATAATATTATATAGATATTTATATCCAATAATTTTCCTGAGAATAATCATAAAATGAATTCATTAGAATTATATACTTCACACAAAAGAAATACGCGTTTTATAAGGCATGTGTCCCACATAAATAAAAGTGAGACAAAAATCCCTTACCACTTTGGAAACATTTGGATCATAATCCCCATTAAAAAATAAAATAATTTTTTTAAATATCATGAAAATAAGTATATTCATGATATAAAATTTCAAATAGGTAGTATATACACCCCAAAAAATAAATTAGTGGTGAATAAGGCATATGTCTCCCAAAAATAAAAGAGATTAGAAATCTCTTACCTAAAGTCTCAAATTCCCTCAAACACATTAAAACCCCCTGTATAATAAATATAGGTTTATTATAAATATATTACAAAACCATAATAATATATATCATACCATATATTATTTAATTATGACATTTAATGGCCTTTTTAAAAACAATTCATTATTAAAATGATGTTTTGGGTAATAACTGCTTCATTTTCATGTATGTTTGGGTTTGGTTATTTTGAGCCATGTACATTGATCCTAGTTAAAAAATATATAGTATATTATTAATTTTATAAATTAAATATATATTAATTATATATATTTATATTCATCTATACAATTTCAATATAAAAAAATGGATTATACCATTCATGGTGATGGTAGGTAGAACGTACGTATGAACATTGTTTCCATTTTCTCAACGGATGAAAAAAGGAAGTTAAATATTAATTCCCCATTTTATAATAATTTTTATATTATCTATATCTCATATATTTATTAAATCTATCCCTATTATCATCCATAAAAAAATAAAATGAAAATGTATAACATCACTACCTAAAGGTGGTAGTCCACACGCACACATGGGAGAAGCTATCATTTTCCAATGGATCTGAAGGTAATAATTTTGATGTGATATTATAATTTTTGAAGTATGATTATTTCACAAATATATTATACATATGTTAAATCCATAATTATATCTAGATGTGAGAGGCAGCCGTGGAGGCGGTAGTGCGTCGTACACATGATCGACGACTTTATTTCCCATTTAATGGAAGATGAGAGAGCTGTGGGTTATTAAAATGAAATAATAAAATATAATTATATTGGGGATAATTATCTTATTATATAATAATATTTAAATATTATTTTAAGGATTTTGAATAAGAAAATAAATGATAACACATGGTTAGGATATATACATCTTCTTTAGAGAGCCTCTTTAGGTTAATACCTAAAGTCTTATTAGGAGGCTTCCTAACCAAAATAAGTATTCAAGGACATGGGTAAGAAATTAAGAAAAGGATTTGGTTAGGTCATATATAAACTAAATAGATCATGGAGTGTGGAGAGAATAGGATAAGAGATGATATGTCCTTTTATAAGTGGGGAAAGAAACCTACTTGGAAAGGACGTGGAAATTTCCCAAAATAATCCAAAAAGACAAAGTCACGTTGAAGAAAAATTCTTATAAACGAATAAAAATTAGAATTTTGGATACATTAATGGTGAAATACGACCATAAAATAGGATTTAGATCAGTTTTATTGGAAAATATACACTTATCTCTTGGTTTAACCCCTTGTAAACCTCTTTTAACCTTAACCATGATAATTAATTTTTATTGTGTTTATTAATCATTATGAAAAAATAGGTTAAAATTACTATATAATATTAATTATCATTCTTTAAAATAGTTAATAAATTTTTAAAAATTAAATTTTTAGAAATATTATAATTTTATTTAAAATTAAACCCACAGATGCGATGAAAAAGTAGTTTTCCAAAGAAAAGTTTTTCATAAGTATAAGATGTTTTATATCAAATTTAACATAAAATTTATTAAAATGACATAAATTTGAATAATAATAAAATTATTGAACAAATTTTATTTTTAATCTATTTTAAAACAAATTATAAATTTTGAAATGATTTAAAAAAGGTAGTTTTCAATATAAATCAATGCTTTTTACTATTAATTAAAGAATTAAACTTTTCAGAAAAATCCAAAAAATTTACCCTAATATAATTATGATATCTTTATTCAAAAAATGTAGTTAAATGTTTCTAATAAATTTCTTAAAAGTGTAAAAAAAAATTTCTTATATTTTCAGAAAAACCAAAAAAATCAATTTTTTTTGTGAAAAATTTATTTTTGAATCATATAAAGAAATTATCGAAAATTAAGTATCCATTTATTGATATATTTTATTTATATAAAACTTTAATAATTAATTTTTAAATTTTTTTACTTCTATTCATGCCTCAAAGTTTAACTACTAGGTTATGATGGAATTTTTTACATAATAATATTAATAGGATATCACAGTTCATTAAAACTCAGTATTGTTTGTAATACATGATATTGAAGAAATTAAATTTATTTTTTAAAAAATACTTCATAAAATATAAGGGTGTTACAAAAATGGAATATGTTCACCACAAAAAATCAAATAAAAAATATTCTAGTATTATTCATGACTGTTGTTTTAATTACACTTGACCATAGTAAAACAATTTTAGTGACTAAATGTGTTATCATGAAAATTATATTACAAAAAATATTAGTGATGTATAATAATAATTGATAAATTCTAATCATAAATACAAAAATTAGATTAAAAAAATATCAAAAATAAAAATTAACAAGAATAAATATAATTTTATTGAAATATTTTAAAATTTATTACATATTCAATTTTTGATAACAATGATCAATAAATAATTTTTTTTCATGGGTCATAAAAATCATTGGTAGGGTAATCAAAAAAATCATTAGAAAGAGTAAGAGTATCTAAAATATACAAACTCTATCTTTAACCCATATACAATGTGTAAAACCGCCAAACAAATTTGATCTTGAGAATCATTCTTTTTAGTCAACTCATTATACACCTTGTCCATCCTCTTGATGACTACTTTCTATGATCCCAACCTCTCTTTATTATTGGTATTAGAAAAGGATGATGACCCTTTCTATATTACTTATAGGGGAAGAAAATGATGAAATATCTATAATACCATTAAATCTAATTGGTTTCAGACATGAACCTAACACAATCACTCATAACTTCTTGATACTAGTCACCTTGAGATGCATATCATTGTCGAAAGCTTGATTATCATGAGCTCTAACCCTTATAAATATTTTATATTACTAGGGTCTCGACTTGAATATTCTGTATGTGAGAGGCATATGCCTCACATGTGTCCTATGAAAGTATAGTAATAAAATAATAATTAAAAACAATATATATAACATTAATCTAAAATAAATAATATATATATAAACCAAAATCTTAATTTTTCTCTCACTGATAATCGATAATGTAGTATGATCTTTGTATAACCTTTTATACATATAAAATTTTATAACAAAAATAATCTATCTAAGTATGTATAAAGTGTGTCTATGATTGTATAAGTACAAGAGATAAACAATGATACTACCTTCAATCAATGTTGATAAAAAAAATCAAACTCTTACTTCTGGATAAAATATTAACTTTCTCATCTATATCCATATGAAAGGACATCCTCTTAAAATAATTACTTTTCTAATAGGTATATAACTACTTCCATTCCAAGGAGAGAATGTTGAAAAGTTAATGAAACAAAAAAGACTTATCAAATATAGTCAAGTACGTTCTCCATAATCATATCATTAAAATGTTATATAATAACTCACTAAGGTGATCATGCCTTCAATGTAACACCCCAAGCTTCCATGGTACGTTTCTATTTGAATAATACAACAGCTTGTGCTATACACAACTTCGAGTTTTAGCACACCACGACTTATAAAACTAGCCATTTAAAAAGAAGTTATGAATAGTAATACCTACTTTTTAAAATTTTATTTTTAAAAATGGAATTCATTTTTGGATTCTGAATATGAAAATTAGCTTAGGGTTAGTTTTCGGTATTTTTCTAAAAACTTTTAATTTTTGATGAATAGTGAAAAACACTATGTTGTAGTTTAAAAACCGACGTTTTATTTAAATAATTATATTTCAATTTAAATTTATTTTCAAGTCAAAATAGATACAAAATACCTATATTAATCTAATTTAATTCATTGGAGTCATTTTATAATAAGATTAGATATATAAAATTTAATTGAACTTTTAACGTCTTTTACCCACCTTCTAGGCACATTTGAAAATCTATATAAAATATAATTTTTCCACTTATGTGAATTGAATTTAAAAAATCTGAGTGACGTAGTTGACATAAGTAAGTAAAATGTGATTCAATTGGATGAAAATACTTTTTGGAGAATAATAACTTTTAAATTTTATTTATCACGATTAAAAGTAAATAGGGTAATTATAGGTAAAATTGATATTATAATTACCCCAACACATTTCCTAATTCTATTGGATATGTTTATTTCGACCAAAATCAACATTAGGAATGAAATATGACCATTTTTCATCCACAGGGATTAGATTAGTACATTTATTATATTTTATTTAAAGAAGAGTTAAAAGTGGTAAATCCAAAGTTTAATAACTAGAAAATTTTCCATATAGTGTTACACATAAGATTAATTTGATTATAAATATTCATTAAAAATATAAAAATATTTCATACATCATGGTATTTTATTTATAATTCTTATACATTAAAAAATTAAATTTAGTTATGACACAATGATGATGCTGTAATTACCTTATCAATGAAAGATTAAAATAATTGACGTTATAAATATTAAAATAAATGTAAATTGAAAGTTTAGATTCCATTAACAAATTTTATATTTGAATACGAAATTTTAGGGTTAATTAATTTTTTTTCTCAGTAAAAACGTTTTTATAACTTTCACAAAAACCAAATACTAAATAGATTCAAAATTGACAGAAATGGGTTTTTAAAGACAATACTATTTTATTAAATGATATAACAGTCAAAAAAATATAAGGTTTAGCCAAAGGCTTATATAATGATATATATGTCATTAGTGAACCAATTTAGGTTCTCTTGGAATTTTATAGTATGTTTATTAAAAATGTATTATAATAATAAATGAAGACATGGTAAAAGTTAAACTATTTAACTAAGTGTTAAACCTAAAAGATAAGGTTAATATGGTGACCTAAACTTCTATAAAACCTATTAGTTTAACGTTTTTAGACCCATAACCACTTTATAATCTAAATAAATCCATTTTGAGCTATTATAAACTGAAAATTATTTTATAATAATATAATATTTCAAGATCTTCTTAAAGTTCCCCTCACCTCCCTTATAAAAGGGTACTTCCACTTATATCAAATTCACACCTCCAAAGCCAATTGGATCTTCCAAAAACTACTCAAATATTCTCCCAAATACTCTAAATTAAACATATAGGCCTTAATTTTATCATAAATCCAACCTAAGGAGCCGTTTTGTTCAAATCAAAAGGACAAACCTGAAGAAGAGGTAATTATTTCGTCACCTCTTTTAAAGTTCTTTTCTTCTTCCACTTCCCCTTTCATTGTTGTTTCCATACCAAAATAATTACTCCAGTACCTATTACATACTATGATTTTATTATAAATATTGTACAACCATATTAATTATTCTATCCATTATATTAATGACAAATTCACCATACGTGCATACGTATGACTTACCGTCTCCAAGTCGTGGTGAAGTTTGTTATTCAAAACTTCATTATTTGGATTGGTATAATAATGAGTATAATTGATGTAAATAATAAATATAACCTATAAATAAATCTTTATATATAATATACCATCCAAATTATATACTATTTCACCATCAATAGAATAATATTGTTTCCCGTGCGTACATACGACTTACCATCTCCACGACGCGATGAGATTTTGTTCCCCATCATAACTATTCAAGAATAATTTTAATTTTATCAATAAAAATAATTTTTAAGAACTTAATATCATTCTGGATATGAATCAAATAAATCCTATCAATAATAAACATGAGTTATGTAACAAATCATATAAAGGAAAATTAATCAGTTAACACTCAAAATAATTATACTACTGAAATATTATTAACAAATAAATATTATAGGATCATATATGATATCATATTTATGTATGTTGTTCTTGTATAATTTAATAATAATGATTTAACCATTATAAAGGAGGTTAACATACCCTCACCAAAGGAAAAGTACAATGTACATGTTAAATTTCACAATCTCTTTATTATCTAAGGCTGTTTATACGTAAGTATCTACTGGGAATTTCGTATCATCCACATTCATGTTTCTTAAAATTTATTTCAAAACATTTTTACTATTTTCTAGAATATGGGTTAAATTCATTTATACCCTTTTTTTTACTTTTTATAAATTTTTTTGAAATAAATCTTTCAATCGTTTTCCAAACAAGTTCCTATATAACCTTTTTGACAAAATTAATGAAAGAATGTTTTTTAACTTATACGGCAGGTTTAGTTATTTTCCTCCATTATAACACCTTAAAATCTTTCCTTACAAGCTTATAGGAATATTTTCAAAAATAAATGTTTCCTTTACTTTTAAATTATTTCAAAGTTGACAGATATATTTCACTCAAATAGTTTTTGGATTGATTTCTTCTATATCAACATCCTTTGTTGGATTTTACGCTTATTTGAAGTTGATTTATTATGATACGATATTCAATACTGTATTGAAAGTATAATGATATGTTTGAATATGGATGTGCTATTTTTATACCATTCATGGTTTATGGTTAAGGTATTTACATTTCGTAATCTAGTTTTAATACAAATGTTTACATTATGTTTCAAATTTTTCATATGAAGAATGAATTGGACATAGTAAGTGACGGGCTGGGCCCACTATAGCCCCTTGATGCATCGGCAGTTCTCATGAGAAAAACTAGTGTCTTGGAACAAGGACTTGAAAAAATTATTATTTTTCATCTTGGAAAGAGTCCTTGACTATGTGGTTATGATGTCCGGTATTATGAATTCCATCATTATGAAATTAGATATTGATATTACATGTGATTATTAGACTTGTAGAATATCCATGTGAATAAGTAAATGGAATAATTTTATTTATCTTTTCTATTTTATGCTGAATTTTAATTTTTGAAAAGCTTATGTTTTAGTCTTATACATTGCCTTAAATGGTTATGTTTATTTATGATAGTATCCACTATATTGTTATCCTTAATGAGAATCTGAGCTCACCCCTTTCTTATGTTTTATTTTACCAGGATGAAAATAAGTATATTATGATTGACATGAAGGAATATGCTAAGGGATATGAGTCTGTTCAAAGGGGAAACAATGTTCTTATTTTTCCATTCCATAATTTAATGTGAAACTTATGTATGTATCTAGTACTTCCAAGGATACTAAACTGATCGGTATTTTGGGACATGATCTATTGTGATCATGCCAATGTTATGTAATAATGCACTGACTCTAGGTAACTAGGGTCGTGATGTTACAGTTGGTATCAGAGGAAGTTTTATACAATCCTTGGAACCTAAATTTAGAAAAACTCTGATTGAAGAACATTACCCTAAGATAGACTTTGAGGATTAGTATAGAAGAACATCCAAAAATTTTGGCAATATGGATATTATGTGGGTTTTCCAAGCAATAAATCCCTGTCTAGATACTACAAGTGGATGTCATTCTAGTACAAATGTACCTAGGAGTGAAAACTCTGACAAAGAGTTTCAGGCTTGACCTGGGGTATCCTGGTACACGACAACGGGCCTTACTACACACCTAGTTTGACACTCCTAGGGGATATACTTATGATAATTCACATTTTCTCTAAAAAACATTATTAAGGATTTATGAATAAATAATTTCTCAAAGAAATCATTTTAATGATTATGGATTATATTCATAAACTGTTCAATTTATGTTAAATATTTTACAAGTTTGGAATTATGCATTACGATTCATAAACTAATCTAGTGTATTCCATTATTTAGAAATGGTTCCTAGTGGAAGGAATGTAAATTTATCAATATACATAATCCATGTAGGGATTTTCCTCCTACTCAAGATAATTATAGTGGAGCTGGTGATGCAACTAGTGATGAACAACGTATAAACATACTAGGAAAACTCACTCAAGTTATGAATAATAACCTTACCCATATGGAGCACCCTGATCCATGATGTGGAGGATTAATGTTAGAACACTTCATGAGGAAAATACCACAAAAATTCAATTGGACTACAAATCCATTTGTATATAAGCAATGGATAAGTTCCTTAGAGAAAATAGTTTATACTTTGGGGAGTAGTGAAAGGGAAAAGGTTTTCATAGAAGTTTATCACCTCTCAGGAGATGTAGATCCATGGTTTTCATTAGTTAAAAACACAAAAGAGGATAAAAAAGTATAAAATATGGATTAAAGAGATTTTAAAGATATTTTATTAGAAAAATACTATCCTCATGAACATCGAGCTGATATAAAAAGGCAATTTAGGATTCTGAGGCAAAAGGAGGATGAGAATATCACAAAGTATGAGGCTAAATTTGTGAGGTCAGTAATGCATGCTACAGATTATATACATAGCCCAATAAGTAATATTGATCAATTCTTTGATGGGTTAAAAATGTTTCTCCATTGAGAATTAGTCTCACAGTCCTTCTCATCGTATAAAGATATAGTCTCTTGTGCTATCAATACATAAACTTAATTCTATAAGTCTTATGAATTTAAAGAGATGAAATAGAAGAAGAGATCTGTTGAACAATATAAAATGGAAATAAGGGGAAGAAGGGAAAATTTGACTTTCCACCCTATAATAAATGTTGGAAGAAACAACCTGGTACTTTTATAAAGTGGATGTGAGTTTGTTACAAGTGTGGAAAAAATTCCACCAAGCATGTGATTGTAAGGGAATGAAATAGGTTGTCTATATTGAATGCTACAATTGTAGAGAAATGGATAATTATGAAAATGAATGTCCTAAGCGCCAAATAAAATTACCTAAAAATGCCAAGATAGAAAGGCTAAGCTTATGTGATCACAACAACAGAGGTTGAAGTTTTGAATGACATGGTGGAAGGTGCATTAATCATTTTCTCAAATTTAGAAAATGCTTTATTTGATTATAGATCATCACATTCTTTCATATCTTCCCAGTTTTCCAAGAAAATTAGATATTTTCGATTTGATTTAACAAGGGAATTGTTAGTCAAAACTCCTAAGGGATGTATAATTGCAACAAATATTTATGAATCAGTTACAATTATGGCATATAAATGTGCTTTATATTATAATCTTATTCCCATACCTGTTATTTAATTTGATATAATCATCATTATGGATTGGCTTTTAGACCATGATGTGAAAATTTATTGCAAGAAGAAAGAGGTTAAATTTTTTGATGATGATAAAGAATACCTTATATTTAGAGAAGAAACATCAATATCTGATTATCATCTAGATCAACCCCTATTAGCTCTACTAAATTCAATTATTCTAGAGGAAGGGAGTGAAATAACTATGGGTGAGAAAAGGGATGTTAAAATAGAGTATGTACCTGTTGTGAAAGAATATGTTGATGTGTTTCCAGAGGATTTACCTGGAAATCCTCCAGAATAAGAAATTGAGTTTTCCATTTACTTAATTCTAGGTTTAAGGACCATATCAAAGACCCCTTATAGAATATCCACTGTGGAATTATTAGAAATTAAGAAACAACTAGAGGAATTGAGTAATAAAGGATTTATTTGCCTTAGTGTTTCTCTATGGGGGGCCCCTGTTCTTTTTGTTAAGAAGAAATATAGATATAAGAGGTTATGCATTGACTACAGGGAGATCAATGCTATAACAATAAAGGACAAGTATTACTTACCTCGCATTGATGATTTATTTTGATCAGATTCATGGAGCTCAATATTTTTCAAAGATTGACCTTAGATCTGGTTATCATCAGTTGTGAATGAAGAAGGAAGACATTATAAAGACAACATTTCATACCAGGTATGGGCATTATGAGTTTACAGTAATTCCTTTTGGATTGACTAATGGACCCTCTATATTCATGGATCTAATGTATAGAGTTTTCAAGGAATATCTTTATGAATTTGTTGTGGTATTTATTGATGATATCTTGGTATACTCTAAAAGCTACAAAGATCATAAAAATCACTTAATCACTATTCTTAAGACTCTTAAATGAAATGAATTATATGAGAAGTTTCGTAAGTGTGAATTCTGGCTTTAGGAGATTTTATTTCATGGTCATATTTTCTCTAATGATGGAATCTCTTTTGATCCTTTAAAGACAAGGGAAATCCAAAAATGGCTAGAACCGCTGAGTATAATTGAGGTAGGAAGTTTTATTGGTTTAGTAGGTTATTATCAGCATTTAATCCAGAATTTTTCTCGATTGGATAACCCATTAACTAAGATCACACGTAAAGGGGTTAAATTTGTTTGGACAAAAGAGTGTGAAGCTTTTTTTAAGAATTGGAGAAAAGATTAGTAAATGCTCTTATCTTGACTATACCATCAAGGGATGATGGGTTTGTTATTTATAGTGATGCTTCAAATAAAGGACTTGGTTGTGTCTTTATGCAGAATGATAGAGTTGTTTCCTATGCGTCACAGTAGTTAAAAATTCATGAACAAAACTATCCCACTCATGATATTGAGTTAGCATCTATAATATTTTCTATGAAGATAGGTAGACACTATCTCTATGGTGAAAAATGTGAAATATATACAAATCACAAGAGTTTGAAGTATATTTTATCATAGAAAGTACTCAACTTGAGGCAAAGGCAATGGATTGAACTACTCAAGGATTATGATTGCACTATACACTACCACATAGGGATGGTAGATAAGGTGGAAGATGCTTTGAGAATAAAGGATCATGGAATTCTAAACAAGATGAGAGTTGAAAGGGATCCCATGTTCATGGATCTAGTAATGATGGGTATCGGAATAATCATGGAAGGTGAAACATAGATACTTTTTAAATGGTTTCCAATCCATATTTAATATAAAGGTTAAAAAGTTTTTAGAATGATGATGAGGAGTTTCAAAAGAAAATTAAAGCTGTGAATGTTGAGAGATTGATCGACTTCGTATATAAAGATGAGATTTTGAAATTTGGGAAGAGACTTTGTGTTCCTGATTTACCTAATCTAAAAAGGGAATTGTTGGATGATGCTCATAGCTCCAATTTCTATATACACCCTGGTAGTACTAATATGTATAGATATTTGAAGGAATATTTTTGGTGGGACAACATGAAGAGGGAGATTGCTGATTATGTGTCAAGATGTATGGTTTTTAGATAGGTGTAGGCTGGAAGAAAACATCCTAGAGGAGTCATGAAACCTCTACCCATACCTGAGTTGAAATGGGTTGATATTACGATGGACTTTGTCCTGGGGTTACCAAATACTCATAGAAGGAATTATTCAATATGGGTCCTTATTGATCATCTTACCAAGTAAGCACATTTTCTTTCTATAAGATAAGGTTAACCACTTGAACATTTCTCAAGACTATATATTAATAAAGTTTTAAGACATCATGGTGTACCCCTATTGATTGTTTATGATCATGGTACCCATTTTACATCAAAATTCTGGAAAGGTATTCAGAAATCCCTGGATACTGAACTTCGTTTGAGCACTACCTACCACCCTCAAACTGATGGACAATCAGAATGGACTATTCAAACCTTAGAAGGCATGTTGAGATCTTTCTTACTTGACTTTTAAAGTATGTGGGATTAGTATTTACCCATTGTAGAATTTTCCTATAACAATATCTTCCATTCAAGTAATAAAATGGCACTATATGAAGCGGTATAAAGAAAGAGATGTCACACACCAACTTGTTAGGATGATGTTGATGAAAGAAAACACATAGGCCCAGAACTTGTTGAGGAAACAATAGAAAAGGCGAAGATTATCCCAACCCACATTAAAGCAGATCAATGTAGGAAAAAGAGCTATGTCGATAACCAAAGTAATGATTTTTAATTTCAAGTAGGTGATCATGTTTTCTTGAAGGTATCTCCATGGATGGGTGTTATACAATTCCGTAATAAAGGGAAATTATGTTCTAGGTACATCGGCCCTTTCGAAATTCTTGAATGAATTGGTGTTGTAGCTTACCATTTGGCAATGCCACCAAGTCTCTCCAAAGTTCATGATGTATTCCGTATATCACAATTGAGAAAATACATGCCTGACCCAACACATGTACTCACCTATGAAGAAATAGAGATGGAACCCGATCTGTCTTATTGTGAAGAGCCTATCAGAATTCTTGATAGCAGAGATCTAGTTTTGAGAAACTAGATGACTCGTTTGGTAAATTTTCTTTGGAGAAACCATAAAATAGAAGATGCAATGTGGGAACTTGAGTAACTTATGATGAAGAACCACACGAATATTTTTATGTAGTAATATTATAGAAATTTTGAGGAAGAAATTATTTGAAGGAGTGAAGAATGTATCATCCCAAGCTTCTATAATACGTTTCTTTTTGAATAATACAATAGCTTGCGCTGTACACAACTTTGAGTTTTAGCACACCACGACCAATAAAACTAGCCATTTAAAAAGTAGTTATGAATATTAATACCCAATTTTGAAATTTTATAAATTTTATTTTTCAAAATGGAATTAATTTTTGGATTTGGAATATCAAAATTATCTTAGGGTGAATTTTTGGTATTTTTCTGAAAACATTCAATTTTGATGAATAGTGAAAAACACTACGTTACTGTTTAAAAACCGACATTTTACTTAAATAATTATTTTAAAATTTAAAGTTATTATAAAGTCAAAATAGATACATAATACCTATATTAATCTAATGCAATTTATTGGAGTCATTTTATAATAAGATTAGATATATAAAATTTTATTGAACAATTAACGTTTTTTACCCACCTTCTAGGATCATTTGAAAATATACATAAAACATAATTTTACCGTGTCTGTGAATTGAATTTAAAAAATCTGAGAGACACAGTTGAAATCTGTAATTAAAATCTGGCTCAATAGTATGAAAACATTTTTTGATGAATAGTAACTTTTGAATTTTATTTACCGTGGTTAAAAGTAAATAAGGTAATTAAAGGTAAAAATGATATTATAATTACCCCAAAACATGTCCTAATTCTATTTGATAAGTGTATTTAGACAAAAACAAACCTTAGGAATAAAATGTGATCCATTTTTATCCACTTGGATTAGATTAGTACATTTATTATATTTTATTTAAAGAAGAGTTAAAAGTATTAAATTCAAAGTTTAATAAATAAAACATTTTTAATATAGGGTTACACATAAGATAAATTAAACTATAAATATTCATTAAAAATATAAAAGGAGTTCATACATCATGGTATTTTATTTATAATTTTTTGACATTAAATAATCAAATATATTTATGACATAATGATGATTTAGTAATTACCTTATTAATGAAAGATTAAAATAATTGAACTTATAAATATTCAAATAATTGTAAATTTAAACTTTTTATGACATACAAGAATTTTATAGTTGAATAAGACATGTTAGGTTTTATTAAATGTATTATTTCAAAGTAACAAAGTTGTTATAACTTTTACAAAAAACCAAATACTAAATAGTGTCAAAATTGACATAAATGTTTTTTTAAAACAAATACTGTTTTACTAAATGATATAATACTCCAAAAAATATAAGGTTCATCCAAAGGATTTATATAATGATATATATGTCATTAATGATCCACTTGAAGTTCTATTGGATTTTTATAGCATGTTTATAAACCATGTATTATAATAATACAAGAAGACATGGTAAAAGTTAAACTATTTAACTAAGAGTTAAATATAAAAGATAAGGTTAATATGGTGACTTAAACTTGTCTAAAACCTATTTGTTTAGAGGTTTTAGACCCATAAAAACCATAGAATTTAAATAAATCCATTTGGATCTATTATAAATCTAAAATGATTTTATAATAAATTAATATTTCAAGCTCTTCTTAATGTTCCCCTCACCTGCCTTATAAAAGGGTACTTCACCTTCTGTCAAATTAACAACTCCAAACCCATTTGGATCGACCAAAAACTTCTCAAATATTATCCCAACTACCTTTTCTTAAACCTATAGGCCTTACCTTGATCAGAAATCCAACCTAAGAAGCCCTTTTTTTCAAATCAAAAGGAAACACCTGAAGAAGAGGTAATTATTTTGTCACCTCTTTCAAAGATATTTTCTTCTTACAATTCCTATTTATTTATTGTTTCCATAACAAAATAATAAATCCAGTACCTTCTACATACTGTGATGTTATTATAAATATGTTATAACCATATTCATTATTCTATCCATCCTATGAATGACAAAGTCACCATACGTGCGTACATACGGCTTACCGTCTCCATGTCACGGTGATATTTGTTATTCAACACATCATTATTTAGATGGGTATAAGAATGAGTATAATTAATGTAAATAATAAATATAACCTATTAATTAATCTTTATATATAATATACCATCCAAATTACATACTATTTCACCATAAATAGAATGATATTGTCGCTCGTGCGTACGTACGGCTTACCGTCTCCGCGACACGATGAGATTTCATTCCCCATCATAACCATTCAAGAATAATTTTCATTTGAAGATTAAAAATAATGTTTAGGAACTTAATATTATTATATATATTATTCATATACATCCTATCCATAACAAACATGACTTATGTAACATAACATATAACGGAAAATGGACCAGTTAACACACAAAACAATGATACTACTAAAATATTATTAACAAAGAAATATTATAGGATCATATATGATATCATATTAATGTATGTGGTTATTTTATTATTTAGTAACAATGATTTAACCATTATAAATGAGGTTAACATAACCTATACTAAGGAAAAGTATTAAGTGATGGTTAAATTTCACAATCTCTTTATTATTAGAGGTTGTTTATACTTAAGTATCTACTGGGACTTCTTTATCATCCACTGCCATGTTTCTTAAAATTTATTTCAAAACATTTTTACTATTTCCTAGAATATGGGTTAAAGTCATTTATACCCTCTTTTTGAATTTTTATAAAATGTTTTGAAAATAATATTTCTGTCGTTTTCCAAACAAGATCATTTATGACATTTTTGATAAAATTAAGGAAACAATGTTTTTTAAAATTATATGGTGGGTGTGGTTATTTTACTTCATTAT
Source organism: Viscum album (assembly GCA_963277665.1). NCBI lineage: Eukaryota > Viridiplantae > Streptophyta > Magnoliopsida > Santalales > Viscaceae > Viscum > Viscum album. The sequence goes on along the minus strand of OY728159.1, from coordinate 970,170,669 downwards.
AAAACCATGGAGGCTTTCCTTACTATATTATAAGAATATTTTCAAAATAAATGTTTTCTTTACTTTTAAATGATTTCAAAGTGTAAAGAGATATTTCACTCAAATAATTTTTGGATTGATTTCATCTATGTCAATATCCTTTGTTGAATTTTATGCTTATTTGAAGTTGATTTATTATGATACAATATTCCATACTATATTGAAGGTTTTGTGATATATTTGATTGTGGATGTGCTATTTTTATACCATTCATGTTTTATGGTTAAAGTATTAACATTTTGTATGCTAGTTTTAATATAAATGTTTATGTTATGTTTCAACCTTTTCATATGAGGAATGAATTGGATGTAGTAAGTAACGGGCAAGGCCTGTTATAGCCTCTCAATGCATCGGTAGATCTCATGAGACAAACTAGTGACTTGGCACAAGGACTTGAAAAAAAATTTATTTGTAGTCTTGGCATGAGGCCTTGACTATGTGGTTATGATGTTCAACATTATTCATTCCGTCATCATGAAATTAACTATTGATATTAGATGAGATTATTTGACTAGTGGAATATCCATGTGAATAAGTAAATGAAATTATTCAATTTACCTTTTCCATTTTATGTGGAAGTTTATGTTTAATAGGCTTGTGTTTTAGTCTTATACATTTTCTTAAAAGTTTATGCTTATTTATGATAGTATCTGCTATATTTTTATCCTTACTGAGCATCTAAGATCACCCCTTTCTTATGTTTTATTTTTTCATGATGTGAAGAATTATATTATTATTGACCTTAAGGAATATGCTAAGGGATGTGATAGTGTTCAAAGGCGACACAATGTTGTTGTTATTCCATTTTATAATGTAATGTAAAACTTATGTATGTATCTAGTACTTCCAAAGCTACTAAACTAATCTGTATTTTGGGACTTGATCTCTTATGATCATTCCATTGTTATATAATAATGCACTGACTATGGGTAACTAGGGTTGGGGCATTACATTCAGGACCCCCATGAATCCTTGATGAAGGGTCTCATAGCCTCCACAATAAGATAACAAAGTCTCTACATTAGCATCAACAATAATATATTATTAAATTAATATATTTAACATGTAATAATAGTAATTTTTTATTTTCATACTAGAAAGTGATCAAACATATGTTGACATATATTTATAGGAACCCGATATAATGAAATCCAAGAAGTAGAAAATTGTTTCATAGAATGTTAGCAAGTTAACCATTTCCCTCATGTCAAAAATATTTTTTCATTAAATAATTTATAGTCAAACAAATTTTCAATAAAAAAATAATGATAATATATATATATATATATATTAACTTACTTCCATACATGGGGATTAAATTAAATATATGAATGTTTCCTAGTAATAGAGACTTGAATCATTAACTTAGAATGTCCCTGACCCATCCTAGATAACACACTACTACTGATATCCCCACCAAGTAGATATGGTGATAGAGTATCAAGATCATCATCTGGTAAGGGTGTATTAAACACACTCTAAAAACTATCCTAAAAATCATATCCAAACATCAAAACCCTAAACTAAAAATGAAAATGACGATATGTAATTAAAAAAATATAATCTAAAATTCAAAACTCATGATTAGATATTTAAAGAAATTAATACAATCATCCAAATTTTATTTTCATGTATCACATCAATATTTATATTTGTATTCATCATTATATTAATTTACATCTCAATTGACATCAATTACTATAGTATATTCTTATTCATTATTTTACATTATTTCAAAGTCATTAGTAAATATATTATCCACAATTTCATCACCGTCAACCCTTAACTGCATTGTATCTTTAATGGTATCTGTATTTATTCATAAAATATATGTATTTGGTGATGTATCTTAAAATATTTAAGTATCTTTCACATCAATGGAATCCCATTAATTTCTAATATTTTCATGAGATTTTATTTATTAAAAATCCAAAATCAATTAGTTATCTCATAGAAACACAATAATTTTCATAATAAATATGATATATTTTATTTTCTATAATTATATTCTATTTTATATAAGATTGAATTTATACTTTATATTAATAAAGCTGTGTCTTGGATGAACATTTAGGACTCGATCTGTATTAAGATAATAACACTTAAACATTTAAACATAATTCTGTCCCAAGTATGATAACTTGATTATTTCATCCATAATTACATAAAATTTGAATTCATTTTATAGAAGATGAATAAATTTAGAAAAACATATATAATAATGTATTAATTTAACACTTTCTATGATCATGCATCGAAAAAAATCTATTTACCACATAATCATTGTAGTAGTTGACCTATTTAGATGGCAGTGTAATGAGTAAAAATAATCAATCATTAATTCAATTTTTATATTATACAACATGAAATAACATTACTAATTATCAAAAAATGAATATTTTATTTTCTATGTATGGAGTTAAAAAATTTAAATTAGATTTCTTTGAAAAATGGTAATAAAATCACATTTTTTAGTATTCAATAAGAGAACCTAGAAAAATGTCCCAGATTTTTTCTAATTTGATTATTGTATAATTAATAAAAAATAATTAAACAATATTTAAAAAATATTAAGTTATAAAATAAAAATTAAGTAACAATTTAATTTATTATATTTATAGTGTCATTTCTTTATATTTGAGTAGAACATATGTATGATCTCATTTTCATTCCTCGTCTATAATTATCCATATCGATAACTGAAACCGAGTACCTATTAATTAAATATGAATAATAAATTACAGGTGTAATTTTTTTTATTTTTCTCACAATAAAACATCCTATTTTTTTAAATTATACTTCAATTATAAACAATATGTTTTTTTGGAAATATACTCCTATAAATGTCCCTAAAATAGATCCTTGAACTGGTGGTTTATTATGTATATTATTCTTTATATTCTATATACACCTCTCAAATGGTTTTAACCATATATATTGTTTAGGACTTCTCAATTTTTCTCTATATGAAATATTTAGTATTAAATGTTCCATTGATTCAAATAAGGATGGTTGAAATAGATTCACCAATTTATATAATATTAAAAAAACAAATCTTTTTAGTATAATAAAAAAATTATAGTTTGATGTTTTAGTATATATATATATTTTAAAAACATTATATTGTAGTCAAATTATCCCAAATTGATGATGAAAACTAACATATAATAGAAAAAAGAAAAAATATTTCCATTATGACATGATATCCATGACATTTTAACTAGTTAGTATGAAAATTTTTAACATAATGTCAAACATTATATGAATACATATCCAATTAACTCAAATATATAAACAATTATTAAAATAATAATTTTTTTTTGTTTTTAAAGTGAATAATTTTATTTTAACATCATTAAAAAATTTATATCTGTCATTTTAAAATAATTACAATTCTAGGAACTAATGGTTTTCTCCAGGATCTAACAATGCTGCAATGGTATATTTCATATTGAATTGTGTGTTTAAAACTAGAGAGAAATTTTTTGTTAAAGAATATTTTATCAACACAATTTACAATAATCAAGTGGTGGAAGGAAAAATCCTTCCAGTATACTAAATCATAAAATATACTTCACTTTTTCAAACAATGATTACTCCAAAAACCAAAAATTCTCAATAATGTTTATATATAATATTAAAATAATATTCGGTAATGATGGTCCAAAAAATTCTAACTGAATACCTGATATCATTAAGGGTTTTCTAACTCTATTGACTCTTATCTTTGTAAAATTATTTCAATTTCTATTAAATAGAAGATTAATGGTGATAAATATTTGATGAAAGTAATTTTTTTTCCATCAATTAAAATTCATGAAAACTTTACTATGACCCTTTTAGTATGGAAATGATTTTATATCATTTGTACTCTATTGATATAACATATAATATAGTAGGATTTCAATAATTATCCTCTTTAATTTTACTCTCAATATTTTTTTGAAACTATTTCTTATGTAGTTTTATCATTACTCCATACAAATTTTAACTCATAAATCAAGGGTTTTAAGTAAGAATCAATTTTTTTTTTATAATATAGAATTAATAATTTCAAATATTTATATGTTTTCTTTATTAAAATCTAAAGTTGTAATTTTTATAAAGTTAATAAAATATTCAAACAATAATATTTACTACCATAAGCATTTAATGGTTAGGAACTTCTTGCTACAAGATCCAAAAATATATTATGAAGTTCCAAATCAGAAAAATTGATGAAAATAATCCAAAAGTTTTCATGAGTCACTATCAAATATATGGTTTAGATTTCTATTTGTAAAAATATTAAATTGATGTGATTTCATGAATTAATTTTTTTATATATAAAAATATAAATTGTAATATTGGCGTAACTCCCTCTCCTTAGAATACAATTTTATTTGATTTTTGGAATAAAGAACTTTTTGGTTTGAGTTGGAACCCACATCTATTTCAAAAGTCCCATGATTTTGGTAATATTGATTTATGTTGGGTTTTTCTTTGACAAGTAATGAGTGGGCCTTGTTGAGGTGTGGGGGTGTAGGATATAGATCAGGTTTAGAAGTTGGATGAGCTCAGGGGGCTAAAAGTTTATTGTAGGAAGGATTCACATTGCGATGCATGGGTGACATAGTGTGGTGTGGGATTTAAAACATGATAGAGGGGTATTACACAGAAAAGGCTTGGGGGTTAGATTTTTGGGAAAGTATTAGATGTGTAAGAAATGGTCACATCATGACCTTGTAGTTTTATGTGAGGAAGACTATGTAAGGATTACTTTTAAAGAATAGAATATTCATTTGTGGATTTGTGAATTTTTTTAGTTTTGGGATGTCATGAAATGATCAGGATGGTCAAGCCATGAGAGTGGAATCATAGATGAGGGTTGATATATAAGGGACAAATTAAATCATTATAAGATAGAGATATCACTCTGACAAAACCTAGAGTAGTGATGTCGAGGCATTGAGGGAGTTCTGCCACATTGTGAAAGTAGTGGGGGTTGTTCTCAAGGGGTGTTTAGTGAGTGGGATTTTTGTTACAAGTTTTATGGTCTCATCATGAATTTTAATGTTCAATTAAAAAATATATAATTGATTAAATTAATTATATGGGTAATTAGAAAGTGAACAGTTCTCTATTTTGGCTAGTAGTAATAGACACCCTAAACTCCTCCATCCCTCTTGTTCTTTATTCAAAGTGAGAGGCCACTCTTTTTAATTGATAGGTTTTGGTGTTTTTCATCATGGGGGGGGGGTTATCCTAGTTATCTTAATATTACATAAAAATCTATCTTTTATATTTGTCACATTTTCTTTACCTTTTTCTAGAGACCCCTAATTTCTTGTTTTTTCAGATTCAGGTGAATCTTTTGATTAAATCCAAGATAGTCAGTGATTATAAATGAGTAGAGTCCTATAAACTCTAGGTATTTGGTTTCTATATTACCATAAATTTATGTATTAGTGATATGATGCATGGTTAATAAGCTCAAGTGGGGTGGTTTGTGTGTGATAATAAACTGAACTAATGAGGGGTTCCATTATTTCTAGGAGATATCAGGGGAAATATCACATGATAAACAGTGATTTAGGTCATTGAATGGAATTACTTGTCTGGTTTGGGGTTCTATAGTTGGTTTTTCATGATGAATTTGATTTTGGATAATTTTACTAGGATGAAATTACTGATGTGGTTCCATAGGAACATGTTGGGCATAGACCATGTGAAAATGGGTAACCATGACCACTGAAATTCTAGTGATATGGTATATTTGGATTATGAAAATGATGTTTACCATTACAACTGGTGGGTGACATGGTTTATTAGTAGTGATAGAGGTTCAATGATCATGTGTCCTAGGATGTTGGTGATGCCACTCATTATGGATTGTTGATGGGTATTTTGGGGTCATATAAACATAGTGAATGGACCAAGAAATGATTTAGTAACCACTTTATGGGTGGAGGCCTCCATAGATAAGTGGTTTTGGGGATTATGTTTAAAACTATTATGGAGGAGGTTATCATTGTATAAAGACATAGTTGGTGGTAGTTTAGACTATTAAATCGGGGATTGAGGCATTCCATTTGTATTGTTGTTTATGGGACTTGATTATAGAAGGGTGGGTACTGTTGTGCCTTGGGTTGTTTAACATGAATTTTGAAAATAAAGTTTTATAAGATCATGGGTCTTATGACATAGGTTTGGGATGTGACTTTTGGGAATCTTGGATATTCTATATGGTAATATTTTCATGTTTTGTGTCATTCCCAAATAGGATTAAGACCACTGGGGGGGGGGGTGAATTAGTGGTTACATTTTATTTTATAAGAAAGTTTCTTAACTTATTTAGTAACATTTATTAAACTCTAAAACTTGTTAAAGTTATTATCCACTCAAATGTAACTTCTAAAACATAATTTTTATTCAAATAATATAAATAGTAAGTATCACACAAATTTAAAAGGTTCATTACAAATACCTACTCTTTTTCATGTTGGATAGTCCCACCAACATGGATTCTTTCACTATATTCTTTTCAGAATATATAGGAATAAACAGTGAAAAATTATACATAACCATTAGAAACTTTCATGCTATAGTTTTCTATACCCCACAAATATACTTTTCATATCCACTTCCCATAGCTAGTTATACACCCCAGCAAAAAAACAATCCTTTCAGTAAATGGTAATTATCCATAGTTACAATCCCGAATTTTATTTTTATTTTTTGATCCACTTTATAATTTTATTTTCTTCCTACATAAGTAAGGTGAATCAAATAGTAACTGTGTAAAATATTCAAGAAATTCAAAAATTCTATAAGTAACTTATTGGACTTGAAACTTATTCTAAAAACTTTATCCAAAAAACTTCGTCAGTAAAAGTCAGTCTAATCTGGATTAGTCTGGAAAAATCTATTTAAATGACTCCATCTAATTAGCCTTAGTCCATTTTCATCATACACTTAAATTTAGTATAAAATCAATCAGTATCTCACTATTTCTCTATCTGATGGAATTTGGTCTAATGGGTATTTCTCTAATTGATGTCACCTGATGGGATCACTTCGATAGACTTGTTCCAATGGAACTTACTCTTCTTTAACCAATTTGTTTTTTGAAAACTCAATACATGATAAAGGTTTCATGGTGTCAACTCTCAGCACATGTGAAGAATTCAAGTTCTCTAAGTATGAATGCACTATTATCTCCTTTTAAGGCATCCCCGAATATAAAAGGTGGGAAAACTAATTCCTCTCACTTCTTGGTGAAATTAATAATTCTATAATCTCACATTAATTAAGTCTTTATCTTTGACTTCTTAATCAATTTTAAACACTTCTCAATTCTTATCGAACCTTCTCGAAGAATCTCACAACTTCATCCAACATCATTACTTTCAAACCTTTCTTCATTCCAATACAGAGGTTATTTTGATTTTCTTTTTTATGATAGAGACATATCATAATTGAAGATTATAATTATGATGAATACATATGTAAAGCAACAAATTCGTCATTACATTGCTCCATACCAACATTAATAAAATAAAAATTTGTTAAAACATTCGGAACATTCTAAAAAAACATAGTGGATTTTATTTTTTCATAAACATAGTTTCCACTTCTAAATATACCATTATCCATTTTAAAAAAATACTCTTAAAACAAATATCCTTTTCTTATTTTATTAGACAAATGATCCCACATCCAATGAAGTTCAGTATCCAATGACTTTATCAGTGTCTGCATGAATATAAAGGATCAGTATCTAATTCATTCCAATGGATTGGTGTCAACACAAGTCCAATGAATCCATACCACTTATTATCTGTTGAATATTGACCCAATTGTAAACATATAAGAGTTTTTTTCATCCTCGACCCAATTTAAAATATTTCTATCCGATGAAAATGGTTGACTATATTGTTGATATTCATCTAATTTATTAGTCTGAACAACTCATAGTTAAATTTTTACAAGTCTAAATGATCTCCACATAAAATAATTCATCTTTAATAAACCTTCATTACTAAAAACCTCTGATGGGTCAGTGACACTATGCGTATGATGAAATTGTTTTAGAAACTCCAACTTCACCAACTTATTTCCTTTCTTGGTAATAGTATGATGAAACTCATTTATATTAATATTTTTATCTTGTGGATTATTTATTTGACTAAAAACCCCGATCTTCATCATCTTATATTTCAAAACAAAACTTTCCAGCCTGTAAACTATTCTGCATACGTTGATCTCACACCAATAAACTGAGACGAAATGACTTTGCCTTCAAACTTTTGTTCTTCCACAAACTCCAGCTTGTATCTCGACTTCTTCATGAATTTGAGAACACTAGGATCATCAGAGCATCACATGAAATTCCTTTTAAAGTTTTATAACAACATATACTTTTAGAACCATGTATATTTATAATTAAACCTTAAATAGATTGTTAACACGTATTCACCCCTTTTCCTTCATAAGGCTTGCATCACAAGTTCATCAGATGACTTATAATTTTTGAGAAATACAAAATGGAAAATCATTTTCATATTTTGTATAGAATTTTGACTATAATAAAACTTCTCATTATGACAGAAATATTTATTCTAGACTCAATATGATTTCTAGAAGCATCTAAATTTCAATCAAAATTACTAGTCTAATGGATCTTTTCCAATGACTCGTGCTGATAGACTAAGTCCGATGGTGCGTCCGATTAGAAAACTTTTATAGAAATACTTTCTTCATCCAAATTTCAAGAAACCTATCACTAATAAATTTTGGCTTAAAAATTCTATAATATCATCATTTAGATCTATGGAAAACAAATAAAACCATAATACAACGTAGTCCTAACAATCTCCCCCTTTGTGTTTGTTGTCAATACCCACTTTAAAGTTAAAAAAAAAATACTATCTTAAAAAAATTACTCATGATTTTATCCACATATCTTCTCCCCCTAAACTATTGTTCCCTTATCATGTCTTTTCCTCTATTATATATTTTCTCCCCTTATTGAAAATAAAATTCAAAGGGTAAATCATGAAAGGTTTCCTTCTTTAATGAAAATATTTCTCATTTCCAAGGATTAAAACTCTTCATCTCAAAATATTGAAGATTTTCTCCAGGAGAATACATGTATCACATGCGTTTCTTAACAAAGAAACATTAATTAAACAACTCTAAGTCTACATGGGGGAATCCGATGTATAAAATAGGAGTGGATAATCAAGGTTATCAATGTTTTCTATAAAACAACATTAATGTAAAACCTTTTTATGTTTATTTTAGAATTATCATATCTGGGGAAATCTAAGAAAATTTATTTAAAAAAGTAAACTTCACACATATCAAAAAATGCATCAGAAACGTTTAATTGTAAAAACACAAATTTCCCAAAAAATCATTTATCATAACCTCATTACATTATTTTGTAAGAAAAGTAAGAGACTCAATTATCAAATTCCTTAATTAAATTCCTTCAATTACATGCAAGTTACTACAAATAAAAATATTTTTGAAATAAGGAGGAACTTTACAATTTCTTAGAATAAATTATCAGACTAAGATCCCTCTCTCAATCTTGAATTTTTTTCCTTTTCATTGATCTGAAAACGGATGTGTTTTCTTCCTTCTGTTCATCCTTATCATATTTTTTAAAAAGTCTTTTTTCATTTTTAGAATCATCTGATGATGATTTCTCTTTATTTTCAACTTTAGTAATTTTTTAGTTACTTTGTAACAACATCTTCATGCCTTACTCTTGGGATAGTAAGATAGTCATAAAATATTTAGTAACAAACCATTATTTCTCACACATTGTTTAACTTTTTAGATGTTTAAAATCACCATCTGTTGATGAATTTTTGTCAACACTATTCCCTACATCCGAAACCTTTTTCTTCCCCTTTTCTTTAGAAGATATTTATGAATTTTTTAACTTTCTATCCATGGAAATTGATAGATAATAATTATTTATTTATGGGCTCAATATATTTTCTTTTCTCAACTTTCATAACATACATAGATTTCTTTATCATCTCATTTTTCTTTACATACTCACCCTTCTTCATATTTAGAATTTACTTTTTCAGTTCCAAGTATTTTTTAGGAACAATTGATTTTCATTTATCATCATAGCTCCTCTAGATTCATACCTATTTATTGGTAGAGAATTATTATAATAGTGTGAATAATATATATGTATGAAAACCCCACAACACCAATAACGACCTTTGAATCTTGATTTTTTAGACTGATTGTGAATTTTTTAGAAACTTTTCTATTATTATTTATTCATGAACCAGGGACCAATTTCCTCTTGAGGATAATTTCCTAATGAATTACAATCATTAATGGGGGAAGATGTTTTCTCACAAACATTATTTTTTAAACCATTATTTTCACCTTCTTTAGATGTTTCACCTTTAACATCAACTGCCTTAGTGAAGTTTTCTCTCAACTTTCTTATCTCACTTTGTGTTGTAAAAATCATTGATTACGTTTCAAACAAATATTCTTATTTCTCAACCAAAATAACTTTTATAACATCTATAATATTTTCAGACTCAACTATCTTCAAATATTTCTTCTTAGTTTCTCTAATAATTGTAGATTCTTTCATATCGATATTCTCATTACTATATGAATTATCTTTATAACTTTTTAGTTTTCTTTTAGGATCACCAAAGTTAATTTTTTTAGCTCTAATAAAATTATTATTTTTATCCCCTTTCTTCATTTGATCATCATTATCAAAATTTATACTTTCAACCTCTTTATTTAACTTTCTTCTTTATTTCTTGAGTTCATTATTCTTCATAATTTCTTTTTCCATTTTTTTAAGATTCGAATTCATTTTTATAATAGCTTCACCATTATAATTATTTTATGAAGAAATACTTCAATTTATAACTTCATAAATGATGTTGATTTGATGATATGATTCATTATTAGATGAGAAATCATCCTTCCTTCTTTTATGTAGATAACTTTTATTTTTATTTTCATAAGGAAATATTTCCTTACGATTATTAAATTATTTATTCCAAGACTTCTTATCATATTCTTTATACTCATACTTTTCAATTTTACTCCTAGGAAACTTTTTTTCAAAATTTCCATTCCATTCCCAATTCCAACATTTTATAGTTTTACCTTTCCATTTCCTCTTATTTTATTTCATTTAAAGGAGGGAATAAATTGTGTTAAAATCATCAGCTTATTCCTATTCTTCTGAATCAATTGATTCTTCTTTAATTTTTTTTTATCTTTTTCTACCTATCAACAAATATTTTAAGGGAATATCTCTATTAAAAATTATTTAGAAAGAAGGGGTTTTTCTCATTACATATTCTACAAGAATATTCTAAAATTCATCCAAAGACAAATCATCATGATCTTCTAATGTTGAAACTTTTACATGATATCTATCTAGAAAGTTTCTCATAAGTTTCTTAATAATTATAGAATCTTATAACTTCTCAAAAAAAAATTAGATGTTGCTTATAATCTCATTTACCCATAAAAATTAACTATCAATAATTTCATCATCAACTATTTTCAAATCCTCAAATATACGTCTATAGATTTGTAACTTTCTTTATTTAACTATTTTCATTCCCTTCATAGATACTTCTCAACTTATATCACATTTTTGTAGAAGATGGAAATTGCATAATATTTGAATAATCATTATTAGTAAGATAAATCAACAATGCATTCTTAGGTTTTCCATCAGTCTCTATACTTCTCCTATCACCATCGGTCATATAAAATTCATTTATGGGAGGAAATACAACTATTTTTCATCTCCAACTTTAAGGACAATTGAAAGAAGATAGGGTATCATCTTATTCTTCCAACTATGATAGTTCATTCCACAAAAAATATGAACACCACTATTGTTCACTGAAGTGAAAATATCTATTCTAATAGATGGATCTTTTAGAGAGAACCTACCTCTAATATAATTTTTTTCCAAAGTAGGATCAAGACCATTGAGAGTATGTGAGGGGGGTGAATTTGTGGTTACTTTTTCTATTAAAAGATATTTTATTAACTTATTTAGTAAAATTTTGATAACCTATGAAACTTGTTAATGTTACAATCCACTCAAATATAACTTCTAATCCTTAACTTTTAAATGAAAAAATATAATGAGAAGGAATAACACAATATTTATAATTTTTAGTACATAAAACCTAATAATTTCCATGTTAGATATTCCCTATAACATGTATTATTTTACTGTCTTCTTTTTAGAATAAAAAGGCAAAAATAGTGAACAACTCTATAACCCTTGTAGAAAATTTCCTTATATAGCTGGTTATACACCCCAAAAATTATTTTTTACCCACTTCCCATAGTTGGATATACACCCCATCAAATAAAAAATCCTTTTTCGCAATTGATAAGTATCTACAATTACAAAATTAAATTTCCTTCTTCTTTTATGATCTGCTTTAGAAAGTTTTTCACATCATCCACAAGTAAGCTGAATCACACTTTACAAATGTATAATATTCAATAACTTCAACAATTCTCTAAGGAAATTATTGATCTTGAAACTTATTCTAGTAACTCTTTTTGGAATAATTATTTAGAAAAAGTTACTTTGATTTGGATCAATCCAGTAAACTCTATCTGATGGGCTCCATCCAATTGGCCTCAGTCCAATTCTCCTTCCCCTTCTCTTCAATTGAGTAGAAACTGAATTGACATATGCCTATTCCTACATCCAATAGAACTCAATATTATATGGATTTCTATGATGGATATTACTCTAATGAGATCACTTTTATGGACTTGTTCCAATGGAACTTCCTTTTCTTCAACCTGAACTTTTTTTAGTTGAGATATCAATACATGAAAAAAGTATTAGTGTGTCATCTCTTAGTGCACATGAATAGATCAAGTTCTCTAGGTATGAATGTACTGTGCTCTCCTTTTATAGGTATCCTAGAATATAAAATATGGAAAAAATAATTCCTCTTCTCACTCAATAAATTTCATAAATCTGGAATTTCATGTTCATTTAAGTCTTCATCTTTGAATTCTTTAACATTTCCCATATATTATTGATTCTTCTAGAACCTTCTCAAACATTATCCTCACTTCATCTGACTTCAATAATTTTAAAAAATTCTTTAGTTTTATACAATGGTAATTCTGATTGTCTTCATTATGATAGAAACATATTAGAATTGATGATTATCATTATAATGAAAACATATGCAAGGCAATGGATTCCTCATTATGTTTCTCCATACCAACTGAAAGAAATTTAAAATTAGTTCAAACATCGATAACAATCTTCCAAAACATTAAATTTTTTATTTTTCACAAATAAATTTTCAGCTTTAAAAGCTATAATTATTAACTTTGATAAAAACTCTTCAAACAAATATCCTTTTCTTATTTTCTTCAGACCAATGATCCCACGTCTGATGAAGTTCAACAAATGATGAATTTATCGGTGTCTATATTCTTATGAAGTATTGATCTCTAATTCATTCATATGGATCAATGTTAATTCCATTCTAATGAATCAGTACCACTTTTTGGCCTATGTCTCTTGACCCAATTATAAACATATCATGGCTCTTTTTTTTCTTGACCCAATTGATAAACATTTCAATCTGATGAAAATGGTTGACTAAATTTTGGATATTCAACTGATTGATTGGTCTCATCAATTCATTGTGAACTTTTGATAAGTATAAAAAATATCCACTTAAAATAATTCTTCTTTAACAAAATTTATTTTTTAAATTGCCTCTCATTGATCAGTGACACTCCGTGTTCGATGGACCAGATTCAGTAAATACAACTTCAATAACTTATTTCATTTACTGATAATGGTAAAAGAAAACTTAATTATCCAAGTATTTATATCTATTGGATTACTTATTTGACAGAAAACCTACATCTTCATCATCTTATGTATCAAAAAAACATCCTTGCCTTTTAATAATTATATGTCTAGTAATCTCACATCGATGAATTGAGACCAGAAGAATTTTTCTTCAAACCATCATTCTTCTATAAAATCTTTATTTTATTATGAATTCTTCATGATTTTGAGAACATTAATATTGACATAGAATAATTTGATGTCAATGGGAAAATTTTATAACTTACCAACCTTTCAAAACCTTCTATATTTCCAACCATACCTCAAATTGATTGAAAACACTTATTCCCCCCTTTCCTTTATAAGGATTTCATCACAAGTATCTCATGTGACTTATGATTTTTGAAAAATAAAAAAAAGAAAAGCCTTTTCTTGATTTCATATCAAATGTAGACTCTGATACAATATCTCATTACAGTAATTTTTTTTATGAACCAGTACGTTTTACAGAAGATTCTAAATTTATATCAAAATCCCAATTTTATAGATAATATCTAATGAATATATGGATGCATTGAGTCCAATGATATGAGTACGATGGTGCATATGATTATAAAAATTTGAAAAAAATACTTTCTTCAATAAAAATTCTTGAAACCTATCACAAACAAATTTTGGCTTTGAACTTTCATGTTTTATTTATTTAGTTCTACAGAAAATAAATAGAAAACAAAATAAAACTTGGTCCTAATAGTTAGTGTTTGAAATCACTCAGTATGAAATTTAATGGAAATTTGATTGATATTATGGTATTGAAGACTAAATATGTATCATTACACTCTATCACTCACTAAATAAAGTGAAGGCTTACTTTTAGAATCTTGAGTATAAGGTGGGTGGGTTTTTTGATATATTTAATTCCATTTAATATGTTTTTTATACACTGGTATATGTATAGATCAATGATATCACCCAAATATACCTAAGATGATATGGTTAAGCGGTCTCTTGAAGTTTATCTTGGGTTGTAGAATCCTTAGAGTCTTAAGAAGTAACCTACAAACACATACATTCTTGAGATTGTTTTTTGCTATGAAGTGGCCAAATTGGGTTGGTTTTTGATGGGTTTAAGTGAATTCGAATATAATCAAGTGAATTCAATTTAGAATAATTAGTTGATCCTAGGTTATCACTTACAGTGTATTAGACACATTCTCTTTTCAATTATTTCATTTTCTTATATTTAAGATGGGTTCATTTAAGGGGATAAAACAAAAACATCACATAATGGTTTAATAGATACACACCCTAATACAAATCACATATATACTTTATGTATCAATATTTTTATCACACCAAGGTAAAGGTTTGTATTAGCACTTGAAGTATGTGGCCTTAAATTCAACAAGGACGAAGGAGTTTAAAGACCGTCAAACAAAATTCTCAATTAAAAGAAGTGATTAGAAATTAATGGAGTGAGAAATACAATCTAATACATACCATTTATACTCCCTTGGATCAAAACATAAGTGGGTTATAATTCTATTGATTATATGGTTTCAATTGAAACAGGAAGTAAACTCACGAGGGAGGAAATGGAGAAGTAAAAAAAACAATGGAATTACTATCACTCCAATGTTGTGTGATAATATCACAAGGTTTGGTGTGAATAAATTCACACATCGAGAAAATAGTATCAATGAGATACGAATAAGAATAGAATAAGTGGATAAGAAGAACTTTTATTAAGAAACTAAGATGAATTGAACAACTTACATGAGAAAGACAAACTCAAGGTAAAAAAATTGTAGCATAACATTACAATTAAACAATGCAACAAAGATGATTAAATACTCCAAAAAACTGCCCTAAATATGAATTTTGGGAGCCTTGTGTCAATCATCCAATAGTGAAAGTTATCCTAATTGAGTATGGTAGGATTAGGGTGGTGGAAATCTTATGGAACTTAAACTTTTCCACTCTTGAACCGAGGTAGCAGCTCACTTGAATCTACCTAATAGTGGTGCCTATATGCCTTTTTGGATGGAAAACATAGAGAGGGACATATAAGAATAAAATAAATATCCAGATTTCTCCTAACCGTATGTAAATTTTCATCCCAAAAGAGTGTATTGTTTATGATATATGAGTAGAATGGTGGGATGTTTTTCTAGGCCGTAGAATCTAGCCCGAAATATTATCTCCAAATTGGACAACCTGTAAATCTAATCAAACCTCAGAATTATTTTTGGCCAATATTTAAGGAAATGTTTCCCATAATGTACTATATCACCAGTTAAATTTTTAGAATCATTGGTCTTAGATCCTGGCGGCTACAATCTTGTTATTGGGATGCGGTCCAGTTTACTTTTCCCAGAATGTGTTTCTATGAATACTAATTTTGGTGGTCTTCCAATGTGAATCATCCAATACTCCAAAATTATGAATTGTTCCCAATGTAATGAGAAACTTGAAAATAAAATATGAAAATAAAATAAAAACCATTTTTTATTTTAGGATGTGTTAAAAAATGTACCATGTGATAGTGTATTTTAAGAAGGAATTACAATCATAATTTGAATTAATATTCAAAGTGTAAAATTCACTAAAATGGTGTTTATGAATAATAAAGCAGATGAATATTATATATATTAATAATTTATATTAGCCACATTCAGCAGCTAATCACACCCCCCAAATTGATTTTTTCTAGTCTCGAGCAAAATATATCTCAAAAATATGAATTTTGAATTCCTTTTCCCAAAAACATTTTAATACACAATGATCACCAAAAACACTTATACCAAAAAATCATGAAACCCATCAAAATATTTTAATACAAGATATTTTCATAAGCATATCTCAATCCTAGTCATATTCATGTGTTGAAATTCATCTCTATATTTCATCCAATATCAGTTAAGCATGATGAAGTGTTTTGCCTCAGAATAGACATGGGGGGTCCATCTTTATTCAAGGGGGAAATGATGGAAGTTCTAGGTGGAATCACATTTCAATATTAAGATGACTATTCAATTTTTTTTGTATATATATTTTTTTGTTTTTTTTCATTTTTCCCATGGTAATTGAAATTTCACCCAATAACGTCAACCCATGTAACGAGACTTTGCCGATTACTCCCGGGATCAAAGACCATAGGGAACCAAGTGAAGCACAGATACTCAAGTATCATCTCAAGTTAAATCAGTCAAAAAAATTCAAATTCACAAAAATAGAGATAAAATTACTAACTTTGGTGTAGAAAACTATGGAGTCATGATCCCAAGTGCCGAAAGCCGCGCATTATGTAATTTCATTGCTCTACGCGAAAATTTATTGTATTTTTTTTGTTTTTTTTATTGAATAATCATATTAAAACTAAAATGATCACCAAGCCTATGATATTTATTTTGGGGACCCCATGAACTCAAACTAATACCCCACTATTCATAGGAAGTGTTTTGTGTTTTTCTATTAAATGGATGAAAATATAATCGGTGAAAAATCACGTTAGACAACCACACTTTCCAAAGTCTATGCTCATGAAATTATATATGCTTAATAATTATAATCAGGGAATGCTAAATAATTTGATATTCAGTTTCAAAGTTCCCAATGTGTATTATCATGTTCAAGGTTAAATAAAATTTTCCTTGCACACATTTTTTTATTCACACAAAATTAATAAATTTATTTTCATTCTTTTCACCCCTTAACTTTGAATAAAACTATCCCTAGTTTTTAAAGAAAATAAAATTTAGAAGAGGTTAGAGGTAGATGAGAGGAGTTCTAAAAGGAAATTTGAAATATGAAATATATAACAAAGTCACCTATTTTTTTTTGAAGTTTTAGTTCATGACACTCTTGATTAGTCCTTTGATCTCAATGTAACTCAGAGAAGCCTCGTAAATGGTGGTAGTTTGTGTTTGTACACCTAGAGGAAATATGAATTGCCTAAAAAACCATCAATCTTAGTAGCCCATGAATCATACACACCAAAACAATTCAAAAAAAAAATGGTAACCCCTTTATATTCCTTCAAATAAACAAAAACAAAAGGAAAGGAAAAAATGCACCTTTTTATTTAAGAATACCAAAGACCAATACTATGAAAAATTAAAAATTAGAATAATATATATATATATATGTGTGTGTGTGTGTGTTGATATATAAATTTTAAAATATAAGTATATATATAAATAAAATAGAATAAGGAAACACTATAAGTCATAGGTTAGTGGTAGGTGCACTACCCTGTCTCCCTTCAGTCCTGGGTTTGAGTCCACGTAGTTTTTTAGGTTGTGACGTAGTTTTCCTCACGACCTATGATGTGTCATTTTATTTTTTTAATCAATTTTTGTATTTCTCTTTTTACCGACAAATACATAAAAATAAAATAAAATAAACTGATCATACATTGTATTATTTTTAAATTTTTTGGTAAGGTATTACTCAGGGATAAATCCAAGTGACATAGATGAATATGACTCTCCCCTTTCATACCCATCCATACTCATAATGGAAGAACAGGTCAAGAAACAATTTTTTTAAAATATAAAAATGATTCATTAATCCTATATGAAAAAAATTTGATTCAAAAATATTGGAAGCATGAAAACCATGAGATGCCTCCCGTGCAACACTTTTTTTTAACATTGTTAGCCGGACATATACCTTAAATCTATCAATTTTTTCTTGATTCATAGGTTGGTTCAATTAACTCAACCTATGTTTCCTGTTTATTAAATTATTCAATGAATGGTTTTAACCTAGGATCATCAAACTTTAAAATGTGACCACTTGTGGGATCCTGAATCTCTACTAACCCATTAGGGTAAACATGATGCACTATTAATGGACCAGACCATCTAGACCTTAAATTTCCTAGGTGTAAATTATGTTTCAAACTATATAAGAGAATGAAGTTTCCCGGTTCAAATTGTTTAACTTTGATATTACTAGATTGGTAGGATTAAACTCTATCTTTATTTATCCTTGAATTTTCATAAACCTCTATCCTAAGTTCCTCATGTTCATTAAGATCTAATTTCCTCTTTGCTTCAGGAAAAGAAATGTCGAAATTCATTTTTTTGATTGCCCAAAATTCTTTATGCTCAATTTCAACTGGTAAATGGAATTATTTCTCATAAACCAACCTATATGGTGACATTCCTAGTATGATTTTTAATTATTTATGATATTCCCAAAGGGTATCCAAGAGTTTCTCAAACCATTCTTTCATAGAGGGATTAACAGTGTTTTTAAGAATTTTCTTACTCTTCCTATTTTCTAACTCAGCTTGACCATTGGTTTGAGTATGGTATGTAGTGGAAACTTTATGAGAAATCCTATAATTATACATGAGTGAAGAGAATGGGCAGTTTCAGAAAATGGGTTCCTCGATCACTGACTATAGCCCTAGGAATTCCAAATCGAGAAAATATGCGCTCTTTCAGAAATCAGATCACAACATGTTAGTCATGTTCTTATTTCGGACTCAGATAAATGAGTTGATTGTTTAAAGGAAGGGATAACTGAGGATGATTGGATTTCTCTCCCTAGGACCTAATCTTGGAAAATTTTCAAGGTCAATAAAGTCTGTTAGGTAAATGAAAATTTCAACTTTTACTAAAACATCCTTTAAGACCACCTTTAAAACTCAAACAGTACGATTAGAAAGTTGAAGTGTGATAGATGTGGGTTGGAGTTCTTCAAGCCCTAATTGAAATTAAATGTCATAAAGAATGAGGTTTACACTAGCTCCTAGATGACAAAGGGCTTTGACAAATTTTTTCTCTTCTGTCTCAACATTAATGTACGGATATCCTTGATATTTTAACTTTGGAGGAATGGTCCCTGGAATGGTGGTACTCACATTAGCCACAAAAGGACTCTGTTTTTATGTGAAAATTTCTTTTCAAAAGTGCACTGGTCTTTATGGTACTTTTATTCAGAAATAATAGTTTGGATTGCAACAAGATGGGGGGTGTTCAACTTAACCTGAGAGAAGATTTCCTCAAAGTCTCATTCAGTTCTGCTTTAGTTTTCCCCTCATTCATTGAGGTAAAAGAGAAGGTTGTTTGATTTTTTTGTGTGGTTGTAGTTTTTTAAAATCTCATTGGGTGTTTTAGAATCTATGGGTAGTTATTCATCATTTTCATGCATTGTTGAAGCTTTTAATGGTTCTGGAATGGCTTGTTTAGGTTTCTAAATGGATTTCACAGTTCTTAAAATAATTACTACTTTGAGTTGTTCATGAGAGTTTTGTGTGTAACTGGATTTTCCCCTTAATGTTGAGGATCGTACCACCTGAGTTGGCATGGGTTCCTTCGTTGTTTTAATATTTTTTAGTTTACGTTTAAGGGATAATACATCTGATTTCATTTTCTTTATTTGTTTATAAAAATTATCAAGGATTGGAAGAGGGAGAGAGTGAGTAGGGTCCTGTGCTGGTTGGTTTATCCCAAGAGGATACTTTGGTTGTTGGATTGGTTATTGCATGGGTTACTGTATAGGTTATTGGTATTAGATGGGAGTGTGTTTGTATTGGACTAGTTGTGGTTGGAAATAGTTATGGTTTTGAAAATTTTGTAGAGGGTAGGGTTTTGGTCCTTATGAATGACTAGGTTGTTGGTTAGGTTGTTTGTTATCTTTTCAATGGAATATTTTATGGTCATTGCACCTTGGATTGAAAGTGTTTTGATTCTACCACTTTTTAATGTTCAGATCATTAACCTAATCTAGTGGTTCTCCAAAAATAACATCTTTAATAGAAGGTATGGTTGTATAGTTGTCGGTCTTGTGGTCATTTTTATCACAAATTATGCAAAAAGGGTCAACAGTTTGAATTTCATGGACCTTCCTAAGATCGATCTCCTCAACCTTCCTAGTGAGTGCATGAAGTTTTTCTCTAAGGCCTTCCTCCTTCCTAAGTGTGTGTATTCCACCAGATTTTGGTGGATTCTCATTATAAGGTGATATTACCCCTGTTTTATTTTGTTTAGAAAGGTTTTCTAGATACTTATAAGCATCATTTGGGTCTTTGTTTTTAAAGGTCCCATTGCACATTGTGTCAATGAATTTTTTATTCCCTAGGCCCAACCCTTCATAGAATATTCTTACTTGTTAATGAATAGAAAAAAACATTGTGTAAAACCATGTTTAGGGTATCTTTGAACCTCTCCCATGTCCTATATAATGACTCTCCCTCATTTTCAAAAAAGTTTGGATGCTCTTTTAAAGTGAAATTATTTTGTGGTGGGGAAAGTATTTTTTGTAGAATTATCTTTTCAATTGGTCCTAGGAGTGGATTGGTGTAGGTCTCAGATTGTTTAAAAAACTATTTTATTGATCCTTAAGTGATAAATTAAAGAGCGTCATCTTTTATGACTCAAGTTGATGTGGTGGGCACATGGTTTCAAAAATGTTGTTTAACTCTTTAACATGAAGGTATGGCATTTCAGACTCCATCCCAAGGATGATTGGAAGGCGGTTTAAGACATGAGGTTTAAAAAATAGTGGGATTCTCCAAGGGAATAATGCCTAATTCAAGAGGGTTCATTGATCTAGGTAGGTGTGAGGTAATCATTAATGGGTTGATCGATTGCATTCCCTAAGTTTGGGGCTCCCTCATTTGGATTTCCATTTCGGTTCCCACTCAGGTTTATGAGTTGGTTTCTTTGAAGACCTTTTATTGAAATGGGATCAATTTTTGACTCTGTATTATATAGAATATTAGGATCTAATATAATGAGTTCCCTTGGTGTACTTGACTCTCCAACCCCATGACTTTCCACCCTAACTAATCTATTTGAGTTATTGTGGGTTTAGGCGGACATGAACCAAAAGAAAAAAAAGAGAGAAAAAAAAAGATAAGAAAATTTGGGGGTGAGAAAAGAGAAATGGGGGAGAATATAATTATTGTTTAGATGACTTACTTGGGTTCCTATAAATGATGCAAAAATTTGGTATCTACCAAATTTATCCAAGATTTTAGGGTTAAACGGTTGCCTGAAGTTTAGCTTGGGTTGTTGAATCCATAGAGACCTAAGAAGTAACCTACCGACACATACCTTATATGGATTTTTTTCCTATAAATTGGAAAACTAGGGTTGATTTTAGATGGGTTTAATTGAATTCTATGATAATTAAGTGAATTCAATTTAAAAGAATGTGTTGATCCTATGTTATAACTTGGGGTGGATTGGATGCATTCCCTTTTCAATTATTAAAATTTATTTTATTTGAGATGGGTTCATTTAAGTAGATCAAAAAAATTAATCACTTAATAGTTTAATGCATAAAAACCCTAATAGTAATCACATATACACTTAAAGGATCAATTTTCTGAGTACTTCAAGGTAATGGTTCATATTAGCACTTGAAGTGTGTGGCCTTAAATTCAACAAGGATTAAGGTGTTTAAAGATCGTCAAACAAAATTCTCAATTAAAAGAAGTTATTAGAAATTAATGGAGTGATAAATAACATCCAATATATCCCTTTTCTACTCCCTTGATTCAACCCATAAGTGGTTTATCTCTCTATTTATTCTATGGTTTCAATGGAAGCGGGAAGTAGACTGATGATGGACGAAATTGAGAAGTAGAAAAAAAACAATGAAATAAAGATCACTCCACCGTTGTGTGATAATATCACAATGTTTGGTGTGAATAAATTCACACATTGAGACAATGATATCAATGTGATATTAAGAATAACCCAATAAGAAGAGAAGATGAACTTTTACAAAGAAACTAAGATTAATTGAACAACTTACACGGGAAAGACAAACTCAAGGCAACTAAATCATAGCATAACATTACAATTAAACAATGAACCAATGATGAATAAATCATACAACAACACTAACTTAAATAGGAATTTTGGGATCCTTGGGTTGAGACTCCAATAGTTAAAGTCATCCCACTTTAGTATGGTAGGCTTAGGGTGGTGGAAGGATTGTGGAACTTAGAATTTTTCACTCTTGACCGGAGGTGGAAGCCAGCTTGCATCCACCAAACTTTGGCACCTACATGACCTTATAGATGGCCTAATTATAGTGGGACATATAATAATAAAATTAATATTCAGATTTCACATAACTTCATGTATTCATTCAGCCCAAAATAGTTTATCTTTTATGAGATATGTGTAAAATGGTGGGCTATTTTTTTGGGCCGTAGAATCTGGCCCAAAATTTTATCTCCAACTTGGTCTGCTTGTAACTCCATTCAAACATCTGAATTAGATATAGAAACTACTAAATTAAATGTTCAAGATGATTTTCTATATATTAATTTAAATTTTGGGAATCATTGGGCTTGGATCCTGGCCACTATGGTCTTGTTATTGGGATGTGGTCCAGTTTACTTTTCCCAAAATGTGTTTCCATGAAATCCCAAATTGGTGGTATTCCAATGTGAATATTATAATACTAAAAAAGTAGGAACTTTTCCCAATGTAATGAGAAACCTAAAAATAAAATATGAAAATAAAATCAAGACCATTTTTAAGAGGTGTTCAAAAATATACCATGTAATAGTGTATTTAAAGAGGGAATTACAATCATAATGTGAATTAATGTTCAAAGTGTAAAATGCACTAAAGTGGTGTTTATGAATAATAAATCACATGAATATTATATATATATATATTAATAATTAATATTACCCTCATTTAGTGGATAATAAATCAAAGATAAGGAAACCAATGGATGCGGTCTACTGAGTTCATACTTACAACTTACACAAGACATATAAGATGTATTCAGACTTTATAGTTATAAGTATTGTATAGAGAATATGCTCAATATCTAGAGATCAATATAAAATGTTGTGACAATGGTTTAAGGGCTATATTTAATTATTTTTCAAATGGGTTAGGTGGATCCTTCGTGTTGTTCAAGTGGTTAGTTTTTGTTATTTTGTATAAGTATATATGTGATTAGTCTAGAAGTTAGCCTATTTACTAATGTACGACTGGAATTACATGGTATGTCACACCCATTTCTTTCAAATTATTTATTTTATTATGTTCGTTGGCTTGGGGTAGTTCAGGTTGATGACCAACTTAAAATTTTGAGTTCTTATTTAAAAAACTAATGTTTCCCTTGATTACGTTCAACGTACCTCGGTCGAAGCCACACGGCCTCATTCGAGCCACCGCGTGACCTCTCCTAGTTCATCGTATGACGCCCTTGATGTATAAGGTAGATAAATAAAATTTAATGAATAATGAAATATTAATAAAATAAAAATAAAAAGTTTAATAAAAAAATTTTAAGAATTATTTTAATGATAATAATAATAATACTGTTTGAAGATGCTATTATTATTTTTAATAGTGTTAAGAATATAAATTGTATTAGGTTATTATTAATATTATTTTTAATATAATATTAATTTAATGTCATTTTATGAATTTACTTGGGTTTGAAATATTCTATTGAGGTGCGGGATGAGTCGCGGATGAATTTTTAGTTTTTTTGATAAATGAGTTCTTAAGGCTTGAAAGTGTACAGTGCACAAGAGAAGCTTGACTTACCACGCGGCTTCACCTAGGACATTTTGTGACTTGCCCGATATTCAATTAATTAAATAAAATTAATTAATAAAGAAATTAAATTTAAATAGTGGTAAAATAAAATAAGAAAAATGAAATTAACTTTAATGAATTTTTTAATATTTGAGGATATTATTTCAATTGTTGAATATTAATATTATTATTGTTTTATGTTAGTTTTATTTTTTTTGTTTTATATTTTTAAATTTATTTTTTTCTTTTCTTTTATTTTTAGGGTTTCATTTAACCTTTATCAATCACCCCTATCTCCCATGAAGCCCCCTTCACGCTGAAACTCTTGGCCGGTGCTCCCACCTATGAACCTATCCATTGCCTTAGGCTGTGCAACGCCTCCTTAACCCTATTTCATAACACCACAACACTTATTTACCCCTCTCACTATTGCCCTAGAACCACCCTAGTCCGCCACACCCTACTCCCGCACCAGTCCGCTCATGCACCTCCCTTGCGCAGCGGCCTCTGGCTGATGCCTTGCTCCCCTACGGCTCTACTGTCTGACCTCTCCCCCAAACCCTCGACATCGTTCCCAACACCTCATAGTGCCAGCACTCCTTACCCTGTCCGACGAACCTCGGCACCCCCTGCTCTATCCAACCCTTCTCCCCCATCTCCCTCGCACCCTGTCCCCCGCTTGGACCTGCACAAACCCCTACCAGCGACCCCCCGACTAGCCTTTAGTCCAGACATTGCCGCTCTCTTATGGACAGTCATCACATGACAACAAACCCCCATGGTCGGTGGACTCTTTTTCCTTTCAAGAAAAGCCCCATTCTAGAGACCGCCACCCCTCAGGTTGAGTTTCTTTCTTTTTCCATCTTGAGTTTTGGTTGTTCAACGGGTTGGGTATTTTTAGGGTTTGATTTTGTTTAGTTTTGGTTCAAATACTTGTTTTAGGGTTCAATTTGATCTTTTTGTGGTGTGTTCATGGTGAAATTATAGTTTCAAACCAATTTATAGGATATTCAACATCAAAGGTAGAATGTTCCACATTAAAACATTATTTAAGAATTATTTTCTTGCTTAATTAATTTCTAATGCTATTTGATTAATTATTTTGGGTGCGGATTTGGTTTTTTGGAAGTTTTATATCTGTTATATTTGTTTGGTAGCATGTTCATGTGGTGTGGGTGCGTTCGTTGGCTGAGAAATTATATTTAGTTAGTCTTTGGTGCTTTAATAATATGTGCAGTTATTTTTACATCTGTGCAAGTGGTGTCAATCATGTCTTTGACATGGTGTTGCATGTTCTTGGTCATAAGTGAAGGCATTGTGTGGGTTGAGTAGGTTGTTGCTGTGAAAAACCATTTTGAACTATTTACTAGTGTTTTTAAGTTGTGCGTTTGTTTTTTCAAAATTTATAAAGTGCATGGTTAATGTTATTGTGTAGCGGTCATGTGAGTTTTGTCCAAAAAGAGGTTTTGAGTGATCCGTTGGTGTTTAAAGTCATGTTTCATATTCTGAAATTCCTTAAAAAAATTTGTAGTGTTTTTTTAACCAAGAGAATTTTCATTTAACAATGCATTTGAGTTATTAATTGATGTAAGTGGTGCTGTTTGTGTCCTTGAAGTGGCATTGGGTGTGTTTGGTCATAACAGAGGGCTGAGTTGGTTTTGTGTGTTAAGTCATGTAATGTTTCTTTTTAAATAATATGTTTACAAAGAATTTAATATGTTTTAATAAATAATTATTAATTATGTAGAAGTTGTTTTAATTGAGTTTGGTAAATTCTTTTGGTGTGTGTACTATTACAAATGTATTTTTGTGTGTGTGTAAGTGTGGTGTTGGGTTTAGGCAAGACTGTATTTGTTTTATTCATTTGAGATTGAAATGAAATGTGAAATTGTAACATCTTGAGCACAAAAGGGTAAGCCTGTTCACTAGGTGGGTGGACTAGATATAGCGTGCTAGTGATACAGAAGCGGATCTGGCCCGGTTTCACATAGTTGTTTTGACGATTACAACACTAACTAACCATTGGATATTAACTAAAGACCACTAAGTTGTGGATGTGTTTCCCTACTAGTGGATCGTGCATGAGAAACCGTTTTGTTGTGATTCCAATAATACTGTTCATCAAGACATGATGTTCTAGGGTCCCATTCTTTTTACTGGTATCTATAGGTCCTCTCCCACTTTTTGTGCTCTTGGTCATCTTTACACTCACCATCAGAATACAATGTAACATTTGGGTTTTTCTTGAACATTTGGGTTTTCTTAAAGGGAAGGGTGTTTTTTTATTATATATAGATTTTGTTTATTTAAAATCATTCAAACTTTGATGTCCTTTCATTTATTTATCCGGAAAACTTATTTGTTATTTAATGTTTATACGTGGAAACTTTTTATTGGGTGGTATCCTACTGGGAATTTGGCTCACACCCTACATACAGGTTTGGGTGTATGTAGACCCTGTCCTTTGTGTAATCCAGGTTGAGGCACTGTGCATAATGATGGTGGTTCTGGTTGCTGATGGTTTTTTATTGGAGGTTGGTATTGGATTTTTGTTCTCTATCTTTATTGTTGTTCACTTTGGGTTTTTAGTTGAATTGTAGACTTTAAACTTGTTTATAGTTTAAAGGCGTGTTTGGTTGTCTGTTTCTAGTTTCAGTTTATTTATCTTGTTAGTTTTTTTTTCATATCTTTTTCTAGGAAAATCATTCCCACGTGTTATTTTGATACCCAGGCACCTATGCTAGCTCGTGGGGATCAGGAACACCCTTCGGGCCATGTTGCGGACTAGTTCGGGCATCGGGTCGGATGGCGACCCAGCCCAGTTCATGACAAAATGGTATCAAAGGAGGTTTTCTCTCTTGGGTCTTGTTTCCTTAGGATGAATCACGGTAGATTGAAGTTAAGGTTTTCAAGACTCGACGTCCTGGCTACGAGTAAGGTTCCTGGCTAACACAAATTGTGGCGGGACACGAGTTACCAAAGTAAGTTGATGTTTGTCTAAATCTTTGGTCCGTGTGGTTAATATTTTTTAGGGGAAATGAAAAGGGAGTAGGGTCAGTGGTCCCAGTGAGCTCGCGGGGTCTGGAAAGACATGTGGAGCTGGGGACGCTCTCCTAGAATACCCGCTGTGGTGGTGGCTTGATTGGCGTATGGACACCAACCATATGTTTCTGTCACCCACTGCCACTTGTTCCCTATTGCATTGTTACTCGTATATTTGCTTTGGATTCATGGAAATATGGGTTTTAAGTAAAAATTATTTGGTCTTGAAAAAAAATGTTTTGAAATCAAGCGATTTAAAAAAAATGATGTGTAAGGTTTGAAAAGTGTGGTTTTAATATTTTGTATTGAAAAATGGAAAGGTCTGGTTTTGATCCTTGGTGCTCTCATGGGAAAACACATGCATGGGTATATATGGAAAGAGAAATGGTCAATGTAATGAGTGGATGAGTGCATGGATGGACATTAGGTGGGTGGTTTTGTGGCACAAGAACATGCATGTGTCCGACCCATGGGACACCATTGGTGTTTGTGCAACCCATCAACTTTGTTTATTGTCAAAAAGTTTTTTTAAATGAAAATTTGGTGTTTGATTGGTGTGTCCTTATATTTTGGAAATGTTGGATGTGAGGCATTTCAAGCTGAGAATCCTTTTTGAATGATTTGTGTCTTAAATTTGAATTCTTATTTGTAAGTTTGTGTGTAAGCATGTGGTTAATGGTTTCTTTTGAAAAGTGATTCGGGAATCCCTTGCAGGGATTCTCCTTGCACCTTTAGTGTTTGATTGCAAAATGTCTTAGCCATTGGACCAGTTTGATTGGGTCCATGGTTTTATTTCTTGACTAGTGCATGCCCCCCATAAAGCATTAACATGCGATTGAAGCGTGACTACAAGTAATTCGCTGTTGGCCGACCCTACAATTGATTAAAGAAATCACTCTCCCATTTGAGTGATAGTGTTAAGTCTATTAATTTTTCCTTTTTGGTTAAGAGGATCCTCTCGCAGTGGGATGAAATATGTGAGGGAAATTGATAGGATTTCTGGTCTCTTTCATTTGTCTGAGTTGCCGAGTATGAATTTTGACACCATTGTGTCAGAAGGTTTCCCCCCAAAAATGGTGAAAGGAATTCCAATGGGGAATGGTGAATGCATTACATAATTATTAGTGTTAACAAGTTCTTTAAGGGCTTTGTAGTAATTTCATTGGCTGCAAGGGTCATGATTGGTGACGTCGTGCAGTGTGAGTTCTCTTTGAAGAGAAACGGTGGATTTTGTAGGATTCTTCAGAAATACCTGTTTTCATAGAAGTGTGTCCTCTTGGGGAGTTCTAATTTTTTTGTTCTAAGGGGAGTGTTTGTCATGCATCTTTCCTTCTTATGTTTCATGGTTAAGGTGAATAGGTGATGCGTGCACATCATCTAAAAGACTATTTTGGTGGATGTGCCAAGAGGGAGTAGGTGGATATCGAAGTGTGTTGTGTCTGATGGGGTTGTCTTGATTTCAATGTGGTTGCTTATGACACTTGAGAAAAAATAATCTTTATTAGGGGGATTTGATTCTTGATAGTGAGGCAAGAGATTCTTCAAAAAATAGGTCTCTAGCTATAGGCCTTAGAGTGAAGCTGGTGAATGATCATGAACATAAAAGTATATGAGACCTCAATCTTATTTTTGTCATTGGTATTGAAGTTGAAGGTGGTTTAAATTGTTTTCTTTGGTTATTCCATTCCGAATGACCTGTTTGAGTGCATGAGGATTCTCATGGCTATGAGAAGGCGTGGTTGTATGATCACCTTAAAGTCATGGTGGTTTGATTTCACCGAATATAATCACTTTTAGTGGTTCTTATGAGGTATGTTGGGTAAATTGGTCGGAAAGTTGAATAGCGATTATCCAGGGATGTTGAGATGTTGGTTTGTCTTTGACCGTGGTTTTGACACCATGGTAGTTGGACCCCTCCCTCCCCACCCCTTGGGGTGGTGTGTTTGGTCACTGTTGGGAAACTTTCAAAGATCTTGTATCTTCGATTAGTTCTAATGGTGGGGGGTCTTCTTGGGCCTCCCTATGTCCCTTTCCTAGTCTCATCTCAGGGCGTTGGTAGGTTTTTAATGGTGGGGAGCCCATTTGGGATTTCCCCATGTTGGGATTTTAGTTCTGTTCCTAGAGATGTCTTGGTGGTATTGAGAAGAGTGTTCTTGGGTGTGGTTTGATCTTTTGTGTTTACTCTAGTCAAATGGAGTGGTATTCGTTCTATGATTCGTGAGGTGTTTCAGGTTGTGAAGTTAGTTTCTGTGGGTGTGAGAGTTCCTATCCTTGACTAAACAACTGGAGGTGTTCTAGATCTTTGGGGTGGGTGTCACATATCAAAAATCCTTTTTACGAGAATCTTAAAGTTGTATTTTGAGTCACTTTCTCTGTGCACCATGCATTTTCCTCTTTCCACTTACTTTTCTTAGGGATCCTTTTTGAACTCTAAGGAGGTATCAATTTCTACCTTAGGGTTCAACCATAATTGTTGCTTTCTAGGGACAGAAAGTGCAATGGTGGGGAGAATTTTCGCACCCGTTGCTTTTAAATTATTTATTTAATTAATTTTGTCTGCTTCAGGTAGTTCGGGTTGAAGACAGACTTAAAATTTTGAGTTCTTATTTAGAAACTAATGTTTTTCCCTAGATTTCGTTCAGCGTACCACGATCGAAGCCATGTAGCTTAATCAGAGCCACCACGTGACCTCTCCTGGTTCATCGCATGACCCGCTTGATGTCCAAGGTAGACAAATAAGATTTAATGAATAATGAAATAGAAATAAAATGAAAATAAGAATTGTTATAAAAAAATTAAAGGGAATTATTTTAATTATAAAAATAATATTATTATTTGAAGATATTATTATTATTTTTAATTGTGTTAAGAATATAAATTGTATTATGTTTTTATTAATATTATTGTTAATATAAGATTATTTTATAGTCATTTTATTAATTTACTTGTCTTAGACATAGTTGGTTGAGGTGCAAGATGAGTCCCGAATGAATTTTATGTTTTGTTGATAAATGAATTCTCGGGGCCTGAAAGTGTACACCGTACAGGCAAAGCTCGATTTACCATGTGGCTTCGCCTAGGAAATTATATGACCTACTCGATATTTAATTAATTAAATAAAATTAATTAATAAAGAAATAAAATTTAAAGATTGGTAATATAAAATAAGAAAAATGAAATTAACTTTAATTAATTGTTTTAATATTTGAGGATATTATTACTATTATTGAGTATTAATATTATTATTGTTTTATATTACTTTTAGTTTTTAATTTATTTAATTTAATTTATTTATTTTTTTCACTACTTTATAGGGTTTAAGCTACCCTTTCTCAATCTCCCCTCTCTCCCATGAAGCTCCTCACATGCTGAATCTCTTGGCCAACGCTCCCACCTTCGATACCCACCTTGGCCTTAGGTTGCACATCCCCTCCTTACCCCTATTTTATCACATTGTCGTCCTTCTCTCCCCCTCTTGCTGTCACCCTAAAACCACCATGGTCCACGACACCCTACTCCCCCACCAGTCCACTCGCACGCCTCCCTTGCACAGCGACCTCTGGCCTACGCCCTGCTCCCCTACGGCTCCACTGTCCGTCCTCTCCCCTAGACACCCACCGTCATGCCCGGCACCTCCTGGTGCCAGCCCTCCTTCCTCAGTCCGGTGAACCCTGATGCCCCTTACTCTATCCAACCCTTCTGCCCCATCTCCCCTACACCCTATCCCCCACTCAGACTCACATGGACCCCTTCCGGTGACCCCCCTGGCCAGCCTTCGGACCAGCCGTCGTTTCCCTCTCCCAGCCAGTCATCGCAGGACATCAAACCCCCTTATTTGGTGGCCTCTTTTTTCCTTTTAGAAAAGACCTGGTCCGACTAACTCTACTCCCTCAGGTTGAGTTTTTTTTATTTTTCCATCTTGAGTTTTTTTTGTTTAATGGGTTGGGTCTTTTTAGGGTTTGATTTTGATTCGTTTTGGTTTGAATTCTTGTTTTAGGGTTCAATTTGATCTTTGTGTGGTGCATCCATAGTGCAATTAGAGTTTCACACTAATATGTTCGAAATTCAGCATCAAAGGTATGTGGATCCACATTTAAACATTATTTAATAAATTATTTTCTTTCTTAATTAATTTATAATGAACTTTGATTTATTATTTTGGGTAAAGATTTGGTTTTCTTGAATTTTTCTATGTGTTATATTTGTTTTGTATCATGTTCATGTGGTGTGGGTGCATTCGTTGGACGAGAACATATATTTAGTCAGTCGTTGGTGATTTAATAATATGTGAAGCAAGTTTTTCATCTGTACAAGTGGTGTCAATCCTATCTTCGACATGGCGTTGCATGTTCTTGGTCATAAGTAAAGGCATTGCGTGGGATGAGTTGGTTGTTACTATGAAAACCCACATTGAACTGTTTACTGGTGTTTTATAAGTTGTGTGTTTGTTTTTTCAAAATGTGAAAAGTGCCTGGTTAATGTTTTGGTGTAGAGGTGATGTGTGTTTTTTCAAAAAAGAGGGTTTGAGTGATTTGTTGGGGTTTAAAATCATGCGTTATATTATGAAATTGCTTAATAAAATTTCTAGTGTTTTGTTTAACTGAGAGAATAGTCTTTTAACTATGTAGTTGGGTTATTAATTGATGTATGTTTTTCAGTTTGTGTCCTTGTTGTGGAATTGGGTGTGTCTGGTCGTGAATGAGGGATGAGTTTGTTTTGTGTGTTAAGCCATATTATGTTTCTTTTTAAATAATATGTTTACAATGAATTTAATATGTTTTAATAAATAAATATTATTGATGTAGAAATTGTTTTAATTGAGTGGGGTAAAGTATTTTGATGTGTGTACTATTTCAAATGGATTTTTGTCTGTGTGTAAGTGTGGTGTTGGGTTTAGGTAACACCTTTTTTGTTTTATTCATTTGAGTCTGACATGAAATGTGAAATTGGAACATCTTCAACACAAAAGGGGAAGCCTGGGTACTAGGTTGGAAGACTAGATCTATCATGCTAGTGCTATAGAAATGGTTCTTGACCGTTTCACTTAGCTGGTTTGATGATTACAATAACAACTAAACTTTGGATGATGATTGGAGACCACTAGTTTATAGATGTGTTTCCCTACTCATGGATCGTGCATAAAAAAATATTTTGTTGTGATTCTTATATGACTGTTCACTGAGACGTGATGTTCTAGGGTCCCATTGCTTTTACTATTAACTATAAGGCCTCTTCCACTTTTGGTGCTCTTGGAATAATTTACACTCACTGTTGGAATACAATGTAACATTTGTGTTTTTCTTGAACATTTTGGTTTTCTTAAAGGCAAGGGTGTTTTTTTATTATATATAGAATCTGTTTTTTTAAAATTGTTGAATCCTTGATGTCCTTTCATTTATTTGGCCTACAAATGTATTTTTCATTTAATGTTTATACATGGAACCTTTTTATTGGGTGATATCTACTAGGCATTTGGCTCACACACTACATACACCTTTGGGTGTATGTAAACCTTTTCCTTTGTGTAATCCATGTTGAGGCATCATGCTTAGTGATGGTGGTTCTGGATGCTGATGGGTTTTTATTGGAGGTTGGTATTAGAGTTTTAGTTCCCTATATTTGTTATTATTCACTTTAGGTTTTTAGTTGAATTGTAGACTTTAATCCTTTTTATAATTTAAAGGTGTGTTTGGTTGTCTATTTGGAGTTTCAGTTTATTTTTCTCGTTAGTTTTTTTGAATATCTTGTTTTGGGAAAATCATTACCACATGTTATTTTGATACTCAATCACTTGTGCCAGCCCGTGGGGATCTGGAACGCCCTTCGGGCCATGTCTTGGATCGGGTCGGGAACTAGGTCGGATGGCGACCTGAACTGGTTCGTGACATGGTAAATGTTTATTGTATTGGAAATAGGTATATTTTTATTTATTGTTTCATTTTTTTCAAATTAATTCCGATATAGTTTATTTATTTTATATTAATATTATCACTAAAGGTTATAGTATCCCCACTATCACAATATAGTACCTCTATTCTATTATAAATCCTTTGGACTATAGGGTGGTGTTCCTACGTTCATTTGGTGTATCCTAGTCTAAATAGTGGTGAGTGGTCTAGGGAAAGGGGAGTGTTACAAAGTTGTATAAGATATTGGGGGTTACAAGTTTGTACCAGAGCAGGTATAGAATCCCATACTTTTCATAAATATATATGACATCTTATTAGATGAAAATTTATTAAATATCATAATGATTAATTCTAGAATCATATAGGTCTAGTGACCTTGGAAACATGGATACATAAATAACAGTTTTAAAGGAGATCTACATTATATCCCAGTTAATTATTCATAATTATCACCCTTTTTAGACATATCATGATAAATACATTTCTTCATAATCTAGGGGAAGTAAAAATAATAAAGGGTAATTTCAAATGCTAAGTAATATTAAAAAATGGAGATATTAATGATCATTTAAGCATAACATGAGCACAAGGGTATGTGAACATGACAATCACATTCAAAAACCATACTCGATATATCAAAGATCATAATCATGGATAATAATATAAATATTAATAGTTTATAATATATTAATCATAAAAAAAGTAAATAACATGATCCATTATAGAATAAAATTGGCATAAGACATTGAATTGTGTCATATATAAGCTTATAACTTTGTAAACATGTATAAATAGAATCAAGTTCACTCATTAAGTTAAGTATATGAAATTAGGTCCTCATACAAACTTATAGAATTAAAACTAGATCCATTCATAATCTTATGTAAATTAATTCTAGGTCCATGCATTAAATTAGGAACATAAAAACTAATTCCATGCATAATCTTATTGTAATAAAATCTAGGTCCATGCATACTCTTATGGACATGAAAACCAGGTCCATGCAAAACACATGAAAACTAGGTCAACAAATAATCTTATGTACATGAAATTCATGTCTATGAATAAACATATAGACATGAAAACGAGGTCTATGCATAATATTAAGGACATGAAATCTAGGTTCACATATATTCTTATTAACATGAAAGTCAGTTCCACACACAAACCTATGTACATGAAAACCATATCCATATATAAAATTGTGAACATGAAATCAGGTTAATGCATAATATATTTACCTCATGAGTTTCCATATTTACCCAATTCATTAGAGGGATTTAATGGAATAACCAATCATATAATCATAATTTGTTCATATAAATTCCACAGGATCATAAATCATAACATTATATCATAAACCATGGAAAATAAACAGGTTTCATAAACACCTCATCATTATAATCATAAACCACTAATATAAAGAATAATTATCGCATCATAGGATCATATCCCTAGTAAATAATAAGTATTATCACATGATGTTATCATATAATTAAATTTATTCAAAGGATCATTGGAAATTTTTTTGAGGAAAATATCCATTTCACTTTAAAATATTTTTTTTTAAAACATAAAAATTTGAAAAATATAAATGAAATAATTTTATGGGACAATAAAAATGGAAATTTATAATGTAATATTCAAACCACTGAACTATAATGACACTGAGAAATATTTATCATGTTATAAACATGAAAATAAATAAATTTTCGAAAATTTTTGTTGAAAAAGAAAAAATGTATCACATTCAGATAATAAAAAAAGATTCATTTAAATTTTTTTTAAAGTAAAATATGGGTAAAAATTAATTTAAAAAATCATAAGATAATATGAACATCATTGTTTAATACATGTTTATAAAATATCGATATGTTATAAAATGGTTTTTGGATTGAAGAGAGAAATAAAGTTGATTTTTCTTAAAATATATTTTCTATCTTCTGAGTACTTAATGTGAGGAAAATGAAAGGAAAAAATTTATTTTCATGAAATAAGAATATTATAAGAAAATATATGAGTTTATTTACAGGTATATCAAAATATTTCATCATGAAAAACTTAATCATAAACAATCTCGATAAATAATGAGATTGTGACTTAAAACCCTTAACGATTTAGTAATATTTGAATGTTAATCCCCATGAAATAAAAAAAATTATATAGATATTTAAATACCAATAAAATTTATAATAATAATCACAAAATATATAATTATTAAGTATATACACCACATAAAAGAAACAAGTGTTGAATATGACATGTGTCTTATAGAAATAAAAGAAAGACGAAAATATCTTACTTCATGTATAACTTCATTCATATGTATTTGAACCTACTATATAATAAATATATATTTATTATAAATATATTAAAGAAGAAAAATAATATATATCATAACATATATTATTTATTTGAAACCTTTTATCACTTGTTTATTAACAGTTCATTTTTAAAATCACTTTTCCTTGTGGTATCTACCTTGTTTTCACGTATTTTTTGGTTTGGTAGTTTTGGCCATGTAATTTTATCAGGGTGAAATAATATAAATAATATTAATAATGGTATAAATATCTTATATATTCATTATATACATATTTTTATTCATCTATAAAATTAGAGAAAAAATAATAATTACACCGTCCATGGATACGTTAGGCCATACGTATGCAAGAATGTTGCTTTCATTTTTCAAAATATAGATATAAGGAAAGGTAAATAATAAAAAATATTTTCA
The DNA here is from genome assembly GCA_963277665.1 of Viscum album. Lineage (NCBI taxonomy): Eukaryota > Viridiplantae > Streptophyta > Magnoliopsida > Santalales > Viscaceae > Viscum > Viscum album. Next base: position 970,134,558 of record OY728159.1, on the reverse strand, counting down.
GAATAATTATTATATCCTGTATATCATATAAATTCATTAGATATATCCTTATTAACATCCATGTAAAATGGAAATGAAAAGTGAATCACATCGCTTCGTGGAGGTGGTAGTCCACACTTATGCACGAGTGACGTTATCATTTTCAAATAGTTTGGAAGGTAAGAAGGTCAATATGATATTATCATTAAAAAATAATAAATATGTTATAAATATAATATATAAAAATTAAACCCATAAAAATAATCATATGTGAAATATAGTGATGGAAAATTAATTGTATCATTATGTGAATATGGTAAGTCGTATATACACATGAATGATAATTTAACTTCCCATTTAATGGAAAGAGGGCGAATAAAGGTCAATTAATTAAAAAAATAAAATTTAATTATATTTAGGATACTCAATTTATTATTTTATAAATAATATAATAGATTTATGGGAAGAAAAGAATAATTAAAAAAAAGTGATCGGTTAAGGTTCTTACCAACTCTTTGAAACAATTCCTTTAGATCTCCTCTTAAGGGATCTAGGGTTGGTCTTTTAGGAAGAACATAAAATATATAAGGTTTATATGAACGTGCTTAAGATAAATTGGTATATTTTTTACAATATATAATGCTCAAAGTGGTGTTAATAAGATAACCGAGGGGGTTCCCTTTTTTAATTGATTGGAGGCACACTCTTGGGATTTTTTAAAAGAATAAAATATATTAAAGTAATTATCAAGAATTAAATAGTTCCAAATAAACAATAAATGGGAAATGGATGAAATTTTCTAACATATATTATCTTTTTTCTATATTTTAATATTTATATGATTTTAGGATATTTAATATAATATTATTTTCATAAAATACCATTATTTCCAATTTAGGCACTATTAATTTAATTTGACTTAAAAGACATACATGAATTTTTATAATGAGAATATATTTATTTAAAATGTCACTAATATTTCATATTAATATAAAAAATTAGTGTAACACTATAAATCACTCAATTTATATCACTTTTATAAATTTTAATATAATATATTTTATTTTTTATTAATTTAATAAATACCTTTTCAGCCTTTTGTAAAAATTTAAGGTTATTATTGAATACATAAAAATTATAAATAAATTAAAATTATTAAAATAAGTTTTTTATCTCAAAATATCCATTTATATCCATTCACCACTTGTTTTTTTACCTATGCAAACACATAAGAGATAATTAAAACTACGAAAGTGATCTTTTGTAACTTTCATTGATTTAATTATTAAATTGGTAATTTTCATAGAGAAGTGTCAATTAAACAAGTTAAATTAAATAATAAGTGATAAGGGCAAAATTAAATTCATCCAATAATAATTAAGATGAAATATTATGACCGTATCACTTAGTTTATCCAAGATTAACCAATTTAACATTTACTGTAATGATAAATTTCACCATGGTTACTATTCATAACACATAAAAATAAAAGTGAAATATTTAAAAAATTTGAAACACATTATTAAAAATATGGAATATATTTTATCATATTAAACACTTATAAGTGTAAGAAGTTAATTTTAATATAAGCGTTCAACAAGTGATGAAAATCACTTTTTAGAAAAATACATTTTAAGCATAAAACTTGGTTTAACTTTATCCCATGCATATAAAAATATAAAATTAATGTTAAAACTTTTTATTGACTATATTATATATATAAATTTCATTAATATCATTTAAAAATATTTAATAACTTAATTTTCTAATATATAAATACACTGCATATATACAAATTTTTTTTTAGAAAAATATGTTTTTTAGTTTCATTTTTTATTTTCATTTATAATTAATAAATAACCAATGAATTAATTTTATTCAAATTTAAAATTATAATTTTAATAATTTAATTACTCATATTAATACCCTATACTCTAATTATTGGGTCATTACTATCACATAATTATATTTTAATAGTACCATGTGATTTGTTTAAATACATCGTTTTATGTAACACAATCTATCAAAGAAATAAAACTCATTTTCAAAAATATTTCTTAAAATCACAGGTTGTTGTATTATAAAACAATTAAAATAATTTTAAACAATTATAATGTTCACTCTGATATAATAAAATGTAGATATTATTGTTTCATTATGTCCTCAGGTTCTCATGTAGCTTCTTTGAATTTGTGATTTCTCCCAAGAACATTCACTTGGTGAGTAGTATTATTCTATATAAATTTATCTCTATAATACATTTTTATAATGACTTTTTATTTACAATAAAAAAATTTTATAGTGTCATTAACTCTAATTTTATTACATTTTATGGATAAGGTATGTATTTATTTAGGATAGATACTGGGAACACATCGTGAACTTAAGAGAGGTTCGGTGGAAGCGCCAAGAAATAAGCTACTGTATCTACTCATTCAGAATATTGAATGGGAAAATATAACCAGGGATCATATTTAAAGTATTTTTAAATCTCATAACTTTATTCTATATAGAAATATTTAGTAAAAAAGTCTCACCAAATTCAAATTCCAGGCTACACCGATGATTGCCAGCAGAACTTTTATACCGACTCTAAGTTACCTTGATGTCCTGTTGAATAGATCAGACATTATCTGTCATTTACTAAGATAGATCAGCTACCAATATCTTTTTTTTATCCACCATAATCTCATAATTTTGGATATCTACAATTATTTCCATATAGGTATTTATAAGGAGCCATATGAATTCTCAAGGGAATGATATTATTGTTAGAAAACTCAACTAGATAAAGGTGTTGATCCCAACCCACATTGTAATATATAGAGCAAGATCTCCAAATTTTCTATGGGGTATAAATTATTATATTAGACTAACCATATGTATGAGGATTATATTCATTACTTATACTCATCATTTTATATAAATCCTATATAATAATTTACCAGAAAATTGAGGTAAACCTCAAATTCTGATTAGATATAATAGAATGTTATACTCCATAAAACCTCACAAATTAATATAAATTCATTCATGTTAATCCAAATTTAAAAATTATGTAACGGTAATTAGGTGTGATTAAGTCATAAGGTTATTGAATAAAATCCACAGATCATAATTCCCTTTAGTTGTTTTGGGGAGTTTAATGAAAATATTCATGGTTATTTTTCCCATTCCCATCCTAGTATGGGCAATGGTTGTAACATCCGCTTATAATTTTATCTCTTAACCTTTACTTTCCAACATATCAAGTATCTATATACATATTATTTAATATATCTCCTTATTATTTCCCTCCATAAATACTCTTTCATATATCTATAAATATTTTTTACTTCTTGGATGAATAGGGAAGGATGAACTATCAAGCTAATCCAAAAACTACTTATTTAGCTTTGAAATGAATGGAACAGATAAGTAGTTCTTAATCCTTATCATTCCATTATAATAAAGGATAAACTCAAGAAAATTTATATCATTATTTTAAATCTCTATATCATTCTTATGATTCTCTTTAATCCATATCGGTGTAGATGGTTAAACAATTATTTGATAAAGATAAGATATCTTCCTTTACTTCATGATTTATATATCCCTCATTTTCAAATCCATAAATATGAAATCCTTAATATTCCTCATCATAGATAAGCTATCATGATTATTTAAACTCAAATCATTAACCACCTTGTTTGCTTTCCCAGGGTGTTAATGTATTGAGTAATCATAATCTTTAATCAGGTCCAATCATCTTCTCTAGCACATATTAAACTCTTTCTACGTGAAAATATAATTTGAAATTTTATGATATATATATTTCACATTTATCTATAAATATAATCCCTTCATATATTTAATTCATAAATTATCATGGCTAACTCCAAATATTGAGTTGGGTAATCATTCTCATGTACCTTAAATTCTCATAATGCATAGGCTATCACCATATCATTTTTCATGATAACGTATCCAAATCCATTATTTGATGCATCAATATAGATTAAAAACAATATACACTATAGGCTAATGTAAGAACTTGTGTAATGGAAAAAATTATCTTCAGTTACTTGAAATTATCTTTATATTCATTAGTTAAAAGGAACTTGGATCCCTTCCAAGTTAATATTGTGGGTGTATTAGACAGTCATGATAAATTCCCTATAAACTGTAGATAATATCTCGCCAAACCAAGAGAAATTCAGATCCCTATCATTGTAGTTGGTTCATGACAACATTCAATAACGTTTTTAATTGAAGAATGTATTTATATATTGACACTTGATATTATATAACCCAACAATAAAACATTATGAATCTATAATTTTCACTTGGTAATTTTTTTCATAAAGATTCTCCCTCCTCAGGGGCTTCAAAACAATCCTCTAGTGATCTTCATACTCTTCCTTTCTCTTTGAATACATAAGAATATAATCTATAAATACTAATAATAACTGATCATGGTAATATCTAAATACATTATTTATTAAATAAATGAAGATAACAATGGAATTAGTTAATCCAAATGAAATCACTATAAATTCATCATGTCCATACCCTTTAAGGAATACTTTCATGCGTATATAATCCTTATTAACCGTAAATTAATTATATTCAAAATGAAGAACAATCAAAGATAATTATTGAGATATGTGAATTTGATCAAAAAAGTCATCAATATGGGGAAGATGATAGTTTTTCTAGTTAGTGATCTTTTTATGTTTTCAATAATCAACAAAGAGTTACATTGATCCATATTTCTTATTAAAAAAAGAAATGGTGTATCCCATGGTGACACACTTTTCTAGATGAATCCCTTTCTAATATTCTCTTAGAGTTTCTTCTTCAATTCTTGTAACTCAATCAGGGTCATTCTATATGAATTATTTGAAATAGGTGTAGTAATAGGTATGAGCTCTATTGAAAATTCAGCTTGATGATTTTCATATGACTAAAAAACTCTTATATGTAGACATCAAAAAACTCCTTCACAATAGGTATATGTTTTATTTTGAGTTTCTCCCCATCAATCTGAGATAAAAACCCCATTTGAATAGGAATTAATACCCATACAATGGATGTAATTTCAATAAAAAGTTATTATTTATTATAAAATTGATTGAATATCATATGTTGATTCATAAAATCAAACATGAAATAACTTTCTTGACATTTTATGTGAGATTTATGTAAAGAAATTCAATCCATGCCCAATATAGCATCAAATTCTACCAGAGGGATAATAACAAGATTTGTAGGAAGAATATTCACACAAATTTAACTAGAGAGTAATCATAGACTTGAGATGTGATCATCATAACATTGTGTGGTTTCAATTAAAAATTTAATATCTAATCATTGAGGATATAAACTAGTATTCCTTGATATATTTCCTAAAATATAATAATTCTTATAACTAATATAAAATATTTTACTTTAATATTTGATCTTAGCTATTACCACCTCAACTTGATCATTCTATATTTAATATTATACTAAAACCAAAATGGTTATCATGATAATCAGGTATATTTAATTAGAGTGTTCAATAATGAAAAATAACCCACATGTTATCTAAATAATGTTAACTTATTTTCAATATATGAAACCTTAGGTGTAACCTAGGTCATTTGTGATCATTACTAGAACATTAGGATTTTATCCTATACTTATAATTATCACAAGGGTCATTAATAATGTTTTTTCATCCAAGCTTCCAATGGTTAACAAAACCCTGATCTGATACCAACTATAATGACTAATAATTTTCATTCATAGATATTACATCTTATTATATGAATACTCACTATATATCATAATGATCCACACTAGAATCATATAATTATAGTGCCTTTTGGAACTTGGATACATAAAAAACTATTTCATAAGAGATCTTCATCATATAACACTTAATTATTCGTTACTAGAACCATTATTAGACATATTATAGTTAATAAATTTCTTCATAACCTGAGGAAATGAAACATAAGAAAGGTTGTGATCATATGCTCAGTATGGGAAAACAAGAGAGATATAAATGATCACATAAGAATGAAATGTGTATAAGGGTATGAGAACATGATAATCACATTTGAAAACCATACCCTTCATATCAAAGATCATAATATTAGTTCATGATATAAGGCATAGTGGTTCATAAAATATGGATCATAAATAAATCAAAGAACATGGGTCTTGAGAGCATAATATTGGTATAATACATAGAATCCTAGAACAAATTAGATTATAACATTGTGAGCATGTATAAATAGAAAAAGGTTCACTTATTAAGTTAATGACATGAAATAAATCCCACACATAAACTTATAGACATGAAACTAGGTCCATGAATAATCTTATAGACATGAATTCTAGGTCTACACTGAAACTTACGGACATGAAAACTAGAACCATGCATAATCTTATGATCATGAAATCCAGGTACACACAAGAAACATATGGACATGAAAATTAGATCCACACATAATCTTATGGACATGAAAACTAAGTCCATACATAATCTTATGGACATGAAATTTAAGTATATAAATTATGTTATGGACATGAAAATCAGGTCCACCATATTCTTTTGGACATGAAAATTGGGTCTGTGGATAATTTATTAGATATAAAAGTCATGTCTACATATATGAATATAGACATGAATACTAGGTCGATGAATAAAATTATGAACAAAAAATCAGGTTCACACACAACAAATTTACCCCATGAGTTATCCATATTTACCCAATCCATTCGAGGAATTTAACAGACCAATCCTTCACATAATCATAATTAATTTTTATAAATTCCTCAAGATCATAAATTATAATATTATATCATAACTCATAGAAACTAAATGGGTTTCACATAATCATAATCATATTCCACACAAATAATGAATTAGGATTGTATCATTGGATCATATCCTTAGTAAATCATAAGTAACAACAAAGTATGTTATCAAATAAGAAAAAGTTCATTCAAGGGTCAATGGAAAATTTCTTGAGGAAAATATCCTTTTCACATTGCAATAACTTTTTTAAAACATAAAAATTTTCTAAATATTAAGGAAAAAATTTCATTGAAAATATCATCGTAAAATTGTAATGTAAGCTTCAAATCATTGATCGGTAATGGAAGTGTGAAATTCCACTAATTTTATATATATTAAAATAAAATACTCAATTCATACTTTTGTAGAAAACGTAAAAAATACCTCATTTAGAAAATAAAAAGGAGATTACTTTTAAACCATTTTGTTAAAATTAAATCACGGGTAAAAATGTGTTAAAAAAACATAGGAAAATAGTAAAAATATTATTTAATTTTTTTAGAAAATATTGATATGGATGAAAAAGGTTATTAAACTAAATAGAGAAATAAAGTCGATTTTACCTCAAAACATTGTTTCAATATATTGAGTAATTAAAGTGGGGAAAATGAAAGGAAAAATTATATTATAAATATATATACTTAGAATAAGAAAATATATGAGTTTCTTGGGAGTTAGATTATTATATTCATCATCAAAAATATAATCATAAACACTCTTAATAAATAGTGAGATTATGAGATAAAACCCTAACTGATTTGGTATCATTTGAATTATAAGCCCCATGAAAGAAATAAAATTATATGAATATGTAAATATATATAAAATTCATAAAAATAATCATAAAATACATTTATTGGTAGTATATACATAATATAAAAGAAACAGGTGGTGAACATGACACGTGTCTCACAACAAAAAAGTGAGATGACAATACCTTATATCAGGTATGAATTGTTTCATACAGATTAAAAACTCATTTATAATAAATATATATTTTATATACACATAATATATAAAAATACTCATATATATAATTCAATATATTATTTATTTATACCCTTTTATTACTCATTTATTAACAATTATTTTTTAAAATTACTATTTTGAGTAGCATTGGTTTCGTTTATATGTAGGTTTTGGGTTGGTAGTTTGGGTACAAGTACATTGATCAGGGTTACATAACATAAATAATGTAAATAATGATATAAATATCATATATATTCATTATATAAATATTTATAATCATCTATAAAAGTTGATATAGAAAAAATGAATTTCAATGTTTGTGGAGATGGTAGGCCGTATGCATGCATGAACGTTGTTTTCATTTTTTGAAAGAATAGATTATAGAAATGTAAATTATAAATCACCTAAATATAATATTTATTATATCTTATATATTATATATATTCATTAAATCCACCCTTATTACCATCTAAGTAAAACATAAATGAAAATAAAATCCCATCGTGTCATGGAGGTGATAGTCCACACGGTTGCATGAGCGATGTTATCATTTTCTAGTGGGTTTGATGGTAAATAGGTAGATGTGATATTATCATTATAGAATAATAATTTTTTCATAAATATAATATATAAAAATTAAACACGTCATAATAACCATCCATTTAATATGATTATTGAAAATGAGTTGTATCACTATGTAAAGATGGCAAGCCGTATGTACATATGAGTGATACTTTGACTTTCCATTTTATGGAAAAAGGGAGATTAAAAAATGATTTAATAAACACAATGAAACTTCATTATATTTATCATACTGAATATTTTATTCTATTAAGAATATAATATATTTATTAGAGGTAAAAGAAGAATTTGAAAGAATGCGATCAGTACAGGTGGTTACCTATTCTTTGAAACAACTCCTTTCGATATCCTTTTAATGGATATTCGGTTTGTATTTTGGTAAAAAAAGGCGCATATATATTGTTTCCATGGGTTTGGATATGATAAATTCTTACCGTTTGTTTGATATAGAAGACTCAGTGTGGTGTAAAGAATAGAAATGAGGGGTTCTCTTTTATAATTGAGGGGAGGGGTACTCTTGTAATTTCATAATATATTAAAATATATAAAAGTCATTATCAAGAAAAATTGTTACAATGGAATTTAAATGGGAAATTGAGGAAATGTTTGACCATATATTATCCTCCTTGAATTATTTTAATATTTTTTTGATTTTTATGTAATTTAATTCCATATTATTTTCATAATATGTCATTATTTCTAATTTAGACAAAATTCATTTACTTGAAATTAAAATACATATAGATTTTTTAATTCTAATATAATCCTTTTAAAATAACACTAATATTTCATATTCATATGAAAAATTAATGTAACATTATAAATCACTCACATTATATCATTTTTAATACTTTTTAAATCATTTATTTTATTTTTTATTAATTGAATTAATACTGTTTTAGTATTGTTTAAATATTTATGGTAATTATTTAATAAAAAAAAATAACAAATAAATTTACATTAAAAAATAATTTTATTATTTTTAATATAGACATTTATATTCATTAACCACTTATTTTTGTTCCAATATGAACAAATAAAAGATATTTAAAACTAAGAGAGTGAAATTTTGTAATTTTACATGATTTAAATATTATATTAGTCATTTTCACGGAAAATAGTCCATTAAAAAAATAAAATTAGAGACTATGGTTACAATATTATAATACCATTCATCCAATAAGAATTAATATGAAAAATTTTGATCTTATCACTTAGTTTTAACCTAGATTACCCTGATTTTCCCTTCACCGTGGTGATAAATTTTGCCACAATTACTATTCATAATTCCTAAAAATAAAAGGTATCTTTCTAAAAAATTTGAACCAACTTATTACAAATATTTAATAAATTTATTCTAATTAAATTCCATTAATTTGAAGTAATTAATTTTAAAATAAATGTGCAACATGTGACAAAACTAGTTCTTAAAAAGTACATTTTTAAGCACAAAACATACTTTATTATTATGCCATTCCTATAAAAATATTAAATTAATGTTAAAAAATTTGATTAACTATGTGATATATATATATTAATGTCATTCATCAATAGTGAATAATTTAATTTATTAAGGTAAAAATACATTGTGCACATAAAAATAGTTTTTCAGAAAAATATCTGTTTTACTTTCAAATGACATTTATTTTCATTTATAACTAATCAATAATCAATGAATCAATTTTAGTGACCTGTAAACCTTATTTTATTTAAAATTTAGTCTATTATACTCATAAATTTCATTCTAACAACTAGGAAATAACTATCACATAATAATAATATATAATATCATCCCACGGTTCGTTTCAACATGGTGTTGTGTGTAAAAAAGATATCAATGAAATAAAATTAATTTAATAAAATATTTTATAAAATCTTGGGGTGTTATAAAGGGATAGTTATAAAGTGGTATCGTTGAGTGTTATTAAATTTTTGTTGTTATAAAGTGGTTTTCTTTTTGCAATATGGTAGATCTATAGTCTATGATATATAGGTTTAGGGAAGTGTTATAAAATAGGCTGTATGTCTTGTTACGTGTCTAGAGAGCACCAAAATGAGTTAATGTTTATGTTTCTAGGAAAAATGAGATTTCCTTTTTATTTTTGTGTTTATAGTAGGGTTATTTTTTATGAATTAAAATATTTTTGATTGTATTGTGTTTTTCTAACTCTTGTCCTTGAGAAGAATGTGGAAGTACTCATGCATCATGTTAGGGGAATAGGTATCACATGAAATATGTGAGTTTCTTGTGATTTTTTGGTACCTATAATAGAAATAAATAGTTTCAATATTTAAATTTTCAATAATAGGTTATTTTTTCTTGTATAGTATCATGGTGGAATTATATTAAGATAAATTAAAAGGGATAAGGTTCCAGAAATGGAAAAAATAGGTTTAATTATTAAAAGTCTCTGTATAAATCTATATAATATTTTTTATATATATTCTTGGTGTAACTACACTCTTCTGAACTAGATATATGACCCTTGTTTTGATTAGTATGTTGATTCTATGTGTGTATGATTGATATAGTGTCTAAACATAAATTTGGAAGAGAGGGGCCTTAAGACAGGATGATATGTGACTTGGGTGTGGTAGGTATGTGTAAGTAGTAGTGAGTCATGCATCTTGTTACAACATTCCTTGTAAGTGATATTGGGAAACTATATATATGTTTATTATGGTATTTGGTTCTTAGTGAGATTCTATAGATATGGACTCCATTTGAGTATTGGGAGGGTGAAGATGTGGTGCCACTTAGATATGTATAGTATGAGGCCCTTGCGTTTGGGGTGAGAATGAGCTATATGAAAAAGGATACAAGGAAGTAAAGATAACAACAATAGTTTGAGGAAATATGGTGGTGATTAGATCATAAAATTAGGGTGAACATAATATCAGTTATCTAGAGTATTGACCAGGGAGTATATAGAGTTGATCCATCTTTGGAAAAACTGACTTGGGAGTTCCAGTCATATCACCCGCCCTTATTTTAGGGAGAGGGTGGGCCTCGGGGAGAATAACATTAGATTTAGTCTGTGATGATGATAATTGACTAGATTTAGACACCACCATAGTGGAGGGTAAATTTAGATATAAATGTAATGAAAGGAATAGAAAACTATTAATGGGATACACACATTTAAAAAAACATATATGAGTGATTGATGTGAAATGAGTTCAAATCCATGATTTTCAAGAATTTATTTCATGAGATATTTAGGGTAGATTGAGATCATGAGTTCATAAAATTTCTCAAGGGAGATACCTTAATTATGGATTATACCAGATGATTCATATTTTTTTTATTTTCACTAGTTATAGTGGGAGATTAGATCGTTATCATGTGATGGTTGGATAATGTTTTAGGGAATTATATTAGGGTGAAAGAAATCATCTTCAGGTTTACCTCATTTTTTAAGGAGTTGAACTAGATGATGATAGTAGAATAAAAGTTACTTGATGGGACTATAATGATCCATATAGTTGGGTTAGGCGAGACTAGTAGTGTATATATGGGTAGCTAGAAGTGAGGTTGTGAGGAGTCCTGGAGGGTGATTTTTGGTATATTTTGATGATTCCACCATGAAGTGGATCATTAATACATGTTTCCAGATTGGAAATATGGGTCGTGTTTGGAACTGGTGTGAATGACCACTTAAATATTATGGGTTTTGAATCCAAATGGGGAATTTGGAGGGGTTTATTCATAATACCCCAACAGTAGTTGAGATTTATAGAAAATGGAAGATTCTATGATCTGATGTAAAACTGGTATGGTACTAGGAGCTGATAAATGGAATAAAATTCACATTCAAGTCGTAGTAGTGGGAATGATACCAAGTGATGGGGAAATTGGATGGTAAGGGATATAACTCCACATGGATGACATACCTAAGTCAGTTGGTCTATGGGTCATATAAATGTAGTTGATACAATGTGTTAGGAGAAATCAGAAGAGATAATGTTGGTTAGAGGTATTTCATGAACATGAAAATATGGTTTTCTTGTATAAAAGATATTGGTATATGATGTGTCTAAATGATAAATTAATTAACTAGGTGCTGAGTAATATGTGGGTATCATATATTATTTATGGTAAATGTGGTATGTGTTGGAATTAGTGATAAAAGTGGGAATCATGTATAATGTGAGATAAAAATGGGAATCATGTATAATTTGGGATAAAAGTAAGGATAAGGTATGATGTGAGATGTGCTATGAGCATCACAATGATGCAATATTATGATGAATGATTATTTATGGATATATATGGAGGACCAGTATGTGTGGAAGCAAATTATGAGATATTATAATTGTGTTATTAGTAGGGTTTTAATGAGACAAGTTTTGCGATTTATATAAAGAGAATTACACATGTATGGAATCAGGTAAATTAATTTTGGATATAGGGTAGTCCAAAATATTTTGGTTGAGATGGATGTGTTTGATGTAGTATCAGTTTTTTGGAATGTAGAGAGTGGAATGATTGGGTTTTATATAAGTTTGGCTAGTGTATGGTTTAGATAATTCAATAAAGATCTATCATATTGAAGGGAGGATATAAAGTTTTGAATTTTTGTAAGAGTGATTTAGGTTGGGTTTGTGATTGAATGGTTTTGATTAGACCCTGTTGAGGTGTTGAGGGTATTGATGTAGTCCAAATATTTTGTTTAAAAGTTAGTCAAGTTCGGGGGGGGGGATAAAATTTTGTTACAGGAAGGATTCAGGTCATAATGAATGGGCGCCTTGACATGGAAAAGGATTCATTACATGTCTTAGGGGTGTTACACCATGAGGGTTGGGGGATAGATATTTGGGAAGTCCTTTGATTCCAAATAAGTTGTCACACCATGATCTAGGGGTGTCACTTTATGATGACTATGCATGGATATATTATAAAGAGTAGAAGATTCCTTTGGGACTTTTTTGGAAAATTGAGGTTTTGAGACACCATGCTTGGATGAGGATGGTCATTTCACAATGTGGGTATCATAGTTTAGGATTATCTCATAATGGATGTCTTGTGTTAGGATTTCACACAACATAGATAGGGGTTTCACTATGATGCAATATGAGGTAGAGAAGATGAGGATTCAAATGAGTTATGTCCTGTCTTGATGGGGGGATCACACCATGAGGGGTGTTTAACAAGGAGGATCCACAATGTAAGCCAGATGGTAATGTCATGACCTTCCCTATTTTCTTAAAAAGGGAATTTAATTAATTAATTAAATGGGTAATTATAATATTAAAAGGAATGAAAAGAGTAAATTTAATTCAATAGTAGTGGACACCTTAAACTCTCCCCTTTCTCTCGTTCTTTATTACATATGAGAGATCTCTCTCATTTATTAATAGATCTTGGTATCATTTATCACATTGTGTAGTCATGGGCGAGGCTAACAATATGTGAGCATCTATATTCTATATTTCTTACATTTTCTAAGTCTTTTATAAGAAAAACCTAATTTCAGTTTTTTTTTCATGTTTAGGTGAATTTTTCACTTAAATTTAAATTATCTAGATATTTTTAATGAGTGGATTCCTAAAAACTCTAGGTAGGTGGTTCATAGATTATTCTTAAATTATACATGTTTTATATAATGAGTGGTAAATAGAAATGAGTGGGGTATTATGTGTGTGACTAGGAATATAACCAATGGGTGTTTTATTATTCCGAGGATATACTAGAGGGTAGTCTCATATGATAACTTGTAAGTTTGGGTCTATTATGGATTGAATTGTGTTATGTGGGGTTCCATGTTTGGGTGGGTGTGATGAATTTGATTATGGATTATGTTATTAGGATTCAATGATTACTGTGGTTTTTTGATTATGTGATGAGCATGGTTCATGTGATTTTGGGTGATTTTGATCACCAAAAGTGAGGAATATGAATTTTTTGGATGATGAAGATAGTGTTAAACAATATTATAGGTGGAAGAAATGTTTGAAATATGGTAATAGATATTATCCAATGCTGTGGTCTTGGATTCTATTGATTCTAATCACTATAGGTGATTGATAAGGACATTGGGTTTGTGTGCACATAGGGAATGATTCATAAGGGGGTTTTGTCTACTCGTTGTGGTGGAGGCCTCTATAAATTAAGATTGACAAGGGAGAATGATGAATATTAGTTTGGAGGAGGTCCTAACTATATAAGAAAATGATTGCTATTAGTTCTGACCTTTGAATGAGGTTTTTTGGTTCACCATTTATATTCTGGCTAATGAGATAAGATTATGGAATGATGAGCATCGTCATGCTTTGGGTATGTTAGGATTTTGAGTCAATGGAAATTTTTTTTTCTAATGATCATGGGTCTTATGAAATGGGTTTTGGATAATCCTTTGGTAAATCATGGAGACTTGGGATGGTTATGAGGAAATGGTTTGTGTTCGTATCAGTGTGGTATGAAATTTATAGGAAGTCTATATTTTCTTGTACTATGAAAAAATAAGGATGTATCATTCCATTTTGGAACTGGAAAAAGTAGTTAAAATCTTACTTATAGATGTTTGAGATCAAGGGGGATAGTTTTTTGATATATTAATTAAATTTGTTTTGCACACTGGTATATATATGGATATAATCTAAAGAAACAATTGATGGTGTCCTGCTGAGTTCACACTCACACCCCGTTTGGGCCCTCTGATATTCATGCATACTTCTTGGTTCTTGGTATATGAAAAAAAATGATTGATGTCTAGAGAATAATTTAAAAGGGTTTATAGATGATGTATAGTCCATATGGAATTATTTTTTAAATTGAATATTTTGTTCCTTGATTCCAGGAATGTCGTTATTTTTAGTCTATTTAGTATATGTATACATGGGATAATCCCACACATGGTTTTATTTACTTATCTATGATTGGTAGGACATGGTAGATTATTTTTTATAAAAAATATATATATTTTGATTTATATTATATATATATATTTTTTTGTGTTGTGCTGAGTTTATAGCATTGTTATTATAAAATGGTATAATTTCCCCACAATCACTCAATAGACCCTCACTAATGGTCAATAACCTTTGGTGTATGTCGGAGGCATGTCTAAGGTCATGTAGTGTACCCCGATATAGAAATTGGTTAGTGGTTGAGGTTAGGGGGATCGTTACACTATTGACCATAAATATGAAAAAAACAAACATCTTGTGAATATCAGCACCTAACACCAAATTTTCCAAAAAAACAAAAAAAAAGAGATAATAATTCTAGATTCAGGAGGATCATAATAACATTTACAAACTAAGTACATGATGTTAATGTTTGGATGATGTTCCAGGTTTTCATTGAACATTTTTTCTATAAAATTTTAGAACACCACATAGTCATCTATAGAAAAGGTTATGGGATAAAATAAAAAAAATAAAATCATACTTTTTGAGAATCTATTTGAAAATCTATTGATTAAATCCATAAGGATCTATCTCATTCTTCAATATATCTAAGTGTTTGATTGAAAATCTCTATTAATTAATTTTACCTCATTTTATTTTTCCACAAAAGTGTTACCCAATCTATCATTGGCTATTTTCATCCTTTTAGTGAAATAGTGGAAGTTATAATTTCATGATCATCTAACATACACAATCAACAAATTCTATATCTATTTTTCTATGCTAGATTTGTTTTCTAGATGGAATAGGTGTTTTAAAAAATCAAATGTTTTCATTATGCACTCATTCTACTTTGATTTACCCTGATTATAATAAAATTTGGTTATTTGGTTTTTAAAACATACAATTTGAGGACCATTGATTTAAACACTAATATTTACACAATAGGATTAGGTAAATAAGAATAATCCTCACAACCTATGAGTTTCTTTCCAGTAATCGTTGATTAATCACTTGCATAAAAAGTTCATTTCTTAACTTATTATTTTATAAGTGGTATTTATCTTCTTATTGAATTTAATATTCAAAATTAGAAGAGACCAATGAGGGGGTATCAATACCTAATCCATATTAAATGAGGGTATCAGCTACATGAGGCTCCTCCTACTTTTATCATGTCAATAAATCTATAACCCCAAACAATTTATTATTCTTTCTATACTCTACAACCATAAATTTCTCATTTTTTATGCCTGATCAGTTCTATATTAATCCCTAAAACTAATTCCTCCGCTTCAAGTAAGTTTTGTTAACCTAATTATATCTTCTCATACTCATAAGGTAAGATCTTCCTTCAATCCAGGGTAAAGTGGAAAAAACTGAGTGAATCCTTGAAGTTGCAATAGATCTAGACCGAATAAAAAATTTAGATATGTGAGTTTATTCTATAATTAATTTCAAATAGTCCTAATATGAATTATTTGATTTGTATTAACTTCCCCAATAGACTATTTTATCATATTTGAGGGTTATTGAGAATCCTTTATGTAAAAATCCATTCCAATTGAACATCTATATCTCCCAACTTTATTTTAGGTCAACAATGTAACTGTATCACCAGTAAATAGACTCATAGGTATAATCTTCCCCCCCTTACCATATTCACTCGCCATCAATAACACCCCTATAATCAAGGATAAGGAATCATCACCAACATGGGGATTATTTCCTTGAATATGAAGAGACAAAACACTATTAGTCAAATAGAAATTGACCCTAATTCCATCAAGATTAGTATTAACCACCTTAATATATTGACCACATCATTATAATGATCAATACATTTATATATAGAATTTTAATTCTAAACATGTTTCATATCTATTCATTTAGTATAATATAAAACTCATGAAACACATAAGAAAAACCAATAATACTTTATTATATTTAGAAAAATAAATTTATAGGATAAATATACCTAACAAAATTTAAAATAATACAACGGGAAAATAAAAATATAAAAATTAAATAACCAAAATTGGAAACATCAATTTATATTCGTCTCTTTGAATAATAACCCACCGGAAAATACTATAAAAAAATAAAACATTAGTAATGTAACTGAAATTATTTAATACGAAGATCATAACCTTGAGAGAAATTTAAGATAATGATGAATGGATGAAATATAATGAATTTATAAGAAATATAAAAATAATCTGACCATTAAAAATACCCTTATTAGAATAGAAGCCTAAATATAAAGAATAGTAACCTGACTGTTATGAATAATAATATTTTTATTAAATATTAAAACAATATTTTGTTAATTTTTAAGTAAAAATATATGGAATTTATATTATAATTAAAATAAAAGTGTTAAATATGTTAAAATAAATATTTGAAACAAAGAAAACCATAATTGTATTTTTAGGAAAATATATATGTTTTATTTTAATTAAAATAAATATTTAAACTTTAAAATAATTGAAATCATAGTTTAATTTTATACATTGGCTCTAAAAAATAATATTTAAATGTAAATAAACAATTTTAAAAACTATACAATCATAAGTAATTTTTCAAAGGGTCATAAATTGGATTATATAAAATAATAATATTTTTCCATAAATGAGTATTTTACTTTAAAAATTAAATTTTTCAAATTTAGTAATATTTTTGATAAAATGAATTTAATTTTTGGAATTAGTAATAAATAATGTTTGGATGTTTTGTTATTTTTCTAAAAATTTTGGATTTTTGTTGAATAGTAGAATATACCAAAATATGATATTTTACAATATAAGATAAATACATGATTAGTTATATAAGGGGTGATGAATGAAATCATTATATCAACCTCACATCGACCCATTACTATTTATAGTCATCTGAATCATTACAATTGGTAGTCTTGATAAAAAATAATAAAATAATAAATATTTT
The DNA here is from genome assembly GCA_963277665.1 of Viscum album. Taxonomy (NCBI): domain Eukaryota; kingdom Viridiplantae; phylum Streptophyta; class Magnoliopsida; order Santalales; family Viscaceae; genus Viscum; species Viscum album. The sequence continues at coordinate 970,116,401 of OY728159.1, read as the reverse complement.
ATTTAAAAACATCCTCGCACCCTTATAAATACAACTATTCACCACCCTACTTCTTTCAACAAAAAAAACATCATGGATTGAAAAAAAACATCCAAAATTATTCCCCAGAAGCTTTATATACATTCTATAGTTTTTAGCCTCATCAAAATACCCCCCATCGAAGGCATAATACAATTCACAAAAGAGTTTATTTAAAGAGTAAAGTAAAAACTCCTAAGAATTATTTTTTAGTAAAATATTATTCTTCTACGTAAAAACTATTATATAGAACCTAATATAATGATATAAATATAAAAAAATTGATGAAATTTTATTATTTTAATGTTATAGAAATTATCTACCCTGCTATTATCTATTTGAAAATAGAATCATCACCTATATGATGGCCGGTTCACCATCTATATGGATAGAGCATATCATTTTCCATCACAACCTTCATGTATTTTTATAAAAATTAAATTATAATTATATATGGAATTATGATAAATATTTTATATTATTTAATATTCTATAATGTTTATGTAAACATAAATATTAAATTAAACCAATTAAGTTCATCATGATAAAAAATACCTAAATAAACTTACTATTAACAATTAAAAATATTACATAATGAATCATGATAAATTTTTATGATTATTTAATATTGAAATAATTTTGGACATATGGAAAAATATAAAATCCATATAATTTCACTTCTAGATTTTTCTACCCATTTTATAAGAACATCAATAATTACCAAGAAATCGATGCATCCTTAGAACCATGAAACAAACATCCTCTGGATGGTGGACATGAAAATATGGTCATAATAAGATAATAAGAAAAAAACTAGAATAAAATAAATAAAATATACATTAAAAATTTTATGAAACATGTTTTTAATAAACTTACATTTTTATTCGGGATGTTATACATGTGTACCATGTGATCCCGGACCCTTGGTAAGGGAACTTCTGAACCACCCTCTCACTTTTGGGTTAAAAATTCTCTATATCCACCTCAATTTCTCTATTTTTTTCTCATTAAATTCTTATATAATATATTTATATTTACATTACATATATAAATAGTTTATTTTATTTTTATTTTTAGGGTTATACATTCTTTTCTAGTTCCCTTCTTAATTCATTATTTCATGAAAACCCGGTTTAAGGGAACTTATCTACCTCCTATTTTATTTCATTTACCTCTCCATTAAATGTTTTAATACTATATTATATATGTAAATCCTCATTATTTAATTTAAAACTATTCTAGTTTATCTATAGCTTTATGAAAATCATTATACACCACCTTCTTTAATGTTTATTTACTTGTTTTTTTGATGCATCATTTGAGAGGTAAATTTCTCTACCTACTTATAGACTCATTTATTATGATTTTTCATTCACATGAACTCAATATTTTATACCTAATCTTATTTATTAAAATATTAATATCTAGAAATATTTTATTCTATATTTTCTCATGAATTATTATGTTACACTATTTTTTATGTCTTAATACAAGATTATGTAACTCATTTCCTTCTCATAATTTTTTGTTTTGTTTATACAGTATGTATGAGTTTATTATATGTAAAAAAAATTTATGAAATTTTTTTCATGTGATGGGTGGGTCTATAATTATATATCTTCTCAAATTAGTTGAATTTTTTTTATCTCATGAGATACTATGCATGGTATAAAAGAAGCTAGACTAGCACTTTATGTTATGTTGTCTTGGCTGTGATCCTTAAATTATATTTATGATGTATTATTTTATATTGATGATGAACTATTATTATTCCAAGTTATTATAATATATTCTACCCTATTCCACGTTTTGATTTGATTATTTATGACCCTCCTTTTATGATACCATGTTATGACTCTTAACTCTTATGTTACACATAATGTTTATTCTCTTTCTTAGTTGTATAGTTCACTAATTTTATTTATGTATTTTCCCAGGGTATCCTATTAAAAATAGTAAATAAATGGGATTTAGGAGTATGTTTTGTATATTTAAATAAATATTATTTTTTTATCTTTTATATTGATTTAATATGTATCCAATCTGTCAAATACCCATGACCTCTAGATTTTCGGGATGCATTCTCTGGATTTTGATATTAAAAAATCATACAATAATGTTAGTATGATACTTGGGTTACTATATCTGGTATTAAAAGAAGTTCTATTTGTTTTTTGGGATTATTTTAGAGAATATAGTAGAAAAAATACTATGAATAAACTAGATTGAAACATAGAAATTAAAAAGTTATGATATATATATCATTTATGAGTTATTCCTTCTAGGTTTATAGTTTCAATTTTATATACTTATTAATTTGAGTATTATAATACCTAACATTTTTATAGTTTAAATAATTCATTATAACATGAATGAAATGGGGAAATGTGTGCTTGTTATATGTTATTCAAAAGTCATATATAATTATAGTTATACACATTCATTTATATCCTAAAATCCTATTAAAACTATTTAATCACTTACCTGACACATTGAAGTAGTTTTATATGTTAAAACACCTATTAGTGATATCATTGAAACCCAAGTATTAGAATATCTCCAATTAGCCTCTATGAGATGTTTCTTCTGGCGAATCTCATAATCCTTTCCTTGGTAGAATTTGACACTATACTATGCAAGGACTTGATCTCATTATATATATCTCACATCAACTATCAAGAAAATAAAATATATTTCCAAATCCTAAACCTTGATATAATGCTATGAAAATTTAAGGAAGAATGTGAATTTACTTTACACAATACCCCAACAGTGTAGGGTTTTATACCCAATGAAAATTATATATTTCTGAAATGACTGTTAGTAAGGAAAGAATCAACCTTGAGTACATGAATAATTTAAGGGAATATATTGATATGTTACCCAATTAATTTCTCAGTCTTCCTTCTTATTTATAGGTCCAACTCTAAATTGAACCTGTGCCTAGATCTCTACCCATTTCCAAGATATAGGTTGTAGATAATATAAAAATAGGGGGGGGTACATTTTATATATTTCTGTAAAACGATTCTATAAAATAAAAGTGATTGTGATCCAAGAAATTTATTTAAGAAGAAACAATAAAAGTAAAGTGAGCATAGTGGAAATAAAAAACTTTAAGCATAGTAGAAAATACATTTCAATAATTTAAAGAAAAACTTTGATAAAGGAGTTTGAAAATTACTAAAGAATTATCACCTATATCTAATACCATCAAGAAGAATTTAAATAGTTATATTTCTACACTAGTTTTAAGGAAACTAATTACCAATAGAATAAAGGAAAGGAATCCATTAGTTTTAATGAAAACTAAGAAAAAAAATAAGACCCTCTATTTTAATGAAAAAAAGAACCAAGACCCCTAAATTTAATAGTGATGAAAAACTAAATAAGAAGACCGAGAAGATAATGGTTTTTTTACAAAACATTAAAATGTAATCAACTCTCTCTAGAATATTTAGAAGAATATAAAATATGAAGATAGAGAGAGAGAAGGTATAATAAGATCCTTTAAGAATTATAATATTGTAGAAAAATGGATCAAATGGAAAAGGAAAAATAAATTGGATTAAATAAATCAATTTATGATTTTTTATTTTACTTGGAGATATATTAAAAAAGAATGTATTGGATCCATCAAGAATCATTCAATGGTAAGCATTTTCCATAAATATTCATTTTTGGGATACAATCCTCACCTGGTGTCTATTTAAAAAATTTATATGAGTTGGAGGTGTATTGAGTAAATTTAAGCCTTTAATGAGATTAATAAAGAAATTTTGAAGAATATTAAATAGTTTTTTGATTGATCTGGATTAAATACACCAACTAACCACATTATGCCATCATCTAGATGTTGAATTTGTTAAATCTTATGGGATACTTAATACTCAAATTTCTAGATTGTGAGCTCCACCATATATCTAGTAATCTTGATAAAGATTCAGTTTCCATTTTCTTCAATAAGAACATGTTAGTGCACTCCGACCAACTAGTTGGTGCTGCTAGGAAATGAGGGTCTTTAAAGTGACCCTCCATGCTCTTTTAGATTCCTTCATTTGGTCAGTTTTTTTCTAATATGGTATTTAAAAACTAAACACAAAACTAAACTAAAAAAATAATTATTAGAAACAATTTTAGTGGTTGGGATCATAAAAACACATTAGATGTTCAATAATCTCCACATTTTTTATGATAAAAAACACTCATTTAATATTGAAAATAATAATATAAGATAAAAAATAGGTAAATAATAAATAGTAAATAAGAAGGGATAAAATAAAACATATTTAAAAAAATCCTTTACATAAAATAAAAAGTCTCCCCCTTTATAAAATATAATTCTCATTCTTCAAAAACATTCCTCTCCAAAAGAAATATTTTCATCAATTTTGAAAGAATTATCCTGATAAATTAGAATCACCCTATAAATTAGATCTTTTTCCAAAGTTGTGATTAGAAAAAATAATTATAAACCAAAATGGTTAAATATATAAGAGATAAAACATAGTATCATACAATTTATCATAAAAACAAGATTTTTTAATTTTTTACAATATATTTTTTAAAAAAGAAAAAAAAATTTCTAAGAACAATTAATATTTAAAAAAAATACATAATAAGAGATAAAAAAATAATAAAATTAATTCCATTCATATCTAACATTTATAATATTAAAATAATCTAAATTATGGGATTTTTTTGAATATTCCATCCAATTAATGATCTATGATAATATATTATAATATGATCTCTCCTTTTTGAAAGTGTTATCTCAATCAGTGATGAAAAATATCAATGTTCTTCATACTTATATACTGAACATGATTTATTAATATGAAAATTAAATATTAAATAATATATTTAATTGGAAAATGAATAAATGTAAGCCCAAAATCTACGATAATTTGTCCTATCTATATAATTTGGGATTAATAACTCCGTATGAATATATATTCATCTAAGGATATGAAAAGACCAAAGGAATTTTAATTTTTACTAATACATGTGATTAAATAATGTCTAAGTAGGTAACAAGTACCACATGTAAATTTTGTTTTTAGATTAAATATAATAAAATCAGTTTCTAAAAAAATATAAAGATTAAAAAAATTTTATTTTAGGATAAAATAAAACTTAATGTTTAGAACCTTAGTTTTTTTAAGATATTTTAAATGCGATTCCTTAGGACTGACTTGAAATTTTTTTAAACGAAAAACACTAAATATAATTTCTTGTTTTGGTAGTAGTAAAGTAAAGAAGCCACCCAATCATACATTAATTAATCTTGTTTCTAACTATTTTATTAAATTCATCCAATTTTATCTTACAACAAATACTCATAGGTGTTTTAATATCCTTATCTTGATCCATGACAAAACACTTTATAATTTCATTATTGTATTGGCTTTGTCTTAGAAATATTTCATCCTTATTTTGAGAGATTTGAAAACCAAGAATGTATTTTAACTCAACCATAAAAATAATTTCAATTTATTTACTCATATTATTTGAAAATTAATTATAGAGATATTGATTTTTTGATCTGAAAATTACATCATTGATATAGATTTGAATGTTTAAATTTCATTGGAAACATTTTTTGAAAATAATATGGAATATATTTTTACCATTTTAAAATAAATTGATAAAATAAAACTAGTATAACTTTCATACTAAGATTAATGTATTTGGTTTAGACCATATGAATCCTTGGTTAAATTGAAAATTGAATTTAGAAATTTTGGATTTACAAAACTGGGAGGTTGTCCATAATTTTTTTTCAGAAAATAAAACCATTTAAAAAATCAATTTTAATATCCATTTGAAAAAGTACAAAATTAAGTTGGATAGTCAATTCCAATAATATTATTATATATTATATTAGAGATGTGGGTGTGAATTTTTCACCATAATTAATTAATTCTTATTGATTATAACTTCTAGCTATGAGTATATCTTTATTACATGTGATGTTACCTTGGACATATAATTTATTTATAAAAACCAATTTTGTACCTATAACATGATGATCATTAATAATTTCAATAGGAGTATAAATATTATTCATTTGGAGTTGGTTTAGATCTTCTTATATGGAAAAAACTTAATTTTCATTGTTAATAGAATCATCATGTTTTTTAGGTTCTAGGAAATAAATAAAAGAATGAATCCCAAATTTATTTAAGATAGAACTTTTAGAAATATTACTATCTTGTAAATCACTAATAATAACATCTAAGGTATGGTTTTAGGAAAAAATTTCAAAGCACTAGGTAAAGGACTAGAATGAGATTTATCAGCCACTTTAGGAGAAAGTAGATCATTTAAAGTAAATGGTTCAAGGTTATCCAAAACCATGAATTGGGATTAAGGGTTGTAATATTTTCATTCAATATGATGTAAATATATTCTTCTATTGGTTTAGATATTTTATTGAAGACTTAATAAAATTTACTTGATTTTAAGTACCAAAAAATGATTCCTTCATCGTTTTTTGGATACAATTTCCCTCTGTTGAATTTAATGTTATGAATTCAACATTTATATCCAAACACATTGAAAAATACATCTTCTATAAATTTTTTCCATATTTCATAAGGGTTTTTTTGAGGACGGGTCTTATGAGAACATAGTTTATGATAAACGAAGCAGTATTGAATAACTTAAACCAACATTCTTGAGTGAGTTTGAAATATTTCAATTGGGATCATGAGATTTCTTGAAGATCTATATTTAATCTTAAGAAAACCCCATTTTTTGAGGATTTCTAGGAGCATAAAAAGTATGATTATAACTTTGGGAATCATAAAGTTAATCAAAATATTTATTATCAAACTATCCTCCATTATCACTTAGAATGGAAATTATTTTTTCCATTTTTTAAACAATTATTTGTAAATATCATGAAGACTTTATAGGAAACATTTTTTTAATAAAAAGTCCCAAGTGAATCTTGTAAAATCATCAACAATTATCAAAGGATAGGATTTTCCTCTGATAATTTTGACTTTAGTTGGTCTAAAAAGATAAAGGTAAAAATGATCAAGGTATTTAGAGGTCAATACTTCTTGTTTATATTTTAAAGATGTTTTGTGTTTCATACCACGTTGGCAAGGTTCATAAGAAAAATTACATTCAAATGGATTTTTTTTTCAAATCTTCTACTAGATGATATTGGTTGAGATTAATGAGTTTGTGTGTATGAAATAATTACCATGTTTTTTATTCCAAATCCAAGGATCACTATATTAAATGCTCAAACACACAATTTTTTTTGGAATAAATAGACTTTAAATTGATAATATAAACATTTTGAAAATGAAAATAAGTAAACACAAGTTTTCCTTTGAAACTGATAACTTTGAAAAAATAATTTTCAAAATTGGATAATTCTTAGAAAAATATATATTAAATCATAAAAAAAAACATATTTTATTAGAATCAAATTAAGAAAACCACTTGTACTTATACAAATTATTTTACTTATTAAATTTTCACTAAAAGTCACATATCCTTCATAATTTTTTTCAAGTTGATTAAATTTTAAGGGATCACAAAACATGCAACAAAAGAATCCAATATAAATGTACCATGTATATTTTTTGTATTTATACTTTGTAAATTCTTCCTGTAAAATTATGAAATTAGGCTTTTGATACCCAGATTTTAGGTCCACATATGCTAGTAAAAGTGATTTTGGTACTGAAATCTATTTTTAAAATTATTTTTGAGATGAGATATTTGATGAAAGTTACATCCTTTTTGGTCTAAAATATCATGTTTTTTTTCAATTAAATCCATAATTTATATTTCTATTTTTATGAGAATAATTAAAAAACATGTTTTGAGAAATACTATTTACAAAAATATTCTTTTTAGAAGAACTAGAAGTATTTAAAAAACTAAAACCAAAATTTTTTTTACATTTTTTCAAGAACAAAAAAAAATATTTAATTTTTTTTCCTAGGGTGAATTATTTGAGAGATTTTTTATGATAATTGATATTGAATTTTCACTCATGCACATTAAGTTGATCATTAACTTTTTTTTGACAATTCATCACTTTTGATTGTGAATTGATAATTTTATTTATAAGCTCGATTAAATTTTATTTTATATTCTATGTATATTGATGTTGGTTAAATTTTTTTTCAATTTTATCACAAGAATATTTTAGATCTTTTTAGATTTGTGATTGAAAAAATATTAGGAAGAATAAAAATTTGAGGATGAGGAAGAAGTTGATTTTGAGTTTACTTAATTTCCAACCTCAACATCTACCATGAGTCATTGGCTCTTTCACAACTTGAATCTCTTGAGGAAAGAGAATCATACCTTTCATTACTGATTTAAACATTGAAGTATTTATTAATTTTATTATCCTTATCTAAATTTTTATTTTTTATTAAGGAGAAATCAATCATTATGTGTACCTTTTTTTTATATTTGAATCATGTCACTTATTTTTCACTTTGTTTATACTCTTTGTTTTCAATTTTCTAGGATTTATTAATTTTGAATAACATTTTCATCTTATTATATATATATGTGATATTTAATCATAATAATATGTGTTTTTGTTAATTTATTTTAAAGAGATTTTATCTTTCTCTTTTAAATATTTTTATTCCTTTTTATCTTTTCTCCTCATTATGATCTCATAGGTCATGAGAGATCTAATTTCCACTTTGATCAAAATTTTATTTATGTCATTCTTTAGATATATTTCCTTAAACATGGGTTTCTAGGATCTATTAAAATCAAAAATTATTTTCTTTATGATAGTTTCTATAGAAATCACATCACCAAGATATTTTCTTTCATTGAAAATTTAAATAAAACAAGTAAAAATTCACCTAGTAAATTTATTTGGATGAGTAATAAATCATTAAAAATTTTGTATAATTATATAAATCCTAGTATATTTAACATTATTCATTCTTCAATGAGTTACTTATACCAATTTATTTATTTCTTCTGTGGTTTTATAATTCTAAATTCAATAAAACTCATTATGATCTAAAAGAAAATTTAAATAATTCATAACTCTTTTATTAAATTCAAAATAGACTCTGTAATTGCAAGTCCTTTAATCCTTAAATTGTTTAGAATGTGTCAATTAATTCATAATAATTTTCTAAATAGGACTTACTCTACTGAAAATAAAAGTGGCCATGCAAGTTTTCCAAAACTATAGTTCGAACCATTAACATAAGGTGAATGACTCAAAATGTATCCTTTAATACCACTATGGGTGTTTAAAAAATATTCCATATTAAAATATTAAAATTAAAAATAAATTAAGATAGTGAAAATTAAAACATATTTTAAAAAACTAGGTTATTTTGATAAAAACATGAAGATCTTTATATAATACCTTGTATAGGTTGGAGATAATATGGTGTGAGGGGGTGTGAATTAACTTTAAAAACAATTTTAAAATGATTCTATAAAACAAAATACATTGTTATTCTAGTAATCAATTTAATAATAAAAAATAAATATAATTAGAGCATAGAAGAAATTAAATTTTTAAGAAAAATAGAAAGTATTTTACAGAAATTAAAAGGTACACTTTAATAAAGGAGTTTGACAATAGATCATGAATGAGCCCCTACATATCCTCTATTCAAAAAGGATTGATAGGGTTATATTTGTCCTTTGATTTTAATAGAAACCAAGAACCAAAAGGAGAAAATAAAAGAACCCCTTAGTTTTAATAGAAATGATGAAATAAAAAGAAGGCCCTTGGTTTTAATGGAAACCAAGAACCAAGAACCCACAATTTAATGGTGGGGAGCATTTAAAAATATTATTAAGAAGGTAGTGGGTTTTTTATAAACCTTTACAAAAAATAAACTCTCTGTAGATTATTTTTAAGAATATAAAAAATGGAGATAAATAGATATAGTGAAAAAGAGACTTTAATAATTTCAAGAAGGGAGAAAAATTGATCAAAGGAAAATGGGTAAAAAATAGATTGAATCCATTGAATCTTGATTTCCTTTTGATAATTGGATGTTTACATGAATATATATCCAATAAGAATATTGTTTATTGATCTAGAATCATTCGATGGAAAGTAGTTCTCATTATGTTTTTGGTCAAGATCCAAACATCCCTTTGTTTCTATTTATATCTTTCATATGACATGTGGGTGTCTTGGGTCGATTCATGACTTTAATGATATAAATCAAGTCTTTTTAAAGAATATTAAATGGCTCTTTAACTGATATAGATTGAATCCACTGACTTGCCACATGATGCAACCATCTAGAAAATGAAATTGTAATATATTCACGGGATTATTTATAATCTATTCACTAGACAGTGATATACACCTACTAGATAGTGATTCTTCTAGAGATGTAGGTGTTATTGTCTCCTTTACTTTTTCTTTAGTGAACTTTTACTAGTAGGTTAGTGCTTTCAAAAAGTTAGGGTATTCAATGTGAACATACATGCTACTTTAAATTCATTTATATGCACCATTTTTCCTCGGATTTTGAATAAACACTAAACATAAAAATAAACTCAAAAAAGGTTAGAAATGTTTTTTGTGGTTGTGATCATAAAAAAATTAATGTTTCGACATAAGTGTAACAACAATAACCCCATTATCCCAGATTCGGTGGTTATTTTATTACAATGGAAATGATATAAGATATAATATCAACAAGGATGAATCATTTTAGTATTCTTGAATAACTATACACCAACATGATTTACTTATTACATTAGTAATTAAACATAGAATATAATAAAGGAAAAATAAATTTCTTTCTTGAAACTTATTCAATGATTTAATCTTCATAACATGGGGAAGGGAAAAAAATAAAATGGTGAAATAAAATGATAATAAAGGGTTTCATACAATATAAAAAAGAATCAATAATAAAATAAAGCATAATAAAGAGGGAATAATAAATATGGGAAGGTAAAATAATGAATACACTTTCCATTTAATTAATAAACAGATAATGAAAATGACTTTATATATTTTTTCATAATGAAAATATCATGGATAAGAATAAATGAATATTGAATGAAAGAAATTATTAATTATTTTAAATCATATATATGTCACATGGACCACTGAAATCAAGACCATTCACATTATTGTTTAAGTATGTGGTTAGAAACCCATACAATTCCTCTTGGAAACAAACATTAAGAGTTTATTTCCAACTGTTTTGTCTCATGAGACCCACTGATGCATCAAGGGGTTATACAATGTTGGGATCACTAATCCACAAAAGTCTAAACCATTATTCATTCATATAGTCAAGTAATTAAATATATGAATTATCATAATATATTTATTGAGTATAGGATATGGATTTATTAATATTCATCTAATTAAAATAACATTTAAAGTGAACACCTTATGTAAAAATGGTATAAGATTTAAGAAATACTCCTACCCATGATATAAATAATATTGATATTTAAGATAAACTTAATTTCAAATTAAAAATTATCTCAAATGGTTATTAGATACACCATATAAAAATTATTAGCTTCACAATAACAAATAAGTCTTAATGAAATGGAAATTGAGATGAAGTCCCTTACCATTTGTGATCAGTCGAATCGAATTACAAATAAAATTAATAATAATAAAACGAAAAATTTAATAAAATTAAGATAAAATGATTCATGATATGATATATAAAATGATAATTACACCATATAAAAAGAAATAAGTGGTGAATAAGGCATATATCTCAAAAAACAATTAGATGGGAAAACCTTACCACTTTGTAATTAGTAAAATCATATGCCCTATAAAAATAAAATTTATCAAATGAAGAATTGAATACCATGATAAAAATTATATTCAAGATATTATATATTAAATTGAAGTGTATATACACCACATAAAATAAATAAGTGTTGAATAAGGAATATATCTCATAGAATTAAAAGTGATATGAGAAATCCATACCTTATATCTGAAAGCATTCTACACTTGTCCTTAATGTCCTGGATAATCAAATTAGATTCACTAATTAATAAATTAATAACCTATTAAACATATATAAGTTTTATTATAATTTTATTAAGATCATTTATTTCTATTTATATGAGTTATAATGTTTATTTTTTTGTTCAGGGAGAATTCGTTTCATGGTTAAGTGGTCGATTCCCTTATGTATAAATATGGTAGTTCATTTAAAATGGAAGAAAAACCACATAAGTTGAATGAAATGATATTAATATACTTAATTTTATATTAAATGGCCCCATATATTGTTAGTTTTTCTTAAATTAGTATGATTCATTAGATAAGACATCAATGATAAATGTTTGGTTTATTTTTGGCTATTTTTCTGACAATCACAAACTTATTTTATTTTATATAATATTATGTCTATAAATTGGTTCTAGAATTTGGAAAAAGTTACAATATTTATATTAAAATATTATTTTAACATAATAATGGTTTTTTGACCATCCATGAAGGTGAAAATGGAAAATGAAAACTCATCATCCATGAAGGTGGTGAATCGATATGCCACGGGTGATGTTTTCATTTTTAGAATAAAAGGAGAAGATAAAAGATTTGATAATGGATATTCCATTAACATAATAAAATTACAGTATATATATGATAATTTCATTATAATTCCACTTTTTGTAAGGGTAGGTGAGTATAGTATAATAAAAAAAATTAATAAAGGAAGAAGGAGGATTTTTCCTCTTGAACATTCTCTCTTTGAGAACCACCTTAAGGAACATAGGTTTGGTCTTTTGGAAATACCATCAGGTATTAGAAATGGGGAAAATAATTAGTAAGGTAAGTGAGAAGAATTTATTCAATAATAATGTCTCAGAATTTGTGTGGATAAGGGGTGGTATTTGTAGGGAGATGAGAGAGGTGTTTTTGATTATTTTATTAATTTATTATTTTTTCACAAGACTCTCAATAGGGTCAATTAATATGACTAATTATAGTAATAAGTGCATGTTATTTATAAATAATTGGTTATTAAAATATAAATACATCATCCATGACTCAAAAAAATTTATTTATTTACTTATAATGTTAAATACTGCAAATTATAGTATTTCACTATTCACCAAAAATTCAACCTTTTTAGAAAAATCCATAAAATTAAATCTAAATATTTTTTCAACATTTAGATTTAAAAAATGGACTCCATTTTTTGAAAATAAATTTCTTAATATGTTAAATTTAATTTTTAATTTAAATCATCATTTATTCAAAAAATACCGATTTAATATTATAAACGATTTTACAACACATTGAAAAATTAATTATGGTCTCACAAAATTATATTAGAATTATAATACAAAAATATTTTAATTTATGAATCCATTTTATGAAAATATTTTTTTTAAATAAATATATTAATTATAATGTTGTAAATAAACATTTACGTTTCACAAAAATACCAACACTTAATTTATCATTTTTAAACATTTATTTACTTATTCTACAATATAAATATATTATATTTTCATTTATGAGATAACTAAATTTTATTTATACATTCATAGGTGAGGTTGTTATTCTAATGGACACATTACTATTCCAAACGGCAACATTACTATTCCAAAAATAATGTTAATATTTAACAGTATATCCCAGTTCTTTTAAGCTCACTGTTGCATGAAATGTAAGCTATCAAATAAATTGAATTTATTTAATAAGATACACACCATTAATTCTTGGGGTGTTATATTCTTCCCTCCTTCAAAAATTTCTTCCTCAATTTTTCCATGAATATTAATTTCTAAATAGATGAGGGTGATTCTTCTTCCTAACACCCTTAGGTTCCCATGTTTCTTCTTACATTTTATGGTTTCTCCAAATAACTTTTACCAATTTATTCATATGATTTCTCAATAATTTATCTCTAGTTTTAAGAATCTCAATAAGCTATTTATAGTAAGGAAAATTAGGTTCCAGTTTAATTTATTTATAGGTTTATACATGCGTTGGGTATAGAATATACTTCTTTAACAGTGATATGTGGAACACATCCTGAAATTTGGAGAGAATTTGTTGCATTTTTAATCAATAAGATTAAGCTCAAATTCTTTCCAAAATTTAAAATGTTCTGATATACATGGGGACCAGTTTCCCTTTCTTACTAAACAATAGACACCCTTACTTGGAGATACTTTCCGAAAGATATGATATCCCACTTGAAATTCCAAATCCTTTTTATGGTTTTCAGCATAAATATTTTTCCTAATTTTATCTCATATAATATGATCCTAAATAATCTTTACCATTTTCAAATTTTCTTCAATATGTTATAGGATTATAATTTTATTCTCAAAAACTTCATCCCAAAAAGTTTGAGTATGAAATCTCTTTTCATATAATGCTTTATATGGAACTATTTGAATACTAAAATAGAAACTATTATTAAAGGAAATATATACCAAAGGTAAATACATATCCCACGTACTTTGAAATTTGAGTGAGCATGATATCAACATGTCTTACATTGTTTGAATAGTCCTTTTGGACTATACTTTGGTTTGAGGGTGGAGTGCGGTCTAAAATGAAGCTCAGTATCGAAAGACATCTGAAGACTCTTCCAAAATTTTGATATAACATAGGGTTATCAATGATACACAATTGATGTAGGTGCACCATGAAGTGTTACAACTTCATTAATATAGATTCCTTCTTGGTGATTAATAGGTAAATATTATCTTATAGTAAGAAAATGTGTCTATTTTTTAAGTTATTAAACAATAACCCATATTATATCATCTAATATTGGGGTATTTTGTAATCCAATAAAGAATTATATAGTAGTTTTATCCCACTTACACATTGGAATAGGTAGAGTTTTCAGGAATCTTCTAGGATATTATCTCTCAAGATTCACTTATGGAAAAACTAGATATCTTGACACATAGTCATAAATTTCCTACATCATATTAACCCACAAAAATGTTCCTTCAGATCTCTATACATCTGGGTACTAACTAGGTTTATAGAGAAATTTGAGCAACAAGAATCATCTAAAAGTTCCCTTTTTTAGGTCAGGTATTTATAGAACAGATAACATATTTCCAAATTTCATAAGTCCATCCTCATAATTAAGTATTCTAATCTTACATCTTTAATGGATTTAATTTTCTTTTAGAAATTCTCATCATCATATGGAGAAATTTTTAACTTTTCTAATAAATATAGTTTCACAATAATTTGAAAAAGGAGAGATATTTAAACTTCATTAATAATTCCCATATCCATATTTAAAAAATATATGAACATAGGATATTTGAAAATCATCATTTTGGTTAGAAGTCCAGGATATTTTATTCTTAATGCATCTGCCACCTTATTTTCTTTTTTTGGATGATAGTGTATTGAGAAATCATAATCTTTGAGTAACTCAATCAATAATGTTTTCCAAATGTTTATTTATTATTGTGAAAATATGTATTTCATAATCTCTTGGTCCGTATATAGATCGCATCTTTCACCATAGAGAGAATATCTCTATATATTTAAAGAAAAAATTATGGATGATAACTCAAGATCACATATAGGATAATTTTGTTCATTAATATTCATCTTCATTAATACATATGAAATAAATTTATCATTTTTTATAAGGAAACAACCCATTCCTTTCTCTAATTCATAAATGAATATCAAAAACCCATTATTTTCTAATGGTAGAGTCAAAATCAAATCATTGAACAATATTCCATTCAATAATTCAATACATTCTCCACACTATTTTTTCCAAAAGAATATAACCCCTTTATGTATGAGCTTGGTTAATTGGTTAGCCAATCGAGAAAAATTCTGAATTAGATGCTGATAGTAACCTACTAAACTAATAAAACTATACAACTCAGTTATGTTTTTCGGAATATTTCATTCTTGGAATACATTTTTCTTTATATGATCAACTGATATTCCATCACTAGAGACAATATGTCCAAGAAAAGGAATTTCCAAAATCTAGAATTCACGCTTGATAAATTTACGATATAACTATTTCATAATGAGAGTCTCAAGAATGATATAGAAGCGATTCTCATGGTCTTTATATATTTTAGAATACACCATAATATCATTAATGAATACTAAAAAAATAGCTAAGATATTCCTTGAAAAAATAGGTTCATTAGATCCATGAAAACAGAGGGTACATTAGTAAACAGAAATAGAATTACTTTAAACTCGTAATGTCCAGACATCATCTGAAAAATTTTCTTCAAAATACATTATTTATTTACTTGAAATTGATGATACCCATAATTAAAGTTAATATTTAAAAAATATCCAGGACCATGAATTTGATCAAATAAATCATCAATGCGAGGTATAAGATACTTTTTTATCTTAATTGCATTGATTTATCTATAATTAATTCCCAACCTCATGAATCCGTCTTTCTTCTTAACAAAGAGAAAATGGGCTCTCTATAGAGAAACACTATGAAGAATAAATACCTTATTAATCAACTCTTATAGTTGTTTCTTCCACTCCAATAATTCCATAATGGAAATTATATTGGGATTCATTGATATTGGTCTTGTATCATGTTTTATATCAATAAAAAACTCAACTTCACTTTATGGAGGTTTTCCAGATAATTCCTTAACAAATACATCAATGTATTCTTGTAAAATAGATAAATCCTCAATTATAAGATTACATTATTTATCCTTATATGTTTTTATCCTCCTCCCCATGAATTTCACTCAGTAAAGCTATTGGGGGGCAATCTAAATAATAATCCTATGATGAAGTTTCTTCTTTAAAGATATAGAATTCTATATCTTCCTCTCAAATCATAATTTCCTTCTTCCTGTGATAAATTTTCACATCATATATTGATATATAGTCCATACCAATAACTATATCAAATTAAAACATAGGTATTATGATAAGGTTATCAAATAATTCATGTTTATGTGTTATAATAGGGACCGCCTGGAACATTTTTGTTGAAATGAGACTTCCTTTAGGAGTGTTGAATAATATATCCTTTATTAAATAAATAGATAAATGTCTAATTTTATTGGAATAATGTGTAGAAATAAAATATTGTGATGATATTGAATCTAATAAAGAATCAAATAAATTTAAAGACATGATTAATGTACCTCTACCATATCATTAGGTATTTAAACTTTAACTATTGTGATAACATAAGACGAACCGTCTCCCCTAAGACTCTTATGAGGTCGATTTCCTCTGACACTTGTGAAATTGATTCAAATAATGGCCTATTTATTTATATTTGAAACATTTAACATCATTAATTTGTTTCTTTCTCTTACATTCATTAGATTGATTACAATTTTCTCTTCACTTCTAAAAAACTACCATTCCTTTCAACTATTTCCCATGATGTTTATTTCACCAATTTATTGATAATGTGAATTTATTCATCCCCATATTCTTATTGGACTCATTACCTTTTTCATGGTTATCATAATAACTATTCTTATATTGATTTATTTTGAACAGATATGATCTTGAAAATTCATTACACATTTTGATAGACCTTAATACTATTTCATTATACAATAATTTTTTTTTAGAATTTAGTTCCCTTTGGATACTTGGATTAATACATTCAAGGAAATGATCAGTCTTCTATCCAAATATAAATTTTTATTAATCCATTTTAAGGGAAGGTGGGAAACCATAGTTCGCAAAACAAGGACCACTACATGCTGAAAGCGATCAAAACATTATTAAACACAAGACTAATATTATTGGAGTTAGATATTCAATATAATTCCTAGTGAAAATTACTAAACTGGGTGTTTGGATCCTCCCTGGTAAGTTCTTTGAGGTGATAAACCATTCTGTCCATTGTCTGGATGAATTCATCCAGGGTGATTTTTCTATGGTTGAAGCCCCAGATGATGATTCGGTATTTCTTGTCTATCCATGCCTCTAGATCCTCAGTGGGCTCAACCTACAACCTTCTTTTATAAATCCTTAAAATATCCTCATTTGAAGTGTTGGGACGAAAGAATTTTTCAATCATTTTTTCCTTGGAGTGAAATATGAGCCTCAAACACTCCCCTACCTCTTCTTCCATCACTCTTGTTTCTCTGCTTAGATCTCCACTTTCCCCACCTTGTGGATCTTTTCTTTACTTACTTACCCCTTTCTTAGAATTAAATGATCAATCTTGTTTTTCTAATAATGTATGTAATTTTTATCATACATGGATGGAACATTGAAGGTATCCTAATACATTGCAACCCTTTCTTCTTTCTTTTTCTTTATAATAAGGAATTTTTTCTTCATTTCAGTTCATTTCTCATGAGGGTAGTATTTGTTGAAGATTTTTTCTTTAAAATTAATCCATTCCAAGTATTCTATTTCATATTCCTTCTTTGTATTCTGGATTAATTCACACCATTTATCAAAATTTCCCTTAGGTAAATATACCACTAGTATAACCTTTTCCCTTTAATCACATCCCAATACCATAAATATATTTTCATAGGAATTAATCCAATGCTTAGGTATTACTAGATTAGTAATCCTAATAAAAGATGGGGAATTATGCTTTATGAAATAATCCAACATAGGTGTAGTACGTTTATTCATAATTACATGATTATGATATCCTAATGCTGTCATGATATGATCATCTCTCACACTAACTATGTTAACTTGCTCAGTGGGGAAATCCCTACATTGTCTTTGGGTATTAATTCTATTTTTTTCATTAGGTTTCATCACTAAATAATAGAACACACACTGAGCTAGCACATAATCATCATGAGTATTGAGCCAAAAATTCACTATAATGAATTATTACAATTCTCTGGTTTATTTGACATATGGTTCTCAAGGTTTCTACTAAACATGATCTAATAACAACTATGATACCCCTGACCCCAATATCTCATAGTAGGTGGTTATTTTATTATAATGGTATAGATACAAGAGATCACATCACCAAAGATTGACCAGTTTATTAGTCTTGAATAGCTAGATACATACATGGTTCTATTATTACACTATTAATTAAGCATATAATATAAAAATGGTAAATAAACTATTTCTTTGTAACTTATTTAAAGATTTGATATTCATAACCCAAAGAAGGAAAAAATAAAATGGTGATCTCAAATGATCAATAATTGTTACATACAATAGAAACACTAATCAATAATAAGTGAAGTATAATCAGTAATGAATAATCAATATAGAAAAGTAAATAACTAAAAAATACATTCTATTTAATTAATAAATTGATAATGAAAAGGCATCTATATATTTTATTCATAATTAAAATAACAAGGATATAAATAAATAAACACTGAATGAAAGAAATGATTTATTGTTATACATCATGTATTAGGAACATGAAACACTACCGTCAAGACCTTTCACAATATGGGTTATGTCTATGGGTATAAACCCACCAAATTCTTATTAGAAATAAACTTGAAGGGTTTATTGCCATGTTTTTTGTCTTATGAGACCTGTTGATTCATTAAGAGGCTATATATTATGGGACCCACCCATCAATGATTTTCCAAATCATTATTCATACATAGATTTAATTCGTGAACAATATGAAATATCACAATATCCATTTTGAGTAGAAGATTTATATTTATCAATACTTCCCCAGTTAAAATAACATTAAAAGTAAACATTGTACGTAAAAATGGCATAAAATTTAAGAAATAATAATATACATGATATAAATAATATGTTTATTTAAGAGAAACATAATTTCAAATGAAAAATTATCTTAAAGGTGTAGTAGATACACCACATAAAAATCATTAGGTGGGAAATACCATGTAAGTGTCAATGAAATGGAAATAGAGATGAAGTCCCTTACCACTTTGATCAGTTGAATTACATGAACCATTCAATTAATAATTATAAAATGAAACACTGAATAACATGAAGATAAAAATATTCATGATATGATATATAAAAAGGTTAGTACACCATGAAAAATGGAATAAGTTGTGAATAAGACATATCTCACAAAAATAAAAGTGAGATGAGAAAACCCTTACCACATTGAAATCAGTCAAATTAGATGCCCCACAAAAGAAATAATTATAAAATTAAGAAGTTAATACCATAGAGATAATTTGATTTATGATATTATATATCTAAGAATATTATACATATTCTACAAAAAATAAATAAGTTTCCTATAAGGAATATATCTCATATAAGTAAAATTGAGATTATAAAACCTTACCTTAAGTTTGAAAGCGTTCTGCACTGGTACTTAATGTAATGGATAATCAAATTAGATTCATCAATTAATTAATTAATAACCACTTAAAAATATATTTTATTTATTATAATATTATTATGTTTACTTATGGTTATTATGATGAGTTATAATTTTTAATTTCATTATTTTGATAGCTTTCATTTCATGGTTTTATGGTCAGATCCCTTATGTATAATTATGGAATTTTTTGTCAATTAGAAGAAAAATTGTAGAAGGGGAATGAAATGATATTAATATACTTTAAGTATTTTAAATGTTCCCATATATCTTTTTGTTTTCTAATATGATCATGATTCCTTAGATAAATCAATAATGATAAATGTTTGGTTTATTTTTGTCGGTTTTTCCAACCACCATAAAAATGTTTCATTTTATTTAATATTATGTATTTAAAATGGTTATATAATATAATAAAAGTTAAAATAGGTATATCAAAATCTTATTTAACCGTATTTTTTTTACAATCCTTGATGGAGGTAACAAAAAAAAAATTATCATCATCCATGAAGGCGGTGAATTGACACGTCATAGATGATGTTTTCATTTTTAGAATAAATTTAATACTGATGTAATGTCACAGAAATACTATGTAATTTTTTTAAATTATATATAATTATTTTGAGACCAAAATCTCTAACGACTCTTGATTCTGAAGCCTGGTGTGTTCGGAGTAAAATTTTGAACTCTTTTTAGTTCATTTAAATAAACGTGCGAGTTGGGTTTTCTAACATTGAAACCAACCCTCATATCAAAAATCCAAGGGCACCATTGAACATAGAATAGTGGGATTCTTTATGAATAGACCTAACCATGATCGACGCGGGTTGAGGGAAAACGTTATTTTTTTGGACATTTTAAAGAAGAAGTTAAAAATAAAATAAACTTGTTTTATTTTATATTCTGAATTTACAAACTCTTGTAGAGAAACGATGTATAATAAAATGAAACTAAAAATTATGTTTCATAAATGGACCAACATAAAGATTTCATAATAGAATGTAACTAAAACAATGTTTGATGTTTTTTCCTTCAATGGTCGAGCAAACAATTCAAGATTGTTACCATAATCCTGGTTCTGCTATGAAGATCTTGTGGGTGACAGTGACGAACACCATTGACCACCAAGCAATGGATTGATGAACGTAAAATGACAGACACATTATACTTCCGCCCTTTATAAATATCATCTCTAATGAATTATTTACTCAAGTAGGGGTTTTCTTTGTGCTTCATTTTCCCCGTTCTTCATTCAAAAAATATTAAAGTAGATCAACCCACGAACATGTTGATTCGCAGATCGCTTGTTCTTATAGGAGGGTACTCTTTTCTCCGGATTGAATCTGGGTCAATTTGTGATAGAACTTGAATCCTTTACCACCATGTTTCTAAAACTATAACATAGTGGGTGTGGTTCGGCATAAACAAGGCTTGATCCCCTCTACCATGTTTGCTTTTGTGAATTTAGTGTGGCTGAATTTTTGAAATGGAGAAAAGGATATTTTGAGGCCATAGTAGGGGAGGTGATATCCTATGTAGGACAAAGGTGCGTATGGCACAAAAAAACAAACCATCAGAGTGGACCTGGTTGCCTGTGGAATGCTTCATCAGTGCCGACAGTGGGGGTCAGTGGTGTCAGCCATGGGCAGGTGGCGATACTCCATGATGACGCGCCAGAAAGAGCACCATGGCCCTAGCCGCGACGGCATAGCAGAAGCAACCAGCCTCTAAACCGGCAGCTAGCAGGTGGCGAACATGGCCACTCAGACGTGTCAAAGGATCCGTGGATGTGGAAATCGTTCCATGGATGCGAAAACAGTGTCGTTGACGTGGAAACCAAGCTGTGCCATGAGGCAGGAAGCCCGCAGTTCTTCAGAAAGCAACAAAGGCGGCCCCATGGTGACCGGTGGGGCAGAAGGGTAGACCCAACATCTGGCCTCATCCCAACCAGACAATAGTTGGCTTGCCTATGGTGGGTCGGGTAGGGGACCCGCACCAAGCAGGCTGGACCGATGCCCAAGGTGTCGGGTCACAACAACGGGCCGGCCCCGCGGCCCAATGAGCCAGGACGGGTCGAACCGAGGATGGGCTGGATTTGGGTCAGGTTAGACCTGGGTCATGTCAATAGACCTGGTTTGGGTTGGTGGACCCTGGGTCGGGTTGGGTCAGGTCGGTTTGACTGGGTCAGATCGGACCCGACCGACCCCTTTCTGAAAAAAATGGCTATAAATTTCAAACCGGGCATCCGATTGACGATTCGTTTGCAGCATTGGAACCCTTACAACAAGTCAGTTATTTTGGAATTATATAAGGAGACTTTAATTGATGTTGAAATATTTTTATTGTATTGAGAATTAGATTATCTAAGAATCAATCACATTTCATGCGTGAATCTTTTGGTTGGTTAAGACCCAATGTCTACGGACCCTGTGTGGATCTATTCCCAGTGACCCTATGTGGATCACCTACTATCGACCTTGTGTGGATCAGATCCTAGAGACCCTATGTGGATCAGCTCCTTGGTATCCAGTGTGGATCATCTCCTAGAGAACCTATATGGATCAGCTCTTAGAGACCCTGTGTGGATGTGCTTCTTGCAACCCTGCGTGGATCAACTCCTAGAGAACCTATGTGGATCAGCTCTTATCGACCCTATGTGGATCAAATCCTAGAGAAACTATATGGATTATCTCATAGTGGTTCTATGTGACTCAGCAGACCTACAATACTCATCTGGGATGAGTACCTCAATAATCTATGGTGTTCGGTGTTATGACTAATAGTCTTCTTTTCTGTAATTTAGATTGTACCTGTGTAAGCTGTCTTATTCATGTTCATGCTTTGTGGTTTTCTTTGTGGTTTTATTTTTGGTCATTCCATGTGGTTGGGGTACCTACTGAGTATTTTCTTACTCTACCATGCACATAATATTCCTGTACTTGTTGTGTCTAGTGTAGACGACTGATGAATTGATGAAGGATGTGGTGGTCCTGGACTAGGTGGTTCCTAGTGAGATCAGGCAGGCAAGTCATGCTTCTAACGATTCCGGAATCTGCTCCATACTTACCCATCAGGTGGGGTTTCCATCAAACAACTTGTCTTCAATCTCATAATTTCTCTTTTTGTAGTTGTATTTTGTTGGGGTTGTATTCTGGCCCATTTACCTTCAATTTGAATGTTTACACTCAGTGGTTGTTTAGTGGCATGCATCTTCTCTTTTTCAGTTTTCTAGGGATGTGGTTGTGTGTGTGTGTACATATAGGTACTCAAGAAAATTCCTCCCACTTGCAGGTTGACACCTTAGGTGCTAATCACCAACCCCTGGCCTATGGGAGGTGGGCTTGGTGGAGTCACGATAGGGGCCCTTAGGGACGGGTCGCGACAATTGAAGAGATTTTATAATGATTATTAAATTAATAAAATAAAATTATAGAATAAATATGATACTATATTTATTATACCACTTTGTATAAAGGCAGGTGATGAGATGAGATAAAAATAAAATAAATTAAAAAAGAAAAGTTGGATTTTACCCCTTGAATATCGTCTCCTTGAGAACCCATTAAGAAACATGGATTTTGTGTTTTAGTAAGACCTGAATGTATATTATTTAGGGATAATTATTGGGAATGTAATTGGGAATAATTTAGATAATATTTAAGTCTTAGATTGTGTGAGGTGAAGGTGTGATGAGGGGTGATATTTATAGGGAGAGGAGAGTGGTGTTTTTTATTATTTTATTCCTTAGTTTATTATTTTGGATCAAGACTACCAATAGTGTCTATTATTGTGAATTAGTACACTAAATAGTGCATTCTGGTTCTAAATAATGGGTTATTACCTCATACATACCTCATCCATGAATCAAAAATCCATTTATCTACTTATAATGTTAAATACTGTAAATTACCATATTTCACAATTCACAAAAAATTTAACAATTTTAGAAAAATAAAAAAAAATCACCCTAACTTTTTTTTGATATGTAAATTTCAAAAATGGAATCCATTTTATAAAAATAATTTTATATATATGATAAATTTAATTTTTAATGAAAATTGTCATTTATTCAAACAATGCTAATTTTAATATTATATCTGATTTTAGGTCACTTAAAAAAATTAGTTACGGTCTTATAAAATTATATTATTATTATGATACAACAAAATATTAATTTATGAATTAATTTTATGAAAATAAAATTTCATTGAAATAATTGTATTAATTATAAAATTATAATTAAACATTTAAGTTTCATAGAAATTTCAACTCATAATTTATCATTTTAAAAGATTTTTTTCACTTATTCCATGATATAAATATATCAAATTTTTCATTTACGAGACACATAAATTTTATTTAAATTTTCATAGTTGAGTTTATTATTCTAATGGTCTCATTACTATTCCTAGTGGTCATATTACTATTCTAACAGTCATGTTAATATTTAATAGTATTTCATGGTTTGTTTAAGAAGATACATACCGTAAAATCATTGGCTATTATAACAAGATTATTTATAGAATTAACCCTATTGAAAATGAATATATAAAGAACCAATTACAAGAGAATCTGGATAAGGTCTTGTTAGGTATACAGATGTTGATCTAAAAATTTCTCATTATGTTCTCATTGATTTTTATTCTCACAAAAACTGTAATCTTTTTCACTAATGGAGTCACGTGAGTGAATTTTAGTATTATATTTATACATATTTTAATTTTAAGTTTTCTTCAATTCTTGAAGTTTGAGTTCCATAATAATAATTATTTGGATGAAAGATTTTCTAAAAAGTATTATGGTCATTCTGAAGATATTTGAAATTACTATTCAAAAAGATATTTTTCAACCCAACATTGGCATCCAACCCTACATTTGGAACACCATTTTAAAGATAAATGTTATGTTTACAAACCTATCTTTTGATAAGGAAGGTCACATTTGATTACCTAACATCATGATTAGAACATCATGTTTGTGTTGAAAGTAATGTTCAAGAACCTAATTTTTATTATGTAATGACAAGTTCAAGTAAATAATATATGGTATATACCTATTATAATTACATTTATTTTATAAATTTTTCATATTAAAACTCATTGATTTTGATGATTTTATTGTTAACAAATTATTTTACACTTTATTTTTTCTTCATATTTATCAAGATTCTATATGTTATGATAAATGAAAAAAAGGAGTGGAAATGATATTGATATCCATTGAAAAGAAGGTTTTCCACAATGATGGATGATCATGGATAACTTCTAGGGAACAAAACTAATGAACCATAGAGAAACGAGGTTTTTGGAGAAGAAATTTGACTTTACACATTGTGTAATCATTACTCAACATAAACAGATGAAAGGTGTAAAAGTAATGCCAGTAATGAAGTGTAAGAAACCATCCCAAAGTAAAGATAACATGCATCACCGAGTGAAACATGTGTATATGGCTCAAAAATCCAATAGTTCAGGAATTCTTTATATGTGGTGGAACATTTACACATCATGTAATCATTACATGATGTGAAAAGTCCATAACGACCTATAAATAATTAAATTCAACATTTTACGTGGAAAATACTTGTTTTATAGGCTATGGTCCACCCATGAAAACTTTTTGACCCATATTAAATGATATTGAATAATAAAAAATTACATCATGAGTATAATAATATAGGGCCATGCTTTTGAAATATAAGAGATCTAGAGATCAAATCTTGGAGTGAGAATCTTCACTGTACATGGTCCTTGCTGGTTTCATCTCTGTTTTCATTATGAATTATTTTAGTTTCATAATTCCCTTTTATTCTTTCACTACTAGGATAAGGAGGTAATCTCATCTTGTGTTTGGGTTATTTATCTAAAGGGGGAAGGTGTCAGTGTATTTATTCCCTTTTCTTTATTCATGTATCCAAATCATCACAATTTATTTAATCGATTTAAAATCCCTTTATTTTAATTTTATCATGACCAATGGTATTTGAATATAAAGGAAACATTATAATGGAGCAAATCATTACCCTGAATTGAGGCATGAACATTGTCACATTTAGGGAAACTTAGTTTAAAAATGATATTTATACAAACATGATTCGGTGAAACCCTAAATTATAAGACCAAGGGAAATAATGGATTGATTCATCAAGTTGGGGGTACATTGATCATTCGATCTCCCTCATCTAGAATCTAATATAGAATAAGGATTAATGAATTTGTTTTATAAAATCTAATTTCACCTGAACACTAAAAATATAAAACTGTAACATCATTTAATTTTTTTTCCAAAAAAACCAGTCTAATTTAGTTTTATCTTTCTCTTTATGAAAATAAATTAAATAAAAAAAATTCTTTAAGGTCCAAAATAAACTAATTTAACATCTCTGTGTGTTAGACCTCAAAAAAATTTAATACAATATTTTAATTAGTTATGTATCATAGTTTGAATTTCATAAATTCATATTTTTATTAGTCGCCTAAGAAAATTACGATTCCCTTTGGGCCTGTCAAAACTGACACCGTTTTTTGTGATGGTTATAAGTTAGTTTTTATGTATCTTTAATTTTTAATTCAATTTTATTTCCTTATTTAAATTACATTTTTTAAAATAGGTGTTTCATGCTTCTATTTTCAAGATTTTAAATCCTAATGAATAACCATAACATGCATGAAAAAGAAAAAGAAATTTTTGAATTTGATTATGAACCTAGAAAAAACCTAATTATGAGTAGAACAGTGACCATGGAAGGTACAGAAATCAACCAAATTTTTGGGGTTGAACAAAGAGATCTAGGACTGAGAATTATTGTAGACTATGATCGTACATCAAATTCAAGATTGCTAACATATATCCTAGTGCCTCCCCTCATTAAAACCACTTCATGATCAAACCTATAATCATTCATATGTTCTCAAACAAAATAATATTCAGTGGACTACTACATGATTATCCAAACACACATTTGGGAAGTTTACTAGAAATTTATTTCACATTCTAATTGAAAAATGTTTCAAGCGATGCAGTAAGACTCCATCTTTTCTATTTTTAATTATGTCGGAGAGCTCAGTATTGGTTCCAAAGAACTCCTGCACATTCTAAATCAGTGGGCTTACCAGCACACATGACAAAATTCTATTAATTTGAGGAAAAATCACTATAATATACATGGTGAAATTTTAAATATATTATTCATAAATTACCCCATCATGGTATAGAGCTATGGATCCCAATATTAAATTGTCAGAGGGTTTCATAGGGAAATTTGTTGACTCTTGATTCTACAACAAGAGGATCATTGATGAATAAGTTTCTTGAAGAGAGATATAACTTGTAGGATGAAATAGAGAGAAATATTTTCCATTGGAAAAGAGAAGGAATGAAATGAAATCAAATCTATACAATTAACAACAATAATTTTATGTAAACAGAAATTGAATCACAAAACTAAAAGATTGACATGATTATAGGTTAGTAGAAAAATTACAAAGGTACTTATATAGAAGCTGAAAATTATGAATATTACAATCATGGTAACAAATTTCATGGTATTCAACCTCTATATAAGAAATAAAATGATATCAACAATGTTTATAAGTGTACCAACAACAAGCACCAAAAGGTCCCACACTAACAATCCAGGTATATACACTGGATGAAATTTTGGCTATATTAATGACCACAACCAGAGTTGTACTCGAGGAAGTAAAGGAATAATAAATAAACTAAAAAGATGGATTTATTAATCTGGAGGATTAATTTAGAAAAATTTCTAATCAATTCAGAGATAGACCCATATGAATACTACAAAGACGCCCTAAAATATTCCCACATGAAGATTTAGAAGCTATACAACTTAAAAGTGGTAATAATACACAAAGAAGTGGTATAAAATTTACAAGAAAAAAACCAGTGGGAGAAAGTGGAAAAAGTTGAAAATATCAAGGAATAAGAAGGTGAATAAGAACCACCATAATACTAACCAAGACATACATTCCAAAAGAAACTAACATGAGAGCAGACTAACACACAAAAATGTAAATTTATGGAAAAAAATAATAATATTAATATCCATTTTACAGAGGACCTCATAAACATTCCAACCTATGAAAAATTCATGAAGGAGATAGTAAACAATAATAAGAAGATAGAGGAAATTGGTACCATTACACTCACAAGAGAAGTTTTGGTTATGGTATCAGGGGACCTACCTAAGAAGAAATGTGATCCAGGTAGCTTTTTGATTCCCATATTTATCAGAGCTAAAATATGTGGAAAATATTTATATGAATTTATTGAGAGTGTAAATATCATAAAATATATGACTTTCAAGAGTTTGGGACTAGAAGGAATGAATCCCACAAGAGTACTTCTTCAATTAGAATACTTAATAGTGAAATACCCAAGAAGAATCATCAAGGATATCCAGATCAATGTAGAAAAATTATACTTACCTGTTGAGTTGTTAGTGCTGGGTATGGAAGAGTATAGAAATAAACTCATTCTAAGAAGAATATTTTTAGCCACTGGTCATACAATGATTGAAATCCAAAGTGGATAACTCTATCTAAGAGTTGGCTACAAAAAACTAAGTTTCACCATCCACATGTCAATGAAATTTTTTTATGCAAGATATGAAAATGAGTTTGGAGAAGACAAAATAAACAAATATTATGTTGTCGTTTAAAGTAAAGAGGTACACATGATATCATCTATTCTTAAAGAGGATGATCAACTTTAAAACACTAAAAAAAGATATAGAAGCTGAAGGGTCATACCGATGACACCATATGAGCGACTAACTCCACCGCATTTGGGAAATGAAAGTAGGTATTGAGGGTATATGAAATTCCATTTAGTTCATCATGATTGATGAATAAATGGTGAATCAGACCAATGTAAATCAAGAAAGTATTTCCATCAGGAATAATTAATCTATTTAGAGAAGAGGGACATGGGCTGGCCTATGTAGACATGACACAAATGAGACAATTTATGGACCATAATAAGGATTTTTTTCTATCATATATAACCTATACTAAAGTTGAATGAGTCAAGGTTTATCCAATGATGGTAAAATAAATAACTTATAGGAGGAAATATGAGTTTTTTTGGTATTTTTCTTTATTTTTTTGTAACACATGTACTCACCCACAATTTCATAAACTTCATTGATTATGGCTAGTGATTTCACCTGTTTATTTTTAATTTGTAGTACCATCAAGACTATGGATGGTAAGAAGTAGTATGAATCATAATAATAGGAAACTAGACCAATAAACAATTTGAATTGGTTATATGAAGAACCTGTACATCTGACTTCAAAGAAACATTCAAAAGGAGAGTAAGCACTTCAATTCCTATTTTTTATTCTGTATTGACCACATTTAATTTATTTAGAAATTTTAAACTACAAATTTCATGCCACACATTGGAATATTTTTTTAATCAACTGAAATTAGGTAGATAATCTTCCTAGGATAACTGCCATGCCATGAATTTAAATTTTTTGTCAATAAATTTGAATGAGAAAAATGGGGAAAAGAAATTTTTTAGATAAGAGTGTGGATTAAGATTTGAAAAATCCTTATTTGAGGAGAATGTTTGTAACATTAAATGAATTTTTTATGAAATTTTTTCCTTTTTTGAATTTCTAATATTTGTATTAAATGATTTTATTATTTGTATTAATTTAGATGAGTGATTGTCCCAACCATTTTTTCTCATTCCCTGTACATCATCTAAACCAAATATTACCCATTATTTCTATAGAATATTTCTTGAGTAATACTCATGAATGTTCTATTATGGAACACTCTCAAAATATAATAAAATTTATGAATAAATAGAATAACATTTAATATGATAAAGTCATCCTTTTTAAACATTTTTCCTTTGATCCACCTTTCATTTACCTTTTTTAAACATACAGAATAGATGAAAAAAATTGTTTATAAATGAGACAAGTTACAAGACTATCTCATCTATTCCTATCTTCCTTTAATTTTTTTTCATGATATTTAAATGAATAGTCATAGGGGTATAATTTTTGAGTGTCTACCAAGATATAATTCATGGATGATATTGTTTTTGGGTTTTCATTATTATCTTGATAGAGGCCATATATTTTCATTGTATTTTATTATTCATCTATCTTTGTAAAAAAATAAATATAAAAAGGGAAGTGTATTGGGAGGATAAAAAATAAACATTTACATACTGAGGATCTTTTGAATACATGTGGTTAGGTTTTAGATGTGAGATTAGTTTTAAACACAGTTTTTATGAAAACAATAAGAAACATAAAAAATAAATAAAGTAGGATTAAATCATTGTGCTTAAGTGTGTGATGAGCCTAATTTGAGATGGGGTAGTGATATGAAATATATAGATTGTGGTTTTTAGGGATCATATATTTTGATATAATTAATTATGGTTCAGAGTAAATCCTCCTTTTTGAGATTTAATTTTTACATAATTCACCTACCAATGCTAAATGGTCAGAGTCATGTGATCTTAAACGGTGAAGCGCTCATTATTAACTGTGAATATTTATTTACAAGGTGTAGATTCTAGATTCCTCTCAATCCTATGGTAAGTGACATTTTCTTGAGGAATGTGCATCACTCTATTCATTTATACATTGATGATGAGTATAAAAATTTATTTTTGGTAAATTAAAAATAGTATACATATTAACAATGAATTGACTAATGGAAATTGATGAATGAAAATGATGGGATATTTCAAAATAGTAAAACTAAAATAGATGGTTGAATTATATTCCTTAAAAAAATGAGCCATTGATAATTTTTCTATTATTATTCTCGAACATTTTACTTCCAAATTTATTAATTATCTTTATTGACTTTGAGTCTAATGCCTGATAGAGTATGTTTCCTTTGTTGTATGTTAAGATTCTATCCTTGAGGAAATATATGGATTCATGTATGGGTAGATTTGTTAAGTTCATTTATTCGATAAATTTTGGATATTAAAATAAATTTATTCTGATAATTTTTTTATAAATACAAGTATGTAAACCTAATGTTTTCTTCATATTTTTTTAGGATTATATAAGTTATGTTAAATGAATAAAAGAAGTAGAAAAGTTCATGATATCAACTTAAAAGATGGTTTTCCAAAAATTTGAATGATTATGGAGAACTTATAGGGCACAAAACTGAAGAACTGAGGCAAAAAGGTTTTTGGATTAGAAAATTTACTCTATACATCATGCAATCATTACACATCGTCAACTGATGCAAGGCATGAAAGTAATACATGTCATAAAGTGAAATAAAATCTTAGAGTTAAGATAACATGTTTCATGGAATGAAACATATGGTCACATTGTAACACATAAGATGATGACCCAAAAATACTACATGTTGTGAATTTCTTACACATGGTGAAAAATGTACGTTTTTTTAATCCTTACTCGATATAAAAAGGTTAGAACAACCCAAAATGGAAATATTCAATGTTTTAAGTGGAAAAGAATTGTTCTATTTCCCAGGGACCACCCATGAACACTATTTAACCCATATTAAATTTTATTGAATGATTCACGAGCCTATATAGTATATAAATAGAGGCTATATTATTAGTATCTGGGAGATCCAGTGACCAATGTTTGGAGTGAGAAGTTATGTTGTGCTGGGTCCTCACCAGTTTAATATGCATTTTTAAATATGTTTTCTTTTTTTTTTCAAAATTTCATTTTACACACTCATTAATAGGATGAGGGGTAATGCTGCCTTTTTCTATGGTTATATAGGTAATGGGGGAAGGTTCCATTTGATTTATTCCTTTTTTTATTTACGTATTTGGATTTCCTCAAGTTATTTAATCAATTTATAGTCCCTTTTTTAATTTTATTATGACCATTGGTATTTCAATTGAAGAGAACATTATAACAATGAAAATAGTTACCATTAATTAAGGCATAACCATTGTTTCATTTAGTGAAACTAGGTTTAAAAATGGTATCAAGAAAAACTCCATTTAAAGAAACCATAAATTACCAGACTAAGGGAAATAGGGGATTACCGCATCATGGAGGGGATATCATAAACATTTGATCTCCATTATCTCGAATATGACACCCAAAATGGATTAATCAATTTTTTTTTCTAAAATACAATTAATCCCAAGCCCTGAAAGTACCAAACCCTGACACACCTTCTAATCTAATTCCAAAAATAAGTAATCTACTTTTATTTCATCTTTTTTCTTTCATAAAATCAATCAAATATAATGTTTTCTATACGAACCAATATAAAATAATTCATCGTATCTGTGGGTTATATCTGAAAATATCAGTATAACATATTTTAATTAAATATCATAGTTTGAGTTTTATAAATTTATGTTTTAATTAGACCCAAAGGGAAATAACGACACCCTTTCGGCCTATAAGCCTATCATAAGAAACCTAATGTTGGTATCATAATTCACATTATAGAATTGTTTGTTTAATATAAAATATAAAATTTCAAACATAATTTTAAAGTTATCCTCATGCATAGAAACCCCACATTGAATTAGTCATCTATTGGTTTTGAATTTTTAATTATATACAAGAATTATGCTATGATTTTTCCTTATTAAATTTATTGATAAAGTGATTCAAGGAACATTTTATAATATCTTCATCAATGGATTAATTCAAACATATTTCTATAGGAAGTTATTATTTTCTATAGTTTATTAAATATAAATTTAAAAAATGTTGAGATTTTTGAAGATCAAGAGTTATTTGGTTATACTCTACATTCATTTTATTGGGTTTAATATGGGGAGCGTATTTATTCTCAATAAATTATTTCAGATATAAGGATATTGATGATAATATAGACTATTATGTTGTTTTGTAGAAACTTTGTGAAAATGATATATATCATTCTCTAAAATTATGTCATAATTTTCTATTTATATAGGAAACTATTTTTATACTATAAATATTTCTATTCATATCTGTGATTTATCTTCTAAAGATCATTTAAGCTTATTAGGACTACACATTAGATGATTTCATGTTATAATCCACTCCTGGGTGTTATTACTACTACTACTACTAATTTTTTTATCATGTTGTAATATTTTTATATTCTCTAAAATATCTCATAGATTGTTCCTAAGGATGGTGCATTGAATTTATTGATCTATTTATATAAATACCTCTCCATTTTTCAGTTTTAGCATTTCATAAAATATATTTCAAAGAGAATTTCTCCAACCAAAGGAAATCTCTTTTTCTTTTAAACACTGGGTTGATTGAGTACTTCAAGGACTACTGATTATCCTCTTTTAAATACTTGAAAATTATTTTGTAAAAAGATTTTGTATCTTTCACTTAACTATCAAGATGCCTTAGAAACGTATCTGCAAATGAAAGTCACTAATCTCATAGAGATAGTGTTGGTGGAGTGGACTAGGGGATCAATATGACCTGAATCATTATAAAAATTTATATGCCACCTTTTCTTATTTTGTGTTTCATAATCTGTTTAAAAAAAGTGAACTAAATTTATTTCCATGTTTCTAATGGGGATTAGTTTTAAATTATTTGGATGATTCTACAAGGACACAATTTAACCCCCCTCTTGTGTCTTCATTACTATTCCAAGCAAACAATTGGTATTAGTGGATTGTTCTTTTGAATATTAAATTTATCACTAGAAAGAAATTGATAATGATCTAAATTAAGAAGAATGCCAAAGTATGATCTAAAAAGGTATATCTATCATTGAAGTGATATATATTAACAGTGAGAATTATGGATACTGTAAAGCTTAAATGGTATTATATTTGAAGAATCTTGGTTTGGAATTTATTTACAGGATGTCAAGCCATATAAAAATTCTCAAGGATGAACCAGAAAAGTGTGATACTATAAAATAAACTAAATATATTCTCAATTCAAGATCCATGATTGTAATAATATTTTGACTTAGACCTGATAAATTTAATCATTTCCCTCAATGAGATATTGGTTATAAAATGTGGAACTCATTTATTGTTTCCTATACATGAACTAATAATGTTAGACAGTTGTGGTATAATACCACAAAATTAATGTTTTATACTTTTATAATGTATAAAGGTGAAAGTATCACCCAAATTAATGGAATATAGATATAAATAAATAGTATTGTTTATTCTATATGAAAACCTGTTCATGTGACAAATCAATCTCTGAAAGTTCATAGTGGTTTATACTATAAGTGAATGGGATATAACTTTTTGTTAGACAATAAAATCCTATAAAAATTTAATGATGAAGTAATTTATTGGTACTATCATGCTGTATAAAGATAAAACGATAGATAAGGTTGAGGATTAAAGAATGATCAGAAAAAAATACATATCTTCATGTCTATATTATCAAAAGTGAAAATAATTATAAAGAATATTTCATGTTCTTTTATGATTCAATTTTTTCATATTCTAGAGAAGAAAAGTATCACCTAGAAAAAAGATTCAAAAAGTTTTATAATAGGAATGAAGACATCATGAAGTAATTAAATGATTATAAGAAGAAAGGTCATGATCTCAAAATAAGTCTAATGTTATGAATGGAATCAGTGGGTGCATATCAAACCTGATTTCCCACAATTGAAATAAAATAGAAAAATGGAGAAGAAGGAAAATAAGACTCTAATGAAATATGAGTATGAGTGAAAAGGTATGAAGGATACAACGTCTACTTGGATTTTATCATAAGATTATATTATATCTTTAATTTTTAAATATTTTAATGAACAATAAAATTAGAAAGAAAATATGTTCTTTATGGATAAAGAAGATGAGGTAAATTCTTACTAGTCATATATTTTTATTATTATTTGGAAAGTTGGTCAAATTATAAACTATTTATTATTCTATTATAGAATAAAAATATGAATCTCTAAAGAAAATGAATGAATATCTAAATAATATTCACAATAATTTCTTATGTGAGAATTATACCATATTAAAATAATACCTAGAACTTAAAGAGAAATTAATAAATCGACTTCAATCTATATTGAGCATGAAAATAAAATTAAAGAGTTAGTTGGTGATGTAGGTTATTTTAAAAGTATCATTATTATTTTTTATAATATAGAAGAGTCTTTATGTAGTAATCTTAGAAATAATGTATTTAAGAAAGAATGATATGGTATTGGTAGTAATGGTAAAACCCAAGTTGTATAGACATTATTTCATTTCTAGTTCAAATAATCATAACAAGTTAAGAGTTACCCATTTTTATTATTAAATTAGAGGGTATTATGATAATAATTATTCTATATGAATCCTAGGATTATAAATGTTAATAAATATTATGTCTTTATAGATTTATCTAAAGTTATTTCTCAAAATGATCAATAGATCTTTTATCTTAGATCTTTTCTCAATAAAACAACAGTATTAAATCATTTTTGGGTACCAAAACAAGTTTTTTTGTTATTGACATAGGTGAAAATCCATAGGGGAAAATTAAATAGGTTCTATGCACAATGGATGTTCAAGACATATGAGTATAGACTTCTATAATTTCTATTCACTACTAAATTTGATAGAGATTTTCTTTCCTTTAGTGACAATGCTAAAGCTAAGATTATTGGATATCTATTAGTTGGAGATCCGGAATCTGTCCTTATGAACAAGGTTATCTATGTTCAAGGGTTGAAGCTTAATTTGATAAGTATATCTTGACACTACGATGCTAGATTGATTTTTAATTTTTCTAAAAAATATTGTTCTATCTTTAAGTATAAAATTCTTAAGTTTAGATCTCCTAGAATTGAAAATGTTTAGACATTGGATGTTAGTTCCTTGGGTTCATAAAAAGTGAACTTTTTAAGTGATAAAATAAGTGAATCATTGATATTGAAAAAGAGACATAGTTATTATAATATACTTTCTTTATATAAATTATCTAAGAGGAAATTATTTTCTGATCTACACATTATTAATTTTTATGCGACAATAATTTGTGATGTATTCCAAATAGTAAGTAATCATAAGTTATCATTCAAATAAATTAACAGTTTTGCAACATCTAAAACTTTAGATCTCTTATATGGATTTTTTGGACCCTTTAGAGTAGAAATAATGGTTGGATGATTATTTGTCTTTGTGGGGGTTGATTATTTTTTTATATTTACATGGATTTACTTTTTAAAGTTTAAAATTTACTGTTTTTCTATATTTAAGGGTTTTTGTAAGTTTTTTCAAAATGGAAAATATTTTAAAATAATCTAATTGAGAATAGATCATGGAAGAAAATTTGAGAATCAATAATGTAATTCTTTTTACTCAATCATGAGTATTAAACATACATTTTCTACTCCAAGATCACCACAAAAAATGAAATTTTTGAAAGGCAAAATAAAACTATTCATGAAATTTCCATAAATTTTTGAATGAATATTGTATACCTATCTATTTTTTGGAAGAAGTTGTTAATGAAAATTTCCATATTATGAGTTGATTTTTAATAATAAATATTCTTAAAAAGACTCTTTATAAGTTATGAAATAACAGATTGCCTAAATTTAATATTTTAAAGCGTTTGGAAGCAAGGTATATAACTTGAATACTATAGAAAAACATGGTAAGTTTGATACAAAGGCTGATGAAGGTATTATTTTTTATTTTTTTATAATTATAAATATTATTGAATATTTAATAAAAAATTTATTTGAAGAATCTGCTCATGTAAAGTATAATAAAAGTGATCCATTTGATTACAATAGAATTCAAACAAATGAAGATATTTATTCGTTGAATTACTTCAGGCTTGAATAATATAATGATGCATTTAAAAGTAAAAAAACTGATCTTGAATAGTATAGTTCTAAAGAACCTGAAATTGAGTAAACTGAATGTTTTTTACTCAGAAAATATAAAGCTTTTAAGGGACAAAATTTAGATATAGTTATAATAGATCAGTATAAATGGGTAATAAATAAGAGGAATATTGGAAACCAAGTTGAGTTCTCTTTATTTTTTATCAAAGTTTGAACCTATATTTGTTGAATAATTCTTTGATGATGAATTTTGGATATTGACTATACAAAAATAGCTAAATCCATTTAAGATAAACAATATTTGGAAATTAGTTGATAGACGATATGACCATCCTATAATAGGGATTTTTTTATAGAATAAATAATCTTATCAAGGAATAATTACTAGGAATATAGATATTCCAGTTTCTAAGTGATATAATTAGGAGGATGGGATCGACAATGAGTAAACATTTTCACCTATTTCTAGTTTTGAAGTCATTAGTATCATTTTAGAAAATGTATCTTTTATTAATTTTAAATTCTTAAAGATGGATGTGAATATACATTTCTAAATGGTTATTTAATAGATTAATTTTATGTTGAACTTCCCATAGGGTTTGAAAGTCCTAAATTTCCAAAATATATTTTCAAACTTACTAAATCCCTCTATGTCCCTAAAATGCACTAAGGTGCTGGTATGAGAGGCTGAGTCCTTTTATTTTACACATTTTTTCTATAGGTGTGGAAGATCTTACTCTTTTTATGAAAAATTATTCATCTTATATTATAGTAGTTAAAAATTATGTAGATGATGTTATTTTTGGTTTAAATAATAAAAATAAATGTTATTATTTTTCAAAACTTATGAAAAAAAGTGTTTGAAATAACCATGATGGGTGTATTAAATTTTATTTCTTTGATTTAAAATCAATAAAAAAGGATTTTTAAATTTTTTTAAATCAATGTAAATACATTAATTATTTATTGAATTATTTTTAAAACAATAATCTATATAAAACTCCCCTGTGTAATAATGTAAATTTGATTTGGATAAAGCTGGTTAACCATTTGAAAATAAGATTTATAGAGGTGTGATTATTATTTAATTACATCTTAAAACAAGTAGTCCAAATATAATGTTTTCTATTTTCCTTTGTGAAATATTTTAATTAAATTTAAAATAGTCTCATTTAATTTTTATTAAAAGGATTTTGAGATATTTATAAACAATTATTTATATATATTTTCATTAAAAAAATATATTTGGTGTTGATTTAATTTCATCTTCCGATGATGATTTTGGATGTTGTACATTATATAGAAAAAGTACATTAGTAACATGACAATGTAGGGGGGAAATCACTAGTTTCTTGGTTTAGTAAGAAGAAACATTCAATTGAATTGTAAACTACTAAACTAGAATACATATTTTCTAGTAGTTGTCATGCAAAAATGTTGTAGATGAAACACACACTTTTAGAAATTGGACTTCATTTTAATCTAGATCCTTTTTATTTGATACTACTAGTTCTATAAATATTTTATAAAATCTATTGTGTCATTATGGCACAAATTATATTGATATTCAACATCACCTTCTAACAAATCATGTATGGAAATGAGATATTTCTATAGAATTTGTTAATACTAAATTTCAGCTTCCTTATATTTTCTCTAACCACTTCCCACTTCTATTTTGCAGTTTATTAAGGGATATTTAAGAATATTTAAATTTATGATTTTTTTATATTTTATTATTCTTGGTTTAGTTCATTATTTTTTATATTTTAAAGTATTTGATTACAAATATTTATTTACTTTGTTTTTAATTTTTTCATATCTTTTTTCAGAACTATAATTTAATTTTTAAAAATCTCTAATGATTCTATTGAATTATTGGATTTAGAAAATAAACCATCACCTAAAACCATGAGAGTTAATCCTTTAATTTATATACCATACCTTTGAACCTACATCCTTTTGATCTCTCAAACATTCAATCACTGGAACGATAGATTTTAAAAACTCTTAACATTATACTGGTTCTTACAATGGTGAAGGAGAATTAGACATATGAGGATAATCCTAAAGGTGTGAGAAGGTAAAGATATTCTAGTTTAGATCAAAAAGTATTACAAGGAATGGTTTTAGAGTTCAAATGTCTTTTTTGTGACCAATTTTTTATTCAAGCAAGCATTAGGCTATCAAGGACTAGAATTCATGTTTAATGGAGGTAATTCGAAGTACATATGTAATAGGATGTATAGGAATTTGTTGAACCACTTTTTTTAATGATCATAAAATCATTATTATCATAATAATTAATTATTTTCATGTTTTATATTTTCATTTTATATTATGAGACAAATTAGAATACCTTTCTTAAGTATGATACATTTCCATGAAAACTAACCACCAAGGATGAGTTACCATCAGAAATGAGTTACAATTGAGATAATTTTTTTAAAAATTATAGAAATGTCTCAACATCAAGAATGACTCATAGCTAACAAAGTTTCACTATCTCCTTAAGACACCATCAGGAAAAGACTCACCACTAGGATCTTAAATTGGCTATGTACTTTGATGACTCACCATTAGAATGAGGCACCAATAACTTCACACACCGCTAGACTTAGACACCATCAAAACATGAATCATTTCTTGATGAAGAAACTATTCCAAGAATTCCCTAAAAAATGTTTCACCACTCAAAAGACAAAACACTAGTGTTTATGTTCACTTTGAATTAATTTTTTCTAATAACTATTTTATCAAATTTAATGATCAAACTTATTATAATGGTTGTTCCATAATTTCTCAATAGAGATGAAGTAATGTTAGTTTCATAATATAATGTTTTTGGAGTAGAAGATCCAATGGATTTTCTTTTCTACTACTTCTATCAAAAGATAAAGAATATTTCCTCATCCTAAAGATGAGAAGTGCGGAATGAAAAGATATACATCTACACATGTAGAGAGTTGGGTAGCTATGAAGTATACCATACATGAAGTATTATTAAATGTGATTATCTTTAGAGAATAGAATATCTTAAAAACTTCTTATATACTCACAAAGAGGAGTTTGTGACACTTTATTCTTCAACAAAATTCTAAAATTCATCTCATGATACATTTCAAACTATATCTAAGAGTAATGAGCTACAGAGTATATCAGAGAGAAAAACATGATCTCTATACTCTTATTACATGCTATTTTTTATTTATATTTAAATTTTTAATAGTATGGCTTACTATGTTTTATTCTAACCCACACTATTTATTACGTAAAACTGGAATAAATATAGATTTATTCTTAACACCTTTTACACATGTTTCCCATGTGTTGTGGTAGATGTACGATTGTGTCTTGTTTTATCTATACTCCCACAATTACTATATAAGAAGCATTATATATCCTAGAAGGTTTGTATACTATTGTAACAACCAATCTAGGTTGTGGATCAAAGTTCAATTTTTATATAAACTTCTTAACATTTGGTGACTTTCAAGTGTACAGGACTAAGTTTCAACGAGAGAGTAAACATTTTGTATTCAAATTCTGCTATGTGTTTGTTTTTTTTGTTTTATTTATATTTCGTAAAATAAATGAGAACCTATTTTTTACCTTCAAGAAAAACCACTAATTTTAATCTTAGTTTTTATTATGGTTTATATTATAAATTTATTTAGTAAATTGATTTCAAATGATAAAATAATATTGTATATTGGTTTTAATTGGGACCTAATAAATCAATAGGAATTCTTTTAAAATTTAAATAATTATATCAAACTACTTTTTTAATTAACTGAACTATTTTATTTAAATTGGGGGATTCTATATAAATCCATTTTAAATAGAAATTTTTATTGCTTACTTAATATACCCCCTCTTAAGATACTCACTCCAACAAACATTTGGTATCAAATTTGTTTAAATCCTTTTAAACTTTGATTTTAGTTGTTATTTAAAGATATTAAATTCCTATTAGTAATAAATTTCTAGTCTTTAAATGGATAATACACCAAAAGGTTCTTCTACTAACATACCTCATTTTTTAAATGGTAATAATTATGATCATTGGAAGATAAATATGAAAATTCATATAGAAAGTATGGGATTTGAAATATGGTCTACTATTAAAGATAAGTATGAGTTACCTAACACTCTTAGAAAAGATTGGTCTGATGCTACAATGATTTTCTATATTAATAATTATAATGAAATGAATTCCCTTTACTATAATTTGTGAGATGAAAATTTTAATATAATTTCTACTTGAAAAAATGATTTTGAAATTTGGGACTCATTAGATATTTTTCAGGAAGGAACAACCAATTTCAAGGAAATGAGAATGAATACATATATCATCAATTATGATAATTTGAAAATTAAACTGAATGATTTAATTTATAACAAGTATCTATTGTTCAATGAAATTGTCAACACCATGACTTCACTA
This sequence comes from Viscum album, assembly GCA_963277665.1. Lineage (NCBI taxonomy): Eukaryota > Viridiplantae > Streptophyta > Magnoliopsida > Santalales > Viscaceae > Viscum > Viscum album. The sequence continues at coordinate 970,074,888 of OY728159.1, read as the reverse complement.
TGAAATCTTGTATTGACAAAGATTAGATTATGTGAATTTTAAGATACCTTCCAAAAAGATGGATGGGCATATCCATTTCAATTAGAGAGTCACGTGACATCAGCAATATACTAGTCAAAGAGATGATTGGAAAACTGAGGGTGTATGAAGAATAACTGAAGGTCAAATAAGAAGAGGATTATGATCCAAAAATAAATTAAATATCCTTTAAGTCTACTACAACCAAACATAGAGAAAAAGAAAAGAAAAAGATCCAAACTGGATGTTCAAGTGATCGTGAGTGACCTCCAGGAAGTGATGAAGAAATGACCCATCTATCATGAAGATATAATATGTTTTATAGGAAGAATATTTTTTTGTAAGCCTATTAATTATTTAATGTATAAAACTAAAGGAAACAAGAAAAATTATTGGAAGAAGGGTGATAGTGAAATTACCAGTTATGAATGTAAAAGAAAAGGATAAGTCAAGGAAGACTATCCAAAAAATGAAATAAAAAAAAGAGATATGATGAGAATAATTGAATGTTTAAGAAGTAGATGAAAGTAACATGGAGTGACTTTGAGAAAAAATCTAGTGATTCTGACTCTACTTCTGAACAGTAGTATGATTGAGCCATCATGTACTCCATGGATAATGTATCTGAGGTACCTATTATTTCTAATGTTTTTCCTATTCTTAATGATAATATTTTTGAGAATGAACATAATGATGATGAAATGTAACAGGAAGATACTTTTGAATATTTAAAAATGATAGAATATAGGTTTATTGAACTTAAGGGTACATATAAGGATATTAAAAGACAATATTCTTTATCTGCTAATATTATATATGATTTAACTGTTGAGAAAGAGAAAATTTCCAGTTTTTATAAGAGAATATAGAGATTAAATTGTATAATTAACAACTTAAACCTTTTCTTGAATGATTTATAAATCGTATAAAAAACATACATAAATTATTGTAAAACGGTTCACTCATAAGTATATAACAGGTTTAGGAAACCAACCTGGACAAATAAGTATAGTAAAAGAGAAAATTTGCATCTAAGTCAAAATAATACAGTGCTACAACAAGTTATTTTTATATTGGATAAAACAAATCATTTTTTTCAAAAATAATACAATTTGTTTATAAGAAACCTTTTATCCAAATATGGGTTCCTAAATCCCATATTTTTAACACATATAGACCCAAGAAAATATGTGTACCAAAATCACTTATTGTATAAATTTTGTTTTTTAGGAAAAATAATTAACGAAATCATGTAAAAGTCTATGATACTTAGAGAGTGTAATTTCAAGTCATATGATAGGATACTACTCATGTTTCAAGAGCTTATAAAGGTTGATGATGGCACTTTCACTTTTGGTGAAAATACTAAAGGAAAAAATCCTCAAACTTTGACAAATTGGTAACATCAATTTAGTTTTAATTTACATATTATTGTTTGTTTATGGTTTTAAGTATAACATGCTTAACATCTTTTGATTATGTGATGATTTTTTTCATGTTAAATTTAAAAATAATGCATGTAATATTTTTTTATTCTAAAAATGACTTAGTCTTTACTACTTTAAAAATTAGAATGTTTATATTGTTAATCTTAATTATTCAATTTCACAAATTTTTTTCCTGATTCAGTGCCTTTTATAAAGAATCTAGGATTTGGAATAGGATATTATGCCACTATAATATTCACTTACTTGGGAAGCATATGATGAAAGATTTATTCAAGGATCTACCCAAACTAGTGTTCCCAAATGGCAATGTTTGTAACCCCTATAAAAAGGGAAACATCACAAGATTTATTTTAAATAAAAAAAAGTTTCAACTTATCAACCTATTTATTTAGTTCATGTGGATTTACTTGGAACATCTATAGTTTCTTGTATAAATTGTATGACTATGTCTATGTACTAGTTGATGAATTTTACAGGTACACTTGGTCGCTATTTCTAGATCAAAAATGTCAATCCTATTCATTTTTCACCAAGTATGAGAGATCTATAGATAATTTAAGTGGACTTATAATTACTACCCTAAGAAGTAACCATTTAAATGACTTCAAAAATCAAGAATTTGAATATTTTTTCTCAAAAAATGGATATATTCACAACTTCTCTACTTCTGGGAGCACTCAACATAATGGAGTTTTATAAAGAAAGAATAAAACACTTCAAGTGATATCCCAAACTTTGCTAAATGAATACGAATTACCTATATAATTTTGGGTCAAGGTTGTGAAAAAAACCCTGTTATATAAGACATATGGTTTTAATTAAACCCATCTTAAAAAAGACCCCTTATGATATTTTTAATAATAGTATTCATAAGGTTAATTACGTTAGAGATTTTGGTTCCAAATTTTTTATTCTCAACCATAAGGATGATCTGGAAAAATTGTCTGCCTAGAGAGATGAAGGAATTTTCCTAGGTTATTCAACCTCCAGTAAATCCTAGAGAGTTTTTAAGAAAAGGACAATGACTATGGATGAATATACTAATATAAAATTTGACGATAAAGATCTACATGAGGCTAATACCTTTTTATAAAACTCTGAGGATGATTTATCAACTCTAAACTTAAATTCCAAGCCTTCTGATTCTACTGTAAAAATATCATAAAAATAATCTAGTTATAATGAATTTCCGTAACTTCTATAACCTAAAACTATAGAAGAACTCGATTTGACCAAACCCTATTTTTTTACATCTATTAGGACCCTTAAGTACAATCCCTTAGATATTGTAGTTGGAGACCTAGATAGAGGTACATAGACTATATATTTTCTTAGAAATTAAGATGAACATAATGTATTCTTGTCTCTGATAGAACCAAAGAACATTAATGATTCAATCAACATTCAATTTTAGGATATGAATATTCATGATAAATTAAATTACTTATAAATAAATAAAGTGTGGGAATGTGTTGATATACCCTAATAAACATTGACAATAGGTTGTAGATGAGTGTTTAGAAATAATGTAGATGAATCAACTATAGTAATAAACTTGGATAGACTAGTTGAATATGGTTATAGTGAAGAAGAAGTAATATAATAGAAAGAGAACTTTTTACCATTATCCAAACTTGAATCCATTTAAATACTGCCATCTTATGTATCTCATCTAGATTTCAAACTTTATCAAATGGATTTCAAGAGTGATTTATTAAATTGGTATATATTTGAGGATTTCTTTTGTTGAATAAACCTTGGTTTTTAAAATCATCATTTTACAAATAGATTTTTCAAATTATCAAAATATTTATATGATTTAAAATATCATCTTAGTTCATGTTATGATAGGGTATATACCTTTCTTATATCAAAAGGTTTTTAAAAATGTATAGCTGATCCTATAATTTTTATTAAAAAATTAAAAATGATGTTTTTTTACAAATCTATGTAGATGATATTATTTTTGGAACATTAAAAAAATTCTTATATACCGATTTTTCAAAATGATGAAAAATGAGTTTGAAATGAGTTTAATGGGGGACCTTAAATTCTTTCTTTGTTTTCAATTATTTAAAAATAAATAATGAATAATTTTAAATTAACATAAATACATAAAGGTTATTTTAATACATTTTAACTTGGATAAAACTAAGATAAATGATACTACTTTGAGTAGCACCTATAAATTAGATCCTAATAAAGTTAGGAAATAACTGTATCAAAGTAATTATAGAGGTATGGTTTGAAGTCTTCTCTATCTTATTTCTAGACAAACAGATATTATGTTCAGTGTGTGTATGTGTTATCTCCTTCATGAAAATCCTAAAGAGAAAAACTTGGTTGATGTAAATATAATTTTCAAATACCTCAAATATGCTACAAATTTATAATTGTTTTACCCAAGATGACAAGTATTTTATTTAGTTAGTTATTTGGATACTGATTTTGGTGGATGTATGTTAAATAGAAAAAGAACCTAGGGAACATGTCAATTTTTGGGAAAGTCTATAGTGTCATGTTGTTGCAAGAAGAAAATTATATTACACTATCTATAGATGAAGCTAAATATATTTCTAAAGGTAGCTTCGGTGAACAAATTTTGTGGATGAAACACACATTACTAGACTATGGGTATCAATTACGACATGTCCTAGTAAACTATGATAAAAAAAGTTCTATAAATACTTCTAAGAATATTGTGTCACATTATAAAACAAAACATATTGATTTAAGATATTAATTTTTGAGAGATCATTTTTAAAACATTTATATAGATATTGATTACATTTGTATTGAACATCTGCTTGCCAACATATTCACTAGGCCTTTAAATTATGAGAGAATGAATTACATAAAATATGAATTAGGTATGATCAAATTTTTTTAGTTTAATTTTCTTGGAATCATCATTGTGATTGTATCAATAATGTGAATATACCACTATTGTGAATCTCTCATCATTTTTAATGTCTTAAAGTTGTAATTTTCACCATTGGACTTCTCACCCTTGGAATTATCACTATTGGAATTCTCAGCATTGGAATTTTTCATGACTTTGTAAATTTTTATTTATTAAGATATTTATATTAGACCACAAATTTTCATTTCAGTTACTATTTATTTTATAACTTGATTCAGTTTTTTTCTTCATTTTTTTGATTTTAATTTTCCGAATCTCTACACTCCCAAATGAAAACAAATATGGTACATTTTATAATTATAACATGAATTTTTCATCATTCCTTTTTATCTTGATCCCAATGAGATATTTCTCTCCTAAAAGTTCAACCTCCCTTTTTTCCTTCGACCAAGGAAACCAAGCTGACCTCTATGGTCATAGTGAAGCAACCTTCAAAGTCTTCACTAGACAAGTCATGTACTGCCAATAAATAGCAATGAGAACCAAGCCCTCCAGATGTAGTCAAAACAGTTAACCCTATGATTTCAAAGAGGGTTTTTTTACATGAAAGGTATGTTGAAGTATAATATATGATTTCGAGCATATCTTTAGTGAATAAGGTTCGAAAAAACCAAGGATGGATGATGTTTTTCTCTTAAAATAAGAGACCTCTTTATCCTAGGTTGGTGTATGAGTTCTACCAGTATGTGGAGTTAGGTTTTGAAGAAGAAGAATAATACTAGTTAAAAAGCCGAGTTAAATGTCATAGAATCTACTTTTCTTTAAATAAGTGGGAATGATTTTTGAAGTTTACACATAAAGGTGGTTTTAATGATTATCAAGGCACAATTACATAATCTAGTGAATATTTTATTTATAAAGAGTTCCTTACAAAGTTAATAAGATATGTATTTTTAAGAAGGCCAATTACTTCAGATCATGATGGAGAATGTAGGTTGCTATTTAAATATATCCAGTATATGCTCTACCCAAGGAAGGGTGTTTTTGAATCCTTAAGGTATCTAGATTTGTATTTGTTATATCATATGAAAAGAGGGAAGATGATAAACCTATGCATATATATCATTAATAATTTGATAGAAATTACCAAGACAACCTCTAGATCGAATTCTATGATCTACCCAAAGTTGATTAATGCTATTCTTAAAGCCAAAGGAATATTTTCTGAGGATGATGAATATATTATGGATTGTGGTAGATTTTGTATCCCTAAAACAATTTATAAACAGATGAAGATGAGTTAGAACCCTAGAAAAAAGAAATGGATAAGTAATAATGAAGTGATTTATGATTAATTTAACCCCGTTGATCATCCTTTAGTTCTAAGAGATATTGTTAAACCTGGTATAGAGCCTGATGAAATTATTGGGTTCTTTGATTTTGATAAGAAAGTATAGGCTACTATTTCTAGAGTAGAAGAAGAAAAATAATTTTATGTTGATGAGGGAACTGATCCTGACCTATCTCCTAGATCTATTTATATCACATATGGATCTATTAGACCACAGATGATTCTCCTTAAAAGAGAGAAATTATTAAAAAAGTGATGACGATGAGACCAAAGTATCTGGAGAAGATTAATTCAAGAGAAATTCCAAATCTTCTATGGAAAATGGAGATGATAATGATGTAGATGAAGAAAAAAGTGGAATTAATGATGCTTCAGATGATGATGAAAGATTTTTGGACCCTAATTGCTCTAGTGGAAAATTTTAAGAGAGGACGTTGAGATTAATTATGATCTGATGACTTCTATTGGTGGTTCTATTTCTAGATCAGAAGACATGCCCAATTTTATTTGTGAAGTGGATGTTTCTTCCAATGAAAAAAAAGATGCAATTTCTTAGGGGTATAAATCCTCAAGGCATGGAAGTCATCAAGTGAATACTCCTATTGATATAGTGGATACTATATTTTTTTTTCTAATTATCAAAATATTTTAGATTCTATTACTACTGAATAGATTTTTTGTGATCATAGATATAGTGAGACCTCTACTAGAGAGGTGGCTCTTATTGTTATTCCTACTGTATTTATGTCTAAATATGTAGTGCCTTCAGTGGTTGAGCTTCCAATAACTCCTTCACAATGTTGGATTGAAATTATGTTAGAGGGCTGAAGTTTGTTTCTTGGTAGTTCACAAAATAATTGACAACCTACCATTCGAGAAGAAAGAGATCCTAAGGTATCATTGATTGATTAAATTTATACATCTATTTATTCAATGAGTCATTATTTTCAAATAGAATATAATCTTACTATTTCAAATGTTCCTATTTATGTGGTCACCAAGGGTGACTTGGATTTCTTTATAGGAAAGATAGTTTCTGATTTTTGTAAGATTTTGTAAATTCAAGCACAACTTCTTACCAAGGTAAATAGAAAATATGTGAGATATTTATTTGAGTTATTTATTCACCCTATTCAATCAAAGATGATGAACTATGTTCATGAAGTTTAAATTTATAATATAAGGGTAGAGAATGAGTTTGAATCCATAAAATACATTGTGGAAGGATTTTAGTAAGCCTCTTAAGCTTCTCGGGTTTCCCTTCTTGAGATAATTGAATGTCTTACCTCAGTGTAATCTTGTTACACTAATCCTCTTAGACCTATTTTTGATGCTAATATAATCAGAAAAATTATTAGGGAGTAGATTAGAAATGCCTCATGTAGTGTTTCAAGTGATGCTACTTCCATAACTATGGAAACATTGAGAAAGTTTGAGTGTAATAATGATAATTCTCATACGATGATAAGAGAATACATGAAGAATATGGAAGAAGATAAAGAGACCATAACCAAATACATCAAGTATTATATATAAATAATTTACTTCAATCATGATATGAATGTTTACTTTATGTTTTTTGCATAAAATATGAGGATGCCCCCTATTTCCCAATACTTCAAGGAACAAGTTAACCACTTGAAAGTTATAACTCCTTTGATTCAAAATTTTATCAAATAGAAGATATAACTTTTTTGTGAAATGGGGTGAGCTGGGAAAATCATAATGGATGTCATAATCATTAGGAAACCCTTTATTTATCTTTATGTGACTTCAGTTGTGACTCATGAAGAAATACTAGTGACTTCCCATCTGTCTCCTCCAGCTACAGATCTAGAATTACTCAGAGTTGGTGTGACCAGAGATCCTCTTTCCCCTCTTTCAGCCAGATTTCAACCATTTTCTCTCACTCCCAGACAGGTCATTCAACTATTGAGACCCATCCTCATTCGAGAGCCTCAAAATACATTATCTATCATTGATGTTCCTATGGTTGTTCTTATTAGACCTTCTGTCACTATTTCTTTTACCTCAGATAAGATCAAGGGAAAATATCCTATGTTTCCTTCAACCCAACCTGATTAGAATTGGTCATTAGACATTTTGTTTTTATGGGAATGTTTTTTTACCTTTTTTGGAACATTTTTACTTTACCCTTAATGAATTTTTAAATGAGAATTATCTGATTACTCTTATTTTCTTACTTTATATTTTTCTTACTTTTCTTTTTTTTTCTGTGAAATTTTTTAATAATATTAAAATGGGGAGAACTTTATGATGTTTATTTTTGAATGATATATTTTGTGGACATATATATATATATTACCTTAAATTGATATTATTTGATATATTTATTTCCTTTTTTCCTTTAATATCATACTACTTTATGGGAACACATTTACTCTGATAATATTTGTTTCAATTTATTTCATTTTTCATTTTTTTATATTTAGTACCATTTATCTAATCTATCATGCTTAAGCTTTGATGCCATGAATATAAAATTCCAAGATTAGTGATAATAAAAAACAGGGATATTTTTTACCTTTTTTTTTATAATGATCATCAAATCAATATTATTGTGATAATTAATGAGTTTCATGTTTTCTGTTTGCATTTAATATTATGTAATAGATTGAGGAAATTTGACTAATTATAAGACACATCCCAGAAGACTTACCTACAAATATGAGTCACTGCCAGGAATGAGTCACCATTGATATTGAAATTTTAAAAAGTATGGAAAAGTCTCAATATCAACAAAGTCTCATTGTCGCCTTGAGACACCATCAAGAAAGACTCGCTACTAGGATCTTAAATCAGTTAAGTACTAGGATTACTCACCATTATCTTGATTCACTACAAACCACATATACCACTAGCCTTATACACTTCCAAACCATGGCTCATCACCAGATCAAGACACTATTCCAAGGAGTCACCACCAGAAGTATAACCTCTCAAAAGACACACTGCTAGTGTTTATGTTTATTTTAAACTAAATTTATCTAACAAATAGTTTATCTAATTTAATTCCCAATCTTATTATAATGATTGTTCCTTAATTTCGTGACAGAGGTGTATTAAAGTTAGTGTTATAATGTGAAGTATGAGGAGTATAAGATCTAGTGGATTCTCTTTACTACTACCATTGAAAGATAAAGAAGTATCCCTCGGGATAAAGACGAGAAGCATTAAAAAAAAAGATACACCTGTACATGTGAAGAGAGATGAATAGATATAATTTGTTCCACATATGAACCATTCCTACCTTAAATTAACAATAGAAAGGATAATCCATTTAATAATATATAAAACTAACTTCATACTCAGAAGATGTATTTTTTACACTCTTTTCCTCAATGAAATTCTAAAACTCAACTTGAGCTGCATTTCAAACTACATTCAAGGGTCACATGCTGAAGAGCATATTAGATAGAGAAACATGATCTATATAATCTTCTTACCTTCTATGTTTGTTTATTTATATTTTCATTTAAAGTTGTGTGGATTAATATATTTTATTATATACCACATTTTCACCTACTGAAAACTAGAAGATACATAGATATCATTTTGACACCATTTACACCTATTTACCATGTGTTGTGGTAGAGGTCCAGTTGTGACCTGTTTTATCTATACTCCCACAATTAGTGTGGAAGCGGGCCTATGTGCCCTAAATAGTTTGTATACTATTGTAACACCTGATCCAAGTTGTGGATCAAATTTTATTTTTTAAATAAACTACTTGGCAGTAGGTGATTTCTATGTGGAGAGGACTAAGTCTCAGCTTGATACTGAACCTCTTGTATTCAAATTACACTATGTTTTTTTGTGTTTTTATTTATATTATGTACTATAAAATCAAATCTATTTTAACATTTAAGAAAAATACTACTTTGATATTTATTTTTTATTACTATTTATATTTTAACTTGATTTAGTAAATTTAATACAACGATTAAAATAATATTGTATACTATTTTTAACCGAGACCTAATCAGTCTTTATTAATTCTTTTAAAATGTAAATACATTTATCAAAATACTATTTTACCAAACAAGGATGTTTTTTTAAATAAGGGGATTCTTTTTAAATCCATTTTAGATAGAAATATTTATTGGGTACACATTTCACCCCTTGTTGAGATACTCCCTATGACCAACTGAATCTTATGAAAACACATAATATAAATTTTGTGAAAATGAAGAGATCATCTTTTAAAAGGTGACTGAAAAAGATATTTCAATATTATTTATGGAAAAAACTCAATTTATTAAGTTTATTCATGAAGGGAATTCCCATTTCATCCTTAGGTAAATTGGAGATGGAGTTCACCAGTATTTGGAAATTATGTCCTTTTTTGGGGACTCCCAAGTCAAGAAGGTGCTGGTTAAGGATCTATAAGAAAAATAGATGGTTATGGTCAAGTATATTTAGATAGTGGTAGTTATAAGGATTACTAAGTACGATTGAATCATTTTTAAGACATGTAGATCATGTTTATCATGATAAGAATCATCAAGTTCAATATATGTTGATACATGATAAGGTACATTAACCATTATTTTTCAAAAATATTCTTAGATTTCTTCTTATCCCAATAGTATATTCATGTCTATTATTTTTTATAAGAGGGTAATGATTAATAACATTAATACTGGTTTAATATGTTATCATTGTAATAATATTTCCACTAGAAATTTAGGGAATTTTTTTTTATATAGAGTGAGAGGAGTAAAGTTAAATATTCTTGATGTTGAAGAGGATAACCCATCTAGTTATTATAATGGGAGGGAGAATTAGAGATAAAATTTAGTTGGATTTGGAAGGATTGGTGCAGAGGAGATTTGTGAATCTTGAGTAGAAAGAGATATCAACATGACACAAGTGGATAGAGGTTTAGAGGATTCTTATATTGGGGATTGAAATATCCGTATTAGTATAAGAATAACTAATGTGTTAGATGAAAATATTCCTAATATATTTTGGTAGTCATGGTTTTGGTGGGGGGAGGGGGTGTTCTTTAGTTTTCTGGAGCTTTTCAAGAAACATATTCTAAGGAAGATAGTGGTGATGTTCTCGTTTAGATACCCATAAAGAGAGAGGTATATTCATAAATAGAGTGTGCATTTGAATATACTAATGAAGAATTTGTGCAACAATATTCTTTAGTTTAAGAAATAGATGAGAAGGTTGTTAAAGGTGGAGAATATCTAGTTTAGAAAGATTCACATTCTTAAGGATCTCAAAGAATAAAAGAAAAAATTCATGATGATTAATAACCTATTGAGGAATATGTTATTTCCCCAACATTATAAATGATAAAGGAAACTTATTATACTGAATATGTGAATATTATGCTACCTTTATGAATGAATTTATTGAAATTAAATTTGTTTCTTTGATCCAGGATCCCTTGAAAATAATTGTAGAAGAACATATAGGGTAAATACAAGTTCATGGAGACATATCCTCTCTATCCGGTGAAGATGTGTAAGTTAAATTACATAAAATAGTCGAAGTTAAAGAACCCTATAAAAGGGTTGAGGGACAACCCATAAAATCTAATATTGATTATAGTTTTTAATATCATGCTTGAAATTTTTCTAAAATACTCTTCTCATGTTTTGATCCGCTAACATATGAGGTCATAAATCTTTAAAAAAAATTAAGAGTTTGATAAAGGCTATAAAAGATTTGATAAGTGATTCTATTTATATAATATAATATAAATAAATCTATCTTAAGAAGAAAAGTTTGATGAAAAAAATCAATATATTAGAAATATTTTTGATGATTTTTTAAGGGATATAGATGACTAGGTTAGAAATGTTAAAGGAAAATAGTTTCAAAATTAGCTTACAATTATATGAAGAAGTTTTTGGTAAGCCAATTTGAATGTATAGAGGTAGTGAGTTCCAACCAAATGAGATCATCCAAATCAAGTGGAGAAGGCATTAAGGATATGTAGATAAGGGTAGAACTTTTATCTAATGATATTTCATTAATGGATGATGAATTTATATTTTTTAGTGTAATAACATACTCCTTCACAGTCTATTGAACATTCAAAAGGATTTCATTGAAAGGTTGAATCATATATAACTAGAATTAGTTTTTTATCAACCATTTATGTGAAATGATAGAAAAATAAGTTTATTATTATAATACAACTCATAGTTTTCTAACAGTGAATCTAGTATAAGTGTTTAAAATTAATCGAGAATCAAGGTTTCCCACGATGGAGTGTATCAGGACAATAAATCATAATTTCAAGGATTTGAAAGTGGTGATAAAGGCCATGAAAATAAGACTTATAGATTCATTAACCTCTGAATAATATTACACTAAAGAACCTAAAGCATTACCATCTTATCACCTTTCACTTTGATTTATTTACCGTTTAACTAATGTTTATTATAATTTGGGATGATTTATAAAAATACGTTCTTTTGTTATTTTTTACTACCATTATTTTCCATCTGCTGTTTTTTATATTTATAAAGCCTATAATTTTTTAGTATAACCTTAAATTCAGATTATATAACATTTAATTATAATTTCATTCTAAATTAAATGAGTTTTAATCAATTTTTAGACTATCTTTCTTATTTCAAAAAGGTGAGAAATATGGATAAATAAAAAATTGTAACTCCTCTAGAATTTGATCAATTTACGTTTTCATTAATCTTTGATTTTTTATTAAATTAAACTTATAAGTTATTTTTATATGTTTATATGGGAGTTTTTATCAACAAAAAGGGGGATACTATTGGGCATACTAATATTGATTGTATAATTTATCATTATATTCTCACTAATTTTGATGATCACAAATACCCTCATATAATTTACTATTGGAACCACTTTGAGTAGATTTTAGGATTATATTTATTTTTAATATTATTTAAATATTATTGTAATTCTATAATTTTGAGTTCCATAATAATTTTTATCATAATGAAAGCTTCTCTATAAATAATTTTGGTCATTTTAAAGAAGCATAGAATCATTGTTCTAAAAGTTATGTTTCCACCTAAAAATAACATCCAATCCTACATTTGCAATGACACATTTTATCTGAATGTTATGTTTGGGAACCTAACTTTTGATAAGTAACTTCATGTTCAATTACATACCATCACATTTTTAACCTCATATTTGTGCTAAATATTATGTTTGAGAACCTAACTTTTGTTAAGGAACCTCTTGTTCGAGTACATAACATTTGGTATGTACCTAATACGATTAACCTAATGTTGTTATCATACTAAAAATTATTTAATTATACGTTTAGTATCAACCATATATGGTAAAACATTCTTTTAGAGTTATACTCAAGCAGAGTAACCCCATGCTGAATCAATCATCTATGTGTTTTGAATTTTGAATTATTTATAATATTTCTTCTATGTTCTCATAGGAGTAAATATCTCGATAAAGTGAGTCAAATAAAATTTCTCAATATCTTCATCAATGTATTAATTAATTCCAACTCTAATGGAAGTTATTATTTTATAGGGATGATTAAATTCTAATTTCAAACACATTTATCATTTTGAAGATCATGATTTATTTTGTTCTTTTTCCAGATCCATTTAAACAATTTTAAATAAATATTTATATTTATTATCAATAGATTATTTTAGAAATGAGAAGATAAATTATCTAATTGAATATTTTACTATATTTTGGAAGCACTATGAAAAGTAAATATATTTTTCTCTAAAATTATGTAATTTGTTTTACAGAAGAAGTCATTTTGTCTACTACAAAAACTACTATTCTTTTATGTGACTTATCTTCTATAGTTTATTGATGATTTTTAGGAATAAAATGTATATAAATAAATTTTATAATATTTTTCTATGTGCTTTTCCTACTATTAAAAAGTTTCTTTTAATGATGCTATGTTATTTGGATATTCCATACAATAACTCATGTATTCTTATTATGGATAGTACTTTGAAGATATTCATCTATTTTTTTACAGATCTCTTTAGTTTTCAGTTTCAATATTTTTATATGAATGACTTCTAAGAGAATTTATCTAACCAAATATAATATTTTTTTGTTTTTGAATACTCAGGTGATTGAGTGTTTTGAGGGATGTTGATTTTACGATTTTAAATACTTGTATTTTTTAACAAATTATAGTTTATTGCACTCAACTATTGAGATCCCTGGGAAAATGATTTATTATTAAAAACCAATAATCTCACAGAGAGTGGAATACTATCTCTTTTTTCCCTAAACCACTATAAAATGTTTTTTGTATCTTTTTGTTATTTTTTGATGCATGCTTTTTTTAATGTAAAGGGAAAAAATGAATTTATAATTTGAAAAGATGAATCAAATTTAAATTATTAATGGTTTTTAATGGTCATAATTCACCCCCTCTTGTGTTTTCATCACCATTATGATGTAACAAGGCTTTATACACACATCTTATTCAACAAGGGGTGCATCAATTCTTCTTTCCGAGAATATAGATAGATCAATGAAACTTTTCATGGATTATCATGAACTCAACAAGATCAGGATAAAGAACATGTGTACCTTAGCATGGATATATTACTTTTTTGATCAAAAAATGAGGGGTTTAATACTTCTATAAATTATATTTTTGGTATAAATATCATTAAGTTAAGGTTATTAAGAAGTATATTCACTAGACTACCTTTCATATATGGGTTGGACACTATGAGTTCATTTTTATTACATTCGGGCTAAAAAAGTTTCTATAAATATTTATAGACTTAATGAATAGAGTCACAATATATTACCTTAAAATTTTATGATAATCATTATATATGATATTCCAAATACTATGAAAGAAAGAAAGAACATGAGGAGAATATGAATACTGTTTTGAATAGTTTGAGAAAAGATAAATTATATACATAGTAAAGTAAACATGTGTTTTACATGGATCAAATAACATTATTCATGAATGTTATTGCAAGAAAGGGGATATATTTATATCCATAAAAGACAAAAGTGACCAAGTAATGTCTTTGACCAATATATATAATGATTGAATGAAAATTAATTTTTTTATTATTGACAAAAAGAAGAAAATAGGGATAACGGAAGGGTAGAAGGGCCTAAGGTGGACTAATGTGATGAAGACTAAGAGCATCCCCTTCGATAATAAAATCATAGTTCAAAGGTAGGAACCCTATATGTGAGAAAATGTTCAACTCTATTACCTGGTAACCTTTAGGTACTATAAAATCCACTACCTTATTCCCCTATTTCCATGTGTGAAGGATCTCTACTACTGGGGAAAGCATACTTCAAAATTTCTTAATGGTGTAGGTGATGCTCCAATGACTAAGGGATTGGCTCAAAAGATATTTGATAAGTATAGACGAATCAGATTCAACATAGGATAAAAATATATTGTTGAAACAATATATATTTCTTCCATATTAAATATCTTCATCTTATATATGTAGTGGTTTACTATAACGACCCATAATTTACATACATTGTTATTAATTAAAAATTGAAACACACTTATTACAACATATAACAAAACCAGGAAAGGACCGTATAGGTATAGTGTCCTTAGAAACTGGGAAACATAAACAACTGGTTCATAAAGCGTCTACACTGTCTCCCATTTATTTCATCATATCTATAGTCCCTTTTGACATATCTTAATTAATAACCTTCTTCCTGACCTGGGGAAAGAAAACATACAAAAGGGTGAGCTCAAATGCTCAGTAAGGGTAAACAAAATAAATATCAATCACATCATATACATAAGAACATAACTTTTGAAAATATTAACCTGCAAAAGAAATCATAATTTCATTACATGGGATAAATCATAGTAGTGAAATGTAATCCCAAAATCATAACTTAAAACATGAAACTTTGTGGCATACACACATAATCATAGAGAATCATTTCTTATTAGTCAAGACTCATTGCCAAGACTATCTTAGTGGACAAAGTCCATTTCTGAACCGAGTTCACTCCTCGTTTTAGTCCTGTTTCACTGAACTGGTTTAACCTGCCGTTCCAGCCATGTCTATCTCATGAGATATAAAATCTTTACGCAATGCATTGGAGGGATATATAGGTCCCACCTATCTCATAATGAGACAATTCTTATGTGTTCCACAAAATCATAAACCATACATCATAGCATAACCCATGTAATAAAAATGGGAATCTTAAACATTGTGACATCATAAAACAATTCATATAAGATAAAGGAATTCATAAAAATAATTCCATCACAACATAATCAAATAAATGTAATAATAGGGATAAAAACAGAACCCTTTATTATCTTAGAAGGAAAATAATTTTGATAAAACACTTGAACTCCATTCTTGAGGAAAATATCCTTTCTACATCAAAAACACTTTTCCTTTCTTAATATGTCATACAATTATAAACTAAAAGAAGTTGATTAAAAATAAACGTGAAAAATTTTAAAGGAAGATTCTTGGAAATATTGTTTTAAAAATCTATTCATGTCGTATAAGTTAAAAAAAACATTATTCTCGTACTTTTGTCGGAAAAGTCAAAAAGTACCTCGTATGAAAAACGAAAAAAGATTCCTTTCATATATTTTACTAAAAACTCACAAAAGGGTAAAATTGGATTTAAACAATTGTAGGTGGATGGAGATAATATTACATATTGAGGAAACATGGATGTGGATGATAAAATACACCCCCAGTAAATACCAAAGTATAAACAATCTCAGATAAAAATGAGATTGTGATATTTCCCTTACCGTAGGTCCGATATGCTTTGTACGTGTCCAAACCTCCTGTATAATGATTTAAATAATGTTATTTACTTATTCCAGAATCATACTCATTGTTATGATATCACATATGGTCATATTCTTATCTTCTTATTAGTAATATTTCATTACAACTTGTTATTCGAGTGTTTATTACTTTTTGTTCTTATGTCGAATAAATTATTATTCTTCTATTTAGGTTATAGATACCTCATTTCCATAATGTTATTAGTATAATATATATCATATTCATTCATTCAATTCATTTATATAATCATTATGCAATGAAGATCATGTAGAACGATTCGCATCACATCGTGGAGACGGTATTCCGTACGTACGCACGAGCGATGATACCGTTCCCATGATCATGGAATTGTATTGGAGTGTATTTATACTATTTCAGAATCAATATCACTTTACAATAATAATATATAGTCATTATTTACACCATTATACCCATACAAGTAAGGTGGTGGTGGAAAATAGATTACACCACGGCGTGGAGACGGTATTCCGTACGTACACATGCGCAGTGATTTCATTTTCCGTAGGATGGATAGATGGTGAAATAGGGTTGTTTCATACTTATAATAACATATCAGCATATGAGTGATACTGATGTTATTACTTCATAATGAAACAATCTAAGAAGAAGAAGTGGAAGAAGAAATAAAGTGGAAAGAATCGGTAACGGACATTACCTCTCCTTTGAAGCGCCTCTTTGAGTCCTCATCCTAGGGAACTAAAATTGGTCTTTGATGAAGACCAAGACCTCAAGGATGTCTCTAGAGAAGTGGAGAGGAGAAAGTGTCAGGGGTTGGCCGAGCTTGAAGGCTCAAAGTGGTGTGAGGAAGAGGGGGAGGAGGTTCCCTTTTATAAGGGAGGAGAGGGGCTCCTTTAGAAAAACTAAAAATATTATTTTATTATAAAGTCAAGGTTGGTTTTAAATAGCTCAAAATTGATTTATTTAGAATATAAGGTGGGTCTGGGTCTAAATCCTCTAATCAAATAGAATTTAGACAAGTTTAGGTTCCTATTTTAACCTTATAATTTAGATTTAACATGAAGTTAAATAATTTTACTTTTACCGTGTCTTCTTGTGTTCTTATACTATAAGGTTAATAAACATACTATAACAAGCCAAACGAACCCCAGGTTGTCTATTATTAATATATATAACCGTAATAAGTCATTTGGCTGAACCTTAGATTTTTAGGAAAAAAATAACAATTACTAATATAATATTTGTTTTAAAAACTATTTTATGTCAATTTTGACACTATTTTGTAATTGATTTTTGTGAAACTCATAACATAATGATTAGTTCTAAAAAACTTAATTAAATAAATATTAACATGTCATATTAACCTAGAAAATTAGCGTAATTCATAAAAAGTCTCAAATTACATTTATTTGGGTATTTATAACATCAATTATGTCAATATTTAATTAATATGATATTTACTGCATCATTATTGTGTCATAAATAAATTAAATTATTTAATGTCTAAAAATTACAAATAAAATACCATTATGTAGGAAATATTGTTATCTTTCTAATGAATATTTTTAGTCGAATTTATCTTATGTATAACCTTATATAAAAAATTATTTACTTATTAAACTTTGATTTTAACTATTTTAACCCTTCTTTAAATAAATTAATAATAAATGTCCTAATCTAATCCAAGTGGGCCAAAATGGTCATATTTTATTCCTAAGTTTGTTTTTGGTCGAATTAAACTTATCCAATAGAATTAGGACATGTGTAAGGGTAATAATAATATCATTTTTACCCTTAATTACCCTATTTACTTTTAACCGTGGTAAATAAAAGTGAAAAGTTACTATTCACCAAAAATTATTTTCATTTCATTGAACCAAATTTTACTTACTGACTTCAACCGTGTCTCTCGGATTTTTGAAATTCCACTCACAGAAGCAGTAAAATTAAGTTTTATGAAAAATTCAGTTTTTTTAACTACCACTTAGTGGTTTCACTATTCATCAAAAATTGAAAGTTTTCAGAAAAATACCAAAATTTAACCCTAAGCTAATTTCGATATTCCGAATCCAAAAAGGAAGTCCATTTTGAAAAATAAAATTTATAAAATTTTGAAAAGTGGTTATTACTATTCATAACGGCTAGTTTTAATAATATTTTAATAGCATATCATTGTTTAGTGAAACTCGGTATTGCGTACGACGCAAGCTATCGAGGAAGGTCGCGATTGCATGTAAAGAAAGACAAGATAGTGTTGTGTGTAGTGAAAGATTACTTCTATGATTTATAAAAACAAAAATATTTCTCATAAAAGTATGGGTGTTACATTCTGCCCCCCTTAAAATGAATTTCGCCCTCAAAATTCGTCACTTTGTAACAAACAGATGAGGATACCTTTCCCTCATCATATCCTCAAGCTCCCATGTAGCTTCTTCTAATTGGTGGTTCTTCCATAAAACTTTCACCAATCGAGTGGTCTTGTTTCGTAGGATTTTTTTGCTACGATCCAGAATCTCTATCGGCTGTTCTTCATAAGAAAGATCTTGCTCCAGCGGTACAACTTCTGAGCTGAGTACATGTGAAGGATCAGGTATGTACTTTCTCAGGAGAGATATAATATAAGGCCCCAGCCTTAAACATTACTTAATATTGAATTAAATGAGTAATTCACATTGAGGATCTTTTCAGGTTTAGAGTTTTAGGGAATTAAGACATAACTATTACATCTCAAAAGATTACAAAGTAGTCGCTTCTACTAAATTTCCATAAAATAAAAACTCTTAAAAAGAAACATGTATAGTTCCATGTTTTAGGTAGCATGACTTTCCCTTGATCCCATCCTTGACACTATCATCACATCATGTACCTTTACCTTGACCTGTGAAAAACATTTCAAAAACATGGGATGAGCATAAAAACCTCAGTAAGAGTTATAAAAATTTGGAAAGGAAACATGAGTTCATATATACATTAGAATGAAATCACACTTTTCCCATAAAACATAGGCATATAAAATCATGAATAAATCATAGAAAACATAAGACATAAAGGTAACTTGAGGCATTCATAACATTCTTACGTAGGGAGTAACCCTCTTGGTTACGTTTGGAATACCCATCACAGTATATTCCCTAAATCTCTTCGGAGAAACCTTAACGTTTCACTCCTTCACGTTACCCAATGAATTGGAGAGCTATATCGGGCTCACCCGCCCTTAGTTTATCACGGAACCACCCGTTTTCATAAAAATTCCCAAGAACCATAACATAAATGTATCGCATAAAACATGAATAAAGGAAACATAACATTTCCACATTTCAATCACAATATAAAATTTTAGTATATTGAAATAATGAATCCGTTCAAAAAGAAACCATTTCCAAAACCATTTAATACATTTAATAAAGAGATTTTTGAATCAAAGTGTCCCATACCACCTTAATGTTTAAAATTTTAAACCATTAATATCCATATAAATAAATCCTTAAAACCATTTTGAAAACATGGATATTAATAAGAACAAATAATTAAAACATTTAAAACGATATTTTGGTTAAAGGGGTTTTACCAAAATTAGAGACACTTAAATACAATAATTGAGGAATAACATTTAGTCAGAACTTTATAATATCATGAGACTAAATGGATTCATGATATAATACTCCAAAGGACATTATATACACCATATAAGAGTGAATTGGTGCATTACAACAATGAACCCTCAATAGAAATGTCAAATGTGATGAAATCCATTGTAAAGAAGGTATCCTTAAATTAAGGACAAATCAATCTCAAAAATATGTGTGTCAAATATAAATACACCCAATATAAGTGGATATTAAGTTTAAAACAATAAAAGGTCATTCACACATATTCAATGGATGACATATTCAATGACTACGTGTTTAACCCAAAGAAATCGAAATTGGGTTAAAACGTTCCCTTGACAGCCTAACAACATCACATCAAAATGAGTTGATGAGAGATAAAAAATGTATCTCATCACTTGGACATAAAATTTACATCAATAAGGATATATGAGAACATATCCCAACATAACAATATGTAAATTAAAAGACCCAACAAAAGAAGTCTTTTAAAAAAGAGGAGGGTGAAAGGTTCCCTTACCGACTTGGGTATCTTTCAAAACATACACCCCATGAAAGAAGGACAATAGATCATTGATGTAAATACTCATAAACAAAATTATATTACACAAAGAGTAGAATAATGGGCAGTACATACACCACTCAATGGAATTTGTGGCAAATGTACCATAAATCTCATGGGAATAAAAGTGAGATGAAAAATCCCTTATGAAAACTCGGCAGCCTAACGGCGCCACATAAAACATCCGAATATGGATTGATGAGATCAAATAGGGTATCTCATCACATTAAAATAAAATTTACAGCAAGAGGAATATAAAAGAACATCCCCCAACATTACAAAGAGGAGCTTAAAAGAAGTGACATAAAGGAGAGTACTTAAAAAGAAAGAGAGAGGTTAGATCTCTTACAAAAGTTCGTCAGCCTAACGGTGCCACTCAAAACTTCCAAAATGGATTGATGAGAGATAATAGGGTCTCTCATCACATGAAAATAAAAATTACAGTAAGTGTAATATAAAATATCACCCCAATAACAAGAAAGATGAGCTTTAAAAGGAATGACATAAAAGTGTGTACTTAAAAAGAAAGAGAGGAGTAGGATCCCTTACCTCGGGTCCGACTTGACTCGATCATTCTTTAATCTCCTGAATAATAAACTTGAGTTAATTTATACTTCCTTAAGATCCTTTTTCAAGTTCATTATTCCTTTTATATCACTTATTACCATGTCATAAACATTATTTAATCATTTTAGTTAATAATATTTGTTTTGCCGATATTTTGTTCTTAAGTCAAAAGTGGACTTCTTACAATTACATGTTGTTCGTGTGGCCAAATGTTTATTATATCCAGAATTGTATTCATGATGTAGATATCATATATGTCATATATATCCAGTACATGCATGCATTTATAACATTACATAATCATTTAGAGGTAATAAATGAAATGCACCGTTCATGGAGACGGTAAGCTGTACGTACGCATGAACGCTACTTTCATTTCTATTTCGTATTTTATAGAATGAAATCATAATGATATAAAGTTATATTATAATTCCAGTATAATATCATATATAATATCATTTTTCCATACTTTATACGTCCCACATATGGTATTTAACGAATCAAATCACTTTGAGGGGGCGGTAGTCCGCACTTCCTTAAATGAAGATATCGCGTTTACCCATAATGGAAACCATAAACGTATGCCCAAAATGAAAAAAAAGAAGATTAAGGAAAACATGAACATATTATATATCATATATAAAAATAGTGATATCATAATGGCCACCTTTGAAGGTGTTAAATGAGTATTGAACAATCATCGTTTCGGGAGGCAGAATTTCGCCATCCACGGAAACCGTATGTTCTTTATCCATTTGATGTAGTTGTGTGAGAGTGTAGCTCGAATAAATCTTATAACAACATCCTAGTATATTGAAGATACTGGGGTTTTTACAAAAGAAGTAAATAAAAAGAGTTTAGGGGGTTGGAGAAGCAAAATAAAACAAATGAACATGAGAGAATGAATTACCTTTAAAAGTGTAACTCCTTTTGATTTGAGGCTAAAGGCTTCCTTTGAAAGGATTCTGCCCAAAGGGAATCCTCTAGGATGAGGAGAGGGATGTGGAGAGAGTAAATGGGCAGGGGTTGGCCGAGCCAAAGGATTGAGGAGTGTGTGAAATGAGGTAGAGGTGGGGGCCTTTTATAAGAGGAGAGGAGGGGTACTTTTAGAAAGTAAGAAATATTACTTTATTTGAAAATGTGTTTCGGTTTTAAAAGGTCCCACATTGAAATAATTCGTGGATAAGGTGATAAGGGTTCGAGATAAACCCATCCAATAAGTTTTGGACATGTGTAGGTCATAGAGTTTACATTATCTTCTCATTTTATTTAAATCGTCAGATAATGATGTCATCACTGCATCATTATGATGTCATAAATAATTTAATTTATTTAATGTCTAAAAATTATAAAGAAATTACTATGATGTAGGAAATATTTTAATCTTTCCAATTACTATTTATAATAAAAAATATGATTTGTATAACCCTACTTAAAAATTGTTTTAGTAAAACATATCATGTTTGTGACATTTTTACTTTTACATTAAATAAAATGTTATTTATGTCATTTCCCAACCAAAGTGGCTCCATGGGGTCCCCAAGTTGACCCATGGCTTGTATTGGTCGGCCATTACACATCCAATGAGGGTAGGACATGTGTCAAGCTCATCTTATTTTATTAAAGTATTATTTTTACCTTAAACTACACTAATTACCACTAATCGCGATTAAAAACTTAATAAGTTACTATTCACCAAAAAATTATTTTTATCCTATTGAACCACATTTTACTTCTTAATGACAACCATGTATGTCGGATTTTTGAAATTCAAAACACAAAGATGGAAAAATTTCATTTAAATGGAAAAATCAGTTTTTATAAGTACCACTTAGTGGTTTCACTATTCATCAAAAATTGAAGTTTTTCAGAAAAATCCCAAAAATTCACCCTAAGCTATATTTGATATTCCGAATTCAAAAATGAAGTCTATTTTACAAAATTCAAAACATATAAGTCGCATTAATTAATTTAATAATTAATTCTTGCTGTCAGATCAAAGAGCGTGTTTTTATGAAACAATAAGTATCAAAAGATTGACACTGGTTTAAGTCTGATTTCAAAGTGAAATTAATTTCAACGACCACTATTGGATTTAATGGTAAAAATATATTATAATTTCACTTTAAAACCAATTCAAAAGATAATCTATTCATATAAATAAATTAGATTAAAAAGAGGTTTTGAATTAAAATACAACATTTTACACTATTCATTAAAAAAAGAACTTTATCGGAAAGATACCAAAAATTTACACAAAGTAAAATTTGATGTCCCTATTCTAAAGAAGAGTTTTATTTGGTCCAAAAGAGTTCATAAGAGTGATAAAAACTATATTTAATGACAGTTCTCCCTCAAAAGGTGATAAGTGAACCTTTAGTGAAAATTAGGGTATAAAAGCCTAAAATTGAATTCTTTCCGTATTTTAAGCCTTTATCTTTTATTGGATAAATGTAAAAACATTTAAAAAACATATATAATCATATTTTAGTTATTTCTATCCATTCCCGCCAATACAACGACTACATGTTAACTACCATTTAAAATAATATTATTTTATTATTAGAGTGCAACGTAAGATTCCCAAGAAACTCGTTGTTGCGTGTTGGGTACGCCATCGAGCATAGCGTCCCTTTAAAGTCATATTAATATTTTATTCACAAATATGGATAAATATAAAAATGTCATATTCTTTATTTACCTGGGGTGTTGCATCCTTCCCCCTTTTGGGAATTGCGTCCTCGCAATTTTAAAATTGCGCTTGGAAACATCCTTGAAAGTCCCACATCGGAACAAAAGTCTGTAAAACAAACACTTTAAAATAAAGAAAGATAAGTACAAAGGTCACTCGAGTTAACCCATACTAGGATTCCAAGTATGTAAATATGGACATGGAGGAAGAAACAAAGGGTCATGTTCTGATGGACAGTGATAGAAAACATGTTTAGGAGAAAGTTAACCACGAGAAAATCACAAACTTGTGATGGGTTAAACGGTATTCGATTCCCTAGTAGGAAAAGTTAATAGAAAACATTTTTGTTTTAAGTTACTTTTTATTGAGGAATTTATTCATAAGGAAACATAATCACTTATCTTGTTGACTTTCAACTTTTATTAGATTCCTTACACAAACTCATATTTTCTCCAAAAGGTGAGTATTTAGGAAGACTTGTTCACATTAAGAGTACTATAATCAACTTTTATAAAATCACCTAATCCACAAAAGATAACTATATACTTCCCATGTCTTTAGGCTTTAACCAAAACCAAAACTAGAAAGGTTAGTACAAGGTCAGATAATCCAAAAAAAAAGATAACCCTTTATAAATAGAAAATCTATTCTAAAAAAAACCCAAAGTTCAACGAGGACCATCCGATAAATAATTTGTCCATAAAATTCTTCAAAGTAAACCAATATAAGATTGAAACCCAAATATTTGAAGGATTTAGTCACATAGTCTTCCAAGTTAAATCGTAACATTTATCTCCAAACAATATCAGTTGCTCCTAAAGTCTCGTATTGAAAAGTAATTAACCTAATCACATATCCTCCATGATAGGTTAATCATTTTCATAAATAACCCAAAATCAACTTACTCTTTATTCATAAAATCATATAACTAAAAATAATCGGTCAAAATAACCAGGGACTTCACGTAGTCTAGTGGTAGGCGATAAATACCAGTCGAACTTTGGTTGTGGGTTCGATTCCCGCAGCTTTGTCCGACGCGACGGGATGTCACATGGTCTACGTGTTGTCCTTTTTCCAAAACTGTATAATTCTTAAAACATTCCCCAAAATGAGATAAAATCTTCAAGAATAATCATAACATATTTTAACCTCAAGTTTATCTCATGCCCTTCATTTTCCATCATATCATATAATAACCCATAATTACCTCAAAAGTAAGGATCATATAAACCCTAATGGTTACCTTAATACTTATTACCTGAACTTCCACATCGATTGGTCATCTCATACATGATGCATTACAGAACATACCAAGGTTCAAGTGGTTGATCATGACTCCTTGATATTTAGTTTAGAACAACCACGAGTTTCCTCATTGAATCCTCCATTTTATCTAGTATCTTAATCAGAGAACCACCACAGTTTCCTTCAAACCTATTGTCTCTTTGGTGCCTGCTAGATCCATCCATTCACTAAAACAGAAATGTCAGTGTGAGTATATCAACATAACAATCATGTACTAATGAGGAAGATAAACACTAAGATATACTTACTCATTCACTTTATCTAAAACTAGGACTCTTTTTGAAATCCTAACCATTATGGTAATGTCACTTGTGCTTAGAGAATACCCTAACCTCTAAAGTTATCTAAACCGACCTTTGATACCAACTATAAGGCCCCAGCCTTAAACCTTACTTAATATTGAATTAAATGAGTAATTCACATTGAGGATATTTTCAGGTTTAGAGTTTTAGAGAATTAGGACATTACTATTACATCTCAAAAGATTACAAAGTAGTCGCTTCTACTAAATTTCCATAAAATAAAAACTCTTAAAAAGAAACATGTATAGTTCCATGTTTTAGGTAGCATGACTTTCCCTTGATCTCATCCTTGACACTATCATCACATCATGTACCTTTCCCTTGACCTGTGAAAAACATTTCAAAAACTTGGGATGAGCATAAAAAGCTCAGTAATAGTTATAAAAATATGTAAAGGAAACATGAGATCATATATACATTAGAATGAAATCACACTTTTCCCATAAAACATAGGCATATCAAATCATGAATAAATCATAGAAAACATAAGACATAAAGGTAACTTGAGGCATTCATAACATTCTTACGTAGGGAGTAATCCTCTTGGTTACGTTTGGAATACCCATCACAGTATATTCCCGAAATCTCTTCGGAGAAACCTTAACGTTTCACTCCTTCGCGTTACCCAATGCATTGGAGAGCTATATCGGGCTCACCCGCCCTTAGTTTATCACGGAACCACCTGTTTTCAAAACAATGCCCAAGAACCATAACATAAATGTATCACATAAAACATGAATAAAGGAAACATAACATTTCCACATTTCAATCACAATATAACATTTTAGTATATTGAAATAATGAATCCATTCAAAAAGAAACCATTTCCAAAACCATTTAAAACATTTAATAAAGATATTTTTGAATCAAAGTGTCCCATACCACATTGAAGCTTAAAATTTTAAACCATTAATATCCATATAAATAAATCCTTAAAACCATTTTGAAAACATGGATATTAATAAGAACAAATAATTAAAACATTTAAAACGATATTTTGGTTAAAGGGGTTTTACCAAAATTAGAGACACTTAAATACAATAATTTAGGAATAACATTTAGTCAGAACTTTATAATATCATGAGAATAAATGGATTCATGATATAATACTCCAAAGGACAGTATATACACCATATAAGAGTGAATTGGTGCATAACAACAATGAACCCTCAATAGAAATGTCAAATGTGATGAAATCCCTTATAAAGAAGGTATCCTTAAATTAAGGACAAATCAATCTCAAAAATATGTGTGACAAATATAAATACACCCAATATAAGTGGATATTAATTGTAAAACAATAAAAGGTCATTCACACATATTCAATGGATGACATATTCAATGACTACCTGTTTAACCCAAAGAAATCAAAATTGGGTTAAAAAGTTCCCTTGACAGCCTAACGACATCACATCAAAATGAGTTGATGAGAGATAAAAAATGTATCTCATCACTTGGAAATAAAATTTACATCAATAAGGATATATGAGAACATATCCCAACATAACAATATGTAAATTAAAAGTCCCAACAAAAGAAGTCTTTTAAAAAAGAGGAGGGTGAAAGGTTCCCTTACCGACTTGGGTATCTTTCAAAACATACACCCCATGAAAGAAGGACAATAGATCATTGATGTAAATACTCATAAACAAAAGTATATTACACAAAGAGTAGAATAATGGGCAGTACATACACCACTCAATGGAATTTGTGGTAAATGTAGCATAAATCTCACAGGAATAAAAGTGAGATGAAACATCCCTTACGAAAACTCGGCAGCCTAACGACGCCACATAAAACATCCGAATATGGATTGATGAGATCAAACAGGGTATCTCATCACATTAAAATAAAATGTACAGCAAGAGGAATATAAAATAACATCCCCCAACATTACAAAGAGGAGCTTAAAAGAAGTGACATAAAGGAGAGTACTTAAAAAGAAAGAGAGAGGTTAGATCTCTTACGAAAGTTCGGCAGCCTAACGGTGCCACTCAAAACTTCCAAAATGGATTGATGAGAGAGAATAGGGTCTCTCATCACATGAAAATAAAAATTACAGTAAGTGAAATATAAAATATCATCCCAATACCAAGAAATATGAGCTTTAAAAGGAATGACATAAAAGTGTGTACTTAAAAAGAAAGAGAGGAGTAGGATCCCTTACCTCGGGTCCGACTTGACTCGATCGTTCTTTAATCTCCTGAATAATAAACTTGAGTTAATTTCTACTTACTTAAGAACCTTTTTCAAGTTCATTATTCCTTTTATATCACTTATTACCATGTCATAAACATTATTTAATCATTTAAGTTAATAATATTTGTTTTACCGATATTTTGTTCTTAAGTCGAAAGTGGACTTCTTACAATTACATGTTGTTCGTGTGGCCAAATGTTTATTATATCCAGAATTGTATTCACGATTTAGATATCATATATGTCATATATATCCAGTACATGCATGCATTTATAACATTACATAATCATTTAGAGGCAAGAAATGAAATGCACCGTTCATGGAGACGGTAAGTCGTACGTACGCATGAACGCTACTTTCATTTCTATTTCGTATTTTATAGAATGAAATCATAATGATATAAAAATATATTATAATTCCAGTATAATATCATATATAATATCATAGTTCCATCCTTTATACGTACCACATATGGTATTTAACAAATCAAATCACTTTGAGGGGGCGGTAGTCCACACTTCCTTAAATGAAGATATCGCGTTTACCCATAATGGAAACCATAAAGGTATGCCCAAAATGAAAAAAAACAGTAGCTTAAGGACAACATAAACATATTATATATCATATATAAAAATAGTTACATCATAATGGCCACCTTTGAAGGTGTTAAATGAGTATTGAACAATCATCATTTCGGGAGGCAGAATTTCGCCATCCACGTAAACCATATGTTCTTTAACCATTTGATGTAGTTGTGTGAGAGTGTAGCTCGAATAAATTTTATAACAACATCCTAGTATATTGAAGATACTGGTGTTGTTACAAAAGAAGTAAATAAAAAGAGTTTAGGGGGTTGGAGAAGCAAAATAAAACAAATGAACATGAGAGAATGAATTACCTTTAAAAGTGTAACTCCTTTTGATTTGAGGCTAAAGGCTTCCTTTGAAAGGATTCTGCCCAAAGGGAATCCTCTAGGATGAGGATAGGGATGTGGAGAGAGTAAATGGGAAGGGGTTGGCCGAGCCAAAGTCTTGAGGAGTGTGTGAAATGAGGTAGAGGTGGGGGCCTTTTATAAGAGGAAAGGAGGGGTACTTTTGGAAAGTAAGAAATATTACTTTATTTGAAAATGTGTTTCGGTTTTAAAAGGTCCCACATTGAAATAATTCGTGGATAAGGTGATAAGGGTTCTAAATCCACCCATACAATAAGTTTTGGACATGTTTAGGGAATAGAGTTTACATTATCTTCTCATTTTATTTAAATCGTCAGATAATGATGTCATCACTGCATCATTATGATGTCATAAATAATTTAATTTATTTAATGTCTAAAAATTATAAAGAAATTACTATGATGTAGGAAATCTTTTTAGCTTTCCAATGACTATTTATAATAAAAAATATGATTTGTATAACCCCACTTAAAATTTTTTTTAGTAAAACATATCGTGTTTGTGTCATTTTTACTTTTACATTAAATAAAATGTTATTTATGTCATTTCCCAACCAAAGTGGCTCCATGGGGTCCCCAAGTTGACCCATGGCTTGTCTTGGTCGGCCATTACACATCCAATGAGGGTAGGACATGTGTCAAGCTCATCTTATTTTATTAAAGCATTATTTTTACCTTAAACTACACTAATTACCACTAATCGCGATTAAAAACTTAATAAGTTACTATTCACCAAAAAATTATTTTTATCCCATTGAACCACATTTTACTTCTTAATGACAACCATGTATGTAGGATTTTTGAAATTCAAAACACAAAGATGGAAAAAATTCATTTAAACAGAAAAATCAGTTTTTATAAGTACCACTTAGTGGTTTCACTATTCATCAAAAATTGAAGTTTTTCAGAAAAATCCCAAAAATTCACCCTAAGCTATATTTGATATTACGAATTCAAAAATGAAGTCTATTTTACAAAATTCAAAACATATAAGTCACATTAATTAATTTAATAATTAATTCCCGCTGTCAGATCAAAGAGCGTGTTTTTATGAAACAATAAGTATCAAAAGATTGACACTGGTTTAAGTCTGATTTCAAAGTGAAATTAATTCCAACGAACACTATTGGATTTAATGGTAAAAATAGTATATAATTTCACTTTAAAACAAATTCAAAAGATAATATAATCATATAAATAAATTAGATTAAAAAGAGGTTTTGAATTAAAATACAACATTTTACACTATTCATTAAAAAAAGAACTTTATCGGAAAGATACCAAAAATTTACACAAAGTAAAATTTGATGTCCCGATTCTAAAGAATAGTTTTATTTGGTCCAAAAGAATGTATAAGAGTGATCAAAACTATATTTAATGACAGTTCTCCATCAAAAGGCGATAAGTGAACCTTTAGTGAAAATTAGGGTATAAAAGCCTAAAATTGAATTCTTTCCGTATTTTAAGCCTTTATCTTTTATTGGATAAATGTAAAAACATTTAAAAAACATATATAATCATATATTAGTTATTTCTATCCATTCCCGCCAATACAACGGCTACATGTTAACTACCATTTAAAATAATATTATTTTATTATTAGAGTGCAACGTAAGATTCCCAAGAAACTCGTTGTTGCGTGTTGGGTACGCCATCGAGCATAGCGTCCCCTTTAAAGTAATATTAATATTTTATTCACAAATATGGATAAATATAAAAATGTCATATTCTTTATTTACCTGGGGTGTTACATACATGGAACACATCGTGAACTTGAGAGAGATTTGGTGGAAGCGCCAATTGATAAGCTACCTTCCCAACACGCTCCAGTATCTCGAAAGGACCGATATATCTAGGGCTCAACTTCCCCTTCTTTCCAAATCTCATGACCCTATTCCAGGGAGATATTCGTAAGAATACTTTATCACCCACTTCAAACTCTAGGTCTTTTCTTCAGTTGTAGGCATAACTTTTCTGTCGACTCTGAGCTGCTCTTATGTGTTGTTTAATAGATCTGACCTTTTATGCCATTTCATCAACGAGATCGGGTCCTAATAGCTTTCTTTCCCCAACTTCATCCCAACAAGTTTGAGTCCTGCATTTTTTTCCATATAGAGCTTCATAAGGAGCCATTTGAATACTGGAGTGAAAGCTATTACTATAAGAAAATTCCACCAAAGGTAGGTGTTGATCTCAACTAGCTTTGAAATCCATAGAGCAAGCTCTAAACATATCTTCTAGAGTTTGAAACGTCCTCTCAGACTGACCATCTGTCTGAGGTTGATAAGCATTGCTGAAACTCAACTATGTATCCAGAGTATGCTGAAGACTTCGCCAGAACATTGAGGTAAACCTCGGATCCCGATCAGATTTAATAGAAAGTGGTACTCCATTCAATCTTACCACTTCCTTCACATATATCCTGGCAAGCTGATCCAGAGAGAAATCCTCTCTAATAGCAATGAAGTGTGCAGACTTTGTAAGATGATCAAATATGAACCAGATAGCATTATTTACTTTGGATGTTTTAGGAAGTCCTGTGACAAAGTCCATAGTGATGTTTTCCCATTTCCATTCGGGTATGGGTAATGGTTGTAACATCCCCTTAGACTTCTGTCTCTTAGCTTTAACTTGCTGACAAACCAAACATCGAGAGACATATTCAGCAACATCTATTTTCATGCCATCCCACCAGATGTACTCTTTCAGGTCCCTATACATCTTCGTGCTTCTAGGATGAACGGAGAATGAAGAACTGTGAGCCTCATCCAGCAGCTCCTTCTTTAATTCGGGGATGGTAGGAACACAAACCCGATTCCTGAACATTATTATCCCATCACAATCAATGTTGAATTCAGGAACATTTCTCACCTTCTTTTGTAACTTGACATCTTCTTTCTGTGCCTCTTTAATCTTCACATGTATATATGGTTGAACATTCATTTGAGAAAGATACAATTTTTCCCCTTTCATTATAATTCCAAGATCCATCCTTTGTAAATCCATAAATATTGGATCTTTTGTGATCCTCATCATGGATAAACTGGCATGGTCTTGTCGACTTAATGCATCTGCAACTTTGTTTGCTTTCCCAGGGTGGTAATGGATTGAGCAGTCGTAATCCTTAATCAGCTCCAACCATCTTCTTTGGCACATATTCAGCTCCTTTTGTGTGAAAATATACTATAAACTTTTATGATTAGTATAAATGTCACACCTTTCTCCATAAAGATAATGCCTCAAAATCTTTAATGCAAAGATTACCGCAGCTAAATCCAAATCATAAGTTGGGTAATTTTGCTCATGTATTTTCAACTATCGTGAAGCATAAGCTATCACCATGTCATTTTGCATAAGAACACACCCCAATCCCTTCTTGGATTCATCACTGAAGATCACAAACCTTTCTCCACTACAAGGAAGTGTGAGCACAGGTGCACTGGATAACCTTCTTTTCAACTCCTTGAAATTCTCTTCACATTCCTCCGTCCAAACAAACTTAACTCCTTTCTGAGTCAACTTGGTGAGTGTATTAGATAATCGTGAAAAATATTTCACAAAACGTCGATAATATCCAGCCAAACCAAGAAAACTTCGGATCTGAGTTACTGTTGTTGGTCTCGACCATCTTTCGATAACCTCTGTTTTTGCTGGATCCACAGATATCCCCTCTTTTGAGATTATGTGACCAAAAAATGCAACTTTTTGAAGCCAAAATTCACACCTGGTAAATTTGGCATAATGTTTCTCCTTTCTCAGGGTCTTTAATATAATTATCAAGTGACCTTCATGTTCTTCCTTGCTCTTTGAATATACCTGAATATCGTCTATAAAGACTTCCACAAACTGATGAAGATAGTCTCTAAAGACTCTATTCATCAGATCCATGAAGATAGCAAGGGCATTAGTAAGACCAAATGGCATCACTATAAATTCATAGTGTCCATACCTTGTACGGAAAGCCGTCTTTGGTATATCCTCCCTTTTGACCCTTAATTGATGATACCCTAAACGAAGATCAATATTGGAAAAGTATTGAGCTCCGTGTAGTTGGTCAAATAGGTCATCAATTCGTGGGAGAGGGTATTTGTTCTTGATAGTGATCTTGTTAAGTTCTTGATAATCAATGAAGAGTCTCTTTGGTCCATCATTCTTCTTAAAAAACAGAACAGGTGCTCCCCAAGGTGACGCACTAGGGCATATGAACCCCTTATCAATATTCTCTTGGAGTTTCTTCTTCAATTCCTACAACTCAATTGGGGCCATTCTATAAGGTGTCTTTGAAATAGGCAAAGCACTCGGTACGAGTTCTATTGAAAACTCAACTTCACAATTTGGTGGAAGACCTGGTAATTCCTCCAGAACGACATCATCAAACTCCCGTACAATGGGCATATTCTTATTTGTGAGTTTCTCACCAAACATTTGAGATAAATAACCTTCATTTAGTGGAATCAAGACCCATAAGATGGAAGAAATTTCCACTGGAAGGTTATGTTCATCCTTGCATTGATAGACGATCATAGATTGATCTGGAATATGAAATGTGACTTCCCTTCTTTGGAAATTGATACGAGCTCCATATAAAGAAAGCCAATCCAAGCCAAGAATCATATCAAATTCTACTATAGGAAGGATCACAAGATTTGCAGGAAGCACTTTCCCACAAGCTTCGATCAGAGAAGAATTATAAACTTTTGATGCGACTATTGTGCCATTAGGGGTTGTCACAGCTAACTCAACATCAAATTGTTGAGGTAATACGGTGATATCCTTAGAGAATTCTTCAGAAATAAAAGAGTGGGTGGATCTAAAATCAAATAAAACATTTCCTACTTTAGAGTGGATGGTAAGTGTACCTTTCACCACATCATTATCATACTCCACATCACTGATGGAAAATGCATGTGACTTTCCTTTGTCTTTAGCCTTAAGAGTTTGTTGACGTCGACCATCATCATCAACCCTTGGATTTGGGCATTGATTGGCATAATTCCCCATCTCCTTGTACTTGAAACATTGAAGTGTTGTAGGTTCATTCTGTGTATCCCTTCTTTTGTTTGCATAATTAGACATCTTCTTCCCATCATTGTGGCATTCAAATGCCCTATGACCTTCCTTTCCACATTTGAAACATTTACTTGTCCCTTTAAGACAACTCCCTCCATGTTTCTTTCCACACTTTGAGCATAAGGGAAATCTCATATTCTTTTCAGTGTGCTCTTTAGATTTTCCATTGAATTCCATTTTCCTCTTCTTATCAAACCCATATGACTAATGGGTTACTCCAATCTCCATCTCGACTTTGAGAGCACATCGAATGATTTCCTCGTAGCTACTGAAGTCCCTTATGGATAACTGTAACGACCCAATCTTTTTGAGTATTATATTAACTTACTCTTAATGATTTAATAAGACGTTAATGGTTAATGCAGAAAGGGGAGTTGATGGCTTCATCCAGTAGACTCAACCCTTACGAAGCCCACTTATCAGAGCTTGGGAAGGAGGTAGCATCTGTGGGCTTCGCTTTGGACCAATCCCAAGCCGAGCTCCAGCGTGTCAAGCTTGAACGAAAACGCTTGCAGGAGAAGTTCAAGTTAGTGGAGATTGCTACTAGGGCAATGTTATCTGAGCCTCCCTCAGATTCTCTCACCATAGCACACCTTACACTTAGGTCTTATGCCAGTGTTATAAGGGGCTATGTGATGAGACCCTAGTTTCCTTGTGTAATCCTTTCGGGTGAATAAATTGAGGTTTCTTCCTTTAGTGATGTTTGTGAAATTTCAAATGTCTAGATAATTTTCGAATGTATTATATTGATGAATTTTGAAAAAGGGATATTTTGAAATATTTATGTAAACCCTAAATAACTAATGATGTGTAATGATTTTCAAAAAATGGTCTTCTACAAAAGTGTTCATTAAGGAATTTGGAGTCTAATAAGATCAACTTAATTTTCGATGAATAGTAAATTATGAATAGTGATTTTACGCTTAGGATTAGTAATATGACCAAATGGATTAGTAATTTCACTCAAAGAAAGTTTTAATATAATTTAGACACCTGGATTAAGTAATGTGATTCAATAAAATGGGTAAATAACGGTTTCATAAATTATTAGTCAAGTATTAGTTTTTTCAGATGAATAGTGTTTTTTAATTAAAAATTTAATTAAAAATAATTAGAAAATTATTTTTATAAAAAGGACTTTATTTTTGAACTCAGAGCATCGATATTATGTTAAGGTAATTTTTGGGGATTTTTCTGAAAAAAATGAATTTTCGATGAATAGTGTTTTTATTTAAAAATTAAATTAAAAATATTTAGAAATTTTTTTTTTGAAATAAGAGCATTGATATTTGGTTAAGGTGAAATTTTGGGGTTATTCTGAGAAAGTTGAATTTTCAGTGAATAGTAAAAATACAGTTTTAGGGTTTCGGTATGTTTAATGACATCATAATGGTGTCATGATGATGTCATGAGATCTTTTGAGGGTTGGCCGGCCAAGGGTGATGAATTATTGTTTTGGGGGCCCCATGTGGCCTAACTCCATGATAAATTCCAAGGGAGAGCACATGGGTTTGAGAAAAGCACATGTGAGGTGTCCCTTGGCCATTAATGTTTTGTCCCCTCACTTTCCCTATAAATACCCACCCTTTCCTCCTTTAGTTCTCACTCCCAAATCTCCCCCAACGAAGTTCTGGTCTTATTACCTTCCAAAGAGTCCTTCCAAGGTGCCCCCAAGCCCTCAAGGTCCAATCCTTTGAGTTTCAAGAATCACGTTTTAAGGTAAGGGATCCGACCCCTCTCTTTCTTTTCATGTAATCTCTTTTATGTCATTCCATTTATGCTCCATGTTTTTATGTGAGAGGATGTTCTTTTATATTCCTCTTACTGCCCTTTCATGTTTATATTATGAGATATCCCCTCTTACTCTCATCATTTCGTTTTATGAAAGTTTAAGTGACGCCGTTAGGCTGCCGAATTTTTAAGGGATTCTTTCACCCTTCTCATTCTTCAAGTTCGATTTTCATGTCAAGTCTTTCAAGTTCCTTTTCATTATGTTGGGGTATGATCTCTATATCTATCATACTGATCTCTTATGATCATATTATGAGGGACCCTATTTGATCTTTCCAGTTCATTTTTATTGAAGTTTATGTGACGCCGTTAGGCTGCCGAATTTTCATAAGAGAAATCTAATTTTTTGTCTTCCTTCCATGTTTTTCATTTCAAATGGTATGTCCTCCAAATATCATTACCATGTCAATATATCCTTCTTATTCCGTCCCCCTACTGTTTTATGGATCATTTATGAGTGGGTGACCCATGTCCCCTCTCATTTCAATGTTTTCTAAAACCCCGAAACTTAGCCGTTATGCTGCAGAATTTTCCCCTCAAAATGCCTCTCTCTTTTCTCAAAAATTATTTTATGTTATAAAGTGAATACTCAAAGCTCTTATTTATACAATGGTATTCACATATATATCAAAATGTTCCATTTTAAATTCTGGGATTTACATACATGAGACCCGCTTTCCCTTTCCGTGGGTTTAAAGTGACGTAAAGATCATGTCTTTAAAGCAGTTTTTAAAACGTTATGATTATGAAATGAAACCCATTTATTTTATGCTATGTGGGTTATTTATGAAATGTTTGATGATGATATATGTGGATCACATGATAATAAAGGAAAATTTAAGGGTGCGCCCTGATAGCGCTCCAATGCATTGGGTAATGATGTAACCACTAGAGATTACAATTTTCACGATACCTTGGTGAATAACCTTGGTAATTTTCAAATGACACCTTGGGGATGGACCTTGGTGATATGTTCATGATTGTCTATGTTAAATGATGTAGCCACATATTCAAGTTATGAAAAATGTTATTTTTATTATGAAATTCCTCATGATTTCTTTCTCATGCCTTAAAGTTCTTTTCATGTCCTTATTGAAGTATCTTAGGTTCACATGTAAAATGTTCCTCTTGTTTCCCTTACTGGGCCTTCTGCTCACCCTTTCTTTTGATGTATGTCCCCAGGTTATGAGATGCAGTAATGAACCTAGAATGAACTTAAGGAGACGCCTTTCAAGTGTTTAAGAAGAATTTTTTATGTTGTTTTCATGTATTATGTTCCTGGTTTCCAAGACACTAGACCTTAAAGATCCTCAGTTTTGTGTAATGTAAAGAAAGTTTATGTTATAAAATGGCGGGATTCCATAGTTGGTATCAAAGGATGGTTTAGTTATTTGTGGAAATTAGGATATAAAAACTTTAGAAAGAACCCTATAGAAAAGGTTAAATATAGGAAAACTTCCTGGTATTTTGGTAAGTATTGAGTAAGTGGTCTATCAAACAAATACATCTCTGTCTGGATACGAGCAGGTAGAGGCGGCTCTGGCACAGATGTACATAGGGGTAAAACCCGAAAACACCGCTTTGAGCTAGACTCGAACGGGAACTGGTGCACGATAACGGGCCTTGCTGCACTCTTGGTTACGACACTCCCGGGGGATATGTTTGGTTAATCACATGCTTTTTATGAATCATTATGAAGGAATTATAGAGAACTATAATTGTCTAAGAACGAAGTCTTAGTTAAAAGATTCATAAATGAAATAAGTTTCTCACTAAGGTTTTATTCTTTTAGAAAATGGCGGGCAATAGGAGAAACCGTGCCGATGGTGACCGCAATGCACCATGTGATGACGGCCCTCCGATGGAAGCCGGAATGGAAACATTCATGCGAATGATGAACCAACTGACTCAAGTTATGAGTAATAACTTGAATCAAGCTGAGAGGCCGACCTCACCACGAAGGGAACAACTTTCTGTTGAGTCCTTCATGCATCAACGACCGCCAACATTCAGTGGATCTACTGATCCATTGGTTGCGGAACAATGGATAAGCTCCATTGAAAAGATCTTTTCTGTACTTCATTGTTCGGAACAAGAAAAAGTCACCCTTGCTGTTTACCGCCTAGAGGGAGAAACTGATCAGTGGTGGTCACTGATCAAAAACACGAAGCCACGAGGAGAGATGGAAGCTATGGAGTGGGAAGAATTTCAGGGTATTTTCTTTAACAAGTATTTCCCTCGTTCAATGAGAAAGAAAATGGAGAAAGAGTTTCTCGAGCTGAAGCAGAAGGAGAACGAATCTGTCGGAAGCTATGAGATGAACTTCACAAGGCTTTCCCGTTATACCTCAAGCTTTATCATGGACCCTAATGGGAAGGTTGATAGATTCTTTGGCCTACTACGACCACATCTGCGGAAGAATCTACCCAACAGGGACTACGATAGCTATGCAGAAATAGTTAAAAGTGCTATGAAAGTTGAACTAGAGTTTGGGGAGACACAGTGGTCTCACAAATCTAATGAGAAGAAGAGAACTCTAGAACCGAGCCTGGGAAGAAGTTTTGATCAGGAAAGAGGTGGAAAGCATATGCAACATGCCACATGCAATAAATGTGGGAAGAAGCATCCAGGGAACTGCTTGATCGGAAGTGGAAGGTGCTATAGGTGTGGAAAAGAAGGCCATATTTCTCGGAATTGTCGTGGTGATGTGAAGCCTCAACTTCCAAACACTAACGACAGAGGAAAGATGGTTCTGGCCCTACCCGAAGTCACATGCTTCAAGTGTGGACAGCTTGGGCACTTTGCTAATCAATGTCCAAATCCGAGGGCGGTGGAGGGGAATCACCATCAACCTCAGCAGAGGCCAAG
Organism: Viscum album; assembly: GCA_963277665.1. Classification (NCBI taxonomy): domain Eukaryota; kingdom Viridiplantae; phylum Streptophyta; class Magnoliopsida; order Santalales; family Viscaceae; genus Viscum; species Viscum album. The sequence continues at coordinate 970,036,509 of OY728159.1, read as the reverse complement.
GGAGCAAGGTCGTGCTTTCTTTATCACAACAACTGAAGTTGAAGTTCCGAACGATGTGGTAGCAGGTACTCTTGTTGTCCTCTCAAAACTAGCAAGTTCTTTATTTGATTCTGGTTCTACGCATTCCTTTATTTCTTCCAAGTTTGCAAAGAATATAGAATCAATCCCCGAATTGCTTGAGGTAGAGTTGTCAGTCAGGACTCCAAGTGGGATTATCCATGCATCAACAGTGTTTAGAGACTCTAGTGTTTACTTTGGTGAGCACAATCTTATCGCAAATATAGTAGTCATTCCCATGATGGAATTTGACATTATACTAGGGATGGACTGGCTCTCAAAGTATAACGCTAAGATCAAATGCAGAAGTAAGGAAATCTCAGTAGTCTTGAATGAACGACCTACAGTTATCTTCCGAGGAGAGATATCCCGAACTAATCCCTATCTAGAAGCACCTCCCATAGCTTTCTTTATGGAGTTAATCGGTGATGATGAAGAAGGGAAAGGGAGCATACAAATTGAAGATGTTCTGATTATTCAGGAATAAATGGATGTATTTCATGAGGAGTTACCTGGAACTCCCCCAGAAAGAGAGGTAGAGTTCTCCATTGAACTCGTACCTGGGTCTCAACCGATATCAAAGACTCCGTATAGAATGGAAAATGTGGATCTAGAAGAGTTAAAGAAACAACTCCAAGACTTGTTGGAGAAGGGGTTTATCCGACCGAGTGTGTCTCCTTGGGGAGCACCAGTTCTCTTTGTGAAGAAGAAGGATGGATCAATGCGGCTATGCATTGATTATAGAGAACTGAACGGGATTACAGTGAAGAACAGATACCCTCTTCCAAGAATTGATGATTTATTTGACCAACTTCGTGGGGCTCAATTCTTCTCTAAGATTGACCTTCGATCTGGTTATCATCAACTGAGGGTGAAGAAGGAAGATATTCCAAAGACTGCCTTCCGATCAAGATATGGGCATTATGAGTTTACTGTTATGCCCTTCGGCTTGACTAATGCTCCTGCTATTTTCATGGTTTGATGAATAGAGTCTTTAAGGACTACCTTGATAACTTTGTGGTAGTTTTTATTGATGATATTTTGATATATTCAAAAAGTCGTGAGGAGCATGAAAATCATCTGAGGGTTATTTTGAAAACTCTACGGAAGGAGAGGCTCTTTGGGAAGTTTAGCAAGTGTGAGTTTTGGTTACAACAAGTGGCTTTCTTGGGTCACATCGTAACCAATGAAGGAATCTCGGTTGACCCTGCAAAGACAATGGTTGTGGAGGAGTGGCCTCAACCCACAATAGTAACTGAGATTCGTAGTTTCCTTGGTTTAGCGGGATATTATAGGAGGTTTGTGAAAAACTTTTCACGGCTTTCTAATCCACTAACCAAGTTGACTCGAAAAGGGGTTATGTTCATCTGGACAAAGGAATGCGAGGAAAGTTTCCAAGAGCTGATGAAGAGATTGGTTACTGCACCTGTGTTAACACTACCCTCTATCGGAGAAGGATTCGTTATTTTTAGAGATGCATCTCTGAAAGGGCTTGGGTGCGTCCTCATGAAAAATGACAAAGTAATTGCTTATGCATCTCGACAGTTGAAGATTCATGAGCAGAATTATCCTATGCATGATCTAGAGCTGGCGGCAGTTGTTTTTGCTCTAAAGATATGGAGGCACTATCTTTATGGGGAGAAATGTGATATATACACTGACCACCAAAGTCTAAAGTATATTTTCACTCAGAAAGAATTGAACATGAGACAAAGGAGATGGTTTGAGCTTATTAAAGACTACGATTGTTCAATTCATTATCACCCTGGAAGAGCAAACAAAGTTGCGGATGCGTTAAGCAGGAAAGATCCTGTTGTTCTGGCAACAATGAGGATCCTGGGAGATCCCTTGATTAAAGATCTAGTAAAACTGGACATGGGAATTATAAGGAAAGGGACATCATCAACCCTATCCCAAATGATTTCTCAACCTTCATTACTAGAGAAGATCAAGAAGGCTCAAAAAGAAGATCCTTTGCTGTAGGAGAAGTTCGAGGCTGTAAAGGATGGGAAGTTCCCTGATTTCAATATTGATCAAGAAGGTGTATTGAAATTTCGTACAAGACTATGTGTTCCATCTATTCCGGAGATAAAGAAAGAAATGATGGATGAAGCTCATAGCTCTACTTTCTCTATACATCCGGGAAGCACTAAGATGTATAGAGACCTTCGTGATCATTATTGGTGGGATAACATGAAGAGGGAGATTGCCGATTACACTACAAGGTGCCTGGTGTGTCAGCAAGTAAAGGCAGAAAGACAAATTTCTAAGGGGGTATTACAACAGCTACCCATACAAGTATGGAAGTGGGATAATATCACCTTGGACTTTGTAACTGGTCTTTCAAAAACATCCAAAGGAAACAATGCGATATGGGTTATTGTGGACCGTCTCACCAAGACAACCCATTTTATCTCTATTCGGGAAGATTTCTCTCTGGATCAGCTTGCCAAGATATACGTGAAGGAAGTGGTAAGACTGCATGGGGTACCACTATCCATCGTATCTGATCGTGACCCGAGATTGACATCAAAATTCTGGAGAAGTCTTCAGCATGCTCTGAACACTGAATTGAATTTTAGTACGGCTTATCATCCTCAAACTGATGGACAATCTGAAAGGACTATTCAGACACTCGAAGACATGTTGAGATTATGCTCAATGGAATTTAAAGGTGGATGGGATCAACACCTCCCATTAGTGGAGTTCTCCTATAACAACAGCTTCCATGCGAGTATTCAGATGGCACCCTATGAAGCTCTGTATGGAAAGCGGTGTAGAACTCCTACTTGTTGGGATGAAACAGGTGAGAGGAAGCTTCTTGGGCCTGATCTTGTGCAAGAAATGACAGAACAAGTTCATGCCATCGAACAACACATAAAAGCTGCTCAGAGTCGGCAGAAGAGCTATGCTGACAATCGACGAAGAGACTTGGAGTTTGGTGTTGGTGACAAAGTCTTCCTTCGAATCTCTCCATGGAAGAGAGTCATGCGGTTTGGGAATAAAGGGAAGCTCAGCCCTAGGTACATTGGCCCCTATGAAATCCTTGATCGCATAGGAGCAGTGGCCTATCGTATAGAACTTCCACCGAACCTAGCTCAAGTTCACAATGTCTTCCATGTATCTCTCTTGAGGAAGTACATACACGACCCTTCGCATGTACTGAACCCAGAGGTGGTACAACTTGAACATGACCTCTCTTATGAAGAGCAGCCAGTGGAGATCTTAGACCGTAGAGACAAGGTTCTACGAAACAAGACTACCCACCTTGTGAAAGTGTTGTGGAGGAATCATAAGTACGAAGAAGCGACTTGGGAGCCTGAGGAAACGATGAAGCAAAAGTACCCTCACCTTTTCGGCTAGGCCTCAAGTATAAATTTCGGGGACAAATTTCTTAAGGGGGGAAGAATGTAATGACCCAATCTTTTTGAGTATTATATTAACTTACTCTTAATGATTTAATAAGAAGTTAATGGTTAATGCAGAAAGGGGAGTTGATGGCTTCATCCAGTAGACTCAACCCTTACGAAGCCCACTTATCAGAGCTTGGGAAGGAGGTAGCATCTGTGGGCTTCGCTTTGGACCAAGCCCAAGCCGAGCTCCAGCGTGTCAAGCTTGAACGAAAACGCTTGCAGGAGAAGTTCAAGTTAGTGGAGATTGCTACTAGGGCAATGTTATCTGAGCCTCCCTCAGATTCTCTCACCATAGCACACCTTACACTTAGGTCTTATGCCAGTGTTATAAGGGGCTATGTGATGAGACCCTAGTTTCCTTGTGTAATCCTTTCGGGTGAATAAATTGAGATTTCTTCCTTTAGTGATGTTTGTGAAATTTCAAATGTCTAGATAATTTTAGAATGTATTTTATTGATGAATTTTGAAAAAGGGAAATTTTGAAATATTTATGTAAACCCTAAATAACTAATGATGTGTAATGATTTTCAAAAAATGGTCTTCTACAAAAGTGTTCATTAAGGAATTTAGAGTCTAATAAGATCAACTTAATTTTGGATGAATAGTAAATTATGAATAGTGATTTTACGCTTAGGATTAGTAATATGACCAAATGGATGAGTAATTTCACTCAAAGAAAGTTTTAATATAATTTAGACACCTAGATTAAGTAATGTGATTCAATAAAATGGGTAAATAACGGTTTCATAAATTATTAGTCAAGTATTAGTTTTTTTGGATGAATAGTGTTTTTTAATTAAAAATTTAATTAAAAATAATTAGAAAATTATTTTTATAAAAAGGACTTTATTTTTGAACTCAGAGCATCGATATTATGTTAAGGTAATTTTTGGGGATTTTTCTGAAAAAAATGAATTTTCGATGAATAGTGTTTTTTTTAAAATTAAATTAAAAATATTTAGAAAATTATTTTTTTGAAATAAGAGCATTGATATTTGATTAAGGTGAAATTTTGGGGTTATTCAGAGAAAGTTGAATTTTTAGTGAATAGTAAAAATACAGTTTTAGGGTTTCGGTATGTTTAATGACATCATAATGGTGTCATGATGATGTCATGAGATCTTTTGAGGGTTGGCCGGCCAAGGGTGATGAATTATTGTTTTGGGGGCCCCATGTGGCCTAACTCCATGATAAATGCCAAGGGAGAGCACATGGGTTTGAGAAAAGCACATGTGAGGTGTCCCTTGGCCATTAATGCTTTGTCCCCTCACTTTCCCTATAAATACCCACCCTTTCCTCCTTTAGTTTTCACTCCCAACTCTCCCCCAACGAAGTTCTGGTCTTCTTACCTTCCAAAGAGTCCTCCCAAGGTGCCCCCAAGCCCTCAAGGTCCAATCCTTTGAGTTTCAAGAATCACGTTTTAAGGTAAGGGATCCGACCCCTCTCTTTCTTTTCATGTAATCTCTTTTATGTCATTCCTTTTATGCTCCATGTTTTTATGTGAGAGGATGTTCTTTTATATTCCTCTTACTTCCCTTTCATGTTTATATGATGAGATATCCCCTCTTACTCTCATCATTTCGTTTTATGAAAGTTTAAGTGACGCCGTTAGGCTGCCGAATGTTTAAGGGATTCTTTCACCCTTATCATTCTTCAAGTTCGATTTTCATGTCAAGTCTTTCAAGTTCCTTTTCATTATGTTGGGGTATGATCTCTATATCTATCATACTGATCTCTTATGATCATATGATGAGGGACCCTATTTGATCTTTCCAATTCGTTTTTATTGAAGTTTAAGTGACGCCGTTAGGCTGCCGAATTTTCATAAGAGAAATCTAATTTTTTGTCTTCCTTCCATGTTTTTCATTTCAAATGGTATGTCCTCAAAATATCATTACCATGTCAATATATCCTTCTTAATCCGTCCCCCTACTGTTTTATGGATCATTTATGAGTGTGTGACCCATGTCCCCTCTCATTTCAATGTTTTCTAAAACCCCGAAACTTAGCCGTTATGCTGCAGAATTTTCCCCTCAAAATGCCTCTCTCTTTTCTCAAAAATTATTTTATGTTATAAAGTGAATACTCAAAGCTCTTATTTATACAATGGTATTCACATATATATCAAAATGTTCCATTTTAATTTCTGGGATTTACATACATGAGACCCGCTTTCCCTTTCCGTGGGTTTAAAGTGACGTAAAGATCATGTCTTTAAAGCAGTTTTTAAAACGTTATGATTATGAAATGAAACCCATTTATTTTATGCTATGTGGGTTATTTATGAAATTTTTGATGATGATATATGTGGCTCACATGATAATAAAAGCAAATTTAAGGGTGCGCCCTGATAGCGCTCTAATGCATTGGGTAATGATGTAACCACTAGAGATTACAATTTTCACGATACCTTGGTGAATAACCTTGGTAATTTTCAAATGACACCTTGGGGATGGACCTTGGTGATATGTTCATGATTGTCTATGTTAAATGATGTAACCACATCTTCAAGTTATGAAAAATGTTATTTTTATTATGAAATTCCTCATGATTTCTTTCTCATGCCTTAAAGTTCTTTTCATGTCCTTATTGAAGTATCTCAGGTTCACATGTAAAATGTTCCTCTTGTTTCCCTTACTGGGCCTTCTGCTCACCCTTTCTTTTGATGTATGTCCCTAGGTTATGAGATGCAGTAATGAACCTAGAATGAACTTAAGGAGACGCCTTTCAAGTGTTTAAGAAGAATTTTTTATGTTGTTTTCATGTATTATGTTTCTGGTTTCCAAGACACTAGACCTTAAAGATCCTCAGTTTTGTGTAATGTAAAGAAAGTTTATGTTATAAAATGGCGGGATGCCATAATAACGCCCTTCAAAGACTTGGTTTTAAGCCTCTAAAGAATCGATTAATCTTACTCTCAGGTTGGATAATAATACCAGAAGTGTACCTTGAAAGTCTTGTAAAAGTTTCTTCATAGGTACCAACAGATTCATCATCCTTTTGCTTCAGTTCAAGAAACTCTTTCTTCATCTTTCTTTGGAGAATACGAGGGAAGTACTTATTGAAAAATAAGTTCTTCAACTCGTCCCATTCCATGGACTCAATTTTATCTCTTTGCCTCGTATTCTTAATATATTCCACCATTGATTAGCATCACCTTCCAAACAATACACTGCTAAGATGACTTTATCATGTTCAGAACATTGAAGAACTGAAAATATCTTTTCAGTAGTACTAATCCATTGTTCAGAAACTAATGGATCAGTAGACCCACTGAATGAAGGTGGACGCTGTCTCATGAAGGATTCAATAGAATGTTTCTCCTTCCTTTGATCGTTTGGAAGTCCTGCATGATTCATATCTTGAGAAAGTTGTGTGAGCATGGCTACATGATTTTTCATTCCACCTCCCATAACATTTGGTTTCTCAGGGGGATAATCATTGCATTGCCCATCGCATTTTGCATTAACACGGTTCCTTTGGGTTCCATCCATTGACTAAAACCAAGAGGAATAGTGTGAGCAACACTAATTATAATAGGAAAACCACATAATCAAGAATAAAATTTCACACTTAAGGTCTTATCCTAGGTTATTCATGGCGATTTCTAAAACACTAAGATTGTGTTCTATGCTTAGAATTATCCTTAGGATTCTTACTAAGGCTTTCACATCCTAGTTTCCAAAGGTTGACTATAACTTTCCTCTGATACCACCTATAACGACCCATACATTACATACATTGTTATTACTTCAGAATTAAAGCACACTTATTACACCATATAACAAAACTAGGAAAGGACCGTATAGGTATAGTGTCTTTAGAAACTGGGAAACATTAACAACTGGTTCATAAAGTGTCTACACTGTCTCCCATTTATTTCATCATATCTATAGTACCTTTTGACATATCTTACTTAATAACCTTGTTCCTGACCTGGGGAAAGAAAACATACAAAAGGGTGAGCTCAAATGCTCAGTAAGGGTAAACAAAAGAAATATCAATCACATCATATACATAAGAACATAACTTTTGAAAATATTAACCTGCAAAAAAAAAATCATAATTTCATAACATGGGATAAATCATTGTAGTGAAATGTAATCCCAATAATCATAACTTAAAACATGAAACATTGTGTAATATACACATAATCATAGAGAGTCATTTCTTATTAGTCAAGACTCATTGCCAAGACTATCTTAGTGGAAAAAGTCCATTTCTGAACCGAGTTCACTCCTCGTTTCAGTCCTGTTTCACTGAACCGGTTTAACCTGCCGTTCCCGCCATGTCTATCTCATGAGATATAAAATATTTACCCAATGCATTGGAGGGAGATATAGGTCCCACCTATCTCATAATGATACCATTCTTATGTGCGCCACAAAATCATAAACCATACATCATAACATAACCCATGTAATAAAAATGGGAATCTTAAACATCATGACATCATAAAACAATTCATATAAGATAAAGGAATTCAAAAAAATAATTCCATCACAACATAATCAAATAAATGTAATAATAGGGACAAAAACAGAATCCTTTATTATCTTAGATGGAAAATAATTTTGATAAAACACTAGAACTCCATTCTTGGGGAAAATATCTTTTCTACTTCAAAAACACTTTTCCTTTCTTAATATGTCATACAATTATAAACTAAAAGAAGTTGATTAAAAATAAACTTGAAAAATTGTAAAGGAAGATTCTTGGATATATTTTTTTAAAAATCCATTCATGTCATATATGTTAAAAAAAACATTCTTCTCGTACTTTTGTCGGAAAAGTAAAAAAGTACCTCGTACGAAAAACGACAAAAGATTCCTTTCATATCTTTTACTAAAAACTCACCGAAGGGTAAAATTGGATTTAAAAAATTTTAGGTGGATGGAAATAATATTACATATTGAGGAAAAATTGATGTGGATGATAAAATACACCCCAGTAAATACCGTAGTATAAACAATCTCGGATAAAAATGAGATTGTGATATTTCCCTTACCTTAGGTCCGATATGCTTTGTACGTGTCCGAACCTCCTGTATAATGATTTAAATAATTTTATTGACTTATTCCATAATCATACTCATTGTTATGATATCACATATGGTCATATTCTTAGCTTCTTATTAGTAATATTTCATTACAACTTGTTATTCGGGTGTTTATTACTTTTTGTTCTTATGTCGAATAAATTATTATTCTTTTCTTTAGGTTATAGATACCTCATTTTCAGAATTTTGTTAGTGTAATATATATCATATTCATTCATTCAATTCATTTATATAATCATTATGCAATGAAGATCATGTAGAACGAATCACATCACATTGTGGAGACAGTATTCCGTACGTACGCACGAGCGATGATATCGTTCCCATGATCATGGAATTGTATTAGAGTGTATGTATACTATTTCAGAATCAATATAACTTTACAATAATCATATATAGTCATTATTTACACCATTATACGCATCCAAGTAAGGTGGTGGTGGAAAATAGATTACACCACGGCGTGGAGACAGTATTCCGTACGTACGCACGTGCAGTGATTTCGTTTTCCGTAGGATGGATATATGGTGAAATAGGGTTGTTTCATACTTATAATAACATATCAGTATATGAGTTATACTGATGTTATTACTTCATAATGAAACAATATAAGAAGAATAAGTGGAAGAATAAATAAAGTTGAAAGAATCGGTAAAGGACATTACCTCTCCTTTGAAGCGCCTCTTTGAGTCCTCCTCTTAGGGCACTAAAATTGGTTTTTGAAGAAGAACAGGACCTCTAGGATGTCTCTAGGGAAGTGGAGAGGAGAAATTGGTAGTGGTTGGCCGAGATTGAAGGCTCAAAGTGGTGTGAGGAAGAGGGGGAGGAGGTGCCCTTTTATAAGGGAGGAGAGGGGCTCCTTTGGAAAAACTAAAAATATTATTTTATTATATAGTCAAGTTCGGTTTTAAATAGCTCCAAATTGATTTATTTAGAATCTAATGTGGGTATGGGTCGAAATCCTCTCATCCAATAGAATGTAGACATGTTTAGGTTCCTATTTTAACCTTATCATTTAGATTTAACATTAAGTTAAATAATTTTACTTTTACCGTGTCTTATTGTGTTCTTATACAATAAGGTTAATAAACATACTATAACAAGCTAAACGAACCCCAAGTTGTCTATTATTAATATATATAACCGTATCTAAGTCATTTTTCCGATCCTTAGATTTTTAGGAATAAAATAACAATTACTAATATAATATTTGTTTTAAAAACTATTTTATGTCAATTTTGACACTATTTAGTAATTGATTTTTGTGAAACTCATAACAGAATTATTAGTTCGAAAAAATTTAATTAAATAAATACTAACATGTCATATTGACCTATAAAATTAGTGGAATTCATAAAAAGTCTCAAATTACATTTATTTGGGTATTTATAACATCAATTATGTCAATATTTTATTAATAAGATAATTTCTGCATCATCTTTGTGTCATAAATAAATTACATTATTTAATGTATAAAAATTACAAATAAAATACCATTATGTTTGAAATCTTTTTATCTTTCTAATGAATATTTATAGTGGAATTTATGTTATTTATAACCTTATATTAAAAATTATTTACTTATTAAACTTTGATTTTAACTATTTTAACCCTTCTTTAAATAAATTAATAATAAATGTCCTAATCTAATCCAAGTGGGCCAAAATGGTCATATTTTATTCCTAAGTTTGTTTTTGGTCGAATTAAACTTATCCAATAGAATTAGGACATGTGTTAGGGTAATAATAATATCATTTTTACCCTTAATTACCCAATTTACTTTTAACCGTGGTAAATAAAAGTAAAAAGTTACTATTCACAAAAAATTATTTCCTTCTCATTGAACCACATTTTACTTACTGACATCAACCGTGTCTCTCAGATTTTTGAAATTCCACTCACAGAAGTGGTAAAATTATGTTTTATGAAAAATTCATTTTTTTTAACTACCACTTAGTGGTTTCACTATTCAGCAAAAATTGAATGTTTTCAGAAAAATACCAAAATTTCACCCTAGGCTAATTTCGATATTTTGAATCAAAAAATGAAGTCCATTTTGAAAAATAAAATTTATAATATTTCAAAAAGTGGTTATTACTATTCATAAAGGCTAGTTTTAATAATATTTTAATAGCATATCAAATGTTTAGTGAAACTCGATATTGCGTACGACACAAGCTATCAAAGAAGGTCGCGATTGCATGTAAAGAAAGCCAAGCTAGTGTTGTGTGTAGTGAAAGATTCCTTTTATGATTTATAAAAACAAAAATATTTCTCATAAAAGTCTCGGGTGTTACATTTACCCTCCCCATTATAGGCTCAGAAGGACATGATGTTTGAGCCATGCCTATCCTGAACCGGGCCTCATCTACAAATAATCCCTTGGATATATAATCTGTTTGTGTTTCCAATATATATAATGGAGATATGTATTTTCCTAAAATTGGATGGGTACCAATGAAGACAAATGTGATAATTTTAATGAAAATCAAAACTACAAACCAAGATAAATTATAATGATGTAAAATGGTTCTAGACTATTGAAAGTGAAGAGAGCTTTAAGGGTTTTAATAAGAGGTTAATCACTACACCTATAGTCACAATACCATCAATTGTGGGTGGTTTTCTAACATAAAATGATGCTTCAAAGAATTTACTTGTTTGAATAATCTTGGAAAATGAAAAAGTGATAGCCTATGACTCCCAATAATTAAATATCCATGATAATAACTATCCGACACATGATTTAGAGTTTTTCTAAAGTAATCTCTAGATTAAATATTTTAAGGCATTATCACTATTGAGTTAAGTGTGACAAATATATAGATCATAATATCTTGATGTATATATCCACATAGAAGTAAAATGTTACAAAATATATTTTAACACCCTTATATGTTATGATATTGTTCTCTTTAACTAAATTTTATTTCTTTGGTAGCTTGTTTTACATGAAACATCGAGTTTAAACGAACCATGATATATTGTTAATATAATATTATTTTATATTTCTTAGACTAGTGGGTATAAATAAGACTAAATAAATAAAGAAAATTTATATTTTATGTATTTATAAAATTAATTCACTGGATATCTCTTAATTATAAATTAAAATAAAATCATTTGAAAGAAAAAGATATGTTTTTATGAAAAACTATTTTTATGCATGGAACACATTTTTATCTTAAAAAATAAAATAAATCATTATTGATGAATTATTTTAGTAAAATTTATATATATTATGTATTCAATAATTTTTTTAACATTTATCTAATGAGTTTTTTAAAGACATGAGATAATAATAAATATAGTTTTAAGCTTAGAGAAAACATTTTTCCAAAAATGGGGTTCGTTGCATTTTTCATGCTTATTTTAAAATATATTTTGATAAATTATATAAATTGAATCTTGAAAAAATGGATCTTAATTTAAGAATAATTATGATATAATTTGGTAAATATTTTTCTTTTATTTTTAGTAATTTTTATTTTTAATCATCGTTAACATTTTTCACCCTAGTAAGGGTCAAACAAGTAGAAAATGGTTAAAACTATGGGATAAAGCTTTATAATTTCTCTAAAACATGAATTTATCCTATTGGATGAGTTGTTTTTTTTACCATGATCATCCAATTTTTTGAAATATGGAAACATGTTACAATTATTTTCCTTAATACCATTATATTATTTTATAAAAATGAAAAATATAAAATTTCACTCTATTGACTTTTATATCTATAATAATTTTTTATAAGGATAAAACACGATTACGTTTTTGTTATCAATTTTTATTTAAAAATTAAAAAAATTATAATTCAATTTTTTTAATTTTTATTGATTTAATAATTACCTTAAATACTTATGAAATGGAAATCCCATATTTGTTCGAGTAATATAAAAACAAAATAATTGATTTCAAAAAATTAATAGTAATAAAACTTGGATGAATTATCTTTTTCTATGATTTTTTTAGAAAATATAATATAATAATTTTGTTTTATAAGTTTTTATTCTAATTCCATTTCAATCATGTTATCATTAAAGTCATACTTTTGGAATAGGACTAAAAATGACTTCAATGGTATCTTCTGTTAGATAATATTTAATTAAATGAATATAAATTCAAAAATAATATTATATTTTTCCAATAGAATGGTATATGATATATAATATCAACAACTATCCACTTATGGGTCATTTTACATTTTATAGTAACATTATTGACCCTTAAAGAGTAAAAACATTAACATCACGGTAGTTGTCAAAATGGTAATGTGGGTGGTTAAAACTAGAAGAAAAAAGATAAAACGTCACCTAAACTTGTATAATATTATTTTATAATATTATTTTGACTAATTGTCATCATATATTATAAATATATCAATTTGGTGTCACTTGAACCTAAAAATTTATTTATATTAATTTCATACGTTCAATAATTATAATGGTACCCACATCACTTATAAAAGGGAACATAATCTAATTCATTATTCACAAATTTTAACACTTATATATCATAAAATAAATTACCTAATATAATACTAGATTCCTTACCCACATGCTAGACCTTATGGTCTTTCCAAAAGAGAATCCTTTTAATGATAAATGTGTAATCCAAAGGATGTTTCTCAATAAAGGGAATAGTTGATGAAATAAATTGGAAGGATGGTTTTGAATGATTTGATATAGGTTTCAAAATAAAGTCATTAGATAGATCCATCTAATATAGTTACTCTAATAGATACAGAGAGAGGAAAAAAGTATATTTGGATAGATCGATCAATAATAAGTCTACTGGATAGAGGGGGACAAACAAATAAGAGCCATATGTGGTTATTATATATAGTATTATAGGATGAAAGAGTTCTTATGAAGATTTACTAGATGATGTTTTGTGCATATTAAATTTTGTTAGTAAATTTATACATTTTGATAATTTTTAGATATATATTTAACCCATAAATAATCATGAATGAAAGATTGTGATTCTATCTAGGATTACCAAATTTTTTAAAGACATAATTGACATTGTGATTTTAGAAATTTTCAACCAAGACCATTGAATCCTATTTATTATGAGGTTTTAAGGTACTCAAATATGGTATTGGTTATAGGATTTTGAGAATAGGGTATTAGAAAGAGTGATACTAGAAAAAGGTTTTCAGATAAAGAAGCTATCAAATGAACCGGGTATCAGACTGAGGATACAAGATTGAGTGTACCATAATGAGGGTACTAAATGGAAATCAACTAAATGGATAAGTTATTATATCGTTATGTTTTAATAGAGAGGATTATAAAGAACTTACTTCTCACTATTGTGTAAGAAATTGAAGAGGATTAATAAGAAATTTCAAGAAAAAAACTGTGAAGAAATTTCAAGTAGAACTATGTCAAAATATTAAATCCAATTTGTGAAAGTTCATTTTTTTTGTTTCAAAAAATTTATTAATCATTTAATATTTGGTAGGGTCACATACACTCTCAAAATACTATAATTCTATAAAAAATATGTATGTTACATTCTTGTTGTAAATCAAAAAGGATTGTTTTCTAGTTGATGCATGGTCTCAACTTATTTCGAAACCATGCTATGGAATATATAAACTTATTAAGTAGTGAACCTTTTAAATTCTTCTATTATAGTGGATATATTTATTTGTTGTTTTTTTTGTGGAGTCAATTATCTATAACCAGAGGTGAAGGTAGTTATAAATTAGGAAACATAAAATGAATATATCATTTATTATCCATCCCATATCATTGATGACATTGATTTAAATTAGTCCTTTTAAATTTTATCATGGAATCTCAGAGTATTGTGATTTATATCAAGAATTCATTCACCAGATTTATAAGCACTAAATTGGTGTAGAAAAAACATCATTAAAATATGTAAAGCATTGCTGAGTTCTTCAGATGATAATGAGGATTATTCTGATGTATTTAAAATCTATCACAAATGGTGAGTAATTATACCATTTGAGGATTTACTATAAATAATACTAAAACTTTAAGGACTATAAGAAGTACAAGATACTATTCTAAGCATAAAATATCTTGAAGTCTACAATAATTATTTTTGTGAGGCTACTTCATATTGTATTTTTTTTCTATATGTTTCCACTAAGAGTTTGATTGAGGTTTTTTATTTTAAAACTCATAACATTTATTTTCTATTAATTATTTATTAGATTCATCAAGATTAAGGGATTTTGAGGATAAATATAGAGTTGTATATGATTATTCATTATCGCAAGATTCTAGGTTATGGAAGTTGAGATACTATCAATTATGTTGATCAATATAGTGACCCATTGTTTTTATACATAGATATCACATACTAATGGATTTATATTCATTTCATAACATAATGATCCACACCAAAAACCATAAAGGTTTAGTGTTTTTTAGAAACTTGGATACATAAAAAACTTGTTCATAAAATATCTACATAATCCCTCACTTTGTTTTTTTATAACAAGCACCCTTATTAGACACATCATAAATAAAATTTTATTCATATCATAGGGAAAACATAAAATAATAAAGAGTGATCTCAGATTAGTAAAAAGGGTATATAAGAGAGATAACAATAATATAGATCATAAGGGTATGAGAACATGATCATAATATTTGAAAAGCATACTCTTCTTATCAAATGTAATATTCTTGTGTCACGAAATAAATCATAGAAGTTCATAATATATGAACCATAATAGAATCAAAGAACATGATCCATGAGACAATAACGTTGGCATTAGACATGGGTTGTTGGTGTACACATTAGCATAGAAAATAATTTCCTTAGTAGTCAAGGTTCATTTTCTGGACTATCATAGTGGAATGGGTTCACTCCCCAAAACCATCATAGTAGTCAATGTTGATTCTCAATACTATAATAGTGTAAATATTCCATTACTGAACTAGGTTCACTACCCATTGGATTCTTTATTATAACATGATATATCAATCTTTACCCAATACATTAGATGGATATAAAATTTTGGGCCCACCAATAACATAATAAAAATTATACATATATGTGTGACACAATCATAAAATAGTCATCATATAAAAACCCATAAACAGAAATGGGTTTCATAAATAATTCATCATAGAATAATCCATGAAAAATAAATGGGTTTCATAAACATTTTTTCATTTCATTAAAGATTATCTAGTGGAAAAGTAATGTGTTTGATAAACATTTCATCAACTCATCATAACATATCCCATGAAATAAGAATGGGTTTAATAAAAATATTTTTATCATAATAATAAACCATCTAGATAAATAATAATGATGTTATAATTGGATCATATCCTCAGTAAAGGTTAAGAAAAATAAAATGATATAATCATTGATGGAAAATAATTTTAAATATCACTTGGAATATTTCTAAAATAAAAATATAGTTTTTTACTTTGAAATCACTTATTTAAGATCTAATAATTTTCCAAACATTAAAAAAAAATTTATTTGAAAATTACCATATATACTTGTAAACGAATCATTAAATCATTGATTTTTCATAATGACTGTAAATTACATTCATACCATACATGTTAAAAAACATTCCCTTCACACTTTTTTAGGAAAAGTAAAAATAATCTTCATTCAAAAAATGAAAAGAATATCAACTTTAATAAATTTTGTAAAAAGTAAATCATGGATAAAAAATACATTAAAAACTAATTGCAGAATATTAAAAACACTATTGTAAACATTTATAGAAATCATGTACATAAAATAGAATGTTTTTTTGAACAATGGTAGAAATAAAGATGATTTTCTGAAAAAAATTATTTTTATCTATTGAGTACTTAAATAGTGTAAAATGAAGGGAAAAAATTTAATTTAAAGAAATAACTATACCAGAATAAATATAATGAATTTTTTGAGAGGTAGGCCATAATAATTCGTCATCATAAACCTAATCATAAACATTTTTTGATAAACAGTATGATTGTAACATAAAACCCTTACCACTTTGTAATATTCTGAATCATAAGCCCCATGAAATAAATAAACTTATATGGAAAAACAAATACCCATAAAATTTATAGGAAGAATCCAAAAACACGCTCACGGTGTAACAGTCCATGCATTCTAGGATTGTTACTTTCAAGTTTAGGTAGTTACAGATGTTTAAAAGAGGCTTTAGGATGTTCGGTGGAGGTTGGGGTTGCAACAGAACTGCATCCGTAATTTTACACCATAAAAAGGATTGTATAGAGTGAGCCTTTTTTTTCTTGATTTGTTGTAGAATTAATTCTTTTATTTTGAAGTGGGTGCCCTTGAAAATGGGTCTTGCACCCAAAGATAAAGATTTATGACAGAAGTTAATTCTAGTAGAGGCACTTTTTTGTTTAATAGAAACTGAACATATGGGGATTTATCACATAAATGTTGGTTTTATGAAATCTATTTTTATGTAGACCATGAAAATTCTACTATAAAATTATGGTTTATGCCATAAAAGTGGAACATATTAGTTTTTTATATAATTTTACTTCCAAATGAATCACTTTTAATTTGGTATTTTATTCTCTCACATGGTGGAAGAACCCTAACATCTTTAAATTATCTTACAAACCTCATTTTTATACTTTTATCTTTGAGTTATAGTGGTTGTTTATTGCAAATCAGTGGTGAGTTATCCTCCCTTATACCCTTGTCTTTCTTGTTCCACTCTCTGGGATTTGCTACCGTATTGTTGGTTTTGTTTGAGAAATATTGGGATGTATTTTTTTATCATCCTTTGGTATAGTTCAAGTTGATCTAGGATTATTCTAGTCTAATTGTGGTTTATGGGGTATTTCTTCATCTCCCTATAGTTCACTATAAGATCATAAATCATTCTTGTAGTATGGGATCCTTATTCTCACTCTTTTATATGCTATGTGTGAGGATTACATAGTTTTACTTACCATTGTGAGGATAATAAGTGTTGGAATAATCATAATAATTATTTTTCATAAATGAAATCGATGGGTATGGAGAGATATAAAATGATTTAATTTTTTGTTATATGTTGTTGATGATATTGTGCATTATTGTTTCCAATAGTAAGAATAATGGCTATTGGGAGCCTTGTTCGGGTTGCAGATGATATATGATGAGACCCTTATTGTGTTGTTGTGTGAATTCACCCAAAGGGATAAAGAACTTATATTTTGTTAATAAATTAGTTTCCCATGAAATCATTTTTTTGTGAAAATACCCATGATAAATAAATAAGTATTATGATAAAATCCCTTAAATAATCATAGATTCTAGGTTGTGATATTGTTTCATATGCAAGTGTTTTTTCTATTTTCCTATGTGGTTTAGGATGTTGTGAGGTGGTGATGATGACCAACTATTATTTATAGTGTCGGGGTTTGTGATGCGACTAGTGGTTTTCATATATGTGGTGTGAAAGCATAGTGGTGATGGTGCACAATTGCTGCAATGTAAGGGTGTGGTGGGAAATGGTTTTGGTGAGTAGTGGAGATCATGGGTTATGATCGTGTGTTTTCATTATGTGTAGTAGTTTTTTTATGAGACATGGTTGGTATGTGTGATTTTAGGTTGTTCTGGTGAGATGGATTGATCAATGTGGAATGAAGATGATGGTGGATGTATGGTTCTATGGCGGCAATTGATGTAGGCTGGGACAATTGTGATGTGGTGTGGTTGTGTTAATCCCACAATTAGTGATGGAATAAATGATTATTATGAATTAAATGAATAAATGAATGAGTTTATAATTGATTACAATGGTTTTAAAAATGATATTCAGTAATTTTACCAATGAAATGCTTTTTAAATGTTAGTTTTGATGGCTTAGTAATGAAATATGGTGGAAACACGTTATATATTGAATGAGTTGAAAGCTGAAATTGAAATCTGGGACATGTGTGGTTATGTGTGGTGGTGTGGTGTGTTTCATATAGTGGTGGTAGTAATTATAATGGATGATGTGTGGTGTAGTGGTTGTGGTGTATTGTACACGTATGTAGTTTTTTTGTACCCATAGGTTAGGTATTGTGTGCTTCTTATATATAATGTATTTTTATATTATTTTTATATGTGCCCAACCTAAGTTGGATAACATTACCAATACTGATAGTTTATGTGTTCTGAGTGTTTTCCCCAAAATTCGGGATGGTGGGGATATGGTTGGTTGGATGCCCCAGCTTCATCACTCTTTGTTCAATAGTGACTACCCATGTGTTTTTGGGTGATATGTGTAGTGATAGATCCTGTGTTTTTGGGTGAGTTATGAAATAAAGTGGAAGCATGGTGCCTTTAGTTCTTATGATATCGATTATATATTTTTATATATGGTGTGTAATTTGGTGAGAAATACATGTGAGGTAGGGATGGTTAGTAGACCTATTTACCTGTTTTTTGGTTCTACTATTTGTTCACTGGATCATTAGTATGTTGTTTTCAAATATTCACATGAGACCATGGTTATTTCTCTACAGAATATACCTATTACGCTCACCATATGTATGTTTTCTTAGGTTTCTAGGAGGTCTTTCTGGACAGAGCTTGACATTACTTATTTGGGTTTGCTTTCTTGTTGAGTCCCTTTCATAGATTTTTCTTTTCGGTATATTAGATTCATTTATTTGTATTAGTTTATTTTTTTCATGATTTATGGGAATATTTGGGGTTTACATTTACATTATGTTCTGTAGTTTCTTGATTTTTTATCTTATCTCTTGATCTTATTTTATTATAGAGGGTAATTCGTCCCATTTGCGATATTTTTATAGCCTTGGTGATTTTCAACAACCTGAGGCCTACTAGAGGAAATACTTGGGGGTTATTATCTATCTTCTTTCATTGTGAAATCTTTTGGTGGGGGGTAATTAAAGAGTGGTATCAAAGTGTTTGGTTGAGATTTAGGATGGAGTTTAGAGTTAGGTTCTGTGAAGTTTGTATTGAGTTTCATGGTGGTTGTTTTTCTTATCTCCCAATATTGTTTTATTATAGAGAGTAATGCATACCATTTGTGATATTTTTATACCCTTGGTGCTTATATCCAACCTGATTCCTACTAGAGGCAGGACTTAGAGGTCATTATCTATCTTCCTTTATTGTTGTATCTTTGGGGTGGGGTTCATGACTATAAAATCTCTAATTTTTTAATGTATTTTTTTGGAAAATTATATGGATTAATTTCAGATCTATGTATAGAGACAGATTGAGATTTAGGGACTTGGTGTGCAAAGAATTAAATTTTAAAATATATTATATATATTAATTCTGAATATGTGTAGTTTTCCTAAAAAAGTGAAATAACTCCTAAATAGAGAGTTAGATCAGAAATCTAAGTCCATCATTAAATTCATATCATGGGTTTTACCATAGGTGAGATATAACCTTGGATTGCGTTAGATGTTTGGGTTGAGTGCTGTCATGGGAGGACATTAAAATAAATAAATTATATTAAATTAATTTATTTATATAATTACCTGGACCTATTAAATTCTCTATATAAACACTGTTATGGTATATTTTTAGGTCTATCTTTGTAATAAAAAAATTGAGAGGATCCATTGGAGAGTATTATATGAGATTCTGCGGGAGAATGAAAACTAGATCACAGATCATCAACCAATGTGTGATGGAACCCGTGGATCTTTCCAACGATAATGAAATAGAATTGGTCATTGCCAACAATTGATATGAACATAGTTAAAATTATGTTTTAATTATATTCTTTCCCTGTTTTTTATTTCTTTGATAAAAATGAATTAATTGACCAAAAGATTGATTTTCAGATTTGTAATATTGCCAGTATGGGCTTATCTACAAGAATTGTTTGTAGATTTTTCTTTATTTTTTTATGGTTATTCATTTTTTATTCTAATAAAAATAGATCTATGAAAACCAAAAGTGGCCAATTTTCATTCCTCCTTTACCTGTATCTTGTATTTCTCCCACTATTCTTCATTTTTCATGGTAATTCCCATGGCCCACTGTTCGATAAATACTCATAAATCAATAATTTCTCACTCTTTTCATGGTGTAGTAAATTAATAATGAAGATCCATGCATGGATTTATTATACTTCGAGCCATGATTATGGTGATGATGGAAAAGGTTTTAATCATAGGATTTTTTGTGATTTTTGATGAGTGACGGAGGTGTGGCTCCATGTATCATTTCTTGGTGAATTGGAATACATAATCTGGATAGCTGGTGATGATAGTGGATGACCTTACCTAAATATTCAATCCCTAGTGACATTAGTGGAAGAAAATGATGGCAGTAGCAACATGATTTCTATGAAAAAATCATTGTTTCTATGAAACCCTCAGAACATGATGTGTAGTACATAATTACACAAATTGTTGGGCCCTGACTTAGTTGATAGTGTTTCCATGATAAAGTTAAATATTATACATTGGGTGAACCTTATCTGGTGTCTAAGCATGTACCTAAGATTATACATTATAATAGGCATGGATAGAAAAATACAGACATGGATAACCATACATGGACACATCCAACTAGAAATGGACATGGCTAGCCGTACAAAGACACAACCATCAAAATATGGACACATGTTGTGATACACAGGCAAGAACCGATTCTAAAAGAACAAGCCATATACTCTTTCAAGGAAGGTTTAGATCCCCTGACTAATTCATCTTGAACAAGTTTTATTATGGAGTGTTACCTTGATATATTCCCATAGGGTTCGTATGGAATCACATCCTACACATAGAATGGTGATCCCTTCAATAGGACTTCTTGTATATAGTTATTGGAATTATTCTTTAAGGCATGTACGGAAATCTTCTATCAGAATCTTTTCCTAGGTGGAGTTATTGGTATCTTTATGAAAAAACTATGTGGGAATTGATCATATACATAGAGGGTTATTTTATATTGAGTTCTTAGGACACCTCATGGACTCAGGTGTGATCCTCATATGTGTATTTTTCTCTTTAGACATCAAGTATACACTTCTTATAGAGTGAATCAATGATATGTACATCATAGATGAATTCCATTAGTGCTATCTTCCCATGGTGAATGTTCTCCCAGATGACTACTATGAAGAACCTTCGACCAGGATTCCTAGACTGGAATTATGGTTGTGACTTTAATTTGTGACAGTAGTGTATTTTTTGAGTATATTTAGATATTCTTATTATAAGTGTTTTAGACATATACCTATAATGACAAGACTAGTATTATTAATGTTATATTATTAGTGATTTCTATGTTTATTACTGTGTATTTTTATACCCACCCCTATATGGTATTTCCCCACACATGTCAGGTCTTATGCAGAAAATTGACCTTTTGACGGAGTCCTTGAGGGACTAGGACTAGGAAAAACATAGTGATACAGACTGACTAAGGTGTATTTTGTCGATTAATTTGAAAAAAATTCCCTACTATACTTTTAGGATGGACTTGTTTTCAGACACTTTGGGGTGGACTTGTATATGAAACTTTTTTTATTTCTAGTACTAGTTGTTCTTCTCTAATAGTGGTATTTAGATATATGCATGTATGTTTTATTAGTTGGTTTATATTTCATCATTATATAGGTTTGGACATGTGTGTGTGTACAAGTACCGTATGATATGTCCTCCCATGTGGGTTATATACCTACTCAGTGCTATTTACCATACCCTGGCCTATTGGAGGCAGGCTTAGTGTAGTCATGACTTGGTACCCATTAGGATGGGTCATTATAATGATATAGTGGTATCAATGGGTGTGGCTGATATATGGTATGGAGTTTGGAGTTAGACACTGTGAGGTTTTCATGGGATGGTAGGGAAATGGTCCATTTGACTTTGGATAATGACATAGGTTAGGGAGACTAACTACGACATGGAATTTTGGCACCCCATGATTTGGAACATAGACTCTAAATTTATTGAACAACCAAGTGTGGTGGACTTATTTTTAGTGCATCAATATTTATTGAGTTTGTGTTTGAATTTGGTTGTTATGGGAAATAAAATTAATCAATTAAATAAGATTTAATGAAATTCAATGTTACTAGGATTATGATTATCTTCTTTAATTTCAGGAATAGATCTTATTCATCATTTGTGAGTGGTTTAGGATGTTGAGGTATAATAGGATTATTTAGTTGATCATCATAGTTTTGACCTAATAGAGGAGGATGATGTTTGGGAGAGGTCCTTGAATGTCTTTTAGCATTAGATTTTGTGAAATTATGAGGGGAACAACTCATATATAGAGACAGAGCATTGGTTAAATGTTTTCAAGATTTATTTTGGTCTAATCTGAGAACTGGATTAGTTCTATGTGTTGTTGGAAATCATTTAGTTTGAGGGAGTTACACGTTAGCAGTGGATGATTTTTCTTGGTGACCATAATATGGAAAATGTGTTGTGGCCATAAATTTAGAAGGATTTCCATTCATAATTCTTATCATCAATAGTGAGATAATCCAAGAGTAAATATATTATCTCCCTCCACTAGGAGAGATTCATCATGCTAGAGATGGGGATCAAGTTCAAGTAACTCTTGCACATTGATAGCAGTGTTTTCTTAGATGAGTAGTCCAAAGTTTGGAATCTATAAGAGGATTTTTCCCAGTGATTGGGTATATGGTCAATCCATTTTCACTTCATATATACCTATAGGTGTAGAAAAAGGTTGAGGTTATCAAAAGGATTATTTACATAGGATTTGAACCTCAAGTGAGTTCCTAGAAGGGTTTCTTGAGAAGCATATTTAATGGAAGTAGGCCATGGGTATTTCAGCAGTTAGGGTTGTGATCGACGGGGATATGACCGTGGTAGGTGTTTTAATATTCTTAGGGGAATTGTGGCTCTAGAACACATATTATAGGCTTTATATTTTCATGTTATTTCCATGGAGTACATGGGAATTTTTAGAACAAGTTCCTGACCACCTATATAGGCTAATATCAGGTTGGTATTCATTCCCTATTTTGGAAGCAGTAGTAATTGCATCCATTATAGTTTTAGTGGTAGGGACCACTTGATATTGTTCATTATCTAATAGAAAATGGTGTTGGAAGAGGTAATCCTTGTGATGGTCTCCATATGTAGGGTCCTAGGCTAGAGTGTGATCATAGAGGCCAATAGTAGAGAGGTATAACATATCGGTGTGGTCATAGTCATGTGTTAGAGTTAGAAAATCTAGTAGATCTGAGATTTATTTGAGGAATGATTTGACTATTTTATTCCTATGTGTATGTGTATTTATTCAGGAGTCTCACACTCGATTGTTTCTATGAATTTCGTCGGTGCCTTGGTAATGGAAGTGGAGAGGATTCCAATTACCCTAGTGTTATTCACACTAGTTGGAGATCATGTTTCTTTGTTTCATGTGTGATTGGGATGTAGATTGATGATGGGGTAGAATATTTTTTGTGGTGGACTTATTATTACTATAAATATAGTCATATAATGTTATACGTTGCATATATTGGTTGTATTCTCTATGTGCAGTCATCGAATACTTCTTGAGGAGAATTTAATTTTTTTGATCTGAATGGCCAATGAGTGGTGTTCATTAGTGAGTGAGGATAACACATGGGAGATAGAAAAGTGGATCATATTTTATCATATTTAGTAGAGTTATTGTTGGAGGCTTTGGATTGGGATGTTCCTAGGGATGTGGAGGAGTTCATGGATGCTTTCCTAAAAGTGGTTATGACCCTTCCCCCTTGACACGATGTTTAGTTCTTGATAGAGTTAAAAATGGATACATCTCAATTTTTTATGGATCCCCATTTAATGAAGCCTATATATTTGTGTGAGTTATGTTCACAAGTGGATGATCTAATGAATAGGGGTTTCATATGACCTAATGTGTCATAATGGGATTCTCTTGTGTTGTTCTCTAAGAAAGAAGATGGTAGTCTAAGGTTCTGTATAGAATTTGAGAGGTTGAATCATGTTACAATCATGAATTGTTACCCTCTTTAAATGATAAGGGATTTTTTTACTTGATTATAGGAACTAATTAGTTCTCTAAGATTAATATGTGGTCAGTATATCCCCAGTTGAGGGTGAAAGGGAAAGATAGTTTGAATAATTTTTTCATGTGTAGGTATAGACACTTCAAGTTTGTGGTTATATTGTTTAGTGTTACAAATGAATCAGATGTGTTCATAGGGATCATGAAATATGTGATAAATTAGTTCCTAGATGAGTTCATTGTCGTATTCATTAATGATATAGTTATTTACTTGAGGTAAGAGGAAGATCGTGTCAAGCATCTCAAAACAGTTTTACAAATCATTCAACAACACCATCTTATTGGGAAGTTGTCCAAGTGTAAGTTAGGGATATGAGTGGTGATTTTCCTCATATATGGTGTGTCTTAGTATGTTTGTGGTAGTATTATCATCAAAGAACAATATTTTTTCTTAGGTGTTCCCCATGAATGTGACAGATGTTTGTAGTTTCCTTCACCTTGTATGCTATTATCAGAGGTTAGTTCCCAATTGCATTCAAGTTTCATCTCCACTAACATTAATGAATAGGAGGGACCCAATTTTTTGTGAAGTGATTGGGGTGAGGAATCATTCAGTTATCTAAAAAAAAAGTTTTTTAGTGCTTGAGTACAATAATTATGTAAGGAGGGTGTGTTGTTTTAGATTTTCTATTAAGTGTCCCGTTTGGGATTGGGGTGAATTTTTATGTATAAATGGGAAGTAATATCATATAGATCTTAGAAGTTATGTATCCATGATCATAACTATTCCAACCATGATCTAGAGATAGTGGCAGCCATTTTTTCACAAAATATGTGGTGAAACTACCTTATCAGTGAGTAATTTGTGGTTTTTATGAACCATAAGAGACTAAATTATTTATTTCTCTCAAAGGAATGTGAATCTATACTAGGGAAGGTGGATGGAGTTTTATTATGATTAAAATTTTAATATCTCTTACACCCTAGGAAATTAGAAGGTGGTTTTCCATGCATTGAGTTAGAATTCATAAGGAGACATGGTTCAGAAATATTTTTATTTTTAGAATGGGTTGGAGGAGCTTGTAACAATGAGAATTGATGTTGGAAAGAGAAATGGTCATGATTGTCTTTATGTGAGAACTTTTGAGTCATCCTTGATGCAGTAAGGGAAGGAGATTCAGTGGGGTTACATAGAGGTGGAGGTGATTCTTGACAGTGTTGGACATGGTGATGCCCCATAGGGATGGTCGAAGGATGGTCAAAATTGATTGTTTATTTTTGGGGAGGTTGTTTGATATATAGGTGATGTGTGTGGGAGTTCTCCCTGAATTTTACAGCTCACCATTAGTGGTATATATCTGTGTGATAAAGTTGTATTGTGGCTTGAGGAGGCGACTGTGGTGGTTGCGGATGAAATGGGCAGTGGAAGAGTTTATGGTGAGCTGTATATTTTTTTGGCATATAAAAGAGGATCACCATGTTTGTAGTGGTTTTTTATGTAGAAACTAAATTTTTTCAAGTGGAAATTGGAAGAAAACTCAATATATTTCATAATAGGGGAACCCTGAGCTATGAGAGGATGTGATGTGGTTTGCGTGATAGTGGACCTATTAATGAAGTTGTCCCATTTAACGGGGATTTGTGAGTTGAGTGTTATGGATGTTCTAGCAAGGTGGTATGTGGATGATGTGATTAGGATTCATGGGGTACTGAGGACCATCATCTCTAATTAGGTTCATCATTTTACATTATGGATTTAGAGGTTATTACAATATGCTTTAGGCTCATAGTTATTCTTTTTCATTGATATCCACTCTTAGATAGATGGAAAGACAAAGCTGACCATCCATATATTTGAGGAAATGTTGTGAGTATACAACCTATACATTAGTGGATCATGGGTAAGGAAGTCTCCTTTAGTCATGTTTACATTAAAAAATAAGTATTACTCATCCATTATCATGGCTCTGTTTTATGATTTATTTAAGAAGTCATGTCATTCTATGCTATGTTGGATGGAGGTTGGGGAGTCAGCAGTTCACGGTCATGATGTGGTACATAGAATGACTAAGAATATACAATTGGTTCATGAGTGAATTAGGGAAACACATGACAATCAAAAGGAATATGATTATCATAGGTGGAGGACCTCAGAGTTCAATGTTTGAGACCACGTGTACTTAAGATCCTCCCCTCAACATGGGAGGCAATGTTTTAGTAGGGAGAGTATGCTCTCCCACTAGATCATTGGAGTATTTAAGGTGTTGGGGAATATTTTTGAGGTGGAACATTGGTTTGTATTTTCTACACTCTTAGATAGGATCCATGATATATTCCATGTACTTTAGCTTCATCAGTATCACCATGATGGACCACACAACAATGATTGGGGAGAGTTGGATATAAATAACGTGATGACCATTATAGAGCATCCATTAGAGATTCAGGATGGGTAATATAATGTGTTATGTGGATTAATCTCTACATTTATTTTTGTATTTTGGAGCCATGGTGGCCTAGAGGAGAGTAATTTGGAGTGTGAAATGCAGATGGGTTTCTAGTACCGAAGTTGTTTTTATTTTTTACTTTCTTTTTTTTTGTTTTTCCAAGATTATGTGATGTTTGGATCTTTGTATTTTGTGGGATGTTATTTTTCTTGATGATGTGATGTGAGATAAATCTTCCAACATAATAAAGGGGGAAAATATAACTCTTAATCAAGATATATAATCCCATGGAATGATTAAAACTATTTAGGTAAGTTAGTATTGTTCAAAGTGGATAATATATTGACAGAGAAGATGAGATTCTCTGATTTTTTTTTTGCTTGAAGAAGTCTTGTGTGTTGGTTTGTGTAGTGTTTGGTTTGGGCTATGTGGATAGTTGGGATGGTCATGTGGATGGTTGTGTTCAAAAGTGGTGGTGTGGGACATGTACTAAATTTGTGGTGTTTTTTCCAGTAATAGGCATTGATGTGGTTGTGTAAGGTGTTTTGTGGGCATTTTGGTTTGTCTTATTTGGATAGAGGTAACTATGAGATGTAATTAGAACCCTAAGACGTATCTCACATGGTCCTTTGGGTTTGGTTTTGATTTTTTAGAGAAATAATCATTTATAGTAATATAATATAATAGTTTGTGCCTTCCTATCCCATTACTTTTCTAGTTTAGGTAGTTGGAGGTGTTCAGAAGAGGCTCAAGGAGGTTCACCGGTGTTTGGGTCTGCAAAAAAAAATATAATATGATTTTAAGCCATAAAGTAGGATTTTATGATGAATGATTTTTTTTACATGGATTTTTTGGTGAGTGGATTATAGGTTGTATACCGAAGAGGGGAATCCATGAAAAATGGTTTTACACTATAATTTTGGTTCAGGAAATATGTTTTATGAATGATTTTAAAGATATGGGGATTCCCGACTTAAATTTTGGATTTATTGGGTATATTTTACAGTGCCGATGGGTTTTACATCTAAAACAATGTGGTTTTCACCCTAAAATTAGCATCTACTAGGTTTTTTATTTGTTTCCTTTTAGTTTAATCTATTTTCATTTGATCATTTATTCTCTCATTCGTTGGAAAAAACCAAGTGAATTTAAAGGATCGTCTATCCCTCCTCCTTCTCCATTGATCATTGGGTTCTGGTGGTTTGTCATTGGAGATTTGTGGTGTGTTCTCATCCCTTATCCCATTTTTTCCTTCATTCATCTCATAGAGATTCATTGCGATGTTGCTGGTTTTCTTCGGGATATGATGGATTTTGTTTTGAAAAACGTTTCTAAGCAGTTCAGGTGAATCTAGGGTTTTCTTGTACAATTATTATTTTGAGTTATTTATTCTTCTTTATATGATGGGCAGTGATATTAGAAATATTTTCGAGGTATTGGATCCTTGTTCACACATTTTTATGTGCTATATACGGAGATTTCATGGTTTTACTTTCATTTGAGTGAATATTAACGGTTTTTATAGTCAATATAATTTATATGAATAAATAAAATTGATGGATGTGGAGAGATATCACATGGTTTATTAATTTTTAATATTTGGTTGATGATATTGTGCATTCCTATTTCCAATATTTAAAATAACAGTTGTCGGGAGACTTGTTTACAATGTAAATGATATATTCTAAGACCGTTATTGTTTTTTTTGTGTGACCAGACCCTAAATAAAATGATAAATAATGTATATTTGGATAATAATTTTGTTTCCCATGGAATATAGTTTTTGTGATAATACCTTTTCTAAATAATGAAATATTGTGATAAAATACCTTGTATAATTATGGAAGCTAGGATGTAATGGCATTATGCATGCTTTTTCTTATTGTGTTTCCCTACATGGTCTATGCTATTATGAGTTGGTGGTGATGACCGTATGGAAATTTTAGTGTGAGTGGTATTAATATGGTTTTTGGTTGGAATGGATGTAATTTGGGTAGTTTTGTGATGTGGTGTGGATGGGTACTAGTTGTGGTGTGAAATAATTGTGATGTGAGTTTGTGGTGCATGATGGTTTTTGTTTGCAGTTGAGAAAATGGTTAGTGGGGATGTGTGGTAATTATGTATGGTGGTAGTGTTATGAGATCTGGTTGGGATGTGTGATGTGTTGTTGCTATGGGGAGATGGCTTACTTGATATGGCACAATGATGATGGTGGATGTGTGGTGTTGCGATGACAGTTGATGTGAGTTGGGCCAGTTGTGATGTGGAATGGTTATATTAGTATCTTAGTTAGAAATGGAATAAAATATGACGTTGAAAGAATTATATAAATGAATGGGTTTTCTAATTGAATATAATTGGATAGAAATTGATATGTGGTAATTTAATAAATGAATGGAAATTTAAATGCGATATGTTATGGATTAATAATGAAATATGGTGGCATAATTTTATATCTGGAAAGTGGGCAAACCTGAAATTTTATGTGGGGATATGTGTGGTTATCATGGTGGTGTGGTTCATTGCATATAGTGGTTGAAGTGGTTGTGAAAATTGATGTGTGGGGTAGTGGTGGTGATGTTGTGTACACTTGTGCAATTATTGTGCACCCATAGGTTGGGATTGTGTGATTTATATATATTAGATATTATTATGTTATTTCAATTTGCTCCCACCCATGTTGAATAACCTTACTAATGCTCATAGTTTCTGGTTTCTATGTATTTTCCCCAATATATAGGATAGTGGGGATATTTATGGCAAGCTACCCTCTCTTCCCCACTCTTCATTCAATAGTGTTGGCCCAGGTATTTTTGAGCGATATGTGTAGTGATTCCGAAGGTGTTTTCGAGACATATGTGGAATGAAGAGGCAATGAGGATCTTTTATTTGTTATGATATTGATTATATATTACTATATTGGAAATGTGATTTTGTGAGTGTGGCATGGTGAGGCTAGGTGTTTAGTTGACTTGTTTTGGGGATTGTTGGTTCAGTAATTTGTTCAGTACCACATTAGTATGTTGTTTCACATGTTCACTTGAGGCCTTTGTTATGTACCTACTGCGTATACATGTCATGATCACCCTACATATATAAACTATTTTTCATGTTTCCAAGAGGACATTGGGGGCCAAGATGGAAATTAATATATTGGTATGGACCTGTTTTTGATTTGCTACCATAGACATGTCTTTTTTGGTATAAAGGGGAATTTTATTTGTATTAGTGTATTTATATTAATGCACTGTGGGATGGTTTTGGGTTTACATTTATATTTTCTACTCTATTTTCTTGGTAGTTGTTTATCCTATGTCATGATCTTGTTTTATTACAGTGGGTAGTGCCTTCCATTTATGATATTTTTTATATGCTCAATGATTGTTGCTAACCTGGGGCTTATTAGAGGTGGTACTCAGGGGTCATTATCTCCCCTTCTTTGGAGATTATTTTGGGGATTTTGGTTTTGAGACAAGAGTAGTATATAAACCATATAAAATAAACAAGTTGTGAATATGACATGTGTCTCACAAAATTAAATGTGAGAAATAAATACATAACCCCATGTTTGAATTCCTTTGTACATGTTCCAAACTTCAATATAATAAATCTAAATTTCTTATAGTTCTACACCATAATCATGTACATACTTATAATTTCATTTATTACCCCATTATAACATTTCAACACCTGTTTATTAGTAATTCCTTTTTAAAATCATTATTTTCAAGTGTTAACTACTTCATTTATCATGAGTATTTCAGTTCAGTTGTTCTGGTCCATGTACTTTGATCAGGGTTACATTATCTACATAATGTTAATAATGATGTAAATATCATATATAATAATTATATATAAAGTCATAGTCATCCATAAAGGTTATGGATAGAAAAATGGAATACACCATTCAAGGAGATGGTAGACCATACGTACGCATGAATGATATTTTCAATTTTCTACTAGTAGAACAAAAGAAAGGTCAATAATAATTCACCTTTCTAGAATCCATATTATATCATATATATATATATATCATAAATATTCATTAAATCTATCTTTATTACCCCCGTTTAAAATATAAATGAAAAATGTATCACATCGCATCATAGAGGGGTGATCCACATGTAAGCACGAGCAATGCTATCAAATTACAAAGAATTAGAAGTTAAGAAGGTAGATATGATATTATAATTATAGAATAAGTATAATTTTATAAATATTATTTATAAAAATTTAGGCCATCATAATAACCATCTGTGAAATATTATGATGGAAAATGAAATATTTCGCTAGGTAGAGACGGTAAGCCATACGTATGCACATGCGATACTTTCATTACTCATTCGATGGAAATAGGGTGAATAAAGGTCGTACATAATAATAATAATAAAATATAAGTAAATTGAGAATAATGAAATTTTTATTTGATAAATAATATAATATTTTTATAAGAGTTAAAACAAATATTAAAACTAAAATGATTGGTTAAGGTGATTACCACTTCTTGGAAACAACTCATTTGGATCTTATCTTAAGGATTCTAGGATTTCTCTTTCAATAAGGATTTTGGGGAGGGATTTTTTAAGGGATTGGTGAAGCTATATTTCGTAAAAGGTGTGAATAAGTGAAAGGTGGAGGATCCATTTTATAATTAAGGTGATGAGAAAATTTTTAATTTCTTAAAAGGTTGAAATATAATAAAGTCATTCTTAAATAAAATTCATCCAAATGGAAATAGATAAAAATAAAAGATAATATATGGTTGTAATCCCATATGTAATGACCTGAATATAAAAATTACCAAATCTTATTACTTTAGACTAAAAATCACTTTCTATAATTACCAAAGATCTTTTATGTTTATAGTTTTAGAGAATTAGTTCATAACTCTTACACAACAACCTCATATATTAAAAAGTGGAAACATATAATCAATATCCATTTTTCCATAATATATAACTTTTAAAGTAAAACATGATATATTTTTATGAAAAATATTGATTACTTTTAACTTGGATTATTATTTTACCTTACCCGTACTTAAACCCTACGAAAAATATTTTAAAAATGTGGGATGATCACAAAAAACTCAGTAAGGGACATAAAGAAGGAAGAAATAAACTCTATGTCCATAAATATTTATAGAATTATTCCTAAAAAAAAATTGGGCTCAAAATAAATATTTTATTAACCTAGAAGTCAACTTATCTTCCTAAATATTTTTGTAAAAAATTTCATAGGAAATTTGAAAAGATAAAATAAAACAAATAATGTTTTATTTGAATCATGAAAAACTATTAATAAATGTTTTCACAAATCCATTATTTTAAACCATATGAAGTTGAATATACATTCATTTACCTTATGAAAACAAAATATTTCCATAAAAACACATAAAGAAAAAAGATAAATCATGTAGGTAACTTGTGGAATCATTTTCATAGCACTCTTAAAAATGGGTTAAAATTCATAATTACACATAGACTAACATTCTTGGTTACATATAAAATAACCATTATGGTAACAATATGAATAACCCCCATATTATATTCCTATAATCTATTAGGAGAAACATAATAGGTTAACTCCATACCTTTAACCAATAAATCAGAGGGCTATAATGAGCTTACCCAACCTTAGTTTATAAAATAATCACCCATCATCATAAAAAATTCCTAAAGACCATTATAGAATCATAATATTTAAAATATTTCATTCATAACAATATTTTTTTCACCTATAATATTGTTTTTGGATATTAATATATCTATTTCCATTAAAAACAATTTTTCAAAAAAAGTTAACATAACCAATGTAAAGAGGGGTTTTATTTCAATAAAATATAGAATATTATAAAATAATCCAAACATCAAATAATGTTTATAGAAGTGGGAAAATTCATTGTCGTTGTATATGTTAAAATAGAACATTCCTTTTGTCTTTTTGTAAAGAAATAAAAAAAATTCCTTTAAAAAATTCCTATTGATAAATGTTTAAAGAAATTAAAAATAGATATAAAATTTTCTTTATGATTATTATATATATATATAAATTCACTCATATTTTTTCTGAAATTATAGACATGGAAGATAAAGTGATTTTAATGTAATATTTGAAAGAGGTTTTTTTAAATGATATTCTATGACCTTGAGTCTGCTTTATTAAGTACATTTTTAATCATAAAAAATAAAACAATTAGGTTAATTATTTACTTTTTTAAGAACATTTTTAAATAATATTAATTTTTAATATCCCCTATTAACATGATATATTCAATTAAATAATCATTTAAGTTCACGTTGGACATTTTGATGATATTTATTAGTTAAGTCCAAATGAATTCGGTAGGTTGACTATGGACAAAGATGAAATTATTCCACCATTTATAAAATAATAATCATGAAATAATTATCATTTTTATATATAAATTATATTTTTAAAAATAACACTGAAATATGGTTATGAGAAATGAACTACCTTACAATCATAGAGACAGTAGGTCGTACATACGTATGAGTAATGTTTCCATAATTCAATGATAATTATAAAAAGAGGGCATGTGTTATTTTATATTTACATAATGGTAATAATATAATATATATATAATATTATTTAATTAATTATACTTATATATATAACATCCATATGATGTGGTGATGAAAAAAATCACGTTACTTCGTGGAGGTGATAGTCCACACATACACACGAACGACGTTATCATTTTTTAGGGAATGAAATGCTATGAAATTAAAAGATATATGACCTTTTAATAATGATAAATATGTTATTAATATCATTTATATACATTAAATTTATCATTATAACCATCTATGAGAGGTGATTATGGATATAAATTACATCAGTTCGTGAGGTGGCAGTCCACTGTACACACAGACGATGGATTCCTTACCCATTTGATGGATGTTGGAGGCATTTCCATTAACATCATGAAATCGAAATATTTGTATCAAGATAATAATATTATTTTATAATGGTTTAATAATATTTTAAGGATGTGTAAAATTAAGAAAAACATATGCATAAAAAATATACATATTTTCTAGAAAATATTCGTTTCTTAACACACTAGGACCTCTCTAATTGGAATTCTATTCAAAATAGAACCAATATAACATGGAGAGGAATTTAATTAAGTTATTTGGGAAGATAATAGGGAAAACCATTAGTTATTTAATTGTTAGGTAAAGAGAAGAAATGATTCCCTTTTATAAATGGGGGAAGGGCAGTCTTGGAATTTAATAAATATTAAATTAATATAAATTAATTATCAATTAAAAATCGATCAATAATTATTTATTTAGAATATCAGATTTAAAGTTATAAAAATTATCTATTAAAATAAAATTTTGACAGGTTTGGATCAAATCATTACCCTTATCGTTTAGTTTTATCCCATCATCAACCACTGTCACACTATCCATGACAACAAGGTCTTTCACTCTTTAAGGGTTTGGATAGTTACTATAAATGAAAAAATGGACCATAAATGTACAACAGATGATATTTTCAACCATTTAATAATAATATAGATGAAATTAGGAGTTTATAATTTTTATATAATTTAATACAATAATATTTATTATAAAATAAAATTAATGGTCATTTTAGAACAACCCATTAATTTAAATTTAATAACACCATGAAAATAATCAAAATTTGAATCAAATATTTCAATAAATTTCTATAAATATATTTTAATTTAGAAAAATCATGTATAACATTAATTTTTAAAATTATACTACTTTT
Organism: Viscum album; assembly: GCA_963277665.1. Lineage (NCBI taxonomy): Eukaryota > Viridiplantae > Streptophyta > Magnoliopsida > Santalales > Viscaceae > Viscum > Viscum album. Next base: position 970,001,818 of record OY728159.1, on the reverse strand, counting down.
AATATTTTTAGTGTCATTTATTTGATATTTACATTAATTGAATAATTACCACATCAGCATTTTGTAAGCATTTAACATAATTATTTCTTCACTAAAAATTAAAATTAAATTACCATGATAAACATAAATCATTTATATTTAAAATTAATATTTAAAAAATTAAATATTCTTTATTTTTTTACCTGTTAAAAAATATTTTCATTATTAAGAACAAGTGTGTGCCATTTTTTACTTTTCATTATATAAAATATTATAAATTTCATAATCCCATCCAAATGATAAAAATATACATAAAAAAATATTTGATGAGTATGGACGAAATGGTCTCATACAAAAAAATTATGGCAATGTTTGGGGTCATTTATAGTCCTTTTTATATTATTTTTAACTGTTAACTACAATATTTACCATTTATCATGCTATAAAAATTTACTAAGATTACTATTCTTCTTCACAAAAAATAAAAGGGTATAATTTATATTTTTTTAACATATTATTAAAAATATTAAATCCATTTTTAAAAATAAAAAATATAGAATTTTTAGAATTTAATTGAAAATGAAACTGGAAAAACGTGATGAAAATCATGTTTTCATAAAAACAGCATTTTAAAAATAGAAATTGTTTTTATATTAAATTCAAGTATATAATACATTTAATAAACAATAATTTCGTTATTTTAATTAATTTTTAAATAATATAATTTTCAATCTAATCTAAGATTTAATTTTAATTTGTAAAAACATAAAAATAAAATAGAATTTTAAATAAATATTATTTTATTTTACTATTCATTGAAAAATCAATATTTTTAGAAAAATCACAAAAAATAATATTAAGATAATATAAAAATTATGAATTAAATATTTAAATTTATTGAATGAAAAAACTTTTTTTAAATAATAATATTTCTTTACTAAAAATCCAATGATTATTTAAAAAATAATTAATTAATACATTAACAATGAGTAGGACTATTTTATTTTTCATAATGCGATTAATACTATTCATTCACATCAATTTAATGACTAAGTTATAATTTTTAGATTTAAATAATAATATTTCAGCGTTCATTTAAGATCAATGTTGCGTATCTTGTATGCTATTGAACATAATGTTTACTTTTAAATTTTTTGGAAATTACATTCTCCGACACCATAAGAAATTTTAACCTCCTACTTTGATCTTGAGCTTGGAAACCATGGGTTTTAAATTTTAAAATACATTTTTGAAATACCACAATGTAAAAGTGGTTATTAAGAAATATGATTGAAAAGAGATAAAATGGAAGTACAAAGTTCTTCTATAATAACACATAACTAGGTTTCCATCTAGGAAAACATTGGTGGGAAATAAAAACACTGAAATAGAATAAAAAAATAAATCCCAAAGACTAATAGAGAGTAGTATGGAACATGTTCATGAGAAATTCAAAGACCACGAAATCATAAAACTATGATAGGTGAAGAGACTACCGATTCATCATAAATAAAGGTAATAAGAAAATATATTTGTTTCAGGGTCCTTTTTTGAGAGGTAATAAATTTCATATCTATATAGAATAAGAACATAGATAAATATAATTACATTATAAGTAAAATTTTATACTTCAATAAATTTATACCACAATCTCATATTTTACTTCAAATGATGAGTATTCCAGATGAATTTTCCATACCTGAAGCACTAGAATCAACTTCTACATATCAATAAATCCATCAATGATAACAATATATTCCTCGTGTCCTTATAAATTAATAAAAAATCAATATGTTTAGAAAAATAAAATATAATCCCCCAAAAAATATAACTTCATATTAATAAAACTTATTTAATCTATAAAATTCCACTGTAATACCAAAAGTTCAATTTAGATCATTCAATAAATAATTATCCTTAAAATTTTTCTAAGTATTACAAACTAATATTGAATTCAAAAAATTTATTACATATTATTCCAAGATAAATTTAGGAATTATCTCTAAATAACATCAATTACTCTTAAATTATCTTACCAAAAATAATATTCCATAATCATAAAATATCCAAAATATCATATTCATTTTTTAAATAACCTGAATCACCATAATGACACATTTTAATCATATATTCTTCTAAAAAATATTCCAGCCTTTATTCTGCAAATAAAATCCCATAGTATTCTATTTACCTTAGTATTATAATGATCCCTAAAATTTCAGTGAACTTATTCTATAATAACATTAATCACTTAATCAACATATCAATTTCTAATCCCATGGTTATCAATACTATAAAAAATATATTCCGAAATTCTAATAACCTATAATTACTTCCAAATCAAAGATCATATAAACCTTAAAGCAACTAATGACTTTAAACTTATGTCCACCAAAAGTTAAGGGATTATTCCTCAAAAAAATCACATGTTAAAGTTAAAAGTTACATGTACCTCAAACATTTATAAAAAATTAATAAATGTCTACCAAAAATTATCACCTTTTCATTACACCACATTTCAAAGGTATTAATTATAGATAACATGTGTCTCTAAATTTTGAAAACAAAACCTAATATAGAATATTCCTTATGTGTTTCAAGATTCCTCTAATATTTAAAATATATTAGAATATTAGTGATTAACACATCCTTCACTCAACATCCCTCTTAAAATGTAAACCAAGATTTATTTCTTTATTCCTTAATAATTTATTCTTATATATAATAGATAATAAATATTTATTTATGATTTTTCAATATCAAATAAATGGTGTTTAATTATTAGAACATAATAAAATAATTCATACCTAAAATCCAGACATCAATTTCTTCTTTTATGCTATTGATATCCCCTTTATATTCCAACATGAAATCCATATCTCTAAAAATATATATTCAATTCCTTTGCATTATTTACCTTTTAGAATGATATGGATAAATTTATATTTTGAAATCAGATAAAAGAGACCCCATGATGCATAAAATTTTTAGAGAAATGAAAACGTATTAGATTGATCAAACAGTTTCTTATAGATGATTTGGATATTCAAAAATCTTTCAAAATCATTTGAACAATATGTTTTCATGATAGTGATGATTAATTAATTTTAAAGCAATAATAATGTTGTCTCACATCCATTTCATTTAATATTGAATAACGATATTTAATATATAGAAAATAAAATCATTAAAATATGAAATTAATTATTGAATATTTAAATGAAAATATTCCTTATATAGTCAATTCAGTTAGAAACTACATAATACTTTGACCTTCAAAACCTCTATATCTAATTTGATTACCCTTATAAATATGATCTCTAAAAATATCATTTATAAACATAAAATTCATCACTTAAAACTAAAAACCGGTTTATAAGACTTTGAACTTATAATTAACCATAAACTTGTAAACCCATGATGGTATCCATAACTCTTAAGACCACCTCACATGAAGTCATCCTAATCTCTAATGTTGTCTAAACCATACTCTGATACCAACTGTAATTACCCAACTATAAAAATTACATATTAATGTTTGATTAGTCTATAATTCACATTCATTGATTCGGAAATATCTTTTGGGTTTAGCATTTTAAATAATTAGGTCGTAACTCTTATATATCAATAACATATATTAAAATTGGAAAAATTTACTCAGTATCCATTTTTTCTATAATATAAAACTTTTAAAACAAAACATGATTTCTTTTTATGAAAAATATCCACGAATTTCAACTTGGATTATTCTTTTACCTTACCCATCATTAAACCCTTTGAAAAACACTTTAAAAACATGGGATGACCAAAAAAATATTTGTAAGGAATTTAAAATAAATAAAAATTAAATTGTTTGTCCATGAGTACTTATATATAATTTTACCTTTTACAAAATACTCTTTGGGCTCAAAATAAACATTTTATTACCTAAGAAATAAAATTTTATTCACAAATATTTTAATAAAACATTTTATTGAAAATATTAATGGGAAAAGAACTTATAATGGTTTTTTTAAAATCATGAAAAACTCATAATAACTTAGAAAAAAATTTATAATTTTTAACCTTATGAATTATCACATACTTATATTTATATTGTGAAGTCATAATATTTCTATTGAAAAACATAGAGAGCATAGATAAATCATATATATAACTTGGGGAATAATTTCCATGTCACTTTTAAAAATGTGATAACCATTATAGTTATACAAATAATATCCTTCAAGATTACACATAAAATAACCATCATAGTTTTAATTTGAATAATAATCATAGTATATTCTGATAATATATTAGGTAAAACATAATTGGTTAACTATATTCCTTTACCCAATGCATCATAGGGAAATAATGGGTTCAACTACCCTCAATTTATAATGGAACCACACATTCTCTTAAAAAATTCCCAAGAACCATATAATAATCATAATATATGAGAGCTTACACTTATAAAAAATAGTCACTACACCCATAAGAAAAAATTTAAGAATATTGATATAACCCATTACATTAAAAATGTTTTTTCAAAATTCAAATTACAAATACAATGGAAAATAGTAAATTTCTTTGATTAAAATATGAAATATTCTAAAATAATCCAAATATAAAATAATGGTTACATTAGTGGGGAAATTCGTTGTCTCTATATATGTTAAAATAAAGAATTTCTTTTGTCTTATTTCAAATTAATTGAAAACATACTCTAAAAATATTCCTTTTGAAAACCATTAAAAGAAATACAAAAGAGACATCAAATTTTTTTTATAATTCTTTTATATCCATATAAATTCATCCACAAACAAATTTTAAAAATATGGACATGGAAGAAAAATTGAGTTTAAAGAAAACATTAAAATGGTATTTTTATAAGAAAATCCCTTACCTTGAGTTCGAATCATCATGTCCATTATTTATGAAAATAAATAATAAAATTTGGATAATTATTTACTTTATCAGAACATTTTCAAGTTTATTATTCCTTTTAAATCACTTATTACCATGTTATATACAATTACTTTATTATTTAAGTTCACATCAGATGTTTTGATTATAATTACATAATTATAATTTTTATAAATAATTTATAATTTTAATGCCAACCATGAAATATAGTTATTAAAAATGAATGAAATTACAATTATAGAGATAGTAGATCATACATATGCTTGAGTAATGGTCCCATATTTCAATGATCATTATGGAAAGTAGGTTATTATTATTTTTTCTTTGAATAATTCTCATAATATAATTGATATAATATTATTCCCTTAAATGTACATAAATATATAATTAATTTGAATTGGTGATTAAAAATAAATCATATAACTTCATGAAGGTGATAGTCCACACGTACGCATGAACGACATTATTATTTTTTAGTGAATAAAGAAGTAACAAAGTAAATGATATATTAACTTTTAATAATGATAAATATTTAAATAATATAATTTATATTCTTCAAATCCCCCACTATAATCATCAGTGAGTCGTGGTTATGGAAAATGAATTACATAAATTCGTGAGCTCTTAGTCAGCCGTACACAAGAATGATGTATTCCTTTCCAATTTGATAGATATTATAGATGGATATATGTAATTACATTAACATAATAACATAAAAAATATATTCATTTTTTTGGATATTATGTTATAATGTTTGAAGAATATTTTAAGGATGTTGAAGAAGAAATAAAACTAAAACATACAGATAAAAACCATACCTCTTCTTTTGAAAATATCCTTTATCAAAAATTTTAATACCTCTAATATTGGTTTTATTACAAAATTAATGCCTATATATTTTGTAGGGGGATTGTATTAAGGTATTTTTTTAAATATTTTCTAAACTAAATTGTAATTTAATTATGAAGTAATGTGAAGAAGATATTATCTTTTATAAGATATGGGGTTGATACTCTAAGAATTTATTAAAATATTAAATTAATATAAATTTATTTTCTATTCCAAATGGATAAAAATTATTTAATTTAAACATTAGTTGAGAATAGGTATAAATTACATCATATATGAAAATTTATACAAGTTTGAATCACATTTGTTCCCTTATCTTTTGATTCTAACCTCACATTAACCCTTTCCAAAATTACCTAACAGTAGTGTTTTTTTACTCTTTAAGGAAAAAACTAGTTAATATAAATATATAAACATTCCATAAATGGAATATAATTTATATTTTCAACCATAGAATAAAAAATTTGATCAATATAGTTTTTCTAGGAGTTATATATCATTTAATTAAATATTATTTATTATAAAATATCATTAATGTCCATTTTAGAACTATTCCTTACTTTGAATTTAATAAAATTAAGACAAAAAATGAAATTAGAAAACAAAATTAATATATTCCTAATATTTATTTCTATCTAAAAATTCACTTTTAAAAGTAATTATTTAAAATTATATTACTTTTAATATTTTTGATATCTGTCGGTCGGAATGGCCCGTAGGCCTTCATTTTTTATTATTTTTTGATAATCCACCTTTCAAGGGGTGAGGTGGAACCCTTACAAGGTTCGAAGGCTTAGAGACAATCACATGTCCTGTAGGTCTTAGAGGGAATCACCCAGACAAGTCAACTTGGAACTGATCCTCCCCCGTATGTGTCATGATATCAGCACTCCACCTTCGTAGGGCTAGTCGGCTAGCTGTCCTATGCAAAGCAACATAGGCCTGGTACCGATGGAAAATCCATACCCGCTCATTCCTCAAAATATGGTTAGCTTTGTTCTAGTTAATGCGCCTACCTTGAATCTTCATATGAAGCCTTATTCCTTATATTCAAACTGGTACATCTAATTTCAAGTGGCCCAAAGGCCTTGGGGTGGCCCAAAGGCCTTAAGGTGGCCCTAAGGCCTTGAGAATCAACTCGTTAAAAGGCCTTGGGTGGTCCGAAATCCTTACAGGACCTGAGGCCCAAACCGGTGGCCCAAAGGCCCAAATGGATGAATAGTTCTAGCTACTACAGTACTGAATATTTACAACCAAATATATAATTTTTATCCCAGTGTTAAAAAATATTATAATTACTAAAAAAACGGTGTAATTTTTTTTACTTTTTGTGAAATAAAATATTATAGAGGTAATAATAAAATAAAATTGGAAAAAGGATATATAACTAAATCTTGGATGACTATGGATAAAATTTAGTGGTTTAGTAAAGTTAAGTAAAATTTCAGGGTCATTTTATAGTATTTATTGCATTATTTTTAACATTAATTGCCCAATTTACCCTTTACCATGCTAACAAAAATTCATAATGTTACTATTCATATTGAGAAAAAATATTATGGAAACATTTATAAAATTTGGACCCTACTATGAAAAATATTGAATCAAATTTTCATAATTAAAAACATAAAAGTTACAAAATTTCATTTAAAATGAAACCAGAAAAAACGTGATGGAAAATGGGTTTTTAGGAAAAAAACATTTTAAAAATTTAACATGTTTTTATACTAAATTAAACTATAAAATCCATTTCAAAAATATTAATTGGATTAATTAAAATCATAAAGAAAAATTAAAATTTTAAAGATAATCAAAAAAATAATTTTATTTTTATATACTTAAAAAGAAAATACAATTTTTAATAGAAATTAGTATTTTTAACAATTCATTGAAAACTATATATTTTTAGGAAATTATAAAATATTAATCTTAATATAATATTTAAAAGATTAATTAAAGAATTAAATTCATTTTAAAGTAAATTTTCTAAAATTTTAAAAAATTAATTACAATATCCACCCATAAAAAGTAATAAAATATATTTGTTCAAGAATACAATTTCTATGTTAAAAATAAAGTGATTTTTAAAAATAATTATTTAATACCTTGTAAATGAGTAGGAATATTTTATATTTAATAATGTGGTTAACACTATTAATTCATTCTTATTTAATGACTTTGTAATAATGGTCAAATTTAAATAATAACATTTCAATGTTTATTTAATCTCAGTGTTACGTATCTTGTATTCTATCAAACATAGTATTTAATTTTAAACTATTGGGATATTAAAACATAAAAAAAATATTCTTATATTTTTAAGTGTTTTTAAGCCTTATATATGGATTTAACCCCTTAGTTAACCCATTTTAACCTTAACCACTGTAATGAACTTTTCACTATTGAGGGGTTATAATTTAACTTATAAGGTAACTATTCACTCATAAATGGATAAAAGATGAAATTAGAGACCATATTTTATTCTATTTACCCACTTTAATTTTTTTTTATAATTTTGAAATAATTTAATAAAATATTATTTCCATATAATATCATTAATGACAATTTTGGAACTATTAATTTAGTTTTATTTTAAAGACACCAAGACAAAGATGAAATTCAAATATAATCCTTTTACATATATCTAATATTATATATTTATCTATAAAATTCATGGATGACTATAACTCACTCAAATTATATTAATTTTAATATTTTTATAATAATTTATTTTATTTTCTATTAATTTAGTAATTATTGTATTAGTGTTGCACAAGAATTTAAGGTAATTATATAATCACTAAAAATTAAAAATAAATTAACATAATTAATATTAATTAATTATTCAAGAAATAAAAATTAATATTAGTTCAACACTTTATTTTTACCTATGTGAACACATAATAGATATTTAAAACTAAGAGAGTGATATTTTGTAACTTTTACAGATTTAAATATTATACAAGTTATTTTTAGGAAAAAGTGTCCCTAAAAAAAACTTTCAATACAAAGGAGATAATTTCAAAATTTAGTTCATCAAATAATAATTTATATGAATAACAGTTAACTTAACACTTAGTTTTAACTAAGATTAACCTGATTTATCCTTTACTGAGGGGATAAATTTTAGTACAGTTACTATTCATATTGGAAAAAATTAAAGGGGTTCAATATAAATTTTTTGAAAATCATGATTCCAAATATACAATAATTTTTTAATGATCCAATTTATCTAAGTGATAGAAATTAATTTAATATAAAAACATAGAACGTAATGAAAACATATTTTCTGGAGAATTCCATTTGACGTATAAAAATATTTTTATACCAAAGTAAAAAAATAAAAATGATTAAAAGGAATATAAATTTATTATAAAAAATATATGGGAATTATTTTTAATTTTAAAAATTTTTCAAACAAAATGGATATTTCCGAAATCTTGAAATAAAAATACAGATTTCAATAAAAATCCCTATTTTTTTATTATTCCTCAAAAAATAAATATTTTAAGAAAATTCTTAGAAATTCACTATAGATAAATTTGATATGTTTTTTTGAAAAATATATTTCATATTATAGTATTATTTTTAAAAAATATAAAAAATGAAATGTAATATTTTATCACAAAAAGAAATGAAAATCTATTTTTAGGGAAATTTATTTTTTAATCATAATATAAGTTTGTGAAAAATTGAATTCATATTTATAAGAATTAATAAATAATTTTTTATTAATTAAAAACTTTATATATGTATATTTTATTTGGTTTTTACTATTCATTCTCACTATATGAAAAACCCACACTTTATTACAGATTAGTAAATGTTTTATTATATAAGAGTACACATAATACAACCCAGAATATTGAGAAGTCTAGTGTTTTTGGGAATTAGGTGCATTAGATAAAAACAGAAAATATGAAAAAAATCATCTTTATTGAAAAATTCCTTTATATGGTCATATTATTCTTTGATACATAAAATGACATGGGACAACTTGGATACATACACAGGAAAGTTGTAATCTATAAATCCCAATACGAGAATAAAAATTATATAACCTAAAGAGAGTTTTACATGTTAGACAATAAGTATATAATTGGGTAATAAAAGGGGATACAATCATAAACATGGACATTGAGGCATGATATATCATTAGAACATAAAGGCCATATAGGAAATGTGACAACAACATAAAACATTTCATCATAAACATAATGCAAGGCTAAATGCCAATAAATCATGATTGAAAAAGTCTCATGATAGACTAGGTTCACTCCCAAATCCCTTTAATGATGACTTATGGGAATAAAATAATAACTAATTCAATATAAAACTATATTATTCTGGGAACACCCATCACATTTATTTCAATCTCATGCAAAGTGTTCCACATAGATCATACAACATGGAATCATTTATCATCACATTTTATTACAAGATAAACGAGTGTTGAATAAATAAAAATAATTACACCATAAAATAAGTATATTTTCATAAAAACTAATACCCTTAATAATAAATGGGTACAATTATTCACTAAACAATTATTTGATTGGGAACATCAGGGTGAAATTTTAGCAGAACAACATGGGTGTATGAATGTTCATGGGAGGGCTTGATGAGAGTGAAAGGGGTATCTAATTATTTGTACATAAAATATACAGTAAGGGGGGTATGTAAGAACATATAAAAACATTAATAAATAAATATAAAATACCTAACATAAATAAGATACTTGAATAAAATAGAGAAGAAGAGGATCCCTTACTAAATGACGGCATGGTAACAGGTGTACATAAAGGTTCATGGGAGGGATGAGTGAGATTTAAATGGATATATCATCATTTAGAAATAAAATGAAAAATAATTTGTATATTTAAAAACATATCCCAATATTAAAAAATTTAATTTAATAGGCATTACATAAAAGGGGTTCTTGAATAAAAAGGAAAGTGGGAGATCCCTTACTAGATTTTGACATAGTGACATATTATCTAAATGATATAATGATAAGGTATATGTAACGACCCAAAAAATCATTAATATAAATTCATATTGAAATAATTAAATGTTTATTATGGTTATATAAAATGTAAAATTTATTGGTTTTATGTTTCTAGATTTTAAAATACCTTTATGAATTATAACCGTTGCTAATATATCTGTTGAACAGTGATCACATGATTAGTATAAATTTAGGGCTTTAACAAATCCAATTTACTCAAACAAAGGAAGTGATGACCTCATCTAGAAGACATTCCCCATACTAAGCCCATTTTTTAGAGCTCATAAAGGAGGTGGCATCATTGGGCATCACTCTTTACCAAGCCCAAGTTGAGCTTGAACACATTTGGCTTGAGCGAAACCGACTACAGGAGAAGTGGAAGTTAATAGAGATTACCACCCGAGCAATGTTATCCGAGTAACCCCAAGAGTTTATCACCATTAAACACCTTACGCTTCAGTCTTATTCAGGTGTTATAAGGGGTTATGTAATGAGACCCCAGCACTATGACTATGTACATTATTTTTGTACAAAGAATTTGCATTCATTTTATTATTGTTACTTTGTAAACAGTTTTTAAAGAAGAAATAGTATTTTTAGTTAATATTCAACTAAGAAATCTATTTGGATGAATTAATGGATTTTTGAAATATATATTATTTTAATAAAATATTATTATTAAAATACTTTTTATTAAATATAAATGAACATATTCTTTTATGAATGCAGTTGTAATTTTTATTAAGGATTGGAAACTGTATTTGTCAAAACCCATGAATTTTCGATAAATGTTGGTTTTTATTTTAAAAGTAAAAATTCAAATATTTATAAAATTATTTAGATAAAATTAATATTATATTTGGAATTAGGACATCGAAATTATCCAACAATGAATTTTTCATAATTTTCTGAGATAGTCAATTTTTTGGGTAAAAATTAAATACCGTTTAAATATATGATGCGTTTTATAACATCATAATGATCCAATAGTGATTTAATAAAATACTATATATATTATTTTCGGTCAATATATGTTTTATAATTAAAATAATGTGATTTTATACTTGTTTTATTTATTTTACAATGATTTTGTGGACCTTCCAAGACTTATAAAACATTTTTTCTTTTTAAATTGTTTTCCTTGAGAGTGTGACTCACCTCCACATAATAAACCCTATTATTTTAAAAAGTTCAGCCACTGGCCTTATAATTTTTTTCCACTCCCCTTTGGAAAAAACCATGGGCAAAAACTATGGGCTGGTTTGTGGTATTGATTAGTTTAATGTGTGGTGACCCAAACCTAAATAATAAAGAATTATCTCTCCTTTCCTATATCAACCCACCCAAGATCCCACTTCCTCTTCACTAAAATCCTTTGTAGTTAGACCATACCCTACCCTACTCTCTCTAGAATCCTCACAAGGTGCCCCAATCGCCCAACAATCATCTCTCAATCCTCTCCCAAGCCTTTGGGATCACACTTCCAAGTAAGGGATTTCTTCCTTTCTAATTTTGTCTAATTCTATTTAAGTTGTTATGGCCTTTTTTTCAATTAAAAATGTTGGGGTATGATTTATCACCTTACTCATACTTCTCTATTTATTATTGGATAATGGGATACCCATTTCTCTCTCATTAATGCCTCCCATGTACACCTGTTACCATGCTGAAATTCTGAGAGGGATTTCTCTCTCCTCTTTTACATCCAAGTAATTCTTTTGTATTATACATCTAAATTCCATTAATTTTGTTGGGATATGTATCTATATGAACCCATTACTGTAAATTTTATTTATATATTATGAGACACCCTTTTTATCTCATCCACCATTTTCATGAATCCTTATATCACGCCGTTATGTTGTCGAAATTGCACATCGGTTTTTCTAAGCCAAGATCATTGTGTAGTGAATACCATACTCATGTCTCTATCAAGGGTATTCAACTTTATAAACATATACATATTTAATGGTACTTTAAGGTATTTAGTACAAATTACTTAATCATGGAATAAATTATTATGTTGATTGATTCCATGATCCATGTGGCACACTTATGAATGAAATTAAATGTTTAAGAAGGGTGAACCCTGATAGCGATCTAATGCATTGGGTAAAGTATAGAATCATGATATGTCCTATGAAATGGGTGTTTACTTATGTTAATTAAACTTCAATGAGGTTTTACTCATTCTTCATGTGCAAAGAGGTTTTACTCACACTCCATGTGCAATGAGCCTTAGATCATTCTAATTCCATGTTAAGTGTTGTTGCCACAATTCCATGTTATGATTGTCATGCTCTATCATAACATTATGTTCATGTTTCTCTTGTGATAAAATGATATGCCTATTACCCAACTTGTATTGTATTTCTCATGTTATTCCATGTTTATTCCCTTACTGGGCTTTATAGCTCACCCTTTTCTTATGCATGTCCTCAGGTTATCCCATGCAATGCTATGTATGAGGGAATGTAGTGGTCATGTAAAGGAAGTTTTCAATAAATATGTTGTGTGTTATATTTTTCAACTGTTATGTAGTGTTCCTAATCCCCCAAGACAACATACCTATCACTCTTTTATGTTGTATCAAGTGAATATTTTATGTAATAAATCAGGTTTAGGTGTGTAATAAAAAGCAGGGTGGTTATAGTTGGTATTAGAGGACATGTTTAGTTATTTTTGGGATTAGGATTAGAAAACCCTAGTGAATAATTAGAGACAAGAATAAGTATAATAAAAACATATCCAAGTATTGGTGAGTATTTAGTAAGTGTTTTATCAAGAAAATACATCCTTGTTTTGATACGAATAGGTAGACGCGACTCTGGCACATATGTATCCTAGGGGTAAAACCCAAAAACACCATTTTGAGCTAGGCTCAAATGAGAACTGATGCATGAAAATGAGCCTTGATGCACTCTTGGTTACGACACTTCCAAGGGATATGCATTGGTAAATTCACAAGCTTAGTATGAACCTTTATTAAGTGAATAAAAAAATGCCCCTAAGAATATATGTTAGAAAGCATATCATGCATAGCATAGATTGAAGCCTATGGATTCATAAGTTAAGGAAATAAAAGTTATTTATAAATCATTAGTTTTGTCCTTATATTACCCTTTATGTTTTACCCCTAACATTCCTTTTATTCCTACCAATGGCCGGTAATAGGAGGACTCATGCTAACAACTGATGTGAAGATCAAAGTGGTGACTATGCAAATGAGATACCCAATCTGATGGGAGCAGGAATCATGAACTTTGTCACAATTATCTCTTAGTTAACTCAAGATTTGAATAGAAACATGGGTCAAAAGGAACTTTCAACCCCCCTAAGAAAGAATAAGTCACTATCAAGATCTTTATAAGACAAATGCCACCTAATTTTAATGGATCGACTGATCCCTCAATCACTGAATAATGGATCAACTCCATTGAAAAGATCTTCTACATCCATCAATGTTCTGAATAAGAGAATGTTCTTCTGGATGCTTATCATATGGAAGGTGAATCTGATCAATTGAATACATTGATAAAATATACAAAGCCTAATGAAGAGATAGAGACGTTGGAATGGAAGGATTTCCCAATATGTTTTTTGATAAATATTTTCCATGCACCATTCAACTTAAGATGGAAAGGGACATCCTTTCACTCAAGAAAAAGGACGAAGAATTTATCAGAGCATACAAGGAAAAATTCACAAGGATTTAATGATATGCCACTGACTTTTTTGTTACCCCTGAATGAAAGTTTAACTGCTTCTTTGGTTGGCTAAAACCTGGCCTACAGAAAGCGCTGGTGATCCGTGACTTCAACAGCTTTGAAGAAATTGTCTGATGTGCCCTCAAGGTCAAAATGAAGATCATAGAATGACAAGGGTATCACGGGGATAAGAAGAATAAGGTGGAATTCAATCCTGGTGGTCCGATGGATAAATCCAACGGTGCTAAGAAGATCCAACACCCCACTTGTAAAAGTTGTAGAAAAAAGCACCCCAAAAATTTCCTGAAGGGGGCGAGGAAATGATTTAGGTATGGAAGAGAAGAGTACCTATCTATTAACTACAGACAAGAAAAACCTACTGCTGTAATGGGGGATAGGAACGCTTCGTTCTAACATCAACGCGTTGTTCATTGTTACAATTTCAAAGAACCAGGGATTCTTGCAAATTAGTTCCCAAAGACATTGGTTTTTGGAGGTAACTAACAATCTTCAAGGCAACAAGAGAGGACTTTTTCCATCACTACTGCTAAAGTGAACCCTGACAACGAAGTGGTGACAAGCACACTATTTATTCATTCAATAATAGAGAGCATACTTTTTGATTCAGGTTCTATGCATTCTTTTATATCACAAAAGTTTAGTAGAACAATCCCACCACCACCACAAATCATGGAAGTAAAAATATCGGTGAGTATTGAAAATGGAGAAATAATTGCATCTCATGAATATAACTCCTCCCGTATCATAATATGTGGATTGAATTTCCTGTTAAAACTTTTCATACTCCCTATAGTGGAATTTGATGAAATTCTTGGCATGGATTGGTTTTCCTTATATAGAGACAACATAAATTACTATGAGAGGGAAATCACTCTCCATGTGGAGAATCAAACCCCGATTCTATACAAGTGCAAGGAGTAATATGAATTTTCTTTAGCTCTATCAACTAAAGCGTGAATATTACTGCCCAATAAGCATGAATATCTGGCTTAAATGATTGAGTCTAAGGAGCTAAACAACCTTGAATACATTCATATTTTGAGGGAATTTTCAGTAATGTTTCCAGAGGAATTGCCTGATCTTCCTTCTAGAAGGGATTTTGAATTCTCAATTGATCTTATACCTGGGGCATTTCAAATATCCAATATTCCATATAGAATGGCTATTGTGAGATTGAGGAGATGAAGACACAACTACTAGAGAATATGGATAAAGGGTTTATATGACCAAGTGTTTCTCCATGGGGTGCACTAGTCCTCTTCGTAAAGAAGAAGGATGGGTCAATATGACTTTGAATTAATTATCGCGAGCTTAACAAAATCACAATAAAGAAAAATTATCCCCTCTCATGAATTGATTAATTGTTCAATTAGCTGCATGGAGAAAAATACTTATATAAGGTGGATTTGTAGCCAGGATATTATCAAGTAAGGGTGAAGAAGGAAGATATCCCCAAGACAGCTTTTTGTACAAGATACAGGTACTATGAATTCATAGTAATGACTTTCAGACTCACTAATGCTCTAGTAATATTCATGGAATTGATGTATAAAGTCTTTAGGTATTACCTCAACAAATTTGTGGTAGTCTTTATAGATGGTATTATGACATACTCCAAAACCAAAGAGGATCATGAGGAGAATCTAAGAACTATACTAGAGACCTTGAGGAAGGATAATCTCTATCAAAATGTACAGAAATTGTGAGTTTTGGTTGAAGGAGGTCTCATTATTGGGCCATATCATCACAAGAAATTTGATATCTATAGATACCTCCAAAACATATGTAATTAAGGGATGGGAGAGGCCTACATCGGTAATAGATATCCGTAGCTTCTTGGGGTTAGCTGGATATTATTGACGATTTGTGAAAAATTTCTCAAGATTTTCCAACCCTCTTACCATGCTATATCGGAAGGGAGTAAAGATTTCTTAGAGTGATGAATGTGAAGAAAGCTTCAAGGAGTTAAAAAGTAGGCTTATCACGGTGCTCATTCTCACTTTACCAATAAGTGGAGAAATTTTTGTGGTATTTAGTGATGCTTCGAAGAAGGTCCTGGGCTGTGTGTTGATGACAAATGACAATGTAATTTCCTATGCTACAAGGAAATTGAAAGTTCATGAGCAGAATTATCCAACACATGATTTGGAGTTGGATGTGGTGATCTTGACTTTAAAAATTTGGAGATATTATCTCTTTGGGGAGAAGTGTGAAATATATACGGACCATAAAAGCCTCAACCATATATTCACATAGAAAGAGTTGAACATGCTCCAACGAAGATGGTTAGAGCTGATCAAGGACTATGACTTCTCAATCAATTACCACTCTGGGAAAGCGAACAAGGTGGAAGATGATCTATGTAGAAAGGACCCAACAATTATATCATTGATGATAATTGAGAAGGACCCAATAATCTTAGATTTGACGAAGATGTAAATGGGAATCATAAATAAGGGAACATCATCAATCCTTTCACATATTATTGCTCAACAGTATATTTTGGAAAGTTAAAAGGATGATCAAAAGGATGATGTGGGAATTCAGAAGAGAGTAGAAGCTATCAGAAAAACAAATCCCCGTAGTTCAATGTTAATGAAGAAGGAATTGTGAGATTTGGGAAAAGACTATATGATCCATCATGTCTGAAGCTGAAGAAGGAACTTTTGGACGATGTGCATAGTTCAAATTTCTCTATTCCCCCAAGAAACACAAAGATGAATCGAGATCTATGAGGGAATTATTGGTGGGATAATATAAATAAGGAGATCATTAAGTATATATCAAAGTGCTTGGTGTGTCAGCAAGTAAAGGAAGAGAGGCAGAAGTATAAGGGGATGATGCAACCATTTCCCATAACAACATGAAAATTGGAGAACATCACCATGAAATTTGTCACCAGACTTCTGAAGACATCCAAAGGCAACAATGCAATCTGGGTTATTGTGGACCGTTTTATAAATTCTGTAAACTTTATTGCAAATCGGGAGGATTTCTCATTGGATAAGCTGACATGGATATATATCAGGGAAGTGGTAAGGCAGCATGGAGTAAACTATCTATTGTATCTGACTGAGATCCAAGATTCACCTCTATGTTTTGGAAAATCCTTCGACATGCTATAAATATTTAACAAAAATTTAGTACGGCTTATCATCCTCAAAGTGAGGGCCAATCTGAGCGGACAATCCAAACACTTGAGGAAATTTTTAGAATGTCTTCTATGGACTTCAAAGGAGGGTGGGACCAACATCTTCTACTGGTTGAATTCTACTACAATAATATTTTCCATTTGAGCATCTGAATGGCAGCTTATGAAGCTCTATATGGGAAGAGGTGTAGAATACCAGAATGTTGGGATGAAGTTAGTGAACGTAAGCTTCTAGGATCAGAAATGGGTGAAGAAATTTTTGAGAAGTTGAAAACCATTCATCAACATATCAAGGTAGCCCAGAGTCAATAGAAGAGTTATGCAGATAAACTTCGATGAGAACATGAGTTTAAAGTTGGAGACATGGTATTTCTATACATATCTTCATGGAAGAAGGTCACGAGGTTTGGAAAGAAAGGGATGTTAAGTCCTAGGTACATCCACACCTGTGAGATTCTTGATCATGTTAGGACTGTGGCCTATCGACTAGCACTTCCACCTACCATGACCCAAGTACATGATGTTTTTCTTGTATCCCTCTTAAGGAATTACATACCAGACCCATAACATGTAATCTCTTCATAGGTAGTACAACTAGAGGATGATCTTTATTATGAGGAGGAAACAATGAAGATCTTAGATCGTAGAGAAAAAGTTTTACGAAATAAAACAATGCCCCTTGTCAAGGTGTTGTGGAGAAACCATAATTTTGAAGAAGCTACATGGGAATAAGAGGAAGTTATGAAGGAAAGTTATCCACATATGTTTTAGTGTGGGAAAAGGAAATTTAAAGGGCAAAATTTCTTAAGGGGTGAAGATTGTAACAACCCAAACTTTCATTAATGGAAATTCCGCTTTATCTAATTAAATGTTTATTATGATTATATAGAATGTGAATTTAAATGGTTATATGTTTCTTGGATTTTAAAATACCATTATGAATTGTGACCATTGATAATATGTCCATTGAACAATGATGACATGATTAGTATAAATACAGGGCTTTAACAAATCGAATTTACTCCGACAAAGGAAACGATGACCTCATCCAGTTGACTTCCCTCGTATGAAGACCATTTGTCAGAGCTCGGAAAGGAGGTGGTGTCATTGGGATTATCTCTTGAATAAGACCAAGTCGAGCTTAAAAACCTTAAGCTTGAGCGGAACCGACTACGAGAGAAGTGGAAGTTAATAGAGATTACCACCTGAGCGATGTTATCCGAGTCACCCCAAGAGTCTGTCACCATCGCATACCTTACCCTTCGGTCTTATTCGGGAGTTATAAGGGGCTATGTAATAGGACCCTAGAACTATGACTATGCATATTATTTTTTTATAAATAATTTTCATTCATTTTATTATTGTTACTTTGTAAATAGTTTTTAAAGCACAAATAGTATTTTTAGTTAATATTCGACTAAAAAATATATTTTGATGAATTAATGGATTTTTGAATTAAATAATATTTTAAGAAAATATTATTATTCTATTACTTTTTATTAAATATAAATGATCATATAATTTTATGAATGCAATTGAAATTTTTATTATGTTTTGAAAACTTTTTTTGTCAAAACCCATGAATTTTCTGTAAATGTCAGTTTTTATTTAAAAAGTAAAAATTAACATATTTATAAAATTATTTAGATAAAATGAATATTATTTTTGGAATTAGGTTGTCAAAATTATCCAAAGGTGATTTTTTCATCATTTTCTAAGACAGTTGAATATTTGGGTAAAAATTAAATACCGTTTAAATATATAATGCATTTTATGACATCATAATAACCCAATAGTGATGTAATAAAATAATATAAACATTATGTTTGGCCAATATATATTTTATAATTACAAAAATGTGATTTTAGATTTGTTTGATTTATTTTACAAAGCATTTGTGGACCCTCCAAGACTTATAAAACATTTTGTCTTTTTAAATTGTTTTCCTTGAGAGTGTTACCCACCTCTACATAAGAAACCATATTATTTTAAAAATTTAGGCCATTGGACTTATAAAATATTGTTTTTCCACTCCCTTTTTTCAAAAAACATTGTCTGGTTTGTGGTATTTATTAGTTTAATGTGTGGTGACCCAAACCTAAATAATGAAGATTTACCTCTCCTTTCCTATATAAACCAACCCAAGCTACCACTTCCTCTTCACTAAAAGCCTTTGAAGTTTGACCAAACCCTTCCCTCCTCTCTCTATAATCTTCAAAAGGTTCTCAAACCTCCCAATAATCCTCTGTCATGCCTCTCCCAAGCCTTTGGTATCACACTTCCAACTAAGGAATTTCTTCCTTTCTCATTTTGTCCAATTTTCTTTAAGTTTTTATGCCCTCTTTTTCATTTAAAAATGTTGGGATATGATTTTTAACCTTCCCCCATACCACCTTATTTATTATTAGATAATTGGAGACCCCTTTATCTTTCATTAATTTCTCCCATGTACACCCGTTACTATGATGAAATTCCAAGAGGGATTTCTCTCTCCTCTTTTTCATCCAAGTAATTATTTTGTATTATGCATCTAAATTCCATTACATTTTTTTCAAAAATGTATTTGTATGACCCCAATTAATTTCCATTTCATATATATTTGATGAGACACCCTTTTTTCTCTCATCAACCATTTTCATGAATCCTTTTGTCATGCTGTTATGCTGCTGAAATTGCACCGCGTTTTTCCAAGACAAGATCATTGTGTAGTGAATACCATGCCCATGTCTCTATCAAGTTTATTCACCATTATAAACATATACATATTGAATGGTAATTTCATGTATTTTTTCTACATTACTTAATGATGGAATTAATTATGATGTTTATATATTCCATGATTCATGTGGCACACTTATGCATGAAATTAAATCTGTAAGAAGGGTGCACCATGATAGCACTCCAATGCATTTCATAAAGTATAGTATCAAGAAACGTCATGTGAAATGGGTGTTGAATCATGCTAATTCAAGTGCAAAGAGGTTTTAATCGTGCTTCATGTGCAATGAGGGTTTACTCATGCTCCATGTGCAATGAGCCTTGGCTCATGCTAATTCCATGTTAAGTGTTGTTTCCACAGTTCCATGCTATGATTATCATACTTTATCGTTCCTTTATGATTAAATTTCTCTTATTCTCCATTTATATTCATATTTTCTAACATGTATTGTATTAATCTTGTTATTCCAGGTTTATTCCCTTACTATGCTTTATAGCTCACCCTTTTCTTTTGCATGTCCTCAGGTTATCCCATGCAATGCTAAGTACGAGGGAATGTAGTGATCATGTAAAGGAAGATTTCAATAAATATGTTGTGTGTTTTATGTTCTAAGTTGTTATGTAATTTTACTAATCCCCAATGATAGTAGACCTATTGATCTTTTATGTTGTGTCAAGTGAATATTTTATGTAATAAATCAGGTTTAAGTGTGTAATAAAAATAAGGGTTGTTCTAGTATAAATGGTATATCATTATTTGAGAATCAATTAGAAAATATAGTTATCGTTAAAAACATATAAAAATATAAACAATTTAAATTCAAAAGGAAAAATACAAATAATGTGCTTGAATGGAAATGAGAAGAGAGAAACCCCTTACGAAAATTTGGCATAGTAACAACATAGGTATAGGTAAAAATGAGTGAGGACAAATGATATATCATTCAGATGAATTAAATTTTATAGTAAGGAAACTTTTATAAATTAATGAAAATATGACGAATTGAAATTAAAAATATTATTTCAATGAAGGTGCTTGAATTGAAAGGAGAAGAGGAAGGCCCCTTACCTTAAGAAGGTGATTTCAAAGGCTTGGGAGGAGCTTCTTGATAGATTGGGGTCACCTTGGGAGGAATATAGATATGGTATGGTAGATTAAGGGTGTAATAATTGGTTTTTAGTGATGTTTAATTTGATAGTTTGTGGGTTTATATATGAAATGAGTGGGGGATACTTTATTATTTCAAAAACGTAGGTTTTGGAATCTATATAATAAATTAATTAAAACCAAAAAAAAAATCCAATGATTTTCCCACCGTTTTTTAAAAATGTATTTATTTTCATTATTTTACTATTAGAAGGACTGAACTTATTAAAATATTACCCTTGGTTATGTAGAAGAAAGTGAAAACCTTGTATAAATGATATTAAAACGATAAAATATATAATTGATTTATATGAATTCATAAAGGATTTATATAATTTATAAAATAAACAAAAAATCACCTTATTTTAAAGTGGGAACATATATTTTATATAGGATACTATTTATAGTATTTATTACATCACTTTTGGGTCATTATGATGTCATAATATGCACTTTATACTTATAGCATATTTAAGTTTTACCTAAAAATTTGACTGTCTTAGAAAATAATGAAAAAAACATCTGTGGATAATTTAGATATGCTTTTCTGAAAAATAATATTAATTTTTAAATTTTTTTATCAATATATTAATTTTCCTTTTTAAAATATAATTTAAATTTATTGAGAAATGTTGATTTTTTTATAATAACTATTTTTGAACCATTATAGAAATTACATTTGAAATCATAAAAAATAATATTATCAACTACCTCTATCAATCATAATTTAATAAAAATATTTTAATAAAATATAATTTATTTAATGATCTTTTAACTAATTAAAAGGAAAGTCTTAATTGAAATTTTATATTACTTAAAAATATGATTTGTGATTTAGCGTATCAAATTATAATTTTTGTCAAACTAATGACATAATCATTTATAAAGTAAAAACAATAATGAGTAAATATAATAATCATTAAAATGAAAATAAAATATAAATATTCATACAATTATACTTACTTGGTTTCTAGTCTTTTTTAAATTATTTTTACTCTTAATTAATATATATTACTTTCAACATGATAATTAAGTTTTACTATTGTTACTATTTATATTGTTCAAAAATTAAATTGAACTTATTACCTAATATTAATTATTATTATTAAAAATCTAGAATCCATTTTATCAAATGAATTTACAAAGGTTTAATAATTTAATTTAATATAAAGCCCACAAGCCTGATCAAAAGAGATTTTACGAAAAATACATTTTTTAAGGAAAAGAGGATTTTAAATTATCTCTATAACTAGTAACCATCATTACATGAATTTATAAATATATATATATAAAATAAAAATCTAATTTATAGAAATTATCCTTAGGGGTTATTTAACTTAAATACAATGGATAAACATTATGCATTTTAGAACAGGTTTTCAAAAAATGAGTTTCCAATCATAAAAATAAACATATAAACAAATATGGTATAAATATGATTTGAATGTAATTAACAAAATTAAATATAACTAAATAATAACTATTTTAACTTTAATTCAAATAAAAATAATAATTATACTTTTAAATTAATTAATTTATCAAAATAAATGATAATTTTACACAAAAACGATAATTTTAACTATTTAAATAAACATATATATTTTTTGAAAATCCCAAAATTTCACCATAAGTTAATTTTCATATGATGATATGTAAAATTATGTCAGTTTTATAAAATTTATTTTATAAATGTTCTATAAAATAAATATAATATTATTTCATAGAAAGAAATAAAAATTATTTTTGAAGAAAACATGTCTTGAGGAACAAAAAGACATTATAAAAATTTGATTAATAATTTACCAAGAATATATCAATATAGTAAGGGAATATATATATATATATCCTACTCATATCCTTAAATTTAGTTGAAAGGTAAAAATGGTTTTATTTAAATAACCATTATCCATTTGGGTTCGGTGTTGTGTATCGCATACACTACCAAACATAGTTTTCTATTTTAAAAACTATGGGTGTTGAATTCTTCAACCTTTGATAACTTTTATTTTCACATTTTAAACATAAACTCAGTATAAAATTAATTGAAACTTGAAAATATTTTTATTGAGAACCCACATCCTAAAAAGTTGTAATAGAACATCCTCTTCAAAAAAGAGAAAGTAATGTATGAAGGTCATCACATAACTAGGTTTCCAAGTTGGAGAACATTATTTGGAAGTAAAAACATCTCCATGGAAGAAACAAACTACTGAAAAATAACCCATAGAGATTGATTGGGAACATGGTTTGTAGAAAGTCAATGACTGAAAAAACCATATGTATGTGGTAGTTGAAAATAAAATAAATTCATCAGAAATGATCATAATAAGAAAAATTTTGGTTATAAATTGTTTTTTTATATTTTATGAATTACTTAACAATATATAATAGTTACACAAAGAAATATACTTTTTTGAAATATATAATTTCATCATTTAATTAATTTTTGTTGCAATCCCATATTTTTCTCCAAATGATGAGAACTCAAAATAATTTCTTTATGTTTCAAGCACTAGAATATATTTTTAACATGTCACATAATATACCAAAAAATAACAAACTATTACTAAAATATTTATTAAATAAAAAATCTTAATCATAAACTAAGATAATACCTTAATACATTAATCTCCAAAATTCCAAAAATAATATCAATGGTTTAATATTGACCATTCCTTAAATGAATACCCATATAACCCAAATAACACTAATAACCTCAACATTAAATATTATTTTATCCTTAAAGGCTTTTATATACCATTCAGATTACACCTCCAAAAACATAATATCATTATTCTCAAATAATCATTTATATTAAACCCAATGAGTATATATACCTTTACCCATTAAAAAATCTCATAAAATATTATTAATTACCTCAAAATAAAAAAGACTTGATCTTATAATATTTCCCCCAAAATATCATGCTAGAATCACATATCCTAAATCATCAAAAGTTGTATCAATTATTTTTAAGATTGTAGATATACATATCATCCAGAGACTATTTAGGTTTTTCCCAACAAGAAACACCTATTAAGGGTTATCAATAACCTTATCACTAAGTCACATTTATAAGTTATCAGACCCATTAAAAATATGTTTGAAATCCTTAAAGAAAAACTATTTCGAAACAATCCTTAGATGTTACATGATTATTATATCCATAATTTCATTAATATACTACTACTTCAACATAACTATAAATCAACCAATACATAAACACTTTAATTCTTACACAATAATTATTTATATAACATATGCCCTTCATTTGTCTAGGATTTAACCCCTAGATTAGGGAAATGACCCAGTTCCACATATTTTCAGCCCTTAGCCAGAATAAAGGGAAAAATTAAGGATGAGTACATTTAAACAATTAAACACATAATTAGAAATCTAATAACATTAAAGAGATAATTTATTTCCTTAACATTTGAATTTATATGATTTATTGTACGATATCAATGATCTGTTTTCTAACATAGAAACTTATATGAATTCATATTCCCTTAATAATGGTACATAATGATATTATGAATTTACCAAAGCATATCCCATAAGAGTGTCAAACCAAGTGTGCAACAATGCGGGTTGTCATGAACCAGTTCCTGGATGATTCTATCTCAATGCAGTGCTTTTAGGTTTTACACCAATGTACATATTTTCCATAACTACATCCACTTGTAATATCTAGACAAGGATGAATTTTCTTGGTAAACCAGTTTCTCGATACATTACCAAAAATTTGTGTTGTTTTATTATACATTTTTATCCAAAAGGATTTATCTAGAGTTTTCTATTCCTAATCCCAAAACAACTTAACTTTTTTTAATACCAAATATAAAAACCCTAATCTTTATTATATTTTAATTGATGTTTTTTACATAACAATACACATAATACAACCAGGATGATTAAGAATTCTAGTGAATTTCAGAATTCAGTTCATTAAATAAAAACATAAAATATAAAATCTATAATCTCTATTGAGAAATTCCATAACATTCTCATATTATTCTTTCATACATAAACTACATGGGATAAACTAGGGACATATATATTTAATAAGTGATATATAAATCCCAATAAGGTAATAAACATTGGATAACGTGAAGAAATTAATTAATTTTAGACAACAGGAATATAAATGGGTCATAAAAGTGGGGAGAATCATAAACATGAACAATGAGTCATGATATAACATGATAATATAATGAGAACTTGGGAAATGTGGAAACAACATAAAACACCACATCATAAACATAGGTCAATTCTAAATTCCATGAAATCATGATGGAGAAAGTCTCATGATGGATTAGTTTTATTCCCTAATATATTGCATGATGTCTGATGAGACTAAAACATTACCCAATGAATTATAGTGCTATATAATTCTAGGTTCACCCAACACTTTCATTTGATTCTCATGAATAAGTTCTCGACATAAATCATTAAATATGAAATCATTTATCATAACATTTTATTATATGATCAAAGAGAATGGAATAAATACAAATAATTCCCCAATAAAATAAGTGTAAGTTAGTAAAGGCGAAAAACATTGATAGGAAATGTGTATGGGTATTCACTACATAATTTTTTGGCATGAACAATCTCGGTGAAATTTCGGTAGCATAATAGGGGTGTATTCATGTTCATGGGAGGACTTGATGAGAGTGAAAGGGGA
The DNA here is from genome assembly GCA_963277665.1 of Viscum album. Taxonomy (NCBI): domain Eukaryota; kingdom Viridiplantae; phylum Streptophyta; class Magnoliopsida; order Santalales; family Viscaceae; genus Viscum; species Viscum album. The sequence continues at coordinate 969,975,646 of OY728159.1, read as the reverse complement.
GTCTCATTATTTATACATAAAATTGATAGTAATTAGGGTATGAAAAAATATATCCCAAAATTAGTAAATTTTTTAAGTATACCGGTGACATGAACGAGTCCCCCAATTCATTCCCCCAATCCCAAAATTAGTAAATGAAGATAAAATACATAATATAAATAAGATACTTGAATAAAGTGGAGAAGAATAGGATCTCATACTAAATTTTGGCATGGTAATGGGCGTCCATAAAGGTTCATGGGAGGGATGAATGAGAGTGAAAGAGATTTATAATCATTTATGTATAAAATTAATATTAATATAGATATGAAAGAATGTATTCCATCATGAAAAAATAGATGTTAATAGGAATTATATAAAAGGTGTGATTGGATTAAAAGGAGAGTGGGTGATCCCTTACTAAATATGGACATGGTCACAATTTAGGAAAATTATAAAATTATATTTGATAAATAGTATCTCATTAATATAAAATCAAATGGAAATTAGAGGGATCATTACAAATATATTACATCATAACCAATTGAGATAAAATAGTCCAATTACAAAGAAGGTTCTTGAATATAAATGAGAAGAGAGAAATACCTTACATAATTTTAATATAAGAAGGGATTGGGTAAAGGTAAAAATTATAGAGAGTGTTATATAATTCAAAAAAAAAATTGTAAAGTAATTAAATGTTTATAAATGAATTTAAATATAACAAATTAAATTAAAAGACTAATTTCAAAGATGGTTCCTGCATAAAAATGAGGAAAGGAAGGTCCCTTACCTTGAGTGGGTGTTTCCAAAAGATTGGGAGGAGCTTATTGAGAACTTAGTGGATCATTGGGAGGTATCTATATAGGGGAGGAAAGATTAAGAACATGGTCCATGGTTTTTTAGTGAAGATAAATTTGATCTTGGGTGGGTTTATACAGGTAATGAATGAGGAATACATTATTATTTATCAAAAATATATTTTAGACTCCATAATAAGGTAGTCAAAACAAAAAACCATCACAAGTATTCTTACAATGGTTTCTACCAGATGGGAGTGGTTTTAATTATTTTATTTGTTCAAAGACCTAAATTATTAAAATATTACCCTCGGTGATATGCAAGTGAGTGTTGTCCTAAAGAAATGATTTTAAAACCATAAAATATACTATAGGTTTTGGAGGATTCCTAAAGGATTTATAAAATTAAAAAAAAACCTAAAATCACATTATTTTAATTGGAAAACATGTAGTTGGCGTTGAATAATATTTATAGTATTTATTACATATTTTTTCATTTCGATTTCATAATACACACTATCTACTTATACTATATTTAATTTTTAAATGAAAATTTGACTGTCTCAGAAAATTAGGAAAAAAACATCAGTAGATAATTATAATGTTCTGGTTCCAAATATAATATTTATTTTATCAAAATATTTTTTTAAATATATTAATTTTAACCTTTAAAATACAATTTATATTTATATAGAATGTATATTTTTTTGAAAATAAATGTGTTTGAACCATTAAAGAAATTACATTTGAAATCACACAAAATTATATTATCAATTAATTTTATCAATCATCAGATAATAATAGTATTTTTTTTAAAATATAATTCCTTAAAAATATTCTAATTCATTAAAAGTAATGTCTTAATTGAAATTTTATTACATAAAAATATAATTTGTGATTCATTGTGTCAAAATATAATTTTTATAAAACTGATTTCATAATCTTCTATAAATTAAAAGCAATAAAAAATAAATATAATAATAATTTCCATTAAAAGTAAATATAAATATTCACATTCTTAGGGTTACTTGTTTTCTAGTATTTGTTTAATTATTTTTACCATTAATTATCCTATTTTTTTTTTATCATGGTAATTAATATTTACTACAGTTATAATTCTTATTATTAAAAAATTAAGTTAGAATTATTATCTAACATTCATTATAATGATTCCAAATATTTAATCAATTTTATCAAAATTAATTCACATAGGTGGAATACTTTAATTTAATAAAAAACCTGCAAGGATGATGGAAAGAGGTTTTCTAAAAAATACATTTTAAAGGAAAAGATGATTTTACAATAACTATATTAATAGTAACCTTGATTATATGAATTCGTAAAGGGGAATATATAAAATAATATTTTTATTTAGACCATTTCTCATTTTGGTTTATTTTATTAATTTATTATGGAGAAGCATTATTCATTTTAAAAAAGCTTTTAGAAAAATGAGTTTCTAATACTACAAATGAATTAAAATAAAATTCGGTATAAATATTAATTAAATGTAATTAATTAAAAATTACTAAATCATACCTTTTTTATATAGAATAAAAATTAAAATTGTAATTTTACTTTTAATTTAATCTATTTATCAAAATAAATGACCATTTTACATAAAAACGATAATTTTCACAATTCAGTAAAAAATATATATTTAAAAAAAATAAAAACATTTTACCCTAAATTCATTTTGTTAGGAAGAAATAAAAAACAAATTGTATGTTATCAAATAAATTTTCTAAATATTCTGTAAAGGAATTATAATATCTTTTCATAAAAATAAATAGAAATAATTTTTCAAGAAAACTTATTTTGAAGAACAAAAAGAAATTATCAATAATTGATTGATTATTCACAAGGAATTCATTAATATATTTTGGATATATATATATATATATATTATAAAGTATTTAATCCTACTCATATCTAAAAATTTAAAAAAATGATTGAAATGATTATATTTAAATTACCACTATCCTTTTGGGTTCAGTGTTGCATATCACATATGCTATCAAAGAAAGTTTAATTTTTAAAAACACATTGAATTAAATTCTTCCTAATTTAATAAATTATGTCCTCAAAATTTCAGCATTAACTTTCTATGTAATGTTTTGAAACTTGAAATTATTTTTATTCAAAACCCACATAAAAAAGTGATAAAATAACTTCCTCTTGAAAAGAGATAATGGAAAGTAGAAAGGTCACCACGTAACTAGGTTTCTAAGTTAGTGAACATTATTGGGAAGTGATAATTTATACATGGAAGAAAATATTGAATTCTAAAGAACCCATAGAGAGTGATTTCAAATTTGGTTAGGATAAATTCGTTGACTACAAAACAATAAATTTGTTATAGGTAAAAACATAATCAATTCATCAAAAATAATTATAATAAGTAAAAAATTGGTTTTAAAATTATTTTCTTAGAGTTAATTATTTCCATTAAAATATAAACTGGGGACATTAAGAAATAAAATTTATTAATAAGTATAAATTCTTCATTTAATTAATTTCCACGACAATCACATTTTTTATCCAAATGATAAGAACTCAATATGATTTTTTATGTATGGATCACTAAAATAATATTATAACGGGTCACATAATCTAACAAATAATAAAATGTTATTCCTCCTATATTGACTGAATCTGAAATTATTATTATAGAGTAAGATAATACCATAATAAATTAATCTACAAAATTCCAAAAAATAATCCCAAAGGTTTAACATAGACCATTCCTTAAATTAATACCCATATATCCCAAATAACAATAATACCCTAAACATTAAATAATGTATTAACCTCAATGATTGTCTCATACCATTCAACTTACACCTCTAAAGAACATAATAGATTTCTTATCAAATAATCGTTTATATTAAACACCATGGTTCAATTAAAACAACTCTTGAAATATTATGAATCACCTCAAAATAAAATAGTTTATATTTTGTAATATTTATCCCAAAATATCATACTAATATTCAAGCACCTAAATCTTTAAAATTTATATCAATTATTTTAAATATTATAATTGTACATATCATCCGAAGACTCTTTAGGTTTATCCCAACATCAAATTCTTATTAAGGGTTATCAATAACCTTATCACTAAATCAAATTTATAAGTTGTTGTTACTTTTCAAAATATGTTTCAATTCCTTAAAAAAACTATTATACAAAAATCCTTAGATATTTCATGATCTTTAGATATGTAATGTCATTTATATAGTATTTCTTCAAAAGAAATCTCAAATACCAATACATAAACAATTTAATACATATAGAACAACGATTCTAAGAGAATAGGTCCTTCGTTAGTCCAGGGATTAACCCTTTGATTAAAGAATTGAATTGGTTCCTCCCAAATCTATCTATTAGCAAGAAAAGAGGGTAAAATAATGGGGAGAACTTTTAAACTATTAAACACATAATAAATAATCCAATGATATTAAAGGGATAATGTATTTCCATAAATTATGAAATTCTTGGAATCATTCTATGTTATCCATTATATATTTATTTACATTGAATCTTATGGGTATTATTGTTCACCAAATAATGGTTCATAATGATATTTTGAATTTAACAAAGAATATACCCTAGGAGCTTCAAACCAGGCAATCAACAAGGCTCATTGTCATGCACCAGTTCCCAGTTGAGTCCAACTCAATGCAGTGTTTTCGGATTTTACCTCTATGTACATCTGTTACAGATCCATATTGAATTATAGTATATATTAGGGGATAATTTTTTGATAATCCAAATACTATATTTTTTAAAGAAATTTAGGGACGTTCTCTTATACTTAATTTTATCGCTATTTCTTTTAGTAGAGTTTTTTAATCCTAATCCCAAAAATAACTAAACTTTCCTTTAACACCAACTATGAAATAACATCTCCATATTACACATTAATTCATGAATTATTACATAATATTACACATAATATTTCATGAACCCCTCCCTATAATGTGTCCCCTTCTTGGGTTTTCAACGAGAGAAGATAGATAGTGACCCCCCGAGTCCCGCCTCCAGTAGGCCCTGGGTTGGAGACTAGCACTAAGTGTATAGTAAAAACACAATTGGGAGGAATTACCCTCTAAATAACACATGAGAAAGAGAGAGATAAGATAGAAACTAACCAACTCTTGGCCAAACTACAATACAAAATAATACCCAAGTACACATATGTAATTACATGAAAAAACTACTATAACTAAAAGGAAAAACTATATGTTCTAAAATAGAGTAAAATAGCAGGGACCACAAAGCCCAAATAGCTCCTACAAAACCCCGAGCTAGTAGTAATAATCTTCATCTCCAACCTTCTCCAACTGACCATGAAACAATTTATATAACATAGAATGAGTATAACAAAATACTCAGTAGGATCCTTCGAGGATCCTCTCATGAAAAAGTAAAGAAAACATACTAAATCACAATGAACAAAAATTGAAAGTAACTCATCACCTAAATAGGAAAACTATGTTCCTAGCCTCACCATAGATACCCTTACCAATTATTTCATACATGAGTAAATAATATAACAAATAATATCAAGGTTACCCCGCTACCACTTCCCCACTGACTTGCTGCTTTTCCCCAACATCACATGTCCTAGGAATCACTCTCTAAAATATCTTGCTCACAAACACATGGGTGAAGCACCACAACATACACCTAATTAAAACCAGCAACCATGTCCACCTAGCCAAAGTAACCATGTTTTTTCTAATATCAACCACATCTTGCATAACATGTATCTTACATTGAGTATTATGTCTCAAGCCGTTAAAGCCCATACACAGAATTATGATCCTCAAGAAAACAGAGCCTATACAAGTTACACATATAATAGTTCATAAGAAACTATATCTAGAATATATGTGTGCGAAATAACAAGAATCCATTATATGCCTCTAGACACATATATGGGAAAAAATAACCATCATGAATAATAGTACAAGTGACTACCAAGAGATGATTGAGTGGCCAAAGGGGTTCGTCAACCATCCGTCCTCCCACTAGGATGTTAGGGAAAACACCCCCTCGGGGCCAAGAATCCCTAGGGTATCAATTTCCCTAATTGACAGGGCGGTGTAGCATATATAAACACAAAATTTACAGGATATAATTATCTCACAACCACACAATGGGTATAACCTAGTCTTAGAGTCAACTACATCTAATGTCTCTCGAACTCCCGACAACAACTTCCAAGACTATATATCCTAGAAGCACACAACCATTTAAATAGATACAATAAGTTACTTTATTCCCTTTTAATTAGTTTTACATTACATTAATTAATTATTGAACCATTTATTAATCATTATCATTTCCAAATTTTATTTTATTAGCATCATAAAAAGATCCATCCACTATAGGCATAACCAAACTGAGTCCACAGTTTCATGGAAACACAACCTCAACACTGCATCCCAGCAAGCTCTAACCCCATATGTTAATTAGTCATTTAATCATTTATTCAACATCATTACCACATTCCACACACCTAGTTATTATAGGAAAACATCATATTCTTCCAAGAAAAAGGGGCTCAACACGATGAGTAGGTGAACAAACCGTCATGTCTTTTCCACCTATAGAAAGAGCATAAACCCATCCATCCTTGAGAAGCTAAAAATTGAAAGAACGTGGAATTCCCCAATAATCTTATCCTTTTTTGGAAGGAGGGTATGATAGACTATCTACCTAAAGTAGTGGGGAGGGTAAATCATGTAGAAAAACAACAGATTCAAAAAGCATCCAACTTTAATTTTAGCAGGTAAGCCCAACATCAACCCATTTCATCACCTATGATGTCCTCCCCAACACCCATATGCATAAACCAATGCATCTCGTTTAAAAACCCGGTTCTTATTTCTTGAGGTATTAGTTTCTTCTTTTTTCTTTTCCTTAAGTGTTTTTGAAAAAATAAGGATAATGGGGAAAATACTAAATTTTGAGACTACACACCATGTTCTATTCCACAAACCATGTACTTTTGACTGTGTGGGATTAGTACACGTGGTGTGTAGCCATGTTTGCAATGAAGGGTGTAAAAACTGACTCCACACCATGTAGTGGATATTTACACGCCATATAGTTAATCAACAGGCGAATAGTAAGGCGGTGGCCTACTGGGCGACAATACACACCATGTAGAGAGGAATTCACACCGCGTACTCATGTCGACAGATGAATTGTGCCACTTTGGTGAGAAGCCTCCAGAGGAATAGTTTAAAAAATGGAAAGTACACGCCGTGTACTTGAGAGTACAAGCCATGTATTTTGTTTTTTTCTCTTAAAATAGGCAATAGACTCCCCTGTTCATAGGGAAATCCTTAGAACACCGAAGGAGCTTGAGAGAGGAGGTCGGACCTTCGAGGAGCTCCAGATCCTGTGTCGGGAATCAGATTCTTCTGCTGTTTATCTTGTCGGAACCGCGTGGGTAAGAGCTTTCTTCTACTTGTGTGTTTCTTGCCAATTTTTCCTCTAAGGGAAGTTATTTGAGGTTGAATGAGAATTATATTACCTCAGATATATGATGTTCTTGAACATTTCAGAAGGTATCATTCGTGTATATCGATCAAGGGCGATCGAGGTAGGTGGCTTAGTGTTAAAATTCCAACTACTGTGCGTTTTTTTTGTATCATTGAGCTACGAACCCATGTTGGGGTGTCGTGTGGCTGAGGACTTAGCTGTTTTAAATACCTATAATTGTATAGGTAATTAAATGTGATAATAAACTACTGTTTGGGATCACTTCTTGGATCCAGGCCCACCCCAGGGGTGCATTCCTCTGTTTAGTTTTTTGGCCAGGATACCCGAGGGTATGCCATGTTTATTTTGCACATTAATTTTTCCTCGAGAGGAATTGTATGTGATTTTCTTGTTCATATGTTGGGCATGACCCAATTACTTTCTTAGCATAAGGGCAGTGCTTTACTTAGCCTGAGGGCAGTGTTACCTTTAGCCTGAGGACAGTTGTTATTTCAGCCTGAGGGAGACTTCTTCCATGCCTGAGGGCAGTAGATTCTGTGCTTGAGGGCGACACTTTGTATGCATGAGGGAAATATCTGTTATGCCTGTGGGTAATTACTTGCGGGTTACGTTTCTACTTACCTGAGGCTAAGGGTTTTCATTTCTGAGGACACTTACTGTTTACATTGAAATTCAATGTGGTGGTGTCCTTAAAATGAACAATTTAATGAATAATAAAATGGAAATATAAATGGTAAAGTTAGTTACTTTTTAGTACTACTTAGTTTATTGAATTTTACTACTGCACACTATTGTTGTGTATTTTCACATAGTTAGGCACAAGGCTTTGGTGGGTGCCTACTGGGATTTATTTTCTCACACCCTGTTTGGGTCATGTCTTCTGCCCAAACAGATTACGTTTTGGCAGGTGTGGATAAGGGAAAGGCTCCTTATACGGGTACTTGATTGCTGATGAGGAGTAGGGGAGCATGGGACCGGGCTTAGGCTCGCGATGCTACCGACTGTTTTGTTTTTTATTGTTGTACTCTTTATTTTAATATACTGTATTGTTGTGTAACATGTTCTTGCTGTTTTCATAGAACATGAGACATGTTTCATCATAATCTATATAACTGTTGGTTATCCTTTACTACAGTTGATTATTTTCCATGTGTATGGTTTATTTCTTCCGCTATTGTTGAATGTTTTTATGATTTCTCTGCGCTACACTTTGAAATATGAGGGCATAGTTTCCCCACTATCAGACCTGGCCCTCGCTGCTTGTCGGCAGCCTCTGGCATTTGGTGAAATGCACTCGAGGTCACGTGGTGAAACAGGTTCGGGGCACCCGTTGAGTGGAACCCAGAAATCGGGACGTTACAAAGTGGTATAAGATGGGGTTCTTTTCTTTGAATTACTATTTGGAGCCTTAGTCAGGGATAAGACGATAACAGTAGCTGGAAATAGGCTATTCCCGGGCGTAGCTAAACTGTGTATATGGAAAATCCAATTTACCTCGTGTTGCCATTTTTCTGATTTTTCAATTTTACAGTTGAATTGATTTTCACCGAAGGGTGATGCACTTGTGATTGTGCTGTTTATATTTTATCCGTGGGTTCTATTTAGTTGCAACCCGATGAGATGAGGGTATGCCATCTCATGAATCATTTAGGCACATGCTAGAAATCACATGCCATGCATAGTTTTCATGCCATGTAGGTGTATTAGATATTGCATGTTGTTGAGATAGATGTTGTTCTAGTAAAAGCATGCTGTTGTGATAGCTTCTTTTATAAATACCTGCTATGTGATATAGTATTTTTGTATAAGCTTGCTGATAGAATGGACGCCACACTTTGGTTTTGGGGGAGTATGGGTTTTCATTGATTGGAATTTGGTGGATCATTGATAGTTTAACTGGTTATAATTCATATAAGATGCCATACTTTGGTTTGTGGGGAGTATGGACCCTCACGGATCAGAATTTGGCACTTCGGTGTTGTTTTTCAGTATTTTTTGGGATCCGGAGAAGTTTCTAAGGCATACTATCCAGAAACCCAGTATATATGCCGTGTAGTACCTTAACCATGTCGTGTATGTTCTTCTGTTTGGGAAGAAAAGAAAACTTTTGGAGTACACGTCGTGTACCCTAAGTACACACCGTTTAGTCCTTTCCATGTCATAGACCATGTGGGCAAGGACACGGGGAAGGAAAATGCTTGGGGCGAACAAGCCGTGTACTAGATGTACACGCCGTGTAGTGTTGACCCAAAGTCCACCCTTGTAACTAACAACACGGACGAAGGAGACCTTAGGACATACTTGTTGTGTCCCTTATGGAACACGCCGTGTTGTATGACCTGGGGTCTGGCTGTGTAACTAACAACACAGGTTGGTGTAATCATTTCGTGTACATGCTGTGTCCATCTGGAACACGCCGTGTAGTGCGATTCGTGTATCCGACTGTGTAACTAACAAAATGGGTCGGAGAAGCTTGTCTAGTACAATCCGTGTACCTATGGGACACACCGTGTAGTGTTGTCCGAGGAAAGACCATATGGACTTAGCCGTGTGTCTAGGAAACGGGGTAGTGTACATGTCGTGTGCGGGTGTAACACGCCATGTAGTATCAAGCCGAGTAGTCGGCGGTGTCACAAACGACACAGGCAGTTGGAAAATTACACCATACATGTCGTGTAGATTATATACACATCGTGTAGTTTTGTTCAATGAGAGTCGTGTGTCTTGGCCATGTAAAAGGACCCGGCCAGAGAATAGAAGTCAGGTACACTCTGTGTAGTAAGTATACACACCGTGTAGTCTTATTTTTCAAATATTAAATGCCTTCTTCCTTCTGTTCCCCTTTTGGGTTCTTTGTTTTTAGACTGTGATAATCTTGATCTAAGGTGTGAGTTTGAGCTTTTAGTGTCATGCCGCCGAGACGTTCACGCGTTGTTCACTAGGAGAGCGGAAACGAGTCTACTCCAGAGATGGTGGGCCATGGGCTACCAGTTGATCCTCCAGTAGAGCCAGATGCGGCGCCAGCCGTAATACTGGACATAGGCACGGCGGCACAGTTCTGTGAAGGCTTTATGCAGTTCTTGTAGAACTTTCAAAAAGCACCCCCGACTACCACATCTATGGCTGAGCTGACTCGCATATTCCAGCAGTAGCATCCGGCTATTTTTTCAGGGGATGGAAGACCACAGGCTGCGGAGTCTTGGCTGGGGTCAATGCATACTATTTTCGAGTACCTAGAGATTTCTCTAGGGCAGAGATTCAAGCTCGCGACTTATATGCTGTGTGATTCCGCCAAGAGGTGGTGGGATGTTACTACCCAGTCAGAACATCAAAGAGATATGGCGTGGGAAGATTTCCAGATAGCCTTCTATGACTTCTTTTTCCCAGAGACGCTGAGGGCAGATAGGGCTCAAGAGTTCATGAACCTGCAGCAGGGCGCAATGTCAGTGATGGATTATTCTGCTCGTTTCACCGAGATTCAGCGTTTTTCACCCGTTCTGGTGGGCGATGAGACGCTGAGAGGCAGAAGATTTGAGGATGGTCTTAGATATGACATCTGAGTACTGATGAATATTTTCAGGTTGCCTTTAGTACATGATATTGTGAACCAGGAGCTGATTATAGAGAGAAACCTGCGAGAAGCTAGTGGTGTGGGCCAGGGAGATTTAACACTAGTTTATAGTACTATTTCTACTGGTAAGAGGAAGAGACATATGGACTTTCTCAGAGTGGCAGTGCCAGCCCGAAAAATGTTTCAGGTGGTCAGGTCATATGATACCATTGTGGTAAGGAGGGGCTCAAGAGACCCCAGTGTCCACGAGACCCAGTGGAGTGCTAAGCTTGTGGCATGATGGGTCATCTGCATCGTTTTTGGAGGAAGCCTCCACCAGTGGCTAGTGAGAGGGGTTCTGTGCAGACTCCTCGTGCAGGGGTAGGACCAACAACTTATTACTAGTCGGGGAACTAGAATACATCAGGGCATGCAGGTAGGGATGGTGGACATGGATGTGGTATCCAGACACCAGGATCTCAGAGGCAAGAGGGCAGGACAGCTTAGGGTAGCCAGGCTATGTCGCAGGGCCGTGGCACAGGGCAGACATATGCAATGCAACAAACTCAACAGAAGCAGGATCCCAGACCTTCTACTTTCAGAGGTACTATTCTAGTAGCTTCTGTTTTGTCTTCAGTACTTTTTGATACAGGCGCTACACATAGTTTCATATATGTACCCGTTGTGGAGAGCCTTGGGCTCTATGTTTTTTCTTCTTCTGCTGTTGTGACGCTAGACACTCTGTTTGGGATTGGAACGACTGGTGTGCATCAGTGCAAGGAGTGCCCTCTTAAAGTTGGTGGGTGTCACTTCCTTTGGGACCTGTATGTCTTAGAGATGACGAGCTATGATGTAATTCTCAAGATGGAATGGTTGGTTCCCTTTCGGGCCTTTGTGGATAGCTATCGTCACAGGGTGAGTTTCACATCACCAGAGGGCGGAGAGTTTCTATACAAGGGCGAGTGAGATGTTTAGGAGAGTCGAGCTGGACCGGAGCATCACGCGTAAGGTGGTATCACAACCATATTGCAAGCTTATATCTGCATGACCAGGGGACTTGTCAGAAGGATTTACCTTTAGTGGTTTATTGTTTCAGGGATGTCTTCCCGGACAACTTTTTAGGTCTACCTCCGGTGTATGTGGTGGATTTCTCCATTGACCTTATGTCAGGAGCAGCATCAGTGTCCATTTCTCTTTATAGGATGCCCACACCAGAGTTTCAGGAGATCAAGAGATAGTTAGTGGTGTTATAGGAAAAGGGTTTCATACAACCCAGTACTTCTCCTTGGGTTCTCTGGTCCTCTTTGCGAAGAAGGTGGACGGTACCCTCAAAATTTGTGTGGATTATTGGAAGTTGAACCAGTTGATGGTTAAGAACCGATATCCCTTGCCAAATATTGATGATATTTTTGATCAAATTCATGGAGCACGAGTGTTCTCGAAGATTGACTTGAGATCAAGATATCATCAACTCTGCGTTAGACCATCTGATATACCTCTCACAGCTTTTAAGAGAAGGTATGGTCTATATGTGTATACGGTTATGATGTTCGGACTCATGAACGCACCAGAAGTTTTCATGGCTCTGATGAATTGTGTGTTCCATCCTTATCTGAATTCTTTTGTGGAAGTATTCACGGATGACATCTTGGTGTACTCTCACACTCTACATGACCATGCCACCCATCTTGATATCATATTGAGTACAATGAGAGAGAATCAGCTATATACTAAGCTCTCAAAGTGCCACTTTTTGATGGACTAGATACACTTACTGGGTCATATCATCTCAGAGGCAGGAGTTGTAGTAGACCCATAGAATGTGAGAGCAGTATTTTCCTAGAAGCAGCCTAAGAAAGAGATTGAAATACGATGTTTCTTGGGGCTGGATGGTTACCAAAGATGCTTCATACATGAATTCTCCCGCTTAGCAGCGCCATTGACGGGTTTGACTAAGAATGGTGTGAAGTTCGTTTGGTTAGAAGTTTTCGAGATAGCCTTCCAGTAGCAGAAGGGAAAGTTGACATCAACACCGATCCTGATACACCCAGAGTAGGAGAAGAGCTATACAGTTTACTGTGATGCATCAGGTATTGGGCTAGGAGCTGTGTTGATGCAGGGCAATCGAGGAGTTGTGTATGGGTCTCATTAGTTGAGGACACATGAGAGGAACTACACCACACATGATGACGAGTTGGCTGCAGTTGTTCATGCATTGCGTTGTTGGAGACATTATCTCTTGGGAGAAAATTTTTTGGTGTTCAAGGACCACAGAAGTATCAAGTATATCTTTACTCAGCGTGACTTGAATCTGAGGTGGCGAAGGTGGGTCTAATACCTTCAGTCCTTCAATTTTGAGCTTTCCGATACACCTAGTAAAGGTAATTCATTAGCTGATGCACTGAGTAGGAAGACTCAAATACAGGCAGTGCAGGAGGCCAGTGGTGAATAGAAGCTTATGGATTTGTTCTCTGAGATTCATTTGGAGGTGCACGACAGTCAGGGGCAGACCTATTTTTCATCTTTAGCTATGACTTCTATCCTCCTAGATAAAGTGAGGATGAGACAACTATCTGATTCAAAAGGCCTAGTTCTACGGGAGTCGATGACCATTGAGGACCCTTCTCCTGGTTGGATGATAGGCGATGATGATGTATGGAATTTCCATGGAAGAGTGTGGGTTCCATGGGATATACGCAAGAAGCTAATGTAAGAGTTTCATGCTTCAGTCTGGGCAGTTCATCCTAGAGTTACCAAGATGTAATGTGACTTGAGACATTAGTACTGGAGCCCGGGTATGAAGAGGGAGATAGCTGGTTTAGTTGTGAGATGTTCCACCTATCAGCAGGTGAAGGCGGAGCATCAGAGGCCATCCAGACTATTACAGTAGTTACCCATTCCAGAGTGGAAATGGGATGATGTCGCGATGGACTTCGTGACTGGGTTACCAAGGTTACCTCGAGGCAATGATTCCGTGTGGGTTGTTGTGGACAGACTCACAAAAGTAACTCAATTTTTTCCATTCAAGGAGACCTTCTTTGTTGACAATCTTGAGAATTTATATATCCGAGAGGTCGTACTTCTTCATGGGGTCCCTCGTTCTATCGTTTCAGATAGGGATTCCCGTTTTATGTCTTGTTTCTGGAAAAGTTTTCAGAGGCCACTCGGTACACAGGTGCTTCTGAGCACAACTTACCACCCTCAGACTGATAGTTAGTTAGAGCGTACGATACAGGTGTTAGATGACATGCTGCGTGCACGTGTCCTAGACTTTGGGGGCTCTTGGTAGAAGCATATACCCCTAGTCGAGTTTTCCTATAATAATAGTTTTCAGGAAAATATTGAGATGGAACCTTACAAGGCTTTATATGGTTGTCATTGCCGATCACCCTTGTGCTGGTTAGAGGCAGGTGAGGTAGCTTTACTGGGACCACGTCTCGTGCAGGAGACTTTTGAGCAGGTCCAATTGATTCAGAAGCAGATGGCTACCGCACAGTCTCGTCAGAAATCTTATTCTTATCACCGTAGAAGACCCTTGGAGTTCATGGTTGGGGATCAGGTTTTCTTGCATGTTTCACTGAGGTTGGGACACAGGCAGATCAGGAGACAGGGTAAACCTTCACCGAGGTATGTGGGGACATTTGAGATTCTGGAGAGAGTCAGACTAGTTGCCTATCGGTTTCAGTTACAGCAGAGGTACCGAGCCATGCACGACGTCTTCCATGTATCTCAGTTGCATCACTATCATTCAGACTCGTCTCACATCTTTCAGCCTGAGGAGGTTGAGCTTGAAATGGATGTTTCCTTTGAGGAGCATCTGATTCGTATCGTCCATAGGAGCACGAAGGTTCTCCGAGGCCGGTCAGTTCATCTCGTACAGGTGCTATGGTAGCATGGCCTAGTGCAAAAAGAAACAAGGGATCGAGAGACCGACATACGTGCTCAGTGGCTGGAGTTGATCACGACTATATCTTCACCACCCTTGGAAGGGAAATTTGGGGACAAATTGCTTTAAGGGGGGAATTTTGTAAGAATCCCATACTTATTTCCTGAGGTATGAGTTTCTTCTTTTCTCTTTTCCTTAAGTGTTTTTGAGAAAATAAGGAAAATGGAGAAAATCCTAAATTTTGAGACTTCAAGCCATGTACTATTCCACACGCTGTGTACTTTTGGCTGTGTGGGATGAGTACACGTGGTGTGTATCCATGTTGGCGATGAAGGTTGTAAAAACCAACTACACACTGTGTAGTGGATATTTACACGCCGTGTATTCAGTCGGCATGTGAATAGTAAGGCGGTGGCTATCTGGGCCACAATACACACTATGTTGAGAGGAATGCACTCCGTGTACTCATGTCGGCAGATGAACAGTGCCACACTGGTCAGAAGCTGCCAGAGGAACAGTTTAAAAAATGGAAAGTACACGCCGTGTACTTGAGATTACACGTCATGTATTTGGTTTTTTTGCTTAAAACGGTCAGTAGCCTCCCCTGTTCACATAGAAAGGCTTAGAACTCTGGAGGATCTCGAGAGAGGAGGCCGGACATTTGAGGAGATCTCGATCGTGTGTCGGGAATCAGATTCTTCCACCGTCGATCTCGTGGGAACCGCATAGGTAAGATCTTCCTTCTCCTTGCATTTTTCTTGCCAATTCTTCCTCTAAGGGAAGTTATTTTAGGTTGAACGAAAATTATTTTACCTCAGATCTACGATGTTCTTGAATGTTTCAGAAGGCGTCGTTCGTGTATATCGATCAAGGGAGATCAAGGTAGGTCGATTAGTGTTCAAATTCCAAATGCTGTGCATTTCTTTGTATCATTGAGCTACGAACCCATGTTAGGCTGTCGTGTGGGGCCTTAGCTATTTTAAATACCTAGAATTGTATTGTTAATTAAATGTGATAATAAACTACTGTTTGGGATCATTGTTTGGATCCAGGACCACCCCATGGGTGCATTCCTCTGTTTATCCATTTGGCCAGGATACCCATGGGTATGCCATGTTTATTTTTCGCATTACTTTTTCCTCGAGAGGAATTGTATGTGAATTGATTGTTCATATGTTGGGAATGACCCAGTTACATTCTTAGCCTGAGGATAGTTCTTTACTTAGCATGAGGGAAGTGTTACCTTTAGCCTGAGGGTAGTGGTTATTTCGGCCTGAAGGTGACTTCTTCCGTGCCTGAGGGCAGTAGATTTTGTACCTGAGGGTGACACATTGTACACCTGAGAGCTATATCTGTTATGCCTGTGGGAAATTACCTGCGGGTGATATTTCAGATTACCTGAGGGTAAGGGTTTGCATGTCCAAGTATACTGACTGTTTACATAGAAATTCACTGTGGTGGTTTCCTTATAATAAAAAATTTAATGAATAATAAAATGGCAATATAATAGGTAAAGTTAGTTACTTTTGAGTACTTCTTAGTTTATTGCATTTTACTACTGCACACGGTTGTTTCGTATTTTCACATAGATGGGCACGAGCCTTTGGTGGGTGCCTACTGGGATTTATTTTCTCACACCCTATTTGGGTCATGTCTTCAGCCCAAAAAGATTACATATTTGCTCGTGTGGATAAGGGAACGGGTCCTTATACAGGTACTTGAATGCTGCTGAGAAGTAGGGGAGCATGGGACCGGGCTTAGGCTCGCGATGCTACCGACTATTTTGTTTTGTATTTTTGTACTTTGTATTGTGCTATACTGTATTGTTGTGTAACATGTTCTGGTTATTTTCATTGTACTTGAGACATGTTGCATCATTATCTATATAACTGTCGGTTATCCTTTACTGTAGTTGTTTATTTTCCATGTGTATGGTTTATTTCTTCGGTTTTTGTTGAATGTTTTTATGATTCCTCTATGCTACACTTTGACAAATGAGGGCATAGTTTCCCCACTATCAGACTTGGGCCCTCACTGCTAGTTGGCAGCCTCTGGCGTTTGGGGAAATGCGCTTGAGGTCACGTGGTGAACTGGGTTCGGGGCACCCATTGAGTGGCACTGGGAAATCAGGACATTACATCTCGCCACTATAGGAATCTACTAATTCCACAAACATTGTGCCTCCCTACCCCCAAATACCATAATATCCCGCTATGATCATCCATCCTATGAAAACATCAGATCTAGACCTCCCTACCCCCACAACCACAAGTCTCATATCTAGAGAACATCACAAGT
The DNA here is from genome assembly GCA_963277665.1 of Viscum album. Lineage (NCBI taxonomy): Eukaryota > Viridiplantae > Streptophyta > Magnoliopsida > Santalales > Viscaceae > Viscum > Viscum album. The sequence continues at coordinate 969,958,614 of OY728159.1, read as the reverse complement.
AGCATGAAAAAGCATTGAAATGGACTCTCAGCCCTTAAGCAAGGAATTCAAACATAACACACTATGAGATATCACATATCCAAATCACAAGACACTTTTTCTTAATAACAAGCAGGAAACTAAGGCCCTACATAGAAATTATATTTTATTCACATAACTGGTTCTTATTCAATCACGAATTAACTGATTCATTATTCAGGTTAAAACTATTGGAAACCTAAGAAAAAATCTTCTCAAGATATCAAAAATTAACTATAAAATTAATTTAACATGACTACAATTACATTATCTTTAAGCATCAATTTGATCCAGGTTTATTAACCATTTCCATTAAACACGCATATTTGAATCAATTTGATTAACATCAAATTATAAAAAAACAAGTAGATTTATTAAACCTTCCTCTTTAAAAAATTATCCAATTAATTATCAATTAATTATAGATTTATGTTCACTACCAATTTACATCAATAATTACACTCTAAAACAATCAAATCATAGATATAAAACTATCTAAAAAATCAAGAGGTGAAATATTATCATGGTATAAAGAAACAACATCACTATGAGATTGATACCAAATTTTTAATCTAGTTTAAGTATTTAATCAGGTTAATTACATTACAGTCATAGGGATAAATCATGGTATCTCTATGATTGCATGTAAATAAATATAGAATCCATGAATCCACCACCTCACACGGTATTTATTGTTGTTCACATGATAATTTATCAAAACATCATATCACGATCACCTCTCCCAAAAAAACTTTTTTCAATGACAGATCTCCATAGATAAAAGGAGGGATCTAGGGATCATTACATGATGAAGAAACCCCCAAAACACTAAAAAGAGGGTTGTTGGGTCACCTGGGGTTAAGGGAGAGCCGCTGCAACCATAGGTTTTAAAAAAACCAAGTGGTTGGGAGACACTTAAAACGTACAGTGTCAGGGTATTACAAGACATGTAATCCCCTTTTATGTCATGTAATGCCTTGAAGTCAATTTTCACAAAAAGATGCATCACCTTTTGATTTTATTTTATTTTTCAAACCCCAAAGTATCTCACTCCGTGAATCCCCCTTTCACGCTATGTAAAAATTTTCATGTCATAATGCTTTCTAAGAAAACCAATCAAATAGGATTTCACATCATGTAATATAGTTACATGATGTGTAAACCCCCCTTTCCAACTTTTACTTAAACAAACTTCTCCATAAATCAACTGAGCCACCTCCAAGTACTTCAATCTTTGAAAACACGCAAAGGGTAAATCTACAAAGATCCGAGCCATAACATCAGATACCTCTCAGAAAAATTTCATCCTCATGAATTCAAAACCATCCCAGAGAGGGAACGGAAAGGTGTCATCCAAACAACCACCAAACGAGATACCTCTCAAGGAACTTTCCACCACATTAGCCCAACTGCTTCATCAAAGGAATAATGAAAATACACATGACAACCAAAACTAGATCCTATAAAATCTCAGGAGGGAGAAACATTTTAAAAGAAAGTAAGAAACAATAAAAAGAAGAGAAATCCATATTATGAATAGAAAGGGTCCGTGACCAACAAACGAACAACCTTATAAGAGAATATCTATACATAAAACAGATCACGATACTAAACACATATCTGTGACTCATGTTCTCATGTACTCTCTTCCACACCACTTTCAAAGGTTTCCTCCTCATTAACATTGATCTCACCCCAATAGATGATGTGAGATTCATTATGAAGATAATGATGGAGATGCAACATGTGGAAATTATTGTGTATCCCGCTCATCTGATAAGGAAGTGATACCTGATATGCTACGACTCCAATATGAGACAACACCTCGAAAGGCCCAACAAACAAGGGAGAAAGCTTACTCCCATGAATAAACCATCACTGACCATGATGGGGATTCACCTTCAAAAACACATATTCCCCAATTCTAAACTATAGATTTCTCCTCCTACGATTAGAATTTGACTTATGATGATTGTGAGTTGCCTTCATTCTCTTGCAAATCACCTGAACCATCTCTATTGTATTCTGTACGAGTTTCGACCTGATAATTTCTAACTATCTGACCCCAGTCCAACACAATGAATAATGGTATGGTTGGTCATACACGACTTCAAATGGTTACATACTAATTGTAGAGTGAAAATTATTTTTCTATAAGAACTTGACCAATGGTAGGTGCCTCATCCAAGAACCTCCAAAATCCATGACATAAGAGCACCAGATGTCTTCAAGAATATGGATGGTTCGCTCTATCTGACCATCCATCTATTGATGAAAAGAAGTGAAAAGGTATATGTGAGAACCAAACGCATGATGGAGACCTATCCAAAACCTAAAGGTAAAATGAGGATCTCAATAAAAAATGATAATCATAGAAAATATTTGGAGTCTCACCACCTCCACCAGATACTGCCTCGATAGAAACTCCACTGAGCTCGACTCCTTGATCACTATAAAGTGGGATTATTTCTTTAAATGATACACTACCACCCATATAGGTCCATTAAATCCTTGATCTTTATGTAAAATAGTAAAAAATTCCATCAAGATGTCACCCCACGTCTACTTAGGAACATCTAATGGCTAGATAAATCCTTTGAGAACATGGTGCTCAGCCTTCACCTTTTGGGAGACCAAACATCGAGACACAAACTCTGAAATTGTATGCTTCAAACCAGGACACCAAAACTAACCTCTCAATGCTCGGTACATCTTTTTAAAACTAATATTTACCGCTATGGGTGAACTATGGAACTATCTAAGATCCATCAATTGTATCACCAAAGAAGGAAAAGACTTCCCTAAAACAAAACTCAGTGTTATTCATCCTCAAACCAACCATCTGGGGCCTCACCAAAAACATCCCGGTCTCTCCATAAATCCACCTCAAGACCCCAAAACTAGGAATATTCTACATTATTCACTAGAGATAACTACACCATCATATGAATAAGGCTACCTTTTCCCCCAAATTCTACCATTTCCAAATTCAATGCGGAAATTTCATCAATCACTCTCCAAGAATAACCTGATTCATGCACTGTATTCTTATAGAACTTTCTAATTTGCGGATTGGCTTCAAAATTATCATTTATAGGTATATAGGAAATTTCAAAGTCATAATCTTGTAATAATTCCATACACCTATGCTGGCACAAGTTCAATTCAGGATGGGAGAAAACATATCTAAAGATTTTATGATTAGTTAAGACCACAAAGCGCTCACTGATGAAGTAATGGATCAAACTATTTAAGGAAAGCACTACTGTTTCCAAATCATGATCATGGGAGACATAGTCATGCAAATGGGGACATAATTATTGAGAACCATAAGAAATTATTGATCTTTTCTTGCATTATAACATAGCCCAACCCAAGAAGTGAAGCATCACAGAAAACCTCGAACTGAACTACTCCTGTTGGAAGAAGAAGAACTGGATCACTAATAAACTTCTCTTTTAGATAGTCAAAAGCTGCCCGACCCTGATCAGTCCAAAATAGTTCTCCCACCTTTCTGGTCAATGTTGTAAAAGGAGTCACAACCTTAGAGAAATTGGCTATGAGCCTCCGATAATATCCTGCAAGACCAAAAAAAATTCTCACATCTACAACTGTCTTGGGGGTTCCCAAGACACAACTACTTCTATATTCAATAGATCCACATATATTCTCTACTAGGACACAAAATTCCCTAAGAAACAGACTTCTCAAGCCCAAAACTCCAACTTTAGAAACATCCCAAATAGCTGCTGATGGTGATGAACTCCCAAAATGGCACGCAGATGCTCTGTATTATCCTTATCAAACATAGAGTACATAAGGATTTCTTCACTGAAAACCGCCACAAACTTATATATGAACTCATGGAACACAACATTCATAAACCCCATGAACACATATGAAGAATTCATTACACCAAATGAAATCACAATGATCTTTTCATGCCCATGATGACAAATGAAAGTAGTCATTAGGATATCCTCATCTGTCACAGGCATATGATAATATCTTGACCGTAAATCGATCTTCTCGATCCAAATTTCACCCTTAATTTCATCAAATAAATCATCAATCAGTGAAAGGGGATAACAATTTTTACTATAATTTTGTATAAGTGATGACAATTGATACACAACTGCAAACTGTTGTCAGCCTTTATTATGAACAAAACCGGTGTACCCCATAGTGACACACTTGGATAAACAAAACCACACTTCAACAAACCATAAAGCTTTATATGTAGCTCTCACAACTCATAAGGCCCCATATTATATGGATACATCAAGATAGAAGAAATGCCTAACTATAGCTTGATTTCAAACTTGATCTCCTGTTGAGGGGGTAACGCTACAACCTCTTTTGGAAAGTCATCAGGGTACTATTCCATGACTGTGGGAAATGACAACTAATAAAACTATTACATAATCAACATCAACATATCCTTAAAGGATGATAAGGAAAGAACATTACTCTAACCCATATGTGGGTCTCGCTTTCCAACAAACACTACTGGATCTCCATCAGCATCGAAGAACACCGCCTGCCTTCAAGAGAAATCCATGATTACCTGAAATGAATACAAACAATTCATGTTGTGGATGAAATCATATGGTTGTATTCATAAACAAAGTAAATCTACCCAAGATAAGTTCTTCTACAATACTAGCTCACAGTTTCTACATGATTCAAACAAGTCAGCTAAACCTCCAACTGGCATAGTCAATGTCAAGGGTACTGGAAGCCTGTCTACCTCAAGTACCAAGGCATGGACAAGGGATACCGATACGAAGGAGTGAGTCACTCCTAAAAAAAATGTATGTACCCATGTAAAAAAAAGAAATGGGTATCTTGAATGTTGTCTGGATCACCTGTCACACACAATGCTAAAGCATGAAGCTGACCATGACCTGCTCTACAACCTCTATGACCCTGCTGATGACCACCTACATGGTCCCACTCTTCTCTCTATGGATGAAGAACATCCTGGGGATATCCCCTATCTACCCCATCTACTCACTACTTGTCCCAAAATGGACCAAACTACTACTTCTGCCTCAACTGGAATTGCCTCAAAGAGAGGAACTTGGAGTAGGACACCTGGTACTCCCTAACTACTCAAAAAGATAAATCACTCATTCCATAGATGACCTCATCCTCCAAAAGAAAAAAAATAACTTGATCCCTTACCATAGGCTTGAGATCCACTTACCCATGAGAAACTAGATATTGAGGGGTGGGACCTACCCCTATATGAATAGAAACTCTTCTTCCCTAAAAACTAGGAACCCTAGAAAAAAATGTTCTTCATGATGAATCCTGATGACTCCCCTCTTTTGAAGACTCAATTCTAGATAACATACTCTCGATGACCTCTACACTCACCAGTACCTCAAGATATGCCTTCAGCATAAACAGGGAGACCTAGAACTAGATATCTAGATATAAAGACTCCTCAAAATGCCTCACCCTAGCCTCCTCATCAGGAAATAGGTCCAAGTCATATCATAGAAGGTTCTTGTAATGGATCTTTAAATCGTTCACACTATAGCACCCCTACAGAAGGGTAATAATCTCCTGGTGGCTGGATGCCTTCATGGTCAAAGAAATAAACTCGAATCTTAAATGATCTCAGAAGTTCTCCCCAGAGACTGCCAACTCCTCATAGTTCATAAGGAACAAGAACCACCAGTAACACACTTCCCCACGTAGCATCGTCACAACCAATGATACCCTATGATCCTTCTAATCATGGATTGAACTATAGGCTATATCAACCTATTCCAACCTGCATTTTGTGTCTTCAACTGAAATGGATCCCTCGTACTTATGTAGAATCTGGTGCTGAAACTCTCGAAGTGTCCTCCTCCAAGTGTCTTCATCATCAACCACTACACTGCGACGATCTGCTAGCACAACCTACTGAACATCTTCCATATAAACCTGATGAGGATGTCGACCTAGATCCATTCTTGCAAAATAAATAACAATTAGATCTACTAAAACTAGAATATGGAAGACTTAAACATTAATTAATTATTTTCTTTTATTCATTTTAGGTTAACCTATCCCAAAGTCTACCCATTCAAACAATGGAACAATGAATAACCATACATGATTTTTTCCTAGTTTTCTACGCTACAACTAGTATCAACTCACTTAGTAGGAAATATAATATTGATGGTCTGTGCATCAGATCACATGGGGCCCAAAATACCTATGTCTCAACCAATATTCCATGTTTACAGTGCTTTATAAACATAACTGACACCGTTTCCATACCAACTCATGTATCCTAACCTATTTCTAACTCCAAACTACATCCTATCCCCCAACCAAAGCTCTGATACCACACTTTCATGACCCCTCTCCACAAAATCTACCCCTCATGAGATGGAAATTTTTGGAGAGAGAAGGTGACTCCTAAGTCCCACCTCTAGTAGGCCCCAAGTTGGAAAAAAGTGATAGGAATGTAAAAGATGAATGTGAAAAGGTCAAGGATGGATTTTATAAGCTTTATAAATATTACACTAAGCTTAAAAATGAGTTAGTTGAATGGAAAAAATATATGAATGAGTTTTAATTTATTTTTTGAAAGCAAATAATTATATTAATAAGCTTATTTTTCAGTTAGATAAGTCTATAAAGAATATTTTGAAGATATATTTTGAGTTTAAAGGAAAAAGAGTTATTAATTAATTGAAATATCATTATAACTTTTGTGATCATAAGAATAATATTTTTTAGAAAAATTGAAATATACATAAGAGAAAAAAATGTCTTTAAATCGATGCTAGATATTAAAATTCTAAATAAATTGTTGAAATTTTATTACACCGTAAAGAAAATATTTTAAAATATTTGTGGATAGTTGAGACCCAAAGGAAAAACTTTTGGACTTGGAATAAAACATATTGAATGATTGTTAATCAAATTATTTTGTTACAAATAAATAACCTTTTAGTTCAATGAGAAAAAGAGGATTCTAATGGAAGAAAATTTTATATCCATAAAACACAATATTTTAGAATAAAACTCGATTTTATTTCAAGGTATATGGATACTAATGTTCCCCATAAGTATAAAAAGTCTATATTATGACGATCCTTTTGAAAAATACTTCAAGACCCGTAGCTAAGAAGGAATATCTTCAAAATACTTACCTTCCATATAAATGAAGTCACTACCAACCAAAAACTGAATAATTATAAATGGTAAAGAGTAACTAATTTTAAATATAACAGAACATATTTATTTTATTAGATAATTTTCATGTAAGCCATGAATTATTAATGTGTTTTAATAGTTTCTTTAATTTCTTTTAATTAGGGGATTTTAAGTTTTATGTTTTTTATAACTTCTTATATGTTTAACATTTTAATTTTTGGAGTGTTTAATCTTTATATAAATCTATCTAAAAAATAATCAAAAGAAGTACATAATACTAGTTTACTAAAACATAACATCCAGTAGATTGTGCGTATATGTTTTTGTACTTATAGATTGTTATAATAACTATTATCTTATTTTTGAATATATTTCACATTGTTGTTAATATTTTAGTCTTTTAATAGATGTTGGTAAATTTTAAGAAAGATTTAAATTCCATTTTTTAATACTTCTGAAATTTTTAAAAACTTAAAAAAATTAACTTTGATTATCATTGGCATATGCTGTTATTAATTTAATTATTAAATTTTTTTTTCATGAATTATTTTCACTTCTCAAATTATATATTTTTTCCAATTAATATTTATTACATGTTTTTTCTATTTCATTAAAAATTTCATATTATTTATCATATAAATGTTTATTATTTGGATTAATCCAAAATGGAAAAAAGCTGTTTATTTTATTTTTCATGACCTCATATAGAAAATATATGGGGGGGGTTTCTAACATAAAATATATTTCTAAAAAATGTGTTTCTATTTAAATTTAATGAAATCTATGTTTTAGGGAGATTTTTCTTTAAAAAAATTCACTTAATTTTATCATGCATTTTATCATTATTTTTATTTTTAAAAATAAAAAATGAGAATTAATTTGAAAAATTAATATAATATAAATAAAATTTCATAGTTTTTTAAATTTTGATTTAAGGGGGATATAATATATTTTTAAAAAAAGGAGATAAATTAATGAAAATGATAGTTTTATCAAAATAATTAAAAATTAGAATATTGGATGATAAATTTAATTGATTTTAGAAATGGAATTTGAGTTATTAATTTTTCATTTTTGTTTGTTCTTTGAATTAAGATGGTATTTTTGAGTCATAGAATCAGATTATTCTTATTTTTTAAAATCAATTTACACTAATGTTTTTAACATATCCTAATGTAAAGTTTTATATTTTTAGTGTCTTTGTTTTATAGATCAAAGATTTGGTAACCCTTACTCATGATGATTTTAGTATGAAAATTTAGAGGAATATAATTTTATATCTAAAATAATTTCTCTAGATTTACATGCAATGTCTTGGCGTATAAGTAACATCCTCAGAAGATGTGAAGCAACATTGAGTTCATCAGATGATATTGTAGTTACTTTTGATATAGTTAAAACTATTTCCACAATATATACAATCCAACCATTAGAGTATTTCCTATAATTAGGGATGAATATTTGAGATCTAAAAGAAGTATTAGATACACTATTGATGTTGAAATTTCTTGAAGCCAATAATATCTTTTTGTCTTGGTAGCACTTCTAATTTTATTTTCCTTTAGTGTGTCTCTAATAAGAGTTTGGTTAAGAATTTTTCATTATAAATATATTATAATTTATTTTTTATTTACAAAGTGTTTAATCCTTCATGATAGAGGGCTCCCAAAGAAGAATTTAAATATGTATCCAAACCTTCTTGACCACAGGCTTCTGAGTTGTAGAAGCTGATTTGTTTCAAATCAGCTTGATCGAGATCTTATCATAAAAATATAAGGATTAGTTTCTATTTTTTAGAAGCATTCTGATACCTGTGGATGGGCTAAGTCATGATATTTTATGTTATTTGATGATATACCTTTAAATTGGTAAAATTAAATGAAACATTAAACCTAGTTTATGACTCCCCTTCTGATTTAAGTGGCAATATGATTAATAATATCTTGTAAATGGGCACTTGATTTATGAACTTATACTATATGTTTTTAAATTTTCCTCTCATCCTACTATAATAAGTAGTTGATTTTTTTTCCACAGTGTTTTTGATATTTTAAAAGGTTCTTAAAATTATGATAGATTTTAATTCCATTAGAATATTTATTTTTAATCTGATATTTTATAGGTTTTTAATTTATAGTTTAATCATAACTTCATGTTTTGGTTATTTTTAATACTTTTGGTGATAAAAAATTGTATGTTGTTTCTAACAATATAATTTACAACCTTTTATAGTGTACATATTATGGTAATTTGGGATAAAAACACCCCCAATGTCACTTATTTATATTTATATTTTATATTTTATTTAAATATTTTTTTAATGTTTTATCTGTTTGAAAGTTGAAAATATGAAAAGTGTAGAGATAGGTTAGGATTCATGGTTTGTACATGGTTAGTACTAATTAGGTATCCCAAAAATTTTAAGGGGGAGAAGAAAATCCCGAAGGTTTTATATGGTTTGAACCCGATTAACCTAACCATGGGGAAAAACCATGCAAGCTTAACTAGGTGAAAACAAAGGATTAAAAATTGTTGGTACATTGTTTCCAAAACTATGTATCTAATCCTTGCACTTTTCCCAAAAAAACTAAAAAATCAAAATCAAAATTTTCCCTTACTCAATTTATCATATCCGCTTCCTATACTAAAAAATTATATAATTTATTCTCCTATATAATTCCTCTCACTCCTTTAATCCTTAATTCAGATACTCTATCTACTCCAAGTGGAAATCCTTGATTTGTAATGATTTACTCAAAGTAATTTCCGCTTCTTTATCATTTACCGTTCTTATTTTAATCCATTCTCATTTTCTTACATTATCTTCATTCATTATTTCCCTAAAAATAACATGGTTAGTATATAATCTATCCTCTTAGACTTTTTTGATATAATGAGATATTTAAATGATGTTATGGAAGGAAAATCATAATTTAAAATGGTATACTATAGTTTTTCATTATTTTACACAGTCAATGAGTTTATTGGGGAAAGTGTTTATTTGATAATATTTTAATTATTCTCATGTTATATACATAAATTATTGAGATTTATAATTTCTTATATTAGTATTTTGATGGTTATTTTATGATACATGGATTTATATGAGGTGGATATGGGAGCCTTGGTTAGTTTCATGGGTGATTGGAATGAGTGATACTCTATCATAGTTTAATAAATAGATAGTTCCCATGTATTTATTTATCTCTTACTTTGGATGCCACCTGATGGGGTAAATGGTGAGTTGAGGTTTAATTATTTTAATCTTACTATAGGTTGGAAGGTGTTCCACATGAATGATCAGAGTTTTCCCATTTATATGACATGTGGTCAAATCCTAGTATTTTCATATTTGAAGTACATTTTTATCCAATGTTTTAATTATTCTTTTATAATATTATGTTATTATTATATTATATGATTCTTTGATCTATCTCCATATATCATTACCTATATCAAATAAAAAATGGTTAGTTTTTGTAAAATGTATTTAATTATTGTTTGGATTCCTACATATAAAAAAATGAATTGTATTTTTTTATTGAATTTCAAACTAGTAAAAATGGATTTAATTATAAATAGTGTAATATAATTTTTTTTGGTTTCAGATTAGTCATTTTCTCACACCCTATATAAACCAATCATGTGTATATAGATATTATCCCATGTTTTATTAGTGGAAGCAAGAGATATGCTTCTTTTAGTAGTGAATCTTGATCCATTATTTATCTGTGGGGATACAGTGAATATTTGGTGAACAAGGGTCATAAAGTGATGAATTTTTTACACTTTGACATATTTGATTCATTTCAGAGATGTTCATGAAATATTCATTTCAGTATTTTATTATTTCTAGGTTCCTTTTGTATCACACTATTTTTATTTTTCATTTTAGTTTTTTTATTGTGTTATGTTTGGTTATTGGTCTTTAGATCTTAATTTTTTATTTAATGTTTGGTTGGACCATGGTTATAAACCTATATATTTTTTGGCATGGTTAATTCGCATATGGATACCTCATGTTGGACTCTCAGTTAGAGACCTTTGTTTTATCCTTTATATTTAGAGGGTGAAACAATTTAATTAGTTATGTAGACATCTTCAATTATTTTTTCTATCACATGGTGATCAAGAAAATTCCCTAGGAATTATATCAAACCAACCTGATTGACATGGTAGGTTGACTCTAATTGGTTCATTATGAAATGGTTTCAAAGATACCTTTTTATTTGGAGAGTAATGGTAGATAAGATATATGAACCTCAGATCTTGGGAGGCAGGTACGAGGAATTGTCTAGAAAACTCTTTTTCATGCTAAACCTTAAGTTAGCAAGGGTTTTTTTTGAATTAAATCATGAATATATACTTTATTATTTTTTGTTTTTTAAATTTTTAATGTTTTTTACTATTAATATCATATCTGTAAATCTTCCATTAGATATTTTTAAGAAATTTTATGTCTAGGGATAAAAATTGAATGAAATCCTATGGGGTGTTGTTATATTCAAAATATTGATAATAATTTGACATATTCTAGACACCTTACAGTAACACTCATGTAGTTTTTGAATAGTCTACCAAACCATGCTACTAAACCATGTGTAGTTGATTATTTTTTCAAGTTTAGGGGTTTCTCCCCTTTGTCCTATATGAGTTTATTTTAATATTATTATTACTTTATTATTAGTAATTTAATTTAATTTTTTAGTCTAATGATGTGATTGGGTAATTTGGATCGTATGGGTTTGGTTATGATGTGGGATATTCCTTAAATAGAAAACTGATGATTTGATTTATGATATGATTTTGAAATTATATTTATTATTTTTAAAATAACTATAATGAACATATAATGTATCCATTATTATTTTATAAAAATCCCCATGAGATAATTTTATACGTTACCAGTAAAAATAGAATTCCTCTTATATATATTATACATATATTTTGATGGGTTTTTCATAATATGATAGTTTTTTAAATCAAGTTTTATGGGATTTTACCTAATTTATAATCTAGTGATAATATCATGTGATTCATAATTATGATATTAATTTATTTCATTAGACATATATGTATTTTATTTTTTGTCTATTTTTATCTATATTATATTTTGAAATTTGGTGTATAAAGGGGAAATATTTTTTTAGTACTATAAATACTTAAAGAGGATGCTTCTAAAGTTAAAATATATGAGTTAAATATGATGATATGAAACAAAATGGTAAAGTGAATTTTATTTTTCTTTTGGAATAATTTTTGTATTGATAAACCAATGTTTTTTATGATTATTTAGAAAATAAGTTTTATGAAATCATAATTTCGAACATAATAAAGTGAGATATTTGGGATAGTGATGTAGAAGTTTTATAATAAAACAAAAAGATCTATAATTATGAGTTATTTTAGTTGATAACTTAATATTTATATCAAATTTATAATATTAATAGGTTCTATTTTGTGTTCATTTTTTATTATTGGATGCATGACTTGTGTAATTATTTCAATAGGATTTTTAGTCTATATTAGGATTCTATAGAATGGAATAAGGATTACATAAATTTAAAATCCATATAATAAGTATCATAACTAGTTTTATGAAACATATTTTGATGGAAACCTAATTTAAAAGGTGTTTTTAATTAATTTTATGAATTAGTGAAATTTACTTATATATATATATATAAATACTTAATGAATTTATATTTATGAATTATTTATTGGTAATAAGTGGGAGAAGTTTTAATCTTCTTAAATTTTATATCATTTTAGTATATCATTTCTTGGTTTGAATATGTTTTTTCTTTATAAAATTATAGTTTTGATATATTTTTTCATAAAACATGGATTTAAATGAGTATTTATATGTTTAGGGATAAAATAATATGTCCAGTGATGATTGTTTTTCTTTTATGTTTAAATTCATAAAATCTGTTTTGATAAATTTTTCTTTCAAAATTATTATTTTAGAATGAAAATAAAAGTCTTCAATTACATTGTTAAAACATTTAAAAAATAGAACAACATGTCTCAAACACATGGGTTCAAGTTTTCCATGGATTAGGTTTTGTCATAGTTTTCAAAAGTAAGGTATGGTAATATTTATAAAATAGGTTTTCATTTAAATGGCCAAAATTTTCCTCGAACAGGATTCAATTTTACAATAATATGTCTTTAGAATATATTCCTAAATATGGGTAGGGATAATTTATTTTTTCTGAAAATAACCAGCTGATATATGTTTAAGGATATTAATAAATCATTTTTACTAAGATTTTATAATACTTACTAGGTATCTAAAATTAAATATTTTTCCATGGTAGTTTCTTAACATAACATTATATCATTGGGTAAAATATTGAATTCCATTTCACAAAATATTAAATAATTATAATTAATTTAGTCATGTATTGATATAAGATTTTGATAAATATTTTGATATTTGAGATATTCTTGAAGGTGGTGTGATTTTATTTGAAAAATAAACATTGGGTGTGATATTTCATTTAAAACGATGTTGTGTTTTATTTAAAAAGAAATAAAATATTTAAATGAATTTATACTTTAAAATCATGTTGGTTTTATAATTAGGTTTTTAAAATTAAATATGTATTTACCATGGATTATTTTTTATAATTAAGGACATGTTTGGATTATAATTGACAGTCATTTTATATTATAAATGCTCTTTACTAGGTTTTGTGACATTTGTATACTGATTAACAATGATATTGGTTTAGGTAATGTCTATTAAATATTTAATTTTGAAATAATTTTAAGAAACGAATTTTATAATTTTTATATACATAATTGAATCTATGTGTTGTTGGGTTAATGTATGGATGATTTATTATGATATATTTTATGTGTTTTTTAATCTTTGGTATGAAATATTACTAGATTATGATTATATATATATAAACATATGGATAATGTATTGAGTTTTTTACCTAATGTATGGTTTTTAATTTTAATGTTATTAAATAATGTCATAATTATTTATATAACATTATTTTATACTGGTTTATGAAATATTTTCTCAACCTATACATAGGGTAGTTTTTAAGAGTTGTGTAAGGGTAACCCAGAGTTTTCAATGGATGCATAAGGGTAAATTTGACACAGCCTATGGGTAACTCTTTTTTTTCTAAATTCTATATAAGGTTAATTATAGATTAATCCACTCTATAATGTTTAAAATCCCTACCCTCACACAATATCTTTGAGTTGAATTAGATTAAACAACATTACCCTTACACAACACCCTTTTTTAGAGAAACTAGTTTTTTCTAGTTTCTATGACTTCTTCCACAACCTGACCCTATACATCATTTTTATTGACCTTAAAAGTAATGAATCATGGAAATGTTTTTATAGAAATCTTTAAGGTCTGTATAAATATTATTAAATATTTTAAACACCATTCTTTAAATATTTTCTAGAAGAATGAATTAATTTGTAATTTAATTTTAGGGTTTCCAAATACTATTAACCAAAATTACTAGATATTTTGTTAAAATAAATGATCGTTTGAAGAATTAAAATTTTGGTATCCTCTTGAATATTTATAGTCTAGAACTACATAAACAAATATTTTTAAGGCTACTTTGAATAATTAGAATTTTTTCATATAGTTTTAGGATTGGATGAACGCAATTCCTGTGTCATCTAGCATAAGTGATGCATTTGAAAAGGGTTAATCTGAAGATTTCTTTTTTATTTTTAAAATTATAAAATGAGATTTTCTAATATTTCTATAAAATTTATCAATAATTACTAAATTGATTACCCATAATTATTATAGAATGAGAAATACTAATTATCATTATTAACTCAAATTATTTTATAGATAAAAAATATTATTGTATGTGAAATTATTTTTATTATTTAAGAAAGAAACAACTAAGAACATCATATAGATTAAATAAAAAATTTAAATTATCTAGGAGAGAGAATGTATTATCCCTCATGGTGTTTATATTTATTTTGAAAAAAATATTTTCAATCTATTCTAGGTATAATTAGAAAGAAGTTTGAACTATGTTATATGTGGATATGATTTAAGTGAAGATTCTAAGATAAAAATTAAATGTTATATTTAAAATATTTAGTTATAATGTTCCTTACCATTTGGGAATCACATATAAATTTATTTCTATGTTTTTAATCTTGTTATGCATTACCTTATTTTGACCATTCTTGATTGTGGCTGCATATGGGTGTTTGTGTGTGTGTGTGTGTCCCAAGAGACCTATTATGATGTTTTATTATTTTAGTATTTTTTATAGTATGTTCATTATATGTTTTATTATAAACAATTATTTTCATAAGTCTCTAGTATATATTCTATCTAGATGATATGCTATTTTTTCCCTACAGGATCTACACTGTTATGTTTTTTACCCAGCCTTTAGAGACTATTCTTGTTACATGGGATATGTGGAACATCATATAATTACTACCCATTATACGGTATATGTGTATTAATTACGATGATAATGGAGATGGAAATGAACACATGTTAGTGGGATGATAGCCTGGAGGCCCGACCTGAGGTGAAAATCGAGTACGAAGACCTAGAGGCCTAACCCATGACAAGCTAGGATTTAATGTTCTTGGGGCCTAATTTGACTTCATTATCTGAGATAGTAGAGTTAAATGACTATAATCCTTGCGGATGTTACTTGAGCACATTTGAAATCTTAAGACTATCCTTTCTATATGAAACTGAAGCAGGTAGGACCATTGTTTTGTAGTATATTGGTTAGTGCACAACCACTCAGTATGTGACAATATAATTGATTTACCTATATTTTAATTTATTATTATCATGGAATACACATTTTATACATGTTAAAATTTCTTACGGATGCATTGGTGGTGTCTTGATGGGTTTTACTACTCACACCCTGTACGATCATTTTGAATAATGTGGATATATATATAGGGATCCATACAAGGGAAAGGGGCCTATGGTAGATGGTTGAACCAAGGAATGATGAGTTGGGAGAGATACCAAGACATACTATATATGATAATTCAATTATTATTCATTCATTTATTTACATACTTTCACTTATACTTGGGTATGGCTCGGAACACTGGGAGCGCTGTTTAGTTATTTGTATGACTGGTATCTCATCTATATAGTATCTTTGTGTTTACTCTAATTACTATATTTTATTAGAAGTTATTGTTATTTTCTATGTTTTTTGTTTATAAAAATGACATTATAGTGAGGGTATAGTCTCCACATATATTGACTTTAGACCCTTAATGCTAGTTGAAAGCCTCTTATATAAATAGAGACATGAATGAGGTCATGTGACTCTCTAGGTCAGACTTGGTTCATCTAGCCATGGTGTTACAAAATGTTATCGAATAAATGTTTTCTTCTTTTATTTTTAACTCACATGATACATGGAATAAAGTATATAGTTATATAGGACTTAGGAATGGTATTTTCCATGTACCTAGATAGATCATGTGTAACAGACTTCTAAGATACTATTGTTGGGATTATTGTTATTATATTATGGGATTTGTGTTCATTCATGCATCATGACTATGCATGTAGAATAAAATTCCACACACACACACACATATATATTATATGATTCATACTAGTTCATTAATTTAATGACTTGATATTTTCAAACCATTTGGGATATAATTTTAATCTTTATTTGATTGACATATATATTTTTCCAAGGAATCACAATATATAAATATATGTTGGAATTAATTAGTTGAACCTGAGTATGCTGTTATGTTTGTATATATATGTGAATATGGTTAACATACATGGATGAATAATGTGGGTAGTGCTAAAAAAGATATACCTTGGGTTATGAATAGAATCCTAATAGAACCTTTATGTGATCCCATAGATTTATTAGGATCTATCTGAATAGACTTAGACATTTAAAATGTTTACATCACATTTCATAAAATGCCACCTCAACTTAGTCTTAAGGTATTACATAAGAAGTGGGGTTGGAATTCTCCCTCAGGGGAGGATGTTCCTACTCTACCACCATACATTAAAGTGTATACATCTCAAAATTCTCACACACATACTTTATGATTAAGGTAGCAAGACCACTCCATCCAAAAGCCTTTCTCTTAGTACCCTTTATAGGCATAGAATATTATAACTATGGTTTAATATTCAATGAATTTCAACTCCAGTATTTGACATCCTTCAATCCAACTAGAGGCTCTCAAGATTCTCATGAATGAGTTAAATTATTTTATTAATATTTGATATTATAGAGACTCTCAAGGATCAACATAATAGGATTGTAAATTTCATGATTTCAAAGTTTCTCATTCCTTCATATCTATACAACTTTTTGGTGTACTTGAATTAATGGACATGTTTAATTCTAAGTTCCTTTCACTTGATAAACTGTTGGGAATTAAAGTGTACCATCTTCAATGATGCAAAATGTTTTATATAGTATTTTTCATTTATTAACATATATGTGACTTCAAGATTCAAGAGATGATGAGCTTTGACGTGGCATGTACGGAATAACTAGTTTCCAAGATCAAATTGATTTATATTGGATATGGATATCATTTAATTTACTAAAGGGAGAGATATATTTGATTATCAAAGAATATAAACTAGGAGAAGATAGAGTTGGTCTATAAATGATTCATCCTAGGATGATCATAATGAATATTCTGGGGTTGGATATTTTGATGGTATCAGTGACTCTCCCTTATATTTTCCACCAATCATGAATCTCTAATAGTGAATATTTCTAGACAAATTTATAGGACTTACCCCATGATAGAAGAAATTAATTTTAGATAGAGCTCATTCTGGGAGAACAACCCATTTCGATACCCGCTTAGTGTATTTTTTTAACTATGTCTAAGGGGATAAAGGTACAACTCTCAGAATTATAGTAGAAGGTATTTATTAGGCAGCATAATTCATTATATAATGAAACTATATTTTTTACAAGAAGAAATATTATAGTTTTGACTCTACATTGATTAACAGAAGTTTAAACACGTGAATGTGTAGAATAGATATCCTTTTCCAAGGATCAATGATCCTTTTGATCAGTTACAAGGAGACAAACTATTCTTCAATATTAATCATTGATCAAGATATCATCAATTATGGGTTATAGAGGATTTCATCACAGTAATCGAGTTTTATATTAGGCATGGGATATATGAGTACATGGGTATTACATTCAGAATAATGAATTAACTAATAGTTTTCATGGATATAATGAACAAGATATTCCACCCATACCATGACTCATTTGTCATGGTGTTCATGGAAAACATCTTCATCTACACACCATCCCTAGAGTAGTATTCCAGACATCTTGAGATAGTTATAATATTTATTAGTGAACTAAAACTTAATACCAAGCTTCCAAACTATAACTTTTGGATTTAGGAGATAAATAATTAAGGCTTGTGGTGTCAGAGATAGGTATATACATGTACCCATATAAAGTTGAGGTAGTGCTTTCCTAGACATTTCCTAAGAACATGTTTAAAATAATAAGATTTTTGGGTTTATATTGAAACTAAAAACGTTTTATCTAGGACTTCTCCCATCTATGAGAACCCAAGAATATGTTTATTGAGAATGTAGTAAAAATACAATGGTTTTCATAGTATGAGGAGATACTTCTAGACATTAAGGGGAGGTTGAATACTGCTCTATTATTAATCCTACCAAAATCTTGGGATTTTGTATGTTGCATACTATAATTCATCAAGAAACTGTTTAGGAGTGTTACAGATATAGAGGGAGTAGGTAGCAACATATGAGTCATGTAATCTATGACCCCATGAGTGAACTATCCTAACAATAATTTATAGATTATAGCAGTGGTCAACACAATGAAGTGTTGATGATATTATCTCTTTCGTGAGATGATTATTTTCTACACTAACCAAAAGATACTCTAATATATATTTACAATGTGATACCTGAATTCAAGATAGAGGCACTAGTTAGTGTATCTATTGATTTTAAGCTTTGAGATATTCTATGTATTGGTTAAGTGTAAATTAATTGAAAATTATATTATCTAAAATATGTAGGTAGTGCTGGAGCATGGTGGAATCCTTTTGAGGAGAAGTGGAACCTGATGAGATTATTGGTTTATTGAAGGATGGATGGTTATGATAACTAGGGATAAATGACTTGCTCTCCTTTGGTGATCATATATTCTCTTATAAACCAAGAAAATACTATTCCAGATTCAGACCCAGAGTACACTATGATATGGGAATGACTAGCAGAAGGTGACCTGATACCCGAGTGGTCGATGGATGATGGTGTTGTTATCATAGTTAATTTAAGATCCATAGTCATTGCTTTGATTAGAGAATATCATATTATATACTTATATAACTCCAGGTAGGTAGTAAATCCTTGATAAAAAATATGTATCATGACTTCAGGAGATAGTTCTGGTGTCTAATGAAGAAGAGGGACAATTATAGATTCATTTTTTGATGCCTTGCATGATAGATGATTAATGTCGAGCACTAATGTCCTTGTGGGTTTCTCAATCCACATCCTTTGACCTTGTGAAAGTGGGAGGATGCCATGATGGAAAATATGAAAAGGTTACCCAGGACCCTGAAGAGTCGTGATATTGTCTACGTGATTGTTAATAGGTTTATTTTTTCTCAATTCTTATGGATCCATGAGACTCGCTTAATAGAGGATCTAGAAAGGCTTCATTTCTATAGAATTGTTTATGATACCAATGCATGTTTTACATTTCCATTTTTGAAAGGGCTTTCAAAATACATTAAGGAATCATCTTAGGTTGATCCTACCATACTATCCATAAACATATTTATAATCAAAGAGGGCGATTCATATAGTAGAGGATATGCTTCGATCTTTCACCCAAGACATTAGTGGTTATTTGGGTTATCACATATCCCAGATTCAGTTTATTTATAAAAATAATTACCAAAATTTATTCTAATGGAACTTTATGAGTTTATTTAAGGGATTCCATGTTGTTAATTGCTTTGTTGAATGACGCTAGTGAGGAAGTAGTTGTGGGACACATTATGGCATAAGAGACCTCTGAGAGAGGGAAAATAATTCAGAAGGTATTGATCATAGATCAGAGTTAGAATATTTCTTAAACCAACCATAAGAGGAAACATTTTCAGTTTTCTATATGCTACTATACATATAATTCCTGGTGAATATTATGGATCGGAGAAATAAATTTCTTCAAGGGAGGATGGTACCAATTTTATAGATCTTATGGAAGAATATATGTACCCATGATGAACCATCATACTATGAGTACGGGGTTTTTGATCAGTGGCCATATATATTTAAAAGATACAGATATAGAAATTTCTTCAGGATAAGAAGTCTTTATAGGGGGGAATTATAAAATTAACTATTTTAAAATTTCCAAACCCCCCTTTTATATTTTATAAGTAAATTTTATGGAAAAATAATAATTTTAAATGTTATTTTTTATCATACCTATGGAATAGATAATACATTAATGTAAAATGTTGTCTACCTATACAAATTCTAGTTTTTAGGAGTCATGTAAGGGTAAAAACCCATTTTTAGAGGTTAAGTAAGGGTAGATCTATTTTTCTATGATTTTCAAAATGGTAGAGATATATTACTATACGTTGTGTAAGGTTAACCTAATGTTTTAAATGGATATATAAGGGTAAATATGACACTTCATAAGGGGAACTCAATTTTTCTTTAGACCATATAAGGGAAGTATAGCTTTATCCATTATGTGTGGGTAATTCCCCCCCCCTCATGCATTAGTTATGAGTTGTTTAAGGGTCAACCATATTACCCTCACAAAACATACTCTTCAAAAAAGAAGTGTTTTATCATGTTTTAGTTTATTTATCCTTAACTCTTCCTTGTAACACATGTTTTTGACCATAAAAGCCAAGAATCATGGAAATTGATTTTTTATGACTCGTTAAGGTCTATAAAACCTATTTTAAATATTATAAACACTATTATTTCAAGATCTTCATAAATAATGAATTAAATGGTAATCTAATGTTTGGGTTTACAAAAGCTGTAAACTAGAGTGCTTGGGTATTTTAATAAAATAACTAAACATTTACTACATTTTAGTTTTAGTATCCTCTTTAATTTTTATAGTATAGAAACTCTTAAACCAAGATCTTCTAGTCTTATGAGTAATATGGACGTTCTTTTTTTTCTTCTAGTTTTTAGTCTTTTTAGAACACACTTACCCTCTCCTCTGCCTTAGGTACTTCATTTTAAGAACAGATAACTTACATATATTCTTATATTTTTCAATTTGAAAAATAATATTTTTTAAGATTCCTATATAATTTATGAATAATTCTTAAATGTTTTACTAAAAATTATCTAATAATGATAAAGAATAATTATCATGATTAACTTAGATTCTTATATAGAAATAGAATATTAGAACATGAAAAATTATAATTATTCTATAACCAACAAAATATTAAGTATATTCTATGGAATAAATAAATAATTTGGAAATTATCAAAGTGATATAATGTTTTATCTATTGTGTTGTTTTTATTTCTTATCGAAATGAAATATTTGGAATTAGTTCTAGGAGTCTTTAGTTAGTGGTTTGATATGATTAATGTGAAGACTTGATTCATGTGATGATTCCTTGAAAAACGTTAATATGGACATTATAAACCATACCATAGAAAGTTCCTCACCATATGAGGTTATCATATACAATTTTTTCCAGGGTATAATTATTTTGATATAATACATTGTTTTGACTATTTTGTATTTTGATTGCATTTGGGTGTGTGTAGCCCATGAGACCGGTTATGATGTTTGATTCCATGAATATTTAAAGAGAAAATTTTCTAATGTTTGATTATGATAACATGTTGTAATTTGTTTCTATTATTATTTTTCTCATGATGATATACTATATTTTCCATGTATGATCTACCCAGTTATGTATGTTACCATTACATTAGAGGGTTTTCTTAGTAAATAGGATGGTGGACTATTGTGTAATGATTATCCCCAAGAGAGGAAGTGTGAATGAATTGAGAGGATATTGATGATGAAACTAAGAATAGGGTAGGGGAAAAATGGCTTATAGGCTAGACCCACGGTAGTGAAATTATGTGAATGACAATTTAGAGGGATAACCAGGTCATAGAGAGTTTATAGAAACTTGGAGGCTTTACCCATGGCAGATCCAAGATAAGATGTTATGGGGTATTGAACCAACTTGATTCCTTGATATCACTGAGAAATTTGACTATACGCCTTATCATGATTCCATTCATACATATGACATCTGAAGACTAGCCTTTCGGTATAGAGTCAAAGTAGGTAGCATTTGCGGTTTGTATTAGCTTAGTTAGTGCATGACCACTTAGTAAAAGATTGTATAATTTTTATATATCTACGAACATTTATTGTTATCATAGAATAATCCTATTATACATTTAATTTTTTAAATTATCATTTGTGCTGTATTAATGGGTTTTAGTAATCACACTATTTATATTCATTTTAATGTGCTTGAAAACATCATTTATAACGATCCATGAAAGGGAAATGAGCTCGTGTAAGATTATTATGAGGATAAGTATGGATCTAGAAGAGGTATCGGGCCATACTCCAAAGGATACAATTGTAATTATTTATGTATTTATTTACCTTGTTCACTTATACATGGGTTCAACTTGCTACACTAGGAGCCCTGTTTACTTATTTTTGTGACTGGGGTTCCACTATATAGTTTCAGCATGTATACTCCAATTATTATAATTTATTATTTTCTATTACAATTATTATGTATGGAGATGACATGATACTGAGGATATTATCTCCCCACTGATGAAATTTAAGCCTCACAACTAGTCAACAGTCTCTTCCATATATAGAGGTGCACATGAGGTCAGGTGAATCTTTGGATTATACTCTATGGTATGGGTTGAGGTGTTACAATTTAACATATTAGATTATAAATAAATGCATTGGATTATTGTTTAAAATGGTATTTTTTTATTCTATGGTGATTTAAATTATGTTTTTATTTAAAATTGTTTTAGTGTATATATATATGGTGATATGATTTTCTTCTATAAAGGTATTTGAAGTTGTGGAGGTAAAATAAATATTTTTTTGGATTATATCTTGTTCTGTTATATTTAAAATTATTTTTATTGAAAAAAATGATTATTTTGTAATATAAAACCAATGTGAGTTTAAATCTAATCTATATACTCTAAACAAGGAAAAAATTTTATGGAATTTTATTTTGATTATATTTTTTCATGTTTTCAAAGTAATGGAGATAAATTAGTCATTATATTTTTAAAAAACATAACATCTCTTTGGTAAATAAATTTATTAAAAAATATAATTATTTTTAGTTTTCTATATATATTAAAAATGTAATGTTTATGAGTGTGATTTAATAATGTAAATTGATATTAAAATATTCAAATTCCCTATTGGAATTAAAAAACAATTATAAAAAAGACATATATTGTATTCATAAATAATAAATGGATATAAATATGATAAATTAAGGTGTTTGTTTCTAGTTTAGATGCTTATTTTTTTTTTGTGTTTGAGTTTATTTAAAAGTGTTTTTATTAAATTCATTTAGATGGTTAGGAAAGTAAGTATTATATAATAAAAATTGTATTATTATTTGGATTATTTATTTATTGAATGTTATTTATGTTATGGTAATTGAAATTATAGTTTTGAGATCAATGATTTTCATGTCTAAGTAAAGGGTTATATGGTGGGGGAGATCCACATGTGAATAAAGTATAAGTCATGGAGAACCTTATATATGTCTCACCCTTTTGAGTTTTCTATTACTAACACAATTATATATTCCCTTTGAGGGAAATTATAAAACTATCTAAGGGTGGAAATTGTATAATGGGGAGAATTTTGACACCCACATGTCATTAGTGTGTATTTACCACTCATATTTTATTAATATATTTAAATTTTTGGAATTTTGTGTTGCTTGAAACTCAAAAATGATAAAAGTGGGAAGATGTAAGATAATGACCTTTTATGTAGATTTTTTGTTCTCATTTTCAGTTAATATTTTACATTTTGAGGGTTTTTATTTGTTTGGGTTTTTCCTTTGGGATCATTTAGATGAATTTGGAAAATTTTGGATGAAAAAGGGGCAGTACATGGTTGGTACATGATTTTACCAAACCATTCACCTTAACCTAGAAAATTGAGAAACCTTAGACAGAGGGGGATTGTATGGTTGGAACATGGTTTGTAAGAATATTCACCCTCTTAGTAGTAATTGTGTGACCACTAAGAGGAGGCACACTATTAGGTTCATGGTTATGGAAAACCATACACCCCATATAGGAAACCGTGAACATAGGAAATTAAGCCCCCTAAAATTAATTAAAAACACTTTTAAACCCACATATTATATCCTCAAACAACCAATGTTGACCCAAAACCAATTAATATTATTTTAAAGGTTTTTGGATAGATTAAAAGGCCTTCTAAACACTGTTCTTAATGAATTTAAGGTCTTATTTATGAATCATCATCTCCCCCAGTATGTGGTCTATTTCTTGTTGGACTCCTCTCTCTCTCTCCTCTCTCTTTTTAGATCATAAGGAGTGTTTTTTATCTATTTTTATGATTTTAGATCTATGATATTATTGATGTTAATTAGTTTTATATTGGATCTAGGTTTTGGTTCTAGATCTCACTATTCATTGTGCAATTGAAATTTACACTTCAATTTAGGGAATTTCTTTTTGATAAATTATCGCCAATGATATTGAGGTAGGTGTTCTAATTTTGAAATACCATAGACTTTATTATAATTATGTGTATATATCTATGGAATATAAATTTCCTTGTTTGGAAATAACACCTTGAATTGGATTAAATAAACAGTTAATTAATTAATGGAATGATGTGATTATGAAATTGGAATGATATTGAGACTATGTAATTGGTGAATTAATTGGATTGTTTAATTAATTTATAAATATGTAATATGGAATTTATTAATTATAGGAATCACGGGATGGTTGGATTAACCTTAATAGTTTAATGTATTTTATGATTAACTGTTGATAAATGTTTTAATGTTCAATTTTTTATATTATTCCTTATGACTAAAGTGTTGAACCATAATTGTTTTGATTATTGAACTAGTGTACCATGATGTGAAATATTGATAATAGGGTTACTGATGATTATCCATGTTAAATTTGATATATGTGTAAAGTGTGATTGAATGATAAATAGGTTGTGGGACACAGACTGATGCATCAAATACCCACGGGGAGATAAACCTGTTATTCTAGACCCAAATTCATGTATGTGATATACGAGTGTGGGACACAGACTGATGATTCAAATTCCCACTTGTGATTGATTGATATATGGGTTGTGGGATAGAGGCTGATGCTTCAAATACCCATGGGGTTCTAGCCATTCAATTTTGCAATAAAAAATGTTGGCATTAGATTATGGTTCCAAGTGGTTGTAATTATGTTATTGAAATTAAATAGATAATGATAGAATGTGTGATAATGGATTGTGATTATGTTTGTGATATGGTTTAGACTATGACATGATCCAAATTGGGTATGGATGGTTTGGGTGTCATTGGGGACCCAGGTAATAGATGTGGTTTATTGATGAATAATGAAATAGGACAATTTCTTAAATTGTTGTAATTTATTCTTCAAACAAATGCATACAATATTTTAGAACGTATATTTTTTTAGACTCCATGACAGTGGATTATTAATTTGTACTCACACCTTACTTGAACTACCAAATTAGTATCCAAATAGACATCATGTTTGGAAGATAGGATAAGATAAAGATACATATATTAGTTGGATGAGTTGGGAAAGATAATGTCTGTGGGAACAAGACATGGTGAAGAGGCCCACTTGGGAGTGTGAGTGTGTCTTTATTTTGGTTTGAAATTTAGGCACTTGACACATATATAGTAGGGAATTTCTAATGTTTTGGTTTAGAAAAACTATTCTTTTTTTTCATATTATGATGCTAGTATATTTTTAGTTATGATTATTATCATTTGGTTATTTATTATTTATTTCTATTTTGTGATGCTTTGATAAAGAGGGTACAGTCTTCCCGTGTTATATATTTGACACTAACTACTAGTTGGTAGCCACTGGTATATGGGGAGGCACATTTGAGGTCATGTGACAAACTGGCTCATAGATCCTGGGTTGTGATGTCACAAAATGGTATCAAATGGGGGAGGGGGTTCTTCTATTTTGTATTAATATTTGGGAAAGGTAGACAAGATAATTGAATGAGTTAGTCCTTGTTCAAGAGAACCATAATGGATGTAAATAACCCATATATGGGGGTACAATCCATGTACACTGGGGGGGGATTGTTTTTATTGATGCTTGTTGCTACATTTACATGTTAATTCACCTTGGGTGATTTACTTGTTGTGTGATCTTATTATTCTTTTTGAGATTATTATAATATTTTAATCATGGTCTGGTATGGAAGGATATTTTATTATACATGCATCATCCTAGGTACTCATAATTTATTGTAACATGCATCAATTTTAGGCACACATGGAAAAGATGGTTTTGGGTTAGTTGTTGAAATTGAAATAATTTTTCATTTCTTGTGTAAATTTTAAGGTAAAAGGCTCCCAAAATGAAATTAAAATTTTCATAATGATGAAAAACTTTGAAAATGGGTATCTAATGAGGAACATGAATATGATAATGTGTTTTCCCTTTGTTAACTATGACCTAGATGTAGGATGGAAAATGTTAGTAATAGTGATTTGGTTTTGAGCATGTGGTGGGATGTGGGTGATGTATTATTATGTATTTATATGAATCCATCTTAAGTAAATGTCCTAATGTTTTGAAATTTTTCCTAATACATATGTTTGTAATTTTAGAGATTTTCACCTTGACGATAGTTGTTGATAGAATGGAATGATGATACAGATAGAGATAATCCTCTAGTAGCGGAACCCAAGGAACCGATAGTGTCAAGTGAGTAAACTATATTGTATTTTCATGAGTACATTGCTCTGATTATAATTTTTATTGAAAGTGACCCAATGTGGGTTGTTAAGAGAATTTCAAAATTTAGATGGGAGATTTAGTTGCAACACCATCTGACATTCACCAGAGAGGGTTGGCTTGAGGCAACTAATTTATATATTGTGTCTATCCAGAAAATTCATAACCACTTAGAGACTCTTGTAGAGAAAAGAGTCAAACTATATGCCTAATTGTTATATGATAAAGAAAACATATGTGGGAAATTCAGAATAGGGATGGATTACTATACAATACGGAGTGGAAGGACTTTTAAGAGAAGATCATGTATCACTTTTACCCTGAGACACATAGAAAGTAGAGGGAAGTTGAGTTCATGAGATTGACTTAACGGATTATGTTTATGATAGACAATGATATAAACTTTATAGATTTACTTATATTTATTCAATAATTGGATGTAGATGAGGTTACTTCAACAAAGTAGTCTCATTATGGACTTAAATGTGAGATTATTTCCAAGGTTATATTTCAAAGCTAACAAGGAATTTAGTAGTGGTGAATTAGGCACTCATATATTATGATAACCTGAAGAGCCTTCTGGTTGAAGAAAGGTGGATTCATTTGGATGAACATGAGGTATGTCTTCAACAACTAGCGATAATCACTTCGAGAATATTAACCAGGGATATAATAAGTAGTGTGGCCTGGGGGAGGGTCAGTTACTGATGGCCTTTCATGATTGACCTACTATCAATGTGGTACGGAAATTCATATTTGTAAACATTGTATTTTAACACTGATATAGTGCTTTGGTTTTGGTAGGATGTTATATCTATAATGGTTCTTCATGAATCCACAACAAATGAATAATTAAAGAGTATATAGGTGGAATTAAAGTGCTCGAAGGGGGTGTTTTACCCCATATTAAGCTGGATATTATAGTTCTACCCATGGAGGTCGAGGTAGTAGATGTGTTACTTTTGAGAAAGAGCACTAATATCAATAGCATGTTTCATCTCAAGGAAATTATACCATAATATAGGTAATAGGAGAATACAATTGTATGAACTTGAGCCTATAGTTGTGTATAGAAAGGTCGAACCATCTAGGGTGAGAGGTAAAATTATTGTATCTTTTACATTTTTTAGTTCATTATTTGATACTGGTGCCTCTTATTATTTTATATATTCAATAATTTTGAATAATTTTATTCTAAGGGAAGAGTTTTTGTGTGGGGTTATGATGATCAATATATTATTGGGAGTGTGGTTGAAAGACATCTATTTATGAAAGGAGTGTTCTCTTGAGGTTGGGGAGTATCATTTTCTATGGTATCTCTATATCCTTGATATGGTAGGATTTGACTTAATTTTGGATACGGACAGGTTGGAGGGATACTGATCCCACATTTATTTTTACCATAGGAGAGTGACTTTGAGGTCTCTTGAAAGTGATAGTTATGTTCATTATGTGGAGTTGTATATCAAGGTGATCTATATAGGTCCAGTTCATCAGCAACAATGGGAGATTACTACCCAAGTTTAAAGTATTTTTATGGATGATGGGGGTGTGAAGAAGGATGTATTTCCACACATAGTATACTATTTATATGATGTTTTTCCAAAATACATCTAAAGGATTCCACTTCATAGAGATTTGGAATTTACGATTGAGCTTGCTCTAGAGGTTGATCCCATTTCCATTCAACCTTATAGAATGGAACAAAAAGTGTTTTATTGATTAAGAATAAATTGGAGGAGATAATGGATAATGGGTTTTTCTGTCAGGGTACATCACCTTGGGGTTCTCTAGTATTGTTTGCAAATAAAGATAGAGAAAATTTTTGAATATGTGTTGACTATCTGAATTTTAACCAGATGAAGTAAATAATCGGTATCCTCTTCTGTGTATTAATGATCTATTTTACCAGTAGAGGGGATATTGTGTATTCTTCAAGATTTACCTGAGATCAGGGTATCATATTTTGATAGTTCAACCTTATGATATACTATAGACAACTTTCATAACTATATATGTCATTTTTGTGTTCGTCCTGATGATGTTTGAGATAATGAACGATCTGACAGTTTTTGAGGGCTTGATAAATAGAGTCATCACCCATACATGGATCATTTTGTGGTTGTTTTTTGGATGAAATATTTGTGTAATCTAGAATCTCGATGATTATGCACAACATCTTGAAATCATCTTGAGTACACTGAGAGAGAATAATATACAAACCATGGTATCTAAATATCAATTCTGGATTGATCAAGTAAACTTATTAGGTCACATCATCTCAGAGGAAGTCATGATAGTGGATTCAAAGAAGGTATAGGATGTTGTTTCTTGGGTGAAGCCTAATATGTTTTTTAATATAGGTATATTTATTTGTTTTGTGGGTTACTCTCAGAGGTTTATCTTGGACCTTTCCCTCTTGGTAGTACCTCTTTAGATAATGATCAAGAAGGGGATATAGTTTGAATAGTTTGGATAATGTTAGAATGATATCCAAGAGTGAAATAATCTGTTTTCAACATCACCAATCTAGATCCCATATGATTTGGGTGAAGAGTATACAGTGTTTTGTGACACTTCAAAAATAGAATTTGTAGTTTTTTTGATGTATAGGGGTTGATTTTTGGTATATGTGTCTTATCATTTGAGGTTACATGAATATAATTACCCTACACACAACCTTGAGATAGATGTAGTGGTTTATGCATTGAGGTGTTTGCGAAATTATATATTTGGAATTTTTTTACGATGTATACTTATCACAAGAGCTTAAATTATATCTTTTCAGAATGTGACATGAATATATATAAGTGGAGATGGATTGTGTATATATATTCATTATATATTGTGTTAGCATATACTCCTCGTAAGGGAAATAATGTTGCTAATTCTTTGAGTTGGAAACCATAAACTCAGGAAGTTCAGTAGTCTAGTTCAGTGTGGAAAATGATGACCTTGCAGGCTGATATGCCTGTTTTGGTTCAAGAGAGCCAGGAGAATATTACTCTCATTTTTATGTTAATAGAGTTAACATTTTTTATCTGGATTAATGATAGGAAGTATGAGGATCCAAAGTGTTTCGATTTGATGAAAATCCTTGAATGTTGGGTGACACCATCAGATTCGACTATAGATAAGGATGAGATCATCTATATATGGGGCTATGTTTTTGTGCTTACGAGTATGAGAGATGAGGTGATGCATTTTTCATGCCCCAATGTGGGAGGTGCATCCTGGTTTGACTAAAATTTACCCAGATCTTCAAATACACTATTGATGGACAATCACGAGAATGGATATAATAGGGTTCATGACACAGTGCTAAACCAATCAGTAGGTGATATCCAAACATCAATAATGTATAGATATGGCTCAAATTAGGCAGAAGTTGTATGCTAGTATATGTCAATAACCCCTTGATTTTTTTGTGGCCTATTGTGTGTTCTTTAGAGTGTCCCCTAGATTGAGTCACCTTAGGATTTGAAGGTAGTAAAAATTGGCACCCTATTTTTTTGGTCCTTTTAAGGTTGTGAAGATAATCAGGTTGGTAGCGTACCAATTGGATCTTCTAGGGAGGGACAATGCTATGCATGATTCTTTTCACGTTTCCAAGATTTGGCGGTATCACCACGACCCTTATCATGTGAATGATGTTGATGATGTTGAGCTTCAGGAAGATGTGTCATTTAAGAAGTATATGATACATGTTGTGGATCATAGTTAGAAAGTGTTATGAGGAAATTCCCTGTTGATTATTTTGGTCCAGTGGGAACATGACTGTGTTTAAGAGGAAACATGGGATAGAGAAGTATATATATAGGCTTAGTGGCCCAATCTTTTTACCTCGGAATCATAGTGATTCTTGGGAATACAACTCAAGGATGAGATATTATAATGTGGTGATATTTTAAGATCCCAAAATGTTAGGGAGATGTTTCATTATCTTTTTAGGAACTCTTATTACTTTTTATGGTTATGCTTTTTTTTGTTTTACGTTGTGGATATTTCATGTGAATTTGTAGAATTTTGTAAGAAAAGGGATGTTTACAGCTGACGCACAGATTTCCCAAACTGGGCACTTGACCATAGAAAGACATGCATCCCTAGATAGAGGTGGATTTCATATTTGGAACACTTTTGGTCCAATAATGCACCCTATTAGTATTAACACTGTGACCCCTAAGAGGAGGTGCACCGTTAGGTGCACGATTAGAGAAAATTGTGTTCCCAGTACAAGAAACCGTGCATGTGGGAATTTAAATAAATTAAAAAGATTCCCGAACCCCCGACATATGTACCTAAGCACCATATACCGAATAGAAACCAATTACTATGAATTTAGAGGCTCCCATACGGGTAAAAAGGACTTCTAGACATAGTTCTTGATCAATCAAAGGTCTAATTGATGGATCTTCACCTATCCTAGTATGTGATCTATTCCTGATGAGATTCCTATCTCCAAAGATTCTATTAACAGATTAAGAGGAGTATTTTTTATGAATTTACATGTGTTTAGATCTGGGTTTTAATATATATTAATCTTTTTGATATTGGATCTTGTTTTTGGTTCTAGATATGACTGTTGTTTGTGCAGTTGACCATTCTTCTTCAATTTGGGGAATTTCCAATAGATGAACGATCACAAAAAATGCTGGGGTAGGTGGTATAAATTTAAAATCCCATAGTATTGAATATAAATATGTGTATGGATCCATGAAAAATAAATACCTTATTTGGGAATCACATCTAGAATCAGATTAATTAATTGGTTAATTAATTAATGGAATTACGTGATTATGAAATTGACGAGATATTGGGATTATGCAATTGGTGAATAAATATGATTTTTTATTTGATTCATAAATGTTAATTATAGAATTTAATAATTATAGGAATAAAGGGATGACTATATTAACTTTAAAGGGTTAATGCATTAAATGATTAAATATTGATAAATGGTTTAATGGTGAAATGTTCATATTATTCTTTGTTGTTAAAGTATTGAACCACAATTGTATTGATAATTGAAATAGTGTACCATGATGGTAAATGTTGATAAGAGGCTTAATGATTATAACCTTGTTAAATGTGATGTATGTGAAATGTGTGATTGATTTATAAATGGGTTATGAGACACATGTAGATTTTTAAAATACCAACATGGTAATTTACATGGTGTTCTAGACCTAAATTCATGAATGTGATATATGATTTTGGGACAAAGAATGATGATTCAGGATCCCACTTGTGATTGATTGATATACATGTTTTTGGATAGAGATCGATGCAACAAATATTTATAGGGTGCTATCAATTTAATTCTAGATCCAAAATGTTGGCAGTGTGCTATGATTCCAAGGGGCCGTAATTATTAAATTCATATAAAATGGATAATGAAAGACCATATGATAATTTTTTGTGATTATCAATGTGATATAGTTCATAATACATCATGGGAAAAATTAGGTATTGATGGTTCGAGTGTCATAATGAAAATGGGTAATATATGTGGTTAATTAAAGAATAACAAAATGTGACAACTATTTAATTTTTTTACTTTATTCATTATAGATCAATATACACTATTATGGATTGGATATTTTTTTTGATGATGTTGGTAGTGGAATACAGAGTTGTACTCACACCCTACTCGGGCCTTCTGATTAGTTCTCAAATATGCTTCATGTTTTTAGGACAAGATAATGATAAGAGCCCTATGTTAGATAGATGAGATGGGATAGAGCATAGATGAGGGAACCATACATGGTGCGGGGACCCACATAGGTGTTTCATTGTGTCTTTATTTTGGGTTTTCATTTAGACACTTCACACATGTATGGAATAAAATATCTACAGTTTTGGTTTGTATATTGCATTCATGTTTTGGACATCATGTGAATCAAGTATTATTCCGGTTATGATTATTATCATTTGGTTATTATTTAATTATTTCCACTAGTGTTCTGGTTTAATATAGAGGTTATAGTCTCTCTATGTTACATATTTTAAACTCACTACTAGTCGGAAAACTCTTGTGTACGAGGAGGCATTCTTGAGGTCATGTGATCAACCAGATCAGCGCATTGGTTTGTGGTACTTGGGTTGGGACGTCACAAGAGACAAGGAAAGTTACACATTTAGTATAGTTATAAATAACCATACATCCTGGACATGGTAGGGTGGATGAAGATTTACATAGTCTTTTTCATAATGGGCACATAGTTTCCCAAACTGTGTAGTTAAACAATCTAATCCAAAAGAGGTGGCTATATGGACTTTTTCATAGTTAGTGGATAGTTTCATAAATGGAATAACTAAACCATGTTCTCTTCATACGAAAATAAAATGTTAAAATACAAAATTGAATTTAATCAATTTATCCCTTTACTCCACCTCATTTCACTAAAAAATTCTTAATTTTGTCCTTATCTTTGATTTCACCTCTTTTATTAGGATTAATTGGATTCCTCTGTCATTTCTTAGTGGATCAACTTTATTTTGGGTGATTTACTCAAGGTAATCTTTTGTTCTCTTTCATTTCCCTTTATTCATTTATTCAATTCCCTTAATCCGTGTTCTTAATTTATTATTTCCCTAGTTGTCCATGGTGGCCACCCCCATGGTCAGGGTATATTCTAATATATAATTTCATTGTTCCTAGGGTTTTTAGGGATCCGTATTTCTCAAATATATTGAGATTTGAATAATATTACAATGATTCAATGGATTTCTATAAGTGTTTCTCTATAACCAGATTTCTTTTGGAATGCCCTTTGTTCTTGGTTTTTAAAACTATTGTTTTTATTATTATAGAATCTAATGTTAATTATTTGGACTGGATTATAATAATTATTTTTGTTTCATGGTCTTTTGTTTTAAAAATTGATAGTTTTAAATTTCCTATATGTGTTATACTAAAAGTTCATATTTTCATGCATAAAAGGTGTTTGATAAATTTCTTCATAGTTTTTTTGACTCAAATGGATTTTTAAATGAAATTGTGGGAAGTAAATCATTTTTATAAACTGTGTTCCATGGTTTTTATTGCTTTATACCTTCTAAGAGGTTGTTTATAAAAAAATTATTTTATAATGATTAGTTGATACTCATGTAATGTACATTACTCATTTATTTTGATAATTGATTATATTATCATTATGATTGGTTTTTATAAGAATTGGTTTTGGATGAGGCACACATGAGTCCTTGATTAGTAGTTTGGGTAGTTTGGATTAGTGCAATACTAGTCTGTATTGTAAAATGGATAGTCTTTAGTAATATTTCACTTACTATGGGGTGTTTCTTGGAGATATGAGAGGTATGTTAGAGTTTTAAATTTTAGGGACACTATAGGATGAAAATTTTTCCTATGTCAAGGTCCTAGGTTACCGATTCATTTGATCTGGGGATAGAGTCCCTTGTTTTTATATGTTTAAACCACGTTTTTATCCCAGGTTTTCATTATTGATATAGAATATTTGGTGGTGTTTATATTATATATTTCCTTTATTTGTTTTTACTTATAATGTCATTTTTATCTTTAAAAATAATTTTGTTTAAGTAAAAAATATTTTGTTATGGATTGTTTTTCTACTTATAAAAAATAAAAAAATGGTAATTTATTATTTTATTCTAGTCTAGTGCTAACAGTTTACAATATGCAAGGAGTTATTTAGATTCATACTGGTATCTGTTTGGGTGTTTCCTCACACCATACATAAACCCATCTGGTGTATGTTAACCTTATCATGTATGATTTTGGTGGAGGCAAGGTATCCACATTTTTTGGTAGTGGATCATAATTACTTCTTTATCCTTTTATGATATGGTTGTTAGGCGATGACTGTGACTCATATGGTGATAAATTTTTTATGCTTTCGGATGTTTGGATCGTGTTAGAGATACATGTGTATTGGTTAATTCGACCTTTCCATCATATTGGATGCCCTTTGTATCGTAAGCATTATATAACTCTCTTTAATTTTGGTTATTAAGTTATGTTTGGTTATTTATCTTTGAGATATTACTTATTTTTCCATATTTGGTTGGGTCCTTTTTATGAAACTATTTATTTTCTTACCATCATTAACCAACATATGCATACCTCATGTAGAAATCCCTATTAGAGACCCTTATTTTATCTATAGGATTTAATTGTTGAAACCATTCCCATTTTGTAGGTGGATATTATTAGTGCTTGTTTACAGCCAGTGGTGATCTAGAATTCACTTTGGGCCTTGCAGCAAACAAAATCAAACAGTGCACCAGGTTGACCTAGGATGATTCATCATAGAAGATATGAGAAATATTTTAGAGTAATTTAACGATGAATAGAATACTTAGATGAAACTAATTATATATTATTATTTTTGTAATTTTTAAATATGAATAATAGTTGATAAATAATAATCAATTTCACTATATATTTTTTTATGAAGGTCAGTAGTGATAGATTGGGTGTTAATTGAAAAATTAAATCACTTTTATCAATTTTTCAATGACCAGTTGCGATGTTCATTAGTGTAAAATAAGTAATCTGTCCTTAAAAATATCTCTTAATTATGATAGAACAATGATATATAATATTTTTTTTATTTTAAAATATAAAATGGGGATTATTAATAGTGATGTAATAAAAACCACTATGGGAAAAAACATTTTTTTGCGACGAGTTATTTGTGATAGGAATAAATCTCATCTCAAATAGTCTGTCGAAGAGGTTATTTGTGACGGGTATGCACCACCCGTCGC
Organism: Viscum album; assembly: GCA_963277665.1. Taxonomy (NCBI): domain Eukaryota; kingdom Viridiplantae; phylum Streptophyta; class Magnoliopsida; order Santalales; family Viscaceae; genus Viscum; species Viscum album. The sequence goes on along the minus strand of OY728159.1, from coordinate 969,922,590 downwards.
AAATTTCGAGAGGCAGTAAGACCTAACAGGCACGGGGATCCCCCGTCGCAACTAGTTCAACTTTTGGAGGGTATTTACGATGGGACCCATCGCAAATAACGAGCCGTAGTAAAACCCATTTGCAACGGGATATTGTCAAGTCGCAAATATTATGTTGGCATGTTACTTTTTGCGACGGGCCCTGTCGCAAATAACCTTTTAACAACCAACAGTAATTAATGCTGCCAAAGGTATTTGCGACGGGACCCGTCACAATAAGTACTTTTAGCGACATAAATCCTCTTGCAAATAGTCCCATCGCAACTAATCTAACATATATATACCCCCTCATATGTTTTTTCTTCCCTCCTCTTAAAATTGTTCTTCCTCTGCTTCTCTAAACACTAATGTTAGAGTGATAATTTTTTAGATTTAGTTTTTTACGAAGAAGTTGTGAAGCTGTTTACAATTATATGAGATCATGTTTAAAAGTATTTATTTTTTAATTAATGTAGTATTTATTTCATTTTTTATATTAATTTTAATTATTGTTGATTAGTTTTAATTAAGTTAGATTTAAATTGTTTGGACATCCGTAATAATTAGTAATAATTAGTTATGAATAGTAATAAATAGTAATAAATAGTAATAAATAGTAATAATTATCAATAATTAGTAATAAATAGTAATAAATAGTAATAAATAGCAATAAATAGAAATAAATAGTAATAAATAGTAATAAATAGAAATAATTAGTAATAAATAGTAATAAATAGTAATAAATAGTTATAATTCTGAAAAATTAGTAATAATTAGAAATGAAAACAAATAAATATGAATAAATATGAAGAAATACGAAAAATACAAATAAATACGAATAAATACTAATAAATATGAATAAATAGCAATAAATAGAAAAAATAACAATAAATAGAAATAAATAGCAATATATAGCAATAAATAGCTGTAAATATAATAAATAGCAATAAATAGAAATAAATAGCAATAAATAGAAATAAATAGCTATAATTAGTAATAATTAGCAATAATTAGCAATAATTAGCAATAATTAGCAACAATTACCAACAATTATCAATAATTAGCAATAATTAGCAATAATTAGCAATAAATACCAATAATTAGAAATAATTAGCAGTAATTAGTAATAATTAGCAATAATTAAGAATAATTAGCCATAATTAGCAATAATTAACAATAATTAGAAATAATTAGCTATAAATAGCAATAATTTTGAATAATTAGGAATAATTATGAATAATTAGCAGTAATTAGCAATAATTAGTAATAATTAGCAATAATTAGCAATAATTAGCAACAATTAAGAAGAAATAGCAACAAAGAGGTATTAATAGCAATAAATATGAATAAATATGAATAATTATTAATAAAAAGAAATAAATAGCAATAAATAGCGATAAATAATATTAAAAAGTAATAATTAGTAATAATTAGTAATAATTAGTAACAAATATTAATAAATAGTAAGAAATAATAATAAATAGTAGTAAATAGTAATAAGTAGTAATAATTACTAATAATTAGTAATAATTAGTAACAATTATTAATAATTAGTAATAATTAGTAATAATTAATAATAAAGAGTAATAAAGAGTAATAAATAGTAATATATTGTAATATATTGTAATAAATAGTAATAAATAGTAATAAATAGTAATAATTAGTAACAATTAGTAAAAAATAGTAATAAATAGTAATAAATAGTAATAAATAGTAATAAATAGTAACAAATAGTAATAAATAGATATAAATAGTAGTAATTAGTAATAAATAGTAATAATTAGTAATAATTACTATTAATTAGTAATAATTAAGAATAACTAGTAATCATTAGTAACAAGTAGCAATAATTAGAAATAATTAGTAATAAGTAGAAATAATTAGTAATAATTAGTAATAAATGGTAATAATTAGGAATAAATAGAAATAATTAAGAATAAATAGAAATAATTTGGAATAAATAGCAACAATTAGGAATAAATAGCAATAAATAGAAATAAATAGCAATAAATAGAAATTATTTTCAATAAATAACAATAAATAAAAATAATTAAGAATAAATAAAACAAATTAAGAATAAATAACAATAATTAGGAATATATAGAAATAATTAAGAATAAATATTAATAATTAGGAATAAATAGAAATAATTAGGAATAAATAGCAATAATTAGCATTAATTTGCAACAATTAGCAATAAATAGTAATAATTACTAATAAATAGCAATAATTAGCCCTAAATAGATGTAATTAGCACTAAATAGGACTAAATAGTACTAAATAACAGTAAATTGCAGTAATTAGGACTAAATAGTAGTAATTAATAGTAAATAACATTAATTATGACTAAATAGAACTAATTAGGACTAAATAGCATAAATTAGGGCTAAATAGCATTAATTAGGACTAAATAACATTAATTAGAACTAAATAGCATTAATTAGCAATAATTAGAAATAATTACCATTAATTAGGATTAATTGGGATTAATTAGGATTAATTAGAAATAATTAGCAATAATTAAGAGTATTTAAAAATAATTAGGATTAATTAGGAATAATTAGGAACAATTAATAATAATTATGAATAATTAAGAATAATTAGAAATAATTAAGAATAATTAGGAATAATTTGGAATAATTAGGAATAATTAGGAATAAAATCAAGTGTAATAAATTGTAATAAATTGTAATAACTTGGAACAATTTCTAGCGGATTATAGGAAATACTTTTACACGATGACTCTTCTCCTTTCAACTCTCACTAACTCAAAACATTATGAAAATTATGCATCTACGTATGCATATCCAATCTCATATGCACGAGTTTGAATATGTAGTCTTAGGACCACAATTTTCATAATGTTTTCAGATCGTGATAGTTGAAATAAGATGATTTGTCGATAAAAAGGGGGCTGTTTGGTCTGATGGCTCATTTACTTGCATCATTCTCACACTAAAATCAGAATGATGAATCCACTCGGAGGTACGCTTATACATTCTCATAATCATGAGAATGAATATGCATACCTCTGAGCAGATTCTTCATTGTGATTTCAGTGTGAGAAAGTTCCAAGTAAATGAGCCGTCAGACAAAAAAGTAGTCATCAATACACTGGAAATTGTGTCTCCTGTAATTAAAGGTAATTATTAAGAAGTAGTTGTCATTATTTATCTTCGTTTTTCAGATATTGATTTTCTAATTAAAAATTATTTAAAAATATTAAGGATTTCATATTTTGTAGAAAAATATAGAACAAGGAAGTCGACAACAGTCATTATTAGATGATCGCGCTTGGATAAATCATCACCAAAATCCAAAGGGTTCTAGTTTTAATCCTGTATATATTGAGGGTGTTGAAGATTTATTATCATTCGAATCATCAATACTATAATTTTTTCAGAAGGTATAATTAAGTGTCCTTGTACAAAATGTGCTCTGAGAACGTTTAACACATTTGACAATGTTGGAGGACATATCTTGTGGTTTGGTTTTTAACCAGATTATGTTTTTTGTATCAACACGGTGAACACAGTTCCAGAGAAGATAATAATAAATTTATTCTAGATCCATCACAGTTTCAAAATATAGTACATGATGTTGCATGTCTATCTGTTTAATAAACTAATAATCAGGATGATATTGATTTAACTCCTAAGTTGGAACCATCTGAATTTCATGAGTTGTTGAGGTCTGCTGAGGATGCATTATATCCTGGTTGAAAGATAAAAAAATTTAAAGTGATTTCAGAATTTATGACAACTAAATCAGATAATGCAATGTTAAACAACTGTTTTGATTAGATATTTTCTTTGGTTAAAACAATGTTACCTGAAGGAAATGTGTTGCCTACAAATTACTATGAGGGCAAGAGGTTGGTTCACAATATGGGTCTTAGTTATCAGAAGATTCATGCATGTGAAAATTATTTTATCTTATATTCTGATGAAAATAAGTCATTAGATAGTTGTCCCACATGTGGAAAATCAAGGTATAAATAATCTCAATCGGGGAAGTCGTGATCAATTCCTATAAAACAGTTTAGATATTTCCCCCTTACACCTAGGATGCAGTGTTTATTTATTTCTTAGAACAGAACTTCAATGATATCATGGAAGAAAACCAAGATATCCACCAATAAAATATTGAATAATCTATTTAATGATGATTAATGGAATCATTTTGACTGACTGCATCCATATTTTTCTTTAGAATCCCGAAACATGTGATTGGGTCTTTCTACTGATGGTTTCTATTCATTTGGTTCTTATAGTAGTCAGTATTCATGTTGTCCTATCATTATAAATCTGTTCAATTTACCTCCATGGATGTTGATTAAGGATACCTATATCTTTTTGAACTTATTAATCCCATACCATCCGAAAACAATATTGATGTTTTTTTGAAACCATTTATTGATGAGTTAAATTCATTATGGAGAAATGGTTTTAGTACATATATTGTTGTTGTGAATCAAAATATCATATAAAAAGATGCATTATTGTGGATGATTTGTGAATTCTAGGAATATGACATGTTATCTAGCTAGAGTACACATGGTCTGAAATCAAATACTTACTGTATGAAGGACAACAAAGCCTTTATGCTCGTTAATGGAAAAAACCTATCTATTTTGATTTTCATCCAAGATTTCTTCCAACTGATCATCATTTTCAGAGGAAGAAATATCTTTTTTGAAAAGGCATAATTGAAAGGGATGAACCTACAAAAATGATATATGGTATAGAGTTAAAATCTGTTGTATTTTCATTACCTCCGATAACATTTGGGCCAATAGTAAACCCACATAAAATTCATGGCTTTGGGAAAGAACATAATTGGATAAACGGAGCATTTTTTGGGATCTTCTGTATTGGTCTAATTTATTGGTCTTCCACATGTTGGATGTAATAGATATTGAGAAGAATTATTTTGATAATTTATTTCATTAAGTTTTGGATACACTAGGTAAGCCCAAAGATAATGTAAAGGAAAAAATAGATCTTTCCCAAATTTGCAGATGATTGGAACTTGAACTATTTAAAAATGTCAGATCATAGAGGTTAATGAAGCCAAAAGCATCATAAACACTATTCAAAGAGAGGCACTTTCTATTTAATCAGTGAATTACAGATTTGAGACTTCCAGAGGGCTATGCTTCCAATTTGGGAAGATGTGTTAAGAATGGTCATATTACCAGATTAAAAAGTCATGATTGTCAGGTTATAATGGAATGACTTATGCTGATTGGATTAATAGGTTTTTTGAATTCTATGATTTGGGATTTGATAACAGACATGTCATATTTTTTTGAGACATTTGTGCGATGATAATAGACTATGATGCACTAATTATACTTGAAGAAGATTTTGTTGTAATTATTTCTAAACTGAAAAAAAAACTTCCCACCAGCTTTTTTTGACTCAATGGAACATCTGATATTACATTTTCCACAAGAAGATAAATGTGTAGGTCCTGCATAGTTTCAATGGATGTATACATTCAAGAGATTCATACATAATTGAAGAAAAAAGTACGTAACAAGGCATCAGTTGAAGGCTCAATTGCTGAAGCTTATTTGCAAGAGGAAATTGATTTTTTCTATTCTCATTATTTTGATTATAAATATCCATCAAAACACAACCACATGGGATGGAATGAGGGGAATATTCATGAGGAAATGGAAATTCCATTATATATTTTTAATCAGCCAGATATTGGATTCAGTGGAGTTTATGAATGATGACTTTCAGATAATGCACATCATAGAGCCCATATATATTTTCTGCTCAACTGTGAATAAACGACGTCATTTGTACTGTGAGTACTTATATCACATATTCTATAATTTATATTATAATAAATAAATTTATTTTATTTTAATCTTATATGATAATCATATCAAGAAACAACTTGCACAAATTACAATAGTTTCTCTTGAATAATGCTGCCAAAAGTTTTTCCTCAATGGTTTCAGAAACTTGTAACCTAAATTATTGATGGTTTAACATCAATTATGTTTATTATTTATTATATTGAGAATTTTTTTAAAAATTTTCAAGTGTCTCAACATGCTGATAACATTTATAAGAGAATGTGTATATTGAGAAACCCACCATCCAAAATAGTTAAATATTACAATTCATATGTGGTTACTGGTTTTCGATTTCATACACGTGCATACAGGGAATAAAAAAACAATAAACAATGGAGTTTGATTGAGAGGATCCAATCATAGAGAAATTGAAGTTGAATTTTACGACATGCTGGATGAAATTATTAAACTGTGTTATCTTGGGAAAAATTACATAATAATGTTTAAATGTCGGTGGTTAGATACTGAGAAAGTCTTGTGTGTTCATCCAATTCATGGAATTGTCAATGTTAAATTTAATGGTCTTATTGTAGTAAATGAACTATTATGACTGGCTCAACATGTGCATCAAATATATTAAGCAAATTATTATGCTACTTCAAGAGACTTGAGTGATTCGTGGAGCATAATGAAATTGAAATCTCAGGAAAATCAGTTTACTCAAACTGAATGTGGTTTCGATGAAGTACACAGAATTGAATTTTTTCAAGAGACTACTCAAAATCCATTCTTTTCACAAAGATACCTGAATATCGATGATGATAACCCACAATTAAGGGTTTATAGTGACAATGTTGTCAATGATGTTACAAATGAATTTGAAATGGAAAGAGATGATGAAACATGAACTCATATAAATATTGATGATGCCGATGATGAATATGAATACATTAACATCGTCATATATGAAGATGATGATGAAGGTCAACATTGACACATTTAAATACTAGTTAAAATTATAAATTATATATATATATATATATATAATAATTATTTTCAAATATATGCTAACAACAATAATTTTGTATTTCATATCGACCCTGATCTATTTCGTGAGTTGGAGGAGGCTAAGCTACCATTGGATAATGAGGATTTGGGATCAACTGATACTCAGGGTACTGGTGGTTCAGGGGGTACGTAGAGGGGGCATGATCTTGCATGACTGATGATTCCTAACCCTATCCTCGACTGACGTCCACATCTTGGTTTCGATCCACCCATGCAGAGGTATGGTAACCTGTATATTTAAGTTATTTTTCATTAATTTATTTATATAATAATTGTTTTATTATTTGTTCTTTTGTCACATTTTTGAGCATGTAGCTATTGGACAGGGAAGCCCTATCTTGTGAAATTATTTATCTCAGCCATGGATTACATGGGAACAGTTTTTCGTTGATGTGCAGCTTTTAATGTTCAATTATTGGCTAGTACATAAATAAATAATTATTATTTAGAAATTGTTTTCATTAATAACTTGATATTATAAATTATTTGTAGGGTTTATGGTATCTCATTGATGATAGCATGCATGTCGCTATCCATGAGGCATGGGAGGTGTCTATGTGTGAGCTTTTCCGTCATTTTTTGAAAAACTTGAGAATGGTAGGCATTAAGAAAGTCAGAGTGATAATATTTGATGAGTCATGTAGAGCCCACCAACCAGAGTACATTTCATCTCACATTTGGGATGTATTATTTTCACACCAGTTGAGTTGTGGATTTCAAAAGAGATATTCATTGGGCTGGTAGAACCAGGGTAGACAGGAGGTGACACATCGAGCTAGTAGCCGTACATTCAGTATCCATAGAGAGCATCTGGTAAGTATCTTTTTTAAATATTTTATATAACATTACATATAAATAGTTTATTTTATATTCAAATAGGTTTTTGTCCATCCCGATATTACAGAGTATGATGTTTATCAGAGGATGTATAGGGATCCAACCACTGGAGAGATTAGAGGTGATCGCCGGTGTCAGATTGTATTCAGTATTATTTCCTTTTCAGTTTGAAAATTAATTGAATATAATATTTTAAATATTTTAATTTCAAATTAAAACTGAAGGAGTCATTTGAGGTTGTGACCTCTCAAACAATGGATGAGAGTCATACCAAGATGGCTGATTAGAATAGTTCCCACCATTTTGATGAGGCGGCATAGATAGATGCGACCTAGTATACCTTCGAGAAGGGCCGAGTAGTTGGTATCATCTCTCATTTGACTCCTGGGAATTATTATGGTACTATTCTGATGTCGATGTCCAGCTTTAGAGGAGCTTGTTGAGAGGCATAATATTCTAGATCACAGTATCTGGAGCAATTTCATGCTCAAACTGAGCTTATAGAGAGTTTGTAGAAGTAGTAGGAAGAGATGTGTCAGTATCAACAATAGAATGAGGAGGAAAATCATTGATGGTAGCAGTAGCAACAACAGCACGGGGAGGACATGTGTTGATGGTAGCAACATTAACACAAGAAGATGGAGTAAATGCGATGTATGACTCATAGTTTAGGGATGGAGTTTCCTCTACCATATCCTCCAGCTCATATAGCTTCTCCAGAAGACTGTCCCCCCAGTAATTTATTTGTTCTGTTAAAAACATTTGAATTGAACAATTATTGTAATATGAAATATTTAGAGTTTTTTCTCTTATATTGGTGCAAATATTGCATATTATTCTATTTTTAATATTTTAATATTTTAATATTTATTATTAGTATTATATATTTTAATGTTTGTTTATTTTAATAATAATAATATTATTATGAATATTATTTTTTGATTTTCTATATATTTTTTCTAAATATTGAGAATTTGAATTTTTATTATTATTTTAATAATATTAATATTATATTTTTTATTAATCATAATTTTATTATTTATTTTCTCTTATTAAGTATTTAAAAATATTGATAATTTTAATATTTTTTTATTTTAATAATATTAATATTATATTTTCATTAATCAAAATTATATTATTTTGTTATTAAGTATTTTCAATGAGAACTTTTGCGACAGGACATACCGCAAATAGATTATATATGTATATATTAAATGTTTTTCAAAGGGTTTCTTAACTGTCAGAATAAATTTATTGCGACGATCCCATCACAACAAGTTTATAACATATATGCTATTTGCAATGGGTCGACATCCCATCCCAAATAATTTTTGTGATGAGCCCATCGCGAAAGGTTCTTGTATATATAATGTATTTAATCAGAAATCTATTTGTGATGGGCCTATCACAAAAATTACTAGTTGCGTTTCTATTTTCTGCAATGGGCTATTTGCGACGGGACCCCTTTGTGAAATAGTTTTTGTGATGGGAACCCATCACGAAATAATTTTTGCGATGAGACCCCATCACGAAACAGTTTTAGCGGTGAGATTACATTGCAAATATCCCGTCACAAATATCCAAAATTCTATTAGTTAACCCATCAATAAAATATGACTTAACGATAAAGAAAAAACATAATTCACAAAAGTTCCCAAAGTTTTTAACCTTTTAAAATAATTTTTGTGAGTGTTATTGGAAATAGATAGTTAATTTTTCACCAAAAATATAAACCCAGCATCCTGAATATATTTATAATAGTTTGAAAACATTTTAAAAGTTTAGGAACAAATTTTTACAATATTTAAATTAAGAATCACCAATAAGTATTATTTATGATAATTATTTCCATCACATAATGTATAATCATGTAAATAAATAAATCACAATATTTATAGGAAATCATGCCCACTACTGTAAAATTATATTCAAAATATATCTCCAATATCTATTAAAAATATAATTTTTTATAGACTCAATATCCACTAATGAATTGTATCATGGAAGAATACATTTCAGATGACAACTCTATTCAAAGTAAATAATCCATCAATAAATATATTTTTTCAATTGAGATTATTTTAATGAAAACAATTACTAAAAAGATATTCCTAATATAATATATTTTGATGGAGAATAATTATATTTAGATTGTTATTATTTTCAAATAATGTTGAAATATTAATAATGCCATGGGTTATATCTCTTATTTTATATTTAAAATTTTTTACACTACTTTAAATTAGGGAACTCAGAATACTCTCAAATCTATAGAAAGGGTACTTTTTCCCGACATAATACAACTGAATTATTTAAACTTTTAGATAAAATTACCTTCAATAAATTATAATTTCATTCAATAAAAATAAAAGATAAAAATATTATAATTTTTCAATATAATGAATCTCCTTACACCTCAACTTTATGTTTTATAAAATTATTATAGATATTCAAAAATAAAATTCTAGGATGTACTAATACATGTTTGATTTTGTTAGTGGAATTAGAGAAAACTAGGATCATGTTCCCTTAGGGTTGAGTTCATTTTTCAATTTTTTTGAATTGTGAAGATTCTATAATTTTTTTTCTGTGATTCTACAATATTTTGGGGAGTTAGGTTGAAACTTGGTTTTGTGATTGAAGTTAAAAGGAGGCTCCATATGCTTCCAAAGCCTATATATGACATCAAGTACCTAGTGGAGGCTCACCAAGTACCCAATGAGGTTTACTAGGAAGGGGTAGTCCCATGTGGACTAATTTGTATATGGGTCAGGGGTATTATGAATATGGTGTCCCTAATATATATATTTTAATAATTTAATAAAAATTGTTTTACTATTTTATAATAAAAATAAAAAAATCCTTCACCAAACTCTCATTTTGGTCATAACTAGAAAAAAGTAAAGAACCATTATCATATTATTCTCATTCCATTTTATTTTTTTCATTCCCAATGAATCAAATCCATTCAACTAAATTAGAGTATTTATAGTGGTGAGACTAATCACTCATCATTCTTCTCAACAGTTTCACCATTTTTCATTGTTTTATTCTAAATTAATATAATCATGGGGTTTATTTTTATTCAATTGTTTTTTCTGTTTAAGGGTGAATAAACACAATATTATATATAGATTTTTCTATGATTAAATATGTAATATGGTCTCTTTCCTTCCCCATAGTTTATATTCACTTACATGTATGGTATGAAAAAGATCTAGTGTAAAAGAATGAATGTGACCTAGGATTCAGCCAATAAGGCTTCGTATGTTCATGTGTGGTTGAGTAAGACAACATAAACCATAACGAATATAAAAAATATAGAATGAATTTTTTTAAGTGTAATGAATTGGTAATTTTGACATGTGATCATTGATTATTTATAGGGTTGGAAATATCTATGGGTACTCATCCATGAGTTGAGTGTTAGATGACATTATTGTTAAATATTATTGGTGTTGAGTTTTATTTTCTATTAATAATTATGAATTGAAAAATCATGATTTCAATATGTGTTGAGAATACATATTTGGAAGGTGTTTAAAGTACCCAATCATTGTAATGAGAATATTGAATAGGTTTTTGAAGCAAAGGTGTATACATGTGTTAGAGTTGAGTGGATTAGTGGTTACATTAACGATTGATGTTTAATTTACCCTAATTTTTTATTGTCATAAAAATAGAAGATTGGTAATAGGATATGAAGTTTTTATGAGTATTTTTCACTTATATTTCAATAATGAAGGTTTTATATTTATTGATGGTTTTAAGAGATGATTGAATCTTGATATATATTGATATTATTGGATATCTATCCACATATTGAAATGGTTTGATGTGTTCCATGGAGTATGATGATTTATTGATATTATATCTCTAACAAAAGGTTGACAATGTGAGATGATAAATCATTATCCTATGTATTTTCATTATATTATAAATGATGTTACAAGAAGAAGATACTTGGATAAAGCATAAGGAATATTTGAAGTTAGTTGAGCTAGTGGAATACCATTGAAGTACTCTAAGGGGTGATTATATATTTCAAGAGCATTGAAACAATTATGAGATAGATTAAGAAGATTTGAACATATCCTAAGAATACTTAAAATGATCTGAAGTGGGATGATATTTCCTTCGAAGGATCAAGTATTTTTTAATTTGAGTTAAAGAAACTGGATATTAGTACTAAATTTGTATATTGGTGAAAATTTTATAAAGGATTCCATACATAAGAGTATTTCTATCATGCTGATTTTTGAAAAAATAGAAGAGGAATTTGTGCGTAAGTGTGACTCTAAAGGATGTGTAAGGATCGTTCTAGCCTTTCTCTCTAGAAAATGGAATGGTATTAAATATTCACTATGAAATATAAAGGTAAATAATTGTCTCCACACAATATATAAATAATCTTTAGTATATATGGTATGGTTGTATAGTGTATTCATAAATGTTGATATGTAAATTTACTCAGGAGGTAGATTGAGAATTTGGAAAATTATAGTCTCACTGTGATATATAATGTCACTCAACTCATTTTTAAGGGTTTACTTATCCAATTACACTAGTAATACAAAAATATTCAAGTCACACTGTGCAACATAAAATTAAGTATCTCGATACATAAATGTTGCCACAAATTATAGAAGGATATAAAATTGGGTGTAGAGTAGGAATGAGACCCAGAAAAATAAAAAACCACACTATGAAATTTAGGGGTTCTTTAACATACATATAGTGGTAGTCAGAGTTCTTATAGTATAGTTAATGGTAAATATATGATATTTAAGTGCTACTCATATGGACAATTCAGTAAAGTATTGATTTTTATTTAGATACATAATGGGTCCTTAGATGTTTTTTGGAATATGTAAGGGTTTCCAAAACAAAACATAAATTTTATTTCTTTACCAAGTATGTAAAATTTCTTGAATGAAGTATTCTTAATGGTGATGACATCATATGATTATTTATTCTTACTTAATTCATAAACATAACTATGATGGATTATTAGGCCCGATTAAATATGATATGTATTTTATGATATTATTAAGGTTATTATGTTGTTAAAATGGCCTTTAAACCATAATATTTTTTTGATGAAATCATGCACACAGGGAATTAAGGTCATACATATATTTTATGACTTTTATGGAAAGAAATGGTGATAATTAAATGTGATTGTGAGGAAGAAAGGTACATGTTAATTTGAAATTTAAATACAGAAGCATCAAATGATAATTACTATTATTACTAGAAAATTATTCTCAAATATTTAATGTATAAAAATAAATAAGGTGATCATGGGGAGTAGTCCCACATGATCTTATTATAGAAATTAAAGATAGAATTAAATTAGGAGACCACACTTATGATTTAATAGAATTTATATATTTGTAAATATAAATAACATTCATGTTAATATGATAAGAAAAAAGGATATTAATAGAATAAAATTATATAATAGAGAGGAGAATATAATAAAAAATTATATTGAATAATTTATGTATCAAAGAGAGGGAAAGTCATAGAGAACCAACAGTGTGATTATTTAAAATATCCTATGTATCAAAGGAACTAAATAGATCCCACATTGTATCCATTGATATATCATTCTCTTTCATTTGTGAAGAAAAATATCTTTAGAATATGGGGAAAATACTACTGGTATAGAATAATTTTAGCATTAAAGAATAGTAATAAAGGTTAACATTGGATTACTTGTATCGCATAATTTAAACAAGATTGAGATAGTTAATATGATTTTTTTATAGAAGATACAATCATAGAAATTATTATATATTATGGAATGATAATAGACTTATACTATATTTGATACCTTAGACTATTGAATTTATCATAATTTATATAGGAAGACATGGTTTCTACCGATGTTTGAAAAACTGCAAGTTGGATCTTTTAAGTAACTTGGTTCGTGGCAGGACAACAAGTACAATGATACAACATTGCTTGATCATCTTATTCATAATAAAAGAGGGTATAGTTGTGTTTGGGATAACACCCACTATACATTGGGGGATATAATCATCCACATTGGTGGTGAACCCCAATATCAAATCCTTGTGTGACTTATTGTATAGATTTCAGGTTTACCATTTCCGGCATATAAAATGATAAAATAAAAGGAGTGATAGATCCATTATTTGAATTGGTTGAGTGGTAGATAATGAAATTTTTTAAGTGATTAAACATCACTGACACTGATTTACCCCTCCCCCCACTTAGTGTGTTTTCATCGATCCTAATAGAAATTCATTCAGTATCAGAAGTATCCTTCCACATCTCATTGGATTATCAACAATTAAAAATATTTTAAAATGGATTTTTTTTGAGTTTATCTTTCAATGGAAACATGAAGGTAGACTTGTAGAAGATATATTAATTTATTTATCATAATTATATCTATAACGAATCAAATATGACCATCCATAATAAAATGATTTATATAAAATATGTAATCACTCATATACCAAAAACAATTTATGTTTAGTGTTTTAAATAATTAATTAAAACCATTATATAAATAAAACCCATACCATATGGACCTTTTTTCTAAAAATCTAAACTTATTAAGTGATACCCTTAATTTAGTTAAGGATAACACCTCTTATCTAGAACTTCTAATTCATAATCATTCCTAAAAATTCTTTATCTCTGAAAAAATTATTTAAAAAAATGTATATCCCTAAAAATCATAATAAAGGATTAACATAATTATTAAAAATTAAATATAAGAGGTGAGTATAAGATTAAAAAGTAGGTATGAGAACATAATAAAGGTGTGTGGACATACTATTTGAAAACCATACCCAATATCACAGGTATCATAAATCATGAATCATGATATAAGGACTTGGGTTTAAAAAAATACAAGATTCATAGGATTGTGAAAACATTAGAAAATAATCCTGATCTATAAGAACATAACAAAGGTATGTTTCATAACATAGAGACATGGAAGAAGAATTTTGTGTGAACATAAGAATAGAAAATAATTTATTAGGCCAAGTATCACTTGCAAGACCATTACCACATAATGTTTAGAGTCCCACAGTGGATTTTGTTCTCTTTAAATTCACATAAACTTAGTTGATAGAGTCTCATAGTGGATTTTGTTCACTCCCCAATTCCTTATATGTCAACTCACAATACATAAATATTTACAAAATATATTAAATGGGAATATATTTCTCAAACCATCTATAAGATAAAAAAACCATTTATATATGAGTGCCACATGAACATGAAAAAAATTATAATTTTATCTTATCTTAATTACCCTATGTTAAATAAATGGGTTTCTAGAAATAACCATAAGAAAATATCAGAATAAATCTATAGAGATAAGGTGGAAGGTATTATTAGAGTATATCAACATTGAAGAATAAAAAATATGAAAAGGATATTCACATATATGAAAAAACATTATAAGATAATTACAAAATTAAATTGAAAAATAAGATAAAAAACCCTTTAAATTTTAATATATTTTTTCATAAAAAAATAATTTATATAAAATACAAGAAAATTTACTTTAGAAAAACATGAAAACATAGAAATGAATATTCATAAATAAAACTGAATAAAATAGTTTGACAAGGAGATCATGTGGACGTTTAAAATTTTTCACTCTCACTTTCCTAATGAAATTACAAAACAATAAAATAATTTAAATGTATAGGATGTTAAAAGAGAGATTCCTCTCATTAATTATCTAAAATCTTATTCAATATAAAATAATATTTATAAATTCTAAAATAATATAATATTTTACTGAAAAAATATAAATAATTTAGACATGAATAAGAAAGGTTTTCTATATAAAAAATAAGATAAGGTCAAATCCAGTTACTGAAACCTTTTTGGTTGAGTTATAAACCAATGAAAGATGAAATTATAGGGATTCATGTAATAAATAGTAGTAACCAGAGGATTAGATAATATATTGGGTTTTACAGGGAGATAATTTACAGTTTCCCATGATGTAAATTTATTCATAAGAAACCTCAATTTGAGAGTGAGAATAGAAAAGAAACCCTTATAAAGTCCATAACACATGAGGTAAAAAGATATCAAGAATATGATTATTTAATATAAATTTAAATATTTATAAAAAATAGCACATAATATATAAAAAAAATAAAAGAAAAAAAATAAACATAATCTTGTATGAATATAGTCAAAGAAGAATGAATATAACATAATGGACGAAAATTGAGTTCATAAAACCCTAACCTAGAATCATAACACACCTAATATGTTCATTACTTTTCGAATGATAAAAAATTATATTAATTATTTCGTTTATTAAGAATGTTTTTATTATTTTTATATTATTTATATTCATTCATTTATTATCTTGTATTAGAAATTTATAAGTTTAATTTAACTTTCATCCTCCATTTTGAGGTTATTCGGTAAATAGTTTCAAAATTACTTCAGTGTAATGATAATCATAAAAGATACATTTCAAATGATTCCATAAACCCCATATATTTCAAAGTATGTGTTTGATTTCATTATATAATCTAAGAAGTCCAATAGGTCTTGAAATAGTTACCCTTTAGAGATTCTTCCCCGAGAAACACGTTTCTGGTAATTTAAAAATGGCTATGATTATTTTCTTTTAATTTCATTTTTATGATAAATATTTTACCATAAGAGTATAAAAATCATGAAATTATATTAAAACTAATGTAATAATCAATTTTGAAATAATGTTTTAATAATGTTCATAAAATATGTATATTTATTAACGCATCATTTTTTACTTGAGTAGTATGAAACTATCATAGTAAGAGATATGTTTCAAAAGATTTTAAAATATTGGAAACACCACTAAATATTTCTGTTACTTAGGTTATTTAAAAGAGTAATAAAATAATTCAAGTTAAAATTCATATTTTTTGAAAAACTTATATTTTTACATAGTAACGAGCTATGAAAAAGTGTTTGGTGAGAGGTAATGGGGACTATATCATCATTGATTGAAAAACATATTCCAATACCATAATCAGGTAATCATGTAATTAAAATAAAATATGTTTTGAAATAGTTTTAGGGGAAATTGATCTCCAATAATAAAGGAATGATTGAGTTTGGAACCCTTATCTTTCTCCTTGAATTATCTCCATTAGATTGAATCTTAAGCCTTCAGTGGAAGGAATTTTGGAGAGATAAAAGATATAATAACATTTAAATGGATTTTTATAGAGGTATCTGGAAAAAAAATATCGGTAAAATTAAAATATATATTGGGTTTGGAAAGGGTATAGTGAGTCCCCTTTTATAGTCTAAATTCAGAGGCGTTTTAAAAAATATTCATTCTTTAATGGTTAAGAGTATAATTTTATAAAAATATAAAATTTATTGTGAAAAAAATATAATATTGTAGACCTTCAATTATCCCCACTCAACCCAATATAAAATTTTATTTTTATATTAATTTATAAATAATTATTAACATGTAATACCCTTTAAATTCATTGTTAGGGTTAATTATGTAATTC
Source organism: Viscum album (assembly GCA_963277665.1). NCBI lineage: Eukaryota > Viridiplantae > Streptophyta > Magnoliopsida > Santalales > Viscaceae > Viscum > Viscum album. The sequence continues at coordinate 969,905,322 of OY728159.1, read as the reverse complement.
AACTTTGAAAATATTAAGATAACTATGATTCTTCTAGAAATTAACATTTTAAATATTTTAAAACTATAATCTTAAATATTTATCCTACACGCACAATGTTGCGTCGATATTACTTAAAAATTTTAGATAATTATCATATTATTTAATATTTAAAAAATTAATAATAAAAAAAATTTATTTTTAATTATTCCTACAATATAAAAAAATATAATATTATTATTTTTATTTATATTATGAGAAAAATATTAGGACAATAATTTTGACTATTTTTACCATATGCAAGCATTGGGTAGGAATAGGGATTGTTAAATTGATATATAATTTTAAAATTAACAAATAAACAATAAAATATGACATCAATAACCATATTTATAATTCAATTAGTTCATTTCAATATCCCTTATTAAATATCTTCTAAAAGATAGAAATTATTATTTTTCCAATGCCGAACATGCACTCTGTCAACACTAATAAATGTTTTCAAATTAATCTTAACAAAAATGTTCATTTATATTAATTTTAAAATATTTTTAAAATATTTTTAGAATAATATCATGTTGTACATGTTCCAAAGGTTTGTATAATTTTTAATTTATTTATCATGAAAATATAATAATAGGAAGTAAAATTTCACTTGAATTTAACCTATTATTTTGAAAGGAATTTAAATTAAAATGTATCAATGAAAATATAAAAAAAATTAAAAAATATAATTAAAAAATAATAAAAATAATAAATCAAATAATATATAAATTGATATGAATATTATTTATATTTTTCGTATTAAATTTTAATAATAAACTATGAATATTCCTCAAATTTATTCTTTAGTGTCATATCTTGTTTCTTATTAGTCTTTCGAAAAATGTATTCAACCTATTTTTATTCTTGAGGACACAAATTAAATTATGATTTTTATTAAAATGAATGTAAAAATATTTTAAAAATAACTTTTAATGAAATTTTTTATATATAAATTTTTTTTGAATAACATATATTTGTTTTAAATACCATATTATTATTTCAAAAATAGATGAAATTATTTATATGATTATGATAATAATAAATATTAGTATAAATCTATATTCTTATAATATATAAATTTACAAAAACTTAAAAAATTAAATAATTATTTCAACAAATCACTATAAGAAATCATTTTAAGAAAATATATTTAACCATTATGTAAAATATAATTTACATGATAAAGTAAAAAATAATAATTTTAAATGTATAACGAGTATATAATTTGATAATATAATAAAATTTGTTAAATGAAATAAATAAATATATATTATAAAATAAGAATTTCGTAAAGAAATAAAAATTCATAACATGAATATTAAATAAATATAAAATTGGTATATTAATTAAAAAAACATGTTTGTCACATTCTACTATACTTAAAGAAAATTTTCATTTGTAATTTTCATTTTATATTAAAAAAATCAATAAAAATATGTTCAAGCATACACTTTAAAATGAATATCACCATGAACTCGAAGTTTATCATTGTTGTTGGAGGCTCAAAGGTGAATTACATCAGTTCTATGAGTTAACATAATGAATTATATGATTTACAAATTCTATATTTTTTTAAATGAAAAAAGATTACTTATCCTAAATGAGAGAATGAAATGATAGGAAGTTATATATAATAATGAAATTTGAACTTACAGTTTTGAAATATCATTTATGACTTGTTTTCTATAAGAACTTATATCATGATCCATGTTAGATGCATGAAAACATGGTTATTTTAAAATATATATAAAATTTACATAAATTTTTAAAATTAGATAGATATATTTTTCCTAGAGGTCTCCCTCTACCACAGATGTATAAAGAACTGAAAGAACATTTTTTTACTTGGGAAATTATGAAAAATTGAAAAAGTACCTTTTAGAAAATATCAAACTGAGTTACATGGGAAATATAAGAATCTAAAATATGATAGAAATATTTGAATGTCCCACTGTATTATCAAATAAAGGGAGGAGAATTTGAGATTTTGAAATGTAATTTTAAAGTGAGCTAAATTTTAGAAAATGTATCAGGATCACTTGAACATTATTTTTTTAATAATGATTAAACATAAATCATCTAAGGGGGACAGTATAGTTATTAAATATTTACTACCTTATAACTTGATAAAAATCATTAATTATTTGATACAATATAGATGGAACTTGAAATGATTTATCTAATACCAAATTATGACATAATTACTTACCTATTAACTTTAGTCATGATTGTTGTAATGAAAAATATATAATCTTTTCAAAATTATGCATACTTGTTTCTCTATGTTGATGACCATTAATATTAACCAAATTTTGTAGTAAACATTATACCAACAATAATAATAATATACCATCCCAGTAAATATTAATATATTAACCTTCAAAAACATTATTTAATAAAACCACATCACTATCCCAACCTATGTTTCATTAAAAAATTATCTTCATGCAATCCCAAAAATAAAAAACCCTTTAAATTCATTAAAGTTTTACTTAGAAAATTCAAAACCCAAAAAAGGAAAACCATGGTCACTTGTCCTAAAAACTGAACCATCCTCCCAAAAAACCATTGAACCTTAATAATCATAAAATTATTGTTTATTATAATCCTAAACCCAAATTTAATGTTCCCCTTGATTGTATATAACCCAAAAATTACAACAAAATTATTCTAAACTAACTTTAACCACCTTATCACCAATGTATTTTTCCACCTATAAAGACGTCTATGATTTTAAATATATGTTCCAAAAAATATAATAACCTTTTCAATAAATAATCCAAATTACCTTGAAATCAAATTACATACAAGCCATAAATGTTATCTATAACTTAATCATGTATTCATACATAGCCTAATAATTATCACCCTAAATACAATTATACACCATAAAATCCAATCTTATAAGTTCTGAAAAGGGTACCTATTCATTTTAATTCATTACCACACTTAATCATATTAACCCTCGATGGAACCAATAACTATTAAATTATCATTAAAAAATTACTTATTAACCTATAAAAAAATTTAAACTAATCTCTAATTTCAATTATAATTTACTGTGATTTAATCATATATAATAAAATTATTTATATATAATATTAGATTAATAACATAACCAAAAAGATTTAGGTTTATTGTTTTAAAAAATTAGGAAAATCTATAATCTAACAAAACCCATACTAGAGTTATATTTTTCCCAGTAATCCAAACTCATTCTAGGATAAGGTTTCTTCATTCTAGGATAAAACAATAAAGGTAAAACTTTAACTTCATAATTTCTCCTACCCAACTTTAATCCCTATAAAAATTATTTGAAAACATGGATTAAGAATAAATATATTAGTAAAGGGTGAACATAATTGATCATAATCAAAGATAAAATGTGAGAAAAAGATGAAGATGTGAGTATGAAAACATAATGACGGTGAATGGACATAATATAATAAAACCATTCCCAATTTAAAATTGGTCATAATCATGAATCACAATATAATTATTAGTAATAACATAATACATGAGTCATAATATTGTAAAAAATGAGTCAATATTCATAATCTATGAGAACATGAATGTATATTTTTCATGACAAAGAAAAGTACCATTAGGGTGTAGAATAAAAATAATCATATAAAAGTATTTCTCATGTAAAGTCTTGATTCCAATACTATTATCAAATATTATAAAGAGTACTATAATGGATTTGTTTCATGACTCATTCCCATAAATTTGTGGGAAAAGTTTTATAGTGGATTGGGTCCACTCTCTAATACCTTGTATATATTTTCATGAGATATAAATTTTTATCCCAAATATTTTAAGACAATAATTCTTATCCAACTCATTGTATAATGAAAACTCATGCATATTACTACCACATGAACATGATAACATTCATAATTACGTCTTAGATTAATTAAATCATGTAAAGTAAATATGTTTCATAAAAATAAGCATAGGACTATATCATAAGAAATATATAGAGAGAAGATATACATATCATTAGATAATATTACCATTAAATCATAATAAATAAAAAAGGATATTAATATAGATGAGAAAACTTTATAATATCATTGGAAAATTACTTTATAAAATAAGAATAAATACACTTTATATTTTAAGAACATTTATTTTCAAAGGAAATGTTTTAATGAATAATTAGAATAAAAATTACTTTGAAAAACATAAAAAATTTAATAAAATATTCATAATGAAAACTAATTAAAATATTTAGATAATGATGTTTTGTGGATAAAAAATAAAATTCTACTCACCCTTTTGTATAGAAAGTCAAATTCAATAGAAAATAATCCATTTGGAAAAATATAAAAAATAGATTCCTTTAAAATTTTGTAAAATAATTGAAAATAAATATAAAATAAAACTTCGTAATAAATTATATAAAATATAAAGAATATGAACATTGTGGAGTAATATTATTGATAAAAAATATGTGATAAGTTCAAATCCGCATATCGGAATATAATCGGTTGTGTTATCGATAAAAGTGAGGTTAAATGGTAAGAATAAATATAAACCCAGAAACTACTAGAGAAGAATAAAATTAATGTGGTATTATAGGGAAATAACATGTAATTACTTTTATGGAAGTTTAATTATAAAACAGCACGATTTCAATGTGATATTGAAAAGAAACCCCTTAAAATGTTTATAAAAAATGCTAAAAGATTCTATCAAGGAGGATATTATGTGATAGGAATGTAAATATTTATAAAACAAGATGAAATACCATATAAATCAATAAAATTGAAAAATATATACATAATCTAAAATTAATGAAGTCAAACAATTTATTATATAACTCTATGAAATTAAATTGAGTTATGAATTCCCTTACCTCGAGTCCCGAATTACCTCGTTTGTTCATTACTTTTTGAATAATAAAATTATATCAAATATTTACTTCATTTAGAATTTTTTTAAAGTTTATGTTTTTATTTATTATTATTAATTTTCATTCATTTATTACCATATATTACATATTTATATTATTCATTTTACTTTTTTTATATTTTTTGAGGTTATAGTTGTAAAATAGCTTCAACATAAAAATAAAAGATAAATATACTTTAAAAATGGATCCATAACCTCTATAATTTTCATGGAGTATGTTATATGTCATTAAAGAACATAATGTGTTGAATATGACCAAAAATAGTTACCATTCAATGAACCTTCATTGACAAGTATGTTTTTTAGGATTAGAAAATAACTATGATTGTTTAATTTTAATTTCCTTATAATTGTGGTTATTTTAATGTTATAGAATTATAATCCTGAAGTTATTGATTTTACATTCAAACTAAAAATTTATTTTACATAAATTCTAGGAAATATATATGTTTAGGAAAATATCACAATTTACTTGGATAGTGTAAAAATACCACGGTAAATGATGGTTTTCATAAGACTTTAAAAGAAGGTAAAACCCAACAAATTTTTTAGTTTTTTAAAACATTATCCTATAATTAAAATACTTCTTCATGATTAATTTTAAATATTAATTATTTTATTTAAATTAGTGATAGGATATTTTAAAATAAATGACATGGTTTTTTTGAAAACATGATTTTTTATATAGTAAAGACTTATGATAAGAAGTTTAGTGAGGCATAATGGGTAATATCTATAGATTAAAAGGATATAAATATAATAATAATAGAATCATTTATGTAAAATAAAATAATTTTTAAAATTGTTTTAAGGAAAAAAATTTCAAATAGTACAGGAAAGATTGAGTTCAGAACCCTTACCTTACTCTTTGAATCACATCATTTGGATCAACTCTTAAGACTTCAAAGAAAGGACTTTTTGTTATAAAAAATTCAAACTAATATGTAAAGGGATTTTTAGAGAGGTATTTAGGTAATATATAGTGGTAAAAAATTATATTTTTTTGGAATGGGTTGAATGAGTCCCCTTTTATAGAAAACAATTCATGGCGCTTTCAAGAATATTCTTTTTTAAAGGTAAATAATGTACTTTTAAGAAAATTGAAAATAGATAATGAATTGAAAATAAATGATATTATAGAACAATATAATCTACACTAAACTCTATACAATTTATATTATTTTTAATTAATTTATAAATTATTTTAAACATTAAATACACTTTAAATCCATCTACATAGCTATTCTTATAATTCAACATAATAAACTTCTAGAAAACAATATAATTTAGTAATAAAAAATTAAAAATTTACATAACTACAATTTTTATCCATAAAAATAATGAAACACCATAATTCATCCTAACCATATCATTTTAAATATTTTAAAACTATCATCTTTGATATTTATCCTCATTGCAAAACCGCTAAGTCGACACTGATTAAGATTTTTTGGATAATTGTCCAATTATTTAATTGAATGAAATACATTAAAACCATAAATACAGTTTATTTAATTAATTTTATCATATAAAATCATTAATATTTTTATTTATTTGAATTTACTACATGAAAACTTTTTAAAAATAAGTATTTTTACTTTTCATATTTTACCAGTGCACTATGTAAGTATTTAGAAAAATATTTTTTTTATAAGTATTAAATTCTTAAAAATATATAATTTTTTTATCATAATATTTATTATTCAAGTAAAACATATGCTTATCCATTGTTAAATATTGTTTCAAATAAAATTTTTTTGACCTCTCCAATGCTATGCAATCACATTGTTTACACTAATAAATGTTTTTGAATTTACATTGACATAAAAATTAATTTATATTAATTTGGAAAACTTTATATGATATTTTGAGTATATTAGAATGTAATACACATTTCATAGTTTTTAATACTGTTCTATATCATTTTTGATAAAAATATAATAATAGTTAGTAGAATTCTATTGGAATTTAAGAAATTGTTTAAAAAAAAATTCAAATTCAAATGTATCACTCAATATATAAACAAATTAATTAGAATATTTCCTTAAAAAATTATTTAAAACATAAAAAATATAAATTTAAATAAAAATATCATTTATAGAATCTTATGATAAATGTTTATAAAAAATAGTGAATATGCATCAAATTTACTATTTACTATCATGTCTTATTTTTGTTAATTTTTTTTAAAATAAATTCCAAATTATTTAGAAATTAAGAATAAAAATTTACTTTTCATTTTATTAAAACGACTAAAAATTATTAAAAAATAAAATTTTAAAATCAAAATTATTTATATATTAAACTATTTTTCTGAACAAATGTTATTTCTTTTAAAAAATAATTGTTTTTCTTACACAGAAAAAATTATTTCTACGACTATAATACCAATATATTTCATTATTAATTCATATATTTAATAAGAAAAGTTATTTATGATTAATCCAAAAGTTAAATAATTCATTAAATAAATCATAATAAGAAATCATTTTATGATTTGTTTTTAAAATTTTAAGTAATTTTTTTCTGTCATAAAGTGAATATATAAATTTTAAATATATAATGAGTATATAATTTTATAAGATAATATCATTTTTGTCAAGAAATACAAATATGCAGATATATATACTAGAAAATAATTTTTTATTAAATAAATATAAATTCAAAATATGAATATTAATAAAATAATACTGATATATTATTTAAAAATACCTCTTTTATCTGATTCTCCCATCCTAAAGATATTATGTCCTCATAATTTCAATTTTTTAATTATAAAAACAAACAGAAATGTGTTCATAGTTCTCCATTAAAATAATGATCACCATATATATAATTATATTATTATTTTTCATTATATTGAGCCCATGAGTCATCATAATGAATCATAGTGATTTTAAATTTGATGTGCCTAGAGGACTGATAGACCACTGACGGAGGAGGGGAGAACTCATTGTCACTTAAAACCTTATCGAACTATTCAACTTTTCTAACTCAGCCTCCTATACTTATTTTGTCTCAATCCTCTATATCTTATGACAAACGTCCCTAATCCTATAATGTAGTAATTAAAGGCATGAAATCACAAGAATTTTTATAAGGATCAGTATTAAGACCTACTCATTTCCTTGATTGGTGATGGTCTCCAATCAAGGGGTATCCATAATAATCAAATATATTCACTACAAATATAGGATTCTTTACACACCATAACCAAATCAAAGTCTTACTAATATTATCTCAACCAAAATCAGAGTCACAAATTTTATTTCCTCTCACAGGACTTCTCATACCATCTTCTCACTAGATATCTTCAATAGATTCACACTGTAGTCATCAAGTTGCATTGTGGTATTCATGAGTACCCCAGGTCCTACATTTTTGATGACTTCACATCATGTATATACAAGTGATTATTTCTAGCTCCTTCGTGGAAGTTGATCTCTGATCCACACAAGGATATATCAGTATCTACATAATAGATATCTCTTTTCTTATAAATAGATTCTTCATATATGATGAAGTCCTTAAAAAAACATTGAAACTGAGTTACACCACATTGCTCAATATCATAAAATTTATAATGAATATGTTCACCTGGCTATCCCACTCAATGATATCCTACGATTATCAAACCAAATAGTTCCTTAGTATTCTAAAAAGTTAACACTAATATCTGAGAACATGTACAATAAGTCAACATTATGTTCATTTCTTCCTCTCACTACATGGTCTCTCTCAAACTAATATCATAATAATAGTTGGATTATTCTTAGTTTTTTTCAATACATAATACATTTAATGCTTATTCTTCTTCAATACCAAATAAATTGGATGATTCTTATTCTTCTTTTAGTGCTCTTAAATATTCACCAGTATGAGACAATTATCATATCCTTTATATTTGAGAACACTATTCTCTCATTTTTTTCTTTTTATATAATTGTAAGTAGATTTATTTTCATTATTAGAAATTAGAAACTTATTTCAAATTCAGTGGCCCATGTGTTCAAATACTTCAATAGCCTATATATAGGATTCTATAATGATATCGATTTTGATATAGGTGGCTATGAAATTTTTGTGAGTGTAACCTTATATTTCTAATAATATATATATTATAGTAAATGCATGAATGAAAATCACATTCACAGGATACACCCATATATCCTCATGACCATTTTTTTTTCTTTTTCAATGTTTATCTTCATCAAATTGATAACATTTCTTTCTTATTCATTTTCTAATAATCTTTCTTAGATCACACTAATATATCATAAAATTTAATCTCCAGTAGAATCAAATAATTCTTCTCCAAAACATATCCTCACAAATCCATAGTTTAAATTTTTTATAGTTGTATAAAATACACAGAAAATTGGTCTTGTTTTATGGAACTAAAATTGTAGCATGAGAATTTCAATTGAAAATTTTACAACCTTAAGCATGATTTTTTACTCAATAGAAACATATCATCTTCAATATCATCTTTTAGAAATAGAAAAATTCACATAATTTTATCTTAGTTTTTACCAAACACTTGAACAACATCATATCAATTTATGCTGGAAATAATAAACAATTGCTTGAAATTTGACGGTTCTGTATATGTATTATTCTTATAAATTTGAAAAATATATTTCCAATAACAAAAAATATATAATGTGGTTATTCATATTTGATATTTCTCAAAATAGGCAATTATAAATTCATAAATAAGTCATATATTCGTTTGAATCATTAATAAAAATCATAAGAATCTAATGATTTGAATTTTTCCTCAGAATAAGAAATTATGAATTAATAAAAAATTTCACCCAGTACATAAGGGAAATTTAATTATGTGAATTTCAGTTCAAATATTTACACTCAGATATAGAATTAATTTTATTAAATTATTCTTCACATATAATAATTTTGATACATGGTCTTTTATTATAATTTTCCTATACGTGTATTCATTTGGGTATGTGGATATGAATTTAGATACATAGTAGAATTTTCCTACTTGATGTTCAAATATTCCATCCACAACCCTTACGTAGAATATTTTATGTGGAATGAATTAGATTATATCAAATATTATATATTTAAATGTTAAATTGTATAACAAAATTCACTTACATGGCTGATCTATAGATTTGGGGAACTTTGGATACATGGATCCTAAACTTTGGTGGTTTTTATAATTTTAAGGAATTTGAAAGAAGTAATCCTCTAGTCTATCACCATGCATTGTTAAGCATTCATAAACATCTCAAAACACCTTTGGGAATTTATGAAACATTATAAACACTTCAAAATGATTCCCAATAAGTAATAAGTAAATGAAAAATATCATATTTGAGTTATTCGATATCATGCACAACACACCTTCCTTCTTTCTACACAAAAATTAAATCCATCCTTCATCCATGTGTATTTCCACACTGATTTCTGAAGTTACATTCACATGTACACATGTATGGATTCCCCATGACTATATCACTTTAATCTCTCATTCATATGTTTTAACACTATTAATCGTAGATCCTTCATGTAATTTACTAATACCAATTTTATTTCTATTTCATATTGTTGTAGATAAGCCTAAAATTGATCTCTCAAAAGTTTTCATGATTTATATATGAAGTTAATCTCAACAATAAATTTATGTACATGGGTGAAATGAATCATTCCAGCATAGTATTCCATGAATACACCTCTTAAATCACCTTACATAATATGTGGAGAAAAACTTGTTTTTGTCGTTAGATAGAGAACCCATAAACCAATTTCTATTTTAATTTATTAAATTGAAAATACTATTTGACAAAAATACAACAAAACACGTCTGGGTACTTCAATATCCCCATTTTAAATGTTTCAATTACAAATTTTTTTAATAGTAAATATAATTAATCTCCCTTAATTTAAAATGAGTGTAAAGGGGGTAAATTATTCTCCCACAAAATGTAAGGGTCACTTTTCTCCACCATTAATTGATAAGGTTGGTATACGGTGTGAATTATTCAACTTTAAACTTTTTCTCCCAAAACAATGTTTGATATGACTTGATATTAGATAACAGTTGAAATACGATACCAATTGAAATAATATTTGGGATGTAAAATGATATAAAATAAAATACATGAGGAGAATGCTTATCTAATTACCCTACCTTATAAGATTTCTATTTAGAGGATTTCAACAACATCTTTTCTCTTGACAGATCGTAACATGTTATACTTAGAAAAGGGTGGAATTTTTCATATACCAGTTAAAAATTATAAATTCGAATACCATTTGGGAATAAAAAAACCATTAAACATCATGGGATACCCTTACTGATGTTTCCAACATCTATAAAAAATCTATGAGAGAAGGAATTCAATTTTTGTCACAACTCATTAGTTGCTAATGATAATTAGAAATGAATATTATCAAGGCATCATAAAAATTGACATTTCCTAAAATGTTATATATAAATGTTATATGAATCAACTAAGTCAAATTTAACATGGTAAAATCTGATGTAGAAAAATTGGGTCATCAATTTAAACAAAAATTATATCCATAAATACTCGCTATGTGATACAAACTAAACCATTTATCTAAATTGGGGTTTATCAGGCATTCTTTACAAGATATTCATGTATCAACACTCACATGAATAAATACATCAAAAATTTCAAGTGAAAGTAAAAATACTCCCTTTTTTGTTAGATAATCACCCCGTAAAAAATCATCCAGAATAAATATAAAAAGGGTTGGGAGAGTGTAGATTATACCATAAATGTTCTTTTTCATAAAATATATATAAAATTACAGATTTATCATAAATAAATTTATCACTAGAAGTTTGGATTATTTCAATAACTCCACCTAACTTGATTATTTCCATATAGATTCAAATTTAAAAACCTAATAATCAATCATATTTATATTGATTAGGGAATAAGGTAGATCTCTGAATAGCTCCTTAACCTGAGTAGGAGGGTTGAGATAGATTTCCTAACCCATGATATTAAGCTCCATCTTTTTATATTATTACAGCCTTAGGATTCATATTATTTTAAAAATTTTATAGTAGGGTATTCAGATTATTCATGGGTATAGAATAATTTGGAACTGATTTTTTAATTGAAGCTACTTGTGATATCCCTTTCCTATTGATTTTGGTTAATCTAATCATAGAACTTAAAATATTTTGTTCATCATGTTTTCACCTTTTACACAAAACTTCATCATCCTATTACTACCAATTTTTGGGTAGATTCTAAACATCATCATTAATGACATGGTCAAATATTTCAATTGTCTTTTGGATCACTTTGATAGAGTTATTTCCTGATTCTTGCAGGCTTTTATTTTTAGTTTTTGCTTCTATGGATGTTCTGAAATATTTTATGGTTTGGAATCTATTACAACAATGAAATTATATTTTTTATACCTTAATGTTAGTCATATTTATAGTAGTTTCATGTTCTAACTTTTTTAATTTTCTCTTAAAAGATTTAACAACCTCCACATCCCTCTTTTTTTCTTAGGATATGTATTTCATCCTATAGATGATTTTTTATTCTCTTTTATATTGGTTTTTGAACTATTTATTTAATTATAAAAAGTGATATGGATTGTATAACATACCATAAATCATAATATATGTCTCCATATATTTTTCATGAATCACATAAACTCTCCATATTTTCAAATATATTCATCAAAGATAAATTCTTTTTTCCCCTGTGATAGGTATCTTCTCTCTTTTAGCAATGTCTTCCCTTAAATATAGAAATTTACCATTTTTATAAGGTTATAAATAATTCCAAAAATAAATTCTCATATTTTAAAATGTAAATACCCCAATTTTTATCATATAAAATGTTCTCTCAGATAATTATATCATTTAGTATAAATCCAAAACATCACAAAGAGAAATCAACAAAAAATTATTCTCATAGATGATGAATGATATCTTAGCCAGAATATATATATATATATATGAAACATATTTATTTGGGATAATAAATAGAAAATAAGAGAATAATAATAGTATAATTTGGATCTTCTCGATCTACTATAATGACCACACTCAGGAAAAAAGTTGTATAAATAAATCACAATGTTAATAATACAATATTAATTATAAAGATGAAATTATATATAAATAGAAAACCTATATGAATGTTTTAAATATGACTATTGGAATAGAAATCTGACCATAAAAATAGTAACACAACCGTTGAAATAGAAATATGAATTCTAGGATTAATAATCTTACAGTCAGAATAGTAAACTTACCCATGGAAATTTAAAATAATATTTATGTATCATATAAAATGGAAGTATAATATATTTATGGTATAGTAAAAAAAATGTTTTCAAAAGGATAAATTCAGTGTTGATGTTTTTGTAAAATGTAAATATTTTATTTTCATTTTTATAATGAATATAATGATACAAAAAAAATTTATTTTCATAAAATGTATTCATAAATTAATAAAATGATATATTATAATGATAATATGATTTTCAGATACAGTAATTAATTTTTTAGAGGGTCATAAAATTGATTATAATATTTAAATCAGTATTTTAAAAAAAATGTTGATTTTCTTTAAATATTATATTTCTCATATAGAAAAATCTATTTTGATAAAATTTATTTCATTTTTGATGTGTACGTGTCAATAAATTTATAGAGTTATTTAGTTTGGATTTTTATAAAAAATTTGATCTTTTGTGAGTTGTGAAATTTTATAATTTACGATATTTAAATTATAAGTCAAATAAATGAAATTTTGAGTTGTTAATGATTTAAGAACTGATTAGCTTGAACTCACATTTACTAGTTATTTTATAGTAATATGATAAAAATCCATTTATAGTCTTGATCCAAAAAATAGACTAATCAATATAATAATAAAAAACCCCTCTCTTTCCATTATAAATACCACACCTTCTCCACACACCTTATAAGCAATAAAGCTTACCAAATCTCTACCAAAAAATATCATCCATACTATCCACATTTCTAAGTGCTTTTGTTCTCACCAAAATACCAATTACAAGTTACTTAAGGGGCCTTTCAATGAGGTTATATTAAATAGGCAACATTACTACTACAAAATAGGCGTTTAACAGCACTGGTATTTATCTGCTCTTGAAAAAAGCTTTGATAAATTGCATCTTTATCAGTGCTAAATAAACTGCTAATAAATTTAACCCTTTATCAGTGCTATATTTTTAGGGCTAATAAAGGATACCCTTTATTAACACTTTATTTTCAGTACTGATAAAGGGAACCCCTTTTGAGGGATATATTTTAAGATCTCATAAAGGAATCATTTATAAGTGATTTTTAGCACTGATAATTGTTCCAATAAATAAAATAAAATAATTAAATATATAAAATAAAAATGATTTTATTAAAAAAATATTACAAATACTATTAATTAAATAATTATTGATAAAAATGATTAAATTAATTATACTATATTTAAATTATAAATAATAATAAATAGTATATATTAAATCTATAGAGAAATGAAAAATAAAAACTAAAGAATTAAAAATTAAAAATAAGTAAATTGAGAAAAATATTAAACATTTTATTAATTAGATGATTATAAATAATGTAAATAAATAGTATATACTTTCTCTTTATATATATATTGATTTATAAAAATATGATTGATATAACAAAAAATATTATTAATGTTTTATATTAAATAGTAATATATTTAGTGAATAATGGTATATAATTAAAAATTAATATGAATAAAAAATACTGACAAATTGAATGATTCATGGACATAATTTAATATATTTAAATTTCTCAATTTATAACTTTAATCAAATGTAATATATTTATTTCACATATACATTATTTGTCAATTTTTATATATATACACACATATACATTTTTTTTGGAATTTAATAAATTTTTATGTTTTATTTTATATATATTTATTTACTATGTTTTAATATTTTTAATATGTATTTATCTTTATTTCAATATATATCCATTTTTTATGATTTATAATAATCTAACTTTTTCATGTTTTCCATATTGTACACATTTTTAATTAATCAATTTTACACACTTTTATATACAAGAACATAAGATTAAATATTTATTAATAAAGTTAAATTTTTTTATAAAAAATATTTATAAATAAATATATTTATAAATTTATATTTATTTTATTTACACATTTAAAATTATAAATAAATAGATAATATTTTTTAAAAGTATTTTTATAATTATAAAAAAATGATTATAAAATTATAGTAAATTTATTTTAATAATGAATATATATACTATGTTTATATATATATATATAATTATATAACTATATATAATGACATAAATATTATTTAAAAAAAATATTTATATAATTATAAATAAATAATTATATATTCACAGAATTATAAAATTATTATTTTTTAAAAATTATTATTATAAATTTTCTAATAATATATTATAATTTTTTTAAGAAGTATTATTCAAAAAATGATACAATAAGTATTTATCAATTATTTTTAGAACTGATAAAAAAAGAGATTTATCAGTGCTTGTTAACTTTGCACTAATAAAAGGGATATTAATCAGCGGTTTTTTGAGGCACTGAGAAAAGTTTCACGATCTATTTTAAGAACCCTAACCATCATGAACCAGTTTGTGATATCCTATGAACATCACCAAAGTGGCCTGTTGTCGATGCTCCTAATTTTCAAATCTAATCTCTAATTTGGGCTAGAATCAAGGTTCCAAATTTTCCATGGCTTGAATCCAAGGCTTGATCGATTCAAGGGTTGAACACATCCACGAATTGAACAAAATCTATGTTTTTTTGGAATCTCAAATTTCCATCAGTTATACATTAAACCATTTTATCCCATATCCTTGTATCCCAACATGTCTAGTTTAGTTTCCTATAATAAAACAACCCAAAATTCATTGTTTTTTAGATATGTTGAAGTATCGTATTCCCTGATATCATGTGGGTCATATTGAGACAACATTGGTACTGTGTAACTTGAAATATATAAAACCCAATATGGGGTTCTGTTGTTGTGAGGCATAATATGAACCGAACACATATATTCCATGAAATTTACCTCTCTTAAATCGTCAGCTTTTGAAATAATTCATCCATATAGCGGTCAGTGTTTTTACTGGTTTGGAATATTACATTGAAAATCACTTGGATGATGAAATATCTAACATCATTGGGATATGATATTATATTATGAAGCAATTGGAACTGAGAGGTTTGAGTGAGGAGAACTAAAATATAGGGTTATCCCATTGTATTTGAAATGTAAATCTAGGATTTGTTTCCAAAAAATGGATGATGAAATACTTGACACATGGGAACAACTATATAATGATTTTTAATGAATTTTTTGCCTGGGATAATGATCACTAAAATATGGTGTAAAATTAATGGATTTATTTTTGGATGTCTATGAACTATTTCAAGAGACTTGGGATAGATTTAGTGGTAACTTATGAAATTATTCTGATGAATCTATAAAATCAAATGAGAAAAACATTATATATGTTTTATTTGTTTTCTTATTTATTAAAAAAATTCTTGAAAAAATATAATTCTTTCAGTTTTTATTTTTGAAATATTTAAATTATGAATTTAAATAATATGAATTAAATTTTATAAAAATAAAAATCATAAAGTCTAAAGGTTTTAAAATCCATGGACTACATTATACAGGAAAAACCTATTTTTAAACAAAATTCACTTGATATTATGATTTTGGTTGTTGAAATATATCCATAAAATTAACAATTGGAATGAGTCATTTTCTAGAAAAAACATTAGTATCATCGTGTTTTAAGAAACAAAATTTAGTTTCATTACGTGATGTAGAATAAGATTACATTGTTGATTGAATTTTCTATTCTCAATCATTTAGGATTGATCAAAATTTTTATAAATTTGTTATTTTCTTCGAAGAGTAACTTATTTAGGGAGGAAAAAATTCTATTATTTAGATTTTGAAAAATATTTTAAATCGTTCAAGATTAAATATTATACCACAATTTTTAAAAAATTTTAATAAAATAAAATATAAACATTAATTGATGTAAATTTAATAAATAAGTTTTAATAGAATCTGTTTTGTTGAAAAAAAATTATTTTTCATGTATAAAATCATTACAACATTAGAATCCCAATTCAAGTAAAAATTATTAGTTTGGATTTAATAATTTAATGACATTATTTGTTCACTATGTGTTCTTAATTCTGTTTAATTTTATGGTCTACTAACATAAACATAAAACTATTTTTATGTTCTTTTAGTGGTAATATGATGAGCCACAGATATGTCCATCTCAATTATATGGAATAAAAAATGATTCATTACAATATATTACCCTATCCATTTATTTTAAGAGTTTCACAGAATCAGGACAAAAAATTAACTAAAACAATCATGTATTTTTAAACTAATGGACATTTAGTAGAATGATATATGCGAAAAACATGATCCAAAAGAAGTATTCATTGTACTTATTTGGATCAAGTCCCTAATGTTACATAGTTTTTTTGGATCAAGCTCCTCATACATTTATTTGATCCAATTATCATCCTTGTAATCCTCTCCAAATGATTTAGGATCTAATTAGAAAAAATGAGGTTTTTTGTAGAGTCTTACTCCATTGCATTTTAATAAAAAATTTCTGATCACCAATGAAAATTTATTCATTAATATCATCCATGAATGTATTTCCTATATTTGATAAAAATACATCCATCTTTTAAATTATAACAAACTCATTAATACTTACTAGAAATCACTTCATATCTTTCATCACACCTCTAAAAAAACTGTACATGTTTTACTTTAATCCATCTAAAAATAGATCAATAATTAACATTGCATTTTGGTTACACCTCTGGGAATCTTAGATTACCATCCACGTAATTCTCACAAATGGGAGGATTTTAACTTTTCTAATGAATATCATATGTGTATTTTTTTAATTATTATAAAAATGAATATTTTATGATCCGAATGGGATATTGTTACTTTATCTCAGATGATTTTGTGCATCAATCCAATTTATCTTATTTTATCCACATCCTCCTCACTCCCTGATAGTTGTTTGGAATGTTTTATTTTTATTTTTTTATCATCATTATTTATTTACCTTCATTATATCCTTACAGTCAATAATGTTTGAATTGTAAAATTTTTATCCCTTGAATAAATGTATTATTTCATATTTATGTTTAATTTAATTCTTTTTAGTATTACTCATATAATAATTATTTTCATCTACATGTGGATTATTTTTTTGAGTTGAGGTGGTTTGTTCAAATATGCTCATGCTTTTGATGGATTGGACTTTGACCTAGTAATTGAGATAACAATAATAAGAAAATGTGTCAAAAATGAATATAACCATCATGAAAAGGTGAATTCCTCCTAATTATTTAATTAAATTTTTCATAAATTTATCTTATATTTTATGTTAATTTCCTTATCATTTGTATCTAATAATTATTTATTTTGTTTCATAGATCTCTTAGGAAGTCATATTTGGATTTCCACTATATGAAATAGGCCACAAAACTGATAAAATGGCTCTTTTTCCAATGTAACCATTTTTACATATTTATTTCCATTATTTTTAAAACTTCTAACACTACACATTGATTCAATTTTATTAACTAAAAAACCTTTCTCACTATAGAAAGCATGTACTCTTTTGACCTTCAACAATGATAAAGGGTTTTTTATTGAGAACACTGTGTCAAAATGCAGTGTTGGTAGTTCGATATAGAAAGAAAATGAAAATGTGGTAACATTGATAGTTAGGATTATTTTGATACTTTGGGATATGAATAAGAAGCACCTCAATCAGACACATAGTGTGACTGGTAAGACAAAAAGTTCTTCTATTTATTTAAAATTGACATTAATATTTTTAAAAATGTCTACTGAAATTCAAAAAATCGGGGAAACATATTCTGATTGTTTTGATACTTTAGGGAAATTATCTATAAGACATTTTTCGATGTGTAGGAATAATCGTCAAATAAATTCGATGCACGATGTAACTTCTATGACTCAATGTGACTATTATTAGTTTAAAATTGATAGTTTAGTTCCAAAAATTTCACTCACTGAAAAAATTAAAACATGCTCGAATTTATTGATAATTTATGATATTGATTCATAACACATTTGTATGTGTAGTAATAACTCTCACATCAAACTGATACATGACGTGATCAATACTGATCAAATTATGTGTTTCCAATTTAGAATAATATTTTAGTAAAAAAATAAGAGACGTAATAAAAACCAAGAAAAACATTCTTATTATTTTGATACATTATGAAAACAATCCATATTTCATTTGATATGTGTAGGAATCAGTTGTAACTCAATCAGATGCACGATATGACCGGTATGACTCTATGTGCATATTTTTATTTAAAAATGACATCAATTTTAATAAAAAGGACAATTGAAGTACTCAAAACTAAGAAAGTTCAATCATATTATTATTATAATACATGAAAAAAATCCACAAGTTTTGAGATGTATAGGAATTATCTATATATCAATATGATGAACGGTGTAACTGGTATGACTCAAAGTGTGTCTTTTTATTTAAAAATGACATCATTTTAAAAAAAACCAAAAATACATACTCAAAACAAGGAAAACACATTCATATTATTTTGATACTTTATAGAAATGATCCATTAATTTTTTTTTATGTTTAGGAATCAACCACAACTCAATCTGATACATGATGTGTCCATTATGATTCATTGTGTCCATCATCCGTTTAAAATTGACTATTTAGTTAGAAAAATGTCACTCAATGAAAAACGAGAAAAAGAAATGATATTTTATCAATAATTTAGGGAATTGATTCATAAGTCATTTTTGATGTGTAGTAATTGGTATCACATCTAACTGATACATGATGTGAGTGGTATGAGTCAAATTATGTGTTTCCAGTTTAAAATGACATTTTAGAAAAAAGACATGTTACATACTCAAAAATGAGTAAACACATTCCGATTGTTTTGATACATTTGGAATAATATCCTTTTGTCGTATGAGGAGTTTATGAATTATCTTCACCTGAATATAATGTACGGTATGACCAATATGACTCCAAGTTCACCTTTTTATTTAAAATTGACATTAATTTTAGTAAAATACTACAATTCACCTACTCAAAACCAAGAAAAAACATTTATATTGTTATGATACATTAATAAAATGAACCATATGCCTTTTTTTATTTGTAGGAATCAATCTCAACTCAATATGATACATGATGTACGTGATATAACTAAATGTATCTGTTATCACATTAAAATCAACATTTTTCTTCATGAAGTGTCACTCCCTAAAATCTGAGGAAAGACACTCAGATTGAATTTATAATTTAAGAAAATGATTCAGAAGAAAATTTTTATGTTTATGAATTGGTATTACATAAAACTTACAATTTTTGTTACCGTTATGAGTCAGAGGACATGTTTCCAGTTTAAAATGGAATTTTAGTAAAAAAGACAAGAGACGTACTCAAAACCAAGCACACAATCGAATTATTTTGATACATTAGAGAAAATATCCATAATTCATTTGAGATGTGTAAGAATCATCCTCACCTCAGTCTGATGCAAAGTATGACTGGTATGGCTCCATGTGCATTTTTTCAATATATAAGTATCATTTTAGTTTAAAACATGTATTACATCACCAAAACTGATAAAAATAGCCAAGATTGTTTTCTATTCATTTAAATTCGTTATTCATACTTGATTTTTATGATTTTATGGTGTTTATGGTGTTATAGTGTGTTTTTACAACACACTGTAGTATGCCCCTTTATCAATACCTTTACAAGTGCTAATAAAGGATCTATTTATCAACTCTTTTTTAAGCACCGATAAAGGTTTCCATTATCACCATTTTTATATGTGCTAATAAAGGGGTCATTTATCTGTACTTGTTTTAGCGATGACAAAATTCTCATGATTTTAATATCTCTCTAGTAGTTCGTGCTTCTCTTGCACTGATAAACTCTATTTTTAGCACTCATAAAGGCTAATTTTATAGTAGTTCTTTCTCAAACCACCTCTCTTAATTTATTTTATTCTTCTAACTTCTCCTAAAATATTTCATCTATAAAATAATTGTAAATATTGTTTCATGTATATTCTAGAATGTTTTATTTCTAGTGTAATATCTTATATCCTCCCATTTTATCATCTTCTCATATTCAAAGAAATGAAACCATTCTCCAAATTAGGGTTGTCAACCGTCTCCGTGGATAATGATTTTTCAATTCCCATTATTTCCTCCAAGTCTAGTCATAAAAGTATTTTTCTAGTAAAATCAGGTTTTAATAGGTATATTATAACTTATTTAATGTTCTTGAACTAATATATAGATATAATGTTAAATTAAACAAAACTAGTTCTTGATGGTCGGAAAAAACCATCAAAATAAACTAAAAATTTGTCATTATCATTTTATCAAATTAATTAACCTCATTCAAGAAATAAAAATGACATTTGAGTCCATTTAAAAATATTTATGTGTATCAATACCATATAATTTCACTTTGGGAGTACTTTTCTCTTTTGAAACGAACATCTGTAAATATACGCAGGTTATCTGACCATGTAACCATGATATGAACTCTCCCTGAATGAAACAATTAATCTTTTTAACTCATAACAATTATTATAAAAGATCTTAATTAATTTATAATAAATATAATATATTTTTTATGAGGTTATGAATTAAATTTTAATAAATTTAATTTGATTATCTTGAAATTTTTTTACAAGTTATGAATGCATTTAGACATAAGGAAAGGGATATCTCTGAACCACCACGTTTCAGTTGGGATACAATTTATTTATCTTTGCCTCAAGTTATATAATCACTATTATAATAAAAATCCTCTATATTCTTTATATTATATATATATCTCAATTAAAAATTCTTTTGTGGGTAAATATATTTTTTAAAAGGTTCCCTTCTCAATTCCTCTCTATAATCAAACCTGATTAAAGGTAACTTATCCATTTACTACCCATTTTTATTTAAACTACCTAAAATGTTTTAATCTTAATTTATTTTCCAAAATCACTAATTTTATCATAAAAAAATTTTAGTTCATTTATGGTTTTTTTAAAATTTCCCTTATCCTTTTAATGACACTTTTTTTCTTTTCCCTACACACTCTCTTAAGTGGCACATTTTTATTATTACATAACCAATATTTTTAAACGTTTTCACTTCATTGGGAAATAATTATTAATTATCTATACATTATATTACCTTTTATGGTAAAATAAATATTTAATACCTTATTTCATGGATACCATTATGATATTTCCTTCAGCTTTTCCTTATAACATGATTACTAATCCCATTTATTTCCATGGGTAACCATGAAGTTTATTCCTTATGTTTGATTTCTTTATTTAATACATATATGAATGTAAATTTTATGATGAG
The DNA here is from genome assembly GCA_963277665.1 of Viscum album. NCBI lineage: Eukaryota > Viridiplantae > Streptophyta > Magnoliopsida > Santalales > Viscaceae > Viscum > Viscum album. The sequence continues at coordinate 969,882,864 of OY728159.1, read as the reverse complement.
GGTTACCCAATTTTTCTCCAATGCATTGATTAATATTTTTTCTCATTAGATGTTAGGTATTGGATTAGGGAGTAACCCTAATTTATTATGGTACTCTACCCACCACCTTATATAGTCTTGGAAGTTATCCTTGACTCATGTTTATGTCATGATATATGTTGTTTCCACATTCCTATGTTTCTATGATCCTATGAATCCATGTTTAGTATGTTATGACCCCATATGTTTATTCATGATATATTATATGGTTATTGTTTCAGACACATGTGAGATTCATCATTTCCATGTTTATTACTTTACTGGGCTTTTTAGATCACCCTTTAAATTTTAATATATTTTTTCATAAAAACAATAATTTATATAAAATAAAAGAAAATTTACTTTAGAAAAACATGAAAACATAGAAACAAATATTCATAAATAAAACTAAAGAAAATAGTTTTACAAGGAGATCATGTGGACGTTTAAAATATTTCACTCTCACTTTTCTGAAGAAATTACAAAAAAAATAAAAAAATGTAAATTTATAGGATGTTAAAAGAGAGATTCCTCTCATAAATTATCTAAAATTGTATTCAATATAAAATAATATTAATAAATTCTAAAATCAAATAATATATTACTGAAAAAATATAAATAATTTAGACATGAATGAGAAAGGTTTTCTATATAAAAAATAAGATAAGGTCAAATCCAGTTACTGAAACCTTTTTCGTTGAGTTATGAACCAATGAAAGATGAAATTATAGGGATTCATGTAATAAATAGTAGTAACCAGAGGATTAGATAATATATGGGGTTTTACAGGGAGATAATTTATAGTTTCCCATGATGTAAATTTATTCATAAGAAACTTGAATTTGAGAGTGAGATTAGAAAAGAAACCCTTATAAAGTCCATAACACATGAGGTAAAAAGATATCAAGAATATGATTATTTAATTTAAATTTAAATACTTTTAAAAAATAGCACATAAAATATAAAAAAATAATTGAAAAATATAAACATAATATTGTATGAATATAGTCAAAGAAGAATGAATATAACATAATGGAAGGAAATTGAGTTCATAATCCCCTAACCAAGAGTCATAACACACCTAATATGTTTATTACTTATCGAATGATAAAAATTTATATTAATTATTTAGTTTATTAAGAAATTTTTCATTATTTTTTTATTATTTATATTCTTTCGTTTATTATCTTGTATTAGAAATTTATTAGTTTAATTTAACTTTCAACCTTCATTTTGAGGTTATCTGGTAAATAGTTTCAAAATTGCTTCAGTGTAATGATAATGGTAAAAGATACATTTTAAATGATTCCATAAACCCCATATGTTTCAAAGTATGTGTTTGATTTCATTATATAATCTAAGAAGTCCAATTGGTCTTGAAATAGTTACCCTTTAGAGAATCCTCCTCGAGAAACACGTTTCTGGTAATTTAAAAATGACTATGATTATATAATTTTAATTTCATTTTTATGATAAATATTTTACCATAGGAGTATAAAAATCATGAAATTACATTAACACTAATGTAATATTAAATTTTGAAATAATGTTTTAATAATTTTCACAAAATATGTATATTTATTAACGCATCATTTTTTACTTGAGTAGTATGAAACTATCATAGTAAGAGATATGTTTCAAAAGATTTTAACATATTGGAAACCCCAATAAATATTTCTGTTTAAAAAAAATTAATGACAAATAAAATACTAATTTAGGGTAAATTTTAATAATTACTTAGGTTATTTACAAGAGTAATAGAGTAATTCAAGTTAAAATTCATATTTTTTGAAAAACTTATATTTTTACACAGTAACGAGCTATGAAAAAGTGTTCGGTGAGAGGTAATGGGGACTATATCATCATTGATTAAAAAACATATTCCAATACCATAATCAGGTAATCATTTAATTAAAATAAAATATGTTTTGAACTAGTTTTAGGGGAAATTGATTTCCAATAATAAAGGAATGATTGAGTTTGGAACCCTTAACTTTCTCCTTGAATTGACTCCATTAGATTGAATCTTAAGCCTTCAGTGATAGGAATTTTGGAGTGATAAAAGATATAATAACATTTAAATGGATTTTTATAGAGGTATTTGGAAAACAAATATTGGTAAAATTAAAATATATATTGGTTTTGGAAAGGGTATAGTGATTCCCCTTATATAGTCTAAATTCCGAGGCATTTTAAAAAATATTCATTCTTTAATGGTTAAGAGTATAATTTTAAAAAAATATAAAATTTCTCGTGAAAAAAATATATAATATTGTAGACCATCAATTATCCCCACTCAACCAAATATAAAATTTTAATTTTTTATTAATTTATAAATAATTATTAACATGTAATACCCTTTAAATTCATTGTTAGGGTTAATCATGTAATTCAACTTTGAAAATATTAAGATAACTATGATTCTTCTAGAAATTAACATTTTAAATATTTTAAAACTATGATCTTAAACATTTATCCTACACGCACAATGTTGCGTCGATATTACTTAAACATTTTAGATAATTATCATATTATTTAATATTAAAAATAATTAATAATATAAATAAAATTTATTTTTAATCATTCCTACAATATAAAAACAATTATAATATTTTTATTTTTATTAATATTATGATAAAAATTTTAGGTTAATAATTTTGACTATTTTTACCATATACAAGCATTGGGTAGGAATAAGGTTTGTTAAATTGATATATAATTTTAAAATTAACAAATAAACATTAAAATATGACATCAATAACCATATTTATAATTCAATTTGTTCATTTCACTATCACTTTTTAAATATCTTCTCAAATATAGAAATTGTTATTTTTCTAATGCCGAACATGCACTTTGTCAACACTAACAAATGTTTTCAAATTAATCTTAACAAAAATGTTCATTTATATTAATTTTAAAATATTTTTATTATATTTTGAGAATAATATCATGTTGTACATGTTCCAAAGGTTTCTATAATTTTTAGTTCATTTATCATGAAAATATAATAATAGGAAGTAAAATTTCACTTGAATTTAACCAATTATTTTAAAAAGAATTTAAATTAAAATTTATCACTGAAAATATAAAAAAATTAAAAAATATAATAAAAAAATAATAAAAATAATAAATTAAATAATATATAAATTGATATGAATATTATTTATATTTTTTGTATTAAAATATAATAATAAACTATGAATATACCTCAAATTTATTCTTTAGTGTCATATCTCGTTTCTTATTAGTCTTTTGAAAAATGTATTAAACCTATTTTTATTCTTGATGACACAAATTAAATTATTATTTTTATTAAAATAAATGTAAAAATATTTTAAAAATAACCATTAATGAAATTTTTTATATATTAATTTTTTTTGAATAACATATATTTGTTTGAAAAACCATATTATTATTTCAAAAATAGATGAAATTATTTATATGATTATGATAATAATAAATATCAGTATAAATCCAGATTCTTATAATATATAAATTTACAAAAACTTAATAAATTAAATAATTATTTCAATAAATCACTATAGGAAATCATTTTAAGAAAATATATTTTACCATTAAGTAAAATATAATTTACATGATAAAGTAAAAAATAATAATTTTAAATGTATAACAAGTATATAATTTGATAATATAATAAAATTTGTTAAATGAAATAAATAAATATATATTATAAAATAAAAATTTCATAAAGAAATAAAAATTCATAACCTGAATATTAAATAAATATAAAATTGGTATATTAATTAAAAACACATGTGTTGTCATATTCTACTATACTTAAATAAAATTTTCATTTGTAATTTTCATTTTATATTAAAAAAATCAATAAAAATATGTTCAAGCATACACTTTAAAATGAATATCACCATGAAATCCAAGTTTATCGTTGTTGTTGGAGGCTCAAAGGTGCATTACATCAGTTATATGAGTTAACATAATGAATTATATGATATACAAATTCTCTATTTTTTTAAATGAAAAAAAGATAACATATCCTAAATTTGAGAATGAAATGATAGGAAGTTATAAATAATTATGAAATTTGAACATACAGTTTTGACATATCATTTATGACTTGTTTTCTATAAGAACTTATATCATGATCCATGTTAGATGCATGAAAACATGGTTATTTTAAAATATATGTAAAATTTACAGAAATTTTTAAAATTAGATAGATATATTTTTCCTAGAGGTCTCCCTCTACCACAGATGTATAAAGGACTGAAAAAACATATTTTTACTTGGGACATTATGAAAAATTGAAAAAGTCCCTTTTAGAAAATATCAAACTGAGTTACATGGGAAATATAAGAATCTAAGATATGATAGAAATATTTTAATGTCCCATTGTATTATCAAATAAAGGGAGGAGAATTTGATATTTTGAAATGTAATTTTAATGGGAGCTAAATTTTTGAAAATGTATCAGGATCACTTGAACATGATTTTTTTAAAAAATGATTAACCATAAATCATATAAGGGGATAGTATAGTTATGAAAAATTTACTACCTTATAACTTGATAAAAATCATTAATTATTTGATAAAATATAGATGGAACTTGAAATGATTTATCTAATACTAAATTATGACATAATTACTTAACTATTAACTTTAGTCATGATTTTTGTAAAGAAAAATATATAATCTTTTCAAAATTATGCATACTTGTTTCTCTATGTTCATGACCATTAATATTAACCAAATTTTGTAGTAAAAATTATACCAACAATAATAATAATATACCATCCCAGTAAATATTAATATATTAACCTTCAAAACCTTTATTTAAAAAAACCCCATCACTATCCCAACCTAAGTTTCATTAAAAAATTATCTTCATTCAATCCCAAAAATAAAAAACCCTTTAAATTCATTAAAGTTTTACTTTGAAAATTCAAAACCCAAAAAGTAAAACCATGGTCACTTGTCCTAAAAAAAACTGAACCATCATCCCAAAAAACCATTGAACCTTAATAATCATAAAATTATTCTTTATTATAATCCTAAACCCAAATTTAATGTTCATCTTGATTGTATATAACCCAAAAATTACAACAAAATTATTTTAAACTAACTTTAACCACCTTATCACCAATGTATTTTTCCACCTATAAAGACGTCTATGATTTTAAATATATGTTCCAAAAAATATAATAACCATTTCAATAAATAATCCAAATTACCTTGAAATCAAATTACATACAAGCCATAAATATTATCTATAAATTAATCATGTATTCATACATAGCCTAATAATTATCACCCTAAATACAATTATACACCATAAAATCTAATCTTATAAGTTCCGAAAAGGGTACCTGTTCATTTTAATTCATTACCACACTTAAACATATTAACAATCGATGGAACCAATAACTATTAAATTATCATTAACAAATAACTTATTAACCTATAAAGAAATTTAAACCCAACTATAATTTCAATTATAATTTACTGTGATTTAATCATATATAATAAAATTATTTATATATAATATTAGATTAATCACATAACCAAAAAAATTTAGGTGTATAGTTTTAAAAAATTAGGAAAATCTATAATCTAAAAAAACAGATACTAGAGTTATATTTTTCCCAGTAATCCAAACTCATTCTGGAATAAGGTTTCTTCATTCTAGGATAAAACAATAAAGGTAGAACATTAACTTCATAATTTTTCCTACCCAACTTTAATCCCTATAATTTTTTTTTGAAAACATGGAATAAACATAAATATATTAGTAAAGGGTGAACATAATTGATCATAATAAAAGATAAAATGTGAGGAAAAGACGAAGATGTGAGTATGAAAACATAATGATGGTGAATAGACATAATGTAGTAAAACCATTCCCAATTTAAAACTGGTCATAATCATGAATAACAATATAATTATTAGTAATAACATAATACATGAGTCATAATATTGTTAAAAATGAGTCAATATTCATAATCTATGAGAACATGAATGTCTATTTTTCATGACATAGAAATGTACCATTAGGGTGTAGCATAAAAATAATCATATAAAAGTATTTATCATGTAAAGTCTTGATTCCAAGACCATTATCAAATATTGTAAAGAGTACTATAATGGATTTGTTTCATGACACATGCCCATAAATTTGTGGGCAAATTTTTATAGTGGATTGGGTCCACTCTCTAATCCCTTGTTTATATTTTCATGAGATATAAAGTTTTATCCCAAATATTTTAAGACTATAATTCTTATCCAACTCATTTTATAATTAAAACTCATGCACATGACTACCACATGAACATGATAACATTCATAATTACGTCATAGATTAATTAAATAATGCAAAGTAAATAGGTTTCATAAAAATAAGCATAGGACTATATCATAAGAAATATAGAGAGAGAAGATATACATATCATTAGATAATATTACCATTAAATCATAAGAAATATAAAAGTATATTAATATAGATGAGAAAACTTTATAATATCATTGGAAAATTACTTTATAATATAAGAATAAATACACTTTATATTTTAAGAACATTTATTTTCAAAGGAAATGTTTTATTAAATAATTAGAATAAAAATTACTTTGAAAAAACATAAAAAATTTAATATAATATTTATAATGAAAACTAATTAAAATATTTAGATAATGATGTTTTGTGGATAAAAAAATAAAATTCTTCTCACCCTTTTGTATATAAAGTCAAATTCAATAGAAAATAATCCATCTGGAAAAATATAAAAAATAGATTCCTTTAAAATTTTGTAAAATAATTGAAATTAAATATAAAATAAAACTTCTTAATCACTTATAAAAAATATAAAGAATATGAAGATTGTGGAGTAATATTATTGATAAAAAATATGTGATAAGTTCAAATCCGCATATCAGAATATAATCGGTTGTGTTATCAATAAAAGTGAGGTTAAATGGTAAGAATAAATATAAACCCAGAAACAACTAGAGAAGAATAAAATAGATGTGGTATTAAAGGGAAATAACATGTAATTAATTTTATGGAAGTTTAATTATAAAACACCACGATTTCAATGTGAGATTGAAAAAAAACCCCTTAAAATGTTTATAAAAAACGCTAAAAGAATCTATCAAGGAGGATATTATGTGATAGGAATGTAAATATTTATAAAACAAGATGAAATACCATATAAATCAATAAAATTGAAAAATATATACATAATCCTAAATTAATGAAGTCAAATAATTAATTATATAACTCAATGAAATTAAATTGAGTTATGAATTCCCTTACCTCGAGTCCCGAATTACCTCGTTTGTTCATTAGTTTTTGAATAATAAAATTATATCAAATATTTACTTGATTTAGAATTTTTTAAAGGTTATGTTTTTATTTATTATTATTAAATTTCATTCATTTATTACCATGTATTATATATTTATAATATTAATTTAACTTTTTTCTATATTTTGAGGTTATAGTTCTAAAACAGCTTCAACATAAAAATAAAAGTTAAATATACTTAAAAAATGGATCCATAACCTCTATAATTTTCATGGAGTATGTAATATGTCATTAAAGAACATAATGAGTTGAATATGACCAAAAAATAGTTACCATTCAATGAACCTTCATTGACAAGTATGTTTTTTAGGATTAGAAAATAACTATGATTGTTTAATTTTAAGTTCATTATAATTGTGGTTATTTTAATGTTATAGAATTATAATCATGAAGTTATTGATTTTACATTAAAACTTAAAATTTATTTTGCATAAATTCTGGGAAATATATATGTTTAGGAAAATATCATCATTTACTTGGATAGTGTAAAAATACCACGGTAAATGATGGTTTTCATAAGACTTTAAAAGATGGTAAAACCCAACAAATTTTTTAGTTTTTTAAAACATTATCTTATAATTAAAATACTTCTTCATGTTTAATTTTTAATATTAATTATTTTATTTAAATTAGTGATAGGATATTTTAAAATAAATGACATGGTTTCTTTGAAAACATGATTTTTTATATAGTAAAGACTTATGATAAGAAGTTTAGTGAGGAATAATGGGTAATATCTATGGATTAAAAGGATATAAATATAATAATAATATAATAAATTATGTAAAATAAAATAATTTTTAAAATTGTTTTAAGGAAAAATAATCTCAAATAGTAGAAGAAAGATTGAGTTCTGAACCCTTACCTTACTCATTGAATCACATCCTTTGGATCAAATCATAAGACTTTAAAGAAAGGACTTTTTGTTATAAAAAAATCAAATTAATATGTAAAGGGATGTTTAGAGAGTTATTTAGGTAATATATAGAGATAAAAAATTATATTTTTTGGGAATGGTTTGAATGAGTCCCCTTTTACAGAAAAACATTAATGGCATTTTCAAGAATATTCTTTTTTAAAGGTCAATAATTGTAACATCCCAAGTAAGTAATGAATAATAGATATTTTTATCTATGTCTATTAATGATTAAGATAGTGTTTTAGAGGCTTAAAATGAAAATAAATCCAATCATAAGCATGGAATACACTAATATTCTTAAAAGATTGTTTTACTGACTTATGATGGAAAACCCTTTTTAAATCTATCTTTTGACAATTTTATAAGCTATGTTTGTCAAAATAAACTTATTCTTTTTGATTGGGACATCAAAATTTACTTTGTGTGAATTTTTGGTATTTTTCTGACAATGTTCATTTTTTAATGAATAGTGAAAAAAACTGCATTTTACATCAAAACATCTTTTTAATCTAATTTATTTATATGATTAGATTATATTTTGAATTGGTCTTAATGTGTAATATGAATATATTTTTACCATTTAATCCAATGGTGGTCATTGGAATCAATTTCACATTGAAATTGGACTTAAACTAGTGTCAATCTTTTGATACTTAATGTTTCATAAAAACACGCTATTTGCTCTGACATCGGGAATTAATTATTAAATTAATTAATCTGACTTATATATTTTGAATTTTGTAAAATAGACTTCATTTTTGAATTTTTAATATCAAATATAGATTAGGGTGAATTTTTGGTAATTTTCTGAAAAACTTCATTTTTTGATGAATAGTGAAACCACTAAGTAGTACTTATAAAAACTGATTTTTCCGTTTAAATGGAATTTTTCCATCATTGTGTTTTTAATTTCAAAAATCCGACATACATGGTTGTCATTAAGAAGTAAAATGTGGTTCAATGAGATTATAATTGTAACACCCCGAGCTTCCACGATACGCTTCTCATTCAATAATGCAATAGCTTGGATTGTACGCAACTTTGAGTTCTAAAACACCGCGACTAATCAAAGTAGCCGTTATGAATAGTAATAACCACTTTTTAAAATTATATAAATTTTATATTTCAAAATGGACTTCATTTTTTTATTCGTAATATCGAAATTATCCAAAGTTGAATTTTTTGTAATTTTCTTAGAACATCCAATTTTTATGAATAGTGAAAAATACTTAAAAACAACTTTTTTAATCAAAGTATTTTATAGTGATAAATTATAGTATTCAGTGGTTTTAAAGTATAATTAGAATATATTTTTACTATTTTATCCAATGGTGGTCATTAGAATTAATTTCACTTTAAAATTGGACATAAACAATTGTCAATCTTTTGATATAAATTGTTTCTTAAAAACACGCTATTTGTTGTGACAGCGGGAATTAATTATAAAATTAATTAATGCAACTTATATGTTTAGAATTTTTTAAAATAGAAATCATTTTTGAATTCCGAATATCAATTATAGCTTAGGGTGAAATTTTGGCATTATTCTGAAAAACTTCAATTTTTGATGAATAGTGAAACCACTAAGTGGTAGTTAAATAACTGATTTTTCGTTTAAATGAAATATTACCACTTCCATGTTTTGAATTTAAAAAATCCGACATACATGGTTGTCATTAGGATGTAAAATGTGGTTCAATGAGATTAAAATAATTTTTTTGGTGAATAGTAACTTTTAAGTCTAATTAATCGCGATTAAAGGTAATTAGTGAAATTTAAGTTAAAAATGATATTATAAAAATATGAAAATACCCTTACACTTGTCCTACCCCTATTGGATGAGTAATGGCCGACCAATACAATCCATGGGTCATCTTGGGGACCCCATGGAGCCACTTTAGTTGGAAAATGACATAAATACCTTTTATTTAATGTTAAAGTAAAAAAATGACACAAACATGAAATGTTTTACTAAAACAATTTTTACATGGGGTTATACAAGTCATATTTTTGACTATAAATAGTAATTGGAAAGATAAAAAGATTTCCTACATCATAGTATTTTTTTTATAATTTTTAGACATTAAATATATTAAATTATTTATGACATCATCATGATGCAGCGATGACCTCATTATTTAACGATTTTAATAAAATGAAAAGATAATGTACAATCCAAGGCTTACACTTGTCCAAATACTGTTTGATGAGTATATTTCGAACCCTTATCACCTTATCCACGAATTATATAAGTGTGGGACCTTTAGAATCCGAAAAGCATTGTATAATAATGTAAAATTTCCTTACTTTCCAAGAGTGCCCCTCCTCTCCTCTTATAAAAGGCCCCCAACTCTACCACCTCATTCACACTTTCAAAGCCTTTTGGATTGGCCAACCTCTGCCCAAATAATCTCCCAACTTCCCCCTCTTACTTCTAGAAGCCTCACTTTGGGAAGAATTCTTCCCAAGGAAGCCTTTGGCTCAAATCAGAAAGAGTTACCCGATTTTTAGGTAATGTCTTCTCTAATGTTGTTTTGTTCTATTTAGCTTCTCCAAACCCTTAAACTCTTTTTAATAAGTTATTTTGTAACAACAACAGTATCCTAAATATACTAGGATGTTTTTATAAGAAGGATTCGTGCTAAACTTACACACACCTACATCTAATGGTTAAAGAACATACGGTTTCTGTGGATGGAGAATTTCTGCGTCACGAAACGATGATTGTTCAACACTCATATAACACCTTCAAAGGTGGCCATTAAGATGTCACTATATTTATATATGATATATAATATGTTTATGTTTTACTTGTGATTCTGTATTTCTCATTTATGGCTACTTTATGATTTCCATTATGGGTAAACGCGATAATTTCATTTTAGGAAGTGCGGACTACCGCCCTCTCAAAGTGATGTGAATCGTTAATGCCATATGTGGGATGTATAAATGATGAAGTAAGTGATATTATATATGATATTATACTGTAACTATATTATACCTTTATATAATTATGATTTCATTCCATTAAATACGAAATAGAAATGAAAGTAGCGTTCATGCGTACGTACGACTTACCGTCTCCATGAACGGTGCATTTCATTTCTTACCTCTAAATGTTACGTAATGTTATAAATGAATGTATATACTGTATATATATGATATATATGATATCTACATCATGAATATAATTCTGGATATAATGGATATTTCACCACCTGAACAACTTGTAATTATAAGAAGTTTATTTTTGACTCAAGTACCAAAGATCGACAAAACGACCGTTATTAACTTAAATAATTACATAACGTTCATAACATGGTAATAAGTGATATAAAAGGATTAATGAACATGAAAAATGTTCTTAAGTAAATATAAATTAACTCTAGTTTATTATTCAGGAGGTTAAAGAATGGTCGAGTCAGGACATGACCCAAGGTAAGGGAATTTCTTAACCCAAATTCCATTATTTGGGTTAATCTCCTACTTTCAAATTATGTCATGATATTATTATGTCCTATTTTGTATTTTTACTTTCTTTATGTGTACCTATAGTGAATACACATAATAGATCTATTTTATTTTAAAAATGGTCTTTGTAAGGGAACTTCTTAACCCAACTTCTATTCTTTGGGTTAATCTCCTACTTTCAAATTAAGTCATGATATTATTATGTCATATCTTGTATTTGTACTTTCTTTATGTGTAATTATAGTGAATAAACATAATAGATCTATTTTATTTTAAAAATTATCTTTTTAAGGACTTCATCTCAATCTCCTTTCATTGAGGCATATTTGGTTTATACACAACTTTCTTTTATACGGTGTATAAACACCTTTGAATTTTATGTTTATTCAAAAGGAATCTTTTTTAAACGAAGTGTTTTACTAGACGACAAAAAGGGAATGTTTTTCTTTCCGTACATAAGCGGCGACAACGACTTCTCCGCCGCCGTGACCATTATTTGAGTTTCGGCTTCCTCTACAAGCCATCACTTTTTTAATGAAAAATAAATACAAAGTTTTAACATTCTTTTATTTTGGTATTGAAAATGGTTTTGAAAGTGTTTTTATTATATCAATGTGTTGTATTGATATCTTGTGATTGAAATGTGGAAATGTTATGTTTCCTTTATGCATATTTTATGTGATACGATTATGTTATGGTTTATGATATGTTTAAACCTATTCATATGAGGAATGTGTTGGACTTAATAAGTGACGGGTGGAGCCCACTATAGCTCCTCGATACATCGGTAGGTCTCATGAGAATACTAGACGTGGAATTGGCCGAGACCCTTTCCCGATTTGATTTATGGTTTTGGTCGAGGCCTTAATCATTTTAGACGTCTTGGCCGAGGCCTTGACAAAATGTTTCAGAATGTCTGGCATTATACATTCCCTCATTATGAAAGTGGTTATTGATATTGCATGTGATTATTCAACCTGTAGAATATCCATGTGAATAAGTGAATGGCATTATCTCATTTTACTTTTTCCATATTATGTTGAAGTTCATGTTTAAGAGGATTTTGTTTTAGTTATACATTGCCTTAAATGTTTATGTTTATTTAAGAAAGCTTCCGCAATATTGTTATCCTTACTGAGCATCTGAGCTCACCCCTTTCAATGTTTTAATATTTTTCAGGATGTGAAGAAGTATTTTATGAATGACCTGCAGGGATAATATAAGGGGATATGAAGAGAAGATGTTGTAGTTTTGTTTTACTTTATGATGTAATGTAAGACTTATGAATGTATCTAGTGAATCCAAGGCTACTAAACTAATCGGTCTTTCGAGACTTGATCTTTTGTGATCATGCCAATGTTACGAAGTAATGCACCGACTCTGGGTAGCTGGGGTCGGGGCGTTACAGTAATAATTTTTTTGGTGAATAGTAACTTATTAAGTTTTTAATCGCGATTAGTGGTAATTAGTGTAGTTTAAGGTAAAAATAATGCTTTAATAAAATAAAATGAGCTTGACACATGTCCTACCATCCTTGGTTGTGTCATGGCCGACCAAGACAAGCCATGGGTCAACTTGGGGACCCCATGGATCCACTTTGGTTGGGAAAAGAAATAAATTACTTTTTATTTAATGTAAAAGTAAAAATGACACAAACATAATATGTTTTACGAAAATAATTTTTACATGGGGTTATAATGATCGGATTTTTGATTATAAATAGTCATTGGAAAGATAAAAAGATTTCCTACACCATAGTACTTCTTTTATAATTTTTATACCTTAAATAAATTAAATTATTTATGACATAATAATGATGCAGCGATGACATCATTATTTGACGATTTCAATAAAATGGAAAGATAATGTAAAATCTATAAACTACACATGTCCAAACTAATTGGATGAGTGGATTTCGAACCCTTATCACCTTATCCACGAATTATATAAATGTGGGACCTTTTAAAACCGAAAGACATTTTCAAATAAAGTAATATTTCTTTACTTTCCAAAAGTGTCCCTCCTCTCCTCTTATAAAAGGCCCCCACCTCTACCATATTTCACACACTCCTCAAGCCTTTGGCTCGGCCAAACCCTTCCCATTTACTCTCTCCACATCCCTCTCCTCATCCTAGAGGATTACCTTTGGGAAGAATCCTTTCAAAGGAAGCCTTTAAGCTCAAATCAAAAGGAGTTACACTTTTAAAGGTAATTCATTCTCTCATGTTCATTTGTTTTATTTTGCTTCTCCAACCCCCTAAACCCTTTTTATTTACTTCTTTTGTAACAACACCAGTATCTTCAATATACTAGGATGTTGTTATGAGATTTATTTGACCTACACTCTCACAAAACTACATCAAATGGTTAATGAACATACGGTTTCCGTGGATGGCGAAATTCTGCCTCCCGAAACGATGATTGTTCAATACTCATTTAACACCTTCAAAGGTGGACATTATGATGTCACTATTTTTATATATGATATATAATATCTTTATGTTTTCCTTAAGATTCTGTTTTTTTCATTTCGGGCATACCTTTATGGTTTCCATTATGGGTAAACACGATATCTTCATTTTAGGAAGTGCGGACTACCGCCCCCTGAAAGTGATTTGATTCGTTAATACCATATGTGGGATGTGTAAAGGAGAAAGTTAATGATATTATATATTTTATTATACTGGAATTATAATATACTCTTATATCATTAATATTACATTCCAGAAAATACGAAATAGAAATGGAAGTAGCGTTCATGCGTACGTACGGCTTACCGTCTCCATGAACGGTGCATTTCATTTCCTACCTCTAAATGTGATGTAATATTATAAATAAATGTATATGATGAATATATATGATATATATGTTATCCAAATCATTAATATCATTCTGGATATAATGAACCTTTGACCAAATTAACAACATGTAAGTATAATAAGTCTATTTTTGACTTAAGAACCAAATACCGACAAAATGAACACTATTAACTTAAATGATTACATGATGTTCATAACATGGTATAAAAGGAATAATGAACTTGAAAAAGGTTCATAAGCAAGTAGATATTAACTCAAGTTTATTATTCAGGAGATTAAAGAACGGTCGGGTCAAGTCGGATACGAGGTATGGGACTTCGTCTCAATCTCCTTTCATTGAGGCATATTTTATTTTATACACAACTTTCTTTTATACGGTGTATAAACCCCTTTGACTTTTACGTTTATTAAAAAGGAATCTTTTTTATATGAAGCATTTACTAAAGACCAAAAGGGAATGTTTTTGTTGTACGTATGCGGCGACAACGACTTCTCCGCCGTCGTGACCGTTATTTGAGTTTCGGCTTCCTCTACAAGCCATACCTTCTTTTTAAAAGAATAATAAATACCATGTTTTACTTTTCTTTTATTTTGGTATTGAAAATGGTTTTTCACAATGTTTTTGTGTTGTATTGATATCTTGTGATTGAAATGTGGAAATGTTATGTTTCCTTTATGCATGTTTTATGTGATACGATTATGTTATGGTTCTTGGGAATTATTATGAAGACAGGTGGTTCCGTGATAAACTATGGGCGGGTGAGCCCGATATAGCTCTCCAATGCATTGGGTAACGCGAAGGAGTGAAATGTTAAGGTTTCTCTGAAGAGATTTTAGGGAATATACTGTGATGGGTATTCCAAACGTAACCAAGAGGGTTACTCCCTACGTAAGAATGTTATGAATGCCTCAAGTTACCTTTATGTCTTATGATTTCTATGATTTATTCATGATTTTATGAGGTATGTTAAAGTGCCTATGTTTTATGGGTAAATTATGATTTCATTCTTATGTATATATGAACTCATGTTTCCTTTCCATGTTTTTATAACCCATACTGAGCTTTTTATGCTCATCCTAAGTTTTTTTGAAATGTTTTTCACAGGTCAAGGGAAAGGTACATGATATGATGATAGTGTCAAGGAAGTGTCAAGAAATAATCCATGTTTTATTTTAAATGTGTTTCCATTGATGGGAATGAAGAATACTATATTTATGTAACCAATTTGTTTATATGTGGGATGTAATGAAAGTTTTATGATCTAATTCTCTAAATCTCTAAAACCGAAAAGATCCTCAATGTGTAATCTTGTAATAACTCAAGATTAAGTAAGGTTTAAGGCTGGGGCCTTATAGTTGGTATCAAAGGTCGGTTTAGATAACTTTAAGAGTTATATTTCTATTAAATGATTATCCAAAAAAATTTATTTGAAATGATATAGCATTTGAAGATTACCATGTTGCTTCATCTAAGACATGTTTGTTCAGAATGGGTTTCCGCAGAGGAAACAGGGAAGCAGTGCTAGGAAGGCATACATAAGGAAATAACCTTCCGAATCAGCATCCAGAAATGGTCGGAATTGGAACTGAATAGTTTTTTGCAGTAATGGAGCAGTTGACTCAGGCTATAAATGGTGGTGGTATCCATGCACGAGATCAGCCAGATCAACCGCAGAGGAACATGTCAGTGGTGGAACATTTCATGAGGCAACATCCACCATCATTCAGAGGATCATCTGACCCTGTTCTATATGAAGGGTGGATTAAAGCACTGGAGAAGATTTTTGATGTCATGGGGTGTTCAGACAATCAAATGGTTAGTCTTGTTATTTACCGTTTGGAGGGCGAAGCAGATCAGTGGTGGTCTATGGTTAAAAATATCAGGGACGCCGATGAGATTGATGCTCTTAACTGGGATGAATTCAAAGGTATGTTTCTTGAGAAGTATTTTCCTAAGGCTGTTCGACTTAGGATGGAAAAGAAATTCTTGGAATTGAGGCAAGAAGAAGACTCATTGGTTGCCTATGAAGAAAGGTTCACTCGATTGGCAAGGTATGCTCCAAATTTTATCCGAGACCTTGATAGTAAAATCAATCGTTTTTACTCAGGATTAAAGCCAAAATATCGAAGGGTATTATATTCTCGTGAGTTTAAAAGTTATGAAAAGCTTGTTCGATATGCTGAGAAGGTGGAAATGGAGTTTGTCGATGACCAAGTGTTCTATAACAACCCGCAGAAGAAGAGACCGAGGTGGCAGGAGAAAGGTTATAATTCTTCAAAAAAGTCTGATGGTAAGAGAACTAAGTTTCCAGTTTGTGATAAATGTGGCAAAAGGCATGCTGGGGAATGTCTTCTGAATTCTGGAAAGTGCTACTAATGTGGTAAGATGGGACATAAGGCTCGTGATTGCACTAAAAAGGATCAAGGTGAAGGTAAGAACAAATTTTATTTACAGTTAGTGAAATGTTATAAGTGCAATGAGATGGGTCACTGTGCAAACGAGTGTCCGGCAAAGAGCTTGAGTGATGGGAAGCAGTTAGACTACAAGCAGAAAGGGGGGGGGGGTGAAATCCTTTGCAACTACTTCAGCAGATGTCGGGCCATCAAATGAATTTGTATCAGGTACATTGTTTGTTTTTTCAGATTATGACAGTGTGTTGTTTGATTTGGGGTCTACAAATTCTTTCATCTCTGAAACCTTTTCTAGTAAAATGGGAATACCATCTCAAGAAATGACTCCTGAACTTTTGGTAAAAACACCTGGGGGAAATGTTGAGGAAAAAAGAATTTATAGGAATCTTCCTATCCTTATCCGTGGAAAGAACCTACTTGAAAACCTTATTGTTCTACCTCTTGGAGAGTTTGATGTTATCCTAGGTATGGATTGGCTCTCTATTTACCATGTTAAGATTGACTGTAGAGCAAAAGAAGTTTGTTTTCAGAAAGAATTTCAGTTTGTTTATAGGAATGAACCCTTACTTTTGATAACATATCAAGAGGCCGAGAAACTTGTAAAAGATGGAAATGAATGTTACCTTGCACATGTCGTTGAAAATAAAGGAACTGTTCAGATTAATGATATGCCAGTGGTAAATGAGTATCCTGATGTTTTTCTTGATTAGATGCCTGGAATAATACCAGATCGGGAAGTTGAGTTTACTGTTGACTTAGTTTCTGATGCTAAGCCAATTTCAAAACCCCCTTATCGAATGGCACAAATTGAACTTTTAGAGATGAAGGAGAAATGGAAAAATTTATTTAGAGAAAGGTTTCATTAGACCTAGCACATCACCATGGGGTGCTCCTGTTTTATTTGTTAAAAAGAAAGATGGTTCTATGAGACTTTGCATTGATTATAGAGCCTTGAATAATATCACTGTTATGAACAAATATCCTTTGCCTCATATCGATGATTTGTTTGATCAGCTCCAGGGAGCTCAGTTTTTTTCAAAGATTGACCTGAGATCGGGGTACCATCAGTAGAAGGTGAAGGAGGCAGATATTCCGAAGACCGTGTTCCGTACGAGATATTTCCATTATGAATTTGTATTAATGCCTTTTGGGCTAACCAATGCACCTGCTGTATTCATGGACATAATGAATAGAATTTTCCATGAGTTCTCGGATAAGTTTGTGGTGGTTTTCATTGATGATATTTTGGTGTTTTCTAAAAGTAAAGAGGAGCATGAAAGACATTTAAGGGTTATCTTGAAAACCTTAAAAGAAAATAAACTGTATGGGAAATTCAGCAAGTGTGATTTTTGGTTGCAACAAATTTCTTTCCTTGGTCACATTGTTTCTAAAGATGGAATAACGGTTGATCCTGCAAAAACAAAAGTTGTGGAAGAATGGCCAAGACCCGCAAATGTAACCGAGATTCGTAGCTTCCTTGGTTTGGCGGGCTATTACCGAAGGTTTGTTAGAAATTTTTCACGGTTATCTAGTCCAATGACTAAGCTAACTCGAAAGGGTGTTATGTTTATCTGGACAAAAGAATGTGATGATTGTTTTCAGGAATTGAAAAGAAGATTGGTGAATGCTCCAGTTTTGGCACTACCTTCCCGGAATGATGAGTTTGTTATATACAGTGATGCTTCATTGAAAGGCCTTGGTTGCGTCCTAATGCAGAATGATCAGGTAATTGCTTATGCTTCACGACAGTTGAAAACTCATGAGGTAAATTACCCTACACATGATTTGGAATTAGCTGCTGTTGTTTTTGCTTTAAAAATTTGGAGGTATCATTTGTATGGAGTAAAGTGTGAAATATATACCGATCAAAAAATTTTAAAGTATATATTCACTCAGAAAGAGTTAAACATGAGACAGACGAGATGGCTAGAATTAATCAAGGATTATGATTGTACAATTCATTACCATCCGGGAAAAGCAAATAAAGTGGCTGATGCTTTGAGTCGAAAAAGTAATGCTTCATTAATAATGTTGCATTTGGAACGTGATCCTTTGGTTAAGGATTTGATGAACTTTGGCATAGAAGTTGTTGGTGCAGGAAGTCCTTCTGTTTTGTTTCAAGTATCAGTGAGATCTTCTCTATCAGATAGAATCAAGCAAGCACAGAAGCAAGACAGTGAGTTGCAGAAAAAGGTAGAGCTGGTTCAGAAATGTAAGTTGCACGAATTCAACATTGATAATGATTGTGTTTTGAGATTTGGGAAGAGATTGTGTGTGCCTTGTGATTCATAGTTGAAGAGAGAGTTGTTATGTGAAGCTCATAGTTCTTCGTTTTCAGTTCATCTGGGCAGTACTAAGATGTATAGAGATTTGCGGGAGTATTACTGGTGGGATGGAATGAAAAGAGACATTGCTGATTTTACTGTGAAGTGTTTGACATGTCAACAGGTTAAAGCAGAGCGGCAGTTACCGAAAGGGATGTTTCAGCCTTTACTAGTGCCAGAGTGGAAATGGGAGAATATATCCATGGACTTTGTTGTTGGATTACCGAAGACATCTCGAGGTAATAATGCAATCTGGGTTATTGTTGATCGCATGACCAAATCTGCTCATTTCCTTGCTATACAGGATACTTTCTCTCTTGATCAACTTTCCCGTTTGTATCTTAAAGAAATAGTCAGGTTATATGGAGTTCCTCTCTCCATTGTATCGGATCGTGATCCCAGGTTTACTTCTAACTTTTGGAAAGACCTTTAGAAGTCGTTGGGTACTGAATTAAATTTTAGTACAGCTTTTCATCCTCAATCAGATGGGCAGTCAGAACGAACAATCCAGACATTGGAGGATATTCTACGAGCTTGTTCTATGGATTATCAGGGAAGTTGGGACCAACATCTTTCTTTGGTTTAATTTTCATATAATAACAGTTTTCATTCCAGTATACAGATGGCACCATTTCAGGCATTATATGGGAAGCGGTGTCGAACTCCAGCTTTCTGGGATGAAGTGGGTGAAAGGAAGTTGATGGGACTAGAATTGGTAGAAGAGATGGCAGAAAAAGTTCAGCTGATTCAGAAACACATGAGAACAGCTCAGAGCAGGCAGAAGAGTTATGCGGATAACCGAAGGAAGGATCTATCTTTCGAGGTAGGTGATCATGTTTTTCTCAAGGTTTCTCCATAGAAAAGTGTGATGAGATTTGGTAAGAAAGGAAAGTTGAGTCCAAGGGTCATTGGACCATACGAAATTCTAGAGAGAGTTGGATCAGTTTCATACCAAGTGGCTTTACCTCCGAGTTTATCTCAGGTACACAATGTCTTTCACGTTTCGATGTTGAGAAAGTATATGCCAGATCCATCTCATGTTTTGCGCCCAGAGGTAGTTCAGCTGGAAGAGAACCTATCTTATGAGGAACAACTGGTCCAGATTCTTGACCACAAGGAGCAAGTGTTACGGAATAAGGTGATTCACCAGGTAAAGGTTTTGTGGAAAAACGACATGATTGAAGAGGCAACATGGGAATCTGAAAATGCAATGAGGGATAAGTACCCCCATTTATTCGATAAGTAAATAAATTGCGGGGACACAATTTTCTAAAGGGGGGAAGGATGTAACATCCCAAGCAAGTAATGAATAATAGATATTTTTATCTATGTCTATTAATGATTAAGATAGTGTTTTAGAGGCTTAAAATGAAAATAAATCCAATCTTAAGCATGGAATACACTAATATTTTTAAAAGATTGTTTTACTGCCTTATAATGGAAAACCATTTTTAAATCTATCTTTTGACATTTTTATAAGCTATGTTTGTCAAAATAAACTTATTCTTTATGATTGGGACATCAAAATTTACTTTGTGTGAATTTTTGGTATTTTTCTTACAATGTTCATTTTTTAATGAATAGTGAAAAATACTGCATTTTACATCAAAACTGCTTTGTAATCTAATTTATTTATATGATTATATTATCTTTTGAATTGGTCTTAATGTGTAATATGAATATATTTTTACCATTTAATCCAATGGTGGTCATTGGAAACAATTTCACTTTAAAATTGGACTTAAACTAGTGTCAATCTTTTGATACTTAATGTTTCATAAAAACACGCTATTTGCTCTGACAGCGAGAATTAATTATTAAATTAATTAATGTGACTTATATGTTTTGAATTTTTTAAAATAGACATCATTTTTGAATTTGTAATATCAAATATAGCTTAGGGTGAATTTTTGGTAATTTTCTGAAAAACTTCAATTTTTGATGAATAGTGAAACCACTAAGTAGTACTTATAAAAACTGATTTTTCCGTTTAAATGGAATTTTTCCATCATTGTGTTTTGAATTTCAAAAATCCGACATACATGGTTGTCATTAAGAAGTAAAATGTGGTTCAATGAGATTATAATAAATTTTTTGGTGAATAGTAACTTATTAAGTTTTTAATCGCGATTAGTGGTAATTAGTGTAGTTTAAGGTAAAAATAATGGTTTAATAAAATAAAATGAGCTCGACACATGTCCTACCCTCATTTGTTGTGTCATGGACGACCAAGACAAGCCATGGGTCAACTTGGGGACCCCATGGATCCACTTTGTTTGGGAAATGACATAAATTACTTTTTATTTAATGTAAAAGTAAAAATGACACAAACATAATATGTTTTACGAAAACAATTTTTACATGGGGTTATAATGATCAGAGTTTTTATTATAAATAGTCATTGGAAAGATAAAAATATTTACTAAATCATAGTATTTTTTTATAATTTTTAGACATTAAATAAATTAAATTAGTTATGACATAATAATGATGTAGCGATGACATCA
Organism: Viscum album; assembly: GCA_963277665.1. NCBI lineage: Eukaryota > Viridiplantae > Streptophyta > Magnoliopsida > Santalales > Viscaceae > Viscum > Viscum album. Next base: position 969,861,055 of record OY728159.1, on the reverse strand, counting down.
TTATTTGACGATTTCAATAAAATGGAAAGATAATGTAAAATCTATGAACTACACATGTCCAAAACCAATTGGATGAGTGATTTTAGAACCCTTATCACCTTATCCACGAATTATATCAATGTGTGACCTTTTAAAACCGAAACACATTTTCAAATAAAGTAATATTTCTTTACTTTCCAAAAGTGTCCCTCCTCTCCTCTTAGAAAAGGCCCCCACCTCTACCTCATTTCACACACTCCTCAAGCCTTTGGATAGGCCAACCCCTGACCATTTACTCTCTCCACATCCCTCTCCTCATCCTAGTGGATTAACTTTGGGAAGAATCCTTTCAAAGGAAGCCTTTAAGCTCAAATCAAAAAGAGTTACACTTTTAAAGGTAATTCATTCTCTCATGTTCATTTGTTTTATTTTGCTTCTCCAACCCCCTAAACCCTTTTTATTTACTTATTTTGTAACAAAAACAGTATCTTAAATATACTAGGATGTTGTTATGAAATTTATTTGACCTACACTCTCACACAACTACATCAAATCGTTAAAAAACATACGGTTTCCGTGGATGGCGAAATTCTGCCTCCCGAAACGATGATTGTTCAATACTCATTTAACACCTTCAAAGGTGGCCATTATGATGTAACTATTTTTATATATGATATATAATATGTTTATGTTTTCCTTAAGCTTCTGTTTTTTTCATTTCGGGCATACCTTTATGGTTTCCATTATGGGTAAACACGATATCTTCATTTTAGGAAGTGCGGACTACCGCCCCCTGAAAGTGATTTGATTCGTTAATACCATATGTGGGATGTGTAAAGGATAAAGTTAATGATATTATATATGTTATTATACTGGAATTATAATATACTATTATATCATTATTATTCCATTCCAGAAAATATGAAATAGAAATGGAAGTAGTGTTCATGCGTACGTACGGCTTACTGTCTCCATGAACGGTGCATTTCATTTCTTACCTCTAAATGTGATGTAATATTATAAATACATGTATATGATGAATATATATGATATATATGTTATCCAAATCATTAATATCATTCTTGATATAACGAACCTTTGACCAAATTAACAACATGTAAGTATAATAAGTCTATTTTTGACTTAAGAACCAAATACCGACAAAATGAACACTATTAACTTAAATGATTACATGATGTTCATAACATGGTATAAAAGGAATAATGAACTTGAAAAAGGTTCATAAGCAAGTAGATATTAACTCTAGTTTATTATTCAGGAGATTAAAGAACGGTCGGGTCAAGTCGGATACGAGGTATGGGACTTCGTCTCAATCTCCTTTCATTGAGGCATATTTTATTTTATACACAACTTTCTTTTATACGGTGTATAAACCCCTTTGACTTTTACGTTTATTCAAAAAAAATCTTTTTTATACGAAGTGTTTACTAAACGACAAAAGGGAATGTTTTTGTTGTACGTATGCGGCGACAACGACTTCTTCACAGTCGTGACCGTTATTTTAGTTTCGGCTTCCTCTACAAGCCATACCATCTTTTTAAAAGAAAAATAAATACCATGTTTTACTTTTCTTTTATTTTGGTATTGAAAATGGTTTTCACAATGTTTTTGTGTTGTATTGATATCTTGTGATTGAAATGTGGAAATGTTATGTTTCCTTTATGCATGTTTTATGTGATACGATTATGTTATGGTTCTTGGGCATTATTATGAAGACGGGTGGTTCCGTGATAAACTAAGGGTGGGTGAGCCCGATATAGCTCTCTAATGCATTGGGTAACGCAAAGGAGTGAAACATTAAGGTTTCTCCGAAGATATTTTATGGAATATACTGTGATGGGTATTCCAAATGTAACCAAGAGGGTTACTCCCTACGTAAGAATGTTATGAATGCCTCAAGTTACCTTTATGTCTTATGATTTCTATGATTTATTCATGATTTTATGTGGTATGTTAAAGTGCCTATGTTTTATGAGTAAAGTATGATTTCATTCTTATGTATATATGAACTCATGTTTCCTTTCCATGTTTTTATAACCCATACTGAGCTTTTTATGCTCATCCCAAGTTTTTTTGAAATGTTTTTCACAGGTCAAAGGAAAGGTACATGATATGATGATAGTGTCAAGGAAGTGTCAAGAAATAATCCATGTTTTATTTTAAATGTGTTTCCATTGATGGGAATGAAGAATACTATCTTTATGTAACCACTTTGTTTTTATGTGGGATGTAATGAAAGTTTTATGATCTAATTCTCTAAAACTCTAAACCCGAAAAGATCCTCAATGTGTAATCTTGTAATAACTCAAGATTGAGTAAGGTTTAAGGCTGGGGCCTTATAATAATGTACTTTTAAGAAAATGGAAAATTGATAATAAATTGAGAATAAATGATATTATAGAACAATATAATCTACACTAAACTCTATAAAATTTATATTATTTTTAATTAAATTATAAATTATTTTAAAGATTAAATACACTTTAAATCCATTTACATAGCAATTATTATAATTCAACATAATAAACTTCTAGAAAACAATATAATTTAGTATTAAAAAATTAAAAATTTACTTAACTACATTTTTTATCCATAAAAATATTGAAACACCATAATTCATCCTAACCATATCATTTTAAATATTTTAAAACTATCATCTTTGATATTTATCCTCATTTCAAAACCGATAAGTCGACACTGATTAATAGTTTTTGGATAATTTTCAAATTATTTAGTTGAATTAAATACATTAAAACCATAAATACAGTTTATTTCATTAATTTTATCATATAAAATCATTAATATTTTTATTTATTTGAATTTTATACATGAAAACTTTTTAAAAATAAGTATTTTTACTTTTCATATTTTACCAATGCACTATGTAAGTATATAGATAAATATTTTTTTTATAATTATTAAATTTATAAAAATATATAATTTTTTTATCATAATATTTATCATTCAAGTAAAACATATGCTTATCCATTCTTAAATATTATTTCAAATAAAATTTTTCTGACCTCTCCAATGCTATGCAAGCACTTTGTTTACACCAATAAATGTTTTTGAATTTACATTGACATAAAAATTAATTTATATTACTTTGGAAACATTTATATGGTTTTTTGAGTATATTAGAATTTAATACACATTTCATAGTTTTTCATATTGTTCTATATCATTTTTGATAAAAATATAATAATAGTTAGTAGAATTCTATTGGAATTTAAGATATTGTTTTAAACAAAATTCAAATGAAAATGTATCACTCAATATATAAACAAATTAATTAGAATCTTTCCCTAAAAAATTATTTAAAACATAAAAAATATAAATTTAAATAAAAATATCATTTATAGTATCTTATGATAAATGTTTATAAAAAACTGTGAATATGCATCAAATTTACTATTTACTATCATGTCTTATTTTTGTTAATTTTTTTAAAAATAAATTCCAAATTATTTAGAAATTAGTAATAAAAATTTATTTTTAATTTTATAAAAACAACTAAAAATTATTAAAAATTAAAATTTTAAAATGAAAATTATTTATATATTAAACTAGTTTTCTGAAAAATGTTATTTCTTTTAAAAAAAAATTGTTTTTCTTACATTGAAAAAATTATTTCTACGACTATCATACCAATATATTTCATTATTAATACATATATTTAATAAGAAAAGTTATTTATTATTAATCCAAAAATTAAATAATTCATTAAATAAATAATAATAAGAAATCATTTTATGATTTGTTTTTAAAATTTTAAGTAATTTTTTTTCTATTATAAGGTGAATATATCAATTTTAAATATATAATGAGTATATAATTTTATAAGATAATATCATTTTTGTCAAGAAATAAAAATATACAGATATATATACTAGAAAATAATTTTTTATTAAATAAATATAAATTCAAAACATGAATATTAATAAAATAATACTGATATATTATTTAAAAATACCTCTTTTATCTGATTCTCCCATCCTAAAGATATTATGTCCTCATAATTTCAATTTTTTAATTATAAAAACAAACAAGAATGTGTTCATACTTCTCCATTAAAATAATGATCACCATATATATAATTATATTATTATTTTTCATTATATTGAGCCCATGAGTCATCACAATGAATCATAATGATTTTAAATTTGAGGTGCCTAGAGGACTTATAGACCACTGACAGAGGAGGGGAGAACTCATTGTCACTTAAAACCTTATCGAACTATTCAACTTTTCTAACTCAACATCCTATAATTATTTTGTCTCAATCCTCTATATCTTATGACAAACATCCCCAATACTATAATATAGCAATTAAAGGCATGAAATCACAGGAATTTTTATAAGGATCAGTATTAAGACCTACTAATTTCCTTGATTGGTGATGGTCTCCAATCAAGGGGTCTCCACAATAATCAAATATATTCACTACAACTGTAGGATTCTTTACACACCATAACCAAATCAAAGTCTTACTAATATTATCTCAACCAAACTCAGAGTCACAAATTTTATTTCCTCTCCCATGACTTTTCATACCATATTCTCACAAGACATCTTCAATAGATTCACAATGTAGTCATCAAGTTTCATTGTGGTATTCATGAGTACCCCAGGTCCTACATTTTTGATGACTTCACATCATGTATATACAAGAGATTATTTCTAGCTCCTTCGTGCAAGATGATCTCTGATCCACACAAGGATATATCAGTATCTACATAATAGATATCTTTTTTCTTATAAATAGATTCTTCATATATGATGAAGTCCTTAAAAAAACATTGAAACTGAGTCACACCACATTGCTCAATGTCATAGAATTTATAACGAATATGTTCACCTGGATATCCCACTCAATGATATACTATGATTATCAAACCAAATAATTCCTTAGTATTCTAAAAAGTCAACACTAATATCTGAGAACATGTACAGTAAGTCAACATTATGTTCATTTCTTTCTCTCAGTACATGGTCTCTCTCAAACTGATATCATAATGATCGTTGGATTCTTCTTATTTTTTTTCAATACATAAAACATTGAATTCTTATTCTTCTTAAATACCTAATAAATTGGATGATTCTTATTCTTATTTTAGTGCTCTTAAATATTCACCAGTATGAGACAATTATCATATCCTTTATATTTGAGAACACTATTCTCTCAATTTTTTTTCTTTTTATATAATTGTAAGTAGAATTTATTTTCATTATTAGAAATTAGAAACTTATTTCAAATTCAGTGGCCCATGTTTTCAAATACTTCAACAGTCTATATATGGGGTTCTATAATGATATCGACTTTGATATAGGTGGCTATGAAATTTTTGTGAGTGTAACCTTATATTTCTAATAATATATATATTATAGTAAATGCATGAAAGAAAATCACATTCACAGGATATACCCATATATCCTCATGACCATTTTTTTCTTTTTCAATGTTTATCTTCATCAAATTGATAACATTTCCTTCTTATTCATTTTCTAATCATTTTTCTTAGATCTCACTAATATATCATAGAATTTAATCTCCAGTAGAATCAAATAATTCTTCTCCAAAATATATCCACACAAATCCATAGTTTATATTTTTCATAGTTGTATAAAATACACAAAAAATTGGTCCTGTTTTATGGAACTCAAATTGTAGCATGAGAATTTCAATTGAAAATTTTACGACCATAAGCATGATTTTTTACTCAATAGCAACATATCATCTTCAATATCATCTTTTAGACGTAGAAAAATTCGCATAATTTTATCTTAGTTTTTACCAAACACTTGAACAACATCATATCAATTTATGCTGGAAATAATAAACAATAGCTTGAACTTTGATGGTTCTCTATCTGTATTATTCTTATAAATTTGAAAAATCTATTTCTAATAACAAAAAATATATAAAGTGGTTATTCATATTTGATATTTTTCAATATAGGCTATTATAACTTCTTAAATAAGTCATATATTCGTTTGAATCATTAATAAAAATCATAAGAATCAAATGATTTGAATTTTTCCTCAGAATAAGAAATCATGAATTTATAAAAAAATTCACCCAGTACAAAAGGGAAATTTAATTATTTGAATTTTAGTTCAAATATTTACACTCAGATATAGAATTAATTCCATTAAATTATTCTTCACATATCATAATTTTGATACATGGTATTTTATTATAATTTTCCTATACGTGTATTCATTTGGGTATGTGGATACGAATTTAGATATATAGTAGAATTTTCCTACTTGATGTTCAAATATGCCATCCAAAACCCTTACATATAATATTTTATATGGAATGAATTAGATTATATCAACTATTATATATTTAAATGTTATATTGTAAAACAAAATTCACTTACATGGTTGATCTATAGATTTGGGGAACTTTGGATACATGGATCCTAAACGTTGGTGGTTTTTATAATTTTATGGAATTTGAAACAAGTAATCCTCTAGTCTATCACCATGAATTCTTAACCATTCATAAAAATCTCAAAACACCTTTGGGAATTTATGAAACTTTATAAACACTTAAAAATGATTCCCAATAAGTAAGAAGTAAATGAAAAATATCATATTTGAGTTATTCAATATCATGCTCAACACATCTTCCTTCTGTCTACACAAAAATTAAATCAATCCTTCGTCCACGTGTATTTCCACAATGATTTCTGAAGCTACATTCACAGGTACACATGTATGGATTCCCCATGACTATATCAATTTAATCTCTCATTAATATGTTTTAACACTATGAATAGTATATCCTTAAAGTCATTTACTAAAACTAATTTGATTTCCATTACATATTGTTGTAGATAAGTCTAAAATTGATCTCTCAAAAGTTTTCATGATTTATATATGAAGTTAATCTCATCAATCAATTTATGTACATGGGTGAAATGAATCTTTCTGGCATAGTATTCCATGCATCCACTTCTTAAATCACCTTACCTAATATGTGGACAAAAACTTTTTTTTGTGGTTAGATAGAGAACCCATAAACCAATTTCTTTTTTAATTTATTAAATTGAAAATACTATTTGACAAAAATACAACAAAACACGTCTAGGTACTTTAATAGCCCCATTTTAATTGTTTCAATTAAATTTTTTTAATAGTAAATATAATTAATCTCCCTTAATTTAAAATGAATGTAAAGGGGGTAAATTATTATCCCACAAAATGTAAGGGTCACTTTTCTCCACCCTTAATTGATAAGGTTGGTATACAGTGTGACATATTCAACTTTAAACTTTTTCTCCCAAAACAATGTTTGATGTGACTTGATATTGGATAACAATTGAAATATGATACCACTTGAAATAATATTTGGGAAGTAAAATGATATAAAATAAAATAAATGAGGAGAATCCTTATCTAATTACCCTACCTTATAAGATTTCTATCTAGAGGATTTCAACAACATCTTCTCTCTTGACGGATCCTAACATGTTATACTTGAGAAAAGGGTGGAATTTTTCATATACTAGTTAAAAATTATAAATTCGAATACCATTTGGGAATAAAAAAATCCATTAAACATCATGGGATACCCTTACTGATGTTTCCAACATCTATAAAAAATATATGAGAGAAAGAATTCTTTTTTTGTCACAACTCACTAGTTGCTAGTGAGTTTTAGAAATGAATATTAGCAAGGAATCATAAAAATTGACATGGCATAAAAAGTAATATATAAATGTTATATGAATCAACTAACTCAAATTTAACATGGTAAAATCTGATGTAGAAAAAATCAATGGTCAATTTAAACAAAAATTATATCCATAAATACTCGCTATGTGATACCAACTAAACCATTTATCTAAATTGGGGTTTATCAGGCATTCATTACAAGATATTCATGTTTCAACACTCACATGAATAAAGACATCAAAAATTTCAAGTGAAAGTAAAAATACTCCCTTTTTTTGTTAGATAATCACCCCGTAAAAAATCATCCAGAATAAATATAAAAAAGGTTGGGAGAGTGTAGATTATACCATAAATGTTCGTTTTCATAAAATATATCTAAAATTACAGATTTATCATAAATAAATTTATCACTAGAAGTTTGAATTATTTAAATAACTCCACCTAACTGGATTATTACAATATAGATTCAATTTCAAAAACCTAATAATCAATCATATTTATATTGATCAGGGAATAAGGTAGATCTCTGAATAGCTTCTTAACCTGAGTAGGAGGGTTGAGACTGATTTCCTAACCCATGATATTAAGCTCCATCTTTTTATATTATAATAGCCTTATGATTCATATTATTTTAAAAATTTTAATGCAGGGTATTCATATTATTCATGGGTATAGAATAATTTGAAACTGATTTTTTAATTGAAGCTACTTGTGATATCCCTTTCCTATTGATTTTGGTTAATATAATCTTAGAACATAAAATATTTTGTTCAACATGTTTTCACTTTTGACACACAACTTCATCATCCTATTACTACAATTTTTGGGTAGATTCTAAACATCATCATCAGTGACATGCTCAAATATTTCAATCGTCTTTGGGATCACTTTGATAAAGTTATTTCCTGATTCTTGCAGGATTTTATTTTTAGTTTTTGCTTCTATGGATGTTGTGAAATATATTATGGTGTGGAATCTATTACAACAATGAAAGTATATTTTTTATACCTTAATGTTAGTCATATTTATAGTTGTTTCATGTTCTAAATTTTTTAATTTTCTCTTAAAATATTTAACAACCTCCACATCCCTCTTTTTTTTCTTGGGATATGTATTGCATCCTATGGATGATTTTTTATTCTCTTTTATATTGGTTTTTTGACTATTTATTTAATTATAAAAAGTGATATGGATAGTATAACATACCATAAATCATAATATGTGTCTCCATATATTTTTCATGAATCACATAAACTCTCCATATTTTCAAATATATTCATCAAAGATAAATTCTTTTTTCCCCTGTGATAGGTATCTTCTCTCTTTTAGCAATGTCTTCCCTTACATATAGAATTTTACCATTTTTATATGGTTATAAATTATTCCAAAAATAAATTACCATATTTCAAAATGTAAATACCCCAATTTTTATCATATAAAATGTTCTTTCAGATAATTATGTCATTTAGTATAAATCCAAAACATCACATAGAGAAATCAACAAAAAATTATTCTCATAGATGAAGAATGATATCTTAGACAGAATATATATATATATATATATGAAACATATTTCTTTGGGATAATAAATAGAAAATAAGAGAATAATAATAGGATAATTTGGATCTTCTCGATCTACTGGAATGACCACACTCATGAAAATAGTTGTATAAGTAAATCACAATATTAATAATACAATATTAATTATAAAGATGAAATTATATATAAACATGAAATAAAGTGTAAGTGAATGAAAAATTAATGGAATAATAGGTTTTATAGGATGTAGGGAACCTATATAAATGTTATAAATATGACCATTGGAATAGAAATCCGACCATAAAAATAGTAACACAACCGGTGAAATAGCAATATGAACGTTAGGATTAATAATCTTACAGTTAGAATAGTAAACTAACCCATGGAAATTTAAAATAATATTTACGTATCATATAAAATGGAAGTATGATATATTTATGGTATAGTAAAATAAATTTTTTCAAAAGGATAAATTCAGTGTTGATGTTTTTGTAAAATGTAAATATTTTATTTTCATTTTTATAATGAATATAATGATACAAATTTTTTTTTCCATAAAATGGATTCATAAATTAATAAAATGATATATTATAATGATAATATGATTTTCAGATACAGTAAATAATTTTTTATAGGGTCATAAAATTGATTATAATATTAAAATAAGTATTTAAAAAAAATGATGATTTTCTTTAAAAATTATACTTCTCATATAGAAAAAATTATTTTGATAAAAATTATTTCATTTTTGATGTGTACGTGTCAATAAATTTATAAAGTTATTTTGTTTGGATTTTTATAAAATATTTTAATTTTTGTGAGTTGTGAAATTTTATAATTTACGATATTTAAATTATAAGTCAAACAAATGAAATTTTGAGTTGTTAATGATGTAAGAAACGATTAGCTTGAACTCACATTTACTAGTTATTTTATAGTAACATGATAAAAATCTATTTATAGTCTTGATACAAAAAATAAACTAATCAATATAATAATCAAAAACACCCCTCTCTTCCCATTATAAATACCACACCTTCTCCGCACACCTTATAAGCAATAAAGCTTACCAAATCTCTACCAAAAAAATATCCTCCATACTATCCACATTTCTATGTGCTTTGGTTCTCACCAAAATACCAATTACAAGTTACTTAAGGGGTATTTCAATGAGGTTATATTAAATAGGCAACATTACTACTACAAAATAGGCGTTTAACAACACTAGTATTTATCTGCTCTTGAAAAATGCTTTGATAAATTGCATCTTTATCAGTGCTAAATAAAGTGCTAATAAATTTAACCTTTTATCAGTGCTATATTTTTAGGGCTAATAAAGGGTACCCTTTATTAACACTTTATTTTCAGTACTGATAAAGGGAACCCCTTTTGAGGGATATATTTTAAGATCTCATAAAGGAATCCTTTATAAGTGATTTTTAGCACTGATAATGGTTCCAATAAATAAAATAAAATAATAAAATATATTAAATAAAAATGAGTTTATTAAAAAAAATATTACAAATACTATTAATTAAATAATTATTGATAAAAATGATTAAATTAATTATACTATATATAAATTATAAATACTAATAAATAGTATATATTAAATCTATAGATAAATGAAAAATAAAAATTAAAGAATTAAAAATTAAAAATAAGTAAATTGAGAAAAATATTAAACATTTTATTAATTAGATGATTATAAATAATGTAGATAAATAGTATATACTCTCTCTTTATATATATATTGATTTATAAAAATATGATTGGTATAACAAAAAATATTATTAATGATTTATATTAAATAGTAATATATTTAGTGAATAATGGTATATAATTAAAAATTAATATGAATGAAAAATACTGACAAATTGAATGATTAATGGACATAATTGAATATATTTAAATTTTTTAATTTATAACATTAATCAAATGTAATATATTTATTTCACGTATACATTATTAGTCAATTTTTATATATATACACACATATAATTTTTTTGGAATTTAATAAATTTTTATGATTTATTTTATATGTACTTATTTACTATGTTTTAATATTTTTAATATGTATTTATCTTCGTTTCAATATATATCCATTTTTGATGATTTATAATAATCTAAATTTTTCATGTTTTACATATTGTACTCATTTTTAATTAATCAATTTTACTCACTTTTATATACAAGAACATAAGAATAAATATTTATTAATAAAGTTAATTTTTTTTTATAAAAAAGTATTTATAAAAAAATATATTTATAAATTTATATTTATTGTATTTATACATTTAAAATTATAAATAAATAGATATTAATTTTTAAAAGTATTTATATAATTATAAAAAAATGATTATAAAAACATAGTAAATTTATTTTAATAATGAATATATATACTATGTTTATATATATATATAATTATATAACTATATATAATGACATAAATATTATTTAAAAAATATTTATATAATAATAAATAAATAATTATAAATTCACATAATTATAAAATTATTATGTTTTAAAAAGAATTATTATTAATTTTCTAAATATATATAATAATTTTATTTTTTTAAGAAGTATTATTCAAAAAAAGATACAATGAGTATTTATCAATTATTTTTAGCACTGATAAAAAAATATATTTATCAGTGCTTGTTAACTTTGCACTAATAAAAGGGATATTAATCAGTGGTTTTTTTGAGTTACTGAGAAAAGTGTCACGATCTACTTTAAGAACCCTAACCATCATGAACCAGTTTGTGATATCCTATGAACATCACCGAAGTGGCCTATTGTTGATGCTTTTCATTTTCGAGTCTAATCTCTAATTTGGGATAGAATCAAGGTTTCAACTATTCCAAGGCTTGAATCCATGTCTTGATCGATTCAAGGGTTGAACACAACCACGAATTGAACAAAATCCATGTTTTTTTGAAATCTCAAATTTCCATCAGTTATACACTAAACCATTTTATCCCATATCCTTGTATCCCAACAGGTCTAGTTTAGTGTCCTATAATAAGACAGCCCAAAATTCATTGTTTTTTAGATATGTTGAAGTATCGTATTCCTTGATATCATGTGGGTCTTATTGAGACAACATTGGTACTATGTAAATTGAAATATATCAAACCCAATATGGGGTTCTGTTGTTGTGAGGTATAATATGAACCTAACACATATATTTCATGACATTTACCTCTTTTAAATCGTCATATTTTGAAATAATTCATCCATATAGCGGTCAGTGTTTTTATTGGTTTGGAATATTACATTGAAAATCACTTGGATGATGAAATATCTAACATCATTAACATATGTTATTATATTATGAAGCAATTGGAACTGAGAGGTTTGAGTGAGGAGGAACTAAAATATAGGGTTATCCCATTGTATTTGAAATGTAAATCTAGGATTTGTTTCCAAAAAATGATGATGAAATATTTGACACATGGGAACAACTATATAATGATTTTTAATGAATTTTTTTCCAGGGATAATGATCACTAAAATATGGTGTAAAATTAATGGATTTATTTTGGATGTCGATGAACTATTTCAAGAGACTTGGGATAGATTTTGTGGTCTCTTATAAAATTAGTCTGATGAATCTATAAAATCAAATGAGAAAAACATTATATATGTTTTCTTTGTTTTCTTATTTATTAAAAAAATTCTTGAAAAAATATAATTCTTTCAGTTTTTATTTTTGAAAATTTTAAATTATGAATTTAAATAATATGAATTAAATTCTATAAAAAAAATCATAAATTCTAAAGGTTTTAAAATCCATAGACTACATTATACAAGAAAAACCTATTTTTAATTAAAATTTAATTGATATTATGATTTTGGTTGTTGAAATATATCCATAAAATTAACAATTGGAATGAGTCATTTTCTTGAAAAAACATTAGTATCATCGTGTTTTAAGAAACAATATTTAGTTTCATTACGTGATGTAGAAGAAGATTACATTTTTGATTGAATTTTATATTCTCAATCATTTAGGATTGATCAAAATCTTTATAAATTTGATATTTTCTTCAAAGAGTAACTTATTTACGGAGGAAAAAAATTCTATTATTTAGATTTTGAAAAATATTTTAAATCATTCAAGAATAAATATTATACGACAATTTTTAACAAATTTTGATAAAATAAAATATATACATTAATTGATGTAAATTTAATAAATAAGTTTTAATAGAATCTGTTTTATTGAATAAAAATTATTTTTCATGTATAAAATCATTACACCATTAGAATCCCAATTCAAGTAAAAATTATTAGTTTGCATTTAATAATTTAATGACATTATTTGTTCACTATGTGTTCTTAATTCTATTTAATTTTATGGTTTACTAACATAAACATAAATCTATTTTTATGTTCTTTTAGTGTTAATATGACGAGCCAAAGATATTTCCATCTCAATTATATGGAATAAAAAATGTTTCATTATAATATATTACCCTATCCATTTATTTTAAGAGTTTCACAAAATCAGGACAAAAAATTAACTAAAACAATCATGTATTTTTATACTAATGGACATTTAGTAGAATGATATATGCGGAATCATGATCCAAAAGAAGTATTCATTGTACTTATTTGGATCAAGTCCCTAATGTTACATAGTTTTTTTGGATCAAGCTCTTCATACATTTTTTGATCGAATTATCATCCTTGTTATCCTCTCCAAATGATTTAGGATCTAATTAGGAAAAATGAGGGTTTTTTTGTAAAGTCTTACTCCATTGCATTTTCATAAAAAATTTCTGATCACCAAAGAAAATTTATTCATTAATATCATCCATGAATGTATTTCCTATATTTGATAAAAATACATCAATCTTTTAAATTATAACACACTCATTAATACTTACTAGAAATCACTTCATATCTTTCATCACACCTCTAAAAAAACTATGCATGTTTTACTTTAATCCATCTAAAAATAGATCAATAATTAACATTTCATTTTGGTTACACCTCTTGGAATCTTAGATTACCATCCATGCAATTCTCACAAATGGGAGGATTTTACCTTTTCTAATGAATATCATATGTTTATTTATTTAATTATTATAAAAATGAATATTTTATGAGCCCAATGGGATATTGTTACTTTATCTCAAATGATTCTATGCATCAATCCAATTTATCTTATTTTATCCACATCCTCCTCACTCCCTAATAGTTGTTTGGAATGTTCTATTTTTATTTTTTTAACATCATTATTTCTTTACCTTCATCATATCCTTATGGTCAATAATGTTTGAATAGTAAAATTGTTATCCCTTGAATAAATGTATTATTTCATATTTATGTTTAATTTATTTCTTTTTAGTATTACTCATATAATAATTATTTTCTTCTACATGTGGATTATTTTTGTGAGTTGAGGTGGTTTGTTCAAATATTCTCATGCTTTTGATGGATTGGACTTTGACCTAGTAAATGAGATAACAATAATAAGAACATGCGCCAAAAATGAATATAACCATCATGAAAAGGTGAATTCCTCCTAATTATTTAATTAAATTTTTCTTAAATTTATCTACTATTTTATGTTAATTTCTTATCATTTTATCTAAAAATTATTTATTTTGTTTCATAGATCTTTTAGGAAGTCATATTTGGATTTCCACTATCTGAAATAGGCCACGAAACTGATAAAATGGCTCTTTTTCCAATGTATCCATGTTTTACATATTTATTTCCATTATTTTTAAAACTTCTAACACTACACATTGATTAAATATTTTTAACTAAAAAACCTTTCTCACTATAGAAATCATGTACTCTTTTGACCTTCAATAATGATAAAGGGTTTTTAGTAGAGAACACTGAGTCAAAATGCAGTGTTGGTAGTTCTATATAGAATGAAAATGAAAATGTGGTAACATTGATAGTTAGGATTATTTTGATACTTTGGGATATGAATAAGAAGCACCTCAATCAGACACATAGTGTGACTGGTAAGACAAAAAGTTCTTCTATTTATTTAAAATTGACATTAATATTTTTAAAAATGACTACTGAAATTCACAAAATCATGGAAACATATTCTGATTGTTTTGATACATTAGGGAAATTATCTATAAGACATTTTTCGATGTGTAGGAATAATCATCAAATCAATTCGATGCACGATGTAACTGCTATGACTCAATGTGACTATTATTAGTTTAAAATTGATAGTTTAGTTCAAAACATTTCACTCACTGAAAAAATTAAAACATGCTCGAATTTATTTATAATTTATGACATTGATTCATAACATATTTTTATGTGTAGTAATAACTCTCACATCAAACCGATACATGACGTGATCAATATTGATCAAATTATGTGTTTCCAGTTTAGAATAATCTTTTAGTAAAAAAATAATAGACATAATAAATACCCAGAAAAACATTCTTATTATTTTGATACTTTATGAAAACAATCCATATTTCATTTGATATGTGTAGGAATCAGTTGTAACTCAATCTGATGCACGATATGACCGGTATGACTCTATGTGCATCTTTTTATTTAAAAATGACATCAATTTTAATAAAAAGGACAATTGAAGTACTCAAAACTAAGAAAGTTCAATCATATTATTATAATACTACAAGAAAAAAATCCACAAGTCATTTTAGATGTATAGGAATTATTTATATATTAATATGATGCACGGTGTAACTGGTATGACTCAAAGTGTGTCTTTTTATTTAAAAATGACATCATTTTTTAAAAAAAATCAAAAAAGACATACTCAAAACCAAGAAAACACATTCATATTATTTTGATACTTTATGGAATTGATCCATTAATTTTTTTATGTTTAGGAATCAACCACACCTCAATCTGATACATGATGTTTCCATTATGATTCATTATGTCCATCATCCGTTTAAAATCGACTATTTAGTTAGAAAAATGTCACTCAATGAAAATCGAGAAAAACAAATGATATTTTATCAATAATTTAGGGAATTGATTCATAAGTCATTTTTGATGTGTAGTAATTGGTATCACATCTAACCAATACATGATGTGAGTGGTATGAGTCAAATTATGTGTTTCTAGTTTAAAATGACATTTTTGAAAAAAGACATGTTATATACTCAAAAATGAGTAAACACATTCCGATTGTTTGGATACATTTAGAATAAAATCCTTTTGTCATACGAGGAGTTTATGAATTAGCTTCACCTTAATATAATGTACGGTATGACCAATATGTCTCCAAGTTCATCTTTTTATTTAAAATTGACATTAATTTTAGTAAAATACTATAATTCACCTACTCAAAACAAAGAAAAAACATTTAGATTGTTATGATACATTAAGAAAATTATCCATATGCTTTTTTTGATGTGTAGGAATCAATCTCAACTCAATATGATACATGATGTATGTGATATAACTAAATGTATCTGTTATCACATTAAAATAAACATTTTTTTTTCATGAAGTGTCACTCCCTAAACACTAAGGAAACACAATCAGATTGTATTTATAATTTAAGAAAATGATTCAGAAGAAAATTTTGATGTCTATGAATTGGTATTACATAAAACATACAATTTTTGTTACTGTTATGAGTCAGAGGACATGTTTCCAGTTTAAAATGGAATTTTAGTAAAAAAGACAAGAGACGTACTCAAAACCAAGAACACAATCGAATTATTTTGATAAATTAGAGAAAATCTCCATAAGTCATTTGAGATGTGTAAGAATCATCCTCCCCTCAGTCTGATGCATAGTATGACTGGTATGGCTCCATGTGCATTTTTTCAATATATAAGTATCATTTTAGTTTAAAACATGTATCACATCACCAAAACTGATAAAAATAGCCTAGATTGTTTTATATTCATTTAAATTCGTTATACATACTTGATATTTATGATTTTATAGTGTTTATGGTGTTATAGTGTGTTTTTACAACACACTGTAGTATGCCCCTTTATCAATACCTTTACAAGTGCTAATAAAGGATCTATTTATCAACTCTTTTTAAGCACCGATAAAGGTTTCCATTATCAACACTTCTATATGTGCTAACAAAGGGGTCATTTGTCTGTTCTTATTTTAGCGATGACAAAAGTCTCAGGATTTTAATATCTCTCTAGTAGTTCGTGCTTCTCTTGCACTGATAAACTCTATTTTTAGCACTCATAAAGGCTAATTTTATAGTAGTTCTTTCTCAAACCACCTCTCTTAATTTTTTTTATTCTTCTACCTTCTCCTAAAATATTTCATCCATAAAATAATTATAAATATTGTTTCATGTATATACTAGAATGTTTTATTCATAATGTAATATCTTATATCCTCCCCTTTTATCATCTTCTCATATTCAAAGAAATGAAACCATTCTCTAAATTAGGGTTGTCAACCATCTCTGTGGATAATGATTTTTTAATTCCCATTATTTCCTCCAAGTCTAGTCATAAAAGTATTATTCTAGTAAAATCAGGTTTTAATAGGTATATTATAACTTATTTAATGTTCTTGAACTAATATATGGATATAATGTTAAATTAAACAAAACTAGTTCTTGATAGTTGGAAAAAACCATCAAAATAAACTAAAAATTTGTCATTAACATTTTATCAAATGAATTAACCTCATTCAAGAAATAAAAATGACATTTGAGTCCATTTAATAATATTTAAGTGTATCAATACCATATAATTTCATTTCCTGAGTACTTTTCTCTTTTGAAACGAACATCTATAAATATATGCAGGTTATCCAACAATGTAACCATGATATGAACTCTCCCTGAATGAAAAAATTAATCTTTTTAACTCATAACAATGATTATAAAAGATCTTAATTAATTTATAATAAATAGAATATATTTTTTATGAGGTTATTACTTAATTTATTAATAAATTTAATTTGATTATCTAGAAATTTTTTTTCAAGTTATGAATGCATTTAGATATAAGGTAAGGGATATCTCTGAACCACCATATTTTAGTTAGGTTACACTTTATTTATCTTTGCCTCAAGTTATATCTTCACTATTATAATAAAAATCTTATATATTCTTTATATTATATATATATCTCAATTAAAATTTCTTTTATGGGTAAATATATATTTTAAAATGTTCCCTTCTCAATTCCTCTCTATAATCAAACCCGATTAAAGGGAACTTATCCATTTCATGCCCATTTTTAAGTAAACTACCTAAAATGTTTTCATCCAAAATTATTTTCCAAAATCACTAATTTTATCATAAAAAACATTTTAGTTCATTTATGTTTTTTTAAATGTCCCTTATCCTTTTAATGACTCTTTTTTTCTTTTCCCTACACACTCTCTTAAGTGGCACATTTTTATTGTTACATAACCAATATTTTTTAACGTTTTCACTTCATTGGGAAATAATTATTTATTATCTATACATTATATTACCTTTTTAGGGTAAAATAATTATTTAATCCCTTATTTCATGGATACCATTATGATATTTCATTCAAATTTTCCTTATAACATGATTACTAAACCCATTTCTTTCCATGGGTAACCATGAAGTTTATTCCTTATGTTTGATTTTGTTATGTAATAAACATATGACTGTAAATTTTATGATGAGGGATACCCAATTTTTCTCCAATGCATTGATTAATATTTTTTCTCATTAGATGTTAGGAATTGGAATAGGGAGTAACCCTAATTTATTATGGTACTCTACCCACCACCTTATATAGTCTTGGAAGTTATCCTTGACTAATGTTTATGTCATGATATATGTTGTTTCCACATTCCTATGTCTCTATGATCCTATGAATCCATGTTCAGTATGTTATGACCCCATATGTTTATTCATGATATATAACTTTTATATTATATAGTTATTGTTTCAGACTCATGTGACATTCATTATTTCAATTTTTATTACCTTACTGGGCTTTTTAGATCACTCCTTTTTCCTATGTATTCCCCAAGTTATCCTATGTAGTCGTAGGAGTATGGAGGGAGTTAGTATCTCACTATGTAGATTAATTATATATATTTTTATTTTAGTGACATGCTTTCTAATTATGTACCTAGTCTTCCAAATAAACTAGTCTTTTCGATCCTTGGTTGGTATTTAATGATTAAATGTACTTAAAATCATGTAATAATATTTATAAGAGGCTTAGGTCACTATAGTTTGTATCATAGAATAGTCTAGTTATATTTGGGGATTAGGACTATAAAACATTAGTGAGAACCTTATGTATAAGTCTATCTAAAGAAATAATTTCCATGGATAACCAAGATATAAATTTAGAAAATCATAAGTAAGGATATACTTCTAATTTTTATGTTATTCCTTCAAATATTATTATATTGCTTTTATATTTTTTATAGTAAATGATTAAATCCCCTTAAAATTATTTTTAATTTTTCAGTTAATGGTGTTAAATAAGAGGACCCATTCCATCAATAAATATGATATGAAATATGATGATTTACCCATTGAGATTCCAAACATGATGGTAATGAGAGATTAAAACTTCCTGAAAGTACTAGATGAACTAGTTAAAGTTATGTATAATATCTTAAATCAAGTGGAATACCATCCTTCTCAAAATAAAGATCATGTTTTGGTCGAATCCTTCATGATAATTTGTTATGATACATTTAGTGGATATTATGATCCCCTTATCATGGAGGGATATATTAACTCCATTTAGATAATATTTTTTATCCTCCAATGATTAAAATAAGAGAATGTTTTGTTTTTGGTCTATATTTTTTACCGAGAAGCTTATTAGTGGGGGAAACTAATAAAAAAATTATAAGGAGGAAATTGATTTCATTAAATGGGAAAGATTCAATATTATATTTTTCAATAAATATTTTACTAAAACATTCCATTTTAATATAGAGTGGGAGTTCCTTAGACTAAATAAAAATGAAAATGATTATATCAGAGAGTATAAGGAAACATTTACAAGTCTCGTAAAATATGCCTCTAGATTTCTCATGAACACTAAAAGAAATGCGTTTTTCTTCTTTAGTGGATTAAAATTTAGTATATGAGAAGAGGTAGTGATTCGAGACTTTGATAGTAATTAGTTGATCATCTGTTACGCCCTTAAGGATGATATGAAGATTGATGACTCTTAGTGGTCCCATAGGCATATAGATAAAAAGTTTAATATTTAGTACAATATGAGAGGATCAACAATTAAATCACATTGAAGAAAGAAAATGTACATCCCACATTTATAAATTGTGGGAAGTAGAATCTTGGGAAATATCTAAAAGGAACTCAGATATTCTTCAACTGTAGAAAAGAGGGGCATTAGGATAATCATTTCTTAAGGGATATAAAGAAGCCAAATAATTTTTGAGAAGAAAGGAATTTTAAGATAAACACTCAGCCTACTGTAAAATGCTTCAACTATAAGGTATATGGGAAATATGTTATCTAATTCCTTAAGCCAAGGGGCATCAGAGACAATCAATGAAAACAACCTCCAATGTAAAAAAGAAGTATATATTCTATTACTACTACTGAGGGGGATGCCAAAAATTATGTAGTGATAGGTATTCTGGTTATTCATTCACAAATAGTAAACACACTATTTGATTTTGGTTCTAGAAATTATTTCATATCTTTCATGTTTTTAGTGCCATTAAAACACTACCTCAAAATATGAAGTTTCAGTTAAACTTGAGTACAAAGAGAGGAGAAAGTTTTCCATCTAGAGTATATAAATCCTCCATGGTCAATGTATATAGACTAAACATACAATAAAATATATTCCTAATTCTTTTATTATAGTTTTATTCTATATTGGGCATGGATTGGATTTCATTATACAAAGAAAACATCAAATATCAGGAAAGGGATACCACTATTCAC
Organism: Viscum album; assembly: GCA_963277665.1. NCBI lineage: Eukaryota > Viridiplantae > Streptophyta > Magnoliopsida > Santalales > Viscaceae > Viscum > Viscum album. The sequence continues at coordinate 969,839,949 of OY728159.1, read as the reverse complement.
ATCCAAGGGCATACTAAGATTATGTAAAAATATAATGAGGAATATGAATACCATTTTTATTATTACACTGAATCATGGATACTATATCCTTATGTGAAAGCATATCAACCTCAAATGATTGAGAAAAATTTGAGAATCATGCCTGAAGACATGCCTATTTCAAGGGACTACACTGAAGTGTTCCCTAAAGAATTGCCTACTCTTCCTTTAGACTGAGAGGTTGAGTTATAAATTTAGATAATACCTACATATCTTACCATATAAAAAAACTCTATAAAGGATGGACACCATTAATTTATAATATTTGAAGATGTAGTTACAAGAGAATCAGGAAAAGGGGTCTCTATGCCCGAATGCTTCACTAGGGGGTGTGCATATCCTCTTAATCAAAGAGAAAGATGCATCAAAGAACCAATACATTGATTATCATGATCTAAAAAAATATTAATAAAGAAATAGTATCTCATTTCATATATATATTACTTTTTCGATAAACAATGTGAGGCTAAGTATTTCTCTAAGAGGGACATTCATCCAGGATATCACTCGTTAAAGGGAATGACAGAAGATATTCCAAATAAATCTTTTTGAGTGTGGTATGGAAACTAGGAGTTCATTGGGATGACCTTTAGACTCACTAATTCTCCCACAATATTCACAGGCTTAAGGAATCGAGTCCTTATTAAAAAACATGATAATTGTTTGGTAGTCCTTGAAGATGATATTCAAACATACTCCAAGAGAAAGGAGGAGAATGAAGGGTATTTGAATATAGTGATAAGGACTTTGAGAAGGGAGAAATTGTATTGAATGTAGAGTGACTTTTGTTTTGGTTGGAGGAGGTTTCATTCCTGTTGAATGTTATCACTATCAAAGGAATATTTGTGGACACTTCTACGAAGAAGGCCAGTGAGGAGTAGGCTAGGACATAATCTGTAATGGAGAAACATAGTTTCCTAAGTCTAAATATATATTACCTATAATTTTATAGGAACTTATAATTATTATCAAACCCATTAACCAAGATTAATTAGAAGGAGTAAATTTTATCTAGTCTAGTGAATCTGAAGACTTTATCAAAGTGTTGAAAAAGTTGTTTATCACTACACCAATACTCACACTACACCCAAGTAGTGAAGTGTTTATGGTATAATTTTATGAATCAATTATTTTATTAGTCTATGTATAGATATAAAATTACAAATTTATATCCTACAACTAATGAAAGATGAAATTTCATAAGAAAAACTATCCCATGCATGATTTTGAGCTGACATCTATGATATTTGTAGTGAAAATCCGGAGGCATTTTCTCTATAAGGAGAATATTGATATATATAGTGATCATATGAGGCTAAAATTTATATTAAAATAGAAGGTACTCAATATGAACCAGATAAGATGGTTAGACTTCATCAATGATTATGACTGCTTAATCCGATAACATCCTGGTAATAAAAGAATAAAGTTGCATATGCTCCAAGTAGAAAGGATCCTCTAACATTATCAATGATTATAATTGATAAAGATACAAAATTCATATACATTAAAAGGATGTACATGGGAATAATTCAAGAGTAAAAATCATCATCCCATTCTCAAATTATTTCTTAACTTTCCCATTTAGAGAAGATGAAGGATTTTTAAAGAGGTGATGTGGAAATTCAGATGAAGGACGAAGATATCAGAAATGGGAAATCCTCAGAGTTCAAAATTCATGTGTAATGAGTCAAAGGATTTGGGTAATGACTATGAGTCCAATCAAATACCTAGATAAATAGGTATATTTTGAATGATGCACATAGTTTTTCCTTCTCCATTAACCTTTGGATCACAAAGATTTATCAGGATATTTAGGAGGACTATTGGTTGGACCATATGAATAAAGAGATCATTGAATATAAATCAATGCTTCTATAATGTAATTAAGTGAAGTAATAAATGGAAAAGTATAAGGGGGTGACGTGGTGATTTTCCATACCTGTATGGAAATGGGAAAAAATAACCATGCAATTTTTCAATGAATATTCAAAGAAATCCAGAGGAAATAATGCTATATGGGTTATTTGGGATCATCATACAAAGAAAACCCACTTTATAGAAATTTGAGGGAAATTATCACTAAATAAATATAAATGGATAAAAATCAAGAATTGGTGAGGACTCATGGGTTACCATTATCAATTTTATCTTATTGAGAATTGTGATTTACCTCCTATTTCTAGAAGAGTATCTAACTTGCTATAAACATTGAGTTGAACATAATTACAACTTATTATCCTAAATTTTTTAGCTAGCCCGAGTAAACTATTCATACACTAGAAGACATATTGAGAGAATGCTCGAAGGAATTTAAAAAATATGGGACTAGAATCTTCTTCTGGTTGAGTTCTCATTCAAAAATAGTTTCATCAAGCTTAGAAATAGATCTATAGGAAACTGTTTATGGGAAAATATGAAGAAAACTAACATTATGGGGTGAAGTTTGTGAATGAATGATGTTAGGACCTGAAATGGTTTAGGATATGGTAGAAAAGGTAAAGGCCATTCAAAACCTCATCATGGATTCCCAGAGTCAACATAAGATAAATGTATAAATTTGTTTATGGGACCTAGATATTATTGTTATAGATAAGCTATTCCTCTACATATCTCCCTAGAAGAGAGTCATGAGATTAGTAAATAAGTGAAATCTAATTTCTTGGTATATAACCCCCTTTAGGTTCTCAATCTCATAAAAGTTGTGGAATATCGAATAAAATTTCCACCAACCATCTGTTAAGTACATGATGTATTTTATATATCTACCTTGAGTGAGTAAATACTAGATCCTTCACATGTACTAAATTCATAGGTGGTACATTTGGAAAATGATATCTTTTATGAGGAGCATAGGTAAAGAAATTAGACCATAGATAAAATTTTCTATGCAACAAGACCAATCATATGGTCAATGTACTATTGTGGAACCATAAATACAAAGAGGAGTCACGGGAACTAGAGGAAGCGATGGAGGAGATGTACCCTCACATATTTTCAACTTAATATGTTAAATTAAATTTCAATGGAGAAATTTTATAAGCGGGGAAAAATTTAACAACCCATAATATTATCAAAGAAAATTTCCCCTCTAATAATTATCTCATGTACTATAAATCATAAACATCACATAAGGAAACCAACAAGAAATTATTAACAAAAATGAAGAATGATACATTATTCATAAAATTAACATATAAGAATTCAAAATATTGTAGTGGGGTAATATATATATATATAATAGAATAATAATTGGATAATATGGACCTTCTCAATTCATAAGAAGGATTGCACTCACGAACAAAGCTATAGAAATAATACAAAATTTTAATAATACAATATTCATTCTAATGATGAAATTATATATATAAAATTTAGAGAAAGTAGAATTTAATAAGGAATGAATGTAATAAATGTTATTTATAGGATGTATGAAACCCAAATGACCATTATAAATATGATTGTTGGAATAATAATATGACCATCAGGAATGTAACATGATTGTTGGAATATTATTCCGGCTGTTACGAATAACAATCTGACGATTTAAATAGTAACCTCACATTTGGAAATTGAAAATAAAATTTAGTTATCTTATAAAATGAAATTATGATATATTTATGTTATAAGTAAATAAATGTCCTAAAAATGATAAATTAAGTGTTGGTTTTTTTTAATACATAAATGTTTTATTATTAATTCTATAATGGATATAATGGTCTAAAATAAAATTTATTTTCATAAAATGGATTCTTAAATTGATAATATGTTATATTATAATGGTAAGATAATTTCATTATACCATAAATAATTATTAAAATTTTATAAAATCAAATATAATATTAATATTGATATACTTTTAAAATATTATGATTATAATTAAAAATATATTTTCTCATTTATAGAAAATTATTTTGATAAAATGAATATAATTTTTAAAATCTACACATCAAAAAATGTTAAGGGTGATTTTTTTAGATTTTTATAATATAGTTGAGTCTTTAAAGAATTGTGAAATATGGTAATTTATGGTATTTAACATTACCTGACAAATACAAAATATTTTGAATCATTCATGTGGTAAAAACCCATTTTTTAACTAAAATTAACTATTTACAGTATATATTCACATGAATAAAAACTATTACTAGTATTGAGCCAAAATAATAAACTAATGAATATAATAATAAAAAAATACCCTCTCCTCACCTTATAAATACCACCCCTTATTCTCACACCTTTTAGGACTTCAATCATTAAAAATATCTAAAAGGCATCTCCTACCCACTCTCCCCACATCTAAGTGCTAATGGTCTCACTAAAATACAAACTCCAAGTTCTTTAAGGGCTCTTTTAAGGAGGTGATGCAACATCCCAAGGCTTTATAATATTTCCATGTATAAATAAATTTAATTTTGTTTCTTTCTTTATTTTGACACAACACCATGTTAGCTTATGCAACAAACAATAATGAGTTTGCTTGTGTTACATGAAAGGCCTTGTTTTACCGAACAAAAATATATTAATAAAATTGAATTATTTAACATAATATATTACATAACCATTAAAATAAAGGTTATGAATAGTATTAACCAAATTTTTAATTTTATATTTTCTATATAATTTTAACACTCATCTTATGTATTTTATAGTCATTATATAAGAAAAGATTCCATTTTTCAAATAAAAAAAATATTCTCTCAAAAAATAATGTTTGGCACCTTTTTATGGTTAACCCATTATGAATATAGTTTTTAAAAAATTAATATATTCCATTTAGTAAAATAAATTTCTTCTTTGTAAAAGGGATATAAAAATTTATTTTGGATGAATTTATTATTATTTTTTGATAAGTTTTACGTTTTGATGAATCGTAAAAATATAATAAATTTTAATTGAAAATAACATTTGTAAATCGAAATAATTTATGTGGATAAATTATATTATTGAATGGTTTTAATGTATTAATAGAATATATTTACTCCTGTTAATATAATCTTTATCATTTGAATTAATTTTATCATGAATTTTGATGTAAAAACATTTAAATCTTTTGCAATGTTTAATCTTTTAAAAACCTATTTTTCATTATGAAAACAAGATTAGTTTTAAATTAATTTCATCAATTTATCTATTACTAATTTTGAAATATGTATTCCATATTTGTAATCATGGGGTAGAAGTTATGTAAATTGGTTCTTTTTTCGGGCATTGTGAATTGTAACTTTATTGATTTTTTTATTAACACAGTTAAGGGTTAATTGTGTAATTAAATGTACAAATAATATTATAAAATTATACAAACACCTTTAAAAATCCTATTAAATGACAAAATCCAACCTATATCATATGAGGTTCTAAATGGAATCATTTAAGTGACCCTTGTCCATGAAAATGACATGAATATTATTAAAATTAATGAATGTGACAAAATGTCTTACTCTCACTTCTTATAAATATATTAATTTTAATATAGAGATATCCAGGAGATAACATTGATAATAAATATTCTATATAAAGATAAAATAATTAAATACCTCATATAAATTTATTTATAATTTTTAGAAATTAAATACATACCATTAATGATATCATAATGGTGAAGTAAAAACTATTTTATTAATTTAAATATCAAATAAATGAAATTAAAAAAATTAATATTAATATAATTTAACTTACTTAATGAAATAACATAATCTTATAGATAACTTGAAATATTAATTAAATATTTTATGTATTTTTTTAAGTTATCTTGTTGTTTTGATATTGTAAAAAATGAAAATATTGAATAGTGTTAAGATGGACATAAATGATATTTAAAAATAAATATTATTTTATGAAATGATAAAAAAATCATAAAAATCTTAGTTTCTCCGAAATATATTTTATAATGTAAAATATGTCATAATGGATCAAATTGGGTATCATTTTACATTTTCTAGTAACTATGTTATCCCTATAGTTTAAAAATATAGGAAAACAGAATAAAAGTTAAATTGTTTTTCTAAGGGTTAAACTAAAAAAATAAGGTTAAGGTTTTGATGTAAACATATCTAAAATTATTTTTTGTGGGTATTTAAAACCAAACTAATCTTATACTCTAATTAAATCACCATGGATATATTTGAAACCAAAAATCAAATTATAATAAATTATTATTTTAAGATCTTCTAAAAGTGTCTCTTACCTCTCTTATAAAAGGGAACTTGTCCTTCTCTTTAATTCGCCATTAAGAATCCATTTGGTTAAAAAACTAACCATTTCCTCTAAAAAAATCCCTCACTACATATATTGGTCATAAATACATCTGATAGAGTCCCTTGGAGAAAATCAAAATGTGATACTTGAAAAAGGGGACATTTTTTATCACATCGTTCAAAGTTCTTTTAATCTTATATATCACAATTCTATTTTGTTTTCATACCTAAGTAATAAATATAGTATCATACATATAATAATATTTTATTAAAATAATTGGACAACCATATTCTTTATTTTATCCATCATATGAGTAATAATATCACTATGCGTGCGTATATACGATTTACCGTCTCCACGTCATTGTGTAATTTTGTTTCACTAGTACGATATTTTTAATAGTATAATAATGAGTAAAAAAATATAAATAATAAATATTACATGATTATGATTATTAATAATTAATATTCCATCAAATTCTATACCATTTAACCATTAAGGGAATGATACCATTGCTCATGTGTACATACAACCAACCGTCTCCAAGATGCAGTGAGATTCATTTTTCACGTTAACCATTCAAGAATGATTATAAAATTTATATGATGAGTAAAAATAATAATTTGTAAATTAATATCAGTTTGGATAAAAATACAATACATCCAATCCATAAAAAATATGACCTACATCACTGAAGACTAATGTGAAAATGAAGCTATTAACACATAAAAAAATTGTAATAACAAAATATTTTTAACAAAACGATATAATCGGAACATATATGATATCATAAAGATTTATATGGTACTGGTATAATTTAATAAAATATTTTAATTATTATATATAATGTTAACACACATTTTACTACAGGAAAGTACATAGAAAGGGTTAATTTTACAATCTCATTATTATCGAAGTTTGTTTATACGTAAGTATCTACTAGGTTATCTTTACCATCCATGTTCATGTATCTTAAAAATGTATTTAAAAATAATATTACTATTCCTAAAAAATTGTTTAAAGTAATTTTTACTCATGTTTGAGTTTTTATAATTTTTTTGAAAGGAATATTTCTGTCATTTTTTAGACGTGGTACTTTATGACTTATTCAAAAAATTAGGAAATAAATTTTTTTAACTTATATGGTGTGAGTGGGTATTTCCACTAACATGTCACCTTAACATTTTGAAGAATCCATTAAAATATTACGGGGTTATTTTTAAAAGAAATGATTTTTTTTAATTGTGTATGCTTTTAAATGATTTCAAATTAAAAAGAGTTATTTCTCTCAAATAGTTTTTATAATTTTATTAGATTATTTTCATCTATGTCAACATATTTTTTTGGATTTTATGCTCTATTGAGTTTGAATTATTATGATATAATATTCATTATTTTATTGAAGGGTTTCTGATATGTTTGACTATGGATGTGCTATTTTGATACCATTAATGGTTTATGGTCAAAGTATTAACATTTCTTAAGATAGTTTTAATATGAATGTTTATGTTATGTTTCACCATATTTTATGAGGAATGAGTTGGAATTAGAATGAAATGGTTTGGGGATTGATTAATGAAATGACTACTCATTGGGAACCAGATAATGATATCCCTATGGGTTGGGGAATGAATAATGAAATTCACTTGATGAATCGATAGTTCTCATGAGACAATCTAATTTGGGTTTAGACTGACATCTCACCTGTTTGGTCTTCTCAAGAGACTATAACTATATGTCTATAATTATGTATTCTTAAATTTTGAGATTAGTTTTTGATATTAAATTTGATTATTCGACTATTAGAATATCTGTGAAAAACTTTAAATACAATTATTATATTTATTCATGCCATATTATGTTGAAGATAATGTTTTAAAAGGCTTGTGATTCATTTTTAAACCTTGCCTTAAATGTTTATGCTTACTTATGATAGCTTCCACTATAATTATTATCCTTATTGATCATCTAAGATCACCCCTTTGTTGTGTTTCATTTTTTCTAAGGATGTGAAGAAGTATATTATGATTGAGTTATAGGGATAGTCTTATGGATATGTGTTTCTTCAAAGGAGACACTATATAGATTTTAATCTAATGATGTAATGTAAAGATAATGTGTATATCTAGTTTTTAAAAGGCTACTAAACTGAGTGGTCCGTCAGGACATTAGTTTCATGTGATCATGATAATGGAATAAAATAATGCACTGAATCTAGGAAATTAGGGTTATGATGTTACAGTTGGAATCAATAAATGTATAGTAAAAACCCTTGAAACTATATTTATAAAAACATGGATTAGGGAACATTTCCCTTAGATATATTTTGAAGATATTTATAGGAAAACATCCTAGAATTTTCTCAAAATTGATATGTGTAAGTATTATAGGAAAATACATCCCAGTATTGATACTACAAGTGAATGTGGTTATAGCCCAATTGTACCTAGGAGTAGAAACACCAACATGGTGTTCCGGGACTGACTCGGGGTAACCTGATACATGAAAAAATGCCTTACCATTCACATAGTTTGACAATATCTGGAGATATTATTAGGAAAATTCACATTTTAGTTTTCTACCAGTATGATGGATTTAAAAGTAAAGATTCCCCCAAAGTAACCAATGTTTATTATTAAAGTATTTAAGATGCATAAATTTATGTTATGTGCAATAAAATATTAATAGTTATAAAAAGAACACAACATTATAAGATAATATAGTATATTCCATATTACAAACAATTTTCCAAGCAGAATAAATGAAAACTCAACCAATGAATAAGAAAAAAAGAATGTGAAGGATCATATCTTTTATGGCCTTAAGACAACATTTCATTAGAAAATGGTCTCCCATGTATTCTAATCATTTGAAGAAAAAGTACGAGGTGTTAATACGATAATTAAAGAATTATTTGTGTCCTATGGATTTGAAGTGAAGTAAGAGACGAAGAGGATGACAGAGAAAAATATGGATAAAAGGAAGATGGGAAAGAAGGATTTCCCCACATGTGATAAAGAATCCCTCAGGTTAATGATTGAATGGAATGAGAGTTTGTTATATGTGTGGAGAAAAGGGACACTAATTTCATGACTGAAAGGGTATCAAAATGGTTTCCAGTGTACAATGCTTCAACTATTAGGAGATACAAAATAATGTGAATCAATGTCCCAATCATCAAAGGAATATACCGTATATGATGGTATTGGATAATGGTAATGTTATGATACTACCGCAGATGTAGTGTAATGATTAATATGCATATTCAATAATTATTTTATTTGAATACTTTATTAGAAATGTACTAGTTATAAGAAATATAGAGTATATAAGGACTTTATTTTAGTTCAATTTCTTCAAGGATTTGATATTTTATAGTTCTAATAAAAGTGACTCAGTTGCAAGTATTTTTTTTGGAAAAATTATGGTTGATGGAAAGACAACCCTTAATATGTTTCTGATTCGGAGATAATGATGCAGAAATAAATAGATGATTTAATTGGATAATGTATATTGGATATTATTGAATACCTTAGAACTGACTAATGTTTTTTTATTCCATCATTTTTGGATTTTATAACATTTTTAGATTTAAGTAGTGTATCCAATATTCTATGTTTTACGTATGGAATAAAGAAGTATGAACATATTCAATATGGTTTTATTGTTATTTTAGGTATTACCATGTTTTAAGAGAATAACTGATGGAGGTATTCACAAGTTTGGTATGTGAAAAAAAATGATCTGCACTATGTTATGTGACCTTCTTTATAATTTTTAAGATTGTGAGTTTGGACAAAAGTATTTTAGATAAGTCTAAAGGTTGGAATGGTTAAAGTTGATCATTGGATAGTACTGTTTATGTTTATGAAATTTATTAAGACTACTGATATAATGTTATAATGGTATAGTTTTAAGAAAAGGACAAGCCAAAGGTTGGGTGACAACCCGCAGGTCAAGTGACAACCCGTCACTTCAGGAAAGGCCATAAGAGTTGAACCCGAAACCGAAGGGATACAAGGGTGCATCACCTACCACTAACCTATGTGATGTCCTGGTTTGTATATGAAGTTTTTCAATATTTAAATAGTATGAAAGATAAGGTATAAGTTCATTTTTCCAACCCTATATGACTAACAAAAATATAAATTTTTTCATTTAATTATTTCATGGAGAGAAAGATGAATTTTTAGTAGAGATTATTTAAAGGATGGAACTCTACTAATCAAGTAAGTACGATTCCTTGCATTCTTATTCTATGAAGTAAATTAATTCATTAACTATAAATAAAATATATTCAAGACAAAATTATTTTCCTAGTACATTCTTTTTTGATGAATCAAATGGTTCATTAGATTATTTCTGAATTCTGGATTTGTGATTGTTAACATTCTTCTGACCATGTTCTCTATCACTCTTCATTGGAACATGGGGGTTATATTTTTTATTTAACATCCATTTTTTCATACATGAAACCCTTGTATGTGTTATCTCTAGTGGAATTTATAAATACATTTATTTAATTTAATTTAGGGTTATCATTAATCCTTTTCTTGATGTGGCATTTCAGTAATGATGTTTTGAAAATTTTAAACCCCTAGTTTTAGATCCCAAGTTTAAATTATGAGGATGAAATTTATTGAAGGAGGGGAGAATGTAACATCCTGAGAATTTATAATATTTTCATATATAAATAAAATTTAATTTTGTTTCTTTTTTTCTTTTTATGCAACAACATGTTAATATTACGCTACACACAACAATGTGTTGGATTGGGTTAAATGCAAGGCCTAGTTTTACCGAACAACAATATATTAATAAAATATTATTATTTAATATAATATATAACCTAGCTGTTAAATTAGTAGTTATGAATATTATTAACCACATTTTATATTTTATATATTCCATATAATGTTAAATTTCATCTTATGTATTCTCTAGACAAGATATAATAAAAAATTCCGTTTTTTCGATAAAAGAAGTATTTTCCACGAAATTTATTTCTGTTTCCTATTTATGGAAACCCCGTTTTAAATATAGTTTTTAAAAATTTTATATATTAAACAAAACAAAATAAATTACTTATTTAGAAATGGAATATAAAAATTTACAGTGGATATATTTTTGATATTTTTCTCACAGGTTTTAAGTTTTGATGAATAGTAAAAATATACTAAACATTAATTGAAAAAAAAAATTCATCGAAATAATTTATGTGAATAAATTATATTATTTAATGTTTTTATAGTAAAATACAATATATTTTTACAATTTAATATATTTTGTGTCATTGGAATTAATTTTACTATGCATTTTGATCGAAAATCAGTTCAATCTTTTGAATTTATAACTTTTAAAAACCCATTTTCACTCCGAAAATGAGATTAATTTTAAATTAATTACAGTAATTTTGATGTTTTTATTTTTTAAAAATTAAATTCATATTTGGAATTAGTGGGTACAAATTATGTTAATAGTTTCCTTTTATTTTTGGGCATTATGAATAGCAACTTTATAAATTTTTTTATTACCGTAATTAATGGTAAATCGGGTTATTAAAGGTAAAAATAATAATATAAAATTATCCTAACACCTATAAAAATCCTATTGGATGAATAAATTTTTCACGTATCATCTATGATTTAAAATGGAATCATTTAGTGGACCCTTGTCTATGAATATGGAATGAATAATATTAAAATTAATGAATGTGACAAAATATCACACTCTCAAATCTTATAAGTATAATAATTTTAATATAGAGATATAAATAAGACAACATAGATTATAAATAGTATCTACAAATATAATATAAATTTATTTATAATTTTTAGAGATTATATAATTACCATTAATGATGTCATAATAGTGATGTAGATATTATTTTTTTAATCGAAATATCAAATAAATGATATTAAAAAATATTAATATAAATATAATTTGAGTTAATTAACGATATCCAAAAATTTAAAAGATAAAATAGACATATTAATGAAATATTTGATGTATTGGTTAAATCTTATCATTTTGGTTTGATATATTCAAAAATGAAAATATTGATTAATATTAAAACTGACATAAATGATATTTTAAAATAAATAATATTTTATTAAATAATATAATATTTATAAAAATATATTGTTCAGAAAAATAACTTTTATAATGTAAAATAATTAATAGTGGATGAAAATGGGGCTTGTTTTTAATTTTCTAGTAACTATATTAACCCTATATTGTAAAAATAAAAGAATACACGATAAGAGTTAAACTATTTAACTAAGGGTTAAATTTAAAAGATTAGGTTAATTTTATGACCTAAAATGCATAAAATTCAATGGATGAGGGAATTTAGACCCAAAATTATATTATCTGTGAGATAAATCTCTTTGGATCTACTTGAAACTGAAAATAAATTTATAATAAATTAATATTTTAAGATCTTTGAAACGTGACCCTCACCCCTCTTATAAAAGGGAACTTCTTGTTATCTTCAATTAAAACCCCTAAATCCATTTGGTTCAGAAAAAACCTGATCATTTCTTCTCTTAAATTCCATTACTGCAGCCTAGAGTCCATACATTGGGTATACTTATATCCTAATGAGTCTTTTTGAGCAAATCAAAAGTACATACCGGAAAAAAGGTAATTGTTTTTATCACATCTTTCAATGTGCTTTTGTTCTTATACATCCTTTTTATACGTTGTTTCCATACCAAAGTAATAAATATAGTATAATAAATATAATAATATGTTATTATAATCATGGGACAACTATATATCTCATTTTATCTATTTATAAATAAAAATATCATCATGTGTGCATGCGTACGGCTTACCGTCTCCACATCGTGGTTTAATTTTTTATTCAAAACAACTATATATGTATAAGGACCCAACCTTAAACATTACTTATTAATGAACTAAAATAATAATTCACATTATGGATCTTTTCAGGTTTAGAGTTTTAGAGAATTAGGACAAAACTATTACATCTCAAAGATTACAAAGTAGACACATCTACTCAGTTTCCATTTTTTTTAACAAAATAAAAACTCTTGAACAAAAGAGTCATGTCTAGTTCCTTGTTTTAGACAGCCTGACATTTCCTTGATCCCATCCTTGACCCAATTCAACTTTATGTCCTGTGAAAAACATTTCAAAAAAACATGGGATTAGTATAAAAAGCTCAGTAAGGGTTATAACAATACGGAAAGAAAACATTAGTCCATGTATACATAAGAATCAATGATATCATACTTTACTCATCAAACATAAGCAATTTGTCATACCTCATGAAATCATAAGATTTACGAATATCTCATAGAAATAATAAGACATAAAGGTAACTTGAGGCATTCATAACATTCTTACGTTGGGAGTAACCCTCATGGTTATGTTTGGAATACCCATCACAGTATATTCCCTAAATCACTTCGGAGAAACCTTAACGTTTAACCCCTTCGCGTTACCCAATGCATTGGAGAGCTATATAGGGCTCACCCTCCCTTAGTTTATCACAGAACCACCTGTCTTCATAAACAATGCCCAATAACCATAACATAATCATAGCATATAAATTAAGCATAAAAGAAAGATAACATTCCCACATTTCAATAACAATATAACATTTTATGATATTGAAATAATGAATCCTTTCTAAAAACAATTTTCAAAACCATTTAAAACATTTAATAAAGAGGTTTTTGAATAAAAGTGTCCCATAAAACTTTCAAGATTTTAACATTTTAAACCATTAATATCGATATAAATAAATCCTTAAAACCATTTTTAAAACATGGATATTAATGAGAAATATTTATAAGAATAAATCATTAAAACATTTAACACGATATTTTAGTTAAAAGGTCTTCAACAAAATGAGAGGCACTTGAATACAATAATTGAGGAATAACATTTAATAAGAACTTTATAATATCATGAGAATAATGTAATTCATGATATATTATTCAAAAGGACAATATATACACCATATAAGAGTGAAGTGGTTCATAACAAAAATGAAGTCTCAATAGAATTTTAAAACGAGATGAAATCCCTTATAAAGAAGTTATCCTTATATTAAAGATAAATCAGTCCCAAAATTATGTCTGACAAATATAAACACACCCAATATAGGTGGATATTAAGTGTAAAACAATCAATGGTCATTCACACATATTAAATGGATGACGTATTCAATAACTACATGTTGAACCCAAAGAAATCGAAATTGGGTTAAAAAGTTACCTTGGTAAAATTCGACAGCCTAACGACGTCACTTTAAAATTCATTAATTTAGTTGATGAGAGAGAATATGGTATGTCCTTACTTGGACATAAAATTTACATCAATAAGGATATATAAGAACATATCCCAACATAAAAAGAAGTAATTTAATAGACATAACAAAATATGTCTTTTTAAAAGAGGAGTGTGAAAGGTTCCCTTACCGATTTGGGAAACTTTCGAAACGTACACCCCATGAAAGTAGGGTCATACAATTAAGATGTAACAACCCATAAATGAGATTATATTATACAAATAGTACAATAATGGGCAGTCCATACACCACACAAAAGGAAATAGTGGCCAATGTAGCATGAATCTCATGGGAAGAAAAAGTGAGATGAAAATCCCCTTATGAAAATTCGGCAGCCTAACGGCGCCACATAAAACATCCCAAAAAAGGATTGGTGAAATAAAATATGGTCTCTCATTATATGAACATAGACAGAACAAAAAGAGTAATATAAAAGAACACCCCCCAACATAAGAAATAGGAGCCTAAATTAAGGTACATAAAAAGAGTACTTAAAAAGAAAGAGAGAGGTAGGATCCCTTACCTCAACTCCAACTTGTCTTGTTCATTTATTTATATTCCTGAATAATAAACTTTGGTGAATTTAAAATTTCTTAAGGACCTCCATTAATGTTTTTTATTAAATTCATATCACATATTATAATTTTATAATAATTAGTTAATTATGTGAGTTCATATGAGATGTTTTTGTCGATGTTTGGTACATGAGTCAAAAATGAACTTGTTTGAAAAGGAATTGTCCATGTAGTTATAATTACATAATCGCCAGAATAGTATTAATGATTTAAATATCATATATATCCAGTAAATATTCATTTTGTACTATTCCGTAACATTTGGAGATAAAAAGAAATGAAATGCACCGTTCATGGAGACGGTAGGCCGTACGTACGCATGGACGCTACTTTCATTTATTTTTCATATTAATGGAATTAAAAATAATTGAGAGATATATATATTATAATTTCAGTATAATATATATTTTATATAGGTCACATAAGTTCATTAATTTCATTCTTTATACATTCTATGTATTGCATGAACGAGTCACATCACTTGAGGGGGCAGTAGTCCACACTTCCTTGTATGAAATTATCGCATTTGCACAACATGAAAAGCATAAAAGAATGTTTTAAATATAAAATAAAGAAGAATATAGGAAACATAAATACCATATATATCATATATAAAATACAGTGACATCACAATGGCCACAATGAAAGGTGTTAAGAGAAGATTGAACAATCATCGTTTCATGAAGCAGTAATTCGCCATCCACAGAAACAGTATGTTCTTTAACCATTAGATGAAAGTGTGTGTAAGTGTAGATCTAATCCTTCACATACCAAAATCCTAGTATATTTAAGATACTTGTTTTGTTAGAAAACAAAGGAATAAAAATAGTTTAGGGGTTTATAGAAGAAAAATAAAACAAAAGAACACAAGTGAATACATTAACTTTTAATCGGGTAACTCCTCTTGGTTTGAACCAAAAGGGGTTCTTGAAGAGCATTCTGCCAAATTTGAGGCTTTAATGTTGAAGAGAGGTATTTAGAGAGGTGAAATGGGAAGGGGTTGTCTGAGACAAAGGCTTGAGAGGTGTGGGTAAGGTGGTAGAGGTGGGGGCCTTTTATAAGAGAAGATGAGGGGCACTCTTGGAAGGTTATAAAATATTACTTAATTATAAAATGATTTTCGGATTTTAAGGAACAAAAAGGATATATTTTGAGTATAATGTGATAAGGTTTCTAAATCCACCAATAAAATAAGTTTTTGACTAGTGTAAGATATATATTTCACCATATCTTCTCATTTTATTTAAATCGTTCATTTATGAGGTAATCATTGCATCATCACGGTGTCATAAATAAATTAATTTATTTAATGTCTAAAATTATAAAAAAAATATCATGATTTATGAAATCTTTTTAGATTTATAATTAATATTTATAGTCAAAAATATGACTTGTATAACCCCATGTAAAAATTGTTTTAGTAAAACAATATATGTTTCTAACATTTTAATTCTAACTTTAAATAAAAAGTTATTAATGTCATTTTCCAACCAAAGTGGCTCCATGGGGTCCAAAAGTTGACCAATTGATTGTTTTGGTCGGAAATGACTCATTCAATAATGGTAGGACTTGTGTCAAGGTCATTTCATATTATAATAACACCATCTTTACCTTAAATTACACTAATTATCTTTAATAGCGATTAATAAAACTTAAAAGTTACTATTCACCAAAAAAATATTTTAATCACATTGAACCAAATTTTACTTCCTAATGAAAACCATGTATGTAAGATTTTTGAAAATCAAATCTTAGAAGTGGTAAAGTTTCATTTAAACAAAAAATCAGTTTCTTTAACTATCACTTATTGGTTTCACTATTCATCAAAAATTGATGTTTTCTAGAAAAATACCAAAACTTCACCCTAATATATATGTGATATTCCAAATTAAAAAATGATTTCCATTTTAAAAAATTCAAAACATATAAGTTGCATTAATTAATTTAATAATTAATTCCCGTTGTCAAAACAAATAGCGTGTTTTAAAGAAACAATAACAATTAAAAGATTGAAACTAGTTTAAGTCCAATTTCAAAATGAAATTAATTCAAATGACCCCCATTGGATTAAATGGTAAAAATATATTCTAAATACACATTAATCTCAATTAAAAATATAATCTATCCATATTTATAAATCATATTAAAAGGAGTTTTTGAGTTAAAATGCAACATTTTCACTAAAAATGATCTTTATCGGAAAAATAACAAAAATTTACACAAAGTAAATTTTGATGTCCAGATTCTAAAGAAGGATTTTATTTTGTCAAATAAAAAATATAAAATTGTCAAAAGTATATTTAAAAAGGGTTCTCCATCAAAATGCGGTTAATCAACCTTTTAAAGAATATTTGAAGATTTATGCTTAAAATTGGATTCATTGGTATTTTAAGCCTCTAATATTTATTGGATAAAAGAAAAAATATTTTACAAAGACATATAATCATTTTGTAGTTAGTTCCATTCATTCCTGCCATTACAATGGCTAGGCGTTCACTACCATTTAAAGTAATATTATTTTATTATTAGAGTGCAACGTAAGATTTCAATGAAACTCGTTGTTGCGTATTGGGTACGCCATCGAGCATAGTGTTCCATTTAAAGTAATGTTAATACTTTATTCAAAAATATTAATAAATATGAAAAAGTTATATTCTATATTTACCTGGGATGTTACATGCTTCCCCCCTTTTAGGAATTTCATCCTCGTAATTTTAGAATTGGGCTTGGAAACTTCATTGAAATCCCCACATCGGAAAAACAGTAAATTAAACTAGCACTTTAAATGAAGGAAAGATAAGTACAAAGGTCACGTGATTTAACCCATACTATGATTCCATGTTGTAAAATATGGATATGGAAGAAAAAACAAAGGGTCATGTTCTGATGGAGAGTGATAGAAAACAAGTTTAGGAAAAAGTTAACCACCAGAAAATCACAAACTGGGGATGGGTTAGACGGTATTTGATTCCCTAGTAGGAAAAGTTAACAGAGAACATTTTTGTTTTAAGTTACTTTTCATTGAGGATTTTATTTATGATCTTAAATAAATCATAAGGGAACATACTTACTTGTCTTGTAGACTTTCATCTTTTACTAGATTTCTAACACAAACTCATACTTTCTCCGAAGGATGAGTATTTAGGATGACTTGTTCACATTAAGAGTGATATACTCAACATCTAGATAATCACTTAATCCACAAAAGAGAACTATATATTTCCCATTTCTTTAGAGAAAAACCAAACAAAATTGTAATAACATGATTTAATCCACAAAAGGATAATCCATTATAAAATGAAAAATCTATTCTTAATCTCCAAAATTTGTCCAACAAAACCCAAAGTTCAACGAAGACCATTCGATAAACAAATTGTCCATAAAATTCTTCAAAGTAAAACAAACTAATATTGAAACCCAAATATTTGAAGGATTTAATGACACAGTCTTCTAAGGTACAAATTAACATTTATCTCCAAATAACAACAACTGCTCTTAATGTCTCATATTAAAAAGTAATTAACCTAATCACATATCCTCCTTGATAGGTTAATAATTTCCATAGATAACCCAAAATCCCCTTAATCATGATTCATATAATCATCTAACTAAAAAGAATTAGTCAAACTAACTCGGGACTTCACGTAGTCCAATGATAGGTGATAATTACCAGTCACACTTTTGTTGTGGGTTCGATTCCCGCAGCTTTGTCCGACGCGATGGGTTGTCACACGGTCTGCGTGTTGTCCTTTTTTCCAAAACTATATAATCCCTAAAACCTTCCCCAGAAAGAGATAAAATCTTAAAAAATAACCATAACATAATTTAACCTCAAGTTTATCTCATTCCTTTCATTTTCCATCATAACATATAGTAACCCATAATTACCTCAATAGTAAGGATCATATACACCCTAATGGTTACCATTATAATTATCACGTAAACTTCCACATCGAGTTGGTTCTCTCGTACATTATGCATTAGAGAACTCACCAAGGTTCAAGTGGTTGATCATGACTCCTGATAGTTGGTTTAGAATAACCACAATATTTCTCATTGAATCCCCCATTTCATCCAGTCTCTTAATCAGAGAACCACTACAGTTTCCTTCAAATCCATTGTTACTTTGGCGCCTGCTAGATCCATCCATTTACTAAAACCAGAAATGTCAGTGTGAGTATATCAACAAAATAATCATGTACTAATGAGGAAGATAAACTGTAAGATATTCTTACTCATCCACTTTATCTAAAAACTAGAACTCTTTCTGAAATCCTAGCCATTATGGTAATTTCACTTATTCTTAAAGAATACCCTAAACTCTAAAGTTATCTAAACTGACCTCTTACACCAACTATAAGGACTCGGCCTTAAACATTACTTATTATTAAATTAATTTCATAATTCGCATTGAGGATATTTTCAGGTTTAGAGTTTTAGAGAATTATTACATAACTATTATATCTCAAAGATTACAAAGTAAACACATCTACTCAGTTTCCATTTTTTTCACAAAATAAAAACTCTTGAACAAAAGAGGCATGTCTAGTTCCTTGTTTTAGACAGTCTGACATTTCCTTAATCTCATCCTTGACCCTACTCAACTTTATGTCATGTGAAAAACATTTCAAAAAAACATGGGATGAGAATAAAAAGCTCAGTAAGGGTTATAACAATATGAAAATAAAACATTAGTCCATGTATACATAAGAATCAATGAAATCCTACTTTACTAATTAAACATAAGAAATTTCTCATACCTCATGAAATCATAAGAGTTAAGAATATCTCATAGAAATCATAATACATAAAGGTAACTTGAGGCATTCATAACATTCTTACGTAGGGAGTAACCCTCATGGTTTTGTTTGGAATACCCATCACAGTATATTCCCCAAATGTCTTCGAAGAAATCATAACATTTATCCCATTTGCATTACCCAATGCATTGGAGAGCTATATCAGGCTCACCCGCCCTTAGATTATCACAGAACCACCCGTCTTAATAAACAATGACAAATAACCATAACATAATCATAGAACATAACTTAAGCATAAAGGAAAGATAACATTCTCACATTTTAATAATAATATAACATTTTAAGATATTGAAATAATGAATCTATTCTAAATACCATTTTCAAAACCATTTAAAACATTTAATAAAGAGATTTTTGAATCAAAGTTTCCCATACCACTTTGAATATTTTAACATTTCAAACCATTAATATCCAAATAAATAAATCCTTAAAACCATTTTGAAAACATGGATATTAATGAGAAATATTTATAAGAATAAATAATTAAAACATTTAAAATGATATTTTAGTTAAAGGGTTTTTAACAAAATGAGAGACACTTGAAAACAATAATTGAGGAATAATATTTAATCCAAACTTTATAATATCATAAGAATAAAGGGATACATGATATATTATTACAAAGGATATTATATACACCATATAAGAGTGAATTGGTGCATAACAACAATGGAGTCTCAATAAAATTGTAAAATGAGATGAAATCCCTTATAAAGAAGGTATCCTTAAATTAAGGATAAATCAATCCCAAAATTATGTTTGACAAATATAAAAACTCCCAATATAAGTAGATATTAAAGGTAAAACAATCAAAGGTAATTCACACATATTCAAAGGATGACATATTCAATAATTACATGTTGAACCCAAAGAAATTGAAATTGGGTCAAAAAGTTCCCTTGGTAAAATTCGACAGCCTAACCGCGTCACTTTAAAATTCATAAAATTAGTTGATGAGAGAGAAAATGGTATCTCATTACTTGGATATAAAATTTACATCAATAAGGATATATAAGAACATATCCCAACATAAAAATATTTAAATTAAAAGACATAACAAAATAAATCTTTTTAAAAGAGGAGTGTGAAAGGTCCCCTTACCGATTTGGGCAACTTTCGAAATGTACACCCCATGAAAGAAGGGTCATACAATTAAGATGTAACTACCCATAAATGAGATTATATTATACAAATAGTAAAATAATGGGCAGTACATACACCACACAAAAGGAAATAGTGGCCAATGTAGCATGAATCTCATTGGAATAAAAAGTGAGATGAAAATCCCCTTATGAAAATTCGGCAGCCTAACAGCGCCACGTAAAACATAAAAAAAAAGATTTATGAAATAAAATATGGTATCTCTTCATATGAAAATAGAAATTACAGAAAGATTAATATAAAATAACATCCCCCAACATAAGAAATAGGAGCTTAAACTAAGTTACATAAAAAGAGTACTTAAAAATAAAGAGAGAGGTAGGATCCCTTACCTCAAGTCTGACTTGTCTTGTTCATTTCTTTATATTCCTGAATAATAAACATTGGTAAATTTATAATTTCTTAAGGACCTCCTTTAAATATTATTATTCAATTCATATCACATATTATAATGTTATAATAATTAGTTAATTATGTTAGTTCATATAATATGTTTTTGTCGATGTTTGGTACATGAGTAAAAAAATGAACTTGTTTGAAAAGGAATTGTCCATGTAGTTATAAGTACAAAATCTCCAGAATAGTATTAATTATTTAAATATCATATATATCCAGTACATATTCATTTTATACTATTCCATAACATTTGGAGATAAAAAGAAATGAAATGCACCGTTCATGGAGACTGTAGGCCGTACGTACGCATGAACGCTACTTTCATTTCTTTGTCATATTAATGGAATTAAAAATTATTGAGAGATATATATATTATAATTAAAGTATAATATATATTTTATATAGGTAACATATGTTCATTAATTTCATTCTTCATACATTCCATGTATTGCATGAATGAGTCACAACACTTGAGGGGGCGGAAGTCCACACTTCCTCGTATGAAATTATCGCATTTACACAACATGAAAAGCATAAAGGGATGTTTTAAATATAAAATACAGGAGAATATAGGAAACATAAATAACATATATATCATATATAAAATACAGTGAAATCATAATGGCCAACATGAAAGGTGTTAAGAGAAGAGTGAACAATCATCGTTTCGTGAGGTAGTAATTTTCCATCCACAGAAACAGTATGTTCATTAACCATTAGACGAAAGTGTGTTTACGTGTGGCTCGAATAATTCACATACCAAAATCCTAGTATATTTAAGATACTATCATTTTTACAGAATAATGGAATAAAAAGAGTTTAGGTGTTTGGAGAAGCAAAATAAAACAAAAGAACACAAGTGAAGACATAACCTTTAAATCGGGTAACTCCTCTTGGTTTGAACCAAAAGGGTTTCTTGAAGAGAATTATGCCCTTTTTGAAGCTTAAATGTTGAAGATAGGGATGTGGAGAGATTAAATGGGCATTTTTTGTCCGATAAAAAGGCTTGAGAGGTGTGGGTAAGGTGGTAGAAGTGGGGGCCTTTTATAAGAGAAGAGGAGGGGCAGTCTTGGAAAGTTATAAAATATTACTTTATTATAAAATGCTTTTCGGATTTTAAAGGTCCCAAAAGGATATATTTCTAGTATAAGGTGATAAGGTTTCTAAATACACCCATACAATAGGTTTGTGACAAGTTTAAGACTTATATTTTACCCTATCTTCTCCTTTTATTCAAATCGTTCATTTATGAGGTAATCACTACATCTTCACGGTGTCATAAATAAATTAATTTATTTATTGTATAAAAATTATAAAAAAATATCATGATGTTGGAAATATTTTTCGATTTATAATTTATATTTATAGACAAAAAAATGACTTGAATAACCCCATGTAAAAATTGTTTTAGTAAAACAATACATGTTTGTGACATTTTAATTTTAACATTAAATAAAAAGTTATTAATGTCATTTTTCAACCAAAGTGGCTCCTTGGGGTCTCCAAGTTGACCCATGGATTTTATTGGACGGCCATGACTCATAAAATAAGGGTAGTACATGTGTCAAGGTCATTTCACATTATAATAACATCATCTTTACCTTAAATTACCCTAATTATTTTTAATCGCGATTAATAAAACTTAAAAGATACTATTCACTAAAAAATTATTTTAATCTCATTGAACCACATTTTACATCATATTGACAACCATGTATGTAAAATTTTTGAAAATAAAATCACAGAAGTGGTAAAGTTTCATTTAAACGAAAAATTAGTTTCTTTAACTACCACTTAGTGGTTTCACTATTCATCAAAAAATGATGTCTTTCAGAAAAATACCAAAAATTCACCCAAAGCTATATTTGATATTCCGAATTCAAAAATAATATCCATTTTAAAAAATACAAAACATATAAGTTGCATTAATTAATTGATTAATTAATTCCTGTTGTCAAAACAAATAGCGTGTGTTTAAGAAACAATATCTATTAAAAGATTGACACTTGTTTATGTCCAATTTCAAAGTGAAATTAATTCCAATGACCCCCATTGGATTAAATGGTAAAACTATATTCTAAATACACATTAATATCAGTTAAAAAGAGAATATATCCATATAAATAAATCATATTAAAAGGAGGTTTTGAATTAAAATGAAACATTTTCACTAAAAATGATATTTATCGGAAAAATAAAAAAAAATTACACAAAGTAAATTTTGATGTCTAGATTCTAAAGAAGGTTTTTATTATGTCAAATACAATATATAAAATTTTCAAAACTATATTTAAAAAGGGTTCTCCATCAAAAGGTGGTTAATCAACCTTTTAATGAATATTAGAAGATTCATGCTTAAAATTGGATTCATTTGCATTTTAAGCCTCTAACATTTATTGGATAAAAGAAAAAATATTTGACAAACATATATAATCATTTTGTAGTTAGTTCTATTCATTCCCACCATTACAATGACTAGGTGTTCACTACCATTTAAAATAATAATATTTTATTATTAGAGTGCAACGTAAGATTTCAATGAAACTCATTGTTGCGTATTGGGTACGCCATCGAGCATAGTGTTCCCTTTAAAGTATTATTAATACTTTATTCACAAATATTAATAAATAAGAAAATGTAATATTCTTTATTTACCTGGGATGTTACAATATGAATAGGTATAATGCTGAGTATAAAATATATAAATAATAAATATGACATGAGTATGATTCTTTATAACTAATATACCATCAAATTACATTCCATTTAACTATCAATAGAATGATACTGTTGTTTGTGCCTACGTACGACCTACCGTCTCCACAATGTGGTGAGATTAATTATACATGTTAACCATTCAAGATTGATTATAAAATTTATATGATAGGTTAAAATAATAATTATAAAAATAATATCATTCAGTATTAAAATATAATACATCATATGCATAACAAACATGACTTACATGATAAAAGAGGAATATAAAAATGAAGCTATTAACACATAAAACAATTGTCATACCAAAATATTTTTAACAAAATTATATAATAGGGTCATATATGATATCATAAATACGTATATGGATTTCGAAAAATTTATAACAAACTTTAATCATTATACAATAGGTTAGAAAACACTTGACTAAAGGAAAGTACATGGTAAGGGTTAATTTCACAATCTAATTATTATCCAAAGTTGTTTATACGTAAGTATATACTTGGAAATATTTACCATCCATGTAGATGTATCAAATAAATGTATTGAAAAATAATATTATAATTCTTAAACAATTGTTTATTGTCATTTTTACACATGTTTGAATTTTTATAAATTTTTTTGAAAGGAATATTTCCATCATTTTTTAAATGAGGTACTTTATGACCATTTCAAAAAATTAAGGAAATAATGTTTTTTATCTTATATGGCGTTAGCAGTTGTTTCCACCATAATGTTACTTTAATATTATAAATATTACCTTGTAGTATTATAAGGTTATTATTAAAATAAAGGCTCTACTTTACAATTGAACATGATTTTAAATGATTTTAAAGTAAAAAAGGGATATTTCTCTCAAAGAGTATTAATGATTTTATATGATTATTTTCATCTATGCCAACATTATTCATTGAAGTTTTTTCTTGATTGAGATTGATTTATTATGATACAATATTCCATATTTTATTTAAGGTTCACTATAATAAAAGTGCCTCATAGTAGTATTTTTTTAATATGGCGGCGGTTTAAAATACTGCTATATGATTGTACAATGGTTTCATAAAACCGCTTCTTAATTAGCTATTGACATCCAAGACTAGGTAATTCTATGAATTTTGTACTGGTTTTTCATATGTGTCATAGTAATAATAATTTGTGGCAGTTTTGGTTATTTTAGTGCTAGTTTCATGTGAAGAAAATGTTGTATTTAGTGGCATTTTAAACCGCCAGTAAATTTTTTTCCATGTTTTTTACATTAAAATATCCACTAAACCACCATAACCATTTCCAAATAATAACACCCATTCATTGAGTGGATGTTTTAACCACCAATGATAAAATAATATCAAACTATAGCAGTGGTTTAAACCACTATGAAATATGGTCCATTTCATTAGTGGGGGTTTAGACCACCACAAAACTTAGATTTAGAAATAAAAAATGATTTAGATTATACAACCCTAGTACCAGTAATCTAAAAAAATGTGCAGAGAACATATAACAAGATAATCTAAACAATCTAAAAACGTACAATTGTCAACAATATAACAATGGTTCATAAAAAACCATTTACAAACAATATATAACAGAATAATCCAAACCATATTATCTCAACCATATAATATTATTTTATAGATCTAAATTTAGACTTTAAACTATATAGAACCAAAATCTGAGCTGTAACCCTTATAATTATATAGTAAAAACTTATAAGATGTATCCTCGAGCCATCCTAATAAGGTTGATTTATCCTAGTGCTCAGGATAACATTATATAAATAATTGGGACCGACAACACTATTGATTATTTTTATTTTGGAATTTATGTTTGATATAAATGAAGTGATTAAAAATGACTCGATAAGAGAATAAAACATGCCTCTATGAGAAAAACTATACTATAACACTTTTAAGGGGATGTTTTTTTTCATTTTCGATGATGCTTAATATAAGAGTGGATGAAGCATGTCCCATGTATTGTTTTTTATTTCATTAAAATGTTTCCCAAGAAATTCAATCGGTTGGGATAATGATGAATATTATGGAAACTATTTCCTTTTATGTAAAGGGACACAACTATAATAAACAAATTGAAAAATACCAGAATGGCTTTTTGAAGCCAATGAGTTAGTATATTAAATATTTCATATCCCAAAAAAGATGGTGACTTTTATAACAGAGGGTTGAGTTTAAACAAATTCTGTATAATTGTTTCATGATCAAGATAAATACGAGATCTGAGATTTTTATTGGTTTTTAGCGTGTCTATGAATTAATGGAAATACGATGGTAAGGTGGTTGGTTGATTACCCAACCATTGATGTATGATGAGATTTATTATTGGATTTTTTGGTTATACATGAAATAACATGTTATCAGTGGGATCTAAAGCTTTGTGATCAATAACATAAATAAAACAACAACTATTGAGATGGGCATATCTTAAAAAATTTAGTCCGGAGTGTATTGATTGATGCTCCCATGATCAAATTTTGAAGGGGAGCTAAACCATCCATATATGAATCATATTAAATATGATGTGGAATTTTTTTGGGTGTAACCCTTTAAAGATATACAATATAAGTATGATGAGGGTTTTAGGGTCCGTTGAGGTGCTTGAACCATTTTTTTGGAACTAGTCACACATCATTAAGAGACATGGCATCAAGGGTTTCTTTAAGAAATGTATAATATGTTTTGAGGGAGCGTGTATTAGAAGATCTAAACAGGACTATCAATATAATTTTTAAAAAAAGTATGGATGTTTTTATTTGTGGACTAGGAATGGGTAATGTTGTGCAACTTGGTGTACTCCTATTCTGGATTTAGTCATTCCCAATATACTGACACTATCCTATGTATGTTGGTAGAGAGCTTATATACAAAGATAAATAATTAAAACCAATGCCTTTTTGTTTGGATGGAAGGAATCAATGTGCCTTTTACATAAGGATTAATTTATAAAAGGCCTTAAGGTATGGATTATAAATGTCAAATATTGGAGGGTAACACTCGTGTGAGTGTTGGACCAGTCGTTGGATGGTTGTTCTAGTTTTTTAGTTTCTTGATTACTGGAATTAGGTACTATTGTATTCCATGATGAATGTCAAGTACTAATTCAAAAACATACTTTGGTTAAGCTCGAGTCTTGGTATTAGGTTGGGAATAAATTTTGATTATCTAGGTGTGTTGGTTCAATAATGCACTAGAATGTTTTTTTGGGAATGGTGGCATAAAGGAGAAATATTGGGTAAGATCAAGAGATGTCACCAGATGTCGGTTACAAGAAGTGGTGGGCATGCTGAAAGTGATATTGGGGTACCTTGGATAAAAGGTGTCACAATATGGCTTTACAGATGTCGACTATTAAATTTGAGTATTCTAAAAAACTCAACCAAAATTAGATCAATATGAGTAATTTCTAAAAGTAGTATGTGGTTAATGAGGAACCACTCCAGGAACATGGTTGGTTGGGATTGGTGCATTTTAATGGTTTTAAAGAGCTTATAAAGGAAAATACAGTGTGAATAGTATAATCTTGGTCAATTCGATTACCACCATTTCAATCAAATTGAGGACCAGGGGTAATATCCTCCTAAGTAACATATTAAATGTTTTGGGAGCACCATTAAGAAATTGAGTTCTTTCATAAATAAGAAATTGTAATAGTGGGAGTATCGAAACTCAAAATTGACTCTAAAAATTTATAATTTATTATAAATATATCTATATTCAAGTTTATAATAGGATTATTACATGATCATCTCTCTTATATATAGGCTCACTCAATGTTCTCAATCACAACGTTTTGCAGCTCTTAATTTGTATCTTCATCATGATCCAAAGTATTATTCTCCCCTACAGTGATGGCACGTTTACAAAATAGGCTTGCCAACCATCTAGGGCACAAACCTCAATGGATATCTTGTGACAAATGATCATTCTGATGTTAGGAATATGGTCAATAGTTAACCCAACATTTTTAGGCCCTATCCCTGAACGACCCAACCGTGGGGCTTGTGTCTCCAACATGAATAAAATAAATCAAATAAACAACATAGTAGCTAGTGGAAAAGACTAATATACACATCCCAACATAAATAAAATGAAACAATTAAATATATCCATCTTCCATAGGGAACATATATTACTTCAAACTCCACAAACTTTATACTTCACCAATTTTAGACTCACTACCTTACTAAATCATCAAGCCATATCCAATTCCAATTCCTTTTTTCAAGCATGGGGAATCATGAAAATGTTAGGTCATGAAAATGTTAGGTGACTACACTATAAAACACACGATACATGACAAATGATACATGTTACATGAAAAAACCCTCTATTTCCATATTTTTCCAACATATCTACAAGACCACTAATTATTTTTTGATGATGAACACTGCTTGTCACCCTCTCCACCCCCTCTGTACTTCATACTACCAAAACCTGTCAGATGATAATATTGAAAATTAAATAATTTTTTATATTTATATTTAAACTTTAAAATAATAAATGTTTGAAAACTAAATGATTTTTATGTTGTGTGATTTACCTACTCACCACCTGTCATCAATGCGATATCACCAGGGACTTATCTTATCTTCTTCTGATATAAATTGAATAACACTTTCCACAAAGAGGATATCTGAGCCCCCTATTCCAGAATTATCTTTTTCATAGAATCATAATATTTATGGTCATCTCAAATACAACTTGGATTAGATGAAACATCAATCCCTGATGGCCTTATAATGACCTCAAATGGTAAGGTTCCCAAACACATCCTATGTACTCAACCAGGATTCTCCTTCCCAAGAACTTTACCAACTGAGTCATCCTAGGAGACTGAGTAGGATTGCATGGGATTAACATCCCATAGTTCATTAATTTTTACTTATAAATCAAATATCAGTCATTTTAGTATCATTATATTTTAACATAGTGAAAACTGATAATAAGTTATTATAATGAAAAATGAATTCATACACCATCTTCTTTGGCTGGTTCATTAAAAACACTCCCGTCATATTTTTTTTGAACATCCAACTACACCTCTATTTTTGATTCTTGGTTCCCTAAACTCTTTGACTTCATTATAGAAATATAAATAAAAAATATAATATATTAAACAAGTAATATTGTCTTATGAATATTTAAACTAATTAAAATATTACCAGAGTCAATCGACTTCTAGAAAAATACTTTGACCCCACAGGTTGAGGGATGATTTTCTTAGCTAGGCTTGATGAATTTTTTCTTGAAATATCCGGAAATAAATAAAATGTAATTAAATAGTAGTGTATGTAATGTCACATATTTTTTATATACTTGTATAAATATAAAATGAGATTAATATAATAATATATATTTAAATACCATGTGTTCTAATCACTATGTATCTCAATAAAAAAATTACATTGCTCTCTAGTAAACCCATTGGGTACCTTGTCACAGATCTATTAGGAGCTCAAAAAAGAATCATTAACATTGCCCCATAATCTCCACTCAATTTCTTTCTATTTCTTGCCCAGATTTTTCAATGTCCACTTTTGTGATAAAAAATTAATAACCATAAAGTTGATGAACATCTGTACATAGAAATTCATTTTAAAAATATTATAATTTAATAACATACTAACATTAAATTATTCAATAATTTATTAAAATTACATTAATATTTGAATCGAAAACTTCTTTCTTCCAAGACGAAGGCATATTCCTCTAATCATCATAGGTAATAAATAGGGAAATTGGGTCTGTGGCCAGATCACCTATAATATGGAAATGTAATCCTATGGAATCATTTATAGGGACCCTATAAGTATCAAATGGGATAACTGTATTTAGACCAGTCAGCTTCCATACATCTGAAATTTTCATATTTGTCTTTATAGTCGCATTGTTTTCATATTTTATGAACAAACAGTCTGAATAAAAAAGTATAATAAATTTATTCATATTAACATTTGTACCTACAAAAGTAACTCTCCAGTATCCCCTTGAAGAACGAAGAGTTTATCCATGAACCCTCACTAATGAGACTGCTGAATGGGAAGGCATCAACATTGCAACTGATGGGACACTCATAGAGGGTGTGAGAGATGGTGCAAGGGGGAAAACAGACGGTGTCTTAGATGCTGTAGAAACAGAGACAAATTGATCGTCATCTGTCAGTGTGGTAAATGGAATAGTATAACCATTATTACACATAATTCCTATCATTTAAAAAAATAAAATAAAATTCATAACATGTAATTCAAAAAATTAAACTTGCGAGAGTGTTTGGATTTTGAATGTCAATCCTTAAATATAATGTTATATGTGGTGGAATTTCTATATGATTGGCACTGTCTGTTATGATAACCTTCCATTATAATGTTTATTATGGTTAGTACTAGATATTGAAATTCCATTCTCTGATGGAACTCTAATGACATGTGGCTACAATAGATATATCAATGGAATTAATCATAATAGCTAAGGTTAAGTGTTGGGGTAACCTGGTTAGCACCTGATGACCCAACATTGATTCTAGTAGAAAAAATTCAAGATGAAACCTATAGGAAAATTCTCAAATGTCTCATATGATATTCATAACAAAATGAAGGTTATACATGTGAAATTTAAAATAAAGAGACCTCAGGTAATCACATTGAAATCTATTAATGATATAGAAACAAAAATATTACCATATTTACACACTAAAAATTCTCTATATCATAACCATAAACATGATTCATTTCAAAATAATAAATATACCCTATATTAAATGATATTACATGTTTAATCTGAATAAATATTATTATAATTTATTCATATAAAAAATAAACATGCTTCAGATGAAAACATAATGTACCTTCAGCATGAACAATATAATTTATTCTATCAACCATTTATTTCCATCCCTAATAAATTTAATACATGCGACATTCATTTAATTGGATAATGAGACTTTTTAATCAAACTATAAATACTATGAAACAACCAATCTAGTACAAAACTCCACACATTATTCAAAAAAAAATCTATACTCCTGCATTGCACATCATCACCACAACCTTGATCATCACACTACTACATCACACATCATACAACATCGCATATCAGTCCAACCAACCATTTTTTCCCTTAACAACACACTCTAAATCAAACCCAATTACAAACACCAATGGTAAAATCCCCACATGGACCACATTAAGAACACAAAATGCATCAATCACGTAAACATATAAATGATATTTCAACATGCACAATACCAAATTTCAAAGGGTCCTTATATGTTTCTAGATAAGAATGGGATTAAGGGAGAATGTGGGATCAATATGGGGTCCTTGGTTTCACTCTTAGGATACACGGGACTCTTAAAAGTCCAATGTTAACTATTTATCTCCCACTAGGTACCCAGTGTCACCTATAATTATAAAATATATGTGGAAACCTATTTTCGGTACCCTAAATCCCCAATTAACACACCAAAACCACAAAACTCATTACAATATAACTTAGAATATAAACTCAATAACCTAAATCAATTTAGAATCCATTATCAAAAACATTTCCCTCAATCGGAATGAAAAATTGAAACTATTGAAAGTTTTTCCATTCAAATTTCAATCATAAGACTTTAATGACACCATAATTAATGTAATAAGGTAAAAACATTATATCCTCTAAAAATTATCACTTTTCAATACATTTAAGTCTCAAGAAACATCTATCTAAAGAATCAATGCCTCTATAATGGAAATAAATGAACTTAAGAATCTATTATATCAATAATAATAATCTTTGAATATCACCTTAAATCCCCAAAACTAACTAGATTCAGAACCTAAATAACTAAACCAATTTTATTTAACTTATATTCAATTTTAAATACACCTCTAACCGTATCCAAATTCAACCATCCCATTTCTAGGTTGTAGGTCCAAAATATAACCGAAATCATTAAAAACACCAAAACCTCAACATCCAAAACATTAACACTAATAAATATCCATAATTTTATTGTATACATCTAATGAATGACTCTAAAATAAAAAAAGTACCAGAACATCAAGAAAAATCAATGCTATACCGGTGAAGAGTCACAGTGAGGGGCAGAGAGGCTCATGACCACCAGCGAGGCGTGACGAGGGTATGTATTTGGGGGGTTTGGGGGTCTCGGGGGTTGAGAGTGTGGGGGGGGGGTGGAAAATTTTCAGGATTTTTAAAATATTAAAAGTTTTAGTTGTGATTTTTAATAAACTGCCGCTAAATTATTTAAAAAATTGCTGCTAAAAACTAATTTTGATGTAGAGGGTTTATGGTATGTTTGAATGTGGATATGCTATTTTGATATCATACATGGTTTATGGTTAATGTATTAACATTTCATATGGTTGATTTAATACTAATTTTTATGTTATGTTTCACCCTTTTCATTTGAGAAATGCATTAGAATTAGAATGAACTGGGTTGGGGACTAGTTAATGAAAGCCCTACGGGTTGGGGAACAGTTAATGAATACCATACAGGTTGGGAACCAATTAATTAAATCCCCTAGATGCATCGATTGTTCTCATGAGACAATCTAATTGTGTTTTTGGCTAACATCTTGCCTGCATCATCTTGGAATGAGGCCTTAATGATATGTATGGAAATATGCATTCCCTCATTACAATTTCTTTTGATATTACATGTTATTATTCGACTAGTAGAATTTCCATGGGAATTTTGAAATTGAATTATTTGATTTATTCATTCCACGTTATGATAAATATAATGTTTTAAAAGGATTCTATTTCATTTTTATACATTTCGATAAAATTATATGATTATTTTCAATAGATTTATCTATAATGTATATCCTTACTGAGCATCTAAGTTCACCTATTTCATATGTTTCATTATTACCTAGGATACAAAGAAGTTTATTATGTCTGACCTACCGGGATAGTCTAAGGGATATGTGTCTGTTCAAAGGAGACAATATGTAGATTTTTATTTCATAATGTAATGTAAAACATATGTTTGTATCTAGTTTTTTCAAGGCTACTATACTGAGTGGTCCTTCGGGACATGACTTTCTTATGATCATACAAATGTAATAAAATAATAATGTGACTCTGGAAAACTGGGGTTGGGGAATTGTAGTTGTTATCAAATAAATATTATTAAAATCAATGAAATCTAGATTTAGAAAAACATTGATTAGGGAACATTACCCTAAGATAGAGTTTGAGGATATGTATAGAATAAAATAATATAATTCTGGTAAAATATAGATTGTGTGGGTATTTCTAGAAAATACCACCCTACCGGGATTCTAAAAATTAATGTGATTCTATAAAAAAATACCTAGGACAAACAACTCTGAAAAAATGTTACAGGATTGACTCGGGGTAACCCAGTACATGATAATGGGCCATAGTACACACCTTGTTTGAAACTATCTAGGGATATGCCTATGATAATTAACATTTTATTTGTCTATCATTATGATGGATTTAAATGTAAAGTTACCCCCAAAGTAACCAATGATTATGATTCTAGGATTTGTGATGCATAAATTTATGTTAGGTGCAATACCATATTCAGAATTATACAAAGTATGTAACTTTTTAATCTAATACAGTATATGCCATCTTATAAAAATGGCACCTAGTAGAATGAATGATAAATCCACCATTGAACATGAACCAAAGAGTAAAAAAGATCATATATATCATGGTCTTAAACCAAAATGTTGATGGAAAATAGTCTCTTATGTTTTTTCATCATATGAGGCAATAGTATCATGTGTTAATAAGATAAGTAAAAAATTTTCTGAGTCCTATGGATTTGAATAAAAGTAAGAGAATAAAATGATGGAAGGAAAAAATATGGATAAATGGAAGAAGGGAAAAGAGGATTTTACCACATGTGATTACTATGGAAAGAATCACTATGTTAAATGATTGAAGGGAATGGGAGCTTGTTATAAGTGTGGAGAAAAAGGAAACCTTGTTCCTAATTGAAAGGTTAAGAAAATGGTTTCCAATCTACAATGCTTCAATTACAAGGAGATGGGATACTATGTGAATCAATGTCCAAATCATCAAAGAAGCATACCCTAGATGATGCTATTGGAAAATGATCAAGATATGACACTACTGTAGAATAATTGGAATGATTAATTTTACTATTGAAGAATTATTTTATTTGAATACATTATTATAAATTTACAAGTTATATGAAATATAGAGTATATAATGATTGAATTTTAGTACTATTTAATTAAGGATTTGAAATTTTATGGTACTAAGTAAAGTGACGTAGTTGGATGTTAATTTTTTTGGAAAATATATGGTTGAGGGAAAGATAACCCTTAATATGTTTCTGATATTGAGATAATATTGTTGGAAAAAATAGATGATTGATTTGTATAAAGTATATTAGATATAATTTACTACCTTGGAACTGATTAATCGTTTGTTTATTCCATCACTGTTGGAGTTTAAAATATTTTTTGATTTAAGGAGTATATCCAATATTATATGATTTAAATAATAAATAAAGAATAATGATCATATTAAATAATGTTTTATTATAATTTAGGGTATTTACATGTTTTAAGAGAATACATGATGAATTTATTCACATGTTTGGTATGTGACAAAAAAAGAACTGTATTATGGTAGGTGACCATTATTATAATCTTTTGAACTATGAGTTAGGAAAAAAGTATTTTGGATAAGTCTAAATGTTAGAATGGATTAAGTTGAACATTGAATAATATTGTTTAAAGTTTGGAAATATCCTAATATTATTTTTATAATGTTATAATAATATATTTCTATGAAAATGACAACCCATAGGTCAGGTAATAACCCATCACATCCAACAAGGTCACGTGAGTTGAAACCGAAACTGAAGGGAGATAAGGGTTCATCACCTACCACTAGCCTACATGATTTTCATGTTTGTATACATAGTTTCACTACTATAAATAGAGGTTTTCCCAATGGATATATACCAATGGTTTCATCAATCTTTTTGTAAACTGTAAATAAAGGAAACATTTGCCAACAGTTTATTCAAACCATTGGTAATGTGTTAATATAGTTAATATTTTCCAATGGTCAGAAAAAACCATTGGGAAATATTTAGTTACTCTAAGATATACCAATGTCTTTAATAATCCATCGGTAAAGGGAGGCTTTCCCAATGTTTTTTAGAAACCATTGGGAATGTTTTACCCCATATACACATTAGCTTATCTCCCACTCTGCTGGATTGCAGACCCTAGTCCAAAGATCCTATCAATGGTTTCTTGGTTTTGAAACTCCTTCCAGCCAAAGATCCATCTTTAATCATTCAATTTATTATTTTTATACTTCAAATTAGTAAGTTTTACCTTAGTTTTAATGTTCTCCCTCATTTGTTTTTCAATTTTCACTTTTGATATTGGCTAAAGAATAGTTCCTGCTATTTGTGGCATACCAAAACCTTTGATTATATTTTTTTTGTTATACACTTCAAACATGGTAAAGGGTTTGTTTAGTGGGGTGATAGGGTAGTTTCTATGGAATTTAGTTTATTTGAAAATTGTATTTAGATTTTGTATTTATAGTTTTTGTTTAATGAATAATGGGAAGGGTATTGATATTAAGGATGAATTGGTTTTTGGTTGGGTGATGGATTGTAATTGTGATGTTGGGTGGATTGGGTATAGGTAATTTTTAAGGTATTATATGGGTATTTACACCCTTGAACACACCCCCATGGAAACCTCCCACCCCCTGGACAACCCCCACCCCCTATACACCCCCATTAGGCAACCTACCCCTTCAGCCTCCCACCTCCCTGGAAACCACACCCCTTAGACAACCCCCTCCCCCAACAACCTAGAAACCCCACCCCCTAGACACACCCACCCTACCCTCCCTAAACACCCCTCACCCCCCATGGACATCCCCTACACACCACCACCCCCTTGGACAGCCCCACCACCCCCGGGGATAGCCCCCTCACCCCCCAATCCCCACCCCTAGACACCCCTACCCCCTGGACACCCTTGGCCCCGTGGACACACCAAACCCCTTAGAAAACCCCATCGATACCACCACACCTTCTAGACACCACCACACCTCATAAGTGCTTAACCCTATCTTTAAATTGGAATTACCAATGCATGTCATTTCCCCTTCCCCCAATGACATTTCCTAAGTTACCCATAAGGCTTTATAAATTGAATTTTCATGTTTTGATAAATTGATTTTGTCATGTTTTGATAAATTTTATTTTTCATGTTTTGATAAATTTAATTTATCATATTTTGATAAATTTAATGGGTTGTTTGGAATGAAATGTCTAATGAATGATGGTTTTACATTCATAATGAATAAAATTATTTTAAATAAAATTA
This sequence comes from Viscum album, assembly GCA_963277665.1. Lineage (NCBI taxonomy): Eukaryota > Viridiplantae > Streptophyta > Magnoliopsida > Santalales > Viscaceae > Viscum > Viscum album. The sequence continues at coordinate 969,803,329 of OY728159.1, read as the reverse complement.
CACTAAAGGGGGATGTAGGAGGGGTAAGGGGGATGTCCAGGTCTGGGGGGATTTCCAAATGGGGGTGGGTTGTCTAGGGGGTAGGGGGCTGCAGGGGGGTCGGGGGGGGGGGGGGATATAGGAGTTTGGGGGAGGGGGGTATGGTCTACCCAAAGAGGGGTGTGGGCTATCCAGGTGGTCAGGGTGGGGTGTCCAGGTGGGGGAGGGGGGTGGGATGTCCTAGGGGGGGGGGGGTGGTATCCAGGGGTGGGGGTGGGATATCCAAGTGGGGGAGGGGGATGTCTAGGCGGGGGTGGGGGGGGGGGTCCAGGTTGGGGTGGGATTTCTAGGTGGGGGATGTCCAGGTGGGGGGAGGGTTGTCCAGGGGGTGGATGGATTCAAGGGGTGTGGGTTTTCCAGGAGGGGTGGTGGAATTTCCTGGTGGGGGAGGGGGTATGGGTTGTCCAGGGGGTGGGATGTCTATGTGGGGGTGGGGGTGGGCTGTCCAGGGGGTTGTAGGGGGTAGGGGCTGTAGGGGAGGGGGTGTGGGCTATACCGGGAGGGGGTGGGCTATCTAGGGGTTGTGGTGGTTGGGATATCCAGTTGGGGGGGGGGGGGGTGCAAAGGGGGTGGGGTGGGCTGTCTAGGTGGGGGGGGGTGTTCAGGGAGGAGGGGGTGGGCTGTCTAGGTGTGGTGTTGGTGAGGGGGTGTCTAGGTGGGGTGGGGGATGATGGGGGTAGGGGGCTACGGGGGTGTGGGGGGGGATGTTCAGGGAGGGGGGGATTTCCAGGGAGGGGGGATGTCTAGGAAGGGTGGGGGTGGGGGTTGGGTTGTCCACTCTGCTACTCTACAAAAAATAGGAATCATATAAAACCAATGTATAGTTGATTTCACATGTTAAGACTATTCTCGAAGTTTCATACCAACACTCACTCTTACCCATCCAAGAAGAAGTGATCTCTACAAATAAACCTCACTCAGGTTCTTATCCACTATCCATATTGATCTCATAAAAATTTAACAGGTGTACAACTCTATATCCCCTAATGATATAACAAGGCTTATACACCCATGAGTAGTGTCCCATCGAAACATGGATTATAAATCTGATCAACATATGATATTTGGAGGTGTGTTTACAATTTGGTGTGTTGTGATTTATATGTATAATATTCATGGTTTACACCAATAGTCTTCTTGTTTATCTATAATAGGATTGAAATCATGCTAAAATTGGATAGAGATTGGATTCTATGACCCTAGTTTGGGGGTGGACACCCCACCCCCTTGGAAAGCCCCCACCCCTTGACTCGCCCACCCCTGGACACCCTGCCACCCCCATGGATAACCCCCCATCCCCCTAGACAACCCCCATCTCCCCTGGACACCCCACCCACGCCTTGGAAAATCCCCCCTGGACACCACCCCACCCATGGACACGCCTACCCCTGGAAACCCCACCCCCGCTAGGCAGCCCCCCACCCCTAGATAGTCCCACCTTCTTGGACAACCTGCCCAGCTGCCCTGGACAACCCCCACCCGCTGGACACCCCGTACCCCTGGACATCCCCCACCGTTGTGGACACCCCGTACCCCTACCCTAGTGGACAAACCACCCACCCCCCTAGACACCCCCACCGCCCGAACACCCCCACCCCCTAGACACCCTAACCCCATGGACAACCCCCACCCCTAGATACCCCTACCCCCAATAGACACGCCCATCCCCATGGAAATCCTTCCCAACCCCCTGGATAACCCGCCCAACCCCCTGGACAACCCGAACCCCTTCGACAGCCCCAACCCCTAGACAAACCCCACCCCCTAAACACCCCCACCCCATGGAAATAACTTCCACCCCTAGACACTCCTACCCCCTAGATAGCCCCACCACCCCCATGGATGGCCCACCCCCCCTGAACACCTTGTTCTCCCTAGACCGATCTACCACTCCTGTGAATACCCTTTACCCTCGTGGACAACCCCCCACCCTCATGGAAAGACCACCCACCCCCTGCACACCCCCACCACCTCCGAACCCCCCATCCCCCCGAACACCCCCCACCACCCTTGACACCCCCACCCCTGTGGACACCCCCACCCCCGTGGACAACCGTCCCACCCCCTGGACACCCCCACTACCCCCGTGGACAACCACCCACACCCTTGGAAACCCCGTACCCAGGGAAACCCCCCCCCTCTTCACCCCCATGGACACCCATACCCCTTGGATAGCCCCCATCCACCATAGACTACCCGCCCACCCCTTGGACACCCCACCACCCCCCAGAAACCCCCCAATCCCCCCAATCCCCCACAATCCCCCCTGGACACCCCCACCCCCTGGACACCCCCACCACCCTGGACACCCCAACCCCCATGGACACCCCCACCCATGTGGAAATCCCCCTTGGACACCCCCTACCTCCTGGATAGCCCCACCACTCCCGTGGACAACCCTCCCACCCCTGGACACCCCTACCCCCTAGGCAGCCCCTACACCCTTATGGACAGCCTGCCCACCCCCCTAGGCACCTTGTACCCCCGGATATCCTCCCACCACTATGGACACCTCGTACCCACATAGATAGCCCCTACAACCCATGGACAACCTGCCCACCCCCCTAAATACCCCCACCCCAAGACAGCTCCCCACCCCCACCCCCAAGACACCCCCACCACTTAGAAACCCCCAACCCCCTTGGAGATCCTCCCACCCCTAGACACCCCTACCCCTATAGAACCCTCACCACCATGGAAATCCTGCCCAACCCTAGAGACAGCCCAGCAAACCCCCTTGACACCCCAACCCCCTGGGACAACCCCCAACCCCAGGGCAGCCCCCACCCCATGGACACCCCCACCTCCATAGACAACCCACCCCATGTACAGACCACCCACCCCCTAGACACCCCTACCCCCTAGACAACCCCCAACCCCTAGACGCCCCCACTCCCCATAGACACCACCCCACCACCTAGACACCCCCGCCCTCTGGACAACCCCACCCCACCCCTGGACAACCCCCCGGGACACCCCACCCCCTAGACACCCCCTATCCCCTTGGACATCCCTTATCCCCCCTTGACGCCCCACCCCCTGGACACCACCCCACCACTCGGACACCCCCACCCCCTGGACACCCCCACATTCATGGGCAGCCCACAACCCCCCTGGACAACCGCCCCAACCCCCTGGATGGCCCCCACCCCCTAGACATTACCCCACCACCTAGACATCCCCACCACAATGGACACCCCCCACCCCCTAAACAGCCCCACCCCCTGCACACCACCCCACCCCTAGACACCCCTACCATCTTGGACATCCCCAACCCCTTGGAACTACCCACCCCATGGACACCACCCCACCCCCTGGACACCCCCACCCCTAGACACCCCCACCCCCTGGACACCCCTACCCAATTGGAAATCCCCCCACCCCCTAGACACCACCCCACCCCTCCTGGATACCACCCCACCCCCTGGACACCTCCACCCCCTGATCACCCCCATCCCCTCGACACCACTACCTCATTTGGACACCACCACCCTCATCGACATCCCCAACCACCCTGGATATCCCCCCTCCCCCTAGACACCCCTACCCCCTTGGACAACCCCCACCCCCTGGACACACTCTACCCCCTTGGAAAACCACCCCAACCCACTGAACAACCCCCAACCCCATAAATTCTGAATTGAATGCTTTATTTATTTAATTAACTTATGAATTACGTGTTAATGGTGTATGGGTATACATGTGGTATGGTTTTACTTTTTGTATGTGTAAACCTGATATAATTACCTTATGAATTATGTGTTAATTATGTATATGTGTATAGGGTAATTAAATATAGAATTGGAGGTATTTATAATTCTGTATGAATTATGTGTTGTATGAATTCTGTATGAATTCATAAAAAATTCTATATGTATTCTGCAGTTATTGAAAATTCTGTATGAATTCATCCTAAGGGGAGGCATACCTTCTGGTGGAAGCTGGTGGAAGTGATGCATCTGCATAGGGGGAGGTCAGCTTGCTGCTGCAGGTACATAAAGGCTATGCCAAAGGTTTAAAACCGTTGGAATTTCTGTACAAACAGAACTTATACCTATGGTTTTATGTAAGCCATTGGTAAAAGTATATACCAATGGTTTACAAACCATTTTTATAGATATTTTTACTTGATATTGACATGTGATTTGTGGAAACCATTGGTAGAGGTCTATACCAACAGTTTGTAAACCGTTGGTATAGATATGATTTTTGATATTACCAATAGTTTTAAGACATTGATAAACTTTATTACCAACCGTTTCCATGAACTATTGGTATATAATAAATTTTTCCGACATATCCCAATAGTTCTCATAGAACTATTGGGTATGTCTATCCCCATGGATCAAGACCCAATTGTTTGGACAACCGTTAGTATAGTTTATACCAATAGTTGTCCAACCTTTACCAATGGTTTTAAACCATTGGTAAAGATGAAGTTTGTAGTAGTCTTTTTTTGTATTTAAATGGTACGAAGGATAAGGTATAAGTTTTTTTTCCAAACCCTATAGGATTAAGAAAAATATATCATTATTGAATGTTATAATTTTTTGGTGAGAAAGATGAGTTCATAGTAGAAATTAGTTAAAGGATGGAACTCCACTTGTCAAGTATGTATGTTTCCTTTTGTTCTTAGTCTATAAAGTAATTTAATTCATCAAATCTAGGTAAATGATCTTAAAACAATTTTTTTTCCAGGTACATTATTTTTCAATGAATTAAATGGTTCTCTATATCATCATAGACATCAATATTTGTGATTTTTAACATTCTCCTAACAATTTTCTCTATCATTATCTATCAAAACATGATGGTAAGAGTTTTCTTTCATGATCATTTTTCCTAAATGGAACACTTGTATGTGTTATATCTGGTGACCTTAATACATAACTTTATTTATTTTAAAGTGGGGGTCTCATTAATCGTTCTCTAACATGGGATTTCAATCAAGATGTTTTGAAATATCAAACCCCTTGTTTTTATCCCAAGTTTAAATTGTAAGGATATAATTTATTAAAGGAGGGGAGAATGTAACATCCCGAGACATTATAATATTTTCATATATAAATAATATTTTTATTGATATTTACACAACCTAATGTTATGCTTATTCTACAAACAATAACGAGTTGTCTTGTGTTACACTTAATGCCCAATTTTATAAAAAAACAGTATATTAAAAAAATATTATTATTTAATATAATATATAAACTAGCCAATAAATCAGCAATTATGAATAGAATTACCCACATTTTAAATTTAAAATATTTCATATAATGTTAAAATTAATCCTATGTATTTTATATATATGATATAAGAAAACATTCCATTTTTGGGTAAAAGAAGTATTTTTCAAAAAAATAAAATTTTGCCGCCATTTTTGGGTGAACATATTTTAAATATAGTTTTTGAAACTTTTATATATTCAATTTAACAAAATGAATTTATTCTTCTGAAGTGGGATATAAAATTTTCTTTGGTTGAAATTTTTTATACCTTTTTGATAAGTTTTACGTTTTGAAAAATTGTAAAAATATAAAAAATAATAATTGAAAACAAATTTTTTTATCAAAATAATTTATGTGGATAATTTATATTATTTAATGGTTTTAATGTAATAAATAGAAATTATTTTTAATATTTAAAATAATTATTTTCATTGGAATTAATTTTACCATGAAGTTTGATGTAAAAACATTTCAATCTTTTGGAATTTTTTAACTTTTAAAAACATATTTTTCATTTCGACCACGAGATTAATATAAAATTAATTACTATAACTTCTATGTTTTGAATTGTAAAAAATGGATTCCTTATTATTAATTAGTGTGTACAAATTATATGAATATATTTCTTTTATTTTTGGATATTATGAATAGTAACTTTAGTAATTGTTTATTACCACAGTTATGGGTAAATCAGGTAATTGAAGCTAAAAATAATATTATGAAATTATAAAAACACCTGTAAAAATCCTATTGGATAACTAAATCTGACCAAAATCATCTAATGTTATAAATGGAATCATTTAGTGGAGACTTTTACATTAATATGACATGAATATTATTAAAATTAATAAATGTGACAAAATGTCAGTCTCTCATTTATTATAAGTATAATAATTTTAATATAGATACATTCTAGAGATAACATAGATTAAAAATATTATATGGAAATATAAAATAATTTAACACCTCATTGAAATTTATTTTTAATTTTTAGATATTCAATAATTACTATTTATTATGTCATAATTGTGAAGTAGAAATTATTTTATTAACATAAATATCAAATAAATAATGTTAAAAATATTAATATAATTATTGTTTTACATAATTTATAACACAAAATAATTGGATATATAACATATACATGTTAATGATAAATTGGATATATTGGTTTTAAGTTATCATGTGGGTTTGATATTTTCAAAAATGAAAATAATGAATAGTATTAAAATTGAAGTAAATGATTTTTTAAAATAAATACTATTTTATGAAATGATATAAATGTCATAAAAATATAATGTTTAGCCAAATTACTTGTATAATGTCAAATATTTCATAAATGATCCAATTGGGGTTCTTTTGGCATTTTGTTTGCAATTATATTAACCCAATAGTATAAATCTAATAGAAGACACAATAAGAGTTAAACTGTTTTACCAAGGATTAAATTTAAAAGATAAGGATACTTTTATGACCTAAAAATGTCTAAATTTCATTGTTTGAAGGGATTTTGACCACAAATATTATTATCCTCTAAATAAATCACCTTGTAGAAATTTGAAACTGAAAATCAATTTATAATAAATTAATTTTTTAAGATATTCCAAAATTACCCCTCACCCCTCTTATAAAAGGAACTTCTCATTCTATTTAATTGACACATCCAAAGCCATTTTGTTAAGAAAAATCCGGACCATTTTATCTGAAAAATTAAATCAATACATCATAGATTCCATACCTTATCGAGAAATCCATCCTAAGGAGTACTTTTGAGAAAATCAAAAGGAGATACCTGAAAAAGAGGTAATGGTTTTGTCAGCTCTTTAAAGGTCATTTTATTCTTCTACTTCCTCTATATATGTTGTTTCTATAAAAAAAGTAATAAATATAATATAATCCATATTATAATATATTTTTATATTCATGGGACAACCATATTATTCATTTTATCTAGCCTATGAATAACAATATCACCATGCGTGTGTATGTACATCTTACCATCTACACGTCGTAGTGTAATTTTTTATTCAACACTACTATATTTGGATGAGTAAAATTATGATTATAAATGATATAAATACTGAATATAAAATTATTATGATTCTATATAAATAATATACCACCAAATTCCATACCATTTAACAATCAATGGAATGATACTGTTGTTCGTGCGTACGTACATCCTACCGTCTCCACGATACGATGAGATTAATTCTCCACGTTTCCCATTCAAGAATGATTATCAAATTTATTGATGATAAAAAATAATAATTATGAATTTAATATCACTATGGACAAAATATAATGCATCTTACTCAAAAAAACAGGACTTACATTATAAAAGTGGAATGGGAAAATGATGCAGTTAACACCTCAAATAATTGTAATATCGGAATATTTATAACAAAAGATATAAGAGGATCATATATGATGTAATAAATATATATGGTTCTGTTATAATTTAATAACATAATTTAATAATTATAAATGAGGATAACAAACCTTCTATTAAATGAAATTACAAGGTAAGGGCTAATTTCATAATCTCATTATTATCCAAGGTTGCTTATATGTAAGTATCTACTGGGGAATATTTAACATCTACATCTATCTATCTTAAAATTTTATTTTGAAATAATATTAATATTCCAATAAAATTTTTTAGAGTCATTTTTACCCATTCTTTACTTCTTATAAAATGTTTTGAAAGAAATTGTTTTGTTAGTTTCTAAACGAGTTACTTTATAACATTTTCGAAAAATTAAAGACTAAATGTTTTTTAACTTATACGGTGTGAGTGGATATTTCCACTATCACAAACCCTTAATTTTTTGAATCTTCCCTTAAAATCATACAAGGTTATTTTTAAAATAAAATTTTTCTTTTATAATATCATAGGATTTTAAATGATTTGGAAGTAAAATAGGAGATATTACTCACAACAAGTTTTAATGATTTTATTAGATTATTTTTATCTATATCAACATCCATTATTGAATTTTATGATTTATTGAGGTGGATTTATTATTATAAAATATTCCATATTTTATTAAAAGGGTTTATGATATGTTTGACAGTTTATGTGCTATTTTGATACAATTCATGGTTTAAGGATAACATATAAACATTTCAGATTCTGGTTTTAAGATGATTTTTTATGTTATGTTTCATCCTTTTCATATGAGGAATGCACTGGACATAGAATAAAATAGTGTGGGTACCCATTAATGAAAGTAATAGATGATGGGGATAGGATAATGAAATCCCTACATATTGGGGACTTCTTAATGAAATCTCATTGATGCATCGATAGTTCTCTTGAGACAAGCTAATTTGGGTTTCGACTATTGTATTACTAGTATGGTCCGGGCATGAGACCTCGATGATATGTATGGTATTATTCATTCTCTCATTATGAGATTATTTTTTCATATTACATGTTATTATTTTACAATTATAATATCCAATTTAATTTTTAAATTGAATTATTTGATTTATTCATGACATATTATGATGATGATAATGCTTTAAAAGGCTCATGCTTAAGTTTAATACATTGACATAAATGTTTATGCTTATTTATGGTAGCTTACTCTATAATCTTTATCCTTACTGATAATCTAATATCACCCCTTTCTCATGATTCATTTTTCCTCAGGATGCGAAGAAGTATACTACGATTGATCTATAGGGATAGTCTAAGTGATATGCGTGTTTTCAAAAGAGACACCATGTAGCTTTTCATTTCATGATGTAATGTAAAATTTATTTTGTATCACATTTTTCATAGGATACTAAACTGTGTAGTCCTTTGGGATTTTACTTTATTTTGATTATTCCAATGTATTAAAATAATTTACTAAATCTAGGAAACAGGTGATGGGGCGTTACAAGTGATATTCAAGAAACCACATCTCTTAATTTATTTTATACTACTAACTTCTCATCACTTACATAATACAAATAATCATAATAAAACTAGAGTCATGTGTATACTGGAATGATATATTTATAATAGAATATCTTATATCCACCCCATTTCTCAGTTCCTCTAATTCATTGAAATGAATCCATTGTACAAATTATTTCGTTTAACCATATCAGTGGACAATGATTTTTCTTTTTTAATTACTAACTTCAAGGCCGATCCTAAAATAATTATTCTCATAAAATATGATTTAATAGGTATATTATAATTTGTTTTTATGTTAGGGAATTAATATATAGATATAATATTAAATAAAATAAAATTAGATTTTATGATCAGAGAAAAACCATAAAAATAGACTAAATTTTTATCATTAACATTTAATAAAATGAATCTTCCTCATTCCATAATTAAAAATAGAATATTGGACCATTTAAACATATAAAATTTCCTTAATACCATATAATTTCACTTATACACCACTCTTATTATTTTATAGGAACGTCCATATATATATTCATAAGCTAACTAACCATGATAACGTGAAACAAGCACTCTCAAAATGAAGAAATTGATCTTTATACTCATCAAAATGGTATTAAATAAACTTAATAAAATTATAATAAATCAAATAAATTTTTATGGGGTTATAAACAAATTAATAATTTAATGTTATTTTATTATATTGGAAATTGAGTTCATGTTTTTAATGAATTCACACATAAGGAATGGGGTCTCTTTGAAACCCTATATTTCATTTGGGCAACACTTAATCTCACCATGACTCAATTTATCTATTTGTTATTCTTATAAACTCCTTTAATATTTTGTTTCTATGTTATACACATATATATCTAAATCAATTCATATTTATTTGATGGGGAAATGTATATTTTAAAAGTGTACCTTCTCAATTCTTCTCAATATAAAAACCTAACTAATGCGAGATTCTCTATGTATTACCCATTTTCATGTACACTACAAAAAATTTATTAAGACAAAAATATTTTATTAAAACACTAATTTTATAATTAAAACAGATTGTTGTTCATTTTTATTTTTATGGAAATAAATATTCCTTTTTATTTTCAATGAATATGTATTTATTTCCCTAAAATCGCACATAAGTTGCCCATTTCTATTGTTACCTAGAAGATATTTTTAATGTTTTTACTTCAGTAGGAAATCATTCTTATTTATCTATGGTTTTTTTATATTATGAAATTCCAAGAAATATTCAATACCTTATTTCATAGATACCATTGTTATACTACATTTGTCTGTTCCTTATGACATGATTATAAAACCCAATTATTTCCATGGGGAGCCCTTATTTTTATTAAAAAAAATTAATTTAATTATGTGGCACACATATACTTGTACATTTTATGATGGTTGTGGATAGATATCTCTCTAATTAATCAGGTAATGTTTTTTCTACCGATATGTTATTTATGGGATTGGGGGGTAAGCCTAACCCATTATGGGTCTTTATCCACCATGTGATACAATCTTGGTAGTTAGTCTGGACTCATGTTAATTTTAGGATATATGTTGCTACAAAATTCCAAGGTTTCCATGATAATATGATTCCATGTTCTATATTTTATACCTTTATATGATTATCTATGAACCATTACTTTTATATTATGATGGGTTTCTATGTGACTCAGGATTCATGCCTCATTTAAATGGTTATTCCCTTATTGGGATTTTTAGATTACCCCTTTTTTCTATATAATCCCTAGGTTATCCTATATAGTTTTAGGATATTAGAGGTAGTTAGGATTACATTATAGAGACTAATAAATAGTATTTTATTATAGTTCCATGTTTTCTAATTAGTACCTACTATTATAAATGAACAATACTTTTCAATCAATGGTTTTTATTTAATATATAACTATGTTTAAAATATTTTAATAATTTGTGTAAAATTCACAGTTCACTACACCAATCCCTCGAAAACACAAAAAATAACCAAAAAACCACATTCATTTTATTTTTGATGAAATATATATAGATTTTTCTATTTGAATACCTTAATTTTTTGAGTTGTTTATCCACAATTTTGGGGTTTCTAGTAGTCGTACTCTTCTAATACTTAAAAACCTCAACCAATTATCCTTTTAGGTTTTTAATACAACTTTTCTCATTCAACATTTTTAAATATTTTTATTTATGTCTAGAAGATCCATAAATTCATGATTTAGTGCAAGTTTCTTTTTCTATATCTTGGGTTACATTTTTTCATGAGTTAGAGGGGGATAATTATACACATGAACTAATTATCTCCAAGAAACAAATTTGAACCTCATTTGTTATATTAGACACTTCAATTTATTTTTGGTAACATGTTTTCACAATTAACCAAGTTTTTCTATATTTTTTCACTTCTAGATATTTTAACTTGAATTCCATATAAAGAGAATTTAGATGAGGGTGTTTTTTCATCCTTGAAATATATCAACCTTACTACTCAATCACTCTTAAAAACCTATTTAAAACAACTAAAATGATATTTCATCCATAATTAAAGAAAATACTTCCTTTCAATGTGTGACCGATTTTGACATAGCTATATATGCTTTGTGGGAGTGTTGTAACTTACAATCTATTTTTCCAACACAACCTACATAAAATCAGCTTCATTATCTTGGAATATTTTTTATTAAATAGTTTTTTAACTAAATAATGTATACATTCCAAAAATTAATTCATAAATTTTATTAAATAAGCATAGTAATGAGAGTAAAATTCTTTCCACATTTAAATCTACTCAAATTCATCATAGAATAAACTATGATCATTAGTGGAACAAAAATATATATATTTAACAATTATATCCATATAATTATAATTACATTTAATTAATAGTATTTAAACCTCATTCGTTGAGAGTTTTCTCAGATTCATTGACTATTTTATCAATATTTGTTTCAGTTTATAGGATGAAATTTAAATTTCTTTTTCAGTAAGTATAGAGAAAGAATTATCGACATGAGGATGTTATTTAGGAATATAAAATCCTCAATTTATTGAAATGTTTTTATAAGGATCCTTATAATAGGGGAGTGGTGAATTTGTAGTCACTCAAAACATTAATGAATTATCCCCATTTTTAATACAACCTCTATGAATTATTTAGCCTCAATCAACTCTATCTGGTGTCACATGTCCTAACTCATATAATGGAATAAAAAAAGTTATGAGAACACAAGAATATTTAAATGGATCAGTACTATGAGTGAATACATTCCTTGATTAGTTATGTACCCCAATCAAGGATAATTCACTATAATTAAATGTATCAATTACAAGTGGAAGGTACTTCACCCAAAATAGTTAGATTAGAGTCTCACTGATGTTCTCTAGGCCATAGTCACACTAGAAACATTTCCATCCTATTAATGGAATTATCTTACCACCTTATCACTAGAATTTTTCAATAGATTCACCGTATAGTCACCAAATCACACATTTGCCTTCTTGCATACCTTGAGTCCCATAGGTTGTATAGTTTCACCCCACATTTTTACAAGAGTTTATTTATATATCCTCCTTAAAATTAAATCTATGATCAACATAGGTATGTATCTATACTCTTGGAATATATATCCTTTATCTCACTAGACACTTCTATGAATTCCCTAAATTCCTCAAGAAAAATAAAAAACATGATCACTACCCGCATATAAGATTCACAAAAATTCTACTGAATATATTCACATATTTTTGCCACTTGACGATATCCTGTGACCTTAAAACCCCAAAAATCCCTAGTATTTTTAAAAATTAACACCAATATATGTGAACATTCACATTAGTTTAGTTTCATACTCAAAAAATTATTCTCTATACTTCATCTCTATCAAACTGATCTCAAAATTATTATCGTATCCTCCCCCTCCTTATTTTATACAACATGAAATGTATATTTATTCCTATTATTTAAGGGTGCTATAGTATTTATCATGGAACAATAGAAATCATAACCTCTATGACTGATCACACCTTTCCCACAATATCATTTTATTTTTATATATAATTCTCCAAAATTTAATTTCTATCATAGAAAATAAAATAAAATTCAAATTTAGTGGCTCAGGTTTTCATATATCTCAACACCCTATGCCTGTTATTCTCCAAAGACCTCCATTTCTATCCAAGTGGCAATGATATTTTGGTGGCTGTAACCTCATATTTACAAAATGGAAATGTTACGATAAATTAGTGAAATAGAAACACATATATAGGTAATACCCATCAGTTCTTATGATTTTTGTTTTATTTTTCAATAGCTTCCCTCATCAAAATGATAACCTTTACCTCTTACATTTTATTCTTATTTTTCTTGACTTGCTTGAATATATAATTGGATTTCACAAAAATTATTCTCAAAAAATTATTCTTCAAAATAAATCAACAAAAATAATCAAATTAAAATTTCCATAGATGTATAATATATATAAAAAAATCTTATAATATTGAACTTAAATTATAGTATGATACTTTCGATTAAAAAAAATAAAACCTTAGTCTTGTTTCTGTACACAATGGAATTATACCACCTTTAATATCATCTTTAAATCTTGAAAAAATTATAATAAATAAATTTTAATTCATCTTAAACACCCGAATAACCTCAAATAAAAAAATGTATAAAATTATAAACAAATTCTCAAAATTTTAAGGTTCTTTATCTGTATTATTCTGGAAAATGTGATAAATCCATTTTCAACATCGAAGATACTATATAGTGGTTAAAAACCACTCATATTAGTAAATAAATATTTAGTTCATGACTTAAATAATATTAATTATGTTTTTATCCAGAATTCATAACTTAGGCATCAATAGATTTGATCATTTCATTAAAATTAAAAATTATGGGATTTTATAGTTTCCCCCCCCCAATATGGATGGGAAATTTGAGTATGTGAATGACAATTATCATACCTTGAATTTATAATGTGGTGTATTCCATTACATGGTTATCACTTATTAGAATTTATATATGGGGATCCCATTTGATAATCCACATATGTGGGTGTTTTTTTCTTGTATATGTATTTGAATTTGGATACATAGAAGAATATCACTATGTGATGTTCAGATACACTAGCTAAAACCCTTACATAAATTCCCATAAATGTCATAAATTATCTTACATCAGACTTCACATATGAAGAATTCACTTACATATGATAATTATCTTATCTGGTCGATTCACATACATGATGAACTTTAGTTACATGGATCTTAGACTTAATCAATTTCTCCATTTTTCATAAATTCTATACTAAGCACCCACTATTCCATCTCCAACTATTATTAATAATTCATAAAAATTTCAAAACACTTTAAGGAATTTTTGAGACTTTACCAAAATAGAAAAACGATTCCTAATCACTTGAAAGGGAATTAAAACTCTCATATTTGAGTTCTTTAATATCCTAAACTCCACCCATGATTTCAATCAAATAAAACATTAGATCAACCCTTATTCACGTGTATTTCCACACTTATTTCATTATTTATATAAATAGTTTTGTAGGTATTGAATCTTCATGAATCTTGCACTTTAATATATCATTTAGTTATATTTCAACTATCAAAACCAAAGATCATTCTAGCTATTCAATTCATCCAACTCTCTTTACAAAATATTATGGAAAAGTAAAGAATCATTCCCACAATACATTTCGTTATTTATCTATAATGTTTAGATAATCAATCATCTGATGTATATGGATACCATGAATTATTCTTTCCCAGTATTCTCGGAATCCACATCTTAAATCTACTTACCAAATATATGGGAATATAATTTTTCTTTTGTGGGCGGATACTCTATCAATCACTGAACTCATTTTTTTACAAAAATTATATCAATAACCCTATTTAACATAATATATATATCAAAAAAAATTTTAGGTACATCAAAATTTTATAATTCATGTTCCCATTAAAGAAAACAATTTTGTTGAAATGAGTGTAAAAATGGATATGTAGTTATATGTAATTATTTAATTTTAACATAATAGTTTGAAATATCATTTCAGATATTTCTTTTATAAACACCATTGAGCATGATCTAAATGGAATGACTAAAAACAGGTTCTGAAAATATGTAAAAATTCTCATATTTGAAACAAATAGGTATATACTATCATGATATGAACCTCCTACATAGTTTTATAAGGGACTATGCGACCATTTATTATCTAGGAAATTGTCAAAAATTGATAAAGTCCCTTGTAGTGATTCCCAAAATGAGTAACATATAAATTTTGTGTCTTTAAAATATGAAAAATATATTTGAAATACCCATACTAAGATTGAATAATTTGAGGATAATTTCATATATTGTAAAGTAATATGAATTTAGTTAAATTTTGAAAATGTGGCATGGTTAATTGAACTATATTTTTTAATAATGATTATAATTAAATAATTTGGGTGGTATAAGTGGGTTTTGAAAGATTTTTCTTCCTTATATCATGATACATTATATTTAATATATTGACACAACACTGTTTATTCAGGAAATTGATTTTTATACTACCAAATTATAACATGATAAATTACCATGTTACTTTATTCCCCCCAAATATAACCCAAAATATGTAAACTTCTTCAAATTGTTCTTACGTGGTTCTCCAAATTTTAAATCATTATTTAAAACCAAAATTTTTATTAAAATAAAACAATCTAAATAAACTTTCCCATGAAAATAACCATTATCCTTTAAAACCATCAATTTAAAACAAACATCACTAGGCCGAACCATTTTTCATAAAAGTATATATTCATCCAATCCAAAAAATAACTATAGCTTTGAAATTATTTCAAATTTTACACACCAAATTAAAACAAATAAATCCTTGATCATATGTTCTCAAAAAAATCAACTTAACCTTTATCCAAAATATTATTGAACATCAATAATTATAAACATATGTCTAACTAAATTTCTAAACTAAAAATACATGATCACATTGATCAATTATACTCCAAAAAAATATAGAAAAGTTATTTTCCATTTACTGTAATAGCCTTATCACTAAATCTCTTTTTAAAATCTAAAGTCATCAATCATCATCAACGTATCTTTCCAAAAATATAATACACTTTTACCAAAATAACCATGATTACTTTGATATTAAATTACATACTAACCATAAAGACTATATATTCCTCAATAATTAATTATACTAAAACCTAATAAATGTTTCGAAAATATCAAAATACACCTTAAAATCCAGTCACATAAGACATAAAAAGGGAACTTATGCATTTGAATTTGTGAACACCATTAAACTTATCAACCCATAATAGTACATATAACCCTTAAATAATCCTCAACCAATAACATAATAGCCTATGAAGTTATCTAAAATCTACTCTAATTCCATAATTAATGACAAAAACATAACCATCTATAATGATAATTTTTTTATAAAATATTATATCATTTATACACCGATAGAATTTTAGATTCAGAGTTTTAATGAATTTGGAAAACCCATCACAAAAAAAAACCCATAAAAATGGTTATTTATTTCCCTAATCAAAAATAATTAAGTTAAAAGCTTACTTATTTCAAGGATAAATCATCATATGTGTAAATTTTACTTCTTAATCATTCCTACCCATTCTTAATCCTTTTTAAAAAAATATAAAAACCTTGGATGATAATAAGAGGATAAGTAAATGGTGGAAATAATTGATCGAAATATAAGCACATATGTTAACATAAGATAAAATTGTAGGTATGAGAATATAATCAATAATTAAGAAAATAAAATAATAAAGACAGGCCTATTATAACATGGATCATAAATCATGAATCACGACATAAGGTTTTATCGATAACATAAAACATGAGTTATAATAGTGTGGAAACATGAGTCAATGGACATGGGAAATGAAAATATTACATAGGTATGTTTCATAATATTGATATGTGGAACACAAATAAATATATAAAATTATTTCATATTTCAAGGATCCATTCAATGACTATCATAAAATCGTGGATAACATCCCATAGTGAATTATGATCACTTACCATTACCATAAACATAGTGGATAAAGTTCTATAATAGCTTGGATTTACACTACATTCCATTATATAACATATAATTATATATAAATAATTAAAAAATTAATTATAGGGATATATAATGTTTTTAAAACCCATAATTTAATGAAAATAATTTCTTATTCATGCCACATGAAAATGGGAACATTTGTAATTTAATTTTAGATAAACTAACAAGTGTGAAAGAAACTGGATTCATGAAAAGTTCACTAAGATAAGATCACAATACATCTAGAGAGAGAAGTTAGATGGTATCATTAGAGAACACCACCAAGTAAGAATAATAAATTTTAACAGATATTTATATAGATGAAAAAAAATTATAGTATCATTGGAAAATTACTTTGAAAATAATAATAAATTCATGTTTTTAAAAAATATTTTATTTTAAAGGTCAAAATTTATAAAAAAATAAGAATAAAAAAGAATTTTGAAAACATGAAACGTTGTAAAGTAAGCTTCATAAAACAATTATATAAAATTAGATAATAAATCAATAATGAAAAATTGGGAAAAAATATTCTTTTCACACTTCTAAAGAAAGTCAAAGTCAATAGAAAATGACATATATAGATAATATTAAAAAAGATATTAAATTGAAGTTTTGTAAAGAAGGTATAATTAAATAATAAATGATCTTAATAAAGCATATAAGTATATAGAAGGACACCCTCAAAACAATATAAATAATATAGATATGGATGAGAAATATTTCCCACTAAAATGATGAGATAAGTTTTGTTGTACTTACAAGAAACCTTTTAATTGAGATACAAACCAAGGAGAAGTGAAATAAAAATAAGACCTGTAAACCCCATAAAAAATAGAGAAAAAAATATATTTTATAGATAAATAATATAAAATTTTCCATTATATTAATCTATTCATAAACAACCTCAATTTCATAGAGAGATTTGAAAATAAACCCTTACAAAGTTCATAACACATGAGGTCAGAAGATATTAAGGAATATATTATGTAATTTAAATGTAAATAATTATAAAAATGATAAAATAATATATAAAACAATAAACTTAAGATATTATATATAATATTAGATTAATATAGTCAATTAAGAATGAATATAACTCAATGAAAGGAAATCGAGTTAAGAATTCATTACCTCAAGCCCCAAATTTCCAAGTTCATTTTTTTTACATCTGGAATAATAAAAAATATTTTAATTATTTAATTGATAATAAATTTAAATTAAAAAGTAAAGTTATTATTATTATCTTATTTCTTTTATTTATTTTCATTTATTATATATTCACTAGATTAATTTTTCATTTGTTGATCATTTTGAGGTTATAGTTAAAAAAAATCATCAGTATAATGATAATGATTAAATATACTTATAAAATGGATCCATAAAATCCAAATGTTTGAATATATAGTTTTATTTAATTCCATAATATAAGGTGTTCAATAGGTCATGAAATATTTACTATTTAAATAATCTTCCTCAACAAGATTGCTTTAGGGTTTTTAAAAATGACTTTGATTATTTTCTTATAATTTCATTATTATGATAGATATTTTACCATTAAAATAATTATAACCATGATACTAATTTAATATCAAATTTTTATTAAATTGTTAATTTAATTTCTATCAATATTTAATAATCATGAAAGTTTATGAAAACCTTACCATTTAAGTGGGTAACTTAATAATATAATAGTAAGTTTTATTTTTCTTAAGTGTTAAAAAAGAGAAAACCCAATAAATTTTTATATTTATAAAAATTCATATTATAAATAAGCTAATTTGTTAGGATTAATTTTAAATATTAGTTTTTTAATATAGTGATAGGAAACTTCAAATGAAAAGACAATATTTTTGGAAAACTAATATTTTGACATAATAATGACTTATGGAAATAAAATGTTATGTGAGAGGTAATGGATGTTATATAATCATTTATGAATCAAAATTATCCCAAAAAATGAAAATGGAATCATTTAATGAAAATAAAATAATGGTTAAAATACTTTTAAGTAGTAATAATTTCAAATAAGAAAGGAAATATTAATTTTAAAACACTTACCCTCCTCTTGAATTTCCTCCCTTGGATAGAATCTTAAGAATTCAGAAAAAATCAATTTGGATAGAAAAAAGACTATTAAATTTTGAAAGGAATTTCTAGAGAGGTATTTGGTAATAATATAAAGATATAACCAAACCTTAGATGTTTTTTGAGTGAATATAATAAGTCTCCTTTAATAATAAAAATTCAACAATGTTTTGAAAATATTTTTTTAAAGTTCAGGAATATAATTTTAATAATGAAAATGGATAATAAATTGAAAATAAATGGTATTTTAAACCATTATTTCTCACCACTTGGCTAATGATAAAATTTTATTATTATTAAATTTAAATATCATTTTAAAAATAAATACTCTTATTAAATCCATTTTTAGGGTTATGCTTTCTATTCATCTTTAAAAATATATGGATAACTATGGAATTTATATTTTAATTTTTTAATTTTTATGAAATAAAATTATATCCATAAAAATCATTAAACAAATTAATTAATCATAAACATAAAATTTTACATATATTTAAATAACCATCTTTAATATATCTTCTCTTTGTACAAGCATTGTGTCGACACTACATAAGCGATTTAGACAATTATTATAATTTTTAATATTAAAAATAAATAAATACTATATAAAAATTTTATTATCAATAAATATAATCATCTAGAACCATTCATAATATTATTTATTTTTGATTAGGCCATGATAAAATTTTTACGATTATAATTCTGAATTTTATTACTTATGTAAGAACCAAATAAGAATTTGGATGATTAAAATGTTTTATGATTTTAAAATTCATTAGTATACATAAAAATAATTTATTAATAATAATATTTATTATTAAATTCAGTAATATCATTATACTTTTTTAAATATTATATCAAAGTTACAAATCTTTCTTTTTCCAATAATGTGAAACACTATGTTAGCACTGATAAATGTTTTTATATTTATATTGACATAAAAAGTAATTTATAATATTTATAATATATATATGTAATATATATATGTAATATTTTAAGTATATTATAATTTTATATATATTCCATAGGATTCTAAAATTTTCTATATATATTTATAAAAAAATATAATAATAGGAATTGTAACACCCCGAGATTTCATAGTAAGTTATTTTCATTAAAGTAATTCAATAACTTGTGATACATGCAATCCCGAGTTCTAGCGCACCACAACATACCAAAATACACGTAAAAAAAGGTTATGAATAATATTAAATTAATTTTTTATTTTAAATAATCCATATAATTTTATAATATATATTATGTGTTTCTTAGACATAACATAATAACAAATTCATTTTTTAAATAAAAGAAGTATTTTTCCAAAAAATGAAATTTTACTACCATTTAATAGAAAACCCTTTTTAAAACCATTAATTGATACTTCTATATAATCAATTTAATGAAATTAAATTATTATTTAGAATTAGTACATAAAATTTTATTTTGGATAATTGTTTTGTACTTTTCTGATAATATTTATATTTTGACGAATATTGAAAAATACAAAATTCTAATTGAAAACTACATTTTTAATCGAAATACTCTATTGTGATAAATTATGAATTTGAATGGGTTGGAAGTATAATAATATTATATTTTTATCATTTAATAATATTTATGTAATTATAAGTAATTTCACATTTAAATTTGACAAAAACACATGTCAATCTTTTGAAAGTTTTTACTTCATAAAAACCCTCTTTTTGGTTTTGACAACGGGAATTAGTTTTAAATTAATTAATGAAACATATATGTTTTGAATTTGGTAAAATAGAATTAATTTTTAAATTTGTAAAATCAATATTATCTTATGGTGATTTTTTGGTATTTTTCTGAAAACATTGAATTTTTGATGAATAGTGAAAACACTGCATTATTATTTAAAAATTAAATTATAATTTAAATAATTATTTATTTTACATATTTATGTCAATATAGATACATAATACCTATGTTAGTTCAATGTGATTTATTGGAGTCATTTTTATAATAAAATTATATATATAAAATTTTATTGAACTTTTTACCGTCTTTTATCCACCTTCTAGGTGCATTTTCAAATTTGCATAAAACATAATTTTATGGATTTTGTCAGTTGAATTTAAAAAAATCAAGAGACGCGGTTAAAATAATTAAGTAAAATGTGGTTCATTAAGATGAAAACAATTTTTTTGAATAGTAATTTTTGACTTTTATTTATCATAGTTAAAAGTAAATAAGTTAATTAAAGGTAAAACTGATATTATAATTACCCTAACAAATGTATTAATTCTATTGGAAATTTATAATTAGACCAGAAAGAAAATTATAAATAAACTATGATACTTTTGGTTCACCTGGATAAGATTAAGACATTTATTATAATTTTATTTAAAAAAGTGTTAAAAGTGCTAAATTCAAAGTTTAATAACTAAACCATTTTTATTATTGGGCTATACAGAAGATAAATTAGACAATAAATTTTCACTATAAATATAAAACAATTTCCTCCATAATTTTATTTTATTTATAATTTTTAGACATTAAATAATTAAATTTATTTATGACACAATGATGATACATTAATTACCTTATTAATGAAAAATTAAAGTAATTGATATTAAAAATATCCAAATAAATTTAATTTGAGACTTTTGATGAATTAAACTAATTTTATAGGTTAATAAGACATGTTAGGGTTGATTAAATAATTTTTTTCAAAGTAATAATGCTGTTATGATTTTCACAAAAACCAAATACTAAATAGTGTCAAAATTGACATAAATGAGTTTTTAAAAAAATACTATATTATTGGTTGATATAATATTCCAAAAAATCTAAGGTTCATAAAAAGGGATTAAATAATATTATATATGTCATTTATGAACCACTTGAGGTTCTATTGAATTTTTAGAGTATATTTATTAACCATATATTGTAAAAATACAAGAAGACATTGTAAAAGTTAAACTATTTAACTAATAGTTAAATCTAAAAGATAAGGTTAATATGGCGAACTAAACATGTCTAAGACATATTGGTTGAGAGGTTTTGGACCCATAACCACCTAATATTCAAAATAAATCAATTTGGATCTATTAAAAACAAAAAAGTATTTATAATAAACAAATATTTCAAGATTGTCCAATAGTGACCTTCACCTATCTTACAAAAGGGTACTTCCCCTTATCTCAAAATCACCCTCAAAATCCCCTTGGATAGGACAAAACCTATGATAATATACTCCCAACTTCCCTCACATCTTCCTATAGTCCTTACTTTGACAATAAATCTGCCTTAAGGATCCATTTTGATCAACTCAAAAGGAAACACCCGAAGAAGAGGTAATAATTTCACCACCCTCAATCAAGTTATTTTCTTCTTACAGTTCATATTTTTTTGTTGTTTACATAATAAAATAATAAATCTAGTAACTCCTACATACTATGATGTTATTATAAATACGGTACAACCATATTCATTATTCTATCTATCCTAAAAATGAAAAGTCATCGTATGTGCGTACGTACGACTTACCGTCTCCACGTCGTGGTGTAGTTTGTTATTCAAAAACATATTTATTTGGATGGGTATGATAATGATTATAACTGATTTAAATAATAAATATTACATGTTAATGATTATTTATATATCATATACCATCCAATTATATATGATTTCACTATCAAAATAATGATATTTTCGCTCGTGCGTACGTATGACTTACTGTCTCCACGAACGTGATGAGATTCATTCCCCATAATAATAATTCAAGAATAATTTTTATTTTATGATTAAAAATAATTTTTTTGAACATAATATCATTCTGGATATGTTTCAAATACAGCCTATACATAACAAACATGACTTACATATCAAAACATATAAATGAAAATGAATCAGTTAACAACAAAAACAATGATACTACTGAAATATCATTATTAAAGAAATATTAGAAGATCATATATGATATCATATTTATGTGTTAGGTTATTTAATAATTTAATTAAATATATTTCACCATTATAAATAATGTTAACCTACCCTATACTAAGGAAAATTACAAGGTAAGAGGGTTTTCATCTCACTTCTCATTCCCGTGAGATTCATGCTATATTGACACTATTTCCTTTTGTGTGGTGTATGTACTGACGATGATTATATTAATTGTGTGATATACTTTAATTTATGGGTAGTTACATCTTCATTGTATGATACGTCCTTCTTGGGTTGTATGTTTGATAAATTACCATATCGGTAAGGGAATTAAAAATTTCAATTTCCACTCATTGGGCATTACACATACATCCCTGATTATTTTACACCAAGATTATTTGTGGAATCACAATCTATTATTTATGTTGTAATTTCCACTCCCCAATCTATTTATATACATTTGATACAAATAATTTCTCCATTTATAAATTCACATTCCATTGATATGAACCTTTTAAGGGTAATATTAACTCAATTTCTATTCATTGAGTTAAACATCCAAGTCATTGGTTTTGTTTTTACAAGAATAAGTGTGAATGTATTATGATTGATTTACATGGAATATCCAATTATATTGAGGGTATTTATATTTTTAACACATAATTATTTCATCAATTTATCCTTAATCCAAGAATATAGTCTTTATAAGGTATTTCATCTCAATTTACATTTCTTTGAGACCTCTTTGTCATTATGCACAAATTCACTTTTATATGGTGTATATACTATCCATCGACATATTATTTCATGAATCTTTTTATTCTCATGATATTATAATGTTGTGATTAATGTTATTCCTCAATTATGTGTATTCAATAATCTCTTATTTGGTTAGGAACCCTTTAACTAAAATAGTGTTTTAAATGTTTTAAATTTTTATACCTCTAAATCATTCTCATTTATGTCCATGTTTTAAAAATGGTTTTAAGTATTTTTTATATGGATATAAATGTGTTGAAATTAAAATTAATTTTAAAAGTTCTAATTTGGTATGGGGAACTTTGATACAAAATCTATTTTAAACGACTTCTTTGATAAATAGCGTGACATTTAATTTTTTTCATGAAAAAGGAGATATGTCTCTCAAATTGTTTAATGACTATTATAATATATTAAAATATCCTTAAATGTATTTTATTCTTTATTAAGGTTGATTTATCATAATAAAATCATCCAAATTGAATTTAATGAGTTATTTTTGACTGTAGATGTGCTATTTTTATGCCATTCAAGTTTTGTGGCTAAAATATTGACATTTCATATGCTAGTTTTAATATGAATGTTTTGGTTTTGTTTCAACCTTTTCATATGTGGAATGAATTATACTTAGTAAGTGATGTGTGGAGCCTATGATAGCTCCTTGATGCATCGGTAGGTCTAATGAGACAAACTAGTGTCTTGGCGCAAGGCAGCGAGAAAATATTATTTGTAGTCTTGGTACGAGGCTTTGATTATGTGGTTATGATGTCCAATATTATGGATTCCATCATTATGAAATTGAATATAGATATTATATGTGATTGTTAGACTAGTTCAATATTTATGGGAATATGTAAATGAAATTACTTGATTTATCTTTGCCATATTATGCTAATGTTTATGTTTAAAAGGCTTGTGTTCTAGTCTTATACATTGCCTTAAATGTTTATTCTTATTTATGAAAGTTTCCGCTATATTTTTTTCCTTATATATCATCTGATCTCACCCCTTTCTTATGTTCCAGGATTCAAAGAAGCATATTACGATTAACCTTTTGGAATATGCTAAGGGATATAAGAGTGTTCAAAGGGGACACAATGTTGTTTTTTTATTTCATGATGTAATGTAAAACCTATGTATGTATTTAGTACTTCCAAGGCTATTATACTGATCGGTAATTTGTAACATGATTTCGTGTATCATTACAATGTTATTTAATAATGCACTGATTCTGGGTAACTTGGGTTGGGGCGTTATAGGAAGTAAAATTCCTCTTGAATTTAAATTATTATTTTGAAGAGGAATTTGAATTTAATTTTATAACATAACATATTAAAACATTAATTTAAAATATTGTATTTTAAAAATAAATATTTTGAAGAATTTAAATCATAAATTTAAATAAAAATATAATTTATTAGCCTTTACAATCATTCTTAATAAGAAAACATGATTATACATCAAATTTATTATTTAATGTCATATCCTATTTTTCCAAAATTTATAACAAAATTAATTCCACCTAATTTTGAAATGAATACTCCAAATATATTATTTAATTCATTAAAATTTAATTAAAACTGTTAAATAATAAATTTAAAAGAAAAAACACATTATACATTAAAATGATATATTTTTTCAAATGATAAATATTTCCTTTAAAAATGATATTATTTTTTTATACCTTGATAAACATATTTACACGACTATCATAATAATAGATATAATTATAAATCAATAGATTTTTGTTTAGAAAACTTTTATTTATAAAATATCAAATAATTAAATAATTCATTTAATAAATCATAATAATAAATCAATTTAAGAAAATATATTTAATATTTAAGTTAAATATTTTTTTTATAATAAAGTTAACATAATAATTCTAAATTTATAATTAGTATATAATATGATTATACAATATAATTTTTAACATAGAATAAATAAATATATGTTATAAAATACATATTTCTTAAATAAATATAAGTTACTAACTAGAATATTAATTAAAAATTAAACAATAATATTATTTGAAAATACATGGGTTCATACAGTCACCCTTCTAAGACACTAAATATTATATGGAATAAAAATATGAATAAATTAAATAAGAAATAATGTTTATAGAAATAGGATAAGAAAACAATTTCCACATGCTATAATCCTATTTATGTTAGATCTGACATGGAAGGAGAAAAAATTGTGGTTATATAAATTTATAAATATATATAAAAAAATTCCACCTCAATGATCTATAGTATCAACATAGAGTTGTGGTGAATAATATTTCTTTTCAAAACTGTCTATTTGATGAACCATGAATAAGTGGGTAAAATCAAATCTTAAAATAATTTAATACTAATTTATATAATTTTTTGTGGAAGAAATATCCAAATATTCTTGAAGAAAGCTCCATTTATGTTTATGGACTGTTCAAAGACTTGTAGTAGGAGATCACTAACCCTAGAATATAATCTGAGAAGAAAGAGAAAGAACATGTATAATAGGTGATAATGAGCATATATATCACCAGGAAATATAAATACCTAAGTGATTCAATTAAGTATATTCAAGAAAAGTGGTATAATATTAGGAATAAAGGATTGATGAAATCATTAAGAAAGATAAATCCATTAAAATAATCGAAGAAGAGTTCCATGATTTTAAAGAGATAAAATATGTTTTCCTTAGTGTCAAAAATAATCAACATGAAATCAAATAAAATATGGTAAAAGTGCTTCACAATCTATTGAAATATAAGAACAAGATACTTGGGGTTAACATTGAGTGAATAATAATAGAGTGTAAACATAGATAGTGGTTAATAGATGATGGAAAAAATATATTCTATATAAATTATCTTCATTCTTGGAAATAATAACATATGAACATATAATTATAAATATATGTAAATTTCAAACCAAAATGGTGTTATCAAATCCATGAAATAATTATTTTATAAAATTTATTTTCACTCATAGTGAAGGTTTAAAATAAAATTATTGATAAATATGGATGAAGAAAATTGTAACGAAACCCACCACTATAGATTTGGTTGATCATAGTACATATTTTAGTAGTTATTCCATAAATAAATATCAACTAGAGGTTAAAATTCATAAAAAACAAGGAAATAATTCAACCATTCAAATGAAAAGAACAATGTTTATTTGATGATTCGTGTTTAGTGAATGATTTGGGCATAAGGCTATTAACTATAGGCATATATTTTCAACCTCTAGAAGTCAAATAAATGTTAAATCAATGGGGATCAAGGATTATTTGATGTAAATAACACAAGGGAAAGGTAAAAATCTATTTATATCCAAAAAATTTGGAATCTTAGAGAGAATATTTCTTAGTAGCATGAAAATTAGTTTCAATGAAGATTAATTATTTGGAAAATCTACCATGCATATACTTATGACACTTGAAGAGGAAATACCAAAAGAGAAGCATACAAATAATGGATCTAAGTTACCATTTGGAAATAAAAAAAGGATAATTATTTAAAGTAAACCCAAGAAGATCATGATGTATACTACTCTAATAAGAACAATATTCTTTTTTGGTTAGAGAACATGACATATTATAAGCTTTTAAAAAGAATCCAGTAGTGTTAGTTTTGATGGATGAAATCTTGAACTAGAAATAACTAATGTAATACAAGATAGAAGAAAGATGATTGGTTTGGTGGAAGACATCCCTAAGTAACAACTTAAGTATCATGAAAACCATCCCAAAGTTGGAAACATAAAGGCTCATGAGAAATCATGTGGAGATTATATGAAAGTTATAAATGACCCTGTATAATGAATGATCATTTGGATATATTAATCGAAATTATAAAGAGATATTGAGAAAGTATAATATATTTAATGTTCTAAATGGGAACTTGAAATTCTATAGGAAGAGATCGAATATCATAAGGGGTTATCTAAAAATGATAACCTAAGATTACATGAGGAGTTATATGGGTGGTGAAGGTAGGTTTGACACAATTCAAATGATCGCTTAATCATATTACCATAACAAGAATAAATTCTAAAGAATATTAATCTAGAACCAAAATACTCATATGATTTGATAGATAATGTAAAATATAAAATTCTACACAAGGAGATTTTTAGAGAATGTATAAGGACCATGCTACCCATGATTAGTAATTGTAATACTAGGGGATAAATCAGGAAATGGTTCTAAACAAATAACATCGAAAGGAATGGAATATATTCATTTATAAAAAAATCACAGCCTTGTTTCTATCATAAAAGAGAAAAGTAGATCCACCTTATTCCAATATATATTATGTTTGTAGTTTTTATTTAAAGAATGAAAGGTGATTCTTATGTTTAGGAGTATAATAGAGGAAATGATTATTCTACCAAATATGGATAGTATATTTAGAGTTACCCTAATATATGTTAACAAACATTTTATTTCTTTATTTATATTTGAAGAAAATGATCAACTTTGATGAAGAAATATTCAGAGTATACCCATTGAGGTGGAGTTTGGGTAATCTTCCAAAACAATTTAACATGATGAAATCAATAATTTATGGAATGTTCATGAAAATATGTCATTGAATTGGTATGTATGCCTATTATCTCATTATTTTTTCAAGAATAAATTCAAAATTTAAGGGGGAGAATTTAGAATAATCAATGACATGAAAATGAATATGTTATCTTTTTGAAACTAAAATTGCTATTTTATTTGATTTTTTTAATTTATTTCAAATATTATTGTAATAATTTTGGATTAAATTCTTATGAGAATATATTAAAAAATTTATATCCTCCTAAATGAATTTGAACATCTACTAAGAATACAGTTTTGAGTTGTTATCTTATTTTTGTTTGAACATTGATAACTTTATTGTCTACATTAATCCATCTTGTTTTGTACACTGCTCATTGCTCAAACAAATTTAGAGAATAATAGTTAAGAGAAAAATTATTTGAATGAAATGTTACTACCCTTTATAACGTTTATATTTATGTATTTTAAATAATAATGAGGATTTAAGAAAGTGAAGAGAAATATTAACATGTATTTTCTATGTTGGTATTAAAAACAAGTCGAAAAGGGTGAGATTATTAAACTCACTTGTTTTTGAGTTCTATTTATTGTTAATGATCCTGATTTTAATATAAATTATGTAATATATATTAAAAAGAGCTTATTGGAATGTTTATTGGTGTACCCAATCATTTTAATTTTTATATTTATTGGATTTCCCAATAAAAGGTTCCAACACGTGTTGGAGTTGAATAAATTGGAAATTACCATAAGGATTGGAGTTTTAAGTACCCGAAAATCGTGACTATCATGCTAATGTTGGGATGAAAATTAGATGCAAAATTTATATGAGGAGTTTCTACTTACCATTCCATTACTAATTATTTATATTTTTTAAAGATTAGAAAATATTATTTTTTGTGTAATATCTATGGATATTCTTAGAAATCCATTAATATATTGGAAAGGGTTTGAAGGGTTCAATGTATTATTATTATTTCTAGATATTATATTTATGTGAAGATGATGATAAATATATATAATAATGATATTCCCTTAGTATTATCATATTATGATGGATTTTGTTACATAAAGAAGATAATCAGATGATGAGTATTGATGAGTTGATGTTAGTAGAGGTAGTAGAATACCATTGTAGTAATCAAAAGGGTGATTATATTCTGCAAGATATTTGTGATAATTTCGTAATAGATGAAGAATATTTAAATATATCAAAACATGATTTTATGTAGATCAATAGGCCCTTAAAATATTTTAATATGTTTTTAATTTAGATGAGGAATCTACATATGAGTTATAGAGTTGCTGATTTATAAACAAATACCAAGGGACTCTATATATAAGAGTATTTTTACGGTGTATGTTTTTATAATAATGGAAAAGGGATTTATAAATATTAATTAATCAAATTAATCAGTAATAGTCATTCTAAAATGGTACTATAGAATGTAGAAAATATTAAATATACACTGTTATATATAATGGTATATAAGATTATTGAGAAAATTCCAAAGGTTTATTTAGTGCATATTTAAGTGTTTGCTACTACATTCATACAAGTTTATATAAAAATTTAATCTGGAGGAATATTAATAATTTTGAAAAGTATGGAGTTTCACATTGATATATAATGGTACCAAAATCACATGTAAGTGTTTTTCAGACCTTGAGTACCAGAAATCAACAAATTACTAAGTTACAATATGTTATATAAAGGTATGGTGCTCAATACATAAATGTTGTCACATTTTTTAAAAGTAAATATATTATTTTAATAAATGGGTATTAGATTTGGAAAAGTATATAATTATAATGAGACACATATGGGTTCTCTAACTCATATTTCAAGGTACTCAGAGTTACTATAGAAAATTTAGTGTTCATCATCTGATGTGTGAGAGTTACTCATATAGAGAATTTTGAAATTTATTATTTTTTAATGATATAGTAAGGGTTTCTTTAATATTTTAGGAAATAATTATGGTTTTCCAAAATGATAACTAATGGTCACTGTATTTTAAAAAAATATAATATTTCAAGAAATAATTATTCATAAATAGAATTAAAGCAAATGATTTTTTTTCGTTAATTCATAAACATTATCATATTATATTATTAATTGTGAATCAAGAAAATAATTATTTTGTGACACAAATAAGGTGACTCCACCTTTATAATATCATTGAAAATATAATATTTTTTTTCATGAAAGCATGAATACATGGAATTAAAATCATACAAATATTATAGGAGTTACATTGAATGAAACTATGATAATTTAAGTAATTCACAAGGAATAAAAGAAAACATTGATTTGGACTTCAAAGATGGAATATTTAAAAGTTATTGTTTATTATTCTATATATATGTTTGAATATTTTGAAGGAATAATTTCATGGAGGAGATCATCAGGAGTACCCCCACATGATTTTTTAATGAAACTAAATAGAGAAATGAATAAGGGTATCACACTGTTGATTTAACAAAATATATATATTTGAAAATAGAAATAATATTCATGTGAGTATGAGAAGTTAAAAATGAGAATAAGAAGTAAAAAAATAAGGATAGAGAATAATCATATAATGAAATCCACTGAATATATTTTGTATCAAATAGTGATAAAGTCAACAGGAATAGTTGTTGTGACTATTTTATTGATCATGTGTTTTTTCAAATAAGGTAGATCCAATTCATTATCTATTTAGAGACCATTCATGTTAATTGATTAAGAAATAGAATCAAATTATAAGAGTTATATGGTATTGATATAGAATACCTCTAGCATTAATGAATATTTATAAGATTGTATTTTGATTCCTTATATCATATGATCCAAAGAAGTGTGTGACAACCAGTATGAATATTGTATAGATGATGTGACTATGGTGATTGTTAAATTCAAAGTAAAAATATTATTTACATTATATAGTAGAAAAAAACTATAATAATGATCATACAAAAATAGGATCTAACATAATGTGGTATTTATAGTGTAACACCTAGCTAGTATAACATTATAAAAAAACAATAGTTGGCTCTTGCTTGTGAACTGGTTGGTGCTAGGAGAACAAGTTCAAGGAACAACACATGCTCCTGCTTCTTATTTAAAATTAATGAAGAGTTATGTAGGTGGTTTAACAACCATCATATACTAGGAATTTTTATATCCATGGTTAATATAGACCAAATTATCAAATCCAGATGTTCCATGTCATTTTTCATTAATGTTTATCACTGTCTGAATTTAAATTGAGTGAACAAAGGAATGAGATAACCACTAACTAAATAAGAATGAAGTTATAGAGGTACAATTTTTATGTGATTAAAACTCACCCACACTAATTGAACCCTCATATCAGTGTGGTTTCAAAAAATTTAGTGTAACAAAACCTATGTGGTTTGGTGGATTAACATTCAGTATTCTATCTTGTATAGTGATGTGATCATGAGAGATTGGTTTGATTAGGATGATATAATTTTATTATGGAGAGTCAATTGGGAACTAATTTTCCTCTTTGTTTGATACTATTTAAGAGAGGTCTCAAGTGACCTGGTTCTTCCTTGATTGTGATCCTAAAAATGGCATTTAGAGATAGTGTTTGTCCAGTAATTGTTTTATTAAGGGGGTTGGTTATGCAAAAAGCATATGTGTGTTTCGTAATCACATTATCACCTTGACAAAGTTCCATTTTATATATATGAATATAGAAAGGGTAGTTTCAAATATTTTTTCTTTGTGATTTTTATATATTAATTTTGGTATAAATTGTTTTATGGAATTATGCCTTTTTTTTAACATCCGATTTAGTTCCTTATAAAACAATGATATTTTTATTTCCATAAATAAGTTTTTACCGAGTTTTATTAATGTATGGTCATTAAGGGATGGTTACCACTTATCTATTATATCATATCAGAAATATATATATATATATATATATTGACATGATATAGTGCATGAAACAAATAAAAATTGTATTTATCATTTAAATACGTTTAATTAAAATAGTTCTTTTTGAATGGGTTAAATGAAATGTTTAGTTAGTTTTAATTCCATGATTATTCTATTTCCATGATATGTTTCTTATTTATTATTTTCATATCATTAAGATATATTACTATAATTATTAAAACATGCCAACGAGATTGTATCCTAGTGGTACAGGCTCCTGCTTGGCATCCAAAAGACCCAGGATCAAATCCGGTCAGGGGAAAATTTCCGAGTTACTGTAGCAGTACTGTAGTGGGGAACCATAGCAGTACTGTAGTAGTGGTGGAACTGTAGCTGCGACATCATTGTAGCAGTAGAGGGACTATAGCAGGTACTGTAGTGGTGGCTGTACTGTAGCAGGTACTGTAGCAGCACAGGTACTGTAGCAGTAATGTTCACTGAGGGGTCCTTTGGGACAAAAAATGGGCTTTCAAGCCTTGTATTTAGGCCACATGGCCTTGGGCCTTCGGGCTATGTAATGGGTCTCCCTCTACCCAGTCTAAAGAGGTATTTTTTTTAAATAATAAATTGAGGCTTCAGCCCTTTCCTTTTAAAAAAACTCTCATTATTAAAACTGGAATATTTTTTTGTATGAAAATAGTGAATATCTAAGTTTTTCTTTTGTTATTGAGTGGTTATTCATGTTCCATAGGTGAATGATTATGGTGCGTATGGATAATTTTATTATTCATGTTTATTATTATTATTATAGTATCATGATATGTGATATAAATTATTTAATAATGTAATTATAGGTTAGGTAATTTAAACTAGATGGTAAAATGAATTATAAAATGGGTTTTATGGTGCCCTAATTTCATTCAATCTTTTTCCTTACCCGTGGGACCATTTTAATGGTGCCGTGAATTGTTTCTATAGTTCTCCTTTACCATGGGATAAGATTAAAGGTTATCTATATCTAATTTATTCCTTATTTTTATATTCATTATTATGAACAAATATGGTATAATGGTTCATAAACATGTATCGAAATAAATATAGCGGTTTTCATAGTGATTTTTTGACCACATGGAAACTAATACCAAGGGTTTATATTATATTATATTTTTCTATAACAATTTTTTTTTGTAATGTTACAATAATATTTTATACTCATAAAACATATAATTTATATAATTAATTGGAATTTATAAAATATAATGTTAGTGATACCATTGGTGGTAAGATATTAAATCATATACTAACACCCTGTTTAAAAATCATGGTGAATATACAGTTACACTTATTTAATTTCATGAAAAAGAATGTATATAAGGATATATTGTGATTTTTTATATAATAAAATTATTAAAATAACTGAGTCAATACTTTATTGGGATATGAAGTGATGAGGGCCAACATTTGTAGGATGTGTTTTTAGAGTAATGTTATTTTTGGTTGTATATATTATTTTGGGGTTTTAGTCATATCATTTTATATTTGGATAGTTTTATCATTTTTATATGTTATTTTTACCTTTATATTATTATATAGTTACAAAAAATACTCTATAGAATAACGTTTATCATTAATTTTCAAAAAATAATATACATGAATGAAGAAAAAACACTAAATGTCACTAAATATAGGATAAATTATTCCACAAAGATACACCTTGAACCTCAAATCTAGTCAACAATCCTTAGAGATAAAGTACAATAATTTTGGTAATTTTGGATGTTAGAGGAATCAAGAAGAGTTTTTTAGACGGAGATGAGGAGTCTGATAGGAAAATTTAGATGGGTAAGTAGATTTCAATGAAAAGATTTCGGTTTCATCATAGGAGACTTGTGTAAGGGTTTGTTTGTGGTATAAAAATATCATGTAATAGAGATTTCAGTTTCACATAAGGGTATATACAATGATTATGGTGTGTCATAGTTCCTTACTGGGTGGATTAGGATAAGAGATGGTTTTGGTGTCTTTGCTTCATGGGAGGCTTCTTTAGAGTCATGATAAGCTGAAATGTGGTTTTGGGTTGGTGTAGTTTGGATACGACATTGAAGTGAGATATAACATAGAGTCCTATATAGGTCATTTATAGTGGTTATGTTATTT
This sequence comes from Viscum album, assembly GCA_963277665.1. NCBI lineage: Eukaryota > Viridiplantae > Streptophyta > Magnoliopsida > Santalales > Viscaceae > Viscum > Viscum album. Next base: position 969,768,679 of record OY728159.1, on the reverse strand, counting down.
TAATAGTGTCTAAAATGTGGAGGTGAGCTATATAATAGATGTTCAGTTTTGGGATTTGGTTTTATTGTGTGGATGGATATTTTAGTTTAGGGAATTGGGAAGTAAACATTTGGTATCTCTATCTAATTAGGGGAAGCTATGACATAGTGAACGAGTTTCACCACACACATTCCTTGGGTATATATAATATGGTTATTTATTAGGACATATATTTTAGAGGGGAGTTAGATTGGGGTCAATTGTGGCATAACACCTTGTGTTTAATTACGGTTTTGGGTAAAAACCTAGTCAATAAGGAGTTTTTAGGTGTGATATGCCATGGTACCTACGAAAATATTCTTGGTATAAATTACATATCCCCTTTAAAACTCATCATTTTTGTACATATTCTCTTCACTCTTGGGGGGCCTAAGTTCTTTTTTGGAGGCCTTTTTGCCCATATTCCCTCTATTCAACCATCAAACATGGAAGATTGATATTTGGAAATTGGAGATGGGTTGCACTTCATTTATCTCTTATTTCCCTCCACTTTACCTGTCTGGTATAGGTTGTGGTAATGGGAATGGTTGGTTTAGGTTGTGTTTTTTGAGATAATGGTGGGTTGACATTGTACATTAGGTTTCATAGTGTTTCAGGATGAAATATTTTTCTTTTGGATATATCTACTATACCTTATCCCCAGAAATTAATTCCGAAATACATTACTATAGTATGGGATCAAGGTAGTATATTATGTTTTATAAATCAATAAAATTAGAATGATTCTATATTCCTTTGGGAGGATGGTACAGACTTTATAAAAAAATATAATTAACCAAATAAAATTAAATTTAAGGGGAAGGGTGAATTGACATGTGTTTACAATTTTTATCTTATTTATATTGATGTTCCATGAGTTGAACTTTAATAATTGTTTTGATGTTTTAGTTTGTGATATATGTGAATTGATAATTGTTTCTACGATTGATTTTTTAAAATTTCCACCCTTAATATGTTATGCAAATAAATTTGATTGTGAAGAAATTGTGTGTGAATTAGGAAATTGCATTAAAATACACATCATCAATATGATGGAATATTATGAAAAACATATCTAAATGTGAATTTTTAAATTGTTGAAACTAAATTTTGGTTCTATATAATTTTTTTTCTTTTTAATTACTCTTATATTGTGTGGATATTATTAAATTTTTCTTCATGATGGTGACATGTACAAGTGTGGAATGTATTGAGGTAGTGAAGCTACAGTTTGTTTAGCATGGGATGTGATGAGGGTTGGGTTATAGTATATGGTTGGAAGTTATTATTTTTTGGTGGTTGGGATATTATGTGTTGAACTTCTTTTATTTGGTTGGAAACTATGTTATTAAATTGTTTTTGATGGAGTGGGAGTGGAATGAGTTGGAATTGAATAAATGTGTGTTGGAATTCAATATGTGGATGTTTTTTAATAGAAATAAATATTGATTAATGGATTGTAAGAAAATGATTAATATATAAAATTAAATATGGGGTGTGTTTGGGAGTTTTTTATAATTAAATTTTAGGATGAATGGTTTATTAAAGGATTCTTGGATGGTAATTAGGAAATTTGGAATTGGTCGAATTAATGAATAAACAGGGGAGTATTAGGCTGTGTATGCCTATTTTGTCCTGGGAGTTAAATTTAGTGGTGGAAGAAGTCGGTTGTGGATACCATGGGGTAACCGTAACTACCCAAAATTCTAATATATGATTACCTTTAAATAATTCAATGTGATTGATAGCTCACGCAAAAAGAAACACCGAACTTAAATGAATATGTTATATTTTTCAGTAAAATTAAAAATATTAAGTATATCCATTAAAACCTTACCATTGAATTAATATAAAATAAAAAGTGTAACCTATTTATGAAATATTTATAGAAATAAAATAATTTCAACTTTTAATATGAGTTTAATTCTATTATTTTGGCGAAAACAACTAAAAAATAATTTTATGGCCAAAAATATATTTTTATAAAATTAGTGTTTTATTTTATGAAATTAAGTGGATTATGATTAGCTAATAACTAAATATATTGATATTATGAATACAATATATCTAATAAATTAATTATTAATTGATAGGAAATAACAATAAATAAAAGTCAACATTTTTAAAATTTATTTTCCAATTTGAACAATTTTCATATTATATTTTGATTTCTTTCAAATATTGAATTATAATAATTTATAAATTTAATTTTGAAAAAATAGCATCAATTTGAGTCAAATCATTATAATATAATCTTAAGATGATATTTTGGGATTTCCTTAAAAATAATTATTTTCAGGATAATACTGGAAAATATTTTTTTACAAATAACATTACTTTTATGATATTATTTTAATATAAGTATGGATTTCAAATAAATAAAAATAATTAATACCTTATATTTATTTTATATTCAATTTTAAAATTTTATAAATGTTTTATTTAACTTACAAACCGATATTTGATATTTTAGAACATATGTAATATTTTTTCAAAACTTATTTTTAATACATTATATTTTTTACACCAAAATTCAATTTTATCACCCATATAAATTGAAAAAAATGTAATGGATTTAGAATTTAAAATAAGTGGGTCCCAATTTTCTAATAATTAAAACTGTATTTTTTAGAATAATTATCATGTTACATTTGGTAAAAACTCATTACCACAATAAGAAATAGAAATTTTCAAATTTATCACTTAAAGAGTAAAGAGATTAAAATAAGGTAAAACATGTATATAATTGAGTGCATGATACTTTAAACAACCTTATATCATAATTATTGATTAATTTCTAAAATTTTTAGCCATATGACATGCTTAAAATGTTCCATCAATTTATAAAGTTGTAATATTTTCAAAAAATTTCATTCTCACCACTTCAAAAATGGGCCTCTCAATACCACTTCAAGGAACTCCTAAAAATAGGTTTCCAACTAAATACATACCATTTTCCTAAAACCATAAAAATCTTTCACCCTGCTGATATTCTAGTCATAAGATATTATCATATACTACCCATTTCTAAGGTATTATCTAAGAAAATCTCAATGCACTCCACACGTATAATATTTTTTTACTGAAATTCATCTTTTAAAATTTTCATTGAAAATTTTAATTTTAATATATGTATACAATTACATAAGCATTGTTTATATATTTATTGTAATTAAATTATGGTATTAATAATTAATCTCACATTATCTTTTCTATTAAGAAAAATGAAACCATAATTCTTGTGTTGTGCAGACTACCACCTCCATGACACATCATGTTGTTTTCCTTCACCAAATTACAAGAAATCTATAGAATAAGAATTTAATAATAAATCATGATGTTTATATAAAATTTATGATTATTAAATAATATACTATATTACTCCTTTATTCCGTTATAGGGAAAATGGAATCCTCAACTGTGCGTATGTGTGTACTATCACCTCCATGGAATGATTGATTTTCATTTTTATTTTCATCCCCACATAACATGATTAGTATTGATGATTGTATTTATGGAAAATGTTTATTTTAATTATATGATTAATATTTTTATATATCATTTTATAAACCACTAATGATATGATCAACAAAGTGTTGTTATTAATTCAATAGTATTAAAACAGCAAACTAGGAGGATAATGATTTATTATTTCTGATTAATGAATATATATAAATTTTATTATCTCTATAAACATTTATAATTCTAATATATCACACTAGTAATCACAAAATAATATCATTATGCTTACTGTAATAGGATTTTACAAAAAAACCACCTCACAATAACCCATTTATTATGGCAAGTTCATATTTTTCTTGCTTAACTAACTATTAGAAACAATACTATGTATTTATAAAATAGATGAATGTAAGAAATTATTTAAATGTATAATATTATATAAAAATGTGAAGACATTTTTTGGGTTATGGAACTTTTATTTGAATATTTACCACATTAATTAAAATATCACCATTCGTTCATTAATAAACATCAAGGAAAGCATGTCATCGATTTAAACATAATATATTGTAATAAAAACTACCATTAAATAAGATTTTAGAAAAATAAAATATATTATGACATATATTATAGTTTCATAAATTATATTCTATTAATTTAATTTGAAAAATATAACAGGTAACCAAACTTCTTTTATGAAACTTGTTAAAAGTGACATAGATGACTTAAAATTGGTGTTGAAAATAGGTAAAAACTAACTAATATATATAAAATTATTATAATTGATGAGTATAAATGGTAAAATAATGAATAAGTTTCGTTATTATTTATTTAACTAATTTAATTATTATAGACATTTTTTGCAAGTTCAAAACGAATCATGATTGAGTTAAGGGTTTTCATTTTAAATTCCTCTATTTGAGACATGTTTGGTATGATCCACTTATTTTAATATTTTTGGTTTATATAATAATAATTTGAGATAATATATAATGAATTATACTTTAGTCATGATAGTTTATGTTAACTGATAATCCATATTTTTAAGGGGTTCTGATTCAAAATTTTATAAATCCATATGGGTTTTATTAGTATCAATTATTTCCTAGAGACAAAAAACGTTTTATGGAATTTTTTTTCATTATATGGTGTATTCACATACAAAGGATGTGTAATTTTAATATGGAATGTATTTAATGTTATAAACTATTTAAATCTAGTTCTTTTATTTATGTTCTTATTGATTCAGTTGTTAGCCTAATAGTAAGGATTTTTGTTAACTCAAGTTACATTCATTGAGTTATGATCATTATATTGAACATATAAGATTATAAAATTATTAAATTTGATTACATTCTGTTGTATTGTCTTATTTTTTATATTTTTACAACAAAAATCCATTTTTAAATGTTTTATTCTTCTACGAGTATGTTTCCCATAATGGATGTTGATAACTCAAATATTATTTTCTTATGTTTAAATGTTACACCTTGAACATTAATTTTCCATGCATTGATTTTTCCACCATATTATTTTATTTTATCTTATTCTATAATCCTATTTTCAAAAATGAGGTATTAAAACAAAGTAGTTTTTATAGATCTTTTTTACAATATGGGTTTTAAGAATTTATTTTCAAAAATATTAAAAAGGGATTTTCCTTTCACTTTCATGTGTTTCTTCTTCCTCTTCTCATTTATCCATGATAAACATTATGAATTTTTAATGATCCATTATTAGATGTCACCTTTTAAAATTAACGTTTTTGAAAATCATTCAGGTCACATTTTTATAATTTATCTCTGAAAGATATATATAAATTTTTGATCGATATATTTATTAAAAATGTTTTCTAAACTATCTTTTAAGATTTATCCCCAATTTACGATATTGTTTTCAAAAGTGATTACTCTATTAGGGTTTATGTTTAAATATTTATACTCTAATATATATTTATATTTTGGGTGAATGAACTCATGTTACCAAACAACCCAATTCATTATCCCTTCCAGGGTGGTATTTTTCAATCATTCTTTTACAATGATGTTTTTTATCTATGTAAACATCCTTATAAGGTTCATTCATTACAGAGAAGATATATTATTTTTAAACCATCCACTAACATCCTATAACTGTCTTATGATCATGTTATTCTAGAATTGAATTTTACATATACTCAATTGATTATACAATATGGAAATAAATTTTTACGTATTTTTAATTAGATGATGTTCACCTAGAAGTAATGTAATTCTCTTGACATTGGAAAAACCATTGGCATTAAATATCTTATTATTCCAATAGAGATTATTATTCTAAAGTTGAATATATATTTTTTGACTATTCCCCTTAAATTTCCTATATGTAATAAATGTGTGAATAATCATGGTGGAAATAGAGTAAAAGGATATGTAAATTCTATAACTATAGTGATTATGGTTATTAGACTCACATGTTTAAGGAAAATACATAATCAATAAAAATATGTTTCTTTAATTTTAAAATATTTGGGAATTATGGGAATCAATGTTCCAATTAAAGGGTCAATGATGGAAACATTCACCAATAACCATGAAAATAAGAATAATCCTATGCAACTACTTCTACTGAATATGATATTTATTTTTTTACTCTAGATTTTATAGTACTCTTTGTCATGTATGTTTCTGTCAACTATTGGATATTCCTTTATAAATAAAAACCCATAGTTGTATGATTGTCATGAATATCATGTCAATGTTGTGGGAATTCATTAATTATGTATCTGTAGCTTCTTTCATTATTAATATTATATGTTAAATTCGTAATGAGTTATCTACCTTTATAAAGATCTTATAATAATTTTTTCTTATAGATAAATCTTATTCCACTACCAAAATAAACCCATTGTAATATAAAAGTGTATAGTTAATTCTGAGTTACCTAAATAAGTTACTATGGTCTTATGATTCTAAATGTTAGGATGAAATTTATTTATATGGGAGGTAATGTAACACCCTGAAATTTTAAAATATCATTAGCTTTAGAAAAGTTAATTGGTTCTATATATTCTTGTAAACACAACACCTAACTTAAAAAAATGATGATATATTTTTATAAATATATAAATACTAACTATAACCATTGAATTAACATGAATGAATATGATTAATTTAATTATGAAATATTGTTAAAATAATATATTTACTACTTTTAATATGAATGAAATTCAGTTAATATAGCTACAATAAATAAGAAAATAATTTATGTTTTAAAATACATCTTTTTTAAAATTCGTGTTTCATTTCAATAAAATTAGTATATAATATTTTATAAAAATAAAATATATTAATAATATTAATAATATACTATGAATAAATCAATGATTTATTGTGGGAAATAATAATAACTAATAGTTAATAATTTAAAAATCTATTTTCCAATATATTGTTTTTCATTATATTGTAAGATTTTATTGAAATATTGAATTATAAAATTTTAGAAATTTAATTTGGATAAATGAACATCTTTTTTGGATTAAAAATAATAAAATAATATGAAGATTATTTTTTTAATTTTCTAAAAGTAATGATTTTCATGTGAATAATTAAATGTACACTTTTATAAATAACATTACTTTTATATATAAGTATGAATTATAAATTAACGAAAAACATTTCTATGTGAAAATATTTTTTTATATGTAACATTTTATTTTCAATAATCTTAGTTTTAATTTAAATTACCGTAATTAATATTATATAACATAGTTAATATTTTTCAAAAATTATTTTTAATACATTATATTTTTTATTTTAAAATTAATTGTTATCACTTTTATAATAGAATTAAATGAAATTTATTTAGTCTTTAGTATCATGGGTTTTAAATTATTTATTAATTATTACATTATTTCTCGATATAAAGATTTTGATACCACGGGTGAAATCTAGTTTTTGTAGTAAAATCATAAATGGTATTTGAAATAATTTAAGGCGTAAAGGGATTGAAACATGATTAATATAAGTTTATAACATATTTTATGTGTTTTTTCATATCCATATATCTCTTACTCTCAATTATTTATGAAATTTTGATCCACATGACTATTTAACAGATTATCCACTTATATAGAGCTGGAATATTTTTAAAAATGTTATTCACACCACTTATAAAAGGGGCCTCTCACTACCCCTACAAGACACACTTAATAATTAACTTTACTCATGAATCAATATCCTTTTTCAATAACCTATAATACTCTTTCACCATCATGGTCTTGTTGTCACAAGTTATTAGACGATTCTACCCATTTACAAGTCATCTTTTAAGGAAATATTAATGTACACAACATGATTAATCATTTTTTACTTAACTAATTATTTCCCAATTTTTATTTTAAAATTTAAATTTTTTAATAACTATTTAATTAAATAAGTATTTGTTTTATACTGAATGTTATTATGGTATAATAACAGTCATTAATCTCCTTTTCCATTTTCTATTTAGTAAAATGAAACTGTAATTCATGCATTGTACCAACCATCACCTCCAGAACAAATCATGTATTTTTTTCAATCACCACCTTGTAAAGATGGCATAAAATTAGAATCTAGTAAGATAATTATTATATTTATATCATTTTTATGATTTTTAAATAATAAATCATATTACTCTATTCTCTCATTCTATGAAAAATGAAAATTTTAACCATGCGTTTGTGTGTACTACAACCTCCATGGAATGTTTGATTTTAAATATTCTTTGCATAACTGCCTTACAAGGTAGGTAATAACGATTTTTTAGGGATAAATATTATTTTTATTAAATAATTAAATTTATAATATTTAGTATTTCATATCCTATTGATGATATGTTAAATTAAGGATTAACATTAATTCAACCATTTAAATGGGTGAACTAAGAGGATAATGATTTATTCATTCAAACAAATGACTTTATATAAATTATATTATCATTATAATCATTTAAAATTATTATATATCACAATAATAAGATCTTAATAACATCATTATTCATATGGTATAATGGGTTTTCAACTAAACCACCTCATAATCACCCATCAATCATGGTATTTTCATGTTTTTTGTCTGTTTAACCACCTACATGAAAAATAATATGAATATATATCATGGATGACTACACGATATTTTTTACAAGTAAAATATTATATAAATATTTAAAAAATGTTTTTATTTGGTTTTTGGTATGGTTTGATAAATATTTTTATATTTTAATAAGAAGTCACCCTTCATTCAATAAGAATCATTAAAACATGCTTGTCGCCTATTTAGAAATCATGGATCATAACTAAAAGTACCATGAAATGAGATTATATATTTATAAAATATATTTTAATATATATTAGATAACATTAATTGATCTAATAGTGATCCAATTTTTTAAAAACCATAGATATCAGTACCTCTTTTACGAAACAAGCTAAATGCAATGAATATTACTTACACATGAGGTTGAAAATAGGTAAAAAAAATTCTGTATAATGATTATAAATTAGGAGTATAAATGGTTATAGTTATGGGTAATGTTATCAATTATCTATTTATTTAACTTAATTTAATTATTCATCAATTTTGGTGCAAGTGAAGAATGAGTCGGGATAGAGGTTAGTGTTTTCGTCTAAAATTCCTCACTTTGAGCCACACATGGTATTATGAACATAATTTCATTTATGTGGTGTATATAATACCTCTTTGAGATATTATCACAAGAATTATCTTTTAATCAAGGTATTTTAGGTTAAATTAGAATCCATATCATTCAATAGGTTTTTATTTGAATGTTTTTAATGTCGTAAGGGTTTTCTTGGCCCCAATTCCAATTCCTTGAGGCATAATACATCTTGTGGCCCAAGTTTTATTTTTATATTGTATTAATTTCCATGGAATTTTTTTATCATAATAGTTTAATTAGATTTTATTTACATTCAAAATTGTATTCCATTAGTCAAGTGGACATTGATTCACTTATTTACCCACTAGTAAGGATTTTTGGTAACTCGACTTTCATTCCTTGATTTATGACTATTCTATTGAACATATAACTTTGGAATAGTTTTACCTTTGATTATATTATTTGGTATTCTTTTATTATTTAATTTTTACCAAATAAAGACCTTTTAAAATGTTTCATTCTTCCTATATTTTGTTTCATGTACGTTATACTGATAACTAAATTCTCATTTCCTAGATTTATAATAACTTATCTTGAACATTTATTTACATTATTGGGTTCTTAGACCACAATATTTTATGATAAGGTATTTTATATTTTTATTTTAGAAAATGATGTTTTAAAAAAAACAAGGTTGTTATATCATTTTTACATTGTGGATTTTAACAAATGTATGTTATAAAATTATAAAAATGGGGTTTTTTATTGTTTAATATGATTTTATTCCTATCCTAATTTCCATAAGATAAAATAATTTTCCATTAAAGGCTATATCATTAGATTTTATTCTATAAAATGAATGCTTTTCAAAATCATTCATGCCTCATTTTCAAAAGATACCTTTAAAAGAGACATGAAAATCTATATTTGAAATCACTTCTATTTCCTTTATCAATTTCAAAAAGGATTTAACCTAAAAGGGATTATGTTTCGCTATTAATACTCTAACATATATTAATATTTTTGGCAAAATAACTCATGGTACCAAACCAATAAATTCATGATCTCTTCTTGGGCGGTGTTTTCAAGTGTAAATTTTCAGAGATATTTTTCATCTATATAAATATAATTTTATGTTTCCATTATTACAATAGGGATGCATTCATTTGAAATAATCCACATGCTTACTATGAATATACTATTATCTTGTAATTACAATATTGAATTATATTTATACTTAATTCTATAAATATTGTGAACAAAAATTTTTATATAATTTATATTGGAGGGTTTTGAATTATAACGAATGTAATCCTATTATCATGGGGAAAATTATTCGTTTTCCATGTGTTTTTATACAAATGATAATGATTATTTAAATTTTAATTATGCATCATTTGACCATACAAATTGTTTTTCCAAATGGGTTTTGATTAGGTTACACATTTTATTAATATGGGTAAAGGTATTGGTGTATCAAATATTATTATTACAATATAGATGATTATTTTCAAGTTGACTATGTGGTGTTTGACTATCCATCTTATTTCTCAAGATGGGTTGTGATCATGTTATCTATTTTATTGACATGGGGAAAAGTATCTACATTATTAATGATTATTTACTACTTTGATCATGTATCAATATTCCATATTCTTCATTATAATGATAGAGATGTTTTTATTTAACCCATAGTTCTGTAGGGAATAATATGAATGTTATTTTTGACTCTTATGGTGAATGTATTGTACTTTATCTGGTTACTGGTGGGGCCCAAACTTATATAACTCCTGGATGCATGAAAGGCCTCATTAGACAAAAAAGGTTGTGGTTTGAAATATTACTCTTCCCATAACAAATTAGTGCCATAGAACAAGGCATTGAAGGCATGTTTTTATGGTCCATCATTATACCCCCATCAGCATGAGATAAAAATTATTGATATCCATGTTTTAATTTATTATCATGGATATATCATGCTATTAGGTTAAATATAATTTTGTCATTGTGTTGTTTACTTATTCCTTCCATGATATTTATGTCATGTTTTTGTAATGATTTCCTTAGTTATATGTTTTCTTTTGCTGAGAGTTTGATATAACCAATTCTTATGATTCTATTTACATAGGTTATGAATACATATAGTACACAAAATAAATTTATAAGGATATAACTCATGGAATAATTTGTGGTAGAATATTATGAATTATCATAAATTATGTAGTTTACTATATATTATTAAAAAATTGTTTATTAGTTTTAACAACATGGGATTTTTATCTCATTTTTTTCCTATGTATACAAATATCTAAACTAAAAAGAATCCTAAAAATTTAATATATGTAATAATAATAATAATTTTTATTTATGTATGGTTATATCAGTAATTTTACAATTATTATTAATGTGATTATGTAAATTACATGTTCCTGAAAACAGATCAAAGAGTGAAGGTCCTCGAAATTATAGCGATGTAGTGATATTTTGGAAAATTCTAGTACAATATAATGTAAAAATGTAAGAAGATGAATGTCTACATCTATATAGTATTTTATTTTCTTGTTATTTCTAAATGAACACTAATAGTGTTGGATATAATAACCAATGCCCTAATGTTTTGAGTTTTAGATGTCTTCCCCAACATCGAGGTTAGAGAAGGTATATTATTGAATACCACTCTACCCCATTGTCTCTTAAAATATGGTTTATAGTTATGATGGATTATTTGGTGGTGATACCTTGTTCGGATGGATTAGTTGGAACTAATTACTAATGCTGAAAACATAGTTTGTGGTAATTCCGAGTGATGAAAACTTATTTAGTGCTGCTTCCTTATGATAATACATTACTAATTAGTGGAAGTGTAGGATGTTATGCGTGGCATAGGTCATAGATTCTTGGGGAGAGAATAAGGTTTATATCCTTCATGTTCTGGTTACCCAACATTGATTGATATATGATCGGTGGTTATGGAAGTGATTAGAGCACACAACATCCAACATTTGTGTGTGAGAGCATAAAAATAGCGTGGAAGTAGTTTTATGGTACCTTGAATTAGGTAATTTTTATAATATGTTACTATATTGGATTTATTATGTGATGAATGATCAACTAAGTGGTTGGGGTGATTAGATAACCTATTTTAGGTTTATTTTATATATGTTTTTCTTTAACCAGATAATTAGTATTATCTTATCACATTTACAAGAGATATTATGAGTATCATCATATTTATTATACTGGTTATGCACACCTTTAGTGTTTGTAAACTATTTTTGAAGTTATCATGATGCATTTAGTGACATATATAGGCCATGTTAGATAATATATTGGAGTTTTTGTAATAGTATTTAAGGATTTTTTAGACATTTAATTATATAGATTAATTCTTTATGAACCAACATGTGTTGTATTATTTTATTATACTGGATCTTGTTCCATTTAAATTTTGGAGTATTTATTGGTGGATTTCATCTTATCTATTATAAATAATTTAAATTATGCGGGTAATACCTCAATTTTATGTTTTATAACCCTGGTTCTAGTTAATAACTTGGGGAATATGGGAAGATGGATTTAGGGGTCACTCTATATGGACCTGATAATTTTTAAAACAATGATTTAATTTTTAAATAATAATTAATTTTATTGAATTTATGAAGTTATTTTATGTTTTAGAGTATTATAGAACTGAGTCACAACTCTTATGTAACAAACCCATACATTATATAGTGTAAACTTCGACTAAGTATCCATTTATCCACAATACAAAACATTTAAATGAAATACATATTCTTTTATGAAAAAATCATCATGATTTTCAACCTGACTTCATAATTGTTTCAAATCATCATTAAAAACTTTTATAAACATTTTAAAACATGTGATTAAAAAAACATAGTAAAAGACATATAAAAATGAAAAAATAAACTCATTAGTCCACTTCCAAAATAATAAGATCATATAAGAGAGTTCGCCTTTTAAAATTATAATATTTACGATCAACTAATAATTTACTTACACATGAAATCCAATTTACTAACCAAATTTTTTAAATAAAATAATATTCAAGAAGGTATAAAAACAAAATAATAATCACGATGGTCTTTTATAATTAAAGACAACCCATGAAAAACATTTTCTTAAGATCATACCTTTTTACCCAAATAATTCACAATCATTCCTTTAAACAATGAAAATTATCTTTACTTAAGAAAACAAAATATTTAAATTAAAACTGATTATAAATCCTAAAAAATTATTTTAGGTGACCTGGTACAACATCTTCATATAACCCTAACATGAAGCTTTAAAAGTACACTAATAAATGTAATAACCTACTTCATTTATTCCAATATAATTCTTCAGAGAACATAATAATTACCTTGTGCATTGGGGAGCTATATTATTCTTGATCATCATTAGACCTATATCAGGCTAACACATTATTAAAAGAATACACATGGAAAACAATATATATATAAGATTTAATTTGTAACAACAAACTCATATAAATATAATTTTAACCCTTCAGTAAATTATTTTCATATTTTGATATATCATATTCCAATAAATCCCAATTATCAAAACTAAACTAATAATAAAATATTGAATGATTATTTTTATTTGAAGAAAAAATTGAATATTATAAAGGAATTCAGACATCTAATAATGTTTATGGTGGTATAAAATTCTACCAACGTCAAATATGTTAAAATAGAACATTCTTTTTTACATTTTTTTAAAATGTTTCTTATAAAATACATAAAAATATTCCATTTGAAAATATTATAAAGGAAGTAAAAAATGAACATAAAATTTCCTCTATAAGTCATTTATGTCTATATAAAATCATTGATAAAATAATTTTATAAATAATTACATGTTATAAAATTATTTAGAAAATAAATATTTAAAACATTAAAAATGAGGTTTTAATAGATAGCTTCCCTTGCCTTGAGTTTTACTTTTCACATACATTCATTAACTTTATAAATAATAAATTTATGGTAATTATTTAATTTATTGATAGCTTTAAAATATTACTATTCCTTTTATTATAATTAATAACATAATTGATTAAGGATACTTTGGACGGTTGGATGGTGCTTTGTTCATTAGTCCAAATTGAATTTTGTAGGTTCACTATAGTCAAATGGATCACGATTATTACATTTATAAAATATTAAATATGTTTTACTAATCCATTTTATAGATTAATTATACTTTTATAATCAATTATGTTATATGGTTACTAAAAATGAATTACGTTACAATAATTGAGATGATACTTCTTATGTATGCTTGAGTAACGTATCCATTTGTAAAAAAACATAAATGAAAGATGGTAAGTATTATTTTATATTTATAAAATTAAAATTTTATCCTAAATTTCAAATTTGTTCTAAAACCACCTATATATACAATACATGTGATTCGATGATGGAAAATAAATTATATCAGATCGTGAGAGGATAGTCCATACATACACATGAGCGATGTTTTGAATTTTATTTGAATGGAAAATAAATAAATATAATATTTTATTAACATTAAAATTAAAATTTATATCATATATTCCATATTATTTCAATTTTATCCACTGCTATGACCATCATTAAATTTTGGTGATGGAAAATGAAATACATCATCTTGCATGGTGGTAGTCTGCATGTACACATAAACAATATTTTAATTTTTCATTAGATGGATATATAGATGAAAAAGGTAATAACATATACATAATAACATTAAATTATATAAAATATATTACATTTATTATTACATAATGGATGAATAATATTTGGATAAGGTATAATAATAAGTAAAATGAAAACAACCAGTCAAGAACTATTCATCTTCTTCTAAAACCCCCCTTGGTTTATACCTAAAGCCATCCTAGGATGGTATTATGATATAAAAGGATCTCCTTTACATGGGTAAGGATTTTAAGAATTTATTTTTTATGTTATTTAATCATATAAGAGCCTCTTGATGTTTGGAGAAGAGAGGAAAAGGGGTTTCTTGTTTATAGGTTGGGGAGAGGACACAAATGGAAAATTTCAAAAAGATTAAAATATATTAATGTCTTACTCATAATATATCTTTAAAATGATCCTTGTTAAAGTAATAAATAATATAGGGTATACATATGCTCATATTATATTATTAAGATAAGTTTTTTATGTCATTGTAACTATTATCTCTTTAGTTTTATCCTATTTAACACATTTTATCTCTTACTATAGTAACCACCATTTTTACCAAAGTTAATATTTATAATAAAAAATTGAAATTAAACTCATTAGAAAATTTGAATATTATTATTAAAAATATGGAATTAATTTTATTGGATTTATTTTTTATATGTGGTAGAAATTAATTTTAAATTAATCCCTCAAAACACGATGATTATTTTTTTTGAAAAAATGCCTTTTTAAATATAATTTGTTTAAAAACTTTATTGTATAATTTTGATTAAAATAAAATTGATTAGACCTTTTTAATTAAAATTAATTATTTAATTTTAAAACCAAATAAAAAATATAAGATTATGTAAATACTTGAATGGAAAAGCTAGTTTTCCATAAAGAGGTATTTTTCACTATTCATTGAAAAAAAATTCAACATTAAGATAATTTGGATATGTTGATTAAAAAAATTATTTTATTTATAGAAAATAAAAAATTTAAAATCAAAATAAATAAATAAAATTATATTTGAATAATTCTTAATAAAAACCATTTTTTTAAAGAAAATGTTTTTAAAGAATAAAATGACCTTATTCTCTTTCTGTTTATGATAACTATATTTAAATTTATATTAATTCATTAAATTTTATATGTAATCTACTTATTAAATTTTAATCATTTATTCATAGTGATAAATTATATATTTTTTTATTATCATTCACTGTTACCATAAAAATGGTTTTATGAAAAATATATATTTTACCTTTAAAATATTTTACCTTTAAAATATTTTACCTTTATTTTTAACCACCTAATAATAAATTCATAATAGATTATTATAGTTATCAAGATATATATATATATATATCATAATATGTTTATTTATATTTATTCCCTCAGAACCAATAACTATGTAATTACCTGAAAACTAACATCAAGTCCAAGACAGAATGTTGCACGACCACAAGTGGTTCTCCCAATATATCACGGGATACCAACTTGAAGTGAGTATCTCAAGTGGAATTATGGGGTGACTATAACCTCCATCAGAGATAATAATATCATATAAAAAACAAAATTTATAACAATATACAACCACAATACAAATATACCAAAACCTGCTAACAATTTTAATGAATGCAAAAACAATATGCTCAAAAGAAAATGAATCATGCAATAGTTGACCACCCATTAGGCCAATCAAATATAAAAATTAAAGGTAAAAAAGTACAATGAGGATCTATAAATATAATCCTCAACTAATTCTAGTAACTATACTCTTAGTGAGCTATCCCATTCAATGATCAACCCAGACCTCAACCTAATGATTACCTATAACAAGTGAGCGATTCTTGGGTACCCAAGTGTCATAGTTTCCCTATAAGGGTGTGAGTACAACTATGTAGGACAAACAAATTGTGGTTCAGTACACAACCAATAATATGATGTTTATGTGGAAGTGATAAACTCTATAGAAATTAAATGTAAAATATATAACTATAAAAATATAACATATATTCACCACGCATAGAAAATCAAATAATAACTATACAATAAGCAGTAATATGCTTACCAAGATTCCATGAACCCCCAACTGTACCAACATTTTCTGGATTTTGGTAAAAATGGCATGTCAATCCTATCATGTCATAGAATTTCCATATTTCCCAGTTTCATTTCAAATCCTACACCTTTCAATCCATGTTCCGCCTTCATGGAAATCACATCACACACCCCAACCTGATAGTGGTAATTATCAGGAACAGTACCCACACCACCAAAATTAAGATCATTATTAGGAATACCTCACACCCAACCCAAATGGTGTTCATTATCAGGAACATGGAATTCTCCACCATGTTGGTGGATTTTATTAGAATCATCATACACCCACCCTGATCGTAATTTTTATCTTTGTTTGATTGTATATCCCACTTGACATGTCTGACATAACTAAATAATCACGTCACCCCAAATGAAATACTACCATTTTGAAAAGTAGTTAATGGAATCATTTACCAGGAATGGTTTACTCTCATGACATTATACATGTATGTGATTTAAATCAAACCATTAACGAGCCACATTCCATAACAATAATTACGCAATTATGATGTCCCTCCAAGGGATCATCTAACTAAAACTGAGAAAATTGATCTTTATAATACCTGAAGTAATATTCCACATGATATTTAACACCATAAGAAATTAATATAAAATAAAGTATCTAAAATAAATAACAAAAATAATTTTGGAAAAGCTATATACATGTCACATGATCACATATCAACATGGGTTTCAAGGGTCAAACACACACCAAGAAACCAATACATATCAAGAATGGGTTTTCAAGAATAAAACATGGTCACATGGGGAATACACACACATTTCATCAAAGAATAAAACATGTATTATAGATCTAGGTATCATGTAGCCCAACCATGCATCAAAGAGGGTCTATGTAATCTAAGGCACACATTAATGATCAATACTCGACCAATAATGACTGGTGTCAATCAAGAGATCTAGGGTTTAATGGGGACCTTACCACCTATCCCAATTACATTAATCGTAGTAAATTTAATTAATTAATACATAGGGACCATTAATTAATTAAGAATTACTAATTATTCATAACACATTATGAAATTAATGATCGTTATCCCTAGGTGGTGAACCTCATTCCATATATAAATAAACAATTCATAATTTCATTGGGTAGAGTGCATATAACCACCTACATAAAATGTAGTCAACTCTAGACTAATTAAATATTAGTTTCTTTATCTAAGTCCTTATAAGTCTATTCATCCACCTATGATCACTAAAAGGTCCTTCTTAGGAAAATTCTTTTGGTTTAAGTAATCATAACTAATTTATAATTAATTAAAAGATTACATGAAATCACCATTAAAAATAAAGTAACACATTATAAAATACATATTAGATATCAATGCATAATCAGAAACCTAACCAACCATCCATGGGAGATCCATCAAGAACTTAAAACAATATTCTTAATGTGAAAATTAGACAAAGTCTAATTTAAAATAATTAACTTGGAACTTTTGAAGAAAAATAAAAAATTATGTATCATAACTACAATTTCATCCAACAGAGTTCACGTCACTCTCAAAATAATCCTGATTCTAAGATAATGAAAATACAAAAATCAAATCCATGTTTTTATATTTAATTAAACATGATTTACCTTAAAACAATGAAGATTTTTAAGGGGACATGCATTAATAGAAACACCCATCAATGACGTGTGTTCAGTATCATGGGACATTCTCTAGGTATGTCGATCTAACACTCCTTCGATCTTGGAAAAATCCAATAAGATCTAATGAAATTGTAACCAAATTATTTTTAAAAGGTCATTCTAATGACCAATCGATGACAATGATGATGGAGAGGAAGTGGATCCGAATAGAATTTTGACATTAGTGGATCATATGGGATAATACATACAATATGGATTCATCCATGATGAATTAGAACATGATCTTCCACCACATGGGGAATAATCAGGTTACTATTAATGAATATAAATGGATCTTACCCATATTCCCCAAAATGTAGAGTCTAGATCCACCCTAGATCATAAAGAACCAATGGATGGAGGATGCAAGAGGTGTACACCATAATTATTCTTAGATAAATTATCCAAGGGAGGCCAAATCAAGGGGGATGTAGTTGTTGATATGACCAAAAATATCTTTTCTAAATTAAGTCTAATGTGTAACACCAATGAGTTGGTGTCCCACCTACTGTCTGGTGAGACTTGCTAAGAAGTGGGGGATCTACACACCCCACTGGATAGTTGGTGATGTAGTTTCTCTCTGTTTGGTCCCATTAAGCCTAAAACTTTTTTTTGAGTTCTTTATCACCCACCTACTTTTCTTCTAATTACAAAAAACATACCACAAAAATGTTCATTTTTGAAGCATCTCAGGACAAAACCTATTTCTCTAAACAAACCATCCAATAGAAAAAAAGTTTAAATTCCAACCAAAATTTTCAAACCAAAACAACATTCTGAATAACAATTTCCCTACCATAGAATTTCTCTTCCATGAATTATGTGGTAGCACACGAATCATGTCTCTCAATGTTCCTCGATCTCCATCCACATGATTTATTTACATTCCTACCTCAAATATAAAAAATTACATTAAGGACACACTCACCCCTATATACACATCATGATATCATTTTTTGACTCTATTGAGGAACAAAAAAATATGATCCAAAGGCTCACTATCCTCCAATATCTTGACCATGATCATAAAAAATATTGAACTCAACACCCAAAGGTGTCTTCCAACAAATGAATGAGTCTATAATATGAAACATAAATAGAACATTACAACCTTTCTCTAAAGGCACTGATCAGTTATTAATACCTTTTTCATACCAAATATTCTGAGTTTGATGCGGTTGTGAACTACTACAATTAGGTTCACATGGAAACACCAGTCAATATTTTTCCAGATGTCTCCCTACAATGGTTCATATTCTAAACAATCGACACTCCATGAAGGCGATGATCAAGATTTCAAAATCCTTATAATAATATTTAATCATATTCATCATACTTATTAAATTATAAACCTGTCTCACGGGTATTTTCCTCAGTTGGTTCACCAATATCTTACACTATTTCCAAGGCTCTCAATTATGTATCAACAAATTAATAATCTAACTCTCCAAGGCTCACAAAGATTTTTTACTGATTACAATGCCCAAATTTTGTATCTATTTGGTCATATATCTAAATAAAAAATTATTCATTCAACATGGAACCAGACGCTCTTGGGTCCAACGAACATCAACATTATGTAGACATCACGATCATTCAATAACCAATATTAAATAGTATATGTCACTTATCTTACAATATGTCACTTTACATGTGACCAGGTCGATTCTCCCCACTATATAAGTATCCTTATTTTCATGATTTAATGTTCCCATATATTTAATCATCTCCATATAATCCATTTCCAAAAACAATGACTAAACAAGAACAACCATTCAACTTATTTCTATGAAAATACCATTCATTGCGTAAACCTAGTTTTCTCATAATGCAGTCCACTACATCCTGAAATTCATTCTCAAAGTGTATAACATTTTCTAGAAGTATAAGTATTGGTATGAGTATTGACCTAGATAGATCTTATCCCATTACAAAAAATTATATATCAATCCACACTATCTTTAACAAAGAAAAAACTCAATATAACCACACAATGGTACCCAAATTCATTTATGATGTAATCTTCTTTCATAGATACACGTCCGTGAATATCCACCTCTAGAATCCAAGCCCAATGAGCTTCACACCTAAAATTTTGGATTCTAATTGAAAGGGCGAATTTGAACCGAATTTCTTAATGACCTACTATCATAACATTATCTAGGTTTATCCACAAAACTAGAAATGTAGTCAATAATCATATCACCACCATACTTCCAATGGTTCAACTGAGCCTATTTGTAGACACCATATGAATGCTCATTTATTAAGGATTACCAGTAAGGTAAAACTATACCGGTATTCCTTTAAGTAGCATGATTTTTCCTATATGTCATGAACCTAAATTGTGGGCTCACACATCTTTATAGTTGGCCATGCACCACAAGGTGCTAGTACCACTAAGATGTGAAATATTAGCACTTTTCTTAAAAATAAACTCTTCACTATCAAGTTTCACCACATACCACTACTCACACAGGTGTCGGTACAAGATGTTGAGAATATAACCATACTCTATCATTATTATCTTTGACCACCCAATATCTTCACTTTGTGTCTGAAGAGAGTTTCATTCAAATTAATTTTCCATGAAACCCCCAGTCTTTTACTCAAAGGAACAAAATTAAAAATATATGAAACTAAATCTTTTATCAAATGTACTAGAACTATAGATTCCTTATAATCTTGGGTCATAAGAAAACTTCTAGGGCCTTATTGTAGGCCTTCAAATGTTACTCACATACAAATTTCATGTTTTGTTAATGAATACACCCATAAGGCACTAACATTGACTGCCCTTTACAAGGATTATTCTCACCTAGTTTACTCCCAAGAATTAAAAAACACTAAATTTCATGTAACTAGAATATTACTTTTAAGGCCACATGTTCTTTAAAAAACCCAGACAAGTTTCACTAAAAGTCACGTTTCATGGAACGCAATCTCAGAACATATATAAAGACATTCCCTGAGAGATTCACCTTTAGACTAACCACATTAAGAATCAAAGATGTCATGTTTTGTTAACCTGAATTCCAATAAGGATAAATGGATTATTTACGTAGACTATAGTTACCACCGAAACAAACCAAACCTATCTAATGGAATATTACCCAACATTCCTTCTAAGGAACTTATCATATAACAATAAACTAATAAATAAATTGAATTACACATGAAAAGACAAAATGAATCATCATATCTATCATCATCATCATTGTCACTATAGTCCAAGTGCACCACACCACAGTCTTACATGGCCATATAACCTAAGTAGACATGCATATGAGTTAAGAGGAAGAATGACATCATGAACTAATATGCACAACACCATACCAATTTTACACACTTGAACAGCTTAGTCCTCCATCCTCAATACAATCATACATGATCAGTATATATTCTATTTTTAGCCTACATACAAAATACGATGCATGAGATGCCTTTTATGATACATCCAAGTGCCGAATCCATATGAAATCACAGATCAAAAAATACATTTGCATCACACATATTTAAATCATATAAAACTATATGAAGAAAAATAAAAAAAATTAATCCCATGGTTTTGTTACCAAGACTTCTCTAAGAATAGTTGTTCATTACATACGAGACCATGTTTCATAAAAAACTCTAACACATTCCTTTGGCACATGTTTTCTAACTCCGTAAAATTGGAAAAAAGACTCATACAGTATGATACCATTTTGTAACTTCCAAGCCTGAATCACTAGGTCCATGATGGCATTCCACATGGCCTGAAGTGAATATACTCATACGCTGTTGGTTTATGACTAGTAGTGAAGGGATCCTTCAGAAATATGCAGAGAATATACTATCCATCAGAGTTCTTGATAATAAATAAATAACAAAATTTATGAAATTATAAAATTATAGTACATCGATACCCAAAAATACCAGAAATATCAATGAATAAAGAAACAACAAGATCGATGTCAACAAAAAAAATTGATCAACCACTAGGATGATCAGGTATATGAATAAAGTAAACAATTATAAGGTTGATATGTAACTCCAAGCCTAAATTTTTCCTAGTATCCAAAATATTTTTTCAGATATCCTAATCCATGATTAACTTGGGCCTCATCCCAATATATACCTTTAACTAGTGAGGGCTTAACGAGTACCCAAGTGACATGGGCTCCAGGGCAGGCTGTTAGAAAAACTCAGTAGGAAACCACAAATATGATCTATTACATAATTGATAATATGTAATTTACATGATTGTGATATTATTCAGATACAAGAAACAATAAACATATATCTGTACACATATTTCATATAATAACCAAACATAATATCAAACAAAAACTATATACCGAGTGGTTGTGAACATACCAAGACACAATAAACCCCTGAATATACATGCTTCGGCTATATGTTGGTAAGAATGTCAAACTCTATCACATTGCAACAAAAGAAATGGAACAAGTCCCATTATTAGTTATGATGAAACACATTTAAATCTATGTTGTTGCTTTAAGGGAAAACATTTGCACAATCCCCTTTAATAGTGGCCGTTAATTGGAACAGTGCACTCCCCACCTTTATGGTATCATTATCGAGAACCCTGTATACCCCACCCTGATGTTGGTCGTCTTTAGGAACACTTCATTCCTCACCCTAATGTTGTTCATTATCAGGAACATTACTTGACCCACCCTAATAGTGGACTTTATCCTTGGTCGATGGAAAGTAGCACCTAAAATATCTAATATAACTGGATAATAATATCACACTTGCATGATATTTTATAATTTCATCTTGTAGCTAATGGAATCACTTCCCATGCATGGTCAACCCCACCCCCTCTATATACATGTCTATGATCAAATCCACACTATCAATGAGCCATAGTTTATAGGTATCATAATGTTTTCACA
Organism: Viscum album; assembly: GCA_963277665.1. Lineage (NCBI taxonomy): Eukaryota > Viridiplantae > Streptophyta > Magnoliopsida > Santalales > Viscaceae > Viscum > Viscum album. Next base: position 969,745,205 of record OY728159.1, on the reverse strand, counting down.
CTCTCCCTCCATGGGTTCATCTAATTGAAACTAAGAAAATTAAAAATATTGATACCTAATGCAAGGTTCCACATAATATAAAATTCTACAAGAAAAACATTTCATAGAAATGGATAATAAGGCATATCAATAATTATTCTGAATACTCACTATTAAAATTGCATGATCATATGTCAATATGGGTATTAAAGGATGCACAATTACTGAAATGAAAATGCATATTAGGCATGGGTTATAATGCATAAAAATGGTCTCACATGCTAAACATTCACAGACATGTAATCAAAGAATAAAAAATTGTGTCATAGATCAAGGTATCACATGGAACAACCATGCTTCTAATATGATCCATGTAATCTAAGAAACACAATAGTGGTCAAGCCTTGACCACCAGGGATTGGTGTTAATCTAGTATACCAGGGTTCATCGTGGCCCTCCACACCTTGTCAAATTACATTAACCATGGATCCTTTAATGAGTTAAGACTTTAAAATCATTAATTAATTATGTATTACTAATTATTCATAATACAATATGAAATTAAGGGTAATTATATCATGGTGGAGATACTCATACTACATTATAATAAATCATGCATAAGAACATAGGATAGAGTGCATAGATCCAACTACGTTAAATAATGTCAAACCCAAACTACGTAAATACCAATTGCTTTGTCCGAGTCTGTTTAAGTCTAATCAATATAAAACAATATCTATAAGGTCATTATCAATCACTATCATTAAAAATTATTAATTATAACTAAATTATAGTAAATTAAAATATTAAAATAAATCACATTCAAAGGTGAAGTAACACATTCTTAAAGACATTTCAGATATCATTTCCTAATAAAAAACATGACCATCCATCCATAGAAGGTCCATCTAGCACTTCCAAATACATTTTTGAAAAAATACCTACCATGAAGAAATAAGACTAAGTATAATTTGATATAATGAAATTGGAAACTTTGAAGAAAACAAAAAAACTATGTACCTTAAATGGAACATCATATAATGAAGTTTGATCCACTCTCAATACACTGTCAGTTATAAGATGTGAAAATCCCTAAATCAAATCCACAATTCGATGGGGAATTCAACATAATTGACAATAAAAAATTAAGAATTATCAAGGGAAAGACCATTATAAAAATTCCAATCAATGGAACATATTCATCATCAGGGGGAATCCCCTAGACATTGAAATCTAATTCCTTATGGATCTCAAAAAAAATATTACTATCTGCTGGAATTTTTTTGTGATCCTTTAAGAAAGATCATCGAAATGATCAATCAGAGACCAAGATGATCAAGTGTAAAAATATCAGAAAATAATTGTGATTTAAATGTACTATAAGGGCTAAAAAATACCACGAGGATTCAGCCATCATGAATGAAAACATGAACAACCACCATAGAAAGGAGTCCAATATTGAATAAGATTGGAGGATATAAACTATATTATCCAACCATCTGAGTTTAGATCCACCTCAGATCATTATGAACCCATAGTGGAATGGGAGGATAAGTAAAAACAAGATTAATCCCAAAAAAATGAGATAATTATGGTTATATATAGGGGATATTATTAATAGAAATACTAAACAAACCTTACTTAAATAAATCACAACACACCACTGGCTAGCATTTCGAGATCCACCAACTGGATGGTAAGACCTTATAAGAAGAAGGATCACTTCATGTGATAATTGTTATAAAACTAAAGAACATTGGATATCTATTGAGACCTTATAGAAAAAAATGATTCTTCCCACCCCACCTGCATGTCAATGAAGGCTACATGCAATTCAGTGCTAATGCTATAACCTTGCTTGTTCATCAAATGTTTCTAGCCTTTTTTAAATTACGATTCACCCACTTATATTTCATATAAGTCCAAAAAACACCTCAAATATGTTTAGATGATACTAATATTTATTTGACACTCGATTCTCTGAGTGATTCATACTAAAAAAAATTAAATTCCCTATAAAATATACAACCATAAAGATATAGGACATTGCATAGGAGTTAATCCTGGTAATATAAATGTATATAATGGTTTGTTTATGAATTATGTTATTCAAACCACAAGATATCAAATATATTATTTGAATAAAAGAAATTTTAAAATCATTTAGTGTCACATTCTACCCCCATAAAGAAAATATGTCCTCATATTTTTAACTCATGTTAGATAGAAATAGATTAAAACATTTTTAGAATAAATGCCTATGAGTTGAATAGAAAACATAGGACTATGAAAGGAAAAGATTTTACATTTTCACTTTTTCACTTTTTAAATCCCACAATATAAAAAGGAATAATAAAACCTCTTTTTTAAAAGAGGTAAAGGAAAATATGAAGGTCATCTGAAATGACACATTAATGGGTCTCTATATAAGGAGAAATTATCTAAAAGTAATGACATGTAATTGGAATGAAGATCAATTTAATATTTATCATTTTGATTTTTTAAAAGTGAACATAAAATTTATTAATCATAAATTTAATTGTTTTCAATTTTATAAGAATAATTTCATCTTTTTGTTGTTATCTGATATATTATAACTTCTATCACATCTCTTATTTTGAAAAATATTAAAGATGAATATTTCATTCCAGAAGTAGTAAAATCATATCTAATGGGTTACATGATCCCTAAGAGGATAACAAGTAATTTTTCCTATCTTTAAGATTAAAAAATCCAGAAAATGGTTACAAAAAGTAAGGATAATATCAAATAAGAATAAAAACTATATTAATAATTAAAGCCTCAACAATGACACCAAAATTTAATATTTAAACATTAAATAAAAAACTAACCTTAAAACTCTTAAAAATATTCATGACCAAGTTCATAACCCAAAAATTAGATGAAATTTACGACAGTTTCTTATAAGTTCGATTTAATATTTATATTAAAAAAATTAGTCACTCATAATGTAATATACACAAAAATTTATATTTACTAATCATATAATTTCCAAGATATGAAATTTTTTCCATAAATTAACAAAATCAACTTAAATCTAAAATAAAATCATATTTGAATCCAAATGAAAATTCAACCTTCATTCCTAAAATAAAATATCATTTTATTCACATGTATTATCATTTACCTTAATCATGAAATATTCCAAAATAGTGAACTTATTAAAAAAATAATATGAATCACATATTCACCAAATCACTTTTCAAATAGATGGTTATGTACATGATAAAACATATGTTCCAAAAAATTTAATAACACCTTTATCCAACTTAACCATAATTACTTTAAGATTAAAGATTATAATTACAATAATGTAAATAAATACCTTTAATATTATGTCAAAAAAATATGAAAAAATAAATAAAAAAATTAAATTTCATTAAAACCCAAGTTAAAATTAAGGCTTACATATTCTTCAAACATATATTATGTCTCAATAAATGTATCTAAGGAACTCCCATCAAAATAATCATCAAAATAGTATCAATGAATTTAAATTTATTATCATTATAACTCATCATTCCAAATATGTGGACACGTCAATAATTAAACATTATTTATGATCCATTAGACATTATTTTATATATTATTCAATAATACATCCTTTATAAAATTAAAAATATAAATAATGTCCTAAGATTCATCAACATAAAAACATAATCCAAAATATACTCCATACCATTAATATTTAATTCATTGTTTCTAAATATTCAACATAAAGGCATTGAAATTTTATAAACATTTACCTATATGGTATTTATGAACCCCTTCTTGATTATTCCCCCCATGACATTGACTTGCATAATTCACATAATCCCCACATTTAAAGAATTCAATTTACAACTTATGAATAATTTTACTCCCCTTGATGGTGTCAATGAAAAAAATTCATTTTTTATTGGATGTTTTATTTATTTATTCTCTCCATTATCACATATAAAACATTTTCATATTCATTTAATAAATTTCCCTAGAGTTTTATTCCCACATTATTGACACATTATACATTGAATCTTTCTACATCCATGATCATTATAACCTAAACCTCCAGAGAACACCATTTTATATTATGTGTTGTGTTAGGTATGTAACTTGGTTTCATATTTTTGGTTATAAATTATGATAGATGGTTAAGAATAACCATAATATTTTTCACTAAATCTGTCATTATATTCATTTTCATATTCATAAAACCTCCTCATTATCCTTTATATCCATTTTTAATTTGGTTCCAACATGTTTTATTCATTTACTAAAATAAAAAATGTTAGAGTGAGTATATTAAATAAAATCATAATAAACCATTTTATGAGGAGGATAAAAAATAATATATCCTTAACCATGTCTTGTTCTGTTAAACTCATTAAATTCATCCAAAATAAAAATAATTCTCCATAACATACTAATCTTTGTGGTTATATAGGACCCTTAAATTATGATCAAATAACATCTTAGACACTATAATTATAAAAATCCATCTATGTAACCAATTATATGTACCCGATCCTTATTCAACAAATAATGTATTTTTTAATCAAGAATTAATTTTTGTGCATTGATGAAGATATTTCCAGGTTTATATTTTTATATAATTACATTATAAATTTTACATTACCAGCCTATAAATTACAAAGTGACATTTACAGTCACTACCCATTTTTTCCACAATACAAATCTTTTAAAATGAAATACATTTTATTTTGATGAAAAATATTTATGATTTTACACATAAATATTTCATTGATCATAATCATCTTTAAAATCTATGAATATAATTCGAAAACATGGTATGAACATAAAAAAATAGTAATGGATATATAAAACTAAGAAAGAAACACGTTATTACATTTCAAAACCAGAAGATCATATAAGAGAGTTCTCATTTAACATAACAAACCTGGTGCTCATATAATCATTTAGCTTCACATGAAATCAAATTTATTGCCCAAAGTTTTTTTTGTAAATTTTTTTATAAGAATACATAAATTCAAAACCATAATCATGAGGTTTTTGTAGAAAAAATTAGAACCCATGAATTTCTATTTCTTAGAAATATACATTTTTTTACCTTTATAAGGCATAATCATTCATTTAAATAGAAGACAACAAGTTTATGTTATGAAATAAAAACAATTTAATGAATAATAATTAGCAATAATATAAATTTCATGTTTTTTCTATGCAACATCATCTTCATAGTACTTTTATAAGAAACCTTAAAAATAGAATAACCCAATTAGTTAATTAAAATATAATTCTATAGAGAACACAATTATTACCCATATAATTAATGTGCTATATCAGGATCACCCATCATCAAAGAGATATTAAGATCACCCTCATTATTAAAATTTTACAATGACTATATCATATATAAATCTTGAATTTCCTATATAAAACTCATAAATATAGACTTTTTAACCCATAGGTAAAACACAGTTGGATATTGATATAACCATTTCCTTTAAAACCTTATTTGAAAATCTAAAATTCCTAGAATAAAGGGAAGGAGGATTATTATTTGAGGAAAACATGGAATATTATAATTAAATCCAAACATCAATTAATGTGTATCAAGGGGGGATATATCAACTATATATAATTTAAAATAGAACATACCATTTTTTCTTTTTATCCAAACATTCCGTATAAATTACATAAAAATATTATTTTTGAAAATGATTAAAACAAAGAAAAGTGGGACATAAAATTTCAATTAAAATTAATTTATTTCTTTATAAATACATTCATAATTTTTAATAATATGGAAATGGTAAAAAATATTTAGACATTAAATATTTACAACATTTAAAACAAATATTAAAGGTAAAGTGTCCCTTACATCAAGTCGGACATAGAACGTAGTTTATTCATATTCTTAAATAATAAAATTATTTAAATTATTTACTTTATTAATAATTTATTTGATTTTTATTATTCCTTTCATTTAAATTATATTCATGTCATAATTAACCACTTAATTTATTTATTTTACTTCATACATTTAAATAATTTTGGTTCATTAGTCTGAAATAACTTTGGTAAGTTAACTTTGGTCAAATGGATCATTATTATATAATTTAATAAATTATAAGAATTTTATAATTATCATTTTTATAGATTAATTATACATTTAGAACCAACTATGTAGGATGGTCATGAAAAATGAATTATATTACAATCATGGAGATGATTGGTCGTATATGAGCATGAGTAAATTTCCATTTTTTCAAATAATATGAGGGAAAGTAGGTAAAAATTATTCCAAATTTATATAATGATAATTATATCATAAATATAATAATATTTACTTAATTAAACCTATATATATAATCAATGTGAGTTAGTGAAGAAGAATAAAATAAATCAGATCGTGAGGTGGTAGTTCACATGTGCACATGGGCGATGTTATTATTTTTCTTAGTAATTTATAAAAAGATTTAGAATATTTACATAAAATTTAAAAATTATATTTTTATATTATATATCATTTTTTTTAATAATCATTATTACCAACCATAAAATTCTATGATGAAAAATTAAATACATCGTCTCGTGAGACTGTAGTCCACACATACACATGAATGATGTTTTAATTTTTTATTAGATATTTAGGAAGACTAAAGATGATTATACCATAAGAATAATAAAAATTTCAAACATAAAATTTAGTTATTTTATTATTTCATAATTTTTTTATATTATATAGATGAGGTAGAAGAAAAAATAAAATGAAAATGCTTGATTAAGAATTATACCTCTTCAGAAAAACTCCTTAGGTTTATAACTAAATACTTCCAAGGATGGTATTATGATCAAATTAGTACCTGTAGGGAATGTATAAGGATGTTAAAAATTTATTTTAATAGGTATTAGATGAGATAATAGGCTCTTTATGTTTTTATAATATGGTAGAGGATTGTCCTTTTATATGCGGGGGAGAGAACACAATTGGAATTTTTGAAAAGATTAAAATATATTAATGTATTACTTATGAAAAATAGATCCCAAATTGACTATTTTTTTAATAATAGATATTATACAGTCCAAATATTACCATTTTATATGATCTAGACAAGTTGTCTTTTCAATTTAACCCTTATATATTTTGTTTTAACCCTTTTACCCCATTTTAAAACATATCGTGGTAACTAACTCTTTTTTCCAATGTTATTATTCATTAAGACCAAAAATCAAAATGGACTTCTAAAAAAGTTGAAAATTTTGATTAAATATATTTACTCCATGTTATCAAATTCAATTTCAAAAGTGGATAGAAATTACATCAAAAAAAACATTCAAAACGTGACAAAAATGATTGTTTCATAAAATTGCATTTTCAGTATCATTGTGTTTTTATACCAAATTGAAGTATAATTCCAATTAAAATGAAATTTGGTGGATTATTTTTAATAAAAATGAATTAAATTTATTTTTAAAATTAAATAAAAATATAATAAGACTATGTAAATACTTGAAAACAAAACCCAACTTGTAATAAAATTGGTATTTTTAACTATTCATTGAAAAACTAATATTTTTTCAAAATAATCCCAAAATGTTAATTATGATATTCTAATATAAATAATAATAAATTTTTTCATAAAATAATATTTTAAATTTTTTGTGAATTTATTTTATTATCTGCCAAAAAAATTAAATAAAAACAATTTTTAAAGAAAATGTATTTTAAAGCATAAAACGACCTTATTATCATTAATATACTAATAATCATAATTAAATGAATTATAATTAAATAAATTTAATATATAATATAATTAATTAATCAGAATCATTTTTAAGTAGTGATAAATTAAATATATTATGATTATAATACATTACACCCATAAAAACTATTTAATGAAAAATATACGTTTTACTTTAAAAATATCTTTACATAAATTCAAAACAAATTTATTATCAATCAGTAATTTGTTTTTCATTATATTATAGAATTTATATATATTTATATATTTCATGAGATATTTATTCTTATTTATACACGTCAAATCAATGATAATGTAATAATGGTTATAAAATTGTTTATCTCGGTCTCATTATGAATTGTGTTGTGTATAACTCAAGCTATTCAATATATTATTTAAAAAATATTAATATAAAATATTTGGGTGTTACACAATCCTCTCCATTTCCATCTCATGAAGAGTACTAGTGTAGGGGGTCCTAATGATAAGTAACATACAGAAATAACTCACTAATGTATTTATGGTTGTAAATCAATTTACTGGGGTTGATTTTCTGAGTTAATTATATGAGATATAGGTTTTTTAGAGATTTTTATTTGATTCACTAATGTAAAAAATGATAAATCTTGAATATATGTCACAATTACCATCCATGATACAGATTTTCATTTTTTTCCATGAATCATCTATAAAATATCACATCAGGAATGTGGATTTTATATTTTATGATTTTTATGTGAATAAATATAATTAATTATAAAAAATAATAAAGTATTAAATATTTTTATAAATACTATATTAAAGAGGATTTATTTCATTATATTAACTTTCATGTACGTTTATATTTTTAGAGATTATTTATGTTTTGAATAATAATATTTTACAAATTTGATTTTATAGATTTGATATTTAAATTGTTTATAAATATTTTTGTATTTCATATGTAAACAAAATATTTATAATAATGTTGTAAAATATATTAGGTTATTGTAATAGTCTTCCTTTTTGAAATAAATTGAATAAGTTTTTTCACTAAGGGGAGAAAATATATATTTATAATTTTGTTTTAAATAATGCTTATTTTGGAATGTGATGATATTTTTAAGATAGAAATATAGATTATTGGCAAATATTAAAAGAAAAATACTTTTTCTTTTAGATATGTATTTTATGTTTTTAATTGATTGTTCTAGTTTGGGTCTTCTTTCTTATATTAATATATAATGTGAACCATAGTTTATGATAGTGTTATGATATATATGAATTTGGGGAATCCCTTATGCGTTGATCTATAAAAATGGTTCTACTTGTGTGTGTCTAGGTTGAGAGCATTAAAAGTCTGTATAATATATAGTTTTTCGGAAAAAATGTAAACACGCTATATGTTTATGAAGTTTAATTAGTATTTTCAATCATGTATTGATATTATTAAACTCATTATGAAATGATCCAAGAAGGTCTCAAAATGATATCAAAAAGTAAATTAGGGGGATATAGAGACCTTAGTTAAGGATTATTTATTGTTGGTAGGACACTAACTTATATAGAAGGGGTATTATAGTGGATATATAACTCATATATTCTTTGTTTTGAGTTTTTGACGTCTTTTGTAATAGATCTATAGAATAAAATGAGATGGAATGTTTTGTTCATCTATGATTTTAATGTGTTTTCCAATTCATCGCTTGGAGATGAATTGGAACTCAATGCATTGAAAATAGAAGAAGAAGTATCTAATTATTTTTAAAATTAACAAGTTAAACAAAAAGTTACATGTTTCCTTTATGAACTACAATTTATAAGGTGAAACATTCAATTGATTGATGACTATGCAGTTGAAAAGAAGTAGATGAGGGTAATCGGTTATGGATTTCCACACTTACTTTTCAGTAAATCAATCAATCTCGTTTTATATTTATTAAACAAGAGGTATACCCAACATAGGGGCATAATACATGGAATCCTAAGGAGGCCTAAATTATAAATCCCATGCTGATCCTCATTGATCATGTTGACCCCTTTTGGTTTCAAAAGGTGTGTGTTTGAGAAGCACGTATCAATGGAACCCTAGTCTTTCACATCCATTGATGCAGGATAGTATGCTACCATAATTAGTTCATGTCACCTATAGACCACATAACTATTGCTGCTCCTGGGGATGTATCTACATTCTCTGAGGATGTAGTTTACCAACCAAGAAGTATATATTTTTTCGTGCATTGAATCATGGATCATTAAGGAGTAGGGTTCCACCTTATTGAGAGTGATACGCTTCTGTCCGCATATACTTAGCAATATGTAGATAGCCATTGCCTCCCCCTAGTTAGATCTTTCTTGACAATAGTAAGTTGTACATGTAAAAAGAATACCCCCCCTGTAGTCCTACACCACCCCTATACCTCACATGACCTCCCAAGATACATGACCCATACAAATTTAGTTTGAAGCCTTCGACTGGTAGAATCCACCATACCCAGTAGCCCCTTAGCCCCAATATAGATGGATTCCACTACAACACATTCACCAACATAGACCGCATGTATGGGGAATCGTGCCTGTTGTTTATACAACTAACCACAACGACTAGGTGGGATCTGGTTTTCATGATGATGGATCTCATAGTGGATTCAATCCTCTCAAATATGGACTTATTTATATTCATACATATATACCAATATCCCACACTTAAAATAGTGGATCTACCTATTTTTATTTTTCCAAATCCATTCATTCCATGAAACATTTCTTTCAAAAAGAGGCCCCTAAAATATCTGAAGAGCGAATGGAATTGATCCCACCAAAGAACATCCAAATCTTCTGGGCCCATTCCCCCTCAAATAAGAGGTGATGCGAAGTATCCTTCTTATTGTTATTACAGTAATGGAATCTAGAAACCAGGTTGACTCCCATATTTTTCACATTTTCATCCATGGGAAAAGTGTGTTTTATTATCCTCCAGGTTATGAGATTAATTTTTCTGGAACTCTCCTGCACCAGACCATGCTATTCCAGCTGCCCCTTCCCCTGAGGTACTGATATTCAATGAAATACCTTTGAGTAGAAGTTCCCTGAATTAGAATAAGTTAAAACACAGTTTTATCGTTCAAGATTTTATGTAATGACCTCAAACACTTCCTGTTGTCCCTTTTTAAGAGCGTCCATGATTAAGTGGGGGTATAAGCTAGTTTCATGAAAGGAAACCAAAGGATATGGCAACCCGTAGTATCCAATCACAGATATCATCTAGTTTTGATTCCAAAATAGGATATCATCCTTTCATACAATCATCGAGTGTGTTTTGGGAGTGCTAGGATGATAGGGTATATCAAGGAATAGAATGGGGATGAACGGGCATTAGTATCTTCCACCTTCACACCACATTTATTGATCATAATTTCCCCTAAATGGTGTGCTCTTCCATAATTTCCCATTCAATAATTTCATAGTTGTAGTGGATTGTATCTTCTACACTCCTATTGTTGATCCCACCATCCTATATAGGCCTCTCCAACCTATACCATGAGGTCCTATGACCTTTTCCTTCAGAGAGAGCATCCCATTTGAAGTTATCTAAAATATTTTCAATATCATTTATGACCCCCCCTTGGTACCTTGATTACCATGATTGTAATAATTCGAATAGAAAAAAGGAAACTGTTCACTATGACTATCCATCCTCAAAGGATAAGTAATAGTTTTTTGACTTAAGCACATGACTCGTGATTTTATTCACTATGAAATCAATTTCATGGATGCACGTACATCCCGGGGTGAGAGGAGTACCTGGGAAAATAATCAGGAATGTGCCTATCCACATTTCCAGCTCCTTTCATATGACGATCACTTGTCAGTTACCATATCCATATGAAATGTATGAGAAAATTTTAGATCGGTTGATGAACATTTTGTTCCAATATCAGTATTCCACTAGTACCTTATTGAGAATACATGATGTTCTTCTACTTGCACTGATAAAGATAAGTGAGTCTTTAGTGAACATCAGATGAGCGACTGAAGCCTAATTATTTTACATGTTGTATGGTAGTACGCCCCTCGTGGAAAGTATTTTTCCAAAAAAAATTCTGTGTGTGTCTTGTATGTGGATGTATTTGGTTAGGGATATGGTTTTCCGTTTCCAATTCCCATAGTAAATCTTAAAAAACCATGAGTCTTTACCATGAAGGATACCTCCATCCAAGAAAAGATAAAGCATTAAAAAATAAGTTCCATAGCCCAGGAAGAAAAACCCACAACAATGAACAACCTGGTGATGAATCCCTATTCCATTCTGTAATAGGAATTATTCACATGCAGCTATAAGGTCATGTTCAATCCATGTGTTTTGATGTTGATATCACACATCATTTCTTAGGCTAAAACAATAGCACCCTGTATTGACTGATCTTTCACAAATCCATGTTGCTATAAGGAAAAACACAAAGGAATGTGCATGGAAAAATGAGAGTTAATGTCACCCGACATAATCTTGTGAGGGAAATTACACATACATACCGCTCTATAGTCAAGGATGGATGAAAAATCTTTAACCTTTGGAAAAAGGACATGAGTCGTAGCATCTGCCACACGATGGATTCATCTTCCCAGAAAAAAAATTCTTAGATGGGAACAATAATATCATCTTTAACCACATCCCCAGACCCCGTGTAGAATGATCCAGAAAAGCCATCAAGTCCCAGAGCAATTTCTAGATTGAGGCTCAACATAGATTCATGAATTTCTACATGATTATTTGATCATTAATTGAAATACTTTCTATGTGAAAATATAATTATATTTGGTGTCATCTTTATATGGAAATAAATTTATTGGGGTCATTAATATGAAATCATGGATTGATAAATCATCAATTGTGATCCTTTTAATCACATTACCATAACACATACTCATTAGTAACCCAAATGAAATTTTTATTCAGATAAATTGTTTCCTTAACTCAAAATAATATGGAGAGTAATGTTGATTTTGAGAATGTTAAGAAGCTGAAAGGACCAATGTAACCACTGATAGGGGTCGGGGTTAATTAGTGATCTTTTTATTTTTAAGATTACATATTTCTTATGATTCAAAATTAAACCTTATTAAATATTTTTAACATTAATGAAAAATAAACATAAAAAAACAACCATAGAAACACAATTATTTTCCGGTTTTACTACTTAACAAGAGTATCTAGTCATTGTTATGGTTTAGAAATAATAAAGTACCACAAAATCTAGTAGAAATAAATCCTTTTACATGGTTAAAGAAAAACAAAATATCCCCATACATGCAATTCACTATGATGAAAACAATAATGCATGGGATTTATAAATAGATAAGTATGTTACAAATATTTTATAATAACTCTAAAAATTGTCACCAACATCCTCATAATGTTTTCAATGTGTTTCTTGTACCAAAATAAATTTTTCTATTCTTGAAGAACATATTAAATTTCTTAAAATTTGACATTTAATAACATTATTCATTACTTGTATGTCTATTCAGAATGTTCATTAGGAAAAGTACAACAAAAAAAGTCTATCAAGAAAGGTCTATTTGGTTCCCACTGAAAAACTATACAACTTCTGTAAACCTAGTTCATATGATATCACCTAAAATGAAAATTCATTTGGTGAAAGCTGATAAAAACCACTCTTTTTATAAAATATATATTCTTATTTACTTCAAAAAGATATTCCTTAGGTGTAATCATCATAGTCAAAACTTTGGATAACATCAGTTCATCTAATGTCAAGTTCATCGGATGTATCTATAAAAAACCTATTTTACCACACTATGCAATTTTTGAACACATGTCAATATTACTCACATACATTATACTTGAATCCCTTTTAATCATAACATTTGAGGGACTATAGTTGGGAAAATCAATTTAGTTTCCTACTCAATGAAAAATTAAAATTCAAATATCATGCTAAAACCAATTTCCGCAAATATTCTCAAAGAATCTAATTTTTTTTTGATGATTTATGAGATCTATAACAAAAAAATTATTCTTTAAACATCCATAACATTAGTGTGAAGATACTTTAGAAAACTTTATACTCATTGAAATCAAAAAATAAATACTTTATGATTTCTGTAAAATTATAATGATTCGGTTACCATAATAAAATTAAATATCATTACAAAACTTTTTGTAAAGAACTCCACTACACAAAAAATAATTTAGTTAATTTGTGTCTAGAATAATACATAGAATTTTTCCATTTGGTGAGAGTCTATCTGATGAGACAACACAACATTGCAAGATATTTTTTGAAATCTTAACCCAGAAACATTCTTCATCGGGTAACTTCAAACATAAACATTTGTCCTATGCAACATTGTTTGAAGGATTCCATCAGGAAACTCTATCAGTTTACTTAATATTTTATTCTTTCGAAAATGAAAAGTATTCTAAAAATTTCATAAAAATTTCAAAATTTTAATTATTTGTCCAATTTTATTCTATCATCACTTTTTAAAATGAAATTTCTACTAACCTAATCATCTGGTTTTTTTAATCTAAAGGGATTATTTTGATTAGAGTAATATAATGAATTTATTTAGTAGAAACTATTTAAACATCAGTTACATTGAAACAGTTTTTCCAGTAGACTACATCCAAAAAAATCATCTATTTAAATCATTCACCATCTCCCGTAGTATATGGAAAAAATTCCCCTTTCTAATAGACTTCACCAAAATTCATCAAAAACATCATAAACATCATAAACATCAAAGAATGTTTTCCCATTTCAATAATTTTTCTAACTTTATCTATTAGAGAAATTACCCAAAACATCTTAAAAGAATATTTTACTACCAAAAACCACATTTTCCCCCCTTTTACAAAGTTATTAGATAATGAGATTTTATAACTCATGATGTTGGTAACATTAAGAATAAAACTTCATTTTTAGATTTTGTTTGTCAGAACATCTTTTTTCAAAACTTTGTTTTCTTATTTTTTTTATTTAATTAAAACTTTATAACATTTTTTAAACAACCCTCATGCACACAAATATAGTAATGTAATTTCTACTTAAGAAAATTTGATGTAAGAAATAATAATTTCTGAACAGAAAAACCATGTTTTCCTTTATTAGTGACTTAATAAACTTATTATTCAATATAACCTCAACACCATTTTCATTAAACTTTAAATTTTTACATCACATTTCAAAAAGGAAAAATATATTCCATGTATCAAATTCATCAAATAGTTGGAACAAATCACACATGTTAAAATAAAATAAAACCAATTTAGAGAGTTCCACCTAAACATATGCCTCCCTTTAAAAGGTAAGAAAATATTAATAGATATATTTATGTAACTTTAGGTTGTTCATAAGTACTGACTTAGGAAAATTCTTCTTCAATGCATCCTAAACACACTTTTTTTAAACCTCCAACTTTTACAAATTTTTACTAGAAGAAAAATATGTTTCTAGATTCCACTATAATGAGCTATTAAAATAATTCAGACATGAAAAAAATCACATCTTACCGCTTTTAATAAATTTTCAAAAATATATTCTATCTTTAAAAGTTTAATCCCTTAACAATAGACATATTTATATAACTTTTTTAATCTTGATAACACTATATAAAGATAATATGAGACAGGAGATAGATTAAAATATTTTATCCTTCAAGTGAGGGAAGTTGTACGCCCATATTTAACCCCATTTTAGAAAATATTTACTTATACAACTAATTTTAATATATATAAAAAACTTTATCAATTGTAAGAACATACTACAAATTTAGTTCGTTTTTATTCACATTACCTTTTATTAATTTATTTTTAATTCCAATATGATTTAAATAAGAATATTGCACAAGAGTTTTAGTTATATTTATAGAACTTTTATTATAACAACCCAGAAGTAGGGGTAAACTAAATTCCACCAATAAATCTTCCAACTATGTTTTTATCTATATAAGTTATATTGTAGCTTCATTGGAAGCCTCATAATTAGCTTCATCCACAATTATATTCAAATAATTATTTTTCTTGGTTTGACAATGCACACAACTTTCTCGCAAAAAGAAAACTCCATCATATGTGGATCTTCTTTCATCAACACTTCTTCCCAATCAATATCTATATAAACAAAAAAATCAATATTTTACAATATTTTAAATTTTATATTGAAATATATTTTACCATTGATTTATCAAGATTTTTTTTATTTATATGATATGATAATATTTTGGATAACATTGAAATATTGTATAAAAAGTAATAAGATAAAAAAATACATATCCATCAATCGGTCAGATATAAAAAACTTCTGAATAACTTATTTTACTCATTAGGATAAAATTCATTTACATCAACATATTTTAAAAACCTGGTTTCCATTGAAATTGGTGTAGAAACTATCTTTGATTATTCCCATCAAGAACATCTTAAGACAATCCTTAGATTACTTATCTTTATATAGAAAAATATATTTCTTATATTCCAAAATTCAAAATACAAGAAAATATTTTGTTTCTCCAAGAATAAACATGTCAAATAAATTATTCATCTACTCATAAAACATTTCACATGTCTCTTAATCATTCCCATTAGAGATAATATCATCAATATAAATGACCACAATGAGGGAAACCTATTGGTTTTATTATTTATAGAGGTTACTACCAATCTTACTTTTATTAAGTTTAACTTACTTATAAAATTATCCAATTTGAAATACCATGACTTCAGGGCATTATGCAATCCATATAAATATTTCTTTATCATACAAACATAACTCTCATCGTTTTAAATCATGAATCCCCATGGTTTCTCAAAAAAAACTTCTTTATCGAGTTCTCTATTAAGAAAATTTGACTCTATATCAAATTGAAAAATTATGCAACCTTATTCTGCATTGATAATATGAAATATTTTGAGAGTTTATAATGTTTCCACTAGAGAGAAGTTTTTATCAAAATAAATGCCTTTAATTTATGAGTAACTATTACAAACCATTCATGATTTTTTTATTATTTCACCATATTCTTTCAAATTATTTCAGAAAACCCACTTTTCCCCTTCAACATTTTTCTTATTTTGTTTTGGAATATCTTCCATAGTCTCATTATTATCAATCTGATCAATATCTATATTCATAAAATGAATCCACTCTTTACCCCCAAAGACATAATTAATATATTTTGGGTCTACTTTTGAATATAATGAAGTATTTGAAACTCACCTTAATGTTCTATAGGTTTTCATATTTTTTGTTTTATCACAATTGATGTTTTGAACTTCCACATTATTTCTCAACCTAGGTTGAGATATGATTTTTTTTCCAAATCACTAGAAATAGATGAGTCAAAATATTAATCTTTTCGAATATTCTCAATTTTATCTAACATTATGTCTTCATCTATCCTATATGACACATCTACATTAGTTTGTAAAAAATTATTATCATAATTTTCCAGAACATTTACATGTGTTGAATCAGGTTTATTTCATATTTATTTATTAAAACATATATATCTGATTTAATTAAAAGAATATCCATGGAATATTCCATAAACGCATATCTCATCATTCTTTCGAAGATTTACAACCATGCATTTAATAATTAAGGGAATACTGATTACCCACCAGGGATTCAGAAATAGTGTTTCATTGTAGAATTTTCTTATGGAATCACACAATAGTTTGGTCTCTAGAAACATAAATTTTAAATATAAACTATTATACTAATATACTATATCAAAAAATGATGATAAGTATCTTTTTCGATCTATATTGTTCTCTCCATTACTTCCAGACCTCTATTATTTATTTCAGTGACACCATTTTATTGTGGTGTGTATAGTGTAATAAATTCATGAATAATTCTATGTTTTCAACATAATCTATGAAATATTGATTTTTATATTCACCACCATTATCAGTTCATAACTTCTTCCTAGAATATCCACATTCTTTCTCTGCACTTATCCTAAAATTCTTAAACATTGTGAGTGGATATGATTTATGTTTCAAATACATAATTCTTGTAATGAGAGAAAATTAATCAATGAACGAAATACAATACTTTTCTTCACATATTTATTATTTAATCCTTAACCAAAAGATATAAGAATATATCAGCTCTAGGGGTCTAGTTGAACAAAAATCAACATTCTTATATACTGAGTTTTTAATCTTCCATTACCGATAAAGGAAAAAATTCCAATACATTCTACTTATCATGATAGTAATATCATGAATACTATCTGTATTTATTAAATTTATCATATTCCATTCACACATGTGACTAATAATTTTGTTCCCTAGATGATTTTCTATTATCATTATAAGATAACCTGAAATTTCTACATTTCCATATTAAAACAAATTTCCCTTGGATCATTGGTATTCTAAAAAAAATTTCACATATTCTATAATTTTCAAAAAAATGAATATTTTCTTTAAAACAATTCACTAACTTTTTCAAAATGTTGTGAAAAACAAAATAATTTGTGTTTTAGTCCGTCAAAAAACAAGATACTTTTGGCTTTTAACTTTTCTTCCATAATATTTTCATATCTAATGAATTTGATTCTAAGTAACTCAATATTTACAAAATTCAATATAACTATTTAAAATCATTCAAATTATTTTACAGATTCAAATATATTATCATGTCTTAAGAACACTTGCTATCAAAAATCAAGGGTTATTCTCCTTTTGTAGCTTTGAGAGAAGTTACAACAAACAAATATTTTTACATTCCTTTTTCTTTCCTCACATACAAATTTTTAAATTTTCTATAAAACATTTGTTGTTATGGTAACATAAAATGGAAATATTTCACATGAGGCAATAGTTTTTCACATATTATAGAAATAGTTTCCATGGGTTGGAATCTATTATCAATCTTCATACCAACTTTCTCAACCTGTTTCTTTTGAGTTGGATGAATCCCATGAATTTTATTCTAGTTTCTTCAATCTTCACTATAACATTGGATATATAAAAACACATATTTCCTATTCTTAATTACTCCAAAATTCAATATGTAACCTTAGAAATCATATCAGACTATGTATCATGCATGATGTTCGAACTTCTATATCAGTTTTTCATCAACTTTATTACTTCCAACCCTGGAACGTTATTATATATCAAAATATATATTCTATTATGAAGTTTTGTTCTCTCTCTTAATATTCTTATAATTCATAATAGAAACACTATAATTATATACTTTTGGTTTAGACATCAATATAATAGAAACATCATATTTATAATGTTTTTTATTTTGGTTGCATAGATGGTTTTCTCAGATTTATTATTCATCTAAACATATAAAATATTCTTATAATCATTTTAGGATTATTTTTTGTCATTATTTAGATTTATTATTTATGAACATTCACCATATTTTATAACTGATTTTTTTAAATGTAAGAGTACATGTTCAACTTTTTAAAATTTTTGTTGAGTAAGTTCTAACTCTTCATCATTTACCATCAACTATTATTCCAGATAAATATTGAAATTTTTCTCTTTATCAAGAGCCTTATTTTTAACATCAATATATTTAAGAAATATTGATTTGACTTCATGAAAATATTCTTGACTATATGCTATTAGATGTACCTTTTTAAACTTTTTGATCTAACTTTCAAGTATTACTATATGTCAAACATATAAACTCAATTTGTTTTTATTGAAAACTACAACTATGTATCTCCTTTATTATTACAATTAATTTCATCACTGGGGAAATATTCATGATTCCATTTTTAGTAAAATAAATTTCACCAGCATCAACTGTAATGGTTCCATCTAATTATTCACTGTTATGATCTTCTTCATCTTTTGACAAAAAAAATATCCATTTAGATTTAGAGAAATACCAATATTTTCCAATGTAATAGTTTTTTTATTTATCTTCATTTATATTTAATTAACTTCTTAAATTTATATCATATCCATCCCATTCTTTATCTTACCTTCTTCATGGGAAATTTTTAAAATAATCCAATAGCTCCATAGCCAAATCTTTTTAGTGGTAACTTCGTTTGTGTACTTCCTTGTTCCAATTTCCTCAATTTTAGAAAACAAGTACAGAAATTCAGAAAAAATTTAATAACCCCCCATTTAGTGTTATAGTCACTATTTTCTTCTTTTTCATTTAAATTTATGGATTTTTCTTTATTGACATCATTAGAATAAAATTTCACATTCATCACTTTCTTAAATTTTCAAAATATTATCCCTAATCATTTGATATGTGATGAGAGATCTATGTAAATAATATAGAGTTATTGAATTAGGATCTCTATCTTCTAGTGACAAAAATTTAAGATCAAAATTATCTAGAATAATTCTAAATATGTTTTAAATAATAGATGAATATTACAAATTATCACTAAGACATCTTATGGTGAAAACAATGTCATTCAACCATGTAAATAATTCACCAAAAGATTCATAATCTCATATTTTAGTTCTCCATACATTATTCTATTGTTTTTTAATTTGGATTTCATAACTTTACTATTTTATTCATAGACATTATTCTACCTTTCTCAAATAATTTTATAAGTTAAAACTCCATTACCTCTAAAAAATCAAAATTAGAACTTAAAGAATGTATTTTAATTCTAGATCACCCATAATTATAAATACTTTTCTTATATATAGATTTTAGTGGATAATTCCCTGCATGAGGAGGGAAACCATCTGTCATAGTTTTAAGAACATTATAACCTAAAGACATAAGTTATGTAAACATTATATATTTATGTTTATGATAGTTCTCTTAATAAAAAACTGGAATCTATTTACTGTTTATAGAATTACGAACATCCATATAAATATCTCAATTATTCAAACTTTAGAAAAGACTCAATGATGGAAAATTTATCTCTGATACCAATTAAAAGGGACATTGTAATCACTGTGTGGGGGAGGGTGTGAATTATGGGTTATTTTGTTTTATGAATTTCTTCTTTATGAGGAAACAACATTCTACTACTATTAAAGAGTTTTAAATTTGATTAAAATAGATATCAAAAAACAAACACATGAATAAAAGTACATACAAGGTGTACCACTATACAAGAGTAGCTTGTACTTGGTATAGTTTGGAAATATTCCAATACCACACAATCTAGTAGAAAGAAAACCATTTATGTGGTTATAGAAAATAGGGTATATCTATACACTTTCAATTCACTGTGATCAAAACAACCATGCATGTTCTTTACATAAAGATAAATATGTAACAAATATTTTTCAATAACTCTAGAAACCTTCACTTATAGGCTCAGAATGTTGTCATTACGGTGCTTATACAGACATAACTTTTTCTATTCCTATAAAACACTTTGAATTTATTACAAAAAAATAGTTAGGAAATTATCCATTTATGTGGATTATATAGAGAATGTATATCCATAATATTACTTCCAAATTGATCTATTTTTATAGGCCCATAGTGAAATATCCATCCAGAAAATTCAGTTATGTTCCTTCAGAAAAATTGCAAAACATAAATACACCAAATTTATCTAGTTTTAACTCATATGAAAATTTGTCTTCTAAAATTTATTTGAAAACTCTCTTTTCATTAAAATAATTTTCTTCTACCGTTCAACAAAGATATTCATGTTTGGAAACATCCTAATCAAAAATCAGGATGATTAATTTTTAATTGATGTTAAGCTCACCTGATGTATCTTCACACAACTAATTGTACACCACTTCATCCAGTTTTTAGATATGTGAGAAATAAAAAAAATTGTTCATGTATACCATCATATACTAACATTTTAAGGTTCATAGGTAGAAAAACTAATTTACCTTCCTTCACGAAAATAAAATTTAATTCAAATCTCCTACTCAAACCAATTTTCTATATTCATCTCAAAGAATCTTGACTATTCATAAAGATTCATGAAATCTCAATCTATAAATATCATATTCTAATTTATTTGTCTAAATTTTTAACAAAATTTTACAAAATTTATTATCATTAAAATAATAACAACCTTTCTTCATTATTTTTTGAATGTTTAATGATCATCTCATCATTATAACAATAAATATCTTTATAATAATGGTACAAAGAACTTCACTTCCCAAAAAAAATCATTTGACAAATTTTTTCCCATAAAACTATACATATTTTCTCTATTTGGTGAAAGTATATATGATGATCTAATAGAAAGTTATAAGAAAATTTTGTAAATATTCCCCCTAATAATTTTTTCATCTAACCAATTCAAACAAAAAATCTATTTGATACACCACCATAAAATGAAGTACATCAGAAAAATCTTCTAGTTACCTTCATGCATCATTCATCATTCAATAAATAGTTTAACATAATGTTCAAATGATGTTCTCATTCAAAATTACATATCTAATGTTCTTTATGAAAAATATTTTCATTTTAATTTTCATTTAAAAAATTCATATTATGATTTTGATAATCAAAATGGTTTCTTCTTTTTAGACATTTTCATATGAGAATCCTCAACAATAACTCATTCAACTTCATAAAATTCATAACTATTTGTCTATTGGACTTCATCTGAATAGCTTTACCATTTCCATTGTTCAAATATACTTTTTTAATTTAAAAAACCTATAACTTTTTGATATAGTTCATAAGAATGCATCAGAACATTTTTAAATTTCAAAAATAATAAAAAATGAAATCCTATATCAAAACTATATCTAGTTTTCTCTATCCATAGAATTACAAATAAAATCATAAAATAATTTTTTAACATAAATAACCACATTTATCGCTCTTTATCAAAATTATTGGATCATGATATTTTGTAACTAAGGTTATTGGGAACATTAATAATAGATATTAATATCCATATTAAATTTTTTCTATAATTTTTTTCATGATTTTTTTTTCTAATAAAAAATTTATAACATTTTGAAAAAAATCCCAACACACAAACTTCAACATATGTAATTTCTAACAAAAACTATTCCTGTTATTTTTATATGTTCGATAACCTTTTATTTAAATACTTAATCATTTTAAAATTATTTTTTTAATTAATAAGGTTGGGTTTATAAATGTTGATCAGTAAAAAGAAATTATACCAAAAAACATCTTATAACTAGAAACATAAAAAACATTCACAAAACAATCTACCAACCTTAAAAGTACTAATATAAAACTCGGACCCAAAAGAAGTAATGTGATAGTTGTATGGATATCATAGATTTTAGAAACGTGTATTGTTAGTTTAAAACAATTCAACTCAAATTAAAATTCTATTTCAAGTATTTATAGTTTTCATGTTTAGGATATGATAAATATTAGAGCACAAAGGATCAAATTTATTTCATGTATATATAAGGTATATCTATGTAAGATCCCAGTTTTTGGAAAGGTATGTTTTTATTTTGTTCTGGGTTAAAACCTTGCTATTGGGACTTTAAAAGGTTTCTTGAAAGTGTGAGAGGCCTTGGGGGTGTTCCCGGGGCTCGTGACATGGAAGAAGGGAAGTCTGGGCAAAGCCTTCCATTGCGCACGGCCTGCGCACGGTCAGCCAAACCGTGCGGCCTGCCCAGGCGAAACTGTGGGACCCTCCCTCCTCTAGAGAGAATCGAGCGCATGGTTTGTTCAAAATTTTCCAAACCGTGTGACACCTCCTCCTCCGGGCAGTTTCATGTGCACGGTTTTCCAAACCGTGCGGACAAACCATGCGGCCACTTAAAGTTGGGAAATTTTACAAAATTTCAACTCCAGGCTTTTTAAACCACAGACAAGATATTCCCCTCTTCCTCATCTCTTCACCTTAGGCATGAACCAAACCTCCCAAGGACTTCAAGAGATCAAAATCCTTAGATTCTATGGCATTTTTGGTGCTATTTGTTGCTGATCAAAGCTCCGAGTAAGGCTAACCTCATCCTTGCTTCTCTGTTTGGTTTAAGGTTAGTACCTTCTCTCCCTCTCATTCCGAAACCCTAAAACCCTATATTTTGGTTGAGTTTTTGGTTGAAGATCCAAAGGATGGTTGGGATGAGGTGTAAGGACTTGATTAAGGGTGTGTTAAACCGTGTTTTCGAGGTAGGTGGTCTACAAGTGATATCCCATGGTTATTTAGGGTTTTGTGCATATTTACTTGTGTTCTTGTTTTCCCTTGGTTATGTTTTGAATAAAATAGGAATTTTTGGTAATATTGGTCTTTAAAATAGTAAATGGGAACCCTCACGATCCCCGTGGGATGTGTTGGGATTATCTTGACCTAATTAGGGCCATCCATGAGATGTGCCGGCTTTTCCCGAGTTTCGGGATTGTTATTAAACAAGTGACCTTGTTGTAATGAATTGTGGATCCCATGATAAAAATGTTGGTATGATTGGTTGAACATGGAATAAAAGTTAGGTGATGCACCTAGACCTGGCAATAACCTAGGGGTTATTTGAAATGTAATGATTGGTTGATTCATGGGAATGATGAATGGGTTCAATGGGTTAATGCGTAAATGGATTAAATACCATAATGGGATAGATTATGGGTTTAATGTTGAATGCTTAGTGAGATTGGAATAACACATGGGAATTGGGTGAATGGTTAAATGATGTGAAATGGTAATGTGCTAATGGGTTAAGGCATGATGTGGTTTCCCGTGTGGGTAGTTGTGAATAGTGTTTTCCGAAGGGCAATGGTTTGGATGGTTGAAGGTTACTTATATATAACCATGCGCACATGGCTTCGTAGAATGGGGTATGACTTGAGGATCTACACCCACAGGTCGAGTGAAGACTGAGGTTCTAAACTCCACCCTAAATGCACGATTTAGGAAAGGGGAATGAGGCTCTATTCTTTTATCGGTTGAATCCACTCGGACTGAGTCTTCAAGGTGAGGTTATGGTTGCTATGAGGGGTTAGTCCTAGTGAGATAGGATAATGATGTTTTTACCCTTTTTCATGTTATTGTTGGCTTTAGACCCATGTAACATAATGTATGTGATTAAACCATGGAAATGTGATGAAACAGTAAATGGTGATAATGGGTGTGTAATGGATGGTAATGGAAGTGGCAATGGCTTGGATCTAACCTTGGTAATGAAAACATAATCAATTACTTATCATTTATCATTCATTTTTCTTTTGCATGAACTACTTGTTAATACTGGATAGTTTGTAGACATTGTAGGTGGTGGCCTACTGAGTTGTACTCACACTCTGCTTGGGCTGTCGTTGCGTACCCAAGAAGACTTCATGTTTTTAGGTCAGGATAAGAGAAAGGGTCCTTGCTAGATAGCTAAGTCGACATGGGTAGCACTTGGGGGAGGATCCAGACTTGAATTCAAGTCTATTTTGGGGATATTGGCCATTGTCTTAATTTTGGGGTTGTGTCCACTTTTTCACTTGTAGTATGACATGGAATATTTATTATTGTAAATGGTTGCTATACATGTTCCTTTTTTATTGGTTATTGTTTCCGCTATTTGATTTATTTCTATTGTGCTTACTCTGAGAAAAAAGGGGAATAGTCTCCCCACTTGACACCATAGATCCCCCTACTTGTCGGTAGCCTTTGGCGTACGAGGAGGCGCACATAAGGTCATGTGACCACCCGGCTCGGAGCACTGGTTTAGTGGCTTCTGGGTCGGGGATGTTACAAACTGGTATCAGAGGAGGTATTTCTTCTCTTGATCTAAGGTCTTGTTATTTGGGATTGGTAGCGAAGGGTTAAGACATGTCAGGCCTTGGTAATGAGCTCGTACTTGGGATTTGGTAACCCAGGTATGGGGGAAACCCCAGTCACCTTGGGTGTGAATTGTTGTTCTTGGTTGTATGTTGTTACAGTTGATGATATTTCACCGTTGGGTGATGCACATGTGGTTTGATTTGACTATTTTATGACATTTGGCTCATGGCCTTAACGGCACAATGGTTTGCATTCATGCATCATTATAAGAACCTAGGGAGATAGGTGACATGCATTGTATTAGACACACTCATGGGGTGGGTGTGTGAGGTAGGAAAGTAGGGCGCATCATGCATTTCATGAAACAAAGAAATAATGAGAAGAATGAAATAAAACAAGTGGGTAAATGATGTTTAATGGAATTATAGGGTTTGAAACAAGTTAGAAAAATGTTGTTGGGTTAGCATATAAAAAGTTGGTTGTTATAGCTAGTAAATAGATTTTGGTAGAGTCATGAATGTTTATGGTATGCGTGCTAAAACTCGTGCTTGGCATTGTAGAGAAATGCCACCATAATGTCGGTTACCAATTGGGAAACAGGAGGGTGTTGCTGAGAACACTCCTCCAGAAGAGGAGCATGAAAATGTGTTGATCAATGAAGGTAGAGAAGACTGTTTCCAAGATAACTTGACTCACCTTATACAAATGATGGATCGGGACCCAGGGTGGGTTGCACCGAGTATGTTTGAGCTGACCAGGGAGTTCTAGTTGTAGTACCCTCTAACTTTCATCGGAGAGGGTTGGCCAGAGGCAACAGAATTCTGGTTAGAGTCTATCCAGAAAATACTAGATCATCTAGAGACCCCTGTAGAGAAGCGAGTAAAGCTGGCCGCTTATATGTTGTGAGGCCAGGCCAGGCGTTGGTGGGACATTCAGGCTCAAATTGAGCAGACTGAGGGAATGTCATGGAAGGTTTTCAGGAAAAGTTTCTGGAGAATTTCTACCCAGGGACCTTGAGACAGGAGCATGCTATAGAGTTTATGATCCTGACTCAGGGATCGCTATTAGTGATTGACTATGCTAGTCGCTTCACTGATTTGAGACACTTCATCCCAGTGTTAGAAGGGGATGAGGCAGCAGTAGTAAGGCATTTACAAGATGGGCTGAGACATGAGATCATGTCTAAAGTAAACATCTTCCACTTGAAGAAGTTCACAGAGGTAGTAGATTAGGCGCTGATCTCAGAAGGAAACTTGAAGGGAGGTTTGGGTAGTGGGATTGTGGTGCCAGCGGGACAGACGAGCGGTGTAGCTACCGAAGGTCGGAAGTGACACCATGAGAGCTTATAGCATGGCAGAAGTGTGCAAGGTGGCTGGAAGAGAGGTTCATACTCTCAGAGTGGAAATCAGGTGTTATGCTATTAGCATGGTAGGCCGAGGCATATACGTGGTCAGTGTCCTTGAACTCCAGTTCAGTGTCATTCGTGTGGAAGGATAAGGCATTTGTAGTGGTTCTTGAGGAATCCTCGATAGGCAAGTGAGAATGATGGTGGATGGAAGGTACTAGATTCGGGAAGGGGATCAGTTTTGTCATATCAGGCAGGCAGTTGGAGCTCTATGGGCTGTACTGGCAGGGGCAGTGGACGTGGAACTCCCAGGAAAGATCGCTCATGCCAGTAGGGCAGTGTAGCGCAGAGAGTTCAGGTTGGAGCCCAGGGTAGAGGGGCAAGTCAGCTTCAGGTAGTTCAGTTTTCTCCTGGTGATGGCGAGGCTGGACCATCGACTGTTCGAGGTTCGACCCTTGAAGCTTCTACACTTGCTAGTTCCTTGTTTGACATAGTTTCTACACACTCTTTTATCTCTGATCAAATTGTGGTAGCACTGGGTTTACCTCTAGAGTGGGCGTGTGGGGTGATGTCAATTGACACTCTGTTGGGGGTGCAGGTTGAGGATATTAAGCAGTGCAAGGAATGTGCCTTGGAATTTGTTGGGAATCTTTTTCTATGGAACTTGTTCATTCTTGAGATGTCAGGGTTTGAGGTAATCCAAGGAATGTATTAGTTGGAGTTGTATCGGGCACACATAGACTATTATCTTGATTATCGTTCAGGTCGCTTGAGGGTGATGCTTGTGCCCACTGTGGTGAATGGGATATTCGAGCAGGGAATGCGAGGCCATTTTACCAACAGATGAGTGGACTCGCGGCTCAAGTGGCATGTCTCATGCATGATGATGATGAGGGAGGTGAACAAACTAATTTCCATCTTGGGGTGGATCGGTTTCAGTATGTGTTTCTTGAGGACTTCTTGAGGTTACCCCCTGAGAGGGATGTTGAGTTTACAATCGAGTTGCTTCCGGGAGAGGAGCCAGTTTCTATTCCGACATACCGAATGACACTGGTAGAACTCCAGGAACTAAAGATTCAGATTTAGGAGTTGGAGAGTAAGGGGGTTTTCTATCCTAGTACGTCTCCTTGGGGATCTCTAGTGCTTTTTGAAAAGAAGTTCTATGGGTTGTTGTTGTGGTGTGTTGACTATCGGAGGTTAAATCAGATAACAGTGAAGAATCGATACCCTCTTCCTATAATTGATGACCTGTTTGATCAGTTGAGGGGTGGATCAGTGTTCTCTAAAATTGATCTGAGGTCGGGTTATCACCAGTTGAGGTTCAGGTCTTCTGACATACCGCAGACAGCTTTCCAGAGTCGGTACAAGTTGTTTGAGTTTGGGGTAATTCCTTCCACCTTGACCAATGCACCGAAAGTGTTTATGGATTTGATGGACCAGATATTTCATCCCAATCTAGATCGGTTTGTGGTTGTCGTTGTTGATGATATCTTAGTATACTCGAAAACTCATGATAATCATTCCCAACATCTTGACATCATCTTGGGTACGTTAAGAGAGCACCAGTTATACGCCAAACTATCTAAGTGTCAATTCTGGATGGGTGAGGTACATTTTCTAGGTCACATAATCGTGAAGGAAGTTGTTTCAGTGGATCCAAAGAAAGTTCAGGTAGTTGTATCTTGGGAGTATCCCAAGAGTGTTTCTATTGTTCGGAGTTTTCTGGGTCTGGCTGGGTATTACCAAAGGTTCATTCAGGATTTCTCTCGCTTGGCAGAACCACTTTCGGGCTTGACCAAGAAGGGAATCAGGTTCGAGTGGTCGGGGGCTTGTGAGGATGCCTTCCAAGATCTGAAGAAGTGGCTGACGACCACACCTATCTTGATCTTACCAGAGCCGGGTAAGAAGTACATCGTGTTTTGTTATGCATCCGGAATTGGACTTGGGGTTGTGTTGATACAGGATGAGCGGGTTGTGGCTTATGGGTCGAGCCCATTGAGACCCCATGAACAGAACTGTCCCACTCGTGATCTTGAGTTGGCTGCAGTAGTGTACACCTTGAAGTGCTGGAGGAACTATTTGTTGGGGGAACGGTTTACCGTGTTTATAGACTATAAGAGCTTAAAGTACAACTTTCATAGTGGGACCTGAATCTTCGACAGTGAAGATGGGTTGAATACCTCTAGTCTTTTGAATTTGAGTTGGTGTACATGCCAGGAAAGGGAAACATTGTTGCTGATGCTCTGAGTAGGATGGTTCAGAATCAGGTGGTTCTGGAATCCAGCACTGAGTGGAAGGCGATGGCCTTGTTTGCAGAGATGCACATAGAGGTGAAGGAGGAGAATGGTCAGGTCACTCTTGCTTCCTTAAAGATGGAGTTGACGCTCTTATGTCCAGTTAGGGAATGCCATCTTGATCATCCTGAGTGTTTGATCATGAAAAAAAGCTTAAAGGTGGGGAGCTACCTTCTGGCTGGGCCGTCGGTGAGGACAGTGTCATTTGCATTCATGATCATGTGGTTGTTCCATAATGTAAGCGAGAAGAGTTGATGTGTGAGTTCCATGCATCAAAGTGGGCAGTGCATCCTGGTTTGACCATGATGTATCGTGATCTCTGAAGGCAGTTTTGGTGGCCTGGGATAAAGAAGGAAGTTGCGGGCTTTGTGGCATGGTGCCTTACCTGTCAGTAGGTTAAAGCAGAGCATCAACTCCAAGGTGTTTTGTTGCATCCATTGCCCATTCAGGAATGGAAGTGGGATGATGTGACAATTAATTTTGTCATGGGGCTTCCAAGGATTCCAATGAAGAATGATGCAATCTGGGTGGTTGTGGATCTGTTAATGAAAGTGGCTCATTTCTTACAGATTTAGGAGACCAATACTGTTGATCAGTTGGGTGAGATGTGTGTTCAGGAAATAGTGTGGTTGCATGGTATTCCATGGACTATAGTTTCAGACTGAGATCCGTGTTTCACATCACATTTATAGCATGGGTTGAAAAAGGTTCTTGGTACGCAGGTGTTTTTGAGTACGACTTTTTACCCACAGACAGATTGGCAGTCGGAACATACGATCCAAGTGTTGGAAGACAAGTTAAGAGCTTGTGTCTTGGACTTTGGTGGTTCTTGAAAGAGGCACCTATCATTGGGTGAGTTTTCCTACAACAACAGTTTTCAGGCTACAATTCAGATGGCACCATTTGAGGCACTTTATGGGAGACCATGTAGATCTACGTTGTGTTGGATAGAGGCCGGTGAATCTGAGTTGTTGGGGCCGAGTCTCATGTAGGATACTTCAGAGAAAGTATAGTTGATCAGGAAGCTAATGGATATGGATCAGAGTAGGCAGAAGTCATATGCAGATCGAGGTGTAGACCTCTTGAGTTTGGGGTGGGTGATAAAGTATTCCTTCGGGTGTCGCCATGGTTGGGTCACCGACAGATTCAGAAGCAGGGTAAGTTGGTGCCCAGGTATGTGGGACCTTTTGAGATTGTGGAGAGGATCAGACTAGTGGCATACCGATTGGCTCTTCCATAGCATTACGGTGGGATGCATGATGTGTTTCATGTGTCGCAGCTTCGACAGTATCACCCTGACCCATATCACATGGTTGGTGTTGAGTATGTGTAGCTTGAGGTTGATGCGTCCTTTGAGGAGCATCCGGTTTATGGGGTGGATTGTAGTGAAAAGATCTTGCGAGGCATGGTTGTTCCATTAGTGCGAGTACTATGGAATCATGGGAATGTTCACGAAGAAACTTGGGAGCAGGAATCAGATATGCAGGCTTAGTGGCCCGAACCCTTTTCCTCGATGGATCAATGTGGTCTGGAACCTCGGCTCGAGGACAAGCCATTATAAAGTGGGGAGGTAGTAAGATCCCAGTTTTTGGATAGGTATGTTTTTGTTGTGTTCTGGGTTAAACCCTTTCTTTTGGGACATTAATAGGTTTATTGAAAGTGTGAGAGGCCTTGGGGGTGTTCCGAGGGATCGCAGCATGGAAGAAGGGAAGTCTGGGCAAAACATACCAAGGTGCACGGCCTGCGCACGGTCATCCAAACCGTGTGGCCTGCCCAGGAGAAACTGTGAGACCCTCCCTCCTCTAGATAGAAGAAATCACACTATTTGTGCAGGGTTTACCAAACCGTGCGGCTAAACCGTGTGACTCCTCCTCCTCCGGGCAGTGGCATGCGCACGATTTGCACACGGTTTTCCAAACCGTGCGGACAAATTGTGCGGCCAATTAAAGTTGAAAAAATTTACAAAATTTCCACTCTGGGCTTTTTAAACCCCACTCAAGATTTTCCCCTTTTCCTCCTCTCTTCTCCTTAGGCATGAAAAAAACCTCCCAAGGACTTCAAGAGATCAAACTCCTTCGATTCTAAGGCGTTTTTGGTGCTATTGGTTGCGGATCGAAGCTCCGGGTAAGGCTAACCTCATCCTTGCTTCTCTTTTTGGTTTAGGTTTAGTACCTTTTCTCCCTCTTGTTCAGAGACCCTAAAACCTTATCTTTTGGGTGAGTTTTAGGTTGAAGTTCCAAAGGTTGTTTAGGTTGAGGTGTAAGGACTCGATTGAGGGTGCGTTAAACCGTGGTATCAAGGTAGGTGGTCTACAAGTGATATCCCATTGTTATTTAGGGTTTTGTGCATGTTTACTTGTGTTCTTATTTTCCATTGGTTATGTTTTGAATAACCTAGGCATGTTTGGTAATATTGGTGTTTAAAATGGTAAATGGGAACCCTCACGATCCTTGTGGGATGTGTTGGGATTGTCTTGACCTAATTAAAGCCATCCATGAGATGTGTCGGCTTTTCTCGGGTTTCGAGATTGTTATTAAACAAGTGACCTTGTTGTAATGAATTGTAGAGCCCTTGATAATAATTTTGGTATGATTGGTTGAACATGGAATGACGTTATGTGATGCACCTAGACTTGGAAATATCCTAGGGGTTATTTGAAATGGAATGAATGGTTGATTCATGGGAATGATGAATGGGTTAAATGGGTTAATGCGTAAACGGATTAAAGACCACAATGGGATAGATTATGTGTTTAATGTTGAATGCTTAGTGAGATAGGCATAACACAAGGGAATTGGGTTAATGGTAAAATGATGTGAAATGGTAATGTGTCAATGGGTTAAGGCATGATGTGGTTTCCCAAGTGGGTAGTTGTGAATAGTGTTTGCTGAAGGTCAATGGTTTGGATGGTTGATGGTTACTTATATATTGGCACGTGTATATGGCTTCGTAGAGTGGGGTATGACGTGAGGATCTACACCCACAGGTTGAGTGAAGACTGAGGTTCTAAACTCCACCCTAAATGCACGGGTTAGGAAAGGGGACTGAGGGTCTATTCTCGTAATGGTTGCAACCACCCGAACTGAAGCTTCGAGGTGAGGTTATGGTTGCTATGTGGGGTTAGTCCTAGTGATATAAGTTAGCGATGTGTCTACCCTCTTGCATGTGATTGTTGTCTTTAGACCCATGTAACATAATGTATATGATTAACCAATGTAAATGTGATGAAACGGTAAATGGTGATAATGGGTGTGTAATGAACGGTAATGGAAGTGGCAATGGCTTGGCTCTAAACTGGTTAATGGAACCATAATCAATTACTTGGCATTTAACATTCATTTTCCATTTTCATGCACTGCTTGTTTATACTGGATAGTTTGTAGACACCGTTGGTGGTGTCCTACTGACTTGTACTCACACCCTGATTGGGCCAACGTTCTGTACACGAGAAGGCTTCATGTTTGCAGGTCAGGAAAAGGGAAAAGGTCCTTGCTAGATATCTGAGTGGACATGGGTAGCACTTGGTGGAGAATCCTGACTTTGAGTTGGGACTACTTTGGGGATTTTGGCCGTTGTCTGTATTTTGGGGTTGTGTCCACTTTTTTTACTTGTAGTATGACATGGCATATTTATTATTGGAAATGGTTGTTATACATGTTCCCTTTTTATTGGTTTTTGTTTCCGATATATGGACTATTTTTGTTGTTCTTAATCTGATAAAAGGGGGTATAGTCTCCCCACTTGACACCGTAGACCCCTGCTTCTAGTCGGCAGCCTTTGGCGTACGGGGAGGCGCGCTTAAGGTCATGTGACCACCCGGATTGGAGCACCGGTTTAGTGGCTTCCAGGTCGGGGATGTTACAATATTGGTCATATTTATATGAAAATATAGTATTTCTATCTTTAGATGTAGTGGGGCGAAATATTAGAAAAATGATATAATATGGAGAAAGAATCATAAATGGGTTATTAAGTTTATTATGAGAATGAATCATGATTAAAAGTGTGAAAGTGGTGATGGGAACTAAATATATCTATTGGGCATCAATTATGGGATAATGATAATCATATTATGGGATTGACACATTTAATTGTGTATGAACATGATGATTCTCACAAGTGTGTTATATGGGACATCATGGGTGATGTTTTAGGCGAACCGTACATATGGACGTTTATGTTTAATATTGGAATCTAGATATAATAATGTGAGTATCACATGGTGAGTTGGGGAATGTTGGAAATATAATGTTTTGATCAATAATATTCAATGTTAATTATATAATGTGGTAATCACCAAGAATAATTTTATAAATACTCTTGAATGATTCCATGTAAAAATAGAAAAAATTTCGTCCTGAATCATACTTATATTTTGCTATAATTCTATAATTATAAAAGGAACTCAGTATAATTAGTAACTAAAGGGGGTGTTATTTCAGACTCAATATATTATGAAGATCCAAATGAATAATGTTGCTATACATTAATAAATCATAACAATAATATTGGTAATTTGATGAAATATCTATTATACCAACTCCCAAAAATTATTTTGGAATTAGGTAGAGATAATAATGTGAGGCTCACATGAAACACTAAATAATAAGTGACATATCTTAGACTCATTACATTATAGGGTATAAATTTGATGTTGGTGAATGAGTATTGATGGTTTCTATCAGTTTTGAGGCATAATTGGTGAAAAATAATGGGGTATGTTAGCATCTTAACATTTAAGATGTTAGTTAATCCAGGGAAACCTGAATGGGTAAAGTATTGGTTTTTTATTTTTGTATGTATTTGTTCATGATTTATTGATTCTTTAGTCATAAATACCATGTATATTTTTCTTATGGGTTAGGATAATCAATGAGGGGATTCCATCAAGAAGGTAGTCAATAGGATCAAGCATGTAGTTTTATGGTGTATCTTGAAGATCTAATGAACTATTTAGTTCTTGATTCTAGTAGATGACTTGGATCCAATGAAATTTCATATGTACTTCTTAGGGATTATAATTAATATGATATAGATTTTTTAATTACCAGTGCTGAGGTGTGTTGGGGGAATTTTAGAAATTTTGTCTTGATTTGATTTAGAGTCATGAATATTTTCTTTTTTGAATATTTGTTTTTTAATTTTAATGTTGAAAAATTGAATTATATGTGATTTTATATGTTTTTGTTGGTTTTTGTTGAAATTTAGAGGTTGGGATAAAGATAAGATGAGGTTTCATATATAACCAATGTTTTCTGATGACACTAAGAACTTGATGGGGGCTCTCCAGGTACCTATTTAGCTGTTTAGAAATGAGGTAGTCCAAGGTAGACTAATGGGAACCTAATAAGGAGGTACATGTATCCCAGTGGCCCAAAAAAAGTATTTTTAAATTTAATTAAAAATATTTAATTAATTTAATTTAAAAAACACTCCCTCACTACAATCACATTTTTTGTCAAACCCATCATAGAGTTAATATCCCTTCTTTAATTATCCTATGTTTTTCTTATTATTTTATCCTATATGAGTGATGATAATTTTTAAATTCATATGATGTAATAGATTACCTATGGTGAGTTTAAAACATCTCATCCTTCCTGTCATGGTATTTTCTCAACTTTTCAGTTCCTTAATAAAAATCTATTTGAAATTATGGGTTTCATGTTTTATTGATTCCAATCATTGTAGGGTGAATTAAATAAAAATTATGGAGAAGTATACTCTATATTAGCAAGGGTAGGTGGTCATCTATATTTTCCCTTAATTTATGTACTTTTATATGTATGGTATGATGGTGAGATAGGGTAATAAGGTTTTTATAGCCAAGTATTTTTCTGATAAGGATATAGATATTCATGTGAGGTTGGGTAGTACAACTTATAACCATAAGAATATACTACTCATGGTGGTCCTTATTCTTAGTGGATATCATTATTTATCGTTATATATGACCATTTAAGATTGATAATGCAAAAAAAAAATATGGGAATGCAACAATGCATAGTTAAATGGACTAACAACCATTATTCAAATTATTATATTGAGGAAACCATGATCTATGAGTTTCATTAGGTCAAGGGACTTTAAATATGGTGGGTCTATTAAGGAACCAATTTTCTTGTTTTGAGTAAGAGTATGAATAATAATTATAGTTTGGCCTTATTCTATGTTGAGTGTGATCATAGAAATGGTATATTTGGATAGTGGTTTTTGATAAGGGTATATCTTAAGGGCCTTGGTTATAAAAAAGGGTATGTCTATGGTAAGATTATTTTATAAGATTAATAAAGTGCATTGTTATAAATTTGAATCTACCAAAGGAGTTTTGAGATTTTTGTTTTAGGTGAGTTATTTTTTAAGGATATATGTATATAAATGGAAAATTACATGATATAATTTCCCTTTACTTTGACAATGTGATTTATAAAAAAATGATTAATTATTTCCCTAAAATAAGTATATATCTATTGTTTTTAAGAAATGGCCATAAAGAGAGAGTAATCCCATATCTATCATATTATATCCATGCATATTTATATGGTGGTGTGAAATAATGTGTGAAATGAATAGAAAATGTCTTTTTCTTTTAATTTCACAAGGTTAAAACTATTCCTTTGAAATCCATTAAATGAAATGTTTTGTTTAATTTCATACCATGAGTATTATACTACCACAATGTGTTTCATGTTTATTATTTTCCTACCATGTCTCGATATTATTATCATTATTATACATTGACTATTTTAATATAATAAAAGTTATAGTTTATAAATGTTTCTTTTCTTATGGAGTTTTTATAAAGCTTCCACTAGAAATTGATGTTAGTGTTTGTGGTCGATTTTATTATTCATGTTAGTTATTACTATGGATAATATTTATATTATATAAAGGTAACTGAATGACTAGTAATTGATCAAGGAGATTATAATGAAATATGGTATGGTATTTATAGTTCATTGACATTGTTAATTCTTTTCCCTTTTCTATGGGATGGGATTAAAGGTTCTTAGAATAGTTTACCTATTTCCCTTTTCCCATGGAATGTTCTTATTTGTTACCAATGTGTCCTATTTTGACTCTATGTTTTCCACATCATTTTAATTGAAATTTGAATTTTATAATATCAAAATGTTCTTAATTTTTAATAATTTTAATTTTCTTCATTTTTGGTGGAAATTTTAATTCATTAAATATTAATTAAAAAAATATGTATTTTTTAATAAATTGAGTAAATAATATATCACATAAATATTAATTTTTTTAGGATCAAATAAGTATATTAATTATTAATAAATTTAATAAATGTATTATATTTTGGAGGTGATATTGAGGATTTTGATTTTTGTGTTTAATATTTCCAAATTTCCATGTTTAATACTTTTATAAGATTTGTAGGGTGTCATTTTAATTTTTGTACTAAGGTTCTAGAATACATTATTTTCTATTGTGTTGAAATAATTTTCTTTTTTAAATTAATAAATTTCTTATATATTCAATTTTTTGTGTTTCAAGGGATATATAAAGTTAACATGCTATAAAGATACTTTTGTAAAGGACATCTGGATTTTATATTGGTTTTGTTGAAGTCCCCATCCATGAATTTTTGTGAACAAAAGGTAGGAAAAATGTTTCCAGTGATATATATGGGTATCCTTACATGATTTAAAGGATAGAATATGGCTCCAGTGATCCTGTCATGTTAATTCCATGGCTCAAAAACCTATATAAGGGATATAAGGAGTTAAAATATTCTTAAGGTGCCATAAATTTATTAATCGACAACAATAAGGGGGATATATGTTGATTTCAAAGAAGAAGCCAAAGAAGTACTTAATCTTGTCAGAGAAGCTTAAACAATAATAGAGAGTGAATTTGGGTATGTTTACATTTACATAGGATTGGTGTGTTCAATTATATGGATTTGATGGAGTCACAATAAGGAAGATGATAAATAGTCAAGGAGGGCATGTGTTGATGTGAGTGATGAGAGAATAGTTTTGGATATGTTTCACAGTGTTGAGTGTGGTTTTGAGATTTTTTAAAAAAGATGAGTTCCATAGATTTAAGATATTATCATTCATTTTGGGGGTGATATCAAAATGGAAACTGACTAGAGAAAAGGAATGCCACTCGACCTACGTTTCAAAGGAATGGAGGTTGACAAAGAAGACCCCTAACTTTTCTATTTTACTATTGTTATATGTGTATGATGTATTTCCTAAATATTTCTACTACTATTAAAAATTCATGTTGTGAAATATTGTTTGGGGGATAGAATGGAATAAAGTGGTTTATTTTTCATGATCTTGTTTAGATTATATTAGTTATTGAATTATCTTATTTGGTTTCATTTATTTTCTTTTATTTCCTACTCACTAATTTCGAATTGACACTGATGTTATGAGTACATAATTTTAATATCTTAAAATTAATAAATTAATCTCAGTTTTTTTTAAAAATGATACTTAATAGAAGTTAATAATTGTAATCTCTTTTCCTGTGTTTCAATTTAAAATTATATATAAGAAAGTTTTCTACACTACTTCATGAACTAGAAGGTGAATAGTAGTCGATATTTTTCCCTTAGAGCCATCAACCATAGAACATTTGTTAGAAAAGTTTTATTCCTAAATTTATCCTTGAATAATCACACATATCCTATAATTTTAATTGGAACATAATCTTTAGGAATAAGTATTGGTAGAGTTGATAACCAAAAATGATTTGTTGTTTCATCTTAATCCTTACACTACATTATCACCACTAAGTTAACCATGATGCCAGAGAAGATCCATTTTACATTTCAATAAATCATAGTTTTCAATGATAATCATTCTATATTTATGATAATTAAAATATTATTCGATTGTCAATACTTTTTGTCACTTAATTATAGTTTTACTTAATTTCAATATCATCTTATCATCATATTCTTACTATTTTTCAATTTTTTATTTTTTAGTTTTGTTTTCATAATACACAAAAATACTTATCTATGGTTTAAAAAAACATAAATCAATGATAGTTATGTCAATATTTTATAAACTATATATTTTATAATAATAAATGAACAATAATTAATATTATTGGTTTTTCTAATAAGGAATACATGTGTGACTGACAAAAAATACACAAAAAATTAAATCAATAAAACTATTTATAAAAAAAATTACTTCTAAAAATTACTTTCCCTCAATTCTCTATACTTATTTTGAATGATTTTCATTTGTTATTTCATACAAAGTAGTACATCTTCTATATTTTACCCGAAACCTTTAATACTTAATAATTGGGAAAAAATGTTCTTCCCTTAAAAAGAAAAAATAAAACTAAAGTAGAACATCTATATTTGTAAAGAGAAACAAACTTAAATGAAAATCACATTCCACCTCAACCTAGGAATAATTTTTTTAATATGCTTGGGGTTAGATATTCTAAATTCCCATTTCAAATAACCCAACATGTATATGGTTATCCCTAAGGTCCATGAGCTATGAGATGAAACAATTGAAACTCCCTATTCAACCCTCTATTAATTTCTAGACCGGTGAAGATTCACTTCAGTTTATTTAATTCCATTAATGTGTGGTTCAACAGTTACCTCATAATGGGTTGAGTGTAGAGGATTTAAGGTTGAGAGTGATTCCATTAAATTATTAGAGTAATTCTAGAATATGGTTCTAGAGCACAGATGATTCCATTTTTTATAGTTAGGAACTTTTCCTTAATGAAATTGAAAAAAATACCAAAGAATATGAATATTAATTTACGATAAAAAATCACTAAATTTGTTGAAGATGAGAGAGATATATTCTAAAAAACATGAGATAGAATTTAAGGTATTCTTAATTAGTTTCTAAACTATTATCTAACTTCAATTATAATAATAAAATATTATAAAATTGTCTTAACCATTACCACTAAAACATATTTAATAAATAATTTGATGGTGGTTTATTTGATTTGATATATGGGGAGGTAATTTTTTTATGAAATAAATAAAATCTATCTATGAAATGATATATCCATAAGGGTGAGTCTCATTCTCATACTACTAGAATTTATTTATAGGTTCATGAAAATTCCCTTAGCCAATAATGTATTAATTTTTGAATGTATGGGAATACTAGAAATTGTTTTCCATTTTTTTGTCTTACTTTTCAACATGTTGTGATTTCCCATTATATAGATTTTAGGGCTATAAATCAAGAAACTTCTATCCCATTTTCAAATAACTATAACCATTATTATAGGATTCTTCCCAAACTATAATGGAAATATAAATATGTTCTAAAACCTGTACCTTACCCTAGGTACTCAAAACCCCCAAGAAAGAAATTTAATAAATCATTTTTACCTTCTAATTCTCAAATTGATTTATAGGTTTTAGTTTGGTAGCTAATCACTAAGGTTTATTATCAAAAAACATTGATTCATAGCTTGGATGTTCAAATAGGATTGTTGAAAATAGATTTAGGTGTTAGAGATAAAGTAATGTTAGCTAATAAATTTTTTTTTAAAATAAAAGTGATTATTTTATGTTATATAATAAAATAATTTATATGGAAATACGAGATGATGTTTGGGTGTATCGTAGCGAAGTTTAATGTGATGTTTTACGTGATTCTAAAAATCAAAATTTGGAAGAACCCAAAACTATACAACTGGAAAGAAAGTTCCGGTCTAATGTAGTATAAGAACCTTCATAAAAAAGGGAAATCGACAAAAGAAATTGAAGTGGGAATTGATACAGGTAGGTAAGATGACATCTGGGTATAAGGATAATGAGAAAAATCAAATTTCATTACAATATTATTCTCCTCACATTCCAATTCCATAATAGTCCAAATGAAATAATGATGAACCTAAATACCTAAAAATCTTTTGGATTTTTAAAACATTCAACTATAATTTCCATTTGAGGAATCCTTAATTAGAATCCCTTTATATGTGAAATTTCCAAAAACATTTTTGGATAACAAAAGAAAAAAGTAATAAATTTCCTCTATTAATTTAAACAATGTTTTTAGTGTTATACTTCCAAATAAGGTTCCTACAATATTGAAATAATCTAGAATCAATGTTTCATATTGTAGAATAGGGTAATGTTAGAAGATAATGTTAATTTGTAACTTTAGGGCGTGTATCAATATTATCCATTTATTCTTATTTAAAAAAATGGGTTTTAGTGTGATAAAAATTTAACCTTTATATCTATAGAGTGGGTTGTGATGTCAATCAGTGATCCCTGAAAATGGTGGATAACCTATTATTAAATAAAGGGAAACATACAGTACCCATTGATTCTCTAGTTCTTGATACTATATGTGACAGAAAATTACTAATAATCATAGGCATTATGTTCCTTATTATAGGTGGGACTACTCTATATTTTTCAAAGGGTAAATAGAACTTTCAATCTTGGGATGATCAAGAAGAGTTTCATGTTTTTGAGAAGTTCACATTTGATATGAGTTATAAAATAATTGACAAAAATGAATAAATATTTATTTTATAAATAAGGACTTATATTCACGGTCATTATAATGAAATATATGATTGATAAATATATATATATAACTCAACATATATTATTTTAGGACCCCGAAACATTATAAGAGGGGAGGGGTGAATTAGGGTGTCAAATATTTCTTTGAAATGACATATCTTGTTCCCATATTGGTATGAACCTGTCTAACATATCTTATGGTAATCTGAAATAATTTAAAAATTCACACATAGAAAGAAAACATATCAGTTTTAC
Organism: Viscum album; assembly: GCA_963277665.1. Classification (NCBI taxonomy): domain Eukaryota; kingdom Viridiplantae; phylum Streptophyta; class Magnoliopsida; order Santalales; family Viscaceae; genus Viscum; species Viscum album. The sequence continues at coordinate 969,704,438 of OY728159.1, read as the reverse complement.
TTGGTTCACAACTAAGGGTTACTCCATGGAGAATATGTCGAATGTTTGTTGGTCATACCTAAATACACTAATCTTCATTAGTTGTGGAATACATACGCTCATAAAACGTCACTCTATTATAGGAACACTACCTTTACATGAGTTTAGGGATAACATATTGCCTCCCTTAGAGAACTTCTGAGGACTACCCCTAGCTCACTATTTTGGGAGAGGCCATTCTTAGTTTAACAACATTAAGGTCTCTTTAGTAGATTAGTATTTATGTCTTTGTCCCTAAATAACAAACGGCTCTACTTACATAAAATTATTATGTTGATGCACTTGAAAGCATTTTTCACTTAAATTTAACGATCAATACTTCCATTCATGAAGTTCCTTCATAAATATCATTAACTTATTGAAGCATAAAGCCTTCATGGAACAATATGATTTCATGAAGCTCACAGATTCATCAAAAAATAACGCAACATTGTGAAAATATTTTTTTGTACATACCAATGAATTTCTCACAACAAAAATATTATTTTTGGGATGATCAAGGTCACTATGAAAACCTATTCCATGAATCCTTACACCTTCATGGATTGAATATAAATCGTCCTTTATTACAATTATTTATTAGTCCTATGAAGTGGGGGTAAACTCTTATTTATAGGCTCAACCATTCACAATGATCCCATTCATTTATCATATACTTTGTGAAACACCAAAACCCTATTCACAAATCTCCTTCACTCATGACACTAGTGAAATTTAATCCAATCACAAAGATTCTCACAGTCATGTATATTATCATTAACCTTTTATGAATATATTATGACCCACTTATATATGTCTTGGAGGTTTCCCCCATCCCATCATACTATTAACGATTCTTGTTTTCAATGCTCCACATCTTCTTGAATCTCAGAATTGTTTAACCTAGTATTCACAAAACCCATGGCTTGAACATATTTATAAAGTTTCAATAATGGAATACCACCTTTCATGATTATTTAAACTTCCTCATGATTTTGAGACAAATAATTTGGTAAACACTTGTAAATGACACCACCTTTTACACTTTAGTAATCTTATATTCTAAGATCACTTTCCTTGAAAACACCCTAATCAACTCGGTATGGATAAAAACAAACAAAAACTGGACTCCATTCATAGTAAAGAAAATCTGTGGTCCCAATAATCTGCCTATTTCATTTTGATGGAAATCTATCGAAATTTTCAATAAACCACTTTCCACTACCAAAACCTGATAAATAAGAAACAAATAATCAAAAAATCTCAGTCCTTGTGTGAAACTCTCAGTGTATAAATCAAGATGGGAATCATAAATTGTGTTATCATGTTTGGGAATGATTAAATATTTCCAATTTATTCTTTTTTTTGTTTCCTCATAACACCAATTTTTTATCTTTCCACAAAAGAATTGTATGGTTTATCAAAACCCTTCAACCAACTTACCAATATCACATTGAATTTATCCATTCCTCCCCTTCAGAAATAATCCCAAATAACTTTTATTTGTACATTAGAATATCAAAGCACACTCCCCAAGATATTATGTCCCCAATTGGAATACATCATTTTTATTAAAAGATTAATCCAATTAGCACAAAAGGGGAGAGGGGGACAATGGTAACATCCTTGTGATCTGGTAGGTGGACGATCATCAAGGTTGTACATTTTTTTCTCAAACACATGGGTTGAAAATTGATTAGTCTGACTTCCAACCACTTATTCATCAATTCCAACATACTCTTTAATAATCACACCTTGTTCACAATTTTCCTTGATAATGTGATATATGATCTCAATATGTTTTTTATGATAGTAATTGATGATATTCTATATAAAACTGATCTTGATCTTGTTTTCATAGTGAATCACCATTGGTTTTTTCATCTCATCGCCGATATCTGTAAATTGTTGATTCATCCATAATATCTGAGTGAAGGAATTTTTAAAAGAGATATTCTATACTTTAGTCATTCCAAGAGAATTGATTTCTAGTTTCTTTATCAACTAGACCGTTTATTTATTTCCATTAAAAAATGCACCACATCTTTTCATATATCTATCCACCAGGTCTCCAAGACCAATAAACATAATAAAAATATCATAATTCATCATCTACCCTTACAAAAAAGTATAATCCAAAATTGGGAGTACCTAGAATATATCTCATTATTCTTTTAACTGCAGGAAAATGCTCTTCCTTTGGATTACTTTGAATTTGAGGCGCTAAGGATGTTGTAAATATGATATCTTTTCCTATTGAAGTAAATTATAACAATCTTTTAATGAAGCTCCGATATATGGTGTGATTTTTTGAATTCCAATCATTTTTCTTTCCACGTTTTTTCCAAATAAAATCAGAGTCAACATTGGTTTGGAGTCATGCATATTAAATTTCATGAAATAATTTCTTAAGAACTTTTACTATATAAATAAAAATGTAATATTTCTTCTAAATCACCTACATCCCAAAAAAGTATGTGATTTCACTAATTATATAAATTTAAAATTCTGATTTCATGTGATTAGAAAATTCTCGTACTTATATCTACATAATTTTACCAAATATAATACCATCCACATACATAAGCACCGTAAATTGATCTTCCTTTCAATTTTTTCACATGGAGATTATGACAAAACCCCAAATTTTGAATTGGATATTATTTAGATGAGCATATATTCAAGAATAACTTGCACTCGATGCCTAATTTAGTCTATTAATGGACTTTCATAATCTAAAAACCTTTGTTTTATAATTTCCAACATGAAATATCGTAGGTTGTTTAATGTATACTTCTTCTTGAAGAAATCCATTTAAGAATTCCATTTTTACAACCATCTAATAAAAATTGTATCCTATTTTAATTTCCATAAAAATGAAAATACTATTGAACTCTAGTTTCACTACTAGGGAAAATGTTTCTTTAACATAAATTCCTTAAATCTATAAATTTTATTTATATATAAACTGATCATCATTTTTGACCTTGTTTACATGCTCATTAATTTTTTTATAGATCCACTTTGTTCCAATCAAATTTTGATTTTATGGTCCCTTAATATTTTCCCATGTTTGGTTCTTATCAATCTGATCAAGTTATTCATTCATATATTTAAACAGTGATTCATCCATTTTTTTCATCATATAAGGTAGGTTTCAAAATTGATAAGATAATAGAAGTGCATGATTCCTCATTCTATATGTCTCTATGGGTGAGGTCAAAACTCTAATGATGTTGCATTGATCACTTACTACTCTTCTATTTATCATGTTTTGTTTAGATGATGTTTATTCAAGCATGGTTTCCTCCTCTAATTGTTATTCTAAATCATCATCATTTTGTGACTGTTTAATGATTTTTATACCTTCCTCTACATCTGTATTTGAATCTTCTACATGTCCAATTTATTATTCATCATCTATCTTATCAGTATACGATTCACATGAGGTATTTTTGGTTTTATATTCAATGATATTTAATTCACTACTTCCCACAATTATACCAACATGATTATTGAATCATTTTAATTATTTATGATTAATTTACAATTCAAGGAATATTTCATTGTCTATAGAATAAAAATACTTTCCTTGATTTACTTTTTTATTTCAGATGAAAAATTTACTTCTAAAAACATGAAAATACTTTATAAAGAGATTCATTCCATACTAAAACACATATTGGGTTGTGGGTTCTCCCATATAAATCCCATTTCTATTTTGAGTGGACACTTATTCATGAAAAACCACGTTCCAGAAATGACGAGAGATGTGCCTCTTAATAATCATATTTATAGCTGTATTGATCACTTGTGAATTTATAAATTAAATAACTCTATTTTTTCTGGGTTTATCATTGTATTTACCTCAGGATTTATACCAATTATATCTATGTAATTTGAAAATAATATATATATGCATTCCCCTCCATTTTTATATCATAGAACGTTGATTGCATGACCATTATCATTATCAAATACTCGATAATAACTTTTCATGCAATAAATCAGCTATTGTTCCCTATGTATAATCTTTTCAAAATACATTCTACTATGATCATCAATAAAAAGAAAAAAGTTCCACTATCCATGTGTGAAACCATATTAATTGGACTGCATACACATATGTGGACAAGATCAAGAAGATTTGATGACCTTTTCTTCTTCGGATGATGTGAACTATATGAAATCTTTCCTCATAGGAAAACAAAACATGTCTTTTCTATTTCATGATTAAGATTGGGGTTATCGATGTCTATCTTTTCCTTATATATATTTTCAATTTCATGTTGACTAAAGTGGCTTAACCTTTGATGCCAAAAGTTGTTTTCTTCTTCAACTGTTAATTAACAAATGTTCTCACTGCTCTCAACCTATAATAAATCACCATAGGTTCTGCATCCTTTAGTGAGATAATTACCTATATTTAATTTTATAGTTCACCTGTTTTGATTAAATGTCACTATCAACCTTGAGTGACCTAATAAAATAAGAATCATGTGATTTTGATGAAAACTACCTATATAGAGAACTTTTGTTTTTTTAAGCTCATTATTTACTAGTTTTGTAATTACACTGACTTTAATCTTCAAATAACCATAATTGTCAAAACTTTATTTTCCATCAAACCATTACTTAATATTATTCAATAAATATGAACTTCCCAACATATGAGATGATAAAATGCTGTCATGAATCCAGGTGGCACTATTCTTTGTAGTATTAAGAGTTATTTATACTAGTTTTTATTTTTAACATTCTTCTTTCCCTTCAATTATATACTTGATTGTGTGGAGGATAAATATGACATTTCTATTCTATTTTCCATATGCATGGGTTCATCTTACTCATATTATTTTATAAGAGTAGATTAACTATTTTGAAAAGCAACTCCTCCTAGTTGTTGGATATTTTATTATCTATGGGTTATGTAGGTATTGTTCTTGCCTTTTCTCTTCCTATAATGAATTTATTTATGGACATAGTTATAACAATGAAAAAATTATACCTAGAAACTAATTCAATTATATGGTGAAGTATATGGGCTCATTCTTCATTATTGACATTCTAGAACTTCCCCATTCATATATCTTCTTTACACTTCACTATATGACATGGTATGGATCAGATAACCACATAATTGACATTTTATAAGAGTAAATATCTTCTAAATTTCATTCCTCTTCATGTCCCCATATTTTGAAAAGTAATATGACTAGTGATCATCTCTGGATACTTAAGAAGAATTTTCATATCTCTTTTCTGTTTTATTTAATTATTTCATTTATTGGACATCATGTGCCTTTGTGATATGTCAATTTTTTTTGATTCCCTTTATTTTGATCAATTTTTTTCATCCTTTCATGTTTCATAATCATAGATAATGAAACTATTTCCGTTGTATTTGATTATTTGATCATTATAGACATTCTATACTCCTTCAGAGATATTCTTATCTCTATCTAATAACTTTGTATATGATAATATTCCAAACTGTATTTTCATTATTGTTTCCCTTGAATTTGAATGAGTTTCTGGTTTACTCCTCAGAGTAACAATTTCTTCCTAAAGCCCCAAAACTATATTATATTTATCCTCTAGCCTGAATGTAAGGTCATTGGTGACCTTTTCCTACTCTTCAAAAATAATTTTAAATTCAACAACATCTTTTGAACTTTAATTAGTTTTGAATGTTAATTTTATCCTTCTTCCAGCTAATCAATTTCTAATTCAAGATAATAAATATACTCTGAAGACTCTTCTATAATAGTTCTCACGTTATTATTTCTCTTTCCATTATTATCAATCTTACAAATAGAACCCTCATGTTCCAACATGGGATCAACAACACCGATAAACTGATTATATTGATATTTATCTTTTGAAGGTTCTTACTTTTCAATTGTATCCATCATGGACACTTGGGTTCCATTTTTAAACTTATCCTTAAAAAATTCATTACAATCTTGTTATTATTTATATAATAAAGTCTTTCCCTCTAATTTATTTTCTAATTCACATTATACCTTTTTAGATAACCATATTTGAGACTTTTCCATGTTTCCAGCTTCACTTTCTTCATCATTGAACTTCCTGGAGCATCAAGAGGAAATGTTCCCAACTCTACCACATCAAAAACATGTTAGATTATTATTTTATTCAAATATCCATTTTACTCTCTTATGTGTTTTGGGAAAAAGAAAAATATGTGTATCTTCATAATTATCTTCCCCAAACATATCTCTAAAAACCTCATGGAATTCCATGTATTTGAATGTCATTTCATTTCTTAATCGATTTTTTGTATCTTCTAGTTTGAATCTAATTTCATAAGCCAGTAAACTACATATTATATGATCAAGTGAATGTTTTGATAGATCCTTAACCTCATGAGCTGACACTTTTTGATTGTGAAGAGGTGTAAGACTTCTTAATTTTTTCTTCATGAATCCAATATCTTTAATTTCATTACCAATTCCTTGAATTTATCCAACAAATTAAGTTATTTGATTAAAAATAGTATCGTCATTTTTATCAGAATGATTTTTCATATCATTGAACCTATTATGAAAAACATGGTGTTTCAACTCCTTCACTTTTGTGTCGCCTTAATATACGATTTAAATCTTTTCACCCATAGACTTGGTTGAATTTAAACTCATAACCTTCAGATATATTTATTCATATAGAGCTATTGTAAGGTAAACCTATGCTTTAGAATTAGCATCAGTAATTTTTATATCATTTTCAGTCATTGAAATTCTTGTTTCATCAATGAACTTAATCCCACGGGAAGCAGAAAAAAGAAATTCCATTACAAGGGATATTAGATGAGATAAAAGCCTATTATTTAAAATCATGAAGTTTATTACATCAAATAAGGGGTATCCCTTGAAATTTAATGAATAATCCATGAGAATGTTTGAGGATGTATTTAACTCCAGTAACCTATTTTCTGGGATATTACTTGTAGAACCCCAAAACACCCTAATAGGGGAGGGGTGATTTGGGGTGCCAAATGTTTCTTCTAAAGTGACTGAAATAGTTCCCAAATTGGTAAGAACCTGATAAATATGTCTTATGGAAATGAGAATTAATTTAAATATTCACATGCAGATAGACAACACAATAATATTAATTGGTTCACCACTAAGGGATAATCCTAGGAGTATGTGCCGATAGTGTGTCTTTCATACCTAAATCACCTAATCCTAACTAGTTGTGGAATACATGAGTTAAAACACAATTACTCTAGGATAAGAGTACTACCTTTAAAATATTTTAGGGACAAGACACTGCCTCCCATGAAACACTTCCACTTACTATACCTAGAGCACTACATTGGGAGATGTCTACTCAATTTTTCAACATAAAGGAAACTTTAGTATAATGGAATTTACGTCTTTGTACATAAATAAAAATAGTCTCTTCTTACATTAATGTCCTGTGTTTATATACTTAAGATCAATGTTCATATAAACATAATATTTATTATTGTTTTTATTGAAACTCTTTCGTGAATCTCACAAACTTGTAAAGAAACTATACTTCATGTAGAAATATTTCTTTACCAAACTCACTAAGTCATCAAGGAATACTTTATCATCATTAAAATAAATTTTACTAGATACCTAATCATTGGTCAAGACTAATACAACCTTTTCAAATTTATTATGATCAATATGAAAACCTAATTTTCAACGCTTTTATGATTAAAAAATTTAGACCAAATCAGTGTTTCTTAAAAATATTTTCATCAACTATGATGTTAGTGGAGCCTACTATTTATAGTACCGACCTTTAATGATGCTCCTAAACCACTACAAGAATTTTTATGAAGCTCAAAAAACCAATTAATTATGATCCTTCACTTGAAAATCATGAGTGCAATTTAATCGTCTCGTGAAGCTTATCGTTGTCATAGATATTACCACCCACCCATCATGTATTGATGAAGATTCACTTATCATAATCATGGATATTACTATAAACCCATCACAAAATTAATGATTCTTGTTCAAGATGCTCCACATCTTCATGAATCTCAACCTTTGAGAGCAAAATCTATTCAGAACTAATTCCTTCAACACATCTTTGAGGTGTTAATCCTAGAATACCACTTTTAACGTTGCTTTCCACTTCTTCCTAATTTTGAGTCCAAATATTTGGATAACATTGGGAAATGATTCCACCATCAACCATGTAGTTAGGTTATACTATAAGATCACTTTACTTACAAATTACCATATCAAATAAGTATATATTGAAAATAAACAAAATTTAGACTCAATTTATATCAAAGAACATTTGTGGTTCCGACAATTATATTGAATCTAAATCCATAAAAGAACATTAAAGTATAGGTGCACTTGAAAGAAGTATTATGAAGATCATTACTACTTAAGATGAATTGGTTAAACATGGGAAAATATTCAACTTAGAGACTATACCTTAGGTTTTTGGCTAGTACTCATAACCACCTATTTTTTAGGAAATTACTTCCCTAAAACCAAATCTGAATTCTGAATGAAAATTTTTAATTTTATTTCTTATAATCTTATTTATAATATTTTTTCATCTGAATATTAGTGTTAGTAATTATTTAATATAGGTTAATGTTTTGGAATAAAACCTTTTTAGATACAATATATTCATCAATATGAACAAGTAATCTCTCTTGAATGTTTCTTCCCTATATTGATGGATATTTGTTATGATGATTACTAAACTATATATGAGAAATTAACGTTATTTTTTTCTTGTAAAATCTCTAAAAATTAAATTTTTATTATATAATTTTATTTCTTAATGTTGAAGCCTTATATTTTCTATAAAATCATATATTTTTCCATGTTTAAACACTTTCTTTTAAAAAATTTAAATCTATTTGACCTTCTGGTTTTTAGTTATTTCCTATTTTATGAGTCATATACGGGGTCATTTGATCGACTAAAGGAAAAAAATAGAAGTTTAGCTCTTTTTTCTCACCTATATATTATAATATAGTACGTAGCCCTGGGTAGTTCCATATGTGGGTTGCTGTGGAATGGTGCTCTAGGATATGGTGTAGGGTCCTGGAGGGTGTAAATCTAAGCTACTACCTATTTCGGAATAGTTATGACCTAGAATATGCATGCAATGTAGGCCAATTAAGAAATGTGGTGTTGAGACAGTGGATGTGGTGTAAGGGCCTTATGGGGAAAATTCACATGTTTTTCAAATTCAGACGCCCTTGTTGTATGGAGGATATCTATGGTGTAGCCAGTCCTCAAGGTTTAGGGGTGCAGTGGAATGGTGTTTTAGTCTATTCCATACTATTTTCTTGTTTTTATAGGGTCTAAAATGTGAAAAAACACCATATATCTTACGTATGGTTTGATCATGGATTGTTGTGTTGCGGTCCCTTATTCTACGACATAATGAGCCTTATGTTAGGAAATTTTTCAGGGTTGTCTAGTAAACTACATCATGGTTCTCCTTTTAATTATTTTTCTATAAATACCCTGATCCCCTCTAAACTCATTTGGATTCAACTTTTTCCTCTCATCCTCTAGGAACCACATAGAGATTTTCAAAGGCACTTTGACCTCTTTTCCATTAAGTTCAACCCCCACATTCTAGGGATCAATAAATAGTGATCATATCCTTCAAACCTTGGTTTTATAGTACTATATATTGAAGTTGATCCTTATTTATTATCTTCTTCCTCTCATTCATTAGTTTCCACCTAGATAAAACTAATTAACAGACTTTCTTTGTAATCAATTCAAGGGGTGCGAGGAGGATACATACGCAATCATGGATGTCAGGAGGCATATTATTCCTTTGAGGTTAATGGTCTATAAATTATCCCTTTTATCTATTTTAGTTTATTTATGTATGTTAAATACATGTGATTATTCTTACACACCATGTCCATAACCTAAATAAATGAATTAACCATTTTTTGATGAGTTACATATGTATTGACCATCTGTTTTATCTCATTGGGTCCATTGGTGTTGATACTGAGACATATGACTACCCGATAAGTGTGCCAACCATTGACCTTACTTTAGACTGGAAATGATTAAACACCAATCCCCATGACATTTTTCATTTGGTGACTAATGTATTGAAAATATTATTTTTAATAACTTTTTGAATATTTTTTGAATGTTTGATAAGGAATTATAGTGACAAATATTAGTTTAATTGAAATTCTTTGCACCATAGAATTTCACATGATAATCATTAATTTCATGAATTGACCTTATTGGTTTGTGATGAATTGTGTGATGTTGTAATTACTATAGGTATTTTCCTAGGTTTTTTTAATACATAGAGGGATTTTCCTTAACAGTTTAATAAATATAGTGATTTTTTCAAATTTTATAATGATCATATAGATTTTATAGGATATTGTAAAGCTTATATGTCTTCTATTAATCTTTTTGTAATCCCTCTAAGGATATACCTAGTCCTCCTATTATGATTTACGGGACATAACCTAATCGATTCATGGTTATGGTTAACATGGTTTTTTAACAAGATAAGATATATCCAGATTAGTACAGAAGAAGTTTAGGGATGACCTTGGGTTTCACCTAAGAGATTTAGGTCTAGTGGATTCATTTCATATGAAATATTAAATAATTAAATTAATACCATGTTATTCCTTTATTACATTCAATATATATCTCAGTTTAGATTCTATTTAGAGATAATGGTTTCAACCTACATATTTCTACTCACACCCTAGATGGGTCACCATTTGGAACCCGGCTAGATTTTAGGGTTGTAGTTCTAGACAAGGGAAAGGGATCCTCGTCTTGACTATTGCACATTGGATGGGTTGAATAATAGAGACAATATTGACATATGGATCATGACTAGTGAAATGGAGACTTTTTTAAGTTTTTTAACACTTTTTTTGTTTAAACATCGTCATAATAGTAACATTTCAGTATATCAATATATTATTGTTTTGTTATTGTGATATTAGAGTTGTTATTTATTCTACTATGGATGGATATTATTGATTACTTTTTTCCCTCCATTCCCACTAGTCTGCTATTATTGACACTATTTTGTTACTCTGTTCTAGTGGGTATATCCTCCCTAATATATTTTTTTACACCCTCAGTTTTTTCATTAGCCGACAAAGTATGGGATGTGCACCTCATTCTATATAGACAACTAGCTCAGTCACATGAGGGGGTATCAAGTTGCGTATAATAAAAAGTGGTATCAGATAAGACTTTTTTTTCTATTTTCTATAATTTATGAATCATAGAATGATGACTGTGATGTGTTGTGACTTGGTAATAATCTTGGTCATAGGATTAGGTAACTAATTTATATGTGGAATTCAATGATTCCCAGAAAGGTATTGTTGTTCAATTTTTTTCTTACTATAGTTTTTATGTTATTTGACCTAGGGTGGTTCACTTGTTATGTGATGTTAGTGTTTATTTATATTTTTTATGGCCCAGTATGACATGAAATAAGGATTCATGAATCATTATAGGTACATAAAAATATATGTTTTTTTGAAATTGATCATGATATAAAAATATTTATCACATGATACATACATTCCCATATGAAATATGAAATGAATTCCCTTGATATACATGATATGAATAATGAAAAAAAATTATGTTATGCTAATTAACTTGTTAATCCAATAATAGAGGAACCTTGAGCTACTAGTCCTCTATTGAAAACTATTTTTAAGGATGATCATGTTGAGTTATTGTGTTCTAAAGAGCTTGTTAGTCTTTGTAGAGAAAGTTCCTCTTGGCCTTTTTTTGGGTTGAGAATAATGATAGTGGTAATCAACATAGTCCTAGAGCAATAGATCTTGATCTTCATAAGGGTCTGGAAAATCTATGAAATGAAATCTTCATGGTAGCTTCTGGATTGTCATGTGATCCATGTAGAGGGAGAATATTCACATTAAAACTAAAATGAATAAGATTATGAGAGAGTTCCAGTAATAGAATCCACATATGTTTACTAGAGAGGGAGGCCCCTTGGGAATTAATTTTTTCATTATATTGGTTTATAAAATCATCAAGTACATAATGAAACCTATTGATAAGAGGGTAAAAAATTCTTTTATATTATTTTATGACTATATAAGAATTGGTGGGTCATCCTGGAGGAAGCTCGAAAGTATGATTAGTTATAAAAAACTAATTTAAAAAAAATCTGAGTGACTATTTTCCGGATATTTAGAGGGATGATAAGGATCATGAGTTCATGATGTTGACACATGTGTTCATATTAATAATGGATTACGTTGGATGCTTCACAATCATGTAATGATTTTATCCACTGTTGGTAGCTGAGGAGGTTTCAAAGGAAAAGAATATTTATAATTTGGTTCACTATAAGATCTATTTGTAGATGAATGTATTCACTTTGATTAGTTTAAAGGATATGAGGAATGAGGATCTAATCACAAAAGGGGATCTGAAAGAATCCTCAAGTGGTGGCTGAGAATTTTTAGTGGGGAAATCTAGAATCTCATCATATGGAAATAGGAAATTCTTCCATAATAGTTACCATTAGGGTAGTAGTGGGACGAATAATCTAGGATGTTGATAGAAATCTTAGGAATGTGGTCCATTATAGTGATTTATGTATGGAAATGATTTACACTTGTTCCATTTGTTTCTAGGACCCGCTATAGAGTGTCATTATTATGTAAATATGGGTCACCATATAAAGTTTTTAGAGGACTACATATGTAAAGGATGTGGATTATGATAAACAATTGATTCAAGAAGGAACTCATCTACCCCTCAAAAGAATGGTTTCTAGAGTTCTACAGGATGCTTAGGATAAAAAAGAGTATGTGGAATCCCTGCATAGAAGTGACAGTACCAGACAGATGTAACAGCCCAAGGGTGTCATAATGGAGTATAGGGAATAAGGGGAGTCTGATTCATGCTATTTAGTCTAAATTTTCATGTGGGATTCAATACCTTCTATCATCAGAGGTATGATTCATATATTATCAACCATTTTTAATTTTGTTTGATATAAGAGAATCACAATACATTTTATTTTCTCATCTATAAAATGTTTTGGTTCTAGTTATGGATTTTCTAGATGGTATTATGACCATTTACAAAACATTGGGAGTGAGATCAAAGGAAATCAAGCATTTTAAAACATGTTACTTAGAAATTATCATCTACCATTTTATTTGGGAGTATTCTATATTAGAAATTTCAGACTTTCATTTGATTCTTAGTATGGATTGGCTAGTTTTGTACCAAGATTATATCACCTATTGTTAGATAAGTGTGATGTTTTTATCACCAGAAGGGAGTATCTATTCTCACCACTGGGAATGGGATCTATAAGAAAACCATGCAAGAAAAAATTTAGTGTAGATTAGATTCTATCACGACTTAGGAAGTATGCCTTTCTCTAGACGATGGTAAAGTTTAGTAGAACAATTTTCCAATAGTGGAATATAAATTTAAATATGTTTTTCATGTAGTGTTATTCATATTACCACCAAATAAAGAAATCAATTTCATGATCACGTGGGTTTTTTGAGGTAAACCATTATCTATCCCATGTTACATGATGACAGTAGAATAAATTCATGTGTAGAAAGTTTTTTTTGACTGATCTGGAAGAAAAAGGATTCATGCATCCTATAACATTACTATGGGGTACTTCTATGTTTTTTTCCAAGAGAGATGATGAGGATTTGTCATTATGTTCGGATTATCATAGATCACACCAGATAACATTCCATAATTGGTATCCCTTTCAACACATTGATGAAATATTTGACCAGCTAAGACTTTCAAAGATCTTCTCCAAGTTTTACTTTAGGTCTGGGTATCATGAGTTGGGTGTGAGACTGTCTGACATACCATGAACCGATTTTAGGGGAATTTATGGCTTATATGAGTTTTTGGTGATAAATTTTCATTTTATAAATTCCCCAGTGATATTCATGTCCATAATGAATTGAGTTTTCCAACTATTTGTGGTTTAGTTTTTGGAATTTTTTATAAAAAGATCATAGCACACTTCCAATTATAAGATTATCATTCCCACTATCTTTACATCATCATATGTGAATTGAGAGAGCATCAGATTTACTCCAAGATATCAAAATATAAATTCTTGATTGATCAAGTTCACTAAATTAGTAATTTAATATAAAAGGCTGGAGTATTAGTGGACCTAGATAATGATAAAACTGTTGAATATTGGCAGTGAGCCAAATTGTCTTAAATTTTTTCAGTTTTTTGTATTTATCAGGATAATATATGGATTTTTTCAAGACTTACCCCATTTTTGAGAACTGATTTCCAAGATAACCAAGAAATAGGTGAAGTGTTTTGGGTCAAATAGTGGGGATGAATATTTTTAGGTGATAAAGATAAGGTTGACCACATCACCAATCCTTAGTTTCCCAATAATGGTCAAGGATTATTCCATGTACTGTGATGTATTCAGAGTTATAATATAAGTGATTCTAATATAGAAATATCAATTTTTTGCTTGTAGATCTATAAATCATAGACCACATGAGAATAATTACCCTACCTATGATCTGTATTTAGAATTAGTAGTACATGACATGAGGTATTAGAAAAATTACATTATTGATGATAAATTTATATTATATGAGAAAAAAATATCCTCATCTACATATTTACATAGAAAGACCTAAACCTTAAGTAGAGGAGGTTGGTTGAGTATCTCAACTCTTTAGATATCAATTTGGATTGCACAGTGGGAAAAAGAAACATTATTGATGATTCCATGAGTAGGAAGATATAGAAAGATGTAGTGCAGTGGTCTGGTGATAAGTAGCGGATGATTTTACTATTTCTGGATATGAGTCTTGGTATTCAAGAGTTTGAGAGATGGGTTGGTTTGATTTAGACATTGGTTATACCAATGTTTTAGGAAAAAATCAATATGAATAAATTAACTAATCTGAAGGGGTTAACTATAATGGAGGGATTTTTGAGCGAGGAGCCACCATCAGGGTGGTCTCTTAATGGTGAGAACATTATTTTTTCGAAGTATAAAAATGGGTTCAAACATGTTTTCCTAAGGAGCTGATGAGAGGGTTTCATGATTATAAATTGTTGGGGAATCTAGGTCTAACATAAATATATATATATATATATCGCGATATCCATTAAAAATACGAGTGGTTAGGGACAAAAATAGAGATATAGAGATTTGTGGCACGATGTTTTTCAAGCAATCATGTCAAGTGTGAGCATCAGAGTCTAGCTAGTTTATTATAACCTTTACCCATTATGAAATGGAAATAAGATGATGTCTATATAGACTTCAAGATAGTATTACCCATGTGACCTATAATAATGATTTCAAATGAGTGATTTTGGATTGATTAATAAAGGTAGACAAAAAAATTCTACAAGGGAGACCTTCACCATTAATGGTCGGGGTAATCCTTATGTATGTGAAGTAGTTTGAATATACAAGTTCCAAGGAGTATCATTTCATATCGAGATCGTCATTTCACATATCGAATTTGACATGGTATCTAGATGGATCTAGTATTGTATATAATGACACAGTGTTGACATAAATTAACATTACCAAATTTTTGTGGAATAATTTACACATTATATAAACATCTTACCAAAGTTCATAATTGGTATAGTTCCTTTGGAAGCATAGAAACATATGAACTGGCCCATTAGTGAGAAGAATTATCTCCCACAATTTTTTCCCTGACTATAACCCTTCTTATACATGACATACATAATACATATCTTGATAACAAAAGGAAGGAAACATAAAAATAGGTGAGCATATATTCTCTATAAGGGAATTAAAGGGAGATATATAAGAATAAACAAGAGCATATGGATATGATAATGTGATAATAACATAATAATATCACACTCTATATATCAAATATCATAAACATAACTAATTGAATAGAGATTGGAAGTTCATAAGACATGAATCACATGTAAATAATGAACATAAGACATGAAAATATAACTTATGGATAAGGAAAGGAATTGTCTCATGCATGAACTTTTGATGTCATTGCATATAAGTGAAGACAAATTTTTAGAAATTATTAAGGAACATCATGGGAACAAAACCTACTGGGTGGAACATACCCCTATCCCCAGTCACAATCCTTTACTTGTAAGGGATTGGGTTTCCCCATATTCTCATAGTGGATCAGGTTCCCCCATATTGCCATAATTAACTGGGTTTCCCCATCTTCCATCATCATAGTGACTACACCTAATCGGTGGGACACACCACCATCCCTAGTGGAAATCCTTTCTTTGTAAGGGATTAGGATTCCCTATATTTTTATATTGTATAAAACCCATCGACTTGATTCCCACCATTATCTCATGAGATATAAATCATTACCTAATGCATGGGAGGGAGATATAAGTCCCACCCATATCATAATAAAATATTTCATACATATGCCATGAGAAAATAAAACATTCATCATATCATGACCCATAAAATGATACGGGTTCTATAAACATCAAATCATAACCCCTGAAGTGAAATGGGTATCATTAATATTTCATCACAGAATAATATATGGAAGAGAGATAGGTTTCATAATAATTTAATCAAATAATAACCCATAAAATGAAGTGTGTTATAAATACTATAACTCATAGAAATTAAATGGATTTCATAATCATCAATACATAAAAACATAAACTATTTAAGAAAAATATGAATGAAACCACTGGATCATTTCTTATAAGGGCTTGATTAAAATCAATGGATGTTATTTTTGATGGAAAAGAACTTGGAATGATTTTTTTAAATCATTTATTGAGTAAAATATCCTTTTTCCTATGAAAATTATTTAAAAAATAAAACCTTTAGAAATAAATCTCCTATGAAAATGTGTTAAGAACTTAGAAAGAAGGCTTGAAATCATTTTCAAAACATTTTCCCTTGAAAACATTTAATATAATCTTCATAACATTTTGGAAGCATTTTTTATTTAAAAAATATAAAATAATCTTGTTTTTTAAATCTATTTCATTTAAAACACTTGGAAAACAAATAAATAAATATTGAAAAAATATTGAAAACAATTTTCCTTGATCACTTTTAAAATAAGCTTGAAGAAGTTATTAAAACCATTTATTTTAAAATATAATGACGACATATAAAGAAATAATGAAAACATTTTAAAAACGATTTTAATTTAAAACAAAAAAAATAATATTTAAAAAATTTTGAAAACCATTTTCCTTAAAAACATATAAAAAAATATGAAAACATTTTGAAAACCATTTTCCTTGAATTTTTTTTAAAAATCATTAAATCATTTGAAAACCCATTTTCATTAAAAACACTTTGAAAACATACAAATAAATGAAGAATTTTTTTTAAAACCATTTATTTTAAAATAATTTGAAAACTTGTAGAGAATGAATTAAAATCACTTAAAACAATTTTTTAACATAATTTTTTTTTTGAGAATTCATTTAGAAATCATGGTTCTAAAAGAACACATATTTTCAATTGAATATAGATCTGTAGTCAGAATTTATTAAAAGTTATTTCTTTGTCATCATATATACCAAAGAGTTAAGAAATGGTATCAATAAATGAATATATCATGAATAACTTGAGGTGATGAAAATTCAAGATTTTTCATGGGATATTGATCATAATATTTCAACAAAATAATAATAATCATTCTTAAAATGTGATGAGATTGTATCAATAAACGTTGTCCACTTAGTAACTTTGAACCATACTCCCCATTTAAGAAAATGAAATTACATGAATCATAAAATATCATAAAAATAAGTAGATTCATGATATAACATTTCAAAGGAACAATATAAACCTAATAGAAAATTATAGGTTCATAACATGGCATGTGCCCCAAAGAAAGAAAATTGAGACAAAATTACTTTACTGATTTGGTAACTTTTGAAACATAAACCTTATGAAAAAAATATTGTAAAATAAATATGTAACTATCCATAAATTGAAGTATAAAAATAATATAACTCATCCATTGTTAGTATAAACCCCACAAAAAAACAATGGGTCGTTTATAAATCATGTATCTCATGGAAATAAAGAGTGATACGAAATTTCTTTACCTTGTGTCATGACACTCACCATACTCATTAAATCCTCTAATTAATTAGTAAATTCCTTCTGGTTATCACTAAAGGGATTACATGCATGTATTTCGGCCAAAAGGGAGTCATAAAGGATGGAGATAATGTTTTTTGGAAAGAGGATTTGGTAGATCATGGTTGAACCTTTGTGGTATGAGAGATGTGAGGATGTGGGAGATTTCATTCCTTTTTATATGTGAAGGGGACTGGCACTCATGTAAAGAAAAAAAGGTATTCATTAATGGGAGGTATAACATACCTAGTGTGACTCTATTGTGGAAAAATAATGGAGAAAAGCGGAATCATAGTCTTTAAAAACCTATGAAACACAAAAATATTTGAATTTAAATTATTGTGTACCTTAACATTTATGTTTCCAGAATTTTATAATTTTGTTTTTTATTAAAGAAACTTGTCTTCTAAACCTTTGTAGTTAAACCATTGATAAATGATTAAAGTATTATTTTTTTAATATATATATCCAATTAATTTTTAATATGATACAGATTTTAGAATATAAAAATCTCATGTTCTTTGGAAATTAATTTTAAAGCAAGCACAAGTGATGCAAAAAAACACTCCTGGAACTCATACCGTGCTAATTTTTTTTACTATATATGGTTAATATTTCAATTAGAAAAGATAAATTGGTCCTTTAAGATACTATATATACTATTTATTAACACTTAAAAATAAATTTTCAAAATATACTACTTTTTATTAATTATAAATCATTTAATAAAATACATTTTTTTAAAATAATATTAATGTCAATTTTGATATTATTTATTTCATTTTAATTTAAAAATTTCAAAAAAATATTTCTATTAAAATATATCAATTTCATAGATGTGTAACATGAAAAATTCATTTAAAAAATTAACTCTAGAAAAAAATTCATTCGATTTAGATCACTTTATATATATATAGTATCATTTATTTTGGTTAATTATTAACTAAATAATCATTAAATTGGAGTTTCTTAAGAATTTTAGGTAACTAAATCATCTATAAAAATAAATGATGAATTATTTTGATAAAAATAACACATTTATAATTAACAAGGATATTTATATAAAAAATTATGATTTTTTAAAATATATCACAGTTTTATAAATGTTAATGGTATAGAAAGTTCAATTTTTGTCTTTTTTCCGTACATAACCATTTATATAGGGCACTTCCATTTACTAATAACATAGTAAGCAATAAATTTTTAACCAATATAGTATATGGTTTAATTTTTGGCCTCCAATTATTTTTATAGAAGTGTAAAAGTCATTTTGGTACTTAATTTTAAGTTTTATTCCCTTATTAAGCTTAATTTTACCATAACACTGTATTTAATTTTAATCCCTTTTAATAATATTTATGATCAAAAAATTAAGTTAATAATATTATATAAAAATAGTATAATTATTAAAAACATTTACGTATATTTTTCATAAATCAATTCAAAAAATATGGAAAATTATGTTTAATGATAATCTTAGAGACATTGCGAGAAAGCGAGTTTTTAAAGTAAAAACGTTCAAAAGTTAAATAAGTATTTATATCAAATTTCATCATAAAAATGATTCTAATGACCAAAATTAGACTAATAAATTTATAATTGATATATTGTGACTATATAAACCAATTTAAGTTATTATTTAACATCAATATTTATTTAAGTGAAGATGTAGTTTTGAACTAAAATAAAGTATTTTCACTATTCATCAAAAAATGATTTTTCTCTGAAAAATCCCAAAAAATAACCCTAATATAATTTCAAAATTATGAATTAAAATATTTTGTTTATTTCTAAATATGAAATCCATAAATTTCTCAAAATTAATTTTAAAAATATTTTTTTTCATTAAAATGTGGAAAAACTCGGTCTTGCGTGCAGCACAATCTAACATAGTGTTGCATGTTCTGAAATCTAATATAAATATTGCATGTAGTGAAACATAAACATGGGTTTGAATATAAAACATGAAAAGATAATTTATATTTTAATTATATAAATAAAATACAATATAAATTATTGTGTGAAATGAAATATATCAGAAAGATTTATTAAATTCAAAACAAAATTCATAGAATATCATGGTGTTATAATGTAGGTAATCCTATATAAAAACTGTCATCCTTATAATATCAGCCAATTCAAGTGGATGATTCAAATTCTTGACTATATGTTGTGTGATTTTTTTTGGATTTAATTTTCTCTTAGGAGTAGCATTTGGACCACATCGTTTCAGACTATGATGGATGCTTTCAAGAATCAATTAAAGTGGAACATTTTGAGGCTTTATATAAAATTCACTATCATTTGTTTATTTAATAGTTATAGGTAGGAATGTTTTCACTAGTTAGACCTAGTATTGTGGAGGAGATGATAGATTGGGTTCATTTAATCAGAATAAATTTTGTGACAATAAAGATTCGGTAAAAATCATATGCTGACCATTAGAGACCGTCTCTAGAGTTTGTGGTTTATCTTCATGTTTTTCTATGGGGGTCACCAAGGTTGGGAAAATTCCATTTTAGGAAATAATATAATCTAAAACCTAGGATTTTTGGGTATTTTGAGATAGTGTAAAAGATCAGCCTAGTTTCACACAATTTACCACTTATTTAGTGCTACAATTCCATGAATGATGTGTTTTTGTCACTATCATACTAACCCTTATCTCATGATAAACATTAATGACATCAAAAAATAAATTGATGTATCATTTTAGAAGCATCTATTTCATTTTATAGACCATAGTGAGAAAAATATATAGGGAAATAATGTGCTTTTTGGGTGAGTATAGTGGAAGCACAGGAACATATAAGATAATAACTACGACCAGGAGTATCATATGTAGAAATAGTGTCAATACTTGTTCAGGGATACCCAATAGTGTAGCATGGAGGATCTTGTGTTGATATTTTATATGGTGGGGATATTGAAATATCCCTTATTTATCTAGATGTGCCCTTTTCGTTTTATATTTTAATAAACATCATTAAGCCTCTTGTTTTCAGTTAAAATCTTATTTTCAAGTCTTTCTTAGGGTAAGTTGATTGAATTAAGGAAGTAGGATATTAGGTGAGCTATGTTTTCTAAAATATAGAGTAGAATATTTTTTGTAGATATAGGTTTCACTATAATGTTTGTATTCTATGGCATGGGTGCTCCATGATGCATCAAAGGGTCACTAGGGTAGGAAATCCAAGATACCACAAATTTTGGAATATATGTGGTGTAGAGGACTGATATAGAATAAACTAGTTATTCTCTATGCTATTGAGACTATGTTTGCGGTGTAAGGACCTAATGGATGATATTGGTTGTTTTTTCGAATTTTGACACCCCCTGTAGCATGGAGGAAGTCTATGGAATAGGCATACCTCTTGGTTTTTGGGTAAAATGGTATGGTATATTAGGTTATGTTGTTGTATATATCAAGGTTTGTAGGATTTATATCATAGTAACCACCATGGATCTCGAATGTCATTTCATCATGGGGGAATTTTACATGGTCCCTTAGGCCACACTATATTAAACCGAATATTAGGTAGTTATATGGTGTATTCCAATAGGTTATTCTTAGGACATACTTTAAACAGTTTGTCAATAAATTCCCAAATTTCCTCCAAACTCTTATGGATTCTATTTTTACTCTCGACCCCTAGAATCCACAAAGAGCTCTTAAAAATTTATTTTTACCTCCTTTATATAATATTTAACCCCTACCTTATAGGGATCAATGCATCATCACCTAACACATACATCCATGGTTATCTGGAACTCAATCTTGAAGGTATACCTTTTTTATTATATTTTTCTTATAATTAATTTGTTTCATCTTAGAGAAAAATTATTCTTTAAACTTACTTATCACTAATTTAATGTGTTTAAAGAGGATCCAAATGCTTTCTAGGATTTCCTTAAATTAATCATGTCATCTTTGTTTGAGGTGGGTGGTCTAGAACTTATCAATTTCATATGTTTCAATTTGTTCTACTATGTGAAATAAATATGATTGGACTAGAACACTGTGTGTTCAACCTATATGAAGGAATTATCCTTTGTTTCATGAGTCACACATGTATATAACTTACATTTGACCTTGTTGGGTAATTTGGTATTGATACTCAGACATGATTCCACCGAATAGGTGTTCTAGATATTGACCTTTTATGAGGCTTTGAAAAAAAGAACATTACACCACTTGACATTCTGGATTTGGTGATTGTTGTGTTAACAATATGATTTACCATAACTTTTTAATTTGGTATAAAGGATTTATTTGGAATTTAATTGAATAATAATTGGTAAATTGATATGTGAAGGACCATTGAAGTTTAAAGTAAAATCGTAATTTTATGAATTCAACTTTAAAATTATTATTACTTATGTGATTTTATAATTCTTATAGGTATTTTTCTAGATGTTGTAATGCTTATATAGATTTCTTTAGATGTTTTAATTTTTGTATGGATTTTCTTGGATGATTTAATGCTTATTGGGCTTCAGCTAGATGTTGTAATGCTTATAGTGATTTTCCTAGATGTTGTAATTATTATAACGATTCACCATCTTATGATGTAATTCTTATATAGATATTATTAGTTATCCTATGATGGTTTATGGGCGATACCTTGGGAGGGTTATGGTTATATTCATCATGGTCCCATAATATGCTTACAAATATCTATATTGTTGTCGATGCATATAGGGGATGACCCCAGGTGTCAACCCAGATCTTGAGGGTCAGTGGATTTATTTAATTTTAAATATTAATTGATTAAATTCATATCCATTTTATCCATATAATTCATGATGTGTTTATCTTAAACTAATTTTTTTTAGAAATAGTGGTTTCGACATACTGAGTCATGCACATACCCTAGAAAGACCACTTTTTGTTACTCGTGATGATTTCTTGGACGCATGTATTAACAAGGGAAAGGGACCTTATTGTTTATTACTTATTATAAGATAGTTTGGATCTTAGAGAGGAGTCCAACATGGGGATCAATACTGTGTACTTGGGGTCTTTTATTTGAGATTGATTAAAATTTGGTTTGTCTGACCTTCAACAAATTATTAGTTAAATTTTGTCTTATCAATGGATGATTATATTATTATTGAGATATTAGAGTTGTTTTATATTTTGGTATTAATTAATATTATTAATTATGTTTCCACTATTCCTTCTACTCTGTTATTAGTTTTGTTTGTTTTCCAACTCTATTCTAGATGGTATAATATACCCTCTCTATCTTTTACACCCTTCAAACTAGTTGGCATATTATGGAAAATGGGGAGGTACACCTAAGGTCACATGTTTACCCATCTTAGTCACATGAGGGAGTACCAGTTTAGGGATGTTAAGTTTTACTAGAAGATCATGATATATTAGGTATATTTTTTGTTAATTTTTAAAATACCATATCTATTTGTAAACATATTTCATTGTGTTTTAAACCCTTGGATTGTAGAGTTGTTAGGAATGTATTTTTTATCATTTAGGGTTTTTTCTTGAACTTGTGTAAAAAATTTAGAGAGATGATTATGTAATATTTAGAGGTAAAGTAGTGGTGGAATGAATGGTACTTACTAGTATTTTGGGTGATGTATTGAAATTTTTGATAACTACTTGTGTTATAGAATATATGGAAAATTCATTTAATTAGCTTTATATATGAGTAAAATTTTATACAAAGAGATACTTTTTCATCCATGTAATTATGGATAGATTTTTAATGATTATTTTTCTTAACGACTCTAAAAATTACACTGAATGAGAGTAAGACCATGTTTTATCAAATTCTTTCAAGATTTAATCATTAAACAAATATGTTCCCCATATTTTTCCATAAACATTCTATATAACACATAGATCTTTTCTGAATTAAACCATTAATGGATTGGAGATTTATTAATGAATTCTCTAAATTTTACATGGCCTTATTTTACTAAATTTTAAAGCTTTTGTTCCATTTTTTACTAAACTACATTCTTAAAGAAACGTTAATAGAGAAACCAAGTGAATATGTAATTGTTTTAAAAGAGAGTGATCATTGATTAGAGATAAACAAACCATATAGATTGGGATTTATCATTCTAATTTATTTCATATTGGCCTAAAATTATAAATACTGAAATTATAGAAAACCGCTATAAAAGTAAATTCAATCCTAAAATCATGATTTTAAATATTACAAATGTTTGGTGCTAAGTCTGGAAGAAATTTATTTTATTTAGTTAAAATAAATTATTATTGAAACTATATTTGAATTTTCATGTTGTTATTCTTACATTGATCTGTGATATTAATAATTATTTTGAATGAATTAGTAATATTTACTTAACTCCATTATACATCATTGAATTATTGAAAATATTTATAATTACAATTAAATGAGTTGGAAATATTTTTATTGAAAATCCTAAGATCTATTTTCAAAAACCCTTTTTCCCTATAACGTAATTTAATATACATTTTGGAAAATAATTTGAGTTATAGTAACATGATTTTGAATTTATTTATGATATTTAAATCTAATTTTTAAACATTTTAATTTTTAAATATGTTTGAAAAGGAAAATATTTTAATTTACTTCTCTAGGATTTCATTCAACATTGGTAAAATATTGACTTTTGAGGGTAAGGGATAGTTTTTCAAAATGTGATAAACATTGTTTCATTGAATACAAATCAAATAACATTAAATATATTCTAAATTTTAATGTTTCTAAAGATCCATTTATCATTTTTAATGGTTTTGATTTTTTATTCATCTTTAGGGGTTCTATTTTTCTCCATATGGTGAATAATATTTTCTATTCTCTTATGGATTTAATAACCTAAATTATTTTTCAGTGTATATTTAAAACTATTTTCCTAGTGAAGTTTGGAAAGATTATTTATTATTTTAATTGGATTTTAACTTCTTAGTTTGTATAAAATAATATGTCTTTCATTAAATTGAGATGAAAATTCACTCTTAATCATAATTTTGGTTTTTTATTTAATCCAAAACAATTGGATGGGTTAATTATTATTCATTTTAATTATTAAACTCATCCATCCATTTAGTTGTTTCAAATTATTCTACTATAATTATGAGTTTTTTTCACATTGGAGGGAAAATATAATGTTGAAGGAAAAAAATTGATTTCTATGTCTTATTGGATTTTTTCCTTATAATGTTTTTAAATTGAATAATATTTATAATAATAGAACCCAAATTTTTAATAATATTTTTATTTTAATTAAGAAAATAATTTTTAATTACTTGAAAAATTCTAGGGGGAAATTATTATTGAAAACATCAATTTATTTAAATTTTAAATATCTCATTTTTAATATTAATTTACATTCACTAAAATTGATAAATTTATTTATTGAAGACAATAAAAGATTTTTGTGTGGGTGAATATGATTCAATATTTTAAAACAACATGCTTAACACATCCTTTTAATAGAAGTATCAATGTCTCGTGGTCAAAATTTTCATAATTGATAATCATTTTAAATATCATAATGATTTTGGTGTAAAAGTAATTTAATGAATATTTTTATAAAAAATAGGCTATTTATTAATAAATTGATGAAATTATATTTTCATTAACATTCATATATTTTACGAAAAAATAAATTCATTCCCTGTAGTGAAATTTAATTGAAATATTCTATAATGGATGCGAGTTTAAGGTATTTTATTTTTGTAAAAATTTAAAAATTTCAATGTTTAGAACTTTAATATGATATATTTAAAGTATTTTTATTTTTTATTTTAAGGTTATGAAACTATTTTTTTGTTCCTTTGAAATAAGTTTATAATTTTAATTGATTAATTTAATAAGTGTTAAATTCTATGTTTTACAGTGGATGCCTAAAGGTAACATGCTTTGATTACACAAACATTAAGGTTTCTCATTTATAACAAAGGATAAAAAATCCAAAAGGATATTCTATATAGAAGTACCCACTATAATACTATAATATATTTAATGTTACTATGATGATTCAATTGCGATGAAAGGGTCAATCCTACACGCTTCAGTTCACATATGCAAAGTTTAGAAGACTTGCATAATGGTAAACTAAACATTTCCAAGCCTTTATAAAGGTCTCTGGTAAGCATTAATCCTATTTGAAGGTAAAATAAGGAGATTTAAACAAATTACTGATTCCATGAATTCTGAAATTAAAATTAAAGGAGATGTCAAGGACACTCTACAAAAAGAAGAAGAGGAACTACCAATGACATTTTGAGAATTATAAATAAGAACCAATAGTGCACATGGGTTACTAAAATCCCATGTAGGAGGAGAATAAAATTTTAGGATAGTTTCACTAGAGATATAAGATGAAAATAGTGAATATTGACTAGGTTTTATGTGAAGATAGCCATTCTACCTAGAGAAAATATCAGTGAACTGAAATCTTGGATTTTGTACATAGTTTCATTAAAAAGACCATAACCTAAATATTTAGAAAGAGATTAATATACATATAATACATTGAACACCATCGTATCTGACTAAAGGTGGTAGAATGACTAACATGGAGAGTATGGGTAAATACCTTGATGATGGGATACACTTTAAGGAGTAAGGGATCTTGAGAAGGATGCAGGAGTTGAGTTCCACCCTCAATGGAGAAGGATTATTCTTCATCCTTATCTATTTCTAGAAGAATTTAAAATTTTAATAGTCTTGTTTTTATTTCTTTTAAATAACACCATAAATATAAAATTATGGAAAGAGAATATAATTATTTTTAAGTTCAAATTTTCTTTCTCATGAATATTTTCCTTAGATTTTCTTTCTGTTCTTAACCATTATTTTCTTCATTAAATTTTAGCTTTTTTTGATTTGTGATTCAATAAAATAAAACCAATTTAACAAAAGTTTTGAAACTATTTAAAAAATTAAATAAATATAAATAGTGGGTTTTAATAAATTTGGAATAAACATTCAGTGTTTATATAAAAATCATTTTGTGATTGAATTTCTAGTAGCTAAATTTTGAATCCATTTTATTGATCATTATCATTTCAACAGGCTACATCATTTGAATTCCCTATCAAAAAAATTCACATTTCTCAAACCCATAAATCTTATATTTAAGATCTAGAATATTTATTAACACACCAACACATCACCATTATTATCTTCTAATATATGCATTTCATGCATACATTTTGGAGTGTTTTAATGTTTTTATTTTTTGTATTTAATGGAATAATAATTACAATTTTTGAAGTTTGACTTGTTTTGTGATTATTGGCAGGAAGAAATGAAACTTTAGAAAAGGAGAAAAAAGGGTAGAATATATGAGTTCATGGAATCTTCGTGGTGTGAGTGAAGCTCGCAGTGAGACACTAGATATTTGAAGATTGAGCGTGTTGGAAAACTAAACAAATAATATTTACACATCGTGTATCTCATTACATGACGTGATATTTCAAAAAATGATTCTACCAACAGAAGCAAGTTGTGACACCATTAAATGTTGTGAAAAATAATTATATGTCATGTATAAAAATACACATCCTTAAATTTCATG
Source organism: Viscum album (assembly GCA_963277665.1). Taxonomy (NCBI): domain Eukaryota; kingdom Viridiplantae; phylum Streptophyta; class Magnoliopsida; order Santalales; family Viscaceae; genus Viscum; species Viscum album. Next base: position 969,676,718 of record OY728159.1, on the reverse strand, counting down.
ATGAGAAAGATATAAAAAACAGAAAACTGACAACGATTACATGTCTTAAAACTCATTTACAGAAAGTGATTATGTTAGGAAACAGAATAATAAATTCTATGTGGCTGATGGTTTCATGGGATATCTTATAAAATAGTCCCTCAACCACACAACAGGGGGTTAGGAGACCCGGGCATACAAGCCAAGGGATCCACACAAATGAAGTGCGCACACATAGATTGGTGATCCAGAGCCCTACTTCACCGCCATGCTTCACTTCAATTATTACATGGGTACGCATGTTTCTCATTCTCATCATGCCTAGAATTAGTGAGTTGTTTTATTTTTTCCAAGTGATGTGATTGTAGGGGGTGTACTTCATAGGTATTATATTTATTTTCAATTCTTGTTTGGGATTCTTCCAAAACCATTTTTCAATTCCAATTCATCTTCTTTTCATATTACAAGACCATTGTTGTGTTTTAAGGATTTTCATTTCATTTCACCAATTAATTGGACTTTTTTGTATGAATATTTTACAATATAGGTAAGTTATGTTTAAATATATTTTTGTGTTGCCTTTTTTGTGATGTTGTTTAGTATACGATCATTCTAACTATGCAATCACAAGATTAGTGAAGGATACCTAGACCAAGGATCCCTATTAACACAATTCCTACACCAAACCTGAATAAGTCTATTATTAATTATATCCCGAGTGAAAAAACCTGAAAATCCCTAAACATGGCATGTCCCCCACTTTATATTCAAAACCCAAATTCTTGAAACCATTTATCTTTCATTCCAAACAAACTAAATAAGTGAAATTTCAATTTCATTAATTAATTTAGAATATAAAAATAGTACATGTGGATTCTATAGTCGGTCTTGAAAAGAAGTATATTTTTATTAGTTTATATGCCTTTTATAAATTATAAAATTTTATAGCCCCATACGAAATTAATTACGTCCTACACACTGTGATTTCCATTCTATCATTTTCATTATTCATTTTGGTAAATATTGTTTTTAAAATTTTCAATAGAATATGATAGAATGATACCCTTAGATATTGAAAATAACAATCCATCCCAAGATTATAACCCCATTAACACCTGACCTAATTCTCCCTATGGTTTCAAGGGAATTCACGATCCATATATGATAGATACAAGATCCTAGGAATCACAAGAAATCCCTTTGAGAATGATTTATCCCAAATCATATTTAATAAAAAATAAAATACATAAATACAATAACCAAAATAGTTATCTATAAGGTAAGTAGGATAATAAAGACATACAACTAGCTAAAAATAAATAGACACAACCAAGAAGAAAGCTAACCGACTCAAGGCAAGACCCAGAAAATCTCCACCCAAATCTCCCCCACATTGAACATAAAAAAATGGGATCTAAATCAGAACCTATAAAGATTTAGGAGTGAGATAAAAATACTTTTAGGTCACCACTACCAAGAAAACTATAAAATAGGTTTTATAGAAAAAATCATTACTGATTGTTTAAAATAAATCTTGAATGTGGGATTTACATACATAATTATCTTAGGAGAAAACAATTCAAATACATAGACTACTTTCAAATAAGTGCCTTAATTTTTCCGAAACCAAGAAAACATGTTTGCAAAAAATGTCACTGGCCAAAGCAGTATAAACATATGTGAAAACCAATATCATTTATAAAAAAATGTATATGTTTTATTTAAATTAAAAACAATCACTTTAAAACATTTCCCAAAATGCCTCAAATAATCACCCAAGGACACTTAGGCACAACATGCTCAATTATCAAAACAAGGCTTGAAAAATAAGGGTATAAACATAAATATATACTCAATGAATTATATTTTGAATAAAATATCTAATTACATCATATAAAACATATCACTGAAAAATACATCAAGAAAATAAAAAAACCAATCCAAGGAACAAAAATCTCAAGGAATATGGATGCCATGTCCGACTATCCCATCATAAGTATGGACCACTATAATCATTTGAATTGGGTTTAGGAATTTCATTTCCATTCTATCAATAAACCTGATTATTAACCACCATGTTCATACCCCTTGAGATCAGTAATGCTATGTCCATCCCCTGAATAAACATGAGTATGGATCCCTATGAACATACCCTTTGGGTTCAAGAATGTCATGTTTATTCCATGAAATATTACGGTGCACCTAGGCTCATAACTCAATGTATATTTATCCTAACCTGAGTAAGGACCTTTATGACCATAACTTTACTATCTCATCATCATTATTTTCCATTTTTATCACATCATTATTCATTTTCACAAGATTCCTATTTTGAAAATTCCATCAAGGAAAGAATAAATTTTTCAAATCCATTTTAAAAACACATTAAAAATAATTAAATAACTTTTATACATTTCATCAAATGAATGAGGAGAAAACGAGACACTCCCAATTGAAAAAAACGCACATTAGAACCAATATTTCAAACTTGTACTTTAATACAAAAGCCCGACTTGAGATACCAAGATCATTCTCATTTAAAAAATAACTCTCATATCACCATTGTTAGTAATATGTGAAAACACCAAAAACATTAAATAATTTCAAATTCACCATCAGATAATATATTTCTTCTTTAAAAAAATCCAAAACAAGGATATAGTCCATTCTTTACATCACACATTCCATCAAACACAACATAAAACATTTTATGAGGTCCAAAAAGACCCGCCATCTAAAAAAAATTCCATGCTACCCTGTGAAAAACCAAAAGAAGGCAGAAAATACTTTCTGTTCTATTGAACAACATTTAATGAAACCACTATTTGAAATACACTGAAAACTAATTTAAATTACTTTGAGGAAAACACATAAATTTAAAACCAAATTCCCCTTAAAACGTCAATTTCACTTAATGAAAACCAAAATTAGTTTAAAACCCATCACCCAATTCTAAAAACTATTTCAATAGTCCCAAAGTTATTTTATAAATTACTTTCATAACTAAACAAAACATCTAAAAACATGAACATGGATTTAACATGAAAAACAATCTACGCAAAGCACAAAACATAATAAAATTGTTTCAAATCATCAAATGGATATCCTATATAATAATAATTTCAAAAAATAGAATTCAAAAAGGCACAAGTATATTATAATTAGAAAAGGAAATGAATTTCATAGTAATAACTACCTAAAAAAGAATAGGACTTAGTTGAAACACATTAGCAATTGATACTTTCTTTGACAATCAATAAAAGGTTCTCTTTCCTAGCTCTATGAATATTCACCTTCATATATAAATAAATAAACCTTTTCCATATTTAAATATTTTCATAGCCATGAATATGTACAAAGGGATCTTTAAATATATGCTTATACAGATATATACTATTTAAACTTACACAAATATGTAATTTTCATATATATAAATAAGCACTCCTAGACCGAATATATATATATATATTCACATTTTTGTGGGTGAATATATATATATATAATGGGGAAATATACATATATATGCATACCTATGCATACAAATGTAATTTACCTTTGACTCTTGTGACTCAAACCCACCTCAAGGATGACCTAAATGCAATAAAAAAATAATTGGAACCCAAAATAATTAAAAGGAAACAAATTAAAATTCAACTAAACAAAATAATAGAATAAATACTATATCATGCGGTGATAGAAGACTAAAATAATACAATAGGCATCGATTTCAGTATTTAACTCTGAAACATACACAAATCCATCGTCGGAGGCCCTTAGCAAAGCCCTAGAAATGGAAGAAACCCGAAAGAACCTGTTAACCCTAGACCTAGGGTTTATCTGAATGAAATAGGGTGTTGGGGAGAGGGGGAATCAGCCAGAGGTGGGAGAATATTTGGAGAAAAGGTTTTACCATAAGATGTCGATGAAGAATCATGATGGAATAATAGGGAAAATATGTAAATAGGGATATGGATAGAGGAAGAGGAATATGTCCATAGAGGAAGGGATGAGGGGTGTTATCGCATGATACGTAGGAGAAGTAGATGAAAAGATATAGGAAATAAATAAATAAAAATAAAAGTAAAAATAAAATAACTTCTTAAAAAAATTTATAGAAACCCCCAAGGGTTGTATATAGTTTACCAAACCATGCACTTTCAACTACCTTGGCTAGGAACCCTCACAATTTACACATAGTGAGATGAAAAATTCAGAAAACCATTATCAAACTATACCAATCAGAACTGTAAACTTACAGAAAAAATTTAAACGTTTAATACACATTAATAGGTCGTATGCATCCCATGTAACACACATTAGTTAAATATGGACACCCAAATGGGAACCACATGGTTACTACTTACCATGAGGACTAACCGTGCGACAACTAAAAAGACTCAAAAAATTAAAATTTTTGGTCCACCAATTAGTAGATCTAAAACCTACTCAATAATAAGATAATAAAATAAAAAATAAAAACACCAGGACAATGGGTTTTCATAATCTCCCCACTAGGAAACTTTCATATCCAATGACTTAAATTATCTAAATGGATCACTCCAACCAACTATAAAGCAACCATATCTTTAAGTACTACTAGAATGGTAACCTAAAATTAAAATATTACTCACAATGGAGACCTAACATGGCCTCCCCACTATTTATATTCCCTTTAAAATGGTATTACTAAGGGGAAAATCTAGGAGACATATACTCTAACAAACGAACATCCATAAGGGATACACATTCTCACGAAAAACCACTTCCACACCCAAGAAAGAAAGAACAACCAAAATTAGACTCAAAAGATGAAAATAGATGTCACCTAAAATTATAAAACATGTGGATAACCTTGGGTTCAAAGCATGGATCACCCCCACAAGGTGCATCCAAAATGACCATAGTCAAACACGATCATGTATAAAAAACATAGATGGTAGACCAAAAACCATAGTCAACCGATTTTGTATGCAGTCCTCTCTCATGTCCAAAATATGATCACCTCAATGTCTTAATGAGAAAACATGTGCAATATCCACACGATCTAGACAGCCAAAGACAATGCTCCCAAACTAAAATCACAATCACCAAATGAAAGGTTTCCCAAAGTTACTCAATTCTTCAAATTCAAAGAGAAATAATAATCTAGAACTCAACACGTCTTAAAAGAAAAATTTCTCATCCACTACTCCAATCAGAGTCTTGGTAGGTATTGGATTAAAATAAACACTTTTCACTATTCTTGGGAAAATATAACGACACTGACCTGGACCTCAGCAATCCATGAATCATAACAAAAACTAAATAATTCCATCAAAATAAAGGATTCAAAAAAACATAAATCCATAATATGGTTCACAAAAACCCTCAAAATAGTCACACAGAGTTACACAAAAAATTATTTCACTTAGAAACAACATTTTCAATAATGAACTTTAAAAATAATCCTCTAATAAGGTATTTTTTTTGAAACCAATAAATCATTCTTCAAAACCAAACAACCTTACTAGACCCAATAAATTTTTCAAATGAGGAAAAAAATGAAATCCCATTAAAAATTCCGTTACATTTAGAAAACCAAACATTAAATGATGCCCATTTGAAACCCACTTTATTTTTGAAAACACCAATTACATGGAGAATATTTTTGTAAATAATTTCTTAAAACCATGGGAATTCACCCTTACATATTCTACATTAAACTAAGTTTGAAATTAAATGTTTCAATAAATCCTTTATTTTCCAAAAAAAAGGTTTAAAAATCCAAGTCCACACATGTACTACATAAACATCAAACAAGGAACACAAAAACCACACCTTGATATGGGAAAATGAACTCCTCAACCAAAATCCAATATGTGTAATCCACCTTTGGAGAAATCCATAATCAACAAGAGCCCAAAATAGGATAACTGAAAATTTAATAATATTATGCATGCATTGGCCCCATGGTTGGGTGACCGTGAGCCATCCCTACAACACACTCCACATAAGATGCAGATTTGGCTGCATGGGCAACACATGTTTTCCTAGACCATGAGTTCTAACCATGTAACTTAATTCCTTCTACCTTTCCACCCTTATAACAAGAGTGACCCCTCATATCAAAAACATTCTCAAAGGGGTTATAAATACCAATCACATCAAAACTATCAATACATCCTAAAATAAACTCAAATCCATGATTCGAAACCCAATTCCTCTTGTCTTCTACAGGCTTCATACAAGAAAAATTTAGCTAGACTATCCATGGCCTAACCTATCAATATATGATACCCTGATTATTTTCTCTACCCAAACATAGCTGGATAACATAGTGTATACCAAACCATGGTCCCACTAATAACATAGGAACTTATTCTATTTTGTAGTGAACTGGGCTAGTACACCATCTTATATGAAACCGAACCCAATTCTCTATAATGACTGAAGGGAGTTACTGATCCACAATAATTGGGGAGAAGAACATAGGCATCATAGGAATCTTTTTAGGAATTATTTTTCCAAAATTAGAGTTAAAACAAAACCAAATATAAAAATGTAATAACCAAAATAAATAAAAAATCATTAATGTTGGTTATAATAGAAAAAAACTTTGTAAATATAAAAAAACTCAAACTAGAAGAAAGATAACTGACTCAAGATGAAACATGAAACATCTCCACCCAAATCCCCCACAATATGACCATGAAGAATCAAACGAGATCCATCTGGGAATAAAAAAGATATAGGTATGAGATAAAAATCCTAGGAGGTCACCACATCCCCTAGAAACTATGAAATTGGATTCCTAATGAAAGAAATCAATGATAGTTTTAAAATAATGTAGGAATGTAGTATTTATATACATAATTATCTCAAGGAAAAACAAATCAAATCCATAAAAAAGTCCAAAATATTTTCTACTATTTTTTGAAAATCGAGAACAAATGTTTTGAAAGAAATTTCACTAGGCTAAACATTATCAAAATCCTTACACACTATTAACATTTCAAAAAATAAGTAATTATTTTATTTAAATAAAAACAATCACTTTAAACCATTTCCCAAGAAGGCTCAAATAATTACCCAAGGCCACATAGGCACAACATGCTCAATTATCCAAAAAATTCATGGAAAATTAGGGTATAAACATCAATATATACTCAATAAACAATAATTGGAATAATATATAATATTACATCAAATAAAACATCAAATTAACAAAATACATCAAGAAAGAAAACAATCCCATATAGGCACAAAAAACATAAGGGATCCAAAATGCCATGTTTGGACATCCCAACCTGATTATGGACCACCATGAATATATGCCTTAGGTTTAGGAATTCCATGTCAACTCCATGGATAAATCTGAGCAAGTTCCACCATAACCAAACCAATTGGGTGGAGTAATTCCATGTTCATCCAATAAATAAACTTGAGTATGGACTACCACAACTATTCCACTTGGGTTCAGGAACGTTATGGCCATTCCGCAAATAACTACAGTCCACTAGGGCTCTGAACTCCATGTATGATTCTATCAACCATTTTATAGACAACCATGACCATACCCCTACTATTACAACATCATTTATTTTCATATTTACCACATAATAATCAATTTTCAAAACATGGCCATTTTTTAAATACCTTCAACGAGGAAAGATATTTTCTAAATACATTTGAAAATGCACATTTAAAAATCACTAAACCACTTTTATCCATTTCATGAAACACATAGGGTGAAAACAAGCCACTATAAATGAATGAAAATGCTCTTTAGAATCAATATTCTCAATTGGGCCTTTAATAACCATACATAGCTTTAAATAACATGATAATTATTATTAAAAAAGTGATTCTCAAATCACCATTGTTAAAACAATGAAACAAATGCAGGACTTTAATGTATTTCAAAGTCGCTGTCACACAATTGAGTTCTTCTTATGAAAATCCAAAACAATTCAAAAGTCATTTTTTCCTATTACAGTATACATAAAACACCATAGAAAATTTATTAAGAGGTCCAAAAAATTTATCCATTTCATAAAACATTACAAGAAACCCTATAAAAAATTAAATCAAGACACAAGACCCTTTATTTTCTATCAAGAAACATTTGAAGAAGCTACCATTTTAAATACACCAAAAAAACCATTCATTTTACAATGAGAATAACACCTCAATTTAAAACTAAATTCACCTTAAAACCATACATTTTCTTAATAAAAAAAATAAAAAGTTTAAAAAACATAATCCAATTCTAATAACCATTTAAAAAGGACCAAATAAATTTTATAAAATATTTTCATATCTAATCATTCCATATCAAAACATAAATAAGAATTTCACATGAAATCCCCACTATGCTGAAAAAAACACAATGAAATGGTTTCAAAAGATAATAAATCTATCACATAAATTTATACTCACAAAAAAATGAATTTAAAAAAGGCATAAAGAAATTATAATTCCAAGTCAATGAATTTCTTAGCATCATCTATCTCAAAGAGATACAGATCAAGCTGAAACACATCGATACTTGAACCATTCATCAGTGACCACCATAATATGCTCTTTCCTAACTCCATGTATATTCACCCTCACATATACCTAAATATACCTATCCCTAATGTTCATATTCACATGTTCATGAATATGTATAAGGGGATCCTTAAATATTTGATTATATATGCATATACTCGTTTACACTTACACACATATGCACTTTTAATATATATACATAAACACACCTAATACCAATATATATATATTCATGCATCTATTAGGTAATATATATAAATATAATGGGGGAACTTTTATATATATATATATATATATTTCAACTTATGTATTTTCATGTAAGTCACCTTTGACTCTGGAGACTCAATCCTACCTCAAGAATGCCTAAAGCACAATATAAAATATTAGGAACCAAAAATCACCAAAAGGACCCAAAATAATAATTGGGCTAAACAAAATAGTATAATAAATCATACCTCATGTGGTATAAGATGATTTAAATAATCCAATATGATTTTCCTTTGTTAGAAAATAATGAAACATACATGAACCGGACCTGAGAGGCCCTTTTAAGCCATAAAAACAGAATAAAACCAAATTAACCCATTAACTATTGACCAAGTGGTTATATGAACAAAATAATGTGACTAGGTATGAGAAAAATATCCAAATGAGGTATACTATAAGTATAGTAGGGTGTTCCTTGAGACATTGATGGAGAATTTTGAAGGAATAACTAAAAAATGGAATATATATGGAGCTCAATAGAGGGGGTGGTGCACCACTATGGTGCAGGAGAGGGGGACGGGGAGGGTACTGCCATCACATGATACATATGGGAAGGCGGGGGAGAGAGAGGGAATAAATAAATAAAAATAAAATATTTTTTATTTATGATAACTCACACAATTTGAACATGATTTAGAAAATATGTGCCAACTATGTTCTGGACACTTCCTAGGTCAGGAACCCTCACACAATTACTATTAGGTTGATGCACGGTTGACAAAACCCTTCACAAACCCTAAAACTTGGTCATGATAGCTTTTAGAAAGAAATTAAACAATGGTCGTAAGATTTATTAGAATTTATAAAAGCTATGAGGCACACCTAAGACTCACCTGGGAACCCACATGGGCACCACACAGTTTTTAATAACAATGTGGGATAACCATGCGATATCTAAAAAACCGCAATGAATTTAAATTTTCATCCCACAAACTACAAGAGATAAAACCATCTTAATAATATGATAAAATTATATAAAAAAAAGACATAGTGACACTAGGGAGTCACAGTCTGCCACATTCCATATGTTTTAAAATACTCACCACTACCTTATGTGTGTAGGAAAATTTAAATGAAAATTTGGGATATTTAAATGGGATATAAATAGTCACTATCCCTTGGCCTATTGTATATAGCATTACGTTAGAAAACATATCCAATATATTGAACTAAGAAACACATTGATTGGTAAATTCATGTTTGGTTTGTGTTACGTATTTATTTAACATGATCATGTCATAACATATATTTCTCTCTAATTGAATCATTATGAGAGGAACTATCCCACCCATTGCCTTATGTTAGTGGAGTTGATGCATGCATTTAATAATTTAAGGCACTATTTATTCAATTGAAAATATACTATCTATATAGAACAAAAAAAATTTAATTACATATTTAATCAAAATAATAAAAATACGAGGTAGATACATTTGTTAGAATAGTTTTAAACCGTTTTTTTGATATTGAACATACACATGTTATATGTAATGTGGTTGTTATTGATTTTAAAAGGAAATTTATAGTGCATGTAGTGAGTGAATATATAGATGAATTGTAGCTTATGTACCATTTTAAACAATTTATTTTAGATACGAAATAAGATAATAACATGATATTTTTATTTATAATATAATTCAAAAATTTCATTATTATTCTATTTTATTAGGAATATGTGTCAGATTTTAAATTCAAATAGATAAGAGGAATTTTAAAAGATAGGTTGACCAATGGTGAATGGTATCAATCTTTAAATGAAATTCACTATATGAAGAATAGGTTAATGGTACCTCTTTCCTTGAAATAGTACATTATAAGAGATATTAGACATCCAAATTTGGTTTTTTCACACATGTACTACTTTTTTAGTATCACCACACTTTTAATACGTGGATGTGGGATGAGGTTTTTTGATTATCGATTGGATTATATCAATCTATTTATATGAAAATATTTATATGTGTGAATATTTTTTTCTAGCTAAATCAACTCATTTTCTTCCCAAAAATGAGAGTAAAAAAATTAAAAATCCTATAAAATTATAAATACAAGAGATAATGAAGCTATAAATATTTTCATATATCATTTTCTATGAATGGAAGATGAGATTAATATATTGATTTTAGAATATTCTTTTAGAATATATATGTGATCAACTAAATATTTTCATAAAATATTTTCCATAACTTGATTGTTAGATAATCTGAGAATTTAAGATTATTAATGGAATACTTTTTCATGTTTTATTTACATTAGAGGTTCATGGTAAAACCATTTATCATTGATTTAGTTTTATCATAATAAATGTTATACATCTTTTAACAAAATTGGTCCATTTAAATATATTTATTACAATCTATTATTTCCACCTTTTTGTTAGGCTGTGATTGTTGATTTATTATTATTGGGACCAATAATTTTATTAGAAATAATGAATAAGATATAATTTATAAGAAAATTATTTTTAATCGACAAAATATTCTAGATTTAATATGTCATTTGAAGATGAATACCATTGAAATTTTTGTATGGTGATTAGATATTTCTCAAGGTTTCTTCTCTACTAGTTCATTAATGATTAGGTATAATATATAAGTTTATATTTAGATATATTAGAACATTAGATTTCATATAATTTCACGGAACAGTGCCATGCTGGATACCCTTAACTCCTTATTTGAGATTAATTCATAATTATTTATGTGTATTACAGTTTAATAAGGGTCATCATGGATAGTCTTACATTATTTGTTGGAAAATTATATAATTAGAAAATAATTCTACTTTTGTGGATAAAACTATTATTATTTTTAATTTTTATATTTTAGGATTTTTGAGGTAAATAAATACATCTTATTAAAGTTTTATGGAAGTATGGAAATGATATTCCAATAATTGATAACAAGAACCAATGAAGAGGGAGAAATGATATCAATTTTTATTAAATATAATTGATAACTTGAATTCATAAAGAGTAAGTAATAACCATGTATTTTCACTATCAAAGAACATTAATGACTTTTTGGATGAAGAAAGTGCCATGGTTTGAATAATTTTAACACACATAATATCACTAGTATGTATTTTTTCATATTATTTACTTATTTGAGTTTTATGGAGTTTGAGTTTGAAATTTATGAAATCCTGAAAATTTTAAAAAATTTAATTTCATAATTCATCAAAAAGGGACCCTTAATGGTGACCATATAGGGTAAAAATATATATATAGTAAATAATACATGGTTGAGTACAAAATATTAAGGGACCATGTAGTTAGGCCATAAAATTTTTCAGAAAATATGTATTTAATTAATTTAAAAATCTTTGTTTATAATTTTATAGCCTTTTTATTAATTATAATATTTATTATTAGGACAAAATTTATCCAAGATGGTGAACCTCCCATTCTCTTACATCCATTGGTGAAAACCCTCTAAATCATGATGGCTCACCCCCTAAAGATCTCAAATTGTTGGCTTCTTACTTCCTTTATTTCACCTTCAATATCACTTACTCTTCTTCCTCCTTAACCCAGAAAACAAGAATGGGCAAGGGAATCAATTTATGGCCTAAAAAAGTTTTTTATGTTTTATGGGATGTGAATCCACTATAATCCCTTAATCTACAATTTTGTCATTGATTGAAATTGATTACAAAAATTGTTTCAATGGCATTCCAATTATTTGACATAAACATGGATTATTGATTATATTTTAATGATTTATTATCAATATGATTATTATTTAATGTATTTAAGTTTTCATTTGGTATTATATACAATATTTATTTGAGAAATATTTGTGATTTTAATATATTTTCTTAGAGAGTGTATAATTAATAGAAAAATTCAATTTTTAGTGTGGAAAATATTATGATAATGTATTTTTGGATTTTATAATATAATACATGAACAAGAAAAAATAATATATTAATTTTTTTTGGTTTTTAAAGGAAAATTTATTTATATTATATTGCATTTTAAATTATAAAGTATTTTCTTGTTTAAGTTAAAGGAAAAATGATTTTAGGTACACCATTATACAATCTATTTATTATTATAAAATATATAATTGATTTTACTGATATGTAAAAATATTGTATTAATGAAAAAGATATTATTTCTATGTATGGTTTATAAGCATCACATGAAGAATTTTACTAATTATTTTATTGACTTCATTAGTGTTTGTATTTTTGAAAAATTCTGAGGGCGCATTGGGTAGATTTGTTAATTCTAGTGAAAATTTATATACTACTATTTATACAAAAAATGTATATATATCCAAGTTCTCTTGTTAACTTATAATATTTCCCTCTAAAAGAGTATAAATGAGGGTATGTTGAGTGTGTTGCTAAGGTGAATGTTTTTTTAGAGTTAATTTATAGATTATATACTTAATCTACAGGAAATTATTTGATTATCATTGATACTTTCTTTCTCTCAATGGAGTTTTTACCCTATTCTTTGAATTTTTCTGTTTATGAAGAATTACAATTATTTATAAAATTAATGATAAAATTATTGTCTTATTTTAAACTTCCTCTAATAGAAATAAAATTACTGAAATTATTTATTTCGAACTATCATATATGGGTTCTATTTAAAAATAAAAAGAGTAGAATATTTATAGGTATCCTAATCTAATAGGAGTTGAACTCGCTCAATAAATACACGCTCTGGTGTGCATATGGACATGGTTATCCATAGTATAAATAAAGGGTGGTGTCCTCCTATTTTTTTGGTTTTTATTGATATTCATATAGATCCATAATGTTAGTGATAAATGGTAGGTGGATAGAAATGTCATGGAGATTGAGACACTTTTTATGTTTGGGTATCCTTTTGGATTCTATTTTTCAATGTACATCATAAAGGTCTTCATTAACCAATATCTCTCTCCTTTTAGTTTACATATTTTTTTTGAAACATGTATAAACTCATGTTATATATTTTTATAATGTAATGTTTTGATGACATTATATTATGTGCTGTATATGTATTATTTAGGTTATTTTACTTTATATGCGATGTGTAAGTCATGTTTAGTGGTGTGATTTGTTTTTAAAAAAATTTATTTTATCAGGGTATTTAAAATATAAGGGAAATTCATGATATATTTTTTATATAAGTTTGAGAGTAATTTTATTTATATAAGTAAGGGAGAAACCATTCATAAGATTAAAATATTGATACCCTTGATGTTTTGTCATCCTATGTCAATTGGTAATGTATTTTAGAACATTTAGAATACCATATTATGTATAATAGAAGGATATTAGAATAATTTAATTAAAAACCACTCTATAACACATATATATTATTTAGAGATAATGTAGAATCTATATGATCATTTAATATCCTCTGAAGGATACTAAATTCAACGCACAGCAAGGGAGGTTAAATATTGATCCTTAAAAGGTACCTTTAGTTCATTTAGAGCCTCCAAAAGAGGTAAAGGTATTAATATTTTTTTCAACAAAGAATATATTTTAGGTGAGTGTGATGTAATCTAGGAGATGATTTTATTAATTGAGATATTATTGGTTGGCATCATCAAAGTTAAATTTTTATAAAAACCAGAAGAGAGGTCCAACATACAAGGATTGTAAGAAAGCACAATACATAAGGTGGTCGGATGTAATGGAGACCAAGACCATCACCTCTAATCAAGTTCACCCTTTCATGTTTAAAAATGAGGCTGAAAAGAAGACAAGTGACACCAATACCATGATGTTAACATTATTTAAAAGTTTAATTATTTTTTGAATGATTTTTGATTTCATATTTGTTGTTTTGGATATTTTTGAAGACAAATAAAGAAAAAACACATCGTTGTTTAATTTTTAAACATAGTTGTCCCATGTCTTGGTAAAAATAGATTCTATGAATAAAAAATTTGGTATAATCCAAGAGATATTATCTGTAGGGTTATTAAAAATCATTATTTTCAATAGATAAAAAAATATTACATCATGGCTTGAGTGAGGCTTGTTATGGATGAACATAAAAACCTAGGTCTTGAAGTTGGAAACACTAAAAGTTAAATTCCAGGATAAAGATAGTGAAGAGTGGTCTTGGATCATTCTAAAGGTAGAGAAGTAATAAACTAATAATATCATAGTATTTATAAAATTATAATGGTTGGATACAGTATATATCATGGATCTTTAAGAAACACTTATATGTTAATCATCATTTAAGATAGATAAAAATTGGTTATAAAAACACTATGTTTGGTTAAATGTATTTTGATTCAAATAAATTTTAAATAGATTATTTTAATTAAGATAAAATAATCTTTGTATCACATCAAAACATCTCACTATACATAAAGATATAAATTTAAGTGTTTTTGGTAGTGTAAATCTATGAGTGAAACATATAATCATATGATCATTTCCTCAATGTTTATTTATCATATTTAAAATTTGTATAATGTTGTGTTTGGGTTGTGGATGAAACTAATGTGGATAACATTGTGTTGTGCCCAAGTGAAGTAATTGCATTTGTTGTCAATAACTTGTCATGGTGTGCCATCTGATGAAGTATATCTTGAAGATTGATGATTACAGAAGCATGAATTCTGACGATTGTTGGGCTGATCTTTACAGTTCCAAGAACTTGTATCAACTGGATACAATGTCACAACAAGCTTTAGAAGACCATGCATTGTATTGACAATGCATGAGGAGATGAGAAGAAGATCCATCCACAACTTCTAAGTGGGTGAAGTGGTTTAAAGAAGTCCATGCACTAACACTTAGTGCATGTGAATCTGAAGAAGTCCCAATTTGATCTCTTATTAGATCAACGAAGACATTGAAGATTATAAGTGATTCAGGAGCTCGATTGATGAAGAAGAACCTTCAAGAATTCCCATTCCTAAGTGATAAATAAATGTTGAAGATAATGGAGGAATTTCAAATGAAGAGAAGAAATGAAGAAGGAAGAATAGGAAGAGGAAGGATGGCTTAAGTGGCATTTGGCATTTTATATTGGGAGTACTTTGTTTCTTAACAAAGTCCTATTTATTTCCTTTGCCAAAAAAAAATAGGCCACCAAGGAGGCCAGCTGAGGGTCATCACCCAAGGCACTTGTGGGACTCAAGGTCACCACGCCTATGGGGAACCCTCAAGGCCAGGGCAGCAACCTTGAGGCAGGGGCGCACCCGCAGACACCACAGAGGCGCTGGGGCACGCCCGGAGGAGCGCAGGGGGCCATGTATAAGCCCCCGAGGGCACGCGGTGGTGAAACCCGCGCACCGGAGGAGCATAGTGGGCGCTAGGAGCGCGCCCGCAGGAGCAGAGAGTGGGCGCAGAGCGCGCCCGCAGGGAGAACACAGTGCGGGGCGGCACCGTGGAGGGAGAAGTTCAACTGAGCATATGGCGGCAGCGGCAGGGTAATAAACCGCGGAAATTCCGCGAGAGAATTCGATGTGGGACGCGCATTTTTCACCCGGGACAGATCTGAGCCGTCCGTCTCATCGCGCGCCTTATCCACGCCGCACGATCCATCTCCGCGGCGATGATCTAATCCAGGCCGTTCAAAGACCTGATCCGACGGCTCCCCGTCCATCTCCTTCCTCCAGCCATGCCGAAGCCTCCCGCGAGCACCCGCTGAACCAGAGGCCATCCGATCACCTGTTTTCGAGCATTCGGCCACCTCCGAGCAAACCGAGACCTCCATGGTGCTCGTCTGGCCACACCGAACCGAACCATGCTTAAAAATGGGCTTTCATGCAACGAGAGGAGAATTCCATGAAGGCCGAGGCAAACGAAGTTGCCGAGCCATTAGGTGTTGATGTTCTTCATGGTTTGGATCGAAGGAAGGCCGTGCATGCGTTCTAAGTCGCATGCACGTGAAGGAAACCGAAAAATGGAAAGACCGCATTAAAACAGAGAAGAAGAACGAGATACGCGGAAGATATTTAACGCGTTTGAAGTTTTCAAAAGACCCCGCAGATTTCGGGCATTCAAAACAGTTTTCCCCGAGGATCATCCATGCTCCTCCACTGCCTATATAAAGAGGAGTCCGAGGCCGAGTGAAGGTTGCTATTCATTCTTGAAGACCCGCGACGCTCTCTGCCTCGCGAAGTTAAATCCTGCGCATCACTTGCGCGACAGGAGGCTTCAAGTTTTGTTCCGCGCATCACTTGTGCGAAGAAGCCCCGTGCAATCTGTTTGCACGGCTGAAGTCCTCGGTGCCATCCTTGGTCCGAAGGTGTTCCTTGCGCGCTGCTCTTTTGCGCGACAAGAAGAAGAGGTTGGGCTGCACCAACTTGCAAGCCCCCTCTGTGCACCGCGGCCCCCTGCGCGGTAAGCACTTGCGCAGCAGTGGCCACCCGAGGCCTTGCGCGCCTTGAACTGCTTGCACCCGTGGCTTGAGCGGCCCTTGTGGCTTGAGCCTTGCGCGGCAGTGTTGAGGAGGAGGCCGCACCATGCATCCCTTCATTTGATTGGTGTTCGGGTGTGTGCAATTGGAGGCCGAGACTACACATGGTGTGTGTTTAAGAATTGGAGAAGGCCGCAACCAAGTGTGTGTGCAAGACAAGTGAACAAGAAGCCGAGGCCTTAGTGTATGTTTTCACATGTGAAGAAGATCAACCTTGAGGAGTACACACTTATGTGTGTGAATACAAAAGAACTGATCATTCTAAGTGATTGGGTTTTTGTGAGCAAGACCAACGAGATCTTTTGAAGACTATTGAAGCTACTTGAAGTTTTGAACAACACCTTTGAAGAAGTGAAGTGAAGCCATGATGAAGATGATGCTGTGGAGTTGGGGGGTTTAACCAACTTGTAATTGGGGGGTGTAACCAATTACTGTGTAATCATCTTTTGGCATAGTGAAGAATCCGTGTTGGGGGGTGTAACCAACACGGCAAGGAGTAGGTCTTTGTACCGAACCTTGTAAATCTCTGTGTTCTGTGCTCTCATTATTACTGCACCACTAAAAGAGTAGATCTAGGCTTTAACCAGCTGCAGAGGTTGAATTGATAATCCAAAGGGAACAATTCATAAAAAGAAAAAGTTATCACTGATTCACCCCTCCCCTCTCAGTAATCACAACCGATCCAGGCATTTCAAGTGGTATCAGAGGGAGGTTGCCTCTGTAAGGATCTACTTCTGAGAAGATGGACAATCTGAATTCTGTTAATAGCAGGGGTGTTCCTACATTCGATGGAAAGAATTACCACAGCTGGAAGAATCGGATGTTACCCTACCTTCTATCTCTCGGCCTTGAAGTTAGAAATGCAGCCTTATTTGGATTCCCTCCTCTTGCTAATGAAGCTGCTATGACACTAGATGAGAAAAGAAATATGGAAGTTTATGGTAAAGCTCAAAATTCCATTCTTATGTCACTCTCAGAAAAGGTATACACAAAATTCATGGGACTCAAGAATGCTAAAGAAATTTGGGACAAATTGGAAAGTAGTTATGAAGGCAACATGAAAGTCAAGGAAGCCAAATTACAGATTTGGAGAAGCAAGTTTGAAGATGTCAAGATGGGAGAAGAAGAAAATATTGATTATTATTTCACAAGAGTCAATGAAATTGTCAGTAACATTCGGGGCTTTGGAGAAAAGTTGGAGGACTCCACTATTGTTAAAAAGCTAATGAGAAATTTTCCTGACAGGTTTGACCCCAAAGTCTCAGCATTAGAAGACAGAGATGATCTCTCTCTTGATGAACTACACAACATTCTCATTGCATATGAAATGAGGAAGATCCCAGTATTCAAGAAGAAGATCAAGGATGAGATGGCTTTTGAGGCCATGAGACAACTCAAGATAAAAGATGACGAAGTCCTAGAATCAAGTGATACTGACAATGAAGAAAAGGATGAAGATCTCAACACGATTATTTCTCTTTTTTCTAAAAGGTTTGGAAAAACTAAATTCAGGGGAAAAGGGAAATCACCATCAAGATGTTTCAATTGCAATAACATTGGACACTTTGCTGTAAACTGCCCCAAGAAGAGATATAGTGCTCCAGAAGTTGAAGATGAGAAGTCACAAAAGAAGAAATGGAGTAGATACCCAAGAGAAGGAAACAAATCAGGTATAAGAAAGAAAAGGTTCATTCCAGGTGAAAGAAGAAGCTATGTAAGCAAAGAGGAAGAATCAGACTCTACTTCAGCCAGTCAATCAGAAGAAGAAACGAATTTTATGGCTCATGTGGAAAAAGGCTTTGATACCTGCAGCAGTGAAGATGATGAAAGTGAACGAACAGAGCTTGAATACATATTGAAAGATGAATTAGAGGCTTGCCTTGAGCAAAACATTAAACTCAAGAAAGAGAAGAAATTGTTACAAAAGGAAACTAAAAGAATGACTGAGGAGTTGGAAGAATGTATGAAGAAAGAGACAATGTACATTGAAGAAATCAAGAGACATAAATTGAAGGTAGCTGAGCTGGACAAGATAGAAAAGGATCTTGAGGAAAAACTTCACCTCAAAGAAGAAGAGCAATCAGTGACACATTCCAAGTGGATTGAAGCACAGAATAGCTTGACAAAGATGAGAGAATACTTCAACAAGGCTGTTGAGGTCAAGGCAGAATCATCTTATGCTGGTGCTCAGAGGCAGGTCAATTTACCACTAAGTAAATCTCGAAATACATCTGTTATTCCTAACAATGCAGGTTCAAATATAAAATTGAGACAAACATGGCATGAACCAACCTGTGTAAAATCATCTTCAATGGAAGAAAGGAAATCCTCAGGAAGGACTACTCAAATCTTGGACAGAAAATTACAACATGACTCTTATCAACAAAGAAGGTCAAGGTTCAGAGGCTACTGCTGGTGTTGTGGTGTGTTTGGACATAAGGCCTATGCATGCTGGTATAACATGTCTCGTCCAAACATGAGGCATGAGTCAAGGGGGAGACATCCTGAAACCCAGAGTGTTTTGCAGAAAGCATCAAAACCACCAACTCAGAACACATTTGACTGCCTGAGTGAAGCTTGTGGAAGATGTGACCAACAAGGTCATAGAACTGATAAATGTATGACAACTCTTCCTAAACAAAAAGTCAAAGACATGAAAGGGATAGGCATTCAAGAAACCAATGATGAAATCACATGCTTTGCTGAAGTGGCTCTAAAAGCCAGCAGTAAAACCAAGTCATGGATTCTTGATAGTGGATGCTCATCCCACATGACTGGTGATACGAAAATTCTAAGCAACATTGAAAGTCATGAGGGAGGAACCGTGGTGTTTGGAAATGATCGTTCTCTGAAAATCAATGGAGTTGGAAAGGCTATGATTGCAACAACAAATCTTAAATCCAATGATGTGTTGTTTGTTGAAGGATTAAAGCACAACCTACTCAGTGTAAGTCAATTATGTGATGATGGACATGAGGTGTTGTTCCAGAAGGACTCATGCATCATCAAGAGCTCAAAGGATGGAAAAATCATCACTCAAGGAAGAAGAACCACTGGAAATCTATTTTAAATTGGTGATCCCATCAATTCTTGTTTTCTTAGCTCTAAAGATGAAAACAACCTCTGGCATAGAAGACTTGGCCATCTTGGCCAAAGGAGTATGAGTAAACTTCTGAAGTACAATGTTGTACGAGATCTACCCAAATTAAAGAGAGAAAGAGATGAAGTATGCGACACATGTCAGATGGGAAAACTGACCCATAGGTCACACAAAGGAGTTGATATCATGACTACTAGGCCTCTTGAACTCATCCATACAGACATATGTGGACCGATGAGACAGAAGTCTACAAGAGGAGATTTCTATTTTATAACCTTCATTGATGATTACACTCGGATGACCAATGTCATGTTCATGAAACAGAAGTCAGAGGCAATCACGATGTTCAAGACTTTCAGAAGACAGGCTGAGAAGGAACTAGAGCTCTGCATCAAGAAAGTAAGATCAGACAACGGAAAAGAATATACCGGTGATGTCTTTGAAAGCTATCTGGTCAAGAATGGAATCAAACATCAATATAGTACACCATATACTCCACAACAGAATGGAGTGGCTGAACGAAAGAATCGAAGCATAGTTGAAATGGGGAGGACTATGTTAGCTGAGAATGATATCTCTAAGTTTTTCTGGAGAGAAGCAGTATGCACTGCTATACACATACAGAACAGATGTCTCCTGAGACCAGAAACACAAATGACAGCCTATGAAATGTGGTTTAACAGAAAACCAACTGTTAAATATTTCAAAGTCTTTGGCAGTCCCTGCATCATCAAGATTAAAAACATCAATCTGGGAAAGTTTGACGAAAAAGCTGAAGAAGGAATCTTTATGGGTTACCTACCTAATGGAAAAGGATACAGATGCTGGAATAAGAGGTTGAATAAAATGATTGACTGCAGTGATGTCATAATAATTGAAAACAACACCAAACCATACACTGTGGATGATGATGACTCAAAGAATGACACAGCCTTGGAACAGAAGAATGCAGAATTACCTGAGCCAACACCAACTGCTGGTGAGATCAACTCTGAATATACCAGTGATGAAGATGAAGGTAATGAAAATGGAAGAAGAAGATACAACAAATTGAAGAATCATGTTGACACAGAAAATGTCCTTCGAGACCTACAGTCCTCAGTAAGAACTAGAAGAAGATTGAGATTGGAAGATCAGACTGCACTGGTTTCTCAAGTTGAACCTCACACAGTGGCTGAAGCAGTTTTACATGAGGAATGGATACAAGCTATGCATGAGGAACTCAATCAAATTGAAAAGAACTCCACCTGGGATCTTGTGCCAAGGCCCAAAAATAAAAATGTTATTGGAACAAAGTGGGTGTTTAGAAACAAACTCAATGAAAAGGGAGAAGTTTCCAGAAACAAGGCCAGACTTGTATGCAAAGGATATTCACAAATGGAAGGAATCGACTTTGAGGAAACCTTTGCACCAGTTGCAAGACTGGAAACTATCAGAATGTTCTTAGCAGTTGCAGCACACAAGCAGTACAAGGTCTATCAGATGGATGTGAAATCTGCATTTCTGAATGGAGATCTTGAAGAAGAGGTGTATATTGAACAACCAGAGGGATTTTTGCTAGACAAAGATGGCAGTATGGTGTACAGATTGAGAAAAGACTTGTATGGATTGAAGCAGGCCCCTAGAGCCTGGTACTCAAAATTGGATGGTTGTCTTAAAGACATGAAATTTGTCAAAGGAACAGTTGACAGTAACCTCTATGTCAGAGAAATGGCCAATGGTACCCTCATAGTCATTATCTATGTGGATGATATCATTTTTGCTGGTAACAAGGAGGGACTATGTGAAGAATTTGCTGAGCAGATGAAAAGAACTTTTGAAATGTCGATGCTTGGTCAAATGACATATTTTCTAGGATTTCAGGTGGAACAAAGACAAAACTCCATATTTCTTTCAAAAGAAAAGTATGCAAGGGACTTAGTGAAAAGGTTTGGAATGGAAAGTTCAAAGGAAGTCTCCACACCCATTTCTGTCGGAACCAAGCTATGCAAGGATGAAGAAGGCAACAATGTTGATCAGAAAGAGTTCAGAAGAATTATTGGCAGTCTACTTTATCTCACGGCTTCAAGGCCAGATATAGCATATGCAGTGACTTTGTGTGCCAGATTCCAAAGTGACCCAAAAGAATCTCATTTAACTGCAGCCAAAAGAATCCTGAGATATGTTAAAGGAACCCTCAACTATGGACTCTTATACAAACACAGTGCAAACATACAGTTGTTGGGATTCACAGATGCTGATTGGGCTGGTGATTGCACTGATAGAAGATCCACATCTGGTGGAACCTTCTTTCTGGGAGAAGGATGTGTTAGCTGGTACAGCAAGAAACAAAATTCTGTAACATTGAGCACAGCTGAAGCAGAGTATGTGGCCGCTACACATGCATGTACTCAAATGATTTGGATGCAGGTGCAGCTATCAGATTTGAGGATTAAAGCTGAAAAACCATTGAGGATCTTATGTGATAATCAAAGTGCAATTGGGTTGTCTAAGAATCCTATCCAACACTCCAGATCCAAGAACATTGATATAAAATAACATTTCATCAAAGAAAGGGTCGTCAGTGGAGACATCAAGCTAGACTACGTTCCTACTCAAGATCAGGTGGCAGATATTTTCACCAAAGCTATGCCTACGGAAAGATTTGTTGAATTGAGGCTGAAACTTCATGTTCAGCCTTCTACTCTCACTTGAGGAAGAAGAAGGTCCCTCCTTATTCCCTAAATTTTTTGTATTCTTGTACTTACATGCAGGGAATTGAAGGAGATGAGTTCATCCCCTGAGGGGGAGCATTGGTAGTTGAAGATGTGCAGGTTCCAGAAGCTCTATACTATGAGTATGGCTTTCATTCATCCCTTTGCATTTGTTGGCCAATAAGGGGGAGAAATCATCAGGCACAAGGCACACGACACTCTATTAGTGTGCTTCGGAGTATTGACAACCAAATACAAAGGGGGAGATTGTTGTTCCCAAGTGAAGTAATTGCATTTGTTGTCAATAACTTGTCATGGTGTTCCATCTGATGAAGTATATCTTGAAGATTGATGATTACAGAAGCATGAATTCTGACGATTGTTGAGCTGATCTTTACAGTTCCAAGAACTTGTATCAACTGGATACAATGTCACAACAAGCTTTAGAAGACCATGCATTGTATTGACAATGCATGAGGAGATGAGAAGAAGATCCATCCACAACTTCTAAGTGGGTGAAGTGGTTTAAAGAAGTCCATGCACTAACACTTAGTGCATGTGAATCTGAAGAAGTCCCAATTTGATCTCTGATTAGATCAACGAAGACATTGAAGATTATAAGTGATTCAGGAGCTCGATTGATGAATAAGAACCTTCAAGAATTCCCATTCCTAAGTGATAAATAAATGTTGAAGATAATGGAGGAATTTCAAATGAAGAGAAGAAATGAAGAAGGAATAATAGGAAGAGGAAGGATGGCTTAAGTGGCATTTGGCATTTTATATTGGGAGTACATTGTTTCTTAACAAAGTCCTATTTATTTCCTTTGCCAAAAAAAATAGGCCACCAAGGAGGCCAGCCGAGGGTCATCACCCAAGGCACTTGTGGGACTCAAGGTCACCACGCCCATGGGGAACCCTCAAGGCCAGGGCAGCAACCTTGAGGCAGGGGCGCACCCGCAGACACCACAGAGGCGTTGGGGCACGCCCAGAGGAGCGCAGGGGGCCGTGTATAAGCCCCCGAGGGCACGCGGTGGTGAAACCCGCGCGCCGGAGGAGCATAGTGGGCGCTAGGAGCGCGCCCGCAGGAGCAGAGAGTGGGCGCAGAGCGCGCCCGCAGGGAGAACACGGTGCGAGGCGGCACCGTGGAAGGAGAAGTTCAACTGAGCATATGGCGGCAGCGGCAGGGTAATAAACCACGGAAATTCCGCGAGAGAATTCGACGTGGGACGCGCATTTTTCACCCGGGACAGATCTGAGCCGTCCGTCTCATCGCGCGCCTTATCCACGCCGCACGATCCATCTCCGCGGCGATGATCTAATCCAGGCCGTTCAAAGACCTGATCCGACGGCTCCCCGTCCATCTCCTTCCTCCAGCCATGCCGAAGCCTCCCGCGAGCACCCGCTGAACCAGAGGCCATCCGATCACCTGTTTTCGAGCATCCGGCCACCTTCGAGCAAACCGAGACCTCCATGGTGCTCGTCTGGCCACACCGAACCGAACCATGCTTAAAAATGGGCTTTCATGCAACGAGAGGAGAATTCGATGAAGGCCGAGGCAAACGAAGTTGCCGAGCCATTCGGTGTTGATGTTCTGCATGGTTTGGATCGAAGGAAGGCCGTGCATGCGTTCTAAGTCGCATGCACGTGAAGGAAACCGAAAAATGGAAAGACCGCATTAAAACAGAGAAGAAGAACGAGATACGCGGAAGATATTTAACGCGTTTGAAGTTTTCAAAAGACCCCGCAGATTTCGGGCATTCAAAACAGTTTTCCCCGCGGATCATCCATGCTCCTCCACTGCCTATATAAAGAGGAGTCTGAGGCCGAGTGAAGGTTGTTGTTCATTCTTGAAGACCCGCGACGCTCTCTGCCTCGCGAAGTTAAATCCTGCGCATCACTTGCGCGACAGGAGGCTTCATGTTTTGTTCCGCGCATCACTTGTGCGAAGAAGCCCCGTGCAATCTGTTTGCACGACTGAAGTCCTCGGTGCCATCCTTGGTCCGAAGGTGTTCCTTGCGAGCTGCTCTTTTGCGCGACAAGAAGAAGAGGTTGGGCTGCACCAACTTGCAAGCCCACTCTGTGCACCGCGGCCCCCTGCGCGGTAAGCACTTGCGCAGCAGTGGCCACCCGAGGCCTTGCGCGCCTTGAACTGCTTGCACCCGTGGCTTGAGCGGCCCTTGTGGCTTGAGCCTTGCGCGGAAGTGTTGAGGAGGAGGCCGCACCTTGCATCCCTTCATTTGATTGGTGTTCGGGTGTGTGCAATTGGAGGCCGAGACTACACATGGTGTGTGTTTAAGAATTGGAGAAGGCCACAACCAAGTGTGTGTGCAAGACAAGTGAACAAGAAGCCGAGGCCTTAGTGTATGTGTGCACATGTGAAGAAGATCAACCTTGAAGAGTACACACTTATGTGTGTGAATACAAAAGAACTGATCATTCTAAGTGATTGGGTTTTTGTGAGCAAGACCAACGAGATCTTTTGAATACTGTTGAAGCTACTTGATGTTTTGAACAACACCTTTGAAGAAGTGAAGTGAAGCCATGATGAAGATGATGCTGTGGAGTTGGGGGGTTTAACCAACTTGTAATTGGGGGGTGTAACCAATTACTGTGTAATCATCTTTTGGCATAGTGAAGAATCCGTGTTGGGGGGTGTAACCAACACGGCAAGGAGTAGGTCTTTGTACCGAACCTTGTAAATCTCTGTGTTCTGTGCTCTCATTATTACTGCACCACTAAAAGAGTAGATCTAGGCTTTAACCAGCTGCAGAGGTTGAATTCTTAATCCAAAGGGAACAATTCATAAAAAGAAAAAGTTATCACTGATTCACCCCTCCCCTCTCAGTGATCACAACCGATCCAGGCATTTCACATTGATATCTTAATTTAGATACTTGATTTTGAATTTTAAATAAAAAATTCAAAGTAAGGGAATGTGTTTAAGGAAGGGTGTGTGTGTGATTCCTGGATACAATGTTTTGTAACATAGGTAAAAGAAAAAAGTGATAGTAAATTGATTGATTGAAAGTGGATTATATTCATCATCTCAATTTTTGAAGTTTAAATACTAATAATTTAATATTTAGGTTTCTTTTAAAGATAAAGTAAATTGGTATTTATTTTATAGTGGAGTTATATGTTTTTTCTTTATGATTTAAAATTAGAGGCTTGTTATTTTATCTATATATCTCAATATATGATAAGAGATGATTGCGTGTTTTATAGGTAATTGGTAAGATCTAAATTTGATTTAAATTTCTTGTTTGAAGAAGTGAAGAAAATTTAGAATTCATCTATAACAAATTTGAGTTTCTACATTAAGGATATAGACACACTTTTATATCATTATTAAATAATTTTATTTTGATTGTATGAGATAATGATAAATTATTTATGAGAAATATAACTATTTTATTATTTCAATGATATGACATGGTCATTTGTATCCATCACGATTATTGTGGATCTCATGATCATGATTCTTTGGATCAAATAATGAATGTGGAAAACCATATTGAATAGTGAACCATATATATCATTTTCTCAAAATTTTGTGGTTGATTTGGTGTGTTTAAATTCAAAATTAACTAATTAATTACATAAATTTAATTAAATTAAAAGAATAAAATCAAAAAAAGAAAGTGTGTTATGTAGAGACCCGAAGCATAACCTACATAGATATTACATTACTTTTGCGGAATAGTTAGTGCATAACAAAACACACACACAAGGATCGTAATAGTTTAGTGTCTTTGGAAACTCGGAATATAATCTTCTAATCCTGGTGAAAAATCGTCAATATCTCCCATAAAGATCTTTTTTTTATACCTAAAACCTTTCTTTATATCCTGGGGAAAAAAAACATAAAAGGGTGATCTCAAATGCTCAGTAAGGGTAAACAAAATAAATATCAATCACATCATATTCATAAGAACATAACATTTTGGAAATCTTAACCTGCAAAAGAGAGCATAATTTCATAACATGGGATAAATCACGGCAGTGAAATGTAATCACAATAATCATAACTTAAAAAATTAAACTTTGTGGCATACACACATAATCATAGAGAATCATTTCTTGTTAGTCAAGACTCATTTCCAAGACTATCTTAGTGGACAAAGTCCCTTTCTGAACCGAGTCACCCTCGTTTCAGTCCTGTTTCACTGAACCGGTATAACCTACCATTCCAGCCATGTCTATATCATGAGATATAAAATCTTTACCCAATGAATTGGAGGGATATATAGGTCCCACCCATCTCATAATGATACCATTCTTATGTGTGCCACAAAATCATAAATCACACATCATTTCATAACCCATGTAATAAAATGGGAATCTTAAACATCGTGACATCATAAAACAATTCATATAAGATAAAGGAATTCATAAAGATAATTCCATCACAACATAATCAAATCAATGTAATAATAGAGATAAAAACATAACCCTTTCTTATCTTAGATGGAAATTAATTTTGATAATATACTTGAACTCCATTCTTGAGGAAAATATCGTTTCTTCTTCAAAAACATTTTTCCTTTCATAACATGTCATACGACTTTAAAATAAAAGAAGTTGATTAAAAATAATCTTTAAAACTTGTAAAGGAAGATTCTTTGAAATAATTTTTAAAAAATCCATTCATGCCGTATAAGTTAAAAAAACATTCTTCGTACTTTTGTCGGAAAAGTCAAAAAAGTACCTCGTACGAAAAACGACAAAAGATTCCTTTCATATTCTTTACTAAAAACTCACCGAAGGGTAAAATTGGATTTAAAATATTTTAAGTGGATAGACACAATATTACATATTGAGGGAACATGGATGTGGATGATAAAATACACCCCAGTAAATGCCAAAGTAAAAACAATCTCAGATAAAAATGAGATTGTGATATTTTCCCTTAACTTAGGTCCGATTTGCTTTGTACGTGTCCGAAGCTCCTGTATAATGGTTTAAATAATGTTATTGACTTATTAAATAATCATATTCGTTGTTATTATATCATATATGGTTCACTTATGACTTTATATTACCCGTTCTTTTGTAAATTCCATGTTAAAGAAGCGTTTTGGGTAAAATCGTTTCATTTATCGTAGGTGTTTTGACTTGTTGTTCTTGAAATTATTATTACTTATATCATGATTTAATTACTTCCAGAATATAAAATATGATTTATATATCATATATATTCAGCATATATATATATATATATAATAGATAGATAAATGAAATGAAAAACACCGTTCATGGAGACGGTAGTCCGTACGTACGCATGAACGCTGTTTTCCTTTCCCTATTGTCTTGAATGGAAGTAAGTAGATGACACACACATATATATAAATAAATCCAGTAGCTTTATAATGTCATATATTTCATTATTATTTCTTATATATATTTTATAATCATTCTTAAATGGTTGACATGGAGAATGAATCTCATCGCGTCGTGGAGACAGTAGTCCGTACGTACGCACGAGCGATGATATCGTTCCCATGGTCGTGGAATTGTGTTGAAGTGTATGTATACTATTTCAGTATCAATATAACTTTATAAAAATCATATATAGTTACTCATTACACCATTATACCCATCCAATTAATGTGGTGGCGAAAAATAGATTACACCACAGCGTGGAGACGGTATTCCGTACGTACGCAGGCGCGGTGATTTCCTTTTTCCGTAGGATGGATAGAAGGTTAAGTAGAGTTGTTTCATATTTATAATAACATATCAGTATATAATAAATACTGATGTTATTACTTTATCATGAAACAACTAATGAAGAATAAGTTGAAGAAGAAAGAAATTGAAAAAGATCGGTAATGGATATTACCTCTTTTTGACGCGCCTTTTATTAACCTCCACTTATAGAACTAAGGATGGTCTTTGAAGAAGACCAGGACCTATAGGATGATACTAGGGAAGTGGAGAAGAGATTTTTTCAGGGTTTGGCCTAGCTTTAATGCTCAAATTGGTGTGAGGAGGAGAGGGAGGAGGTGCCCTTTTATAAGGGAGGAGAGGGGCATCTTAGGAAAATCTCAAAATATTATTTTATATTAAGGTCAAATTCGGTTTATAATGGTTCCAAATGGTCTTATTTCGAAGCTAAAGTGGGTATGGGTCGAAATACTCTCATCCAATAGGATTTAGACAAGTTTAGGTTATTATTTTAACCTTATCAATTAGATTTAACTCTAAGTTAAATAATTTAACTTTTACCGTGGCTTTTTGTTTTCTTACACTATATGGTTAATAAACTTACTATATCAAGCCAAACGAACCCCAAGTTGTTTATTATTAATATATCTATCCTTATCTAAGTCATTTGGCCCAACCTTATATTTTTAGGAATTAAATAAAAATTAATAATATAATATTTGTTTTAAAAACTAATTTATGTCAATTTTGACACTATTTGGTACATGATTTTTATGAAATTTCTAACAGAATGATAAGTTCAATCCAAGTTACTTAAATCAACAATAACATGTCATATTAACCTATAAAATTAGTGTAAGTCATAAAAAGTCTCAAATTACATTTTTTGGGCATTTATAACATCAATTATGTTAATGTTTTCTTAAAAAGGTAATTACTGCATCATCGTTGTGTAATAAATAAATTAAATTATTTAAATTATAAAAATTAAAAATAAAATACCATTATTTAGGAAATTATTTTAGATTTCTAATGAATATTTATAGTCGAAATTATATTATGTATAACCCTATATTAAAAATGTTTTAGTAAATAAACGTTGATTTTAACTCTTTTAACTCTTCTTTGAATTAAATAATAATAAATGTCCTAATCTAATCCAAGTGGTCCTAAATGATAATATTTTAAACTTAAGGTTGTTTTTGGTCGAGATACACTTGTCCAATAGAATTAGTACATGTGTTAGGGTAATATTAATATCATTTTTAACCTTAAATACCCTATTTACTTTTAACCGTGGTAAATAAAAGTAAAAAGTTACTATTCACCGAAAATTATTTTCATCTCATTGAACCACATTTTACTTACTGACATCAACCGTGTCTCTCGGATTTTTTAAATTCCATTCACAGAAATGGTAAAATTAAGATTTATGAAAAAATTAATTTTTTTAACTACCACTTAGTAGTTTCACTATTCATAAAAAATTGAAGTTTTTCAGAAAAATGCCAAAATTTCACCCTAAGCTATAATTGATATTCCGAATTCAAAAATGATTTCTATTTTACAAAATTCCCAACATATAAGTTGCATTAATTAATTTTATAATTAATTTCCACTGTCACAACAAATAGCGTGTTTTTAAGAGATAATAACTATCAAAAGATTAACACTTGTTTATGTCTGGTGTAAATGTGAAATTACATCCAATGACCAACATTTTATTGAATTGTAAAAATATATTCTAGATATACTTTAAAACCACTCAAATTAATAATTTATCACTATTAATTATTTCGATTAAAAAAGTTGCTTTTAATTAAAATTTAGTAATTTTTTTACTATTCATCAGAAAATGAAAGTTATCCGAAAATACCAAAATTTCACCCTAATCTAATTTTGATATTACGAATCCTAAAATGAATTCCATTTTGAAACTATTCATAACAGCTAGTTTTAATAATATTTTAATAGCATATTGTTGTTTAGTGAAACTCGTTATTACGTACTACACACGCTATCGAGGAAGGTCGCGATTGCGTGTAATGGAAGGCAAGTCAAGGATATGTGTTGTGAAAGCTTCATTTGGTGTAGCGTACAACACAAGACATTAATGAAATTAAAAAGAATATTTTTCATAAAATTTCGGGGTGTTACATTCTACCCCCCTTAAAATTAATTTCGCCCTCGAAATTCGTCGGGGTTATAAATGGTTTACTATTCGAAAGTTTCTTTAATAGAAACCCACATCGTAAAAAGGAATACCAAAACCAATATTTAAAAAAAAAAGTATGAAACGTAACGGTTACCCAAATAAACTAATCATTGGGTTTCCACATAGGTGAAAATATAGATATGGAAGAGAAATCTAACCATCATATTCTGATGGAGAGTAGTAGAGAACATGGCTATGGAAAAGCCAGCAATCACAAATCCATAAATTTGTGACGATCTAGGGTACCATCTGATTCATCAGATATAAGAGCACTAGGACAAAATTTTTGGTTTTCATGATCGTTTCCCTAAAGTTGAAAATTTGAATTAGAATAAATACTTACTTTATTTTGGTACAATCTCACTGTTGTTCGTGCCTTGAACAATTTACACTTCATCTCTTAAATAAATGAAGTTGAATTTGTTATTCATGAAGTGTTAGCAGATCATGTGATAGAATGACGGGTCATTCCATCTGTCTCAAACAAAAGGTTAGCAAAAATTATATACATAAGTCGATCTATAGTGATATTAATCATATATGGTTACTAAAATGGACTTATACTTCATATATCATACTGCTTAATATAATAAAACTAGTTTCTACTAAACAGGGACTTCCTGTAGGCTAGTGGTAGGCGATAAAGGCCAGTCGCACTTCAGTTTTGGGTTCGATTCCCACAGCCTTGTCCGACGCGATGGGTTGTTGCCCGTCCTGCAGGTTGTCCTTTTTCTAAAGCTATATTACTATAACATCCCATCAATAATATCGAAAAAACTTCTATCCTTAAACAATACTAACTTATGTCCAACATAATCCATTCTAATCTTTAGGCTTATCCATAATACTGCAGTCCACTCTCATAACATAGTGAAAACGATTACCAAAGATTTAATACCATCGTTGATCCCCATATAACATAAGATATGTTTTTTTGGTCACATTCCAAACATTCAAAGTCCTTAATCATGCATTCTCTTGAATACCCATTGAACCTTAGTGAAAACATGAATGCAGTTAAAAGTTAACACCTTCCACATACCAAAATCCTCAAAATTCTATATACTCAAGCCATGATATCACTTAGTCTTTATATCAATCATGAGCTCATGAATACTGTTAAACATTTCATTTTCTCGTTTTCCCTTCATTATGCGCATATCATCTTATTAAAATATCTCAATCACTTTGAATACCACATTAGACCAATACATAAATATTCCAATACTCCATGATACAACATTATTTTGGAATCCCATTACATAAACACTTAATCATTCCACCACATCGTTATCGTACTCCACATCGCTGATAGAAATTGCATGTGACTTTCCTTAGTCTTTAGCCTTAAAAGGTTGCTCATGTCGATCATCAGTAACCCTTGGATTAGGGCATTTATTGGCATAATGTCCCATCTCCTTGAACTTGAAACATTGAAGTTTTAGTGGTGCGTTCTCTGCAGTCTTTTCTTTATTCACATCATTAGAAACCCTTTTTCCATTACTTCGACACTTAGCTGCTCGATGACCTTCTTTTCCACACTTAAAACATTTTCTAGTCCCTTTAAGACAATCTCCACCATGCTTCTTTCCACATTTTGTGCATAAGGAAACATTCATCTTATTTTCACCATTATTTTGAGATTTCTACTTGAACTCCATCTTTCATTTCTTGTCAAAACCATGAGATGGATATGTAACACCAACTTCCATTTCTACCTTGATAGCACAACGCACAATTTCTTTATAGCTACTGAAGTCTCTTATAGCTAATTCCCTTCGAAGACTTGGTTTTAAGCCACTGAAAAATCGATCAACTTTACTTTCAGGTAGGATGATAATGCCAGATGCATACCTTGAAAGTCTTGTAAAATTCGCTTCGTATATACCAACAGATTCATCATCCTTCTGCTTCAGCACAAGAAACTCCTTTTCCATCTTTGATCGAAGAATACGAGGGAAGTACTTACTGAAAAACAAGTTCTTGAACTCATCCCATTCTATGGACTCAATTTCATCTCTTGGCCTCGTATTCTTGATAAGATTCCACCATTGATTAGCTTCAACTTCCAAACAATATACTGCTAAGATGACTTTATCATGTTCAGAACATTGAAGAACTGAAAATATCTTTTCAGTAGTACTGATCCATTGTTCAGCAACAAGTGGATCAGAAGACCCACTGAAAGAAGGTGGACGCTGCCTCATGAAGGACTCAATAGAATATTGTTCCCTTCTCTGCTCATTTGGAAGTCCAGAATGATTCATAGCTTGTGTAAGTATAGCAATAATATTTTTCACTCCATCTCCTATAACATTAGTTTATTCAGGAGGACAATCATTGCATTTTCCATTGCATTGATCAACACGGTTCCTTCGGGTTCCATCCATCGTCTAAAACCCAAAAAGAATAGTGTGAGAGGCGAAAATCATGCTAGGGAAAACAACATAAAAAAGGGGGAGTACCTTCAATATCTAACATCTTAGGTTTAATTATATGATCGTTAGCGTAATTATAGTACTATAACCTATAGTTATACTTAACCTTAGGGATATCCCTAGACATACCTTAGAAATATCTCTAGGGATCTCACTAAAGGTCTCGCATCCTAGTTTCCAAAGGTTGACTAAACCTTTCCTCTGATACCAACTGTAGAGACCCGAAGCTTAACGTACATAGATATTACATTACTTTTGCGGAATAGTTAGTACATAACAAAACACACACACAACGATCGTAATAGTTTAGTGTCTTTGGAAACTCGGAATATAATCTTCTAATCCTGGAGAAAAATCATCAATATCTCCCATAAAGATCTTTTTTTTATACCTAAAACCTTTCTTTATATCCTGGGGAAAAGAAAACATAAAAGGGTAAGCTCAAATGCTCGGTAAGGGTAAACAAAATAAATATGAATCACATCATATTCATAAGAACATAACATTTTGGAAATCTTAACCTGCAAAAGAGAGCATAATTTCATAACATGGGATAAATCATGGCAGTGAAATGTAATCACAATAATCATAACTTAAAACATTAAACTTTGTGGCATACACACATAATCATAGAGAATCATTTTTTGTTAGTCAAGACTCATTACCAAGACTATCTTAGTGGACAAATTCCCTTTCTGAACCGAGTCACCCTCGTTTCAGTCCTGTTTCACTGAACCGGTATAACCTACCATTCCAACCATGTCTATCTCATGAGATATAAAATCTTTACCCAATTCATTGGAGGGAGATATAGGTCCCACCCATCTCATAATGATACCATTCTTATGTGTGCCACAAAATCATAAATCATACATCATTTCATAACCCATGTAATAAAATGGGAATCTTAAACATCGTGATATCATAAAACAATTCATATAAGATAAATGAATTCATAAATATAATTCCATCACAACATAATCAAATCAATGTAATAATAGAGATAAAAACATAACCCTTTATTATCTTAGATGGAAAATAATTTTGATAAAACACTTGAACTCCATTCTTGAGGAAAATATCCTTTCTTCTTCAAAAACATTTTTCCTTTCATAACATGTCATACGACTTTAAAATAAAAGAATTTGATTAAAAATAAACTTGAAAACTTCTAAATGATGATTCTTGGAAATAATGTTTTAAAAATCTATTCATTCCGTATAAGTTAAAAAAAACATTCTTCATACTTTTGTCGGAAAAGTCAAAAAGTACCTCGTATGAAAAACGACAAAAGCTTCCTTTCATATTCTTTACTAAAAACTCACCGAAGGGTAAAATTGGATTTAAACTATTGTAATTGGATGGAAACAATATTACATATTGAGGGAACATGGATGTGGATGATAAAATACACCCCAGTAAATGCCAAAGTAAAAACAATCTCGGATAAAAATGAGATTGTGATATTTTCCCTTACCTTAGGTCCTATTTTCTTTGTACGTGTCCAAAGCTCCTTTATAATGGTTTAAATAATGTTATTGACTTATTAAAGAATCGTATTCATTGTTATGATATCATATATGGTTCACTTATGACTTTATATTACCCGTTCTTTTGTAAATTCCATGTTAAAGAAGCATTTTGGGTAAAATCGTTTCATTTATCGTATGTGTTTTGACTTGTTGTTCTTGACATTATTATTACTTATATCATGATTTACATACTTCCAGAATATAAAATATAATTTATATATCATATATATTCAGCGTACATATATATATAATAGATAGATAAATGAAATGAAAAACATCGTTCATGGAGACGGTAGTCCGTACGTACGCATGAACGCTGTTTTCCTTTCCTTATTGTCTTGAATGGAAGTAAGTAGATGACATACATATATATATAAATAAATCCAGTAGCTTTATAATGTCATATATTTCATTATTATTTCTTATATATACTTTATAATCATTCTTAAATGGTTAACATGGAGAATGAATCTCATCGCGTCGTGGAGACGGTAGTCCGTATGTACGCACGAGCGATGATATCGTTCCCATGGTCGTGGAATTGTGTTGAAGTGTATGTATACTATTTAAGTATCAATATAACTTTATAATAATCATATATAGTTACTCATTACACCATTATACCCATCCAATTAATGTGGTGGCAGAAAATAGATTACACCACGGCGTGGAGACGGTATTCCGCACGTACGCACGCGCGGTGATTTACTTTTTCCGTAGGATGGATAGAAGGTTAATTAGAGTTGTTTCATATTTATAATAAAATATCAGTATATAATAAATACTTATGTTATTACTTTATCTTTAAACAACTAAAGAAGAAGAAGTTGAAGAAGAAAGAAATTGAAAAAGATCGGTAATGGATATTACCTCTTTTTGACGCGCCTTTTCTTAACCTCCACTTAAAGAACTAAGGATGGTCTTTGAAGAATACCAGGACCTATAGGATGATACTAGGGAATTGGAGAAGAGATTTTGGCAGGGTTTGGCCGAACATGAATGCTCAAATTTGTGTGAGGAGGAGAGGGAGGAGGTGCCCTTTTATAAGGGAGGAGAGGGGCATCTTAGGAAAATCTCAAAATATTATTTTATATTAAGGTCAAATTCGGTTTATAATGGTTCCAAATGGTTTTATTTAGAAGATAAAGTGGGGATGGGTCTAAATACTCTCATCAAATAGGATTTAGATAAGTTTAGGTTATTTCATTAACCTTATCAATTAGATTTAACTCTAAGTTAAATAATTTAACTTTTACCGTGTCTTTTTGTTTTCTTACACTATATGGTTAATAAACATACTATATCAAGACAAACGAACCCCAAGTTGTTTATTATTAATATATCTATCCTTATCTAAGTCATTTGGCCGAGCCTTAGATTTTTAGGAATTAAATAACAATTAATAATATAATATTTGTTTTAAAAACTAATTTATGTCAATTTTGACACTATTTGGTACATGATTTTTATGAAATTTCTAACAGAATTATAAGTTCGAACCAAGTAACTTATATCAACAATAACATGTCATATTAACCTAGAAAATTAGTGTAAGTAATAAAAAGTCTCAAATTACATTTATTTGGGCATTTATAACATCAATTATGTTAATATTTTCTTAAAAAGGTAATTACTGCATCATCGTTGTGTCATAAATAAATTAAATTATTTAAAGTATAAAAATTAAAAATAAAATACCATTATGTAGGAAATCGTTTTAGATTTCTAATTAATATTTATAGTCGAAATTATATTTTTTATAACCCTATATGCAAAATGCTTTAGTAAATAAACTTTGATTTTAACTCTTTTAACTCTTCTTTGAATTAAATAATAATAAATGTCCTAATCTAATCCAAGTGGGCCTAAATGACAATATTTTACACTTAAGGTTGTTTTTGGTCGAGATACACTTGTCCAATAGAATTAGGACATGTGTTAGGGTAATATTAATGTCATTTTTACCCTTAATTACCCTATTTACTTTTAACCGTGGTAAATAAAAGTAAAAAGTCACTATTCACCAAAAATTATTTTCATCTCATTGAACCACATTTTACTTACTGACATCAACCGTGTCT
Source organism: Viscum album (assembly GCA_963277665.1). Classification (NCBI taxonomy): domain Eukaryota; kingdom Viridiplantae; phylum Streptophyta; class Magnoliopsida; order Santalales; family Viscaceae; genus Viscum; species Viscum album. Next base: position 969,639,823 of record OY728159.1, on the reverse strand, counting down.
CTCGGATTTTTGAAATTCCATTCACAGAAATGGTAAAATTATGATTTATGAAAAAATGAATTTTTTTAACTACCACTTAGTAGTTTCACTATTCATCAAAAATTGAAGTTTTTCAGAAAAATGCCAAAATTTCACCCTAAGCTATAATTGATATTCCGAATTCAAAAATGATTTCTATTTTAAAAAATTCCCAAAATATAAGTTTCATTAATTAATTTTATAATTAATTTCCGCTGTCACAACAAATAGCGTGTTTTTAAGAGATAATAACTATCAAAAGATTAACACTTGTTCATGTCTGGTGTAAATGTGAAATTACATCCAATGACCAACATTGTAATGAATTGTAAAAATATATTCTAGATATAATTTAAAACCACTAAAATTAATAATTTATCACTATTAATTATTTCGATTAAAAAAGTTGTTTTTAATTAAAATTTAGTAATTTTTCACTATTTATCAAAAAATGAATTTATCTGAAAAGTACCAAAATTTCACCCTAAGCTAATTTCGATATTACGAATCCAAAAATGAATTCCATTTTGAAAAATAAAATATACAAAATTTCAAAAAGTGGTTATTACTATTCATAACGGCTAGTTTTAATAATATTTTAATAGCATATTGTTGTTTAGTGAAACTCGTTATTGCGTACTACATACGCTATCGAGGAAGGTCGCGATTACGTGTAATGGAAGGCAAGTCAAGGATGCGTGTTGTGAAAGCTTCATTTGGTGTAGCGTACAACACAAGACATTAATGAAATTAAAAAGAATATTTTTCATAGAATTTCAGGGTGTTACATGTTAATCATCATAACTAGAAGAGGAGGTGGTATTATTGAAAAACATAAAATAAGTTGATTAACTAATCCACCCCTAGTAATTTATTTAGTATCATAGTAGCAATTAACATCAAGGAATAAATAATGGGTATAATATTTGTGTTCTAGGATCCTTCAAATATAAAATAGATATTTGGAATTTGATGTCATGAGTGCTCTCTATTTTCAATATTTTTTTGTTTTAAATTATTATGTTAATAATGTTTCATATAAAGTCACAAAATATGAATGGGGTTATAAATATTTATATAACTTACAATTTTATATGGAGGTATATGATGTTTTTATATCTATTATTACTTTTATATGTGTATGAAATAAAAAATAATGAATATGTTTCTTTTTGGGAAGGTGAAACAACAACTAAAATGGATTAGAAGAATATTAATAATGATTCTCCTGAAATAAATGTATTTTTTATTCTCTTTTATAGAAGGAATTTATCAAATTCATGGAGACAAGTATCTAATGGAATATGGGAAATATATGAATATATATATTAAGTAAATTCGACATTAAAAGAAGAAAATATATATTTTTTATACTTAATGTATGAATAAATTATGATACATGATGATAAATATATTCATATATTCAATGAAATTGTGGGAACTATAAGATGTTTGGGTGAGATTTTTGAATATTATATAGCGGTAAAAAAGATTCTCCCTATGTTTCTAAAAATAATGGATATTTTCTATACTTGAAAAATTGTTATCTTAATACATTTGTTTTGATAATATTCCAAATATATTGATTTTATTTTAGATGAGAAAAGAAATTTATCTTAAAAAAATATTATAAATGAAAATAAAATTTCAATTATATTACAAATAAGTAGAGGATTATGAAAAAAAATCTATATGTAAGAATAATAATTAAATACAATAGAAGATATTAAGATAAAATTTGAAAAGATAGTGATATTAATCAAAAGTAGTGTTTGAAAATGAATAAAATTGTACCAATGAAATATTTTACTAATGTTATTTAAATGTGGATTTTATAAACAATTGTCATATAATTTAAAAAATTCAATAGAAATTCAAATAATGATGAGTTATTGATGGAAAAAATCATCAATGGTTGATAAGATGATATTTCCCTTAAATTGAAAATTTATAAATATCTAAAATTTTATAAAGATAAATCTATTATATAAGTTTAATGATGAAAAAATTAGTGATGACAAGAAAAACTTTCTTACATCAAGTGAATCTATGGAAATGTTATTGATTACATATGTGAAATATGATAATCCATTAGTGTTGAAGTTTATGGTGAAAAAAAGGTGGAATAAACAAAAATGTAGTTGTCATTGAAATATAAGATGAATTAGTGTCTTTAAAAGATCCCAATGTAATTCAATGGGAAGATGAATTTAAGAACATAATCTTAAAACAAAATTAATTTTTCCTATTTAGAAAAATATTCATGTTGTTGAAGGAGAATGATTGTTTGAAATTGTTTTTCACTATGGAAAAAATTTGATGGGGGATATTGAATAGAAGGTTAAATAAAATGAAAAATATTATCAAAAAGTTTAAAAAATTCATTTGTAATTGTAAAATCATATGGACATGTTCAATATTGGATTTCATAAGTTTGTGTAAGATGTTTGAGAAATATAAAGGAAAATTTCAGGATTTGAAAAAATTTAAAAAATCTAGAAACTATTTGAAGTAGTAAATACAAAAACCAAAATTTTCAAAAATATATTTTATTTTGGTAAGGAAATATATATATTAATTGAAAAATAAACTAAAATTTTAAGGAAAAATAAGAAAAAATCAAAAAATCTAAATATTATAGGAATATAAAAATTCATAATTTTTTCTATAAATATAAATAATTAAAATTAAAATAAGAATTATTACATAAAGAGGAATATATTTAGAGTTTATTATAATTGTTTTAAATATCCTCCATTATATGAAAAAATATGATAAAAAAAAAGTAATATAATCTGTACATAAACGTATTCATGTATGAAAAATGTTATTTTCATGTGGATTATTAGAATATAGTGGAATTAAACATGTAGAATATAGGTTTTTTCTCTATTTCTCTATCCTATATTCAATATTTTATTTTCATGAAAAACACTTATATGGGTTTAGTGAAATCCCTCATAGAATCACCAAACCTTTATAAAGATTATTTAATATAACACATCAGAATATCATTCCATTACTTTTAAATATTAGAGACAAGTATCTTATGTAATATTCATTCAATGGAAATGTCCCACTTTTGTAACACCCCAAGATTCCCTGGTACAATTATCTTTGAATAATACAGTAGCGTGTGTTGTATACAACTTCGAGATTCTAACACACCGCGACAAATCAAAGTTGTTGTTATTAATAGTAATACCCACTTTTTGAAATTTTATAAATTTTATCCTTCAAAATTGACTTTATTTTTGGATTCTTAATATCGAAATTATCCCAAAGTGAAATTTTGGTACTTTTCGGATAACTTTTATATTTTGATGAATAGTGAAAATTACTAAATTTTAATTAAAAATAACTTTTTTAATCAAAATAATTAACAGTGATAAATTATGAATTTAGTGGTTTTAAATATATTTAGAATATATTTTTTCTATTTAATACAATGTTGGTCATTGGACATAATTTTACAACTAAACCAGACATAAACAAGTGTCAATCATTTGATAGTTATTATCTCTTAAAAACAAGATTCTTGTTTTAACAACGAGAATTAAATTTAAATTAATTTTTACCACTTTTGTTATTTGAATTTGGAAAAATAGACTCAATATTTGGAATAGGGATGTAAAAATTGTGTAAATAGGTAACTTTTATTTTTATACATTTTGAATAATTACTTCAGTAAATATTTTATTTACTATGGTTAAAGGGTAAATCCGGTAAATAAGGGTAAAAAATAATATTATAATAATATTAATGTACCATAAAACGTGTCCTAACCCTACTGGTTGATACATTTCCGACCATGGTCATCATTGGGTCAATTTTGGGACCCCATGGATCTACTTTTAAGTGATAAGGACACTTTATATTAATTAAGTTAAAGTAATTACAAAAATGACATATGCATATTTCTTTTAGAGAAACAATTTTCACATAGGGTTATATATGTTGGATTTTCTACTATAAAGTGTCATTATACATATAAAAAGATTTCCTATATAATGGTATTTTATTTATAATTTTTAGACATTTAATAATTAAATTTATCTATGACACAATAGTGATGCAGTATTTTCCTTATTAATGAATGAATGAAATAATTGGTAATATAAATATTAAAATAAATATAATTTTAATGTTTTGATACCATAAACTAATTTTATTGATTAATATGACATGTTAGTATTGTTTAAATAATTTTTTTCGAATTAATAATGTTGTTAAAACTTTAACAAATATTAATTATTAAATACTGTCAAAATTGACATAAAAGAGTATTTAAAACAAATATTATATTATTAATTGATATTATATTCCAAAAAATCTATGGTTCGGACAAAGGACTTATATCATGATAGGTGTGTCATTAATGGACTACGTGGGGTCTCTTTGATGTATATAGTAATTTTATTAACTATATAATATAAAAATACAATGTAACATGGTTAATGTCAATTTAATTAACAAAGAGTTAAAACTAAAAGATAAGATTAATATAATGACCCAAACCTATCTAAAATATATTGGTTGAAAGGATTTATACCCATCCCTACCTTAGACATTAAATAATCGACATTGGATCCATTAGAAACCGAATATGAATTTATTATAAATTAATACATTAAATTTTTCCTAAAGAACCCCTCCTCCCCCTTCTAAAAGGACACTAATTCTAACAAATTCATCACACCTTAAAAGCCTTTTGTTTCGGCCAACCAAGACCCAAATACTCTCTCAACTTCTCTCACTTCAACGTAGAGACTATAGTTTGATCATAAATCCAACCTAAAGAGCCCTTTTGATCAAATCAAAAGGAAGAACCCAAAGAAGAGGTAATGTTTTCACCACCCTCTTTCAAGTTCCTTTCTTCATCCACTTCTTCTTTCATTGTTATTAAAATTATAAAATAATAACTCCTATATCATATATATACTGTGAAGTTATTAAAAACAAGGTACAACCATATTAAGTATTCTATCTGTCCTTTGAATGACATGTCACCATATGTGCGTACGTACGGCTTACCGTCTCCACGTCGGGGTGTAATAGTTATTCAAAATATTATTATTTATATGGGTATAATAATGATGTTTAATTCATGTAAATAATAAATATATCATGATAATTATTCTTTATGTATGATAGAAAATCCAATTATATATTATTTTAATATCAAAATAATGATATTATCGCTCGTGCGCACGTACGGACTACCGTCTCCACGAACACGATGAGATTCATTACCCATCATATCCATTCAAGTCTAATTATCATTTGATGATTAAAAATAATGTTTAAGGACTTGATATAATTATGGATATGAATAAGATAAAACCTATGCATAATAAACATGGCTTATGTAACAAAACATATAAATGAAAATGAGTAAGTTAACACCCAAAATGACGATAATACTAAAATATTATTAACAATGCATTATTAGAAGATCATATATGATATCATTATTATGTATATGGTTCTTGTATAATTTAATAACAATGTTATAAATATTATACATGAGGTTAACATACCACCGACTTAGGAAAAGTACATGGTTAGGGGTTTTCATCTCACTCATTATTCCTGTGAGATTCATGCCATATTGCCACTATTACATTTTGTGTGGTGTATATACTACCCATAATTGTATTATTTGTGTAATAAACATTAATTTATGTGTATTTACATATTAATTGTATTATACCTCTTTCATGGGTTGTATGTGTCGTAAGAAACCAAATTGATAACTGTTTATTTCACAATCTCTTCATTATCTGAGTTTGTTTATACATAATTATCTACTGGGACCTCTTTATCATCCACATCCATGTTTCTTAAAAATGTATTTCAAATCATTCTTACTATTTTACTTAATATGAGTTAAATTAATTTATACCCTTGTTTTACTTTTTATAAGAATTTTATAAATGAATCATTCTGTCGTTTTCCAAACAAGGTTCTTTTTAACCTTTTCAACAAAATTAAGGTAAGAATGTCTTTTTTAACTTATATGGTGGGTGTGGCTATTTTCCACCCTTATAAACTCTTAAAAGATTCACTTACAATATTATAAGAATATTTTCAATGTAAATGTTTTATTTTATAATTAAATGACTCTTAATAGAATGAGATATTTCTCTAAAAAGAGTTTCGATTTCATTTATGTCAACATCCTTTGATAGATTTTCAGTTTATTTGGAGTTGATTTATTATGATACAAAACCCCCATAATGTATTGAAGGTCTTTTGATATGTTTGATTGTGGATGTGCTATTTTTATAACATTCATGATCTATAGTTAAAGTATTGACATTTCGTATGCTATTTTTAATACGAATGTTTTTTATATGTTTGAACCATTTCATATGAGGAATGAATTGGACATAGTAAGTGATGGGTGGAGCCCACTATAGCTTCTCAATGCATCGGTAGGTCTCATGAGACAAATAGACGTGGAATTGGCCGACGCCCTTTCCAAATTTTATTTATGATTTTGGCTGAGGCCTTAATCATTTTTAGAAATCTTGGTCGAGGCCTTGACAAAATATTTCAGAATGTCCGGCATTATACATTCCCTCATTATGGAAATAATATCGATGGTTCATGTGGTAATTTGACTAGTAGAATACCCATGATTATGTTTTATTATGGATTTATTTACTCATCTCATATTCTTTCCATAAAAGTATTCATGTTTTTAATTGGTAAAGGCATGTGGTTTCAATTATTTACCACGCTTAATATTTATGTCATTTTCCACTGTATTACTTACCCTTACCGAGTGTTTGAGATCACCCCTTTCAATGTTTTATTTTTCCTAGTTTATGAAGAAGTTATTTATGAGTGACCTATAGGCATAATCTAGGAGGGTTGGATGTTCCTAATGAAATATATTTTTGTTGTATTTCTCTTCAAGTTGTAATGTTAAACTTATGTATGAATCTTGTTTCCAATAATACTAAACCGATCGGTATTTTGAGACATGATTTCTTTATGATCATGCCAATGTTATGTAATAATGCACCGAATCTAGGTAACTACGGTCGGGGTGTTACAGTTGGCATCAGAGGAAGTTTAGTATAATCCTTGGGAACTAGATTTAGAGAAACTATGATTAGAACACATAGCCCTAAGATAGACTTTGAGGATTAGTATAGAATAACTTCCTAAAATTTTGGTATTGTAGAGATTTCGTGAGTTTTCCAAGAAATAAATCATTTTCTGGATATGAGCAGGTAGAGGGGGCTCTGGAACATATGTAACTAGGGGTAAAACCCGAAAACACTGCTTTGAGCTATACTCGAACGAGAATTGGTGCACGACAATGGGCCTTCCTGCACTCTTGGTTACGACACTCCCAGGGGATATTCTTAGGATAATTCTCATTTTATTTACAGACCATTATGAAGGGTTATGAGTACATACTTCCTCAAAGAAAACTTTTTTTTATGATTATGGATTATATCAATAAACTTTTGATTTTATGTTGAGTATTTTAGATGTTTGGAATTATATATTTCAATTCATAAAATAATCTTGTTTATGCCATTGTTTAGAAATGGTGCCTAGTGGAAGAAATGGAAACTGTATCAATGCACGCACTCCATGTAGGCATTTCCCTCCTGCTCAAGATAATAATAGTGGATATGGTAATTCAACTGGTGCTAATTAGCTAATCACCATACTAGGACAACTCACTCAAGTTATTAATAATAACCTTACCCATATGGAGCACCCTGATCCGCAGCGTGGAGGATCAATGTTAGATCGCTTCATGAGGAAAAAAACACCAAAAATCAATGGGAATACAAATCTCTTAGTAGATGGGAAATGAATAAATTCTTTAGAGAAAATATTCCATGCTTTGGGGAGTAGCGAAAGGGAAAAAGTTGTCATGGCAGTTTACTGCCTCACTAGAGATGCTGACCAATGGTGGTCCTTGATTCAAAATACAAAGGAAGATGATGAAGTATCAAATACGTAATGTAGGGAATTTAATGATATTTTCTTAGAAAAATACTTTCGTCGTGACCATCGAGCTGATATGGAAAGGCAGTTTCTAAGTCTGAGGCAAAATGAGGATGAGAATGTTGCAAAGTATGAGGCTATCTTTACTAGGATAGCGAGGTAAGCTACAGATTATATATGTAACCCAAGAAGTAAGATTGATCATTTATTTTATGGGTTAAAACAATTTCTCTATCGAGCATTAGTATCCCAATCCTTCTCATCATACGAAGATATTGTCTCTTGTGCAATCAAGACAAAAAAGGAATTCTCTAAGTCTTATGACTTTAAATCAATGCAAGAGAAGAAGATATCTGCTGAACAATACAGGAAAGGAAATAAGGAAACAGGGAAGAAGGGAAGAATTTAATTTCCACCCTATAAAAATTTTGGAAGGAAGAACCCTGGTGCCTGTCTAAAAGGAAAAGGAGTATGCTACAAATGTGGACAGAAGGGTCATCTAGCTGGTGATTATAATGGAATGAAACATGCTACCGATTTTCAATGCTACAATTGTAGGGATATGAGACATTATGAAAATGAATGCCCTAAGCGTCAAGAAAACTTACATAAAAAAGGCCAAGGGATTAAGGTCATGCTTATGTTATCACTACTGCTGAGGTAGAAGCTCCAAAATACGTGGTGGAAGGTAATTTTATGGTTTCCTCAAGTTTAGAAAATTCATTATTTGATTCTGGATCATCACATTGTTTCATATCTTCCCAGTTTGCTAAGAAAATTAGATATTTCTAATTTGATTTAATAAGGAAGTTGTCAGTTAAAACTCATAAGGGAATTATCATTGCATCGATGTTTTGTGAATCAGTCCCTATTAGAGCACATAAATGTTCTTTATCCAATGATCTCATCATCATACCTATGATTGAATTTGATATAATCATCGGTATGGATTGGCTTTCATAACATGATGCAAAAAATTATTGTAAGAAGAAGAAAGTTACTATTCTTGATGATGATGATAAGGAACACTTTATCTTTAGAGCAGAATCGTCGCCACCTAATTCTTATCTAGATCCACCCAAGTAGCTCAACTAAATTCAATTATCAGGGAGGAAGAGAATGAAATAATTGTGGGTGAGGAAAGGAATGTTTAAATAGAGGATGTAACTATTGTGAAAGAATATGTTGATGTGTTTCCAGAAGATTTACCTGGACATCCTCCAGAATGAGAAGTTGAGTTTTCCATTGATTTAATTCATGGATCAAGGCCTATATCGAAGACCCCTTATAGAATGGCCACTGTCGAATTAGGGGAACTAAAGAAACAACTAGAGGAATTGAGTAATAAGGGATTTATTAGCCCTAGTGTTTCTCCATGGGGAGCCCCTGCACTATTTATTAAGAAGAAAGATGGATCTATGAGGTTATGTATCGACTACAGGGAGATCAATGCTATAACAATAAAGAACTTGTATTCCCTACCTCACATTGATAATTTATTTGACCAACTGCATGGAGCTCAATACTTTTCAAAGATTGACCTTTGATCTGGATATCATCAGTTGTGTGTGAAGAAGGAAGACCTTCTGAAGATAGCATTTCAAACCAGGTACAGGTATTACGAGTTTATAGTAATGCCATTCAGATTGACTAATGCACCCTCTGTATTCATGGATCTAATGAATAGAATTTTCAAGGAATATCTCAATGAATTTGCGGTTGTATTTATTGATGATATCTTGGTATACTACAAAACCTATGTGGATCATGAAAATCACCTGCGCATTATCCTGAAGACTCTGAGAAGACATGAATTATATGGGAAGTTTAGCAAGTGTGAATTATGGCTTCAAGAGATTTCTTTTCTTGGCCATATTGTCTCTAAAGATGGAATCTCTATTTATCCTTCTAAGACCACGGAAGTCTAAGAATGGCCTTCACCTACGAGTATAATTAAGGTACGCGGTTTTAATGGTTTAGCATGTTCTTATAGATGTTTCGTCCATAATTTTGCCCAATTGGATAACCCATTAACAAAGCTCACATGTAAAGGGGTTAAATTTGTTTGGACAATAGAGTGTGGTGAATGTTTTGAAGAACTAAAGAGAAGATTATTCAATGCTCCTATATTGAATCTACCATCGGGTAATGATGGGTTCATTATTTATATTGACGCATCGAAGAAATGACTTGGTTGTGTCCTTATGCACAATGATAGGTTTATTGGCTATGCATCACAACAGCTGAAAATTCATGAGCAAAACTATCATACTCATGATCCTGAGTTAGATGCTGTAAAATTTTATCTGAAGATTTAAAGACACCATCTCTATGATTAAAAATGTATGAATTATACTGATCACAATAGTTTGAAGTATATTTTATCACATAAAGAACACAACATGAAGAAAAGGAGATGACTTGAATTACTCAAGTATTATGATTGCACGATACACTACCACCCGGGGAAGGCAAATAAGATGGAAGATACATTGAGCAGAAAAGATCATGGAGTTTTGAACAATATGAGAATTGAAAGGGATCCAATTTTTAGGGATCTAGTGAAGATGGACATGGGAATAACCATGGAATGTGAAATGTCAATGCATTTTCAAATGGTTTCCAAACCATCTTTACTAGAAAGGATTAAGAGTTCTTAGATCGATGATGAAGAATTTCAAAATAAGATCAAAGCTGTGAATGATGGGAGATTGAGAGACATTGTGTATGAAGATGGAATTTTGAAATTTGGGAAGAGACTTTGTGTTCCTGATATACCTAATCTAAAAAGGGAATTGCTGGATAATGCTCATAGTTCCAATTTCTCTATACACCCTGGGAACACCAAAATGTATAGTGATTTGAAGGAACACTTTTAGTGGGACAACATAAAGAGGGAGATTATTGATTTTGTGTCAAGATGTATGGTTTGTCAACAAGTTAATGCTGGAAGGAAACATCCTGGAGGAGTCATGCAACCTCTTCCCATACCTGAGTGGAAATGGGATAATATCACGATGGACTTTGTCATGGGACTACCAATGACTCCTAAAAGGAATGATGAAATATGGGTTATTGTTGATCGTCTTACCAAGTCAGCAGATTTTCTTTCTATAAGAGAAGATCTTCCACTGGAACATCTAGCAAGAATATATATTAATGAAGTTGTGAGACTTCATGGAGTACCCCTATAGATTGTTTCAGATCGAGATCCCCGTTTTACTTTGAGATTCTGGAAGAAACTTCAGAAGGCCATGGATACTGAACATCATTTGAGCACTACATACCACCCTCAAACAGATGGACAATCAAAACAGACAATTAAAACTTTAGAAGACATGTTGAGATCTTGCTCACTTGACTTTCAGTTTATGTGGGATCAATATTTACCTCTGGTAGAATTTTATTATAACAATAGCTTCCATTATAGCATTCAAATGGCACCATATGAAGCGTTATATGGAAAGAGATGTCGCACACCAACCTGTTGAGATGATATTGGTGAAAGAAAACTTGTAGGCCTGAAACTGGTGGAGGAAATGATGGAGAAGGTTAAGGTAATCCAAAACTACATCAAAGCAGCTCAAAGTAGGTAGAAGATCTATGCTGACAACCGAAGGAAGGATTTGGAATTTTAGGTAGGAGATCATGTTTTCTTGAAGGTATCTCCATGGATGGGAGTTATACGTTTCGACAAGAAAGGTAAATTGAGTCCCATGTACATAGGACCATTTGAAATTATAGAATGAATTGGGGTTGTAGCTTACTATTTGGCAATGCCTCCAAATCACTCTAATGTTCACGATGTGTTCCATGTATCACTTTTGGGAAAATACATGCCTGACCCAACGCATGTACTCACCTATGAGGAATTAGAACTGGAACCCGATCTGTCTTATTGCGAATATCCCATCAGGATTCTTGATACTATAGAACATGTGTTGAGAAACCGGATGACTTGTCTTGTAAAATCTCTATGGAGAAACCATAAGATGGAAGAGGCAACGTGGGAACCTGAGGAACATATGATGAAGAACCACCCGAGTCTTTTCATGTGGTAGTATTCTAGAAATTTTGGGGATTAAATTATTTGAATTAGGGGAGAATGTAACACCCCAATCTTCCATGGTACAATTCTATTTGAATAATACAGTAGCGTGTGTTGTACGCAACTTCGAGATTCTAACACACCACGACCAATCAAAGTAGTCATTATGAATAGTAATACCAACTTTTTGAAATTTTATAAATTTTATCTCTCAAAATTGACTTTATTTTTGGATTCTTAATATCGAAATTATCCTAGGGTGAAATTTCGGTACTTTTCGGATAAGTTTTATATTATGATGAATAGTGAAAATTACTAAATTTTAATTAAAAACAACTTTTTTAATCGAAATAATTAACAATGATAAATTACGAATTTCAGTGGTTTTAAAGTATATTTATAATATATTTTTATGATTTACTACAATTTTGGTCATTGGACAGAATTTCACAATTAAACAGGACATAAACAGTTGTCAATCTTTTGATAGTTATTATCTCTTAAAAACACGCTTTTTGTTTTAAAAACAGGAATTAATTTTAAATTAATTTCTTCCACTTATGTGTTTTGAATTTGGAAAAATGGAATACATTTTTGGAATCATGATTTCCAAATTGTGTAAATTGGTAACTTTTATTTTTAGGCATTTTGAATAATTACTTCGATAAATATTTTATTTACCATGGTTAAAGGATAAATCCGGTAAATAAGGGTAAAAAAAGAATATTATCATAATATTAATTTACCCTAAAACGTATCCTAACCCGATTTTTTGGTACATGTCCGACCATGGGCACCTTTGGATCGATTTTGGGACTCTATGAATCCACATGTAAGTAATAATGACACTTTATATTAATTAAGTTAAAGTAAATACAAAAATGACATAAGCATATATCTTTTAGAGACAATTTTTTTTCATAGGGTTATATGTGTTGTATTTTCGACTATAAATATTCATTATAAAGATAAAAAGATTTTCTACATAATTGTATTTTATTTATAATTTTTAGACATTTAATAGTTAACTTTATTTACGACATAGTAATGATGCAGTATTTTCCTTATTAATGAAAGAATTAAATAATTGGTATTATAAATATTAAAATAAATATAATTTTAAAGTTTTGATGCCATCCACTAATTTTATTGATTAATATGACATGTTAGGATTTCTTAAACGATTTTTTTTAATTAATAATGTTTTTAATACTTCAACTAAAATCAATTATTAAATAGTGTCAAAATTGACATAAAAGAGTTTTTAAAACAAATATTATATTATTAATTGATATTATATTCCTAAAAATATAAGGATTGGACAAAGTATTGATATCATGATAGGTTTATCCTTAATGGACCACTTGGGGGTCCCTTAGATGTATATAGTATGTTTATTAACTATGTAATATTAAAATACAAAGTGACATGGTTAATGTCAATCTAATTAACTAAGAGTTAAAACTAAAAGATAAGGTTAATATAATGACCCAAACCTATCTAAAATATATTGGTTGAAAGTATTTAGACCCATCCCCACCTTATAGTTTTAATAATCTACATTTTATCCATTAGAAACCGAATATGAAGTTATTATAAATTAATACTTTTAGTTTTTTCTAAAGAACCCATCCTCGCCCTTGTAGAAGGACACCACTTCTAACCAATTCTTCACACATTAAAATCCTTTTTGTTCGCCCAAACCCTGCCCACATACTCTCTAAACTTCCATAACTTCAACCTAGATGCCTTATATTGATCATAAATCCAACATAAGGAGCCCTTTTGATCAAATCAAAAGGAAGAACCTAAAGAAGAGGTAATGTTTTCACCACCATATTTCAAGTTCCTTTCTTCTTCCACTTCTTCTTTCATTGTTATTACCATTCTAAAATAATAAATCCAGTATCTTATATATACTGTTATGTTATTATAAACATAGTACAACCATATTCAGTATTCTAACCGTCCATTGAATGACATGTCACCATACGTGCGTACGTACGGCTTACCATCTCCAGGTCATGGTGTAATTGTTATTCAAAATATTATTATTTGGATGGGTATAATAATGATGTGTAATTCATGTAAATAATAAATATATCATGATAATGATTCTTTAAATACGATATACCATCCAATTATATATTATATTAATATCAAAAGAATGATATTGCCACTCGTGCGTACGTACGGACTACCGTCTCCACGAACGTGATGATATTCATTCCCCATCGTATCCATTCAAGTCTAATTCTTATTTGATGATTAGAAATAATGTTTAAGGACTTGATATCATTCTGGATATGAATAAGATACAATCTATCCATAACAAACATGGCTTATGTAACAATACATATAAAATAAAATGAGTAAGTTAACACCCCAAAACGACGATAATACTAAAATATTATTAACAATGCATTTTTAGAAGATCATATATGATATCATAATTATGTATATGGATCTTATATAATTTAATTACAATGTTTTAAATATTATAAAATAGTTTAACATACCATTGACTAAGGAAAAGTACAAGGTAAGGGGTTTTCATCTCACTCCTTATTCCTGTGAGATTCATGCCATATTTCCACTATTAACTTATGTGTGGTGTATGTACTGCCCATAATTGTATTCTTAATATAATAAACATTAATTTATTTGTATTTAAATATTCATTTTATGATACCTTTTTCATGGGTAGTATGTTTCGTAAGATACCTAATTTGTAAGGGTTCATTTCACAATCTCTTCATTATCCAAGGTTGTTTATACGTAATTATCTACTGGGACCTCCTTATCATCCACATCCATGTTTCTTAAAAATGAATTTCAAATCATTCTTAATATTTTACTGAATATGGGTTAAATTAATTTATAGACTTTTTTTACTTTTTGTAAGAAGTTTATAAAGGAATCATTCTATTGTTTTCCAAACAAGGTCCTTTTTAACCTTTTCGACAAAATTAATGTAAGAATGTATTTTTTAACTTATACGGCGGGTGTGGCTATTTTCCACCATTATAAACTAGTCTAAGCTTCCCTTAAAATATTATAAAAATATTTTCAACGTAAATGTTTTATTTTATAATTATGTGACTCTTAATAGAATGTGATATTTCTCTAAAAAGGGTTTTGATTTCATCTATTTCAACATCCTTTTATGGATTTAAAGTTTATTTGGAGTTGATTTATTATGATACAAAACTCCCATAATGTGTTGAAGGTTTTGTGATATGTTTGACTGTAGATGTGATATTTTTATACCATTCATGATTTATGTTTAACTTATTGACATTTCGTATGCTAGTTTTAATATGAATGTTTATAATATGTTTAAACCTTTTCATATGAGGAATGTATTGGACTTAGTAAGTGACGGGTGGAGCTCGCTATAGATAATCGATGCATCGGTAGGTCTCATGAGACAACTATACATGGAATTGGCCAAGGCCGTTTCCCAATTTGATTTATAGTTTTAGCCGAGGCCTTAATCATTTTTAGACGTCTTGGTCGAGGCCTTGGCAAAATATTTCAGAATGTCCGACATTATACATTCCCGCAATATGGTAATAATATTGATGGTTCATGTGGTAATACGACTAGTAGAGTAACCATGATTTTGTTTTATTATGACATTATTTTCTCATCTCATATTCTTTCCATAATATTATTCATGTTTATTATTGGTAAAGGCATGTGGTTTCAATTATTTACCATGCTTAATATTTATGTCATTTTCTGTTGTATTACATACCCTTACTGAGCGTTTGAGATCACCCCTTTCAATGTTTTATTTTTCCCAAGATATGAAGATGTTAGTTATGAGTGACCTGAAGTCATAATCTAGGAGACTTGGATGTTCTAATGAAATATATTTGTGTTTTTTTATCTTCATGTTTTAATGTTAAACTTATGTATAAATCTTGTTTCCAATAATACTAATTTGATCGGTCTTTTGAGACATGATTTTCTTATGATCATGCCAATGTTATGTAATAATGCACCGACTCTAGGTAACTAGGGTCGGGGCGTTACATATTTTCCATATTATATTTTACTTAGTCCTAAAAGAAGTTGTCCATATTTCCCTATGAGTTTATGTACTCTTACATACTAATGTATGATATTTGGGAGATTCATCCAGATTAAATAATTTAAATAGAAGATATTTGAATTTTATGAAATTTAAATGGAGAATAAATTTTAGGTGTTGATATAATTTTAGGGGGTATATGACTAACTTGGACATGATACTAAGGATTTCACTACAATAATTATAAATCTACTGAGTATGAATTTTAATAAATAAATTATTTAAGATATGAATAATTAAGTTAAACTGAATGATCTTATAGTATAAGTGACATTTAAAGAATAACAAATGGAATTCATATGGTTTCGTGACAGTTGGTATTCATCTCATATGGTTGGAGATATGAAAATTCTCAATGTATTTAAGGGAAAAGTATAATGTTTTGATATTTGTTGAGGATGGTACACTCAAAATTAATGAAGTTTGATCAATAGATATTTGAGGGAATATGTAGAAATAAAAAGAATACACATTAAATTTTAATGTTGAAATGCAAGTTACTTTATGTTTCTCAATACTTTGATAAAATAGATTGTATTTATTTTTTCAAAGGAATAATATATGGTAAATAAAGTAAAGGATAGTAATATTTTTTCTATAGTACAATGGGAAAGGGGTAATTTTCATTATGTTGGAGATGTAATAAATTCATGTTATTTGATATGGAATAATGAAAATTAGTTATGAAATTGAAGGATTATCTATCTTATTCAAAATAATATGAATATGATGACTAATGGATAAAATTTATATAATCTTTCAATATTAAAGGGATGAATTAATTTGTTTTTTGTATATTAATAATGGTTATTATTGAAAAATATTTACATGGGAAAGTGGATATTCCATATTTTTATTCATTGGAGATTACTTCTTCAAATATTTATGGTCCTTGAAAGAGTAAGTTAACTAATGGGGATAATTAATGTACATGATATATTTATGATAGTAACAAAATTAATTAATTTTTTGTAAAGTATAAATGACAAACTTTATGGATATTTGAATGTTTCCCAAGAACCATAATCAAATAATATAGTCACTATTTGAATTGGATTATATTGGGAAATGGAATTGGGTTAACAAGTTGAAATTATAAATATTATTTGAAAAATAATTTTAGTACACATGAGTTTTGTGAAATATGTACCCCAACAAAAAATGGATTCATAGAATAGTAAAATAGATGCTTATTGGAGATAAATATAATTATGTTGTTAGAGCATGATACTTTTCAATTATTTTAGAGATAAGTAGTTTGGACATTGTTCTATATCCAAAACCATTTCATATATTCCCCAAATTGATATATTTCTCCTTATAAACTTTACTACAAGAAAACCCTCAGATTTTACTAATTTAATGTATTTAGAATCCCTTATATCATCAAAGTAAAATAACCAAACATTGGGAGCCTTAAGAAGATATCTTTTAATGAAATTTTTTAAAGTTATCTTAAAACAAGGAATATTGTTTTACAATAATGAAATGGGAAATATTGAATATTATACTGGTGTAAGATTGTGAGAAAATTCTTATAATTGATATGGATAACAACGAAAATATTTTTAATTTATGGAAAATAAAAATAATTTGTTATATTGAAATCAGTAAATTCAGAAAATAGTAATGAATAAATTAATGTTATTATTGAAGATGATGATTCAGCCTTATCATGCTATTATAAACTATAAAATCTAGTTTATATAAGGTTGAGAAATTAAGTAGAGGTACAACATATCATTAGTGATCATAGGAAATATTCTCAAACTAGGAGAAATTTAAAGAAAAATCACATGCCATATTAATTTCTCAAGTAAAACCAAGAAATATAAATGAAGCACTAAAGCATCAAGGGTGTATAGATTATCTGAAATAAAAAATAGATTATATTTAGGAGAATAAATCTTTGGATTGGTTCCAAGATTGAAAAAAATATTTTCATTAGACTGAAATGGGTGATCTATAAAAAGTTTAATGATAAAGGTCCAGTGATCAGAAATAATACAATCCTCATATGAAAGGGTTTTAATTATGATAAAGGGATATAATTCTATGAGATAATTGATATAGTTTCTATGATTCAATACATAATAATATTTATTATTATTACATGGATAAATCTATAGTATTATTTATTGGAGATGAATAACTATGTGTTTTCATGATGAAGATGACACTATATGGGTTTAGACAAGCCTCGAGGGAATGGTATTCAAATATTGACTCATGTTTGAAGAAACTAAAATATAGAAAACAATGTGTACGGAAAAAACTCTATCTTAATGAATATAAAGTGGTATCTCAAATCGTAATCATCTATATTGGAGATATTATGTCTTATAAAAATTAATATGTTGATTGTAAGAATTGTTACACTCATATGAAGGTATTGTTTTAGATATCAATGTTTGGAAGGAATAATTAGTTCTTAGTTCTACTTTTTTCTATATAAGACAATTAAAATGTTATATCTCAAGATAATTTCACCTAATAAATCATAAATAATTCTTAAAAAAGGATACATGTATATTTTTTACTCTAATTATATTGGGAACTAAATATTCAAAATATGTTGGAGGAAAATTATTAAACATAATATAATTTAATAAAATCATTATAAATTTTCAATATTTATTTTTTATTTTTATAGATATCATCTGTGTTATCAAATTAAATAATCATTATAAAAATTAATAAAATGGTTATAAATTCATTAGGTTTAATTGAATTATATGGTCTGTCAAAGGTACATATGATTTTATGCTAACATATTATAGAAGAAAGAAATTCTAATTTTATAGATTTTTTAATATAGTTTGTTCTGAAGAGTTCATGATCTGAAACCTACCTCTACTAGAAATTTCATAATGGATGATATATATGTGTTTTTGAACATAAATAATTATAGTTTTTTTTACATTTTTATAGTTTAAACAATGTATATTGAAACAAATATGTCTAAAAACCATTGATGTTGATGATAACTAAACATAAGGTTCTTAAGGTGAATTTGAATTTACCCTTATTTTTTATTATGATAATCAAATTAAGATAGATATTTTTAGAAATATGGTTTATTATTCTTAAAAAAGTATATAGATATAAATTAATATTTTCAAAAAAATGGGGTTGAGTATATTTTTCTGAATTTAGAGTTATATCCTACCAAAGAGAAAGTTGTAAATGTTTTTACTATGACATTTATAAAAGGAAATAAAGTGACCTAGACCCACATTTTTTCTTTTGGTGTTAATAATACATACTTTTAAAAAAAAATTTGATAACAATTGACATTATCTATATTAAACTTTAAAAAATTTATATTAGTATTACATAATATAATAAACTCACACAACTCAAAGAAGCTGTTGTTTTAGTATAGTTGGGGTCTATATAAAAAATAAATTTATTTTAAATCACAAGTAATATTACATTATAATTTAACTCATTTAGACTCCATATATGAATTACCATATGTTATACTTATCTTCATAGTTGGGGGAATTGAAAAATAATCAAAGGGTGGGGTCAAACACTAAATATGGTAAAAAATTTAAAAATTACATCAATAGTTAGATAATAATAATATAAGGAAACACATGAAAGAGAGAAATTTATAATTAAAAATAAAATTGAATAAGTATAGTTGTTCGAATATCATGATATAGTGATGTGTAATCTAAAATGAACAATCATATAATCTAGAAAAAGTGTGTGGAATCAAGAGATGATAAAAATGAGACACTGAGCATAATCATATAAGCATTATTATGATATAAGGCTGTGGAATAAACATATAAAAAAATCTCAATTTAAGGTTACTAATAATGACATTCATTACATATTAGGCTTGTTCTAATCACCTGGGTACATTATTGGAATTGGTATAATCCTACCTTGTACCCATAGGATTGGGATAAAACCACCCATTTACCCCATTATCATGGGATTAATCAACTTGTGTATTATTTCTCTGGGAAAAATCCCCCTATTTACCTTTTTCCTTTATACATTCCTCTTATATACCCATTAAATCCTCTTGTGTAATCTTTAGCTTGGATAAATTCTCATATTTACCCTTTTTATCTCGTGTTACATAAACATTACAAATTAGTTATATAAATATATAGGGCACCACCCATAATTAATCTATACATATGTCTTCTAATTGAAAACAATCATTCATTACAATATTAATAACCCATGTAAAGAAAAAATGGTTTTATAAAATATCACAATTGTGTCACCAAAATTTACCTCAAGAATATGAATAGTTGATTAAAAAAATTAAATCAAACAAAATATTATTTCATAAGATAATTTGGAAGGTGATTCATCATAAATAATTTCCAAGAAAAAATCCCATTATAAATAAAGAGGAAAATGATGGTGAAATCATATAAGAGTTTTTATAAATTTATTATATATTTTTTGTAAAAGAAGATGTTTCAATCACGTTGAAAAATTATTTTTTGAAAATATTAAGTAATTTTTTTGAAAATATTTACCTTAAAATGTAACATTGAAAATTAAAGACGTGAAATTGATATAAATGTTTGAAATAGTTCAAGTGAAAATGCATTAAAAAACTTATTTTTTGAAAATTATATTGATAATAAGGTCTTCAAAAAAATATAAAAAAGGGGAAGTGAAAACATTTTGAAAACATTTTATTTTAAAAATATTCATATATAATAAATAATTTTAAATAAATAAATGTTGTTAATAAAAAAATTAAGAGAGGAAGATAAAACATATTATTTTAAAAGGATTGAAAACTACTTTAATATTTATAAATTCATTTACAAAAAACACAAATAAAAAAAAGAGGTAAAAAACCAATTTAAAAATTTGTAACATAAAATATGAAGGTTATATGAGATAAAACATAAATGGTGTTTCAAAATATAAAGGAATACATTTTAGGGAAATTATAATATGGACAAGAAGGGGGTATCACCATTACAGTGGATGAGATTTATTCTCAACAATTATATACCTTTTTATGGGGATGAAACTCATCGAGGATGAAAATTTGGATAAATTTCTCATATTGCATAGTGTCAAAGATTAACTAACATGAAATAAATTTTTATCAATGAATAAAATAATATTAAAATAATAAATCTCAAGAAGATTAATTTTAACTCAATGAAGGGAGTTAAGTTAACAATAACCATAGCAAAATTTTTATCTATTAAATATAAGTCTATTTAAATAATGAAAATGGTATGGTTCTCAAAACTCCATTAATTTAATTAATTTTTTAAAATAAAAAAATCATTACGTAACCACGCAATATTTAGTAAATTATGCTTCACAATATAAAACATTTCTCTTGCAATTGAAAATGATACAAGGAAACCCTTACCCCGTATTCACAAACTGTTGATCAGAATCTAAGATCCTATATAAAAAATATAACAATATAAAAAAAATAGTTCAAAAAGTGATTCATTTATGTAACATTTTCTAAAAATAATTTAATATTAACCTCAATTTGTATATTAGTATGTTATTACCTATTTTCAATATAGAGTGCATGAAATCTTGATCGTTTAGAACCAATTTCATATTAACAGTATTTTTCGTTATTATTAATCAAAAGTTTTTCATTCCTAGATTATAAAAGGTAATATAATTTATGTATTATGATATTTTATAATGTTATATCTTTATTCTATCATATTTTTATATACAATTCTTATTGATAAAATCAGAAACATGTATATTTTGTTAATTTTTAACAAATGAATAGTGGTATCTTAATTGATAATTTTAATATTAATGTTACAATTACAAAATAATAATTATTTAATTATTTATATCATATATCATCAATATTTATGGTTTCATTTTCATCCATGATATTATTGTATTTTATAGTTCAAGAAGGTGGTTGGACATACCAAACATGAACAAACCATAATTAATGGATTGTTATGAATAAAAAAGTGGTATATTGTAGGCATACTATCATTATTTTAGAGGAATACATATATTATTTACATAGTTTTATGTATTTAAAATATATTTTAAGTGTTTCTAATAAATTATACATAAACTATTTGAAAATTTTCAAACATGACTTCATAGTTGTGAAAGTCCACACAACGCACGATTGACATTTTTATTTATTGATTAATTCGAGGGAAAGAAGTTCGATTATAAATTTTATCATAATAAAAATTATTATATTAAAAATTTCAAATATATTCATTAATATAACAAATATAATATGTTAATATAGTTTGTGGTGAAAAATGTAGTTCATTTCCTCATGGAGGCAGTTGTCCGTACAAAATCACAATCGACATTCTTTTATTTTTGTTAGTTGATGAATAAGAATAAATAATGGTAGTTTCATTAATATAAAAATAATTATGTATAATTATAATACATATGTAATTATATTACTATGTCTATGGTATTTATTGAAGAAAAATATTAATAATAAAAGAATAAAGATTAAGTAATTCTCATGTTGGGGCCTTGAACATTCTCTTAAAAGAATCCTTGAAAATAATGGGATTAAGCTAAATAATTAAGACCATATGGTTATGAAATGGATATCGGATTATATGATTAGATAAAATAATTAGTTTCAATGATAAATTATATATAATATGTGTTTCATGAAGTATTGGATGTGTTCCCTTTTATAAGGGAATAAAAAGCACTTTTATGAACAATCATTATTTTTCATAAATGGAATGAAAGCATTGAAGGGTCAAATGTTCAAAAAATGAGAAATAATGGATTTTTCAGTATGTTAAAATGAATAAATACTGTACCTATCATTTTATCACATGTTTTAATCATGTTTAATGTATTTACCATTAGGTTTTATCATTTTACCATTATTATTTTTACTTAGGTAACTAGTTTTTAACTAAGTAATATATGTTTTACTAAAAATAATAAATTGAACCCCCTGAAAATTTTGAAAGATATTAATCTAAATTGAACATGTATTTAACCCAATTAAATATCTAAATAATTTAAAATTTACTTTTAAATTAAAATTTTAATATATATAATAACAATTTTATAGAAAAATGTTTCCTTTATCATTAAGTGTTCTTAATGTTAGTTAGTATTAATTACCAATTAGATTATTGATATATAAAGGATTAAAAATTATATAAAAAAACTTTTTTATAAATGTATAATTTATTTTATTTGATAATAATTATGCAATATAAATAAAACAACTTTTTAAAAACAATAGTTGTACCATTATCATGGCCATTAACTTTAATATTTGTAATCATACTTTTATACGCAAAAAATTGAAATTGTCAAATGATATGATAATGTTGATATAAAATGTTAAATTCCTTTTTATATATTTAATTTCTCTAATTAATGAATTTTATTTTTTATAACATTGATTAAAAATAGTTTTTAATGTAATATATTTTTCATGTTTCCATAATGTTAAAAAAATCTAATAAATTAAATATAATATTTTATAATTATTAATCTTATATTATAAATATATATTTTAATATATAAATTATATTAAAATATTTTAATTAAATCTTTTAATATTATAATTTCATAAAATTGGAGGTATTAGAGAAATCAATATTATTCTAATTCACTGGAAAATGAATTAATTTGGAAAAATCTAAAAAAGCAACACTAAGATAATTTTGATATTTAGAATTCCAAAAATGATGTCCAGTTTTTATAATTATAATTGTTAAATATATGCATTTTTCTTTCATATAAAATATAATATATATAAATGAAAACAAATTTTATTGAAAAAAATTTCTTTTTAAAAATTTAAGTGTACCTAATCATATTATGTAATAATTTTGTAAATTATTAATTTTTTTAACATACTAGAGGTTTTTTTATTTCTAAATTTTCTTAAAAATAAATATTTAATGACCCCTTTTGGTTTTTTGTTTCATGTAGAGAAATATTTAAAATATATATATTCCAAAATACCAAGTTGTTTTAGTCTACCCTTCTTAAATAAATTGGTTTACCACGATTTGAATTATTACCCACTAATGAATGTAAGTGTGGGTATTCGTAAAATATTCACTATTCATTATATAACATCTAACATGGAATATACCATATTATTTAAGGTGATATCACGTTACTTATCTTTCATCATACAAAATTAATAATTCATACAATTATGTACTCAATTATATAAATATATATATGATAATCATACATTTTATAAAATACTCATTTCCCAAGACCATTTTAACCTCCCAAACATTAAACCACAATAAATCTATATATTCATAAAGAAATTACAACTATGTTTAACCCTTAAAAGATATTAATTTATAGTTTATAAGGTTATACACTTGTTAATATATACCACAGTCCCATAAATTCAATGAACTTCACAAAAATTTATTAGGAATAAATTATAAACACCTAGGTTACTAATACTATCTAAATTACTTTTTAAACATCAATGTAAAATTTTTATTTCAATAAAAATAAGATATTAATCCAATTTTTTATCCAAAGATCAATCATATTCTCTTCAATAGTTATCTAAATAAATTATCCCTATTATAAAATCAATTTTTAATATCATTGATAAAAGTAATATATTTTTCTAGACCATCAATACAAATCTCTTGAAGAAATATCTTTAGATATTTCACATAATCCTTGTAACTTTTAGAATATTCCGTAATTTTATTGTTAAATTTTTATCACTAATGATAAATCTATGATTTTAGAGATTTAATTTCTATTAATAAATTACCCTAACTACCTTAGGAATGACTAGGAAACTCATATTTTCTCTTATAACCAATATATAATAAGATTCTAAACCATAGAAGGATGTTAAATCATTCAATTTCAATACATAGTGGTTTCAAGATATATACCTTCCCCATATTTATTTTTTTGATCCGATTTGAACCAAATACTTAAACAAAAATAGTTATGATAATATCCAAAATTGAAATATAAAAGAATCAATCCAATGATTAATCTCCATATGGCACCTTCATTTTTAACATATGATACTTTCAATTCAAAAAAAGACATTATTTATTCAATACTATGTTATCTATATTCATTTTATTATTATTTATCTAATCTCATTATTTAACATCATACCAAAATCATTCATAATGGTTCACTATGAAGAATGTGAAAAAACTATCAAATATACCCTAGAAGAGTCTAACTATGTGTGTTGTTATGAATCTTTATCATGTAGCAGGTGATGAAAAAATTAGTTATTAGTATACTCATTTGAGGTTTATTACAGAAGATTAAATATCTTCCAGAACCAAGATCCACTTTCAGTATCTATATTGAGATTCTTTTTCTAGGAAAAAGAGACCATATCACCTTTAACTAAATTTTGGGATGTTATACTGTATTTATACTTACCTCATAGACTTATCCCCATGGTTTTCACTATTTTCATCTTATCTTAAACCCAAAAAACAACCACAATAATCCTCAAAATAACTAAACACTCATTTTACACCTAATATAGTAACCCAGACCCACAATAATGGGTTTAGTTATAGAAACACATACTTTAACCAATTAAAATTGACACATAGTGATATTCTCCTAGCCAAAATTTAAAAAAAACACATTAGTAAAATATCTCATAATAATATCACAAAAATAAAATATCATTTTTTATTGCCTTGGAGGAGTAAATATATAAATTTTTATTTTACAACACATGAACATTTATCCATAAGAAATATCCTCTAAAATTCCTTCTCTGATTTCTATGAGTTAAATATAAGTTCATAACTTGGGGAAAGGAAACATAATATAGAGTAAAAATCTAATTTTAAGAAAGGGAATACCTATAAATATGTTATCAAGGGTTATATCATAATCATATGAGGAAAAATTGGAAGGGGAAAAATTTATTATTATAAAGAACATGGAACAATAAGTGTTTTCCATAAATTACTATAGAAGTAAATGTAATATGAAATGAATAAGAATATACCAAAGAAAAATATTAAAGAATAATGATATGATAAACATGATCTATGGAGCATAATCATATGCATAGGATTATGATATAGGATCATGGAACAAATATAAGCATTGAAATCATATGTAAAGGCCACAGACTGCTAGATTAATAACATTGTAGGATTGGTCTAATCATGCATGTAACTTATTGGTCTTGGGATAATCCTCCTATGTACCCATGGTATTAAGATAAAAACATTTACATGCCCCATTTTCAAGGGATAAATCTTCACATGTACCCTTTAGCTTGGGATAAATCCACTTGGGCACCCTTTTGCATGGGATAAATACTCTAATATACCCTTTTTCTTGGGATAAATCTTATTATTTACCCTTTTTCTTATCTTAAATCATATCATGTACCCATATATGTTTATAGTATATAATATTTACAAATTAATTGATGGTATATATTGTAGCACCCCAATAATTTATATTTATTTTTTCTTAGAGGAAAATATGAGGTATTAGTTATATTGTTTTACACGAAACCCAATTTATAAATGAACCATGATATAATAATATTTTATAACCTAGAAATTTTACTAGAGGATATAAATAGGATTAAACAAATTTTGAAATAGATAATTTATGTTTAAGCATAATATAAATTATCATACAAGCACTCAATTTTTATGATATCATTTACTGATTAAAAGACCTATTTTAAGATGAAATGTATTTTTCTATTAGTTATGTTTATTTATCTAAAAAAATTATATTCATCACTATGGAGAAATGATTTCAAATAAATATAGTTATAAATTATATAATTAAATTAATAATTATCCATATATTAGTTATCTAATGGTTATTAATGATGTCAAAATCTTTTAAAGATAAAAAATTTATTTTTCAAAGAATTGTTCTTAGATGAAAAATGTTTTTTTATCATTAAAAATTAAATACTCTATTAATGAATTTATTTTAGTTAAAGTTATATATTATATATTCAGTAAAATATTATGACATTAATTTCTTACTTTTACATGATATGTAATATATGTAAATGTTTTTATTCTAACAAATGAATTTATAAAAAAGGTCTTTGTTTAATTTTTTATGCTTATTTAAAATTGAATTTTCCCAATTATAGAAATTTAATTTTCTAAAATGGATTCAATATTTGGAATCAAAAAAATTAATATGATTTAATAGGGAAAACATAATTTTTGGTCATAATAAATAGTAAAAAATAATAAACCTTGGTTACCATGTTTAATGTTAAAATTGATTTACCAGGGATTAAACTAAGAGAAAAGGGGATGAATTTTTCAAAAACATGTCTCATTATAATATTTTGAATATATTTCCTCCTTATATTATCTTATATTAAAATATATGTCTATTTTCACTACTTTCTCATGAATATATCTTTATAATATTGAAATCTTTTATGTAATTTCTGGTGTGTCCCTCCCCTCGATTATAAAGGGTACATCTTATCCTCTATTATTAACATAATTTCCACTCTCAATATCATCTGATACTATACATAAAACTATTATATATTTATTACCTTAATCCTCGAGCTTCTTTTATTCAACTAATAACAATCTTTCAAGGATTATGTGGTATGTGAAAGGTTCTCCCTCAAAAAGAGGTATAAATATTAACCAAGATCATTCAATTTTATTTCTTATTCCTTCTCCTATAAACATTGTGAATCAATAATTACATGAATTTTTATGTGTTATAATAATAATGATATGTTATTAGGATTATGTATCAACCATTTCCCATCCCCTTTTCGATCAAATAAAAAATCAAACAATCACTCGTGTTTATATATGGACTACCACATCCACTTAGAAAGGTTATTCATTTTCCATCACCATATTTCACAGTTGGTTATTATAAAAAATTTATTGCATATATATTATATTCTTTATATAATAATAATTCTATATATTTTAATAATTATTTACCTTTCATTCATTCTATCCATTGAAAAGTGGAAAACATCACTCATGTGTACATACAGACTACCATCTCTACGAAGTGATATAATTCATTTTTCATCACAGATTTATATTAATGATCATGAAAGTGTAATTAGTGTTAAAACATCATAATTATGAAAATATTTATATTCTATATTTTATGTTACCCAAATCAATGTATAAAAACCATAACTAGTGAACCAAAAAAATACATGAAAATGAAACAGTTAACACCTTAAGATGATGATTTAAATAATGATTTAATAATAAATGGGTATTGAAATTTTATAATTGAAAAATATATAGTAATAAAGGGTTAAATAGTAATTTTATAAAAATAAAATAAATTTAAATTTTTATACAATTGTTTAGAGTGATTACGAATAAATAATGGACTTGTGGCGATGGTTTTTCATTATAATCATAGTTTTTTACATGGATTGTTTATGTGTCAGTTTTCAATTTTTGAAATTATATGTTCTATATCTACAAAATATTATTTATTTTAGTATATTCCAATTATATTTATAGATCTTATGTTTTCTTTCATTTACTTATCATTAATTACTTAAGAAACAAAAAAATGTAAGGAAAATTTTCATTATTTTTCTCTTAGGTTAGGAATCCTTTTCTTATATATCAATATTTTATCCGAAATGTTATAAATTATAATTTTAATAGATATATATGATTTTATAATGTCAGGTTTACCCAATTTTTCATATTTAATTTCTTTTAAAATGAATATTCATTTAATTTTAGGAATGAGGGAATTTTTACTTTTTAATAGAAATGTGAATGTAATATTATATTAACATACATCATATGAATTAATTTTCTAAAAATAATGAATAATATTTTTTTTAAATATTACTCAACAGGTTTTGATGGTTACTTTCAATGAAAACGTTTTTCCGTGATATTTTGAGAACATTTAGATTTTAAATATGTTATTTCAAAATTAAAATTTTATATTCCCAAAGATATTTCCAATGATATTTTAATGTTATTATCATATATAAAGGTGTCATTTGAGGTTTATTATGATTTTCCAGTGATAAGATATAGTGTTTACATCTTTATTATTTTTTGGGTGTATTATGATTATGGTAATGAAATATTGATGAAACTAATTTAATTTTTCATATGTTAATATATGATTAAATGATAAAATTTTTCATTATCTTGTGGTATATAAAATTAGATTATGATTATATGATGGGTGGGTCTATTATAGCCCTCTATTGAATTAGGTAATGATTAATTTTTTATAATCTAAAATTTTACATGGGAGGTTATCCCAAACACAAAATAGGGTACATGGGAGGTTATCTCAAGACCAAAGGGAAAAAGGTTATCCTAAGCACATAGTAGGTGAAAGGGTGGTTATCCCAAGCCAAACACAAGATGAATTTATTAGTGGGTAACATTGATATAATATTTCTATGATTATGATTATTCCGGACCATATATAACTATTTTATGACAAGATCTTATTTGAAATTTAGGATCTCATTGTGTATGTTCATTGATTCCATTAAGATTAATGTCTTATAAAATACAATGATTTATTATATATCCTAGATTTATTATCTATGAATTATTATGTATGATTTAAAAATGTTAATCTCATGTTCTCATTCCTTTATAATCATGTCACTAGGAATTTGTTTTATTAATATCTCCATTTTTTAACCGTACTGGGTATAAGAGCTCACCTTTTGTTGTATTTCATTTTCCCCAATATGCGAAGAAAGATTATATTTTTGATATTTCTATGTAGGGTTCTAGTTGTGAATAATTTATTGGGACATGATGTAGATCCTTTATATACCAATTGTTTATGTATCACTAATTCCAAAGTAACTAAACCCTTATTGGTATTGAATATATCAAAATGATATTGAATGCTTATTTATATAATAAGATGTAATATTTATATATAAATGGTTTGAGTTTCTACAATTAGTATATAAGTAAGGATTATTTATTTTTTGAAACTAGTATTTTAAAACACAAGTAGGACCCATTAGTGTAATCTTATATATATGATAACATCACAAGTCATCGCAACTAAATCATCGTGGTTTTCCAAGAAAATATATAACTACTTGGATACTAGAAAGTGGATGTGGTTGTGGAAAAGATTTATCTATGGGTATATACATGACATTAGATGAACTGGGTATTAATTGAATATTTACCTGTGTGTGATGAGTGGATATAAGACTACACATATAGTTTCAAAATCTTAAGGGATATTATTCAAATAATGTAATTTTTTATTATAAAATATTACAATGTATTTGAATAGATTATGAAAAGGTATGACCTAGGATAAACCTAATGTGTTATATATTTAAAAGTATGTGTCAATATTTAGACATTCTCTAAAATATTTTAAATTTTAGTTAATTTCTAACTATGATTATTATTGATCATACTATGTTAATTTAGTTTCATTAAATTGTAAAAACTAGAATGAACTATGTTAAAAATGAATGTGACTGAAAATTAAATATTTTTTTTCTTGAGCAACCAAATATTTTGGTATATGGGAGAAAATTATTTTTATAATGTTTACTCAACTTTCCCAATACATTAACTATGTTCATCTTACAATTCGGAATAGGATGGAAGAACATACTGTTGAATACTTTATGAGGATACATCCACCATATTTTAGTGGGTCCATTGATCGACTAATTTCTAAAAAATTAATCAATACCACTGAAAAGATATTTTTCATTCTTCAGAGCTCAATGTGTGAAAACTATATCTTTGTATTTTATCATTTGGAGGGAGAAAAAGATAAATGGTATAATGCTATCAAGAATATATGAAATGATATGAAATTGACTTTATATATTGGGATAATTTTAGGATGTCATTTTTCCATAATAAATTTTATCATATTCATCATAATGAAATGGGTAAATAATTCCTTGAGATAATGTATAAGGATGATGAATCTATTATTACATATGAGATAAATTTAAAAAAAATTACAAGGTATTCATATGGTATTTTCATTGAACTATAAAGTAATATTGAATGATTCTACAGTGGATTAAAATAAATTCTTCAAAGGGATTTATCCATAAGAGTATTTAATAGTATTGAATAAATCATTTGATGTGCTATCAATAGTGAATAAT
Source organism: Viscum album (assembly GCA_963277665.1). Taxonomy (NCBI): domain Eukaryota; kingdom Viridiplantae; phylum Streptophyta; class Magnoliopsida; order Santalales; family Viscaceae; genus Viscum; species Viscum album. Next base: position 969,608,569 of record OY728159.1, on the reverse strand, counting down.
AGATTAGATTCACCCATTAATATTGTGGTTTTCATAATACAAATAAATATAAAACTCTAAGGAAATTAAAATAATAAAACCCATATAGGGAAGCATATGGTTATTCTTTTTAAGAAGTCTAGAAATAAACATATAAGACATTCTTATATATAGACTATTAAATTATTTTTTATTAGTAAACGAAGGTCATCAAGAAATCGAATGGTGATGTAATAGGAAGAAGTTACCAAAGGGTTTGATTAGAGTGAAATCTCCCCAAAATAAACCACCCACACAATATTTTTTTAAATTCAATGAGTATGAAAATTATTATAACAAGTGATAGAATATAAGGATTAATGAAAATAATTGATGATAAAGAGTGATTAATCCCATATACAAAGGGAAATCTCATGTGATCACTTTTATCAATGTCTGGTATGGTAATGAAGTTTTGAAATGTAAAGACACCATTTACGATATAAATTATAATGTATTATTCTATTCAGGTTCTTTGCATGATTTTATATCGTAATAATTTTTAATGTTTTTCACATTACCACTTAAATTATTAAATATTAAATTATCCTTAAAATATCATAATGGTATGATTTTCACATATCAAGTTTATGATTTGTATCCAACCGAAGTTTGTAGTAATGTGCCTCCATCTAATCTTCTTATTCTACCACTAGTTTAATTTGACGTTGTTTTAGGAATGAATTGACGTTCATTATATAGGACCAATATTAATTTTTGTGGAATGGAAGTAATGTATTATATTCTAAACCACCCTATGGTTTTCTATTAGTGTGAGGATGAAAAATAACTTCCAATGAAAATTACATGTATTTCATGGTTCTTGATTCATATTCAAAGGGGTTAGTTATCTAATATGATTACAGAGAAGCAATACATCAAAGATATTCCTATTTTATGGGAGTGTATTGATGTATTTGAGGAAGTGTTTCCGATTATTCCTAAAAATTATTAATTTGAGTTTTCTATAAAACTCATACTCAGTGCAAAACCTATTTCAAATAATCTATATAGAATGGCCCTGATTGAGTTATGAGATTTAATGAAGAAACCCCATGAGAATACTGATAAGGGATTCATTCATCCAATTTTGTTACCATGGGGTGCACTTATTTTTTTCATTTTGAAAAAATATAGACCAATCCAACTATGTAATGATTATTGGGAACTTAATAAGATCATGATAAAAAATTTGTATCATCTACCACATATTAATGATTTTTTTGATTACATACAAGAACCTAAATATATTTCATTGATTTATCTTTGATTTTGATATTATTAGTTGAATTTAAAACATAATTACATACCTTATACAAACATTAATTTGAAGTATGGACACATTGAATTTATAGTGATTCAATTTTTTCTTAACAATTCTCATAAAAGCTTCATATATTTAATGAATAGAGTCCATAGAGATTAACTTGAACTATTTTTTTGTCTCTATAGATGATATTATTATATATTCCAATATAAATAAGGAGCATGAACATCACTTAACTGTTATAATGAAAACCATATGGAAGGATAGTTTGTATACAAAATTTACCTATTTTTAATTGTTTCTTTAAAATGTTTCTAATTTAGGCCATATAACCTCAAAAAAGGGTATATCAGCTGATCCATAAAATATAAAATTTAATGAATATTAGGATATACTAACACTAAAGACTGTGATCCTTAGTTTTTCTGGATTGGCTGGATATTATATAATCTTAATGAAGGATTTATCATGTCTATCAAATCCACTAACAAGGTTTTTTAGAATGTGGGTAACATTCCCTTGGGCTGATGAATGAGAATAAAATTTCATGGAATTGAAGAGAAAGATGGTCAATGCACTAATACTCACACTTCCTTGTAGTGGATAAGTGTTTGTGATTTAATGTGACACATCATAAAAAGGGATGCGATGTGTTCTTACAAAAAAAAATTTGGTTATAACTTATACCTCATTCCAATTAATGATTAATAAGAAACATTACTAACTCATTTTTTGGATTTAGAAATGGTAATATTTGAATTAATGATATAGAGGAATTATCTATATAGTGAATTATGTGACATATATATTGATGATAAAAATTTAAATTATATATTTTCCACAAAATAGTTGAATACTTTTCAAAAAATATGATTGTATTTGATTAATAATTATGACTACTCAATATATTACCACCCTATAAAAGTGAAAAATGTTACTAATTATTTGATTTAAAAGGATCTAGTTAACTTGTCTATGTTTAGGATAATGAATATCCAATATTTATGCATTTTCAAAGGATTCTACTTGAAATATTTATTATGGTAGATAAATCATATCGTTTTCATGTGATTTTTCAACCATAATGGAACCGAGTGTGTTTCACATGCATACCATACTTGAATATAGAACTATTTAATGGGGCTCATATCTAATCATTATCTATTCATCAATGAAGTATGAATACAAATTTCTGTCTCTAATCAGCAACAACCTGTTGATTTTCATTAGGAAATCCAGAAGCTCCGTCAGTCATCTGAATTATCTGGGAAATGGGGGAACATTTCTGAGGATGAATGAGGGAATATTGGTACCCCTTCTAGGGCATTGGGAAGTGTTGGGCATGCCTCTTACAAGGATGTGATCTTAAGTGCCACGAAAAAGGTGACTAATAGTGAGGGTTTCACCCCTGTTCCCTCAAAGAGGAGACCACAAAAGGATTATTCTAATATTCCTAGGACTGTGTTGAACAGGTCGATTTATAAGGCGTCAAGGAAGGTAGACGTGAATATAGTTAAAATTTTCAATCAGAAAAAGGATCAATCTGAGTGGGAGACTGTGGGTGACTCTAATTATGGAAATGATATGTTGTACTATGATATATTGACCTATTTCTTGGTGGATGAAAGAACTTATTCTTATTTAACCTCATCTTCTATTCTCTTGTTTCTTAACTTTCTTAATAAATGGTAGCTTGTTGATAAGTATGAATACAAATATATATTTATTAAAGTATTATTGGTAATAAAATATAAATATTATTACTATGAAGTATGTATATCAGGGAGTCTTATTTTATAAATTTTAATATTATATGAAAATGCATAATGGAATGTTATAACCGTTAACCAAACCACAATAGAAATGGGAAAACATCACTATGTATTTTATCATTAGACTCCCTATAATATCTAAATCCATAATTTAATTTGGGATATAGTTGATCACACTAAAATGTCTAAATATTTCATTAATATCAAAGAATATTTCTATTTTTATCATCTTGGGAATTTAATCATTAACGGCGAGGTATGGTTCCATGGATTACCACATTCTATTTTATCTTATCAAGATTTGAGTTTTACCTCAAAATTATGGTGATGTCTTCATCATGTTCTAGATAAAAAGTTGCATTTCAGAACTATTTTTAACCCTAAGACATATAATCAATCTATGAGGACCATTAAAAACCTATAAGATATTTTGAGTTCCTTTTCTTAGTATTTCAATAGTGTATGGGATCAATACATTTCACTAATCAAGTTTTCTTGCAAAACTCGATTTCACTCAATATACATATCAATCCTTATGAATACCAATATTTAAAATAGGGAAAAATTCCAACATACTATGATAAAGCTTGAGAAATAATGTTATTGGGAGTTGAAATTATTGAAGAAATGGTATATAAGGTTTTATCCATTTTGAAACACATCATGGAAGACAAGAGTCGTCAGAAGAGTCATGTTGACATAATCGATGAAATATAGAATTTAATGTTGGTGAAAAGGTTTCCTATGAAATTTTCCACTGAAAACAGGTATGAGATTCATAAATAAGTGAAATGTGGGCCTCAATTATATTTTTCCCTTCAATATTATTGACTGAGTAGGGTCTATATCTTATCACATTACACATACATGGATCCAATCTCAAGTTCATGATGTGTTATATGTATCTCTTTTGAGGATTTACAAACTAGATCCTTCACATTAACAAAAATTAAAAGTTTTAACACTATTTAATAATATAAAATATAAATAAAACCCATTAAAAATATTAGATAATGGGGATAATGTTGTATAGAATGATGTTTCTCAGCTAGTTTATTTTATTTGGAGGAATCTAAAATTCAATGAAGCTATATGGGAACCTAAGGTTTTGATGAAGCAGAGATAACATCATTTTTTTATCAAAGTGATGTAGTTTTTTCATGGGAAATCTATTATAAAGTTGAATAATGTGACACCCCAATATTTTAAATGTATTTCCTTTTAAATAAATGTGAGGTATTTGATAGATAGCATTATACACAACCTTGAGTCTAAAGAAACTATGACATAATAATCTATTAAACCAATTCGTTGGATTAGTGCGTATGAAGAGGATCAAAAATATTTTGATATATATATATATATATATATATATATGATATTTAATGATATTAAACATGTTTTTATAAGTACTCAATTTTGTCGAAACCATTTAATGAATAAAACACCTATTTTTCAAGAAAATGTGTTTATATTAATATTATGTGATTTTATATAAAAAATGAATATTTCACACTCTTATGAAATGGATTCAATAAAAAGTATTTATATTGTATATAAATAATTTAATAATTATCCCTATATTATTTATCTAATGGTTATGAATTACAATAAAATCATTTAAATATAAAAAAGAGTTACTTTTTAAAATAAATTTTCTTATATATATAAATTGGTTTTATAATAATAAATTAATTAAATCATTATTGACTAATGTTTTTAATGAAATTTATATATTATCTATTAAAAATCTTCATTTTATTATTTTCATGATGAAATTAATGGATGTATATTCACTATTGTGCTCAAAAAATAATTTTCCTTAAAATAGGGTTTTAATGAGTTTTGTGAACATATTTAAATTTAAATTCTTTCAGTTATGAAAAATTAATATTATAAAATGGATTCCATATATGGAATAAAGAATGTTTTTAAGGAAAACTGACTTTATTTCCCTCTTTTGCCAGTATTTTTTATCTTTCATATCAGAATTATATAACAAATAATTTAAAGAACTTTTTTTAATATTATAAAATGGTTGTTTAATATAATTTTTTCATATGTTTTATTTTATAAGAATAAAATTAAATGTAATATTTTTATCATTTGCAAAACTTGTGACTTTTGACTTTTTACAAAAAAAGTGAAATCATTCATTGTTTTACCATACACCACAAGAATAAATGTTATAGACTTCATGAATAATATTTTATTTTAATATAACTTTAAATGTTTTCATCATTTCTAAAAAATAAATTAATTTCTTTACTATATAAGAAATCATTACATTTTGAATTTATTATTTCAAAATTAAATAGGTATCTTTCTCATGAATTGTTAAAGTGATATTTTAAATGTTTTTTCATCAGTAAATACATACTCTGATGTGTTTTTATGACTTAATTGGGATATTATCTAATGTTACCATATTTATTCTTTCTCTACATGGTTTGTGATTATGATGATGATATATTGATGAAACTAGTTTTCTTTTCTATAGGTTAATCTATGATGAAATGATAAATGATGTCATGATCTTCTTCCATACATATGAATTAAATTTTATTATTTAATGGGATGGACCAGTATATCCATAAAATTCATTGGGTAAATTTTAATGTTTTATGATATAAACGAGTAAATGGGAGGTTATCTCAAGCCCAAAATAGGGAACACAATATGTTATCCCAAGCCTAAAATAGGCAATACAAGATGTTATCCTAATCCCCAAGTAGGTAAAAATGTTGTTACCCCAATAATAACACGTTTTTAATTTCATTGTGGGTATGTATTGAATAATATATTTTATTATTATTATTATTATTTGACATATTACACTCTTTTATTGGATGATATTATACCAATGTTATATTCTCAGGGATTATGTTCTTTGATTTATTTTTGATTCATGCTTTATGAACTGATAATATTTATTCCCTGACACATGATTATGATATAGTAATTTATAGGTAAAAAATTCAAATTTTAATCTCATGTTATAATTCCTATACAATCATGAAAATGACTATTGATTCACGTATCTTTTATTTACCCTTACTGAGCACCTGATCTCACCCTTTATTTTGATTACATTTCTCAAGATATGAAGAGATGTTATAATTTTGATATTCCTAAGAATGATTATAGTTGTGGAGAACTTAATGGATTATTATGTAGATATTTTATCTTTTATCCATTTTTAAATCTATGTTTCCAAAAAGATAAAAACTTTCTATTTTTGAATGGTTATAAATGATATGTAATGAATATTCTTTCTAATAAGTTGTAATATTTATTCATGAAATGTTTGGGTCATCCCAAATTTAGGACCCCAACTATCATTAATCCATACATATTTTTTTACTTCAAAATAATCATTCCTAACAACATTAATAACACATTGAAATAAAATTGGGTTTCAAAACATTTCATGATTGTATCACTAAAATTATTCTCTATTTGATAGCCAAATTCAATCAATAAAAATATTATTACATAATAAAATTACTTGGGTGATTAAAAAAAATAATTTCCATTACTGTAAATAATATAGAGATAAGTATTAAAATAGGTGTGTAATAATAAAATTGTTTTTAGAAAACACCTTCAGATTTGTAGAAAAATATACACTCACTTCAAAAAAACATTTTTTAAAAGGTGATTTGAAAATTTTTGAATAATATTTATTTGTAAATGTAAATTTTTAATATTATATCCTATAAAAATATATAGAGGTTCCAAAATCGGTGAAGTGAAAACACATTCAAAAAATGTTCTTTTAAAAAATAATATTTGATAATGTTTCCTTTAAAATTACACAAAAGGATTAATTTTTTTTGAAAACCTTATGAAACGTTTACATATAATATAATCTTATATAATCGATATTTTAAAATACATAAATTCTATAAATAGTGATGTGGTAATTGAAGATAAAATATTTTATTTTTAATGGATAGAAATGTATTTAATATTTTGAAATGAGTTTGTTTTGAAAACCAACATTGTAAAAAGAGGTAGTTAAAAATCTCTTCTAAAAGTTGAAATATAAAATATGATGGTCACATAAAAAAACACATAAATTGGGATTCCAAATATAATGGAAAATATTTTATGGAATGTAAAATATGGATAAGGATGGGATATATTCATTAAAAAGGAAAAGAATTATTGTCAATAATGACATACCTTATTATGGTGATGAAAATCATCAAGGAGTATTATTTGAAAAAAACATTTAATTTTCACTAGATTTAAATATTATGTTTAAATAAATAATATATTAGGGTGTATGAAATGTATATTCAAAAAATGAAGTTCCAGAAGACACATTATTACTCAATTAAGGGAGTTGAGTTTATAAAAACCCTCACAACATTGGTTTCTATAGAATCAAATGATGTTTAAATAAATAACTTGATATATATCATTAAAACCCAATAGTTTCAAATAAAATTAAAAATACATTCACTATCTAGAAATCAAACCATTTAAACGAAATAATGGTTTACAACACCAATCATATTTCATGGATTTGTAAATGACACAAAGACGCCCTAAACATGTATTCCCACATAGTTCATCACACTATAACACCTTACAAAACAAACCTAGCCATATTAAAAAAATATTTTATAACCATATTCTTTTTTATATCATTCTATACACATTATCTGTACTTATTCACTATATGTATATTAGTTAATTATTATCTATTTTCAACATCTAGTGTGAACTAGTTTCATAAGAGAAGTGTTTTTATTCATTATTATTCCCAAGATAATTATTCCTAGATCATACAAGGTATTCTTATTTATTTTTTATGATAGTTAACAAAATTATATTTTCATTCTAAGAGAGTTTTATTTATGGCTGTTATAGATAAAATCCACAATAAACATGTTTTATTGATTTTTAACAAATGAACGCTGGTAACTTAGTTAAAGAATATATTATTAATTTTTCCATTCTAAAACGAAAATAATGACATTATTTACTTATTAATATCATAAATAATTTTTAATTAAGTTCTCAAAATCATATATTATATTATTTTAAAATATTTTTTAATTAGGTGGTTAGTCCAAACAAACATCAACATACCATAATTGATGGGTGACTATGATTTTATTATATATATATTTTAAATTAGATTATTTAGATTTGAAAAAATTAATAATAAATAATAAATAAACTAAATGAAAAAATTTGATACATTACTTTGTGGTGGTGGTAGGTTTACAACACCCGATTAACATTTTCATTTCTCTAAGAATGAGAGGGAATGAAGGTGGATTATAATTTATCTACTAATAATCATAATTATATTACATAGTTCATATTTATTATTAAATTTCACCATTATAATCAATTAATATAAGTGGTGGTGAAAAATAGAAGGCTTCCTTTTGTGGAGGCGGCGGTCCGCACAGACACATGATCAACATTCCTTTGTTTTTCTATGTGGATGGGAAGGAATAAATACTGGGTTTCTAATAAAATAATAAAAATATATTATATTAATGATACTATGGTAATTATATAAATATTTATATAGTAGTATTATAAGATAAATATTAATAAGAAAAAGGTAACGATTAAGTAATACTCACATTGATACCTATAACATTTACTTGAAAATATTATTGAAAATGAAAAAATTATGAAAACTAATTGAGACTAGAGGATTATAAAATGGAGATAAGTTTCTAGGAGGTAAAAAATAGAATAATTTGTGTAATAATGTTACAGAATATGTGTGGCATTAAGTGGTTTATGTTTCCCTCATTTATCAGTGAAGAAAAGATAACTTTTTTTAACACCCATTATTTTTAATACAATGGAAGGAAACTATTCAATGGCCAAAGGATACAAATGTGAAAGATAATGTATTTTAGTGTGGTATATAGTTAAGAAAACCTCTAAATATGATTTTAAAATATCTTTCAAGTAACTTATCATTAAATATTTTACATTTTATCATTCTTGTTTTTAATTAGGTAATTAGTTTCTAACTAAGTAATATATTTTTTACAAAAAAATATTAAATTACACTTCTTACCAAATTTCATTATTTTGAACTTAAATTTATCCAATATTTAAACTAATTGAATTTTTAAATACTAGGAAAATATATTTTAAATTAAAATAATATATATATATATAAATATAAATTCTTTTGTAAAAATTGACATTTTTATCATTAAGTGTTCTAAATCTTATTTATTATTGAGTACCAATTAAATGAGTGATATTATATATAGGTATAAAATTTATATTAATTTTTTTTAGAATATTTTGAATTTTTTTAATAGGTAATATTACATAATATTTTTTTAAAAAACTCTTCAAAAAAAAACATTTTTAACATTATCATAGTCATTAACTTATACTTAGTAATAATTTTTTTCAAAATCATAAAATATAATTATTAAATAATATGATCATAGTGATTTATAATATAAAATTTATTTTTATATATTTCATTTCAAAAGGTGATGTTTTTTTTAATAATAGAGATTATGAAAATTTCTTAAAGTAAACTATTACATAACTTCCAAAACAATATACTTGGGTTTAATAAATTACACATTGTATTTTTAAATAATTTTTTATTTTAATATATTTTATTTATATTTAAAATTAAACAAAAACATTTATGACATTTATTATTATAATAATTTTATAAAAGTGTTGGTATTACAAAAATCACTATTTTTTACTATTCACCTAAAAATCAATTATTTTAGAAAAATAAAAAAATATCTCTAAGATAATTTTTTATATGGAATTAAAAAATGAAGTTTATTTCTTACGATTCAAATAAAAAAAACTAAATTTAAATTTTAATTGAAAATTTAATTTGTATATATATATACTAATTTTTCTAAAAAATTCCTTTTTAAATAATTAAGTATTCACAGTATTATTTTGTATACATTTTATAATTGATTAAAAAAAATTTATAATGTGTTTTATAATTATTAAAATTTATTAATAATAAATATTTAAAGACTCTTTATTGTTTGGAGATCCATTTGATATAATGTATCAAATATATATTCCAGAATCATGGTGCATCACATTCTACACTACTTAAATAAGTTTCACCCTCAATATTTTAATTATTAAAAAATATTGATAGTAAGAGTGGGTACTCTTAACATATTCAACATTTTGGATATATAATCTAACATAAAATCAATGTTATTATTTTAGTATATTCCGAGATAGTTATCATTACACAAATAATAATAATCATTCTTATAGTCATTTATTGAAGTATATATATACCCTCATCATATATTCTCCAAAATATTCCTTTCATAAGATGATTTTATGATTCAAGATGTTAAACAATAACAAAACCATATATTCTTCTTGATATTAAAACTCCTTGAACTAGATAAATTTCTAGTTCATTAGGTCATGCTCTAGTATATATACACCACAATCCCAAAAAATGATGAACTTCTCCAAAAATATCTGGAATCAATTATCAATTTATTGGTTACCAATACTATCTAAGATAATTTTTGAAAATAAATCATCTCATTATTATTTCAACATCAGGTGTATATTAAACCTAAGAGTTATCCATCCTAGAAACACATGTTCCATAATAGTTAACCCAAAAAATAAAACATTGTTATAAAATAACTTTTCAAGGTTATTTAAACAATTTAATAATTGTTTCCAAATATAATGGAATATTAATAAATAAAAATCCATATATGATTCACATAATACCGATATATTTTATAAGATATCATAATATCGTTGATACTTATCACCCAACAATGAAAATATATAATAATTTATATAGAAAAAATATTTTTTATAATACATTGAAATATTTCTACATATATTTCCAGAGACCGGCACTAATATGGTGTGTGATTTTGAGGCTTGATGTGCCCAGAATTAATTTTATTAAAATATTAAATATATTTTATATTGTGTACAAATAGTATCTTAAATAAAATGGAATAAATATTAAATGAAAACATGAATCTTAAATATAAAACCATGGTTGAGGTTGTAACACATTTTTTTACCAAAGGTGTGAACTAAAATAGGTTGGCACGAGGAATTTAGATATCTCTTCTACTAGCCGTACGTTTAGTGTATTAATTAAATATTTATATTAATTAATTCATTCGTTCATTTAACCCAACAATTTTTCTATAATTATATTGTTAAGGATAATTCCCCTAGGATTGCCTCATAACTCTGAGACCATCGAGAGCAAATCATTCATCCATCTATAGGTGGATCATATCAGATAATGTGAAACTATTGATAAGAGAAGATCAGAGCGCAATGAATGCAACAACATCCTTCAATCATTGGGGATTTAATTATTCAATGAGAAACTATCGAATCTCTATGTAGTAATCATAAAACTGTGTATAATTCTATTTTGATTAAATTGATTGAGAAGAATAATCCCTTTTATGATCAGCACCAATTGTGACCTTCTTATGCGCCCCTCTATTAGAATTGTACTTGGTTATTGTCATTTTATAAGCAAAATATTGTTTTCATGATTATTGTACAAGAACACTTGGCCAAGTATGTTTAAAAATATATTATTGTATCTTAATCCCATTATACCTTTTTATTAATTCAACGATTGTACACTATAGTCTCTATTCAACTTTTTCAGGTTGTGCCGAGCCTGTTTGAACCATCAGAATTGTAACAAATTCATGTGTGAGGAATTAAATGAAACATTATGTATATATATTGACATATTATGGGAGGTGGTTTATTTTTATTCATTAAATTATAAAATATTCACAAAACAAAGGGACATGAGAATGTGTGGTGTAAAAATATTCTTATGAGTCTTTGGGAATTGGGTTTTCAACTAGTAGATGGAAAGAATCTGCTATCCAGTGATAGATCCTCTTATATTAGGAGTAGTTAAGGTTGTAATCAGAGTAAAAATATTGGACTTGAAGCATGGAACACATATCTAATGTTTTTTTTTAAAAATTAAAACATATTGCATACTATGATAAACACACTACATGTAGACCCTATGCTGTATTGATTATGTTTTTGGGGATATATAATGACAGAATACTGTCTAGACTCTCTACACACCATGTACTACATACTAGAGTGGGTGATACATGTGGCGGATCACACATGAAACAAACCATGTGGCAGTACATGGTTAAGAGCATGGTCATATACAAAATTACATGTATACTACATGAGTTAATAGTCCTAAGGTAAAGTAAACAGACATAAAAAACACATGAGGATAACCCTCGAGAGGTATGGGCATGCCATTTATATACCCTAACAATTGTGTATAACTAAATACCAGGAAATTCGTGTAACTCCAGGGACATGGCTAGGTGATGGAGAGGGGCCACCCACCATGTGGGTCCCCTCATATTTCATGTACCACTTGGTTCATTTTTAAGAAATATTAAACTCCCATGTATCCTTTATTTCTACTCAGATTTTATTCCATGAGTAGAGTATCCTAATTTTTATTCCACAGAGAATGAAATGGTACATTCTCTTTTGAATTTTGGGATATGATTTTTGATTTGTTGTGTGTGGTTATTGTTTATGAGATTCTAGATAATTACAGTGATCACACATGATCACCAGAGACATTCTGAGTGGAACCCTAGAGCTGGGATGACCATGGGTCCACTATTAAATCATAGAGTGAAACCCTCTAGTCGAGCTCGACATGGCTCCTCTACCATCCAAGTGGAACCTTCTTTCAAGGCAAGGCATGGGTCTTTCATTGACTATTATAGTGTAACCCTCCTATTGAAACATGTCATGGGTCCCCTATCGAGTTCTAGAGAGGAACACTCTAGTTGTTCAATGCGTGGTTCCTCTACCATCAGATTGGAACCCACCTGCAAGTTAGGGTGTGGGTCCTCCATCAACTATAAGAGTGAAACCATCCTATTGAAATAAGGTATGGTTCTTCTATCTATAAACTAATTGAAACATTCTTATTGTACAAAGGAAAGGGTATTCAACTTAGATATTGTATACCCTAAATTGTGAAACACAGTGATGATGCATGCATTAATGTGGATTGATTCTTCTAGAGAGATTCACAAGATGTTGGGCATCATTGTTGGAATTTTTGAAACTATTGATGACTCTTTTCCTTGTTTGATAAGTGATATGGGGATCCCATTTCTCTCTCTGTTGGGCTTGTTTTACTGAGCATATATTTTTACTTTGATATCCATACATTTGTATTTGGTTAATCTTCCTCTATTGGTTATAAAGACGCAAGGGGTATGCCATAATCTTTTTGTGTTTATCTTGTCAGGGATGTATGAGTTTATTGTCTTACATTAGGTGGAAAAGACTTTATGTGTAGTCCATCTACACACATTTTTGTGCCCTTAATTCTAGAATGACATTACTATATATCTTTTTATGGGTTTTGTTTCATTTTTCTACTATCTATTGACCTTATATTCATGGTGTATTTCTTACTACCCCTCTTTTATTTTTAGATAATCCTACTAGGTATGTATATACTCACCCCTTCATGGGATTTTCCCACACATGTCATGTATTATGTAGATTATGGACATGTAAATGTTAACATCCATGAAAGATAGGGATACTGGGTGCTTTGGACCATGTACGATGGTCATATGTTGGAGATCTAGAGATTGGATCTCTTAATGGTATAATTTCTAGTTTTTTGGTTGGGGAATATTTATGGTTGGGTGTGTATTTTCCCACTATTACTTTTCAATTTTCACTCTTTCACTCTTATAAACCCTAGATGTTTTTCATTATTGGCATACATTCTATTTATTTTATATTTTTTTATTATTATTACTATTCACTTATTTATTATGATAGACATGTGTGTGTACAAGTACATTAAGAAAATGCCTCCCATTTTGGATATTACTCTTAGTTCTTGCCACTAACCCCTGGATTATGGAGGTGGGATTATGGTATTTGTGTCTCGAGCCTTAGTTAGGTTTGAGTTGTGATAGATTGGTATCAAATTTGTTCATTACATGGGATGTTTTCTGGAGTAGTACATTTAGGGGGATTTGGTTTTGAATAGGGAAAATGTGTCAATGCACAAATATTGTGGCTCTCCGGCCAGGGAATCCAGTGTTGGAATGGGGATCCAACATTTCCTTTCACCAGAACCTTGACTATATTCTTGTAAACTCAACAAAATAAGACATTTGTTACTGGTATAAATGGTACATGCATCATATTGGATTGAGTTTTTTATTGTCCAATGTGAGTTAGATCCCATTTATTTTTATACTTATATATTCTCATCTGACCATCGTATGTCTGGATTAAATTTTTGGATGCCTCCACAATGACAACCATTCAGAATCAATGTTTCAGATCGTGATAAGGATTCAATGAGTGATGATGCCTCAATTCAGTTTTCATATTTTGAGCTTCTTCTTCTATGTGGGATGGTATAATATCCTCCACCTATTGATCATCATATCATACATGAAGAGAGGGTTGAGGATGCGTGTAGTCTTGAAATACTCGATTAGTTCTAAGGCCATAGAATTATGAGGATATATAGAGATCCAGATCCTCAGGTAGCAAAGTATTTGATATAGTCTATAGTTCGTATCATCAATATTATTTTGAACCTAAAGGATCTTGTGTTTGTGATAAAATAAATCCTTTTCCATAGAGAAAAAAGGCACTGGTGGAGTCTTGTTACCCAAATGTATAAAGAATCGACAATCTCATGTCCCAACATCTAGCAATTATTTTTCCAGGTGTATTACCCCTTCTGTTTGTGATTAGTTTGGATTCAGGATCTTGAATACATTTATTAGAGAGCGATGAATGTGTATAAGTATGTAACAAGGATTACATACCTTAATTAGTACTCCCTTGATGTGATCCAATATGAAAAAATCTGAGAACAAATTTTTGAGAAGGGAATCTGTGGAAAGATATGTTCTAGTTTGGTTCCCTTGTTTATTCCACCCTATGTCGGAGTGATAGAGAGTAAACTATTGGTTGATATTTTATTATTAATGTTATACTAGGTAGATGGATCCAGTAGTTTATTTCATAGAGGTTATTCACTTACAACATCTACTCGGTGGAATTTAGTTGGATCACGGAATAAGAGATCCCATCATTATCTGACCCAAACATGTGGAAGTGTGGCACATCGACTGCAAATAACACTAGGAAAGACTTGAGAGGGTTGGTTCCTTTCTTGTTATAGCTAAGGTAACATAGTGCATGATTACCCGACTAGTATGCTAAAGTGTATAGGTTGATAGTTGACAGACCACCATGATAGACATAATTCTGTGATCATGGATCTCCCAGGTAAGGGAAAGGTGTCCTCCAGGGAGGTGGATCTAGAAGAAGAGGAGGAGTTGTGTGTGGTGGGCGATGCTATGAGATCCTTCCACCACCACCACTAGGTGGCCCACATCAGCCTCACAAAGATAGCCGTCGGGGCCTTAGATAACTGTAGGCTCTGGGGTCTTATGACCATGAAACTCATGAAATGATCATAGGTACTATTTGTGTGTTTTATACACTTACTTCAGTATTAGGAGAAACATTTTATAATCATTCCTTCATATTTATACTCCTAGTGTGAGAGTTGGAGATCCCATTTGAGATGTGATCCAATCAGCTTTGTATTGAGGTTCCTACAAGTGAATCTTTTTTTGTATCATTTGTCTTCCTATAGTGCATACTATATCTTATTGGAGAGAGGTTCATGTGGCACATTTGGGACATCAAGATGGTACCCTATGAAAATATTTTGGGTATGGATTATTTTTCTATGGCCTGAGCCATGATTAGATGTCACTACAGATGAGTCAGATTCCTACACACAGATGTAATGAGATTCAACTTTACGGGAGAGAGGGATCTCATGGAAGGACAAGTGGGTTATTTGAGCAGAAGGCCGGATCCCATCACCCATAATTTAGAGAGTATAGCCCTTGGTGAAGCAAGTTCTTCATGAATCTTGATTACTTTAGTTGTGGACAATTATTTGGACATCTTCCTTATGGTTGTTCTAAGACTACCACCAAGACAGGAGATGGAGTTATTTATTTTCCTGTATCCTAGGACCATTACAATATCTTTGGAATCATTTACAATTTCCCCTACCATAATTTGAGATCTATGGTTTTAGTTTAAGGACCTTCAAGAGAAGTGTTTCATCGGGCCTAGTGTGTCCCCCTAGGTAACTCAAGGGTTGTTTGTGAAAAAGGAATATGAGTTCTTATGGATTTGTCTATATTATCATCACCTAAACCAGGGTACAATAAAGAAAAAGTACCATTATTGTGGATTGACTATCTCTTTGAAATTTTGTAGGGTGTGAGATGGTTCTCGAGGATCGAACTCTGGTCCAGTTACAACTATGTAAGGGCTAAAAAGGTATATATTCCAATTATTGAATCCTGATATCACTATAAACCCTATGACTTCGTAGTGATGCCCTATGGTGTGATTATTTCCCCATACATGTTTATTTATTTGAGGAAATAGATATTCCAACTGTAATTAGATTAGTTTGTGGTCGTCTTAATTGATGAAATACTCATCTACTCTACACAGGAGGAGCATGTAGAACACATAAGGTTGGTTCAATATTTTCTTAGATAGACCGATTTTTTGAAAAATATCTTGAAGTTACTTTTCAAGATTCATGAGTCTCAATTTAGAAAGAATTTAATTTTTGGGCATGGTGTAGGTGGAGACCCAGTGACGATTGATGTAGTACATTCTTGGGTTCCACCCAAAAGTATTTCAGAGGTGTGGATCTATCTTGGCTTGGTGAAAAACTATATGAGGTATTTAGAATACTTATCTATGATTTTAGCCTATTGGACTACCATAACATGGAAGGTGAATTCGTTTACCTATACTGAGTGGTGTTAGAGGGCCTTCAAGGTATTGTGGATAAGGCTAATACGTTCTTCTATATTGACACTACTAGAGGAGGGCGTGGAGTAAATAGTCTTTTATAATGACTCAAAATATATTCCCTACTTCATATTGATGTAGTGGCATGCAGTTATCAAATATATGTCAAGGTAGTTGAGACCTCATAAGAGAAAATACACAACTCATGATCTAGATATAGAAATGGTTGTCTTCATCTTGAGGATATGAAGGAAATACCTTCTGGGGAGTGATTTTTGGTTTACTCAATTTATCAGAGTCTCAAGAACATATTCACATAGGGAAACTTGAACAAGAGATAGTGGTGTTAGTTGAATTTTAGTAAGAATGTAACTTCAAGATAGTCTGCACACCAAATAAGGTAAATTTAGTAGTAAATTCATTTAATAGGAAGTCACAAGATCACTTAATACCGGAGGATTTTAAGAATTTGGCTTCCTTGAAGTTGAACTTGGTGAATCATGAGGGTACAACTATTATTGAGTTATTGGTGTTGACTCCTCCACTTATATAGAGCATGACAGAGTCACACTAGAGAGACATCGACTTTGAGGTCTTGCTAGACCAAATATCCCTAAGGGTTTTAGCAGATGGATATTTTGATGGAGGGAGTCATGTCAACCTTTTCTAGGGACAGGTTGTGGTTCCTATCACAATGCGATATGAGTTGATACTAGCATTTGATACTTATCCTTTAGATATATATCCATGTGTGGGGAAGATGTACATGGACTTTTAGTGGAAGTTTTTGTGGTCCAGCATAAGATGAAAAATATCTTTGGTCTTACCTTGATGCCTCCCATGTTTGTAGGTGAAGGATGAACACTAGGTTCTGGATAGTTTGTTACAACCCCTAGATATCATAGAGGGGAATTAGGATGTAATATCCATGGAATTTGTGACAAGGATTCTACGTATTGAGAAGGGCCATTACAACATCTGGGTGATGGTCGACTGACTCATGATATAAGTACCCATAATCGCTATCAAGGAGAATATTTCGGTGGAGTGTTTGGGGTATTTGTATGTATATGATACTTTTTTCCTCTATGGGTTTCCCTTAAAGATTGAATTTTTTCATGATACATTGTTAATGATTCAATTGTGGAGAGGCCTCCAAGAGGTATTCAGGACACAGATATGGATGAATACATCCTTTCACTTTTTAAAAAATTAGAAGAAGGAGAATACTCTATAGGAGTTGGAATATATTTTTATGGCTTATGTGTTGGAATTTTTTTTGAATATGATAGTATAACTATCCCTTGTTATATTTTTCGTAAAAAATAGCTATCACTATACAATCAAGATGGCCCCTTTTGAGGCCTATATGGGAGACCGAGTATGTCACCCTTATGTTGAACATAGATTAGAAAGGAATATCATGTGGGTCCATAGATGTTTTCAGTGTTGACATAATGGTATAGTTTATCCTTGAGTGGATTAGGGTGACATAGAGTAGGAATAAATCTTACACCAATCAATGTCATAGGCCCTTGTAGTTTGAGAAGGGAGACTATGGTTTCTTAACAGTCTTCCCATGATAAAGATTATGGAGGTTCATCCAGGGAGGAAAGATATACCCAAGGATCATCAAGCCATTTGAGACCATGATAAGGGTTGGGGAGGTTGATTAAAATCACCCTACTTCCACTGTTAGAGTGGGTGCATGATGAATTTCATGTGTCACATTTGAGTAGCTACTCGAATGACCCCACCCAAATCATCAACTGGGGATTAATGGACATTGAGGATAGATATATCTTTAAGTATTACCCTGTTAAGATCAAGTATAGATATGGGAGGATCCTATATGGACATAACATCACATTTGTTCACATTTTTTGGTCACATGTGAATGTTCTTGAGTTCTCCTGGGAGTGGAAGAGCCATATGTGGGCTTAATATAAAGATCTTTTTGTGTAGTTTTTATTTTGAGGGATAAAAATTTTAAATTAAAAATTATATAGAGTCCTGGTTTTTATTCTTAAGATGTTGAAATATTTATATACATATTTCAAGTGACAGGAACTCAGACAATGTGCGATTTCGAGGCTCAGTGTGACTATAATTAACATTACAAAAATATTAAATGTATTTTTTGTTATGTGTGTCTATTTTCTTAAAGAAATTGTGATAAATCTTAAACATAAACTTGAATAAAAAATAGGATGCCACGATTGAGTCTATTCCATGTTTTTTACCCATGGAGTGACCTAAAATAGGTCAACTCGAAGAGTCCATATATATCTTCGATAGGTGGTACATTTAGTTGATTAATTAATTATTTAAATAAATTTATTAATGTATTTAGCCTAAAATATTTACCATAGATATATCATTATGGAAAATTTAATTGGATTATCCTCATTACTCTAGGACCATTTTGAGCTTATAATTCCCCATTCCACAAATAGATCATATCAAATGATATTGAAACTTTAGACCAGAGCAGTTTAGAGTGAAGCAAACACAATGAATTCTTTCAATCATAGTGAGCACGTTATTCAATGATTAATGATTCAATATTCTTATTGGACTCATAAAAATGTGTATTTCATCCTTTTGGATAAAATTTATTGATCATAATAATACCTTTTAATATTTTTTCCAATTGTATGCTTTGTAATCTCTCATGTATTATAATTTTAATTGGTTATTCCTGTTATCTAACCCAGATATCCTAGTTATTTATCAAAAATTATTATTTCATTGTAATTGATTGTTAAAGACCCTCACTTTTTTCCATCCTCCCATAGTTTCTCATTTTCCTTCACTAAGGGGACCCCATGGTCCCTGTTCTACATTTTCGGGTGGTACAAAGCTTGATCGGACCCCTAAAATCATGAGGACTCTACATACGAGGAGAAAATTAACAAATCATGGATTGATATATAAATATTACAGGACATGGGTGATTATTTATTCATTCATAGATCAAAATTTCAACCAATGCAGGGACCCAAGCATGCCCAGTGTGAGACAATGTGTGCGGGGCTATGTGAATTTGTTTTACCTCCATTGAATAATTAGAATCCACCATTTGGTGATAGATCTAATAATATCATGATGAGGAAAGGACAAAAATAAAGGAAAAATAACATATTTAATGTATAGAAGGTTGATAAAAAGTTTTTTGAAATAAGGACTACACGTTGTGTACTATAATGAACACATAATGTGTAGCCCCTATATTATGGTGGCGAGGTTTTGGGAATTAATAATCATGGACTTCCTTGTAGATTCCCTAAATATCATATACCTATTTCATGGGTGAATGTGCCACATGGAAAAGAACATGAGAAGGAACCCATGTATGAGTACATGTACAGGCACATAGTTGTGTACCGAAGTACATAGACACAACATTAGTACACAAACATGTGGTAAAGTAAATAGCCATGTGAAATCACATGGGTAGGACACTGAGTGGAATGGTAATTCCATATATAAACCTTATATTCTCTATATACCTATATGTTAGGTTAGATGTGTACCTATAATGACAAAACCAAATGAAGGAGATGGTTCACATGCTATGTGGGTCCCCTCACAAATCGTGTACCCCGTGGTTACTTTTGGGAAAACAACAAACTTTTGTATCTCGTTGATTTGGACTTGGAATTTGGATTTGGAGTAGTCTAAACTGATTGTTTTTTCTTTATAGAACATGATGATTCCCTCTTTTTTTGATTTATGGATATGATATAAGATGTATTTGTGATGGAGAATTTTTAATAGACACTCTAAGAAGTTAGTGGTTACACAGAGTCACTAGAGGATTTTCAAGTGGAACCCTCTAGCAGGGATGTGCATCGGTCCTCAATGACGAGAGTGGAACCCTCTAATTGGGAAAGGAATGTGTACTCTATAAAATATTAGGGTGGAACCCTATATATAGTCTATGAATGGGTCATCTACAATCAAAGTGTTACCCTATAGATGGTAAATTAATGGGTCCTCTATCGACTATTAGATTGGAACCCTCATATTAGAATAAGACATGGGTCCTCTTTTGCCTTCTTGAGTGGAACCATCCACTAGGGCTGGAAATGGTAACTATAATATCAGAATGGAAACCAAATTTTAAGAAGGGCATGTGACCTCCATTTTCCATTAGAGTGGAACCATCCTGATGAAATATGGTAAGGGTCCTCATTTTGTACATCGAGTGCATCCCTCCTGTTGTACTAAGGCATGGGTCCTCTACTTAGAGATTGTAGCACCTTGACTGTACTGTGTAGAAAAGTGAATAATAATGCTTTTAGTGGGATTATTTCTACTAGGTAGACACATGAGATGTTGGGAATCATTGTTATGATTTTAGAAATTTTGGATACTCTTTTTAGGGATAAGCTGTGAGATGGAGATCCCCTTTATTTCTTGTTTGGGATTCCTTCACTAAGAATATATATATACTTAATTATAAATATTTCGATTTGGTAACACTCTTTTCATGGGTTTTAAATCCATCCGGGGTATTCCAAATTCATTAAATGTTTATATTATCATGATTTGATGAGTTTATTGTCCTTTAATATGAGGAAAACACTCAACTTGTAATCCATCTACACACTGTGTTGAGCCCCTTGATCTAGGATGAGGTTGCACCTTCTATTTCTGTGTATTGAATTTCATTTGTTGTACTATCTGTTGTATTTCTATTCCAATTCTCTCTAATACAACCCCCCTACATATTTATAGGTATTCTATTTGGTATTTATATACTCACCATTTCATAGGATCTTCCAACACATGTGGTGTCTTATGCAGACAACACATAGTTTGGTGGAGACATTATAAGATCTTAGGGGTATTGGGTGCTATCGACCAAGTATGATGGTCAAATATTTGAGATCATAATCTATTGTATCACAATATTTTACCTTTTTGTTTTTTCATGTTGGGACATATTTATAGTTTAGTGTGTATTTTTTCCCTTCTACTTCCTATTTTTCACTATTTTTCTATTCTAGACCCTAGAGGTTCTTCATGCTCGGTTTACTTTCTATATATTTTAGTTTTTTATTATTATTCCTTTATACTTATTCATTGAGATGGTACTATGTGTTTATACTGATACATTATAAAAATTTAAACTATTTATGATTTTTCTTCTCGTGGTTATCACCACCCCTAGCCTATGGAGGTGGGATTGGCGTAGTTGCAGCTCGATCATAGGTTAGGTTCATGTTGTGATATTTTCAATATTTAATTTCTCTAAATATATCAACCTTACATCATTAGTTGTTAATAGTAAACATTATATTTAATTTATAACATTCATATTCTAAAATTCCCATCCATTTAAGTATGATACCTTCTTTGGTTATATGAATTTGTGATTTCAATATACATACATTTCCCCGCTTCAATTTAATGATCCCATTGAAAACCAATACTAAAACCAATATAGTTATGATAATACCTAATATATCAATATGAAAGTATCAATACAAATATAAAATCCCCTATTAAACATTAATTTTAAACACATGATATATTCTATTTTACCTATTAATATCTTTGTTCAATCCTAGGTTACACATAGTCATTTTTTATTAGGTTTCATAAATTAATTTGTTAACATCCTACGAAAATACTTGATAATGTTTCAATAGGGGAAATATAAATTAACCATAGTATATTACTCAAGAGATTCAAACCAAGTGTGCAGTTAGGTGTCTTGTTGTGGACTAGGTAATGATCCAGTTAATTTAAAATCCTCCCCTTTTTAGGGTTGTTACCCTTAAGTACATCTTTTCTAGGGCCTACATCCACTTGAAGTATTTAGGAAAGGATGTCATTTCCGAGAAAAACAAACCATATTTACTTTAAAAAAAAATTAGGATGTTATATTATACATAAACATATTACTTAGACATATCAAATTGGTTTTCACTAATAAAATATCATCCAAATCATATAAATAACTCATTTAATCCTCAAGAAAAAATGAAAGATTCTTTTGATACCAAATATTGTGCCCAAACCCACAATCCGATGTTTACTTCTAAAAATATATACCTTTTCAAATTTATATTGATACAATGTGAAATTATCTAATATAATGTTGAATGAATTTCACATTGGTATTAAATATAAAAATTATCACAGACAACTCATATAACATTTTTGTTTATTTTTTAGGACTATGTATATAAGTATTATATTTTATATTCCATATGATCATTTCTCTATAATATAACTCCTCTATACCCCCCTCTATAATTCTCACAATTTATTATTATGGTTGTAACCATGGGAATGGAAACATATGAAAGGGGTGATCTGAAATGATCATTAAGAGGAAACTTTTCAACTTGTCATATAGGGTTATATCATAAGGATATGATAAAACCTGGGAGAGAAAGAGATCGATTATTAAAAATAACATGGAATAATATGTTTTGTCTACAAATCATGATAAAAGTATATGAAATCTCAAATGGAAAACATATACCATACAAAAAGAGTGTGGAACCATGAGCTTATAAAATTTACCAATCGATCATAATCAGATGCACAATATTATAGCATAGAATTATGTCATAAAAATAATCAATGAAATCATATATACATGCTACCCAATAATAGATTCATCACATAGTTGGATTGGTCTAACCACCAATATACCTTCTTGGGCTTGTAATAATCCTCTTGTGTAGCATTGTTCTTGGAATAGAACCTCTTGTGTATCTAATTGGATTGGTATAAAACCACACATGTACCAATTTTTAATCGGGTAAATCCCACAGAATACCATTTATATTGGGATATATCCTCATGTGTACCCTTTTTCTTGGGAAACATCATCTTGTGTGCTCTTTTGATTGAGATGAATCCTCCCATATACCCTTCTTAGATCCTAATATATAAACATTACTAAATAACATAAAGTATATATTGAAACCCACCCATCATTCTTTTACACATATGTGTTCCACTGGAAAGAAAAATTTGTTACAGCATTAAGAACCAATAGAAAGAAACGAGTTTCATAAAATTTCATGATGGTATCACCAAAGTTGACCTCAAGAATTTTATTAGTTGATAAAAAAAGATTAAATTACCCAAAATATTGTTTCATTAGAAATTTTTTTGATTGATTCACCAAAAATTATTTCTATGGAAATAACTCTTATAGATATAAATAGGAAGATAATGGTGAAATCATAAAATTATTTTAAGAAAATGATTTTATCTTCTGAGTAAAAGTGGATCTAGTAAATAGTTTTAAAAGAAATTTCTTAAAATTTGATGTGTAAACATTTGAAAAAGTTAAACATAAAAAATAAAATTTTATTTGACTAACCATGAAAATGATATAAAGGTTTCAATAATGTTTATATAAAACAAATTGAAAACACTTACTTTAAACAAATATTTGATAATGGATGGTTGAAACTAAAAGAAGGTTTTAAAAAGGTCAGGTGAACAAATTTTGAAAAAATATTACATTTATAAATAATATTCAATAATATAACATTGAAATGAAATAAAGAATATATATAAGTAATTTGGAGTAGAATATATATATTTTTATTTTAAGTCATAGAAAACATCTTTAATATTTTTAAACACCTTTGTTGAAAATCCACATTGAATAAAGCGGTTGTAAAAAAACTATTTGAAAAGTGGTAATAGAAAATAGGAATATCACATAAAACAACACATAAATCGTGTTTCTAAAATTAACGGATAACATTTCCAGGGAATGAAAATATATGTAAGGAGGCGATACTGTCGTTAAATAGAATGTTAATTATTTTAATTATATATATTAACTTTTATTGGTATGAAACTAACCAAGGTGATAGATTTTAATAAACGCTTTTATCTCATAAATATATATAGATAACCAGTAATAAAAAAAATTCTTATTGTGGATAAAACCAATCATGGAGTAAATAAGTTCAAAAAATGCAGTATAACTCAATAACGGGAGTTGAGTAAACAAAAACCCTTATATATTGTGTATCAATTGAATGAAAGGCTGTTTAAATAAATAACATGATATAAGTATTTAAACCAAATTAATTTCATTAATTTGGGAAAAAATTATTATTTAGTAATCAGTTCATAGAAAATAAATGATGGTTCACAACATCAAAACATGCCTCGTGGATTTAAATTTGAGACAAGGAAACCCTTATTATGTAAACCCTCTTAGTGCATCACACTCTAACCTATAATATAACAAACAAAACCATATTAATAAAATATTTAATAACATTATTAAGGTTTAAAATATTTTATAAACTTCATATATTATTACCCTTTTAATGTATATTTGTTCTTTATTATCTATATTCAATATTGAGTTTGAGTAATCATAATAATTTTGAAATAGTTTTCTAATAATGGTGTTGTTATTTATTATTTATCAAAACATAATTCTTATTATATCATACTAGGTTATTGATTTTTTTATAATATTAAAACATAATCCTATTAGAGTTTTAGTTATGATTGTTGTAGATGAAATTGACAACAAGCATCATTCAATGATATTTAACAAATTGTGGAATCTTAATTAATGATATCAATCCAAAACCAAAATAAAATCATTATATACTTTATATCATATAAAATAAGTAATTAAATTATCATATCTATCCATTTTACTATAAAGAATCCCCAAACCCCTTTAATATTTGAGTTTTGGGTGTTGGAGGTTCCCCTAAAGAGGATCTACGTGTCTTGGGGGTGATTTAGTTGAATTCGAGGAGAAACATGCAAAAATGGAAAGGATATTGAGTTTATATTTATGTATCACCATGGTGATGGTGTATATTGGATAGTTGTCCTCTACACTATGATGTAGGGGATCTTATGAGGAGTTTCACGAATTCGACCAAATTGGGGGGGGGGGGGTAGTTGTGTTGTGGGTGGTTGGATGTGGTGTGATCCCTTTCCTTGCAATGGGGGTCCTATGATATGGTTAATATTATTGTTTCATAATACCAAAATCCACTTTTATAGGATATAGACTAAATTATATGAATATATTTTGACTTAGGGTGGACGTAGGTAGGTCTCTTATGTTGCGCCATTGAATTCCTTATGTTAAATAGTGATGCGACACATTCTAAGGGGTGACGCCTTGGTCTTTAGTTTTTATGTGGGTATATAAATACCCAAAGACTCATAGACCCAATTATTTTCCATTCATTCCACACAAACCCAAGGTAACATAGAGGGGTTTTTTGAAGACTTGTAATCCCCTTCTGATATGGATTGATCCCCAACTAATGGAGATTAATCTATGGTGATCTAAGGTGTGTTTTATCAATATTTTCCATATTTTTCTTCCCCAATGATATCATTTATATTATTTATTAATTCATTTATTAGATTTTTTATATCCACTACTCTAATATATATATATATATATATATTTCAGATTTTTTCGTGGAATAATTTCTTTCAGAGATCGAACTTCCTCAATGAAGTGGTGATCAGAAATCGTCAATATTGGTACATTCTCATGCAATGAATGTTGACCGATTAATGGCTGGTGATTTGTTTCTTAGCCTATTTATTTATGTGTAATAATAATGTTATTATGGTTTATTAGTTTGGAAGGAAATGAAATTAAACTAATTGATATTGAAATATATTAATAATGGATTGGTTAGGGACGGTATGATGCCGATGTCTGATGTCATTATAATAGTTTTCCTCCTATTTTTCTAGATATTGTTCTATTTATGTTATGTTTATTGAGAATGTTTTTAATCCTCTGGTTTTCATGTTTTGGAGAAAATTCTTGA
This sequence comes from Viscum album, assembly GCA_963277665.1. Classification (NCBI taxonomy): domain Eukaryota; kingdom Viridiplantae; phylum Streptophyta; class Magnoliopsida; order Santalales; family Viscaceae; genus Viscum; species Viscum album. Next base: position 969,581,786 of record OY728159.1, on the reverse strand, counting down.
ACAACATAAAACTGGGATTAATTGATTAATTGGATTAAAAATTAAAATAAAAGGTATGTTTGTAATCTGGGTTTTCTTATAATTTGATGGTAGTTCATATTGATGAAATGTACATTTTTAATTGAATGTGATATTCCATGTCATAATCGAACTGATATATAATGAGAAGAATGGTATTTCTTGTTGAGAAAGGTGAATTAAAAATCATTTTAAATGAGAATGAAATTTATGAAGGTTTTTGAAACGAAAATTAATGTTAGGTACATGCTTTGACCTGTAGTAGATTTTTATAGCTAATTATTTAGGTTTACCATACATGGAATACATGAATAATGAATTAGTTAATTCATGGTGGAATAAATATCAACTTTTTAGTAAAGATAAATCTTTGGGTTCGAGAGTGCATGTTTTCTTATAAAGGCTAATTATATTGTGTTGGGATCCATGAGAGATGATTTTTATATTAACGTTTAATGTCTTTTTTGGGCATAGAATACCCTATTGAATGTTCTTGTTCAATATTTACATTGTGATGTTCTTTGGATCTGATAATTTCAGTGATGTGATAAGAGCATATGATGGATTACCCTTGTAAGGATGATGAGATATGGGTTGGGAGGGCCAGATGATGTGGTTGCAGTTGACAAATTTGATGGTGAGATGCATTTAGATATTCTTATGGGTGTCTATAATAACAATTGAGGTGATCCAATGGGTTGAATATGGGAATACACATTAATGTGATAAGTATTGATTCTTTCTTTAAATGAAACTATTTAATAGAGAATGGTCTGGTTTCTTTTTGATCTTCATTCCTTTTCTCACCAATTAAGGCATTTAGATGTTCTTGGTTACATTTCATATGGTAGTTAAGAAATTAACCTAGAGTAACTAGATTATTTAAAAATGTTAATAAATAACAATAAATTTTGAACCAATGAGGTGGGTTCTTTCTAGATTCCAAATGAGATGTTACTCTTAAGAAACATTAGACTCAGTTTGGATTATTACTTGAGGGAATGGGCATGGGATTAAGGGATAATAAGTTTTGATGTGGAATAATGTTAATGGTAAATTAATAGATAATGAATCTATTAATGCCATTTTAACTCTTCAATGAAAATGAATGAATTTAATGAAACCCATTAAAATTATTGTGTAATTATGGGATATCTAGTCTTAGTAGTAGAAACCGGGAGTTTGAATGATGTTATCTACAATTTAGTATAGCACTAGGATAAGCCCATAGTTCTGTATTGAGATATATTCTATCTTGAATATTACATGATTTAATTTTCTTCCCTAACCTTGTTGATTAAGGAAACATACACCCATCAGACACTTGGAGGGTGTTTTCCCCAATATTCTGATGGGAGGATGGATGCCTGACTACACCCACTAGCCCCTCTCTATTCACTTTTTAGTACTATGATATTTTATACATGGAGGTTAGTTTCACTGTATATATATATATATATATATATATATATATATGCATAGAGATATGTGGTTTCTTTTTGTTATTTCACTCATTGTATCTCTAAATATTTTTTCTAAATGGTTATTATAGGTAGGATTTATATAGGCTATGATGATATAAGGAAACAAACTTTGCATATGAGTTGTAATGGCTTGAGTTATAAAAGAAGATGTATGATACATGTCATTCAATATGTGGTGGAACTCATAAAAGTCTTACTTACTATATGTATATGTGGAAGAAAGGATGTGGGGATGTGAGGAATGAGGTGAATATTGTGAATTTTGTCTCAGGAGTCTATCAGATAGATTATTTGGGAGAGAGATAGCTTGGGACATGCGATGTTGGGGTAGAGAATAAAACCAGTATAAAGTGGTAGCATGGTATCCTTTATGTTTCAACATTGTATTATATAATCCCTCAAATATGATACTTATTGAGGAGTATATATGGTGAGACTTGGAATTTAGAATACCTATTTAGGTGATGAGTTAGTTTAAATTGTTTTTTACTAGGTTTTAGTATGATTTAGTTATGTTTTGTAAGAGAGGATCTAGGGAGGATCCCAATGAGTATAGTATTATTCTCACTCAACATATATGTAAACTATTTTCGGGATATATGGATTATATTGGATATCAGGATATATATTACTAGCTTTTGGGTTTTTATGAGTTGGTTGGGCTTTGTGATCGTGATTGTACTTATCTTTTTTTAACTTTAGTTTACTTATCAGGTTTTTAGTATTTTATGACATAAATGTATGCAATTGGAATTTATTTTATATATATCCAAGAAAATTTGTGTTGGTGTATCGGCCTTTTCTCTCTCTTTTACGTGTTTATAGTAGTTGGTAATTCACTCATATGTATGCTTATTATACCCTTAGTGTTAGCCACCACTCTGGGCCTACTCGAGGAAGGACTTTGGAATTCATCATCCTTGTTATCTCTTTGATATATGAGGAGGGGTGCCCTTTGTGGAGAGGGGTCCACGATAGTGTTATATCAATTTTTATGGTTGAGGGACAATATATTTTTTAGGATTAGGTATAGGTAAGATTCCATGGGATATTAAATAAATGTTTTAGCTATGTTTATTAAGTGATGTGAACATGGGGGTTGTTTTGAGACATAGGTATTTAGTTCCCCCTATGATCTAATGAATTGACCATTATGTAATAGTTCCAACTTAATGAAGTGATACTGGTTGGGGGTAGAGACCTATGATTTTATCATGCATCAACCTTCTTTGTGCATATTTTATAAATGGGTAATCCAAGGATATGTTAGACATTAAAATAATAAAGATAAATTAAAAATTAATTGATCTAAAATGTTTCATATTTCATGTTTAAGGGTGTAACCATTTGTTTTAAATGTATGAATAGCTCCAGGTCTTTGTCATCATCATGTTTCCATGGAAGTTGTTATGCATGATATGCCAACTAATCACCATAGAGTAGAGGTTGTAGAAAACATAACATGGAGGAGGATACATTGCGAGTTTGAGGGTTAGAGTTGACAGAACTTTGAGGGAACTATTTTAGGTTCAGTCAAAAAATAGTAGTCACATGCGGTTGAGATAACATTTAGTTTTATCTGTGCATAAAATTATACCTAGATTTTGTTGACTATGAACATGTTCTGTGGAGCAATGAGTTAGTGGTGGATCTTTTTACTTTGGGATCACTGGGATACATTGGTCTCAGGGGATATGTTACCGATCTAGTTCTGAGAAGAGTTTCATTATTTGAACCTAAAAGCATAAAAAATAGGGGATTATTCCCCATTATTAGGGGAGCCCACTATCTGGGAGTTTAGGATCCATCTCAAGACCCTTATACGATATTCTTTATACATTTTTCCAGATGAGGAGGCCAGGATAAGTCATTTTGAGAATTCTTCGCATCTAGAGATCAAGCGCCAGGTCACCTCATTAATGTTGTTATCATATACCAAGTTCCTTGAGATATTAGAGGTTGTTGAGATTAAACTATCCCAAACTGGATCATCATGATAGGGGAGTCTTCATGATTCCAGATGAAGGATTTTTTTCATCTAGGGTTCCTAGTTTCCTAGTAAAAAGATATTTTTATCAGTGAATGGTAGGTCCTAACCCTCATCATATATTTTCAAGGCGGTGACTACTCTCAGACTTATGCTAAGGGATCTATCACATATATTTATTATAGAGGCCAAGGTCATCAATGGAGAGATATATTCAACATTATGAGAAGTCATCATGCACTAGGTCTTCCGGTTTATGTTCCTCTATTATTTTAGTATTAGATGATGATGCAACAGAAGGGTGTTCTATCTTTGGATCAACATATAGTAGATTGGGCATGAAAAGTATATTCCTAAGATACTCTTTGTTCTTAGAGAAAAGAGTGCATCCATGTATATGGTCTTTAATATGGTCATAGTGTAGAGACCCGTAGCCTGACGTACATGGACATTATATTACATTTGCGGAATACTTAGTACATAACAAAAACACACACACACAAGGATCGTAATAGTTTAGTGTCTTTGGAAACTCGGAACGTAATCTTCTAATCGTGGTGAAAGTTCTTCAATATCTCCCATAAAGGTCATCCCTTTTTTTTTACCTAAAACCTTTCATTATATCCTGGGGAAAAGAAAACATAAAAGGGTGAGCTCAAATGCTCAGTAAGGGTATACAAAAGAAATAAAAATCATATCATATCTTTTTTGAAAATCATAACCTGCAAAAGAGATCATAATATCTTAACATGGAACAAATCATAGAAGTGAAAATAAGATCACCATAATCATAACATGAAACATGAAACTTTGTGTCATGCACACATAATCATGGAAAATCATTTCCTGTTAGTCATGACTCATTGCCAAGACTATCTTAGTGGACAAAGTCCCTTTCTGAACCGAGTTCACTCCTCGTTTCAGTCCTGTATCACTGAACCGAAATAACCTTCCGTTCCAGCCATGTCTATCTCATGAGATATAAAATCTTTACCCAATGCATTGGAGGGAGATATAGGTCCCACCCATCTTATAATGAATCCTTTCTTATGTGTGCCACATAATCATAAATCATACATCATCACATAACCCATGTAATAAAAATGGGATTCTTGAAACATCATGACATCATAAATCAATTCATATATGATAAAGGAATTCATAAACATAATTCCATCACAACATAGTCAAACCAATGTAAAAATATGGATAGAAACAGAACCCTTTATTATCTTAGATGGAAAATAATTTTGATAAAACACTTGAATTGAATTCTTGAGGAAAATATCCTTTCTTCTTCAAAAACATTTTTCCTTTCATAACATGTCATACAACTTTAAAATAAAATAAGTTGATTAAAAATAAACTTGAAAACTTGTAAAGGAAGCTTCTTTGAAGTAATGTTTTAAAAATCCATTCATGCCGTATAAGTTAAAAAAAACATTCTTCGTACTTTTGTCGGAAAAGTCAAAAAGTACCTCGTACGACAAAAGATTCCTTTTATACATATTACTAAAAACTCACCGAAGGGTAAAAATGGATTTAAAAAATTGTAGGTGGATGGAAATAATATTACATATTTATGAAACATGGATTTGGATGATAAAATACACCCCAGTGAATACTTACGAATAAACAATCTCGGATAAAAATGAGATTGTGATATTTCCCTTACCTTAGGTCCGATTTGCTTTGTTCGTGTCCGAAGCTCCTCTTCTTTGAAGTGCCTCTTTGAGACCTCCTCTTAGGGCACTAGAATTGGTCTTTGAGGAAGACCAGAACCTCTAGGATGTTTCTAGGGAAGTGGAGAAGAGATTTTGGCAGGGGTTGGCCGAGCTTGAGTGCTCAAATTGGTTTGAGGAGGAGGGGGAGGAGGTGTCCTTTTATAGGGGAGGAGAGGGGCACCTTAGGAATATCTCAAAATATTATTTTATATTAAAGTCAAAATCGGTTTATAATGGTTCCAAAGGGTCTTATTTCGAAGCTAAAGTGGGGATGGGTCGAAATCCTATCAACCAATAGAATTTAGACAAGTTTAGGATATTATTTTAACCTTATCAATTAGATTTAACTCTAAGTTAAATAATTTAACTTTTACCATGTCTTTTTGTTTTCTTTCACTATATGGTTAATACACTTACTATAACATGCCAAACGAACCCCACATTATTTATTATTAATATATATATCCTTATCTAAGTCATTTGGCCGAACCTTAGATTTTTAGGAATACAATAACAATTAATAATATAATATTTGATTTAAAAACTATTTTGTGTCAATTTTGACACTATTTGATATATGATTTTTGTGAAAGTCATAACAGAATTAAATGTTCGAACCAAGTTGATTAAATCAACATTAATATATCATAGTAACCTAAAAAATTAGTGGAATTCATAAAAAATCTCAAATTACATTTATTTTGGTGTTTATAACATCAATTATGTCAATATTTCATTAATAAGATAATTACTGCATCATCGTTGTGTCATAAATAAATTAAATTATTTGATGTCTAAAAATTACAAATAAAATACCATCATGTAGGAAATCTTTTTAGATTTCTAATGAATATTTACAATCGAATTTATCTTATGTATAACCCCATATTAAAAATGATTTACTTATTAAACTTTGATTTTAACTATTTTAACCTTTCTTGAAATAAATTAATAATAAATGTCCTAATCTAATCCAAGTGGGCCTAAATGGTCATATTTTATTCCTAAGTTTGTTTTTGGTCGAATTACACTTGTCCAATAGAATTAGGACATGTGTTAGGGTAATAGTAATATCATATTTACCCTTAGTTACCCTATTTACTATTAACCGCGGTAAAAAAGTAAAAAGTTACTATTCACCAAAAAATTATTTTCATCTCATTGAACCACATTTTAGTCCTTGATATTAACCGTGTCTCTCGGATTTTCGAAATTCCATTCACAGAAGCGGCAAAATTAAGTTTTATGAAAAATTCAGTTTTTTTAACTACCACTTAGTAGTTTCACTATTCATCAAAAATTGATGTTTTTCAGAACAATGCCAAAATTTCATCCTAAGCTATATTTCATATTCCGAATTCAAAAATGAAATCTATTTTACCAAATTCATAACATAGAAGTTGCATTAATTAATTTTATAATTAAATCCTGCTGTTAAAATAAATAGCGTGTTTTTAGGAAACAATATATATCAAAAGATTGACACTTGATTATGTCTGGTTTAAATGTGAAATTACAACCAATGACCAACATTGTATTAAATTGTAAAAATCTATTCTAAATATACTTTAAAACCACTCAAATTAATAATTTATCACTATTAATTATTTTGATTAAAAAAGTTGTTTTTAATTATAATTTAGTAATTTTCACTATTCATCAGAATATGAAAGTTATCCGAAAAGTACCAAAATTTCACCTTAGGCTAAATTCGATACTCCGAATCCAAGAATGAAGTTCATTTTGAAAAATAAGATTTACAGAATTCTAAAAAGTGGTTATTACTATTCATAACGGCTAGTTTTAATAATATTTTAATAGCACATCGTTGTTTAGTGAAACTCGGTATTGCGTATTACACACGCTATCGAGGAAGGTCGTGATTGCGTGTAATGCAAGGCAAGACAAGGATGCGTGTTGTGCAAGCTCCTTTTGGTGTAGCGTACAACACAAGACATTAATAAAATTAAAAAGAATATTTTTTATAAAATCTTGGGCTGTTACATTCTACCCCCCTTAAAATGAATTTCGCCCTCGAAATTCGTCGTGGTTATAAATGGTTTACTATTCGAAAGTTTCTTTAATAGAAACCCACATCGTAAAAAGGAATACTAAAACATGGCTTTAAAAAACTAAAGTATGAAATGTAACGATTACCCAAATAAACTAATCATTGGGTTTCCACATAGGTGAAAATATGGATATGGAAGAGAAATCTAACCATCATGTTCTGATGGAGAGTGGTAGAGAACATGGCTATGGAAAAGCCAGTAATCACAAATCCATAGATTTGTGATGATATAAGGTACCATCTGATTCATCAGGTATAAGATCACTAGGACAACATTTTTGGTTTTCAAGATCATTTCCCCTAAAGTAGAAAATTTGAATTTTAATAAATACTTACTTTATTTTGGTACAATCTCACTATTGTTCATGCCTTGAACAATTTCCACTTCATCTCTTAAATAAATGAAGTTGAATTTGTTATTCGTGAAGTGTTAGCAGATCATGTGATAGAATGATGGGTCATTCCATCTGTCTCAAACAAAAGATTAGCAAAAATTATATGCATAAATAGATCTATAGTGAGATTAATCATATATGGTTCCTAAAATGGACTTATACTTCATATATCATACTGCTTAATATAATAAAACTAGTTTCTACTAAACAGGGACTTCCTGTAGGCCAGTGGTAGGCGATAAAGGCCAGTCGCACTTCGGTTGTGGGTTCGATTCCCACAGCCTTGTCCGAAGCGATGGGCTGTCGCCCGTCCTGCAGGTTGTCCTTTTTCTAAGACTACATTACTATAACATCCCATCAATAATATCGAAAAAAAAACTTCTATCCTTAAACAATACTAACTTATGTCCAACATAATCCATTCTAATATTTAGGCTTATCCATAATACTGCAGTCCACTCTCATAACATAGTGAAAACGATTACCAGAGATTTAACACCATCGTCGATCCCATAAGATATGTTTTGTTGGTCACATTCCAAACTTTCAAAGTCCTTAATCGTGTATTGTCTTGAATACCTTAGTGAAAACATGAATGCAGTTAAAAGTTAACACTTTTCACATACCAAAATCCTCAAAATTCTATATACTCAAACTTAGTCCTTATATCAATCATGAGCTCATGAATACTGTTAAACATTTCATTTTCTCGTTTTCCTTTCATTATGCGCATAATATCTCAATCACTTTGAATACCACATTAGACCAATACATAAATATTCCAATATTCCATGATACAACATTATTTTGGAATCCCATTACATAAACACTTAATCATACCACCACATCGTTGTCATATTCAACATTTCCAATAGTGATCGCATGTGACTTCCCTTTGTCCTTTGCCTTCAGTGGTTGCTCATGTTGATCATCACTAACCCTTGGATTAGGGCAATTATTAGCATAATGCCCCATTTCCTTGCACTTGAAGCATTGAAGTGTTGGTGGTGCGTTATCTGCATTGTTTGCTTTATTCCCATCATTAGAAACCCTTTTTCCATTACTTCGACACTCAGCTGCTCGATGACCTTCTTTTCCACACTTAAAACATTTTCTAGTTCCTTTAAGACAATCTCCACCATGCTTCTTTCCACACCTTGTGCATAAGGAAACATTCATCTTCTTTTCACCATTATTATGAGATTTCTCCTTGAACTCCATCTTTCGTTTCTTGTCAAAACCATGAGATGGATATGTAACACCAACTTCCATTTCTACCTTGACAGCACAATGCACAATTTCTTCATAGCTATTGAAGTCTCTTATAGCTAATGCCCTTCGAAGACTTGGTTTTAAGCCACTGAAAAATCGATCAACTTTACTTTCAGGTTGGATGATAATGCCAGATGCATACCTTGCAAGTCTTGTAAAATTCGCTTCGTATATACCAACAGATTCATCATCCTTCTGCTTCAGCTCAATAAACTCCTTTTACATCTTTGTTCGAAGAATACGAGGGAAGTACTTACTGAAAAACAAGTTCTTGAACTCGTCCCATTCCATGGACTCAATTTCATCCCTTGGCCTCGTATTCTTGATAGGATTCCACCATTGATCAGCTTCACCTTCCAAACGATATACTGCTAAGATGACTTTATCATGTTCAGAACATTGAAGAACTGAAAATATCTTTTCAGTGGTACTGATCCATTGTTCAGCAACAAGTGGATCGGAAGTCCCACTGAAAGAAGGTGGACGTTGCCTCATGAAGGACTCAATAGAATATTGTTCCCTTCTCTGCTCATTTGGAAGTCCAGAATGATTCATAGCTTGTGTAAGTATAGCAATAAGATTTTGCACTCCATCTCCCATAACATTTGTTTGTTCAGGAGGGCAATCATTGCATTGTCCATTGCATTGATCAACACGGTTCCTTCGGGTTCCAACCATCGTCTAAAACCCAAAAAGAATAGTGTGAGAGGCAAAAATAATGCTAGGGAAAACAACATAATAAAGGGGGAGTACCTTCAATATCCAACATCTTAGGTTTAATTCTATGATCGTTAGCGTAATTCTATTACTATAACCTATACGTATACTTATCCCTAGGGACATCCCTAGACATACCTTAGAAATATCTCTAGGGATCTCACTAACGTTTTCGCATCCTAGTTTCCAAAGGTTGACTAAACCTTTCCTCTGATACCAACTGTAGAGACCCGTAGCCTGATGTACATGGACATTATATTACATTTGCGGAATACTTAGTACATAACAAAAACACACACACACAAGGATCGTAATAGTTTAGTGTCTTTGGAAACTCGGAACGTAATCTTCTAATCGTGGTGAAAGTTCTTCAATATCTCCCATAAAGGTCATCCCTTTTTTTACCTAAAACCTTTCATTATATCCTGGGGAAAAGAAAACATAAAAGGGTGAGCTCAAATGCTCAGTAAGGGTATACAAAAGAAATAAAAATCATATCATATCTTTTTTGAAAATCATAACCTGCAAAAGAGATCATAATATCTTAACATGGAACAAATCATAGAAGTGAAAATAAGATCACCATAATCATAACATGAAACATGAAACTTTGTGTCATGCACACATAATCATGGAAAATCATTTCCTGTTAGTCATGACTCATTGCCAAGACTATCTTAGTGGACAAAGTCCCTTTCTGAACCGAGTTCACTCCTCGTTTCAGTCCTGTATCACTGAACCGAAATAACCTTCCGTTCCAGCCATGTCTATCTCATGAGATATAAAATCTTTACCCAATGCATTGGAGGGAGATATAGGTCCCACCCATCTTATAATGAATCCTTTCTTATGTGTGCCACATAATCATAAATCATACATCATCACATAACCCATGTAATAAAAATGGGATTCTTGAAACATCATGACATCATAAATCAATTCATATATGATAAAGGAATTCATAAACATAATTCCATCACAACATAGTCAAACCAATGTAAAAATATGGATAGAAACAGAACCCTTTATTATCTTAGATGGAAAATAATTTTGATAAAACACTTGAATTGAATTCTTGAGGAAAATATCCTTTCTTCTTCAAAAACATTTTTCCTTTCATAACATGTCATACAACTTTAAAATAAAAGAAGTTGATTAAAAATAAACTTGAAAACTTGTAAAGGAAGCTTCTTTGAAGTAATGTTTTAAAAATCCATTCATGCCGTATAAGTTAAAAAAAACATTCTTCGTACTTTTGTCGGAAAAGTCAAAAAGTACCTCGTACGACAAAAGATTCCTTTCATACATATTACTAAAAACTCACCGAAGGGTAAAAATGGATTTAAACAATTGTAGGTGGATGGAAATAATATTACATATTTATGAAACATGGATTTGGATGATAAAATACACCCCAGTGAATACTTACGAATAAACAATCTCGGATAAAAATGAGATTGTGATATTTCCCTTACCTTAGGTCCGATTTGCTTTGTTCGTGTCCGAAGCTCCTCTTCTTTGAAGTGCCTCTTTGAGACCTCCTCTTAGGGCACTAGAATTGGTCTTTGAGGAAGACCAGAACCTCTAGGATGTTGCTAGGGAAGTGGAGAAGAGATTTTGGCAGGGGTTGGCCGAGCTTGAGTGCTCAAATTGGTGTGAGGAGGAGGGGGAGGAGGTGTCCTTTTATAGGGGAGGAGAGGGGCACCTTAGGAATATCTCAAAATATTATTTTATATTAAAGTCAAAATCGGTTTATAATGGTTCCAAAGGGTCTTATTTCGAAGCTAAAGTGGGGATGGGTCGAAATCCTATCAACCAATAGAATTTAGACAAGTTTAGGATATTATTTTAACCTTATCAATTAGATTTAACTCTAAGTTAAATAATTTAACTTTTACCATGTCTTTTTGTTTTCTTTCACTATATGGTTAATACACTTACTATAACATGCCAAACGAACCCCACATTATTTATTATTAATATATATATCCTTATCTAAGTCATTTGGCCGAACCTTAGATTTTTAGGAATACAATAACAATTAATAATATAATATTTGATTTAAAAACTATTTTGTGTCAATTTTGACACTATTTGATATATGATTTTTGTGAAAGTCATAACAGAATTAAATGTTCGAACCAAGTTGATTAAATCAACATTAATATATCATAGTAACCTAAAAAATTAGTGGAATTCATAAAAAAGCTCAAATTACATTTATTTTGGTGTTTATAACATCAATTATGTCAATATTTCATTAATAAGATAATTACTGCATCATCGTTGTGTCATAAATAAATTAAATTATTTGATGTCTAAAAATTACAAATAAAATACCATCATGTAGGAAATCTTTTTAGATTTCTAATGAATATTTACAATCGAATTTATCTTATGTATAACCCCATATTAAAAATGATTTACTTATTAAACTTTGATTTTAACTATTTTAACCTTTCTTGAAATAAATTAATAATAAATGTCCTAATCTAATCCAAGTGGGCCTAAATGGTCATATTTTATTCCTAAGTTTGTTTTTGGTCGAATTACACTTGTCCAATAGAATTAGGACATGTGTTAGGGTAATAGTAATATCATATTTACCCTTAGTTACCCTATTTACTATTAACCGCGGTAAAAAAGTAAAAAGTTACTATTCACCAAAAAATTATTTTCATCTCATTGAACCACATTTTAGTCCTTGATATTAACCATGTCTCTCGGATTTTCGAAATTCCATTCACAGAAGCGGAAAAATTAAGTTTTATGAAAAATTCTGTTTTTTTAACTACCACTTAGTAGTTTCACTATTCATCAAAAATTGATGTTTTTCAGAACAATGCCAAAATTTCATCCTAAGCTATATTTCATATTCCGAATTCAAAAATGAAATCTATTTTACCAAATTCATAACATAGAAGTTGCATTAATTAATTTTATAATTAAATCCTGCTGTTAAAATAAATAGCGTGTTTTTAGGAAACAATATATATCAAAAGATTGACACTTGATTATGTTTGGTTTAAATGTGAAATTACAACCAATGACCAACATTGTATTAAATTGTAAAAATATATTCTAAATATAATTTAAAACCACTCAAATTAATAATTTATCACTATTAATTATTTTGATTAAAAAAGTTGTTTTTAATTATAATTTAGTAATTTTCACTATTCATCAGAATATGAAAGTTATCCGAAAAGTACCAAAATTTCACCTTAGGCTAAATTCGATACTCTGAATCCAAGAATGAAGTTCATTTTTAAAAATAAGATTTACATAATTCTAAAAAGTGGTTATTACTATTCATAACGGCTAGTTTTAATAATATTTTAATAGCACATCGTTGTTTAGTGAAACTCGGTATTGCGTATTACACACGCTATCGAGGAAGGTCGTGATTGCGTGTAATGCAAGGCAAGACAAGGATGCGTGTTGTGCAAGCTCCTTTTGGTGTAGCGTACAACACAAGACATTAATAAAATTAAAAAGAATATTTTTTATAAAATCTTGGGCTGTTACACATAGAGGCTGTAGAAGGGGTTTTGTCTAGCATTATTCTTTATCATTGTCAACATCGACTGATCCATACATTTTTTGAGGTACCTAGTAATTATTTTCTATATGGGAGAATCATTTGTTTGATATGGGAGTTACACACTCTTTTATATCACCTACCCTTATCCATTCTATATGACTTAAGGTTTAGAGAATTCTAGTTCCCTTGGTCTTGACCATGTTAGTTTAAAGAAGAGATAACTTGTATTAAGTATGTAGAGACTATGAGATACAATTGGGGAAGTATGAATATTAGAGAGAATTTTCATATTTTTAAATATATAATTATGACATCATCCTCATTAATGATTGTATATATTTAGTATACACTATCTTTGATTTATTCAGGAGCTAGTTGTGTTCTATAATGCTGAAAGAGACCCAATAATGATTTTATGTGATATGAACCCTCGTATATGATGGAGGTATATTCCATACTTGTCATCCATGATAGTTTAGTTGATATTAGGTTTGTTGGAGGTTTATTTGATTATGTTTCCCATGGCTGGGAATGAGTACATTGGCATCTTTCCTTAGAATTTTATAGCATTACCCCAATGAAGGGGTATCGAGTTTGAGGTCGAGCTAAAATAATGCATGTATCCTATTTGAATATCCCCATATGAGGTGGATCCTTATGATTTGTGAGAGCTATGAGAATATCATGATGATCTACTGTAGCTGGATTCTGTTTGGCTATGTGTTCCACGATGGGGATTGCCAATTTTGTTTGTGAAGAAGGTCATATGGTTTTTTCCATATTATATTGAGTACCATTTCTTGAACCATGTGACTATGTAGAAGTTCTACAATCTTCTATAGAATATTGATTTATTAGATCATATGAAAGGACAATGTTGGTTATTGAAAATCATTTTTGGTGAATATATCATTAAATATGGGTAAATATTGATTATATTTCGAAGACTACTTTTCATTATTATCATGGGAATTATGAATTCATTGTGATAACTTTCAATGTGATGAACAATCCATCTGTGTTCATGGGGTTGATTTGTGTCAATAGAGTTCCTAGATATGTTAATGGTGGTTGTAATTGATTAAATCGGTTGGTACTCTATATATAAGAAGGATAATAGAGAGCATTTGTATGTGATTTTGAGAGTTCTTCACCAAGATAATGTTTTTTTGATGTTTCTGAATATTGAGTACTTGGATCATGAGGTATATTTCATGGGGAATGTCTTCTCCAGAAATGGGTTGGATATAGATTATTTAATGATTGAGGCAATTTTTTGTTGGGAATCCCCTGAGACAGAGGAAGAGGATAAAATCTTCCTCTATCTTTCATGCTATTACAAGAGGTTTGAAGCTTATTTATGTCAAATTGTGACTGAAATGAACACCTTTAATAGAAATTATTAGGTGTTCTTATGGGTTGATCAATGTCAAGAATATTTTGAGTACCTAAATGATATATTGGTTATCACTCCATTCATTTTTTCCAGTCACGGGAGTTCAGTATGAGGTTTTATATGATGCTTCACATCCTGGGGTGGACTATGTAGTGATACTACAGATGTTGGTTATTTCTTATCAATCTTGGTAATTACAACCTCATGAGATTAAATATTCTACCCATGATCTTGAGTTGGTACTATTTGTGTTTTCCTTGATGCTAAGGTGAAATTAACTCATCAACAATAATTTTTTTCACTAATCATAAGAGATGAGGTATGTCTTCTCCTTGCATGACATAAACATGGGGGAAATGATGGGGGATGAAATTCATGTAGGATTAAGAATTATATATTTGGTATATTCTATAAAAAGGAAATTTTTTAGTTGATGAACTGACCGGTAAGTCATGTAGAGATATTGTGTTCGAATATGGAGATTCTTGGAGAGTGTGAAAAGGAATATTAGTGATTCATGATGATATGTGAGTGGTTGGAGGAAGATGTAATCTTTTTCATATGGAAGTGTAGTTTCATTAGGGAAATAAGGTCGAGGTGGAACAACAAGGGGATTATATGGTGGGTATTGGAGAGAACGATTTGTTTCTAGTTATTTCCCCGATATTAGGTCTAAGGATGAACAACAGTTGGTTTTATTCCATGAAAGACTTTTAATCCTTTTTTCTATTCATGAGATGGTTCTGCATGAGTTTTATAGCTCACCATTACTGTTACATCCTAGTATAATGAAGATTTACTGACCTTTGAGAGGTTATTTTTGGTTTCCTAGTTTGAATGTGTAGTATAAGAGTTCATGTCTCGATGTATGGTTTTCTAGATGGTGAATGGTGAGAAACGAGTTCCCGGTGGTTTTCACCGACCGCTATATGTTCCCTAGAAAAAGTAGGAGGAAATCATGATGGACTTTGTTACTAGTCTTCCTCGAACACAGGGAGACTATGATTATATATGGGAAATAGGGGATCATTTTATAAAATCATCTCAATTTATAGTGATCATGGAGTCAACTATATTGGAGGTTTTAATAAGGTAGTATCGGGAGGAGGTGGTGAGATTCCACAAAGTCTTAAAGATGACCACCTCTAATAAGGTACCCGTATTTTTACCAGAGTGGAATGGAGAGGTATCCAATATTCTTTTGGATCACAGTTATGTCTTACAACTTATTTTCTTCTACATAAAGATGGTCCAAAAGAGAAGATCTATGGAATCTTAAAGTCATGTTTTGTTCTTGTGTCTTAGATTTTTGAGGTTTAGGGATGAGACACCATCATTTTGTTGAGTTTTACTAAAATAATATTTTCCAATCCACCGTTGATATGGAAAAACATGAATGTTTTTATACATGAATGGTCTAATATTTATTATGATATACTGGGGTGAGAGAGGTAGTAATACTTAAGCCAGAACAGGTGCAGAATACAACTGAGATGGTTTAAGTGATTTTTGATAAGATTAAAGCAACACACGATCTTTAAAAATACTATGTTGATCATAGGATGAGAGCTAATCAGTTCAATGTTAGAGATCATGTTTCCTTTAATGTGACTTCTCATCATGGGTAGAGATGGTTTGGTCATGGGGGTAAGCTCTCTCCCTAGTGTTTTTGGGGCCTTTTGGTGTCTTGGATTATGTTAGAGTCAATGAATATCAAATATAACTTCCTCCAATAGATGTGTGGATATATTATGTTTTTCACATGTCCTAGCTTCGCTATTACGTTCATGATGACTCTCTAATCATTGATTGGGGTGAGATTGATTTTGATGATGATACGGCCATTGAAGATCATCTAATAATGATCCTAGAGAACTAGTATAAAGTGTTTTGAAGGTGAGTTATTCACTTGGTTCATGTTTGGTGGTGACATAGTGGAATTTAGAAGAGTACATATGAATGTGAGTCACATTTAAGGGCTTGGTATCCTAATATATTTGACGTTTAGCTCTTCCCATGTAATATTTCTCATTCTCTGTGGTTATTTAAGCTTTCCTTGGGTTGTGGGATGGTTTTCTATTATTTCACTTTTTAGTAACCCCACTCTTATAAGAGCGGTATATTCCCATGGAGAGAATTTATGATCTGGTTGTTTCTTTTTCATGTTTTTTCATTTGTTCCACTAATGAGGTGGTTGATCTCTTGTGAGGACATGAACCATAAGAGGTATCTCATGGGGTTTCTATTCAAGCACCCCCATTTTATTTATTTCTCCCAAGTCATGGTATTGAATTCTCGAGGATGAGAATATTTTGATAGGTATATGATTTAAGGTAATGAATCTAAGAATCCATTTCCATTATGATTTTCAAGTCCTGTAGGCACTCGTATGAGGTTTCAGGTGGCATGAAGGCTGTTTGAGGAGACTCTTGGTAGATACTCTAGAAAAAGGCACGTGTATACATATAAGTACTTGTTTCCTGTGGTAATAATGTTTGTATCATAGTGGACCTTGACTAAAACATAAATAAGATTGTGAGGAGTTTCTATGACACTACCAAATTATGGGATAGTTATTTCATGGGATATAGGCTATGAAATGGGCCATTTCATGTTAAAGGAAATCATATGGATTTGTTCTTATAGCTACGTTGTAACCCATAGATCCACTATTATAGGATCTAGCTTTGATTCATAGATTCTCCCTTAATAGAGGGTGAATTTATGATGGCCCCTCATGTTATTAAGTATAATTCTTTATGTCATATAGTATTGTAGCATGTGCTAAGGGGTAGCACTGTCGTCTTCAGATTTTCAGAGGGACAATAAAAACCCAGAGTCGCCCGAACCACATTCTTATCCCTCTATCCAATGGAACCCAATGTGATATAGAGTCGTTTTTGGAATTATTTAAATCCCCTTCAAATAGGTATTGATCTCTAACTCCTGTAATCAATCCATTATAATCCAGGGTGTTTTTTACCTCTCCTTTCTAGTTGTTTATCCCTGTTTTTTCTTGTTTCCTCCCATTTCTTATTACCTCATTTTGGCACTTGATATCTACTATTAAAATATATTTCTCTTGTAATTTTTTCTAGCATGTTACTGTCAAAAATAATTCTAGATATCATAGTTCTTTATGGGAGAGGTGATCATAGATCTTTTACATTGGTCCATTCTCATGCGAAGAACATTGACACATTTTTGGCATGGGAGATCATTGTTCTTCATGACAGAGGTGGTAATAGATTTGTGAGATTGGTTGATTATTGTGTGAAGAATGTTGAGACATTAAATTCAAGTGTTTCATTTATTATTTTATTTATTTACATGAAATCATAATGTTAGTATGGTTTTTTCTTTTGTATGAAAATATAATTAACCTAATAAATAGAGAACACAATTAATAATGAATTTATTTGATACAACATGTTTATGATGTTTGATACCATTATAATGGATTACTTATTATTTTTATAGATAGTTTTATGTCTCAATTATGCTTTCTAATCATATTTTTTATGCTATTTTTATCATGTTTTTTATGAAATTGGTAATGAAGGTAAATCCCGAATTAATTTATTAAATTTTTTTAATAATTTAAAAAAAGGCATGTTTGTAATTAGATTTTTCTTAAAATTTTATTTAAATTCAACAGGATTACAATAAATTATTTAATTTAATGTGATCTTCTATGTTATAATGGAATTGATAAATAATTTAACTTATTATAATTCTTGTTGATAATGATGAAATGGAAAGGAATTTTAAACTAGAATGACATTTCTATATGTTGTTGGAATCATAATTAATTTTAAGTGTGTGTTATAAATTCTAATAGATTTTTATAATTAATGACTTAGGTTTCTAATAGTTGGAACCAAGGATTAATGAATTGATTAGTTCAATATAGAAAGAGAACCAGTTGTTTGATATAGATAAATTTTGGTCAGCTAGAGTTATTATTCACATATAAAGGTTAAATAGATTGTGTTGGGATCTATGAGGGAATTTTTTTATATGGAAGAAATATTTCACATCTTTTGGGGCCTAGAGTACCATTTTTATAGTGATTTTTATTCTTAAATCCTTGTGATGTGCTATGAATTTTATCCTTGTAGTGTTGTGACATGAGCCTAGGATGGATGAGCCCGGGATGGATAATTAGATATGGACAGAAAGTTCCATATGATGTGGTAGAATTTGATGCCTATGATGGTGAGATGCATTGGGATATTAATGTGGGTGTTGGGGATGAAACTTGAGAGAATGTAAATTGTAAAATATAGGCCTACTGTTTGATTTTATTTAGCTGGATTATTTCTTGATATGATGTTGTTCAGTGGGTGATGGTCAAAGAACATGTTTACCAATATATCATTCCTTACTACATGAGGTAGTAAGATAATCTTGGTTTCATGTATTAATGGAAGTTTACAATGTTTTCCTAGAGTACATGGATTATGTAATTATGGTAATAATGAATAATAAATGTTCAACTAGTGAGGTTGGTTCTTAAAGCAATGAAAAATAGATGTTACACTTCATAAAATGGAACTAGTTGGGATTATTCCATTTGAAAATGGACATGGGTTTGAGGGATAATAGGGTTATATGTGAAATAATTTTAATTGGTAATTAATGGATAAAGAATCAATTAATGTATGGGGAATTTTTCAATAATAAGGAACAAATTTAATATATCTATTTAAAATTCTTTTGTGCCTATATGATATATAATCATAAAAGTGGTAGTCATGATTCCGAGTGATGTTAGAAAAAACTGAGTCAAAGAATATGATATTCCTGATGTGTGGTTTTGATCAATATATTATACTGTATGTTCAATTATTTCATACACTACCCCACCCAAATTAGTTATGTAAGATGAAACCTAGTGAACTATAGATGTGTTTTTTCTCTAAAAAATCAGGGAGTTGATGGATGGTTGACTACCCCCTTTGGAACTACACTATTCTCTTGGTTGTATTATATGTTGGTATCCATGGTAGTTACTTTACACACACACACACACATATATATATATATATGTTTGTGTGTGTCTGTGTCTTTATGCTTGTGTATAGGGATACTATGGATCATGGTTATTTCACACACTTGTATCTCTAGATATAGTATCCAAATGGTTACTATTGGTATGATGTGTATAGGATGTCATTGATTGAGTTACCATAGTCAGTTCTCAGGCATTGATGGATTGAGGTATAATACCTAATTTATGATATATGTCATACTAGTTGTAGTGGATCATAGAAACTACAATGTTTCTATATGTATATGTGGAGTAGATGTTGTGGTTATGTGATGAAAAAAGGGTATGTCATGCTACTTATCCTAGGTGATTCTTTCCAAGATTATTTTGGAGAGAGATGGATTATGATGCGAGACATTTCTCCATAGTATAAAACTAATAGGAAAGAAAAACCGGGGCACCATTTATGTTTCAATATTATATAATATAAGTATTTTAAATGATACTTGGTGAGAGGTAGCCATGGTGAGGTGTAGAATTTAGTTTACAAATTTATGTGATGAGTTAGCGCCATTTTTTTCACTAGGATTTAGTGTGATTTATTTATATTTCAAATAATAAGATATAGCAAGGATCCTACTATGTATACTATTATGCTCACCCTTTGTATATATAAACTGTTTTTATGAATGCATGAGTAGTTTGGATATCAGGCTTGATATTACGAGATCAGGGGTTTGCAGAAGATATTTGGGATTCATGGTCACTATCTATAAGGCCCCAGCCTTAAACCTTACTTAATCTTGAGTTATTACAAGATTACACATTGAGGATCTTTTCAGGTTTAGAGTATTAGAGAATTAGAACATAACCATTACATCTCAAAAGATTACAAAGTAGTCACTTATACTAAGTTTCCATAATAATAAAAACTCTTGAACGAAACATGTCTAGTTCCATGTTTTATATAGCATGACATTCCCTTGATCCCATCCTTGACCTTATTCTACATTAAGTCCTGTGAAAAACATTTCAAAAAAACTTGGGGTGAGCATAAAAAGCTCAGTAAGGGATACACAAAGAATGAAAACTGTTAGTTTTTTCCAAAATCAAGTAAACCATGTATACTCTATCAAAGTAATACTTTCACCTTCATGAAGTAGTAAAAACTCTTCACTGAATAATGTATCATTACTTACCTTTTTGTAACCAAAGTATTACCATAAAACCCATATAAAGAACACATAACATATATAAAGGTAACTTGGGACATAAACATACTTAAGTGGAATAACCATACGGTCGACTTCCACACATATCACTTAATGGAATAGCCATACGGCCAATTTCCATACATACTTAATGGAATAGCCATACGGCCGACTTCCATACCCAATGCATTGGAGGTTATAACGTAACCACCCGTCCTGGTATTCACGGAACCACCCGTCATATGGTTTATATCATAACCACCCATTAAAATGTCCAAGTACCAGTATAAAATCATAAAACATAAAACCAATATAATGGAATGATAACATTTCCACATTTCAATCACAATATATCATAAATATATTGACATAATAGAATCATTTTTCAAAACCATTTTCAATACCAAAATACATAAAAGAGTATATGGTATTTATTTTATTCTAAAAACATTACGGCTTGTTGAGAAAGCCAAAGACCAAATAATACTCGCGCTGGCGGAAAAAGTCGTTGTCACCGCGTACGTTAAAAAAACATTCCTTTTTGTCGTTTAGTAAAACTCTTCGTAGAAAAAGATTCCTTTTGTATAAAAGTAAAAGTCAAAGGGGTTTATATATCGTATAAAAGAAAGTTGTGTATAAAACGAAATATGCCTCAATGAAAGGAGATTGAGACGAAGTCCCTTACCTCGGGTCCGACTTGACTCGATCGTTCTTTAACATCCTGAATAATAAACTTGAGTTAATTTCTACTTGATTAAGAACCTTTTTAGAGTTCATTATTCCTTTTATATCACTTATTTCCATGTTATAAACATTATGTAACCATTTAAGTTAATAATGTTTGTTTTGTCAATATTTGGTTCTTAAGTCGAAAGTTGACTTCTTACAATTACATGTTGTTCGTGTGGTCAAAAGTTCTTTATATCCAGAATGAAATTCCTGATTTGGATATCATATATATCATATATATCTAGCATATACATGTATTTATAATATTACATAATCATTTATAGGTAAGAAATGAAATGCACCGTTCATGGAGACGGTAAGCCGTACGTACGCATGAACGCTACTTTCATTTCTTTGTCATATTAATGGAATTAAAACTAAATGAGAGGTATGTATATTTTAATTCCAGAATTATATTCATCATTTAGATATATCATTAATTATATATATCCATTATATACATGTACTTTTAATAGTACATTACATTTGGGGATAAGAAATGAAATGCACCGTTCATGGAGACGGTAAGCCGTACGTACGCATGAACGCTACTTTCATTTCTATCTCATACTTTAATGGAAAGAAATAATAATGATATAGAGGTATATTATAATTCCAGTATAACATCATATATAATAACTTTAAATCCATCCTTTACACGTCCCACATATGGCATTAACGAATCACATCACTTTGAGGGGGCGGTAGTCCGCACTTCCTTAAATGAAGATATCGTGTTTACCCATAATGGAAACCATAAAGGTATGCCCAAAATGAAAAAAACAGAAGCTTAAGGAAAACATAAACATATCATATATCATATATAAAAATAGTGACATCATAATGGCCACCTTTGAAGGTGTTAAATGAGTATTGAACAATCATCGTTTCGGGAGGCAGAATTTCGCCATCCACGGATTCCCTATGTTCTTTAACCATTTGATGTAGTTGTGTGAGAGTGTATCTCGAATAAATCTTATAACAACATCCTAGTATATTTAAGATACTGGTGTTGTTACAAAAGAAGTAAATAAAAAGAGTTTAGAGGGTTGGAGAAGCAAAATAAAACAAATGAACAAGAGAGAATGAATTACCTTTAAAAGTGTAACTCTTTTTGATTTGAGCCTAAAGGCTTACTTTGAAAGGATTCTGCCCAATGGGAATCCTCTAGGATGAGGATGGGGATGTGGAGAGAGTAAATGGGCCGGGGTTGGCCGAGCCAAAGGCTTGAGGAGTGTGTGAAATGAGGTAGAGGTGGGGGCCTTTTATAAGAGGAGAGGAGGGGCACTTTTGGAAAGTAAAGAAATATTACTTTATTTGAAAATGTGTTTAGGTTTTAAAAGGTCCCACATTGATATAATTCGTGGATAAGGTGATAAGGGTTCTAAATCCACCCATCCAATATGTTTTGGACATGTGTAGTTCATAGATTGTACATTATCTTTCCATTTTATTTAAATCGTCAAATAATGATGTCATCGCTACATCATTATTATGTCATAACTATTTTAATTAATTTAATGTCCAAAAATTATAAAACAAATACAATGATGTAGGAAATCTTTTTATCTTTCCAATTACTATTTATAATCAAAAATCTGATCTTTATAACCCCATGTAAAAATTGTTTTCGTAAAACATATTATGTTTGTGTCATTTTTACTTTTACATTAAATAAAAAGTTATTTATGTCATTTTCCAACCCAAGTGTCTCCATGGGGTCCCCAAGTTGACCCATGTCTTTTCTTGGTCGGCCATGACACAACCAATGAGGGTAGGACATGTGTAAAGCTCATCTTATTTTATTAAAGCATTATTTTTACCTTAAACTACACTAATTACCACTAATCGCGATTAAGAACTTAATAAGTTACTATTCACCAAAAAAATTATTATAATCTCATTGAACCACATTTTACTTCTGAATGACAACCATGTATGTCCGATTTTTGAAATTCAAAACACAATGATGGCAAAATTTCATTTAAACGGAAAATCAGTCTTTATAAGTACCACTTAGTGGTTTCACTATTCATCAAAAATTGAAGTTTTTCAGAAAATTACCAAAAATTCACCCTAAGCTATATTTGATATTAAGAATTAAAAAATGAAGTCTATTTTACAAAATTCAAAACATATAAGTCACATTAATTAATTTAATAATTAATTCCCGCTGTCAGAGCAAATAGCGTGTTTTTATGAAACAATAAGTATCAAAAGACTGACACTAGTTTAAGTCCGATTTCAAAGTGAAATTAATTCCAACGACCACTATTAAATTTAATGGTAAAAATATTTTCTAATTTCACTTTAAAACCAATTCAAAAGATAATCTAATCATATAAATAAATTAGATTAAAAAGAGGTTTTGAATTAAAATACAACATTTACACTATTCATTTAAAAAAATGAACTTTATCAGAAAGGTACCAAAAATTTACACAAAGTAAATTTTGATGTCCCGATTCTAAAGAAGAGTTATATTTGGTCCAATAGAATTTATAAGATCGATCAAAACTATATTTAATGACGATTCTCCGTCAAAAGGTCATAAGTGGAACTTTCTTGAAAATTAGGGTATAAATGCATAAAATTGAACTCTTTCCGTATTTTAAGCCTTTATCATTTATTGGGTAAATGTAAAAACATTTAAAAACATATATAATCATATTTTAGTTATTTATATCCATTCCCGCCAGTACAACGACTACTCGTTAACTAACATTTAAAATAAAATTATTTTATTACTTGTGTGCAACGTAAGTTTTCAAAGAAACTCATCGTTGTGTACCGAGTACGCTATCGAACGTAGAAACCACTTTTAATTAAAATTAATATTTAATTCGTAAATATTAATAAATATGAAAATTCTTTATTCTTTATTTACCTGGGATGTTACATCCTTCACCCCTTTTGGGAATTGCGTCCTCGCAATTTTATTCACTTATCAAAATAAGTGGGGGTATTTATCCCTCATAGCATTTTCAGATTCCCACGTTGCCTCTTCAATCACATGGTTTTTCCACAAAACCTTTACCTGATGAATCACCTTATTCCGTAACACCTACTCCCTATGGTCAAGAATCTGGACTGGTTGTTCTTCATAAGATAGGTTCTCTTCCAGCTGAACTACCTCTGGACTCAAAACATGAGATGGATCTGGCATATACTTTCTCAACATTGAAACATGAAAAACATTGTGTACCTGAGATAAACTCGGAGGTAAAGCCACTCGGTAAGCAACTGATCCAACTTTCTCCAGAATTTCATATGGTCCAATAAACCTTGGACTCAGCTTTCCATTCTTACCAAATCTCATCACACTTTTCGAAGGAGAAACCTTGAGAAAAACATGATCACCTACCTCGAAAGATAGATCCTTCCTCCGGTTATCCGCATAACTTTTCTGCCTGCTCTGAGCTGTTCTCATGTACTTCTGAATCAACTGAACTTTTTCTGCCATCTCTTCTACCAATTCTGGTCCCATCAGCTTCCTTTCACCCACTTCATCCCAAAATGCTGGATTTCGACACCGCTTCCCATATAATGCCTCAAATGGTGCCATCTGTATACTGGAATGAAAACTGTTATTATAAGAAAACTCAACCAAAGAAAGATGTTGGTCCCAACTTCCCTGATAATTCATAGAAAAAGCTCGTAGCATATCCTCCAAGGTCTGAATTGTTCGTTCTGACTGCCCATCTGATTGAGGATGAAAAGCTGTACTAAAATTTAATTCAGTACCCAACGACTTCTGAAGGCCATTCCAAAAGTTAGAAGTGAACCTGGGATCACGATCCGATACAATGGAGAGAGGAACTCCATGTAACCTGACTATCTCTTTAAGATACAAATGGGAAACTTGATCTAGAGAGAAAGTATCTCGTATAGAAAGGAAATGAGCAGATTTGGTCAAGCGATCAACAATAACCCAGATTGCATTATTACCTCGAGATGTCCTCAGTAATCCCACAACAAAGTCCATGGATATATTCTCCCATTTCCACTGTGGCACTGGTAAAGGCTGAAGCATCCATTTCGGTAACTGCTACTCTGCTTTAACCTGTTGACATGTCAAACACTTCACAGTAAAATCAGCAATGTCTCTTTTCATTCCATCCCACCAGTAATACTCCAGCAGATCTCTGTACATCTTAGTACTTCCAGGATGAACTGAAAACGGGGAACTATGAGCTTCACATAACAACTCTCTCTTCAACTGTGAATCACAAGACACACACAATCTCTTCCCAAATCTCAAAACACAATCACTATCAATGTTGAATTCAGGCAACCTACCTTTCTGAACCAGCTCTACCTTTTTCTGCAACTCACTGTCTTGCTTATGTGCTTGCTTGATTCTATCTGATAGAGTTGATCTCACTGATACCTGAAACAAAACAGAAGAACTTCCTGCACCAACAACTTCTATGCCAAAGTTCATCAAATCCTTAACCAAAGGATCACGTTCCAAGCGTAATATTGTTAATGAAGCATTACTTTTTCGACTAAAATCATCAGCCACTTTATTTGCATTTCCCGGATGGTAATGAATTGTACAATCATAATCATTGATTAATTCCAGCCATCTCCTCTGTCTCATTTTTAACACTTTCTGAGTGAATATATACTTTAAACTTTTGTGATCGGTATATATTTCATACTTTACTCCATACAAATGATGCCTCCAAATTTTTAAAGCAAAAACAACAGCAGCTAATTCCAAATAATGCGTAGGGTAATTTACCTTGTGAGTTTTCAACTGTCGTGAAGCATAAGCAATTACCTGATCATTCTGTATTAGGACGCAACCAAGTCCTTTCAATGAAGCATCACTGTATATAACAAACTCACCATTCCTGGAAGGTAGTGCCAAAACTGGAGCATTCAACAATCTTCTTTTCAATTTCTGAAAACAATCATCACATTCTTTTGTCCAGATAAACATAACACCCTTCCGAGTTAGCTTAGTCATTGGACTAGATAACCGTGAAAAATTTCTAATAAACCTTCGGTAATAGCCCACCAAACCAAGAAAGCTATGAATCTCGGTTACATTTGTGGGTCTTGGCCATTCTTCCACAACTTTTGTTTTTGCAGGATCAACAGTTATTCCATCTTTAGAAACAATGTGACCAAGGAAAGAAATTTGTTGCAACCAAAACTCACACTTGCTGAATTTCCCATACAGTTTCTTTTCTTTTAAGGTTTGCAAGATAACCCTTAAATGTCTTTCATGCTCCTCTTTACTTTTAGAAAACACCAAAATATCATCAATAAAACAACCACCATTTATCACCTGATTCAACTGATCCATCACTGCAATAAACTACTCAATTCTGATTCTGACCATCTCAGTATACTGATTTGAAGGGTCATTTCCCTCTGTATGCCTTCCCAGAAAAGATGTTTTGTTTCCTCTACGAAAAACCATTCTTAACAAAGAAATATCTTAGGCAAAGCAACATGGTAATCCGTAAATGCTATATCATTTCAATCATATTATAATTTAACACTTTTCTAACTCCTAAAGTTGCTTAAACCGACCTCTGATACCAACTATAAGGCCCCAGCCTTAAACCTTACTTAGTCTTGAGTTATTACAGGATTACACATTGAGGATCTTTTCAGGTTTAGAGTTTTAGAGAATTAGAACATAACTATTACATCTCAAAAGATTACAAAGTAGTCACTTATACTAAGTTTCCATAATAATAAAAACTCTTGAAAGAAACATGTCTAGTTCCATGTTTTATATAGCATGACATTCCCTTGATCCCATCCTTGACCTTATTCCACATTAAGTCCTGTGAAAAACATTTCAAAAGAACTTGGGGTGAGCATAAAAAGCTCAGTAAGGGATACACAAAGAATGAAAACTGTTAGTTTTTTTCAAAATCAAGTAAACCATGTATACTCTATCAAAGTAATACTTTCACCTTCATGAAGTAGTAAAAACTCTTCACTGAATAATGTATCATTACTTACCTTTTTGTAACCAAAGTATTACCATAAAACCCATATAAAGAACACATAACATATATAAAGGTAACTTAGGACATAAACATACTTAAGTGGAATAACCATACGGTCTACTTCCACACATATCACTTAATGGAATAGCAATACGGCCAATTTCCATACATACTTAATGGAATAGCCATACGGCCGACTTCCATACCCAATGCATTGGAGGTTATAAGGTAACCACCCGTCCTGGTATTCACAGCACCACCCGTCATATGGTTTATAACGTAACCACCCGTTAAAATGTCAAAGTACCAGTATAAAATCATAAAACATAAAACCAATATAATGGAATGATAACATTTCCACATTTCAATCACAATATATCATAAATATATTGACATAATAGAATCCTTTTTCAAAACCATTTTCAATACCAAAATACATAAAAGAGTATATGGTATTTATTTTATTCTAAAAACATTACGTCTTGTTGAGAAAGCCAAAGACCAAATAATACTCGCGCCGACGGAAAAAGTCATTGTCACCGCGTACGTTAAAAAAACATTCCTTTTTGTCGTTTAGTAAAACTCTTCGTAGAAAAAGATTCCTTTTGTATAAAAGTAAAAGTCAAAGGGGTTTATACACCGTATAAAAGAAAGATGTGTATAAAACGAAATATGCCTCAATGAAAGGAGATTGAGACGAAGTCCCTTACCTCGGGTCCGACTTGACTCGATCGTTCTTTAACGTCCTGAATAATAAACTTGAGTTAATTTCTACTTGATTAAGAACCTTTTTAGAGTTCATTATTCCTTTTATATCACTTATTTCCATGTTATAAACATTATGTAACCATTTAAGTTAATAATGTTTGTTTTGTCAATATTTGGTTCTTAAGTCGAAAGTTGACTTCTTACAATTACATGTTGTTCGTGTGGTCAAAAGTTCTTTATATCCAGAATGAAATTACTGATTTGGATATCATATATATCATATATATCCAGAATATAAATGTATTTATAATATTACATAATCATTTAGAGGTAAGAAATGAAATGCACCGTTCATGGAGACGGTAAGCCGTACGTACGCATGAACGCTACTTTCATTTCTTTGTCATATTAATGGAATTAAAACTAAATGAGAGGTATGTATATTTTAATTCCAGAATTATATTCATCATTTAGATATACCATTAATTATATATATCCATTATATACATGTACTTTTAATAGTACATTACATTTGGGGATAAGAACTGAATTGCACCGTTCATGGAGACGGTAAGCCGTACGTACGCATGAACGCTACTTTCATTTCTATGTCATACTTTAATGGAAATAAATAATAATGATATAGAGGTATATTATAATTCCATTATAACATCATATATAATAACTTTAAATCCATCCTTTACACGTCCCACATGTGGCATTAACGAATCACATTACTTTGAGGGGGTGGTAGTCCGCACTTCCTTAAATGAAGATATCATGTTTACCCATAATGGAAACCATAAAGGTATGCCCAAAATGAAAAAAACAGAAGCTTAAAGAAAACATAAACATATCATATATCATATATAAAAATAGTGACATCATAATGGCCACCTTTGAAGGTTTTAAATGAGTATTGAACAATCATCGTTTTGGGAGGCAGAATTTCGCCATCCACGGATTCCGTATGTTCTTTAACCATTTGATGTAGTTGTGTGAGAGTGTATCTCGAATAAATCATATAAAAAACATCCTAGTATATTTAAGATACTGGTGTTGTTACGAAATAAGTAAATAAAAAGAGTTTATAGGGTTGGAGAAGCAAAATAAAACAAATGAACAAGAGAGAATGAATTACCTTTAAAAGTGTAACTCTTTTTGATTTGAGCCTAAAGGCTTCCTTTGAAAGGATTATGCCCAATGGGAATCCTCTAGGATGAGTATAGGGATGTGGAGAGAGTAAATGGTCACGTGTTGGCCGAGCCAAAGGCTTGAGGAGTGTGTGAAATGAGGTAGAGGTGGGGGCCTTTTATAAGAGGAGAGGAGGGGCACTTTTGGAAAGTAAAGAAATATTACTTTATTTGAAAATGTTTTTCGGTTTCAAAAGGTCCCAAATTGATATAATTCGTGGATAAGGTGATAAGGGTTCTAAATCCACCCATCCAATAAGTTTTGGACATGTTTAGTTCATAGATTTTACATTATCTTTCCATTTTATTTAAATCGTCAAATAATGATGTCATCGCTACATCATTATTATGTCATAACTATTTTAATTAATTTAATGTCTAAAAATTGTAAAACAAATACTATGATGTAGGAAATCTTTTTAGCTTTCCAATGACTATTTATAATCAAAAATATGATCTTTAAAACCCCATGTAAAAATTGTTTTTGTAAAACATATTATGTTTGTGTCATTTTTACTTTTACATTAAATAAAAAGCTATTTATGTCATTTTCCAACCCAAGTGTCTCCATGGGGTCCCCAAGTTGACCCATGTCTTCTATTGGTCGGCCATGACACAACCAATGAGGGTAGGACATGTTTCAGGCTCATCTTATTTTATTAAAGCATTATTTTTACCTTAAACTACACTAATTACCACTAATCGCGATTAAGAACTTAATAAGTTACTATTCACCAAAAAAATTATTATAATCTCATTGAACCACATTTTACTTATTAATGTCAACCATGTATGTTGGATTTTTGAAATTCAAAACACAATGATGGAAAAATTTCATTTAAACGGAAAATCAGTCTTTATAAGTACCACTTAGTGGTTTCACTATTCATCAAAAATTGAAGTTTTTCAGAAAATTACCAAAAATTCACCCTAAGCTATATTTGATATTACGAATTCAAAAATGAAGTCTATTTTACAAAATTCAAAACATATAAGTCACATTAATTAATTTAATAATTAATTCCCACTGTCATAGCAAATAGCGTGTTTTTATGAAACAATAAGTAACAAAAGATTGACACTAGTTTAAGTCCGATTTCAAAGTGAAATTAATTCCAACGACCACTATTGGATTTAATGGTAAAAATATTTTCTAATTTCACTTTAAAACCAATTCAAAAGATAATATAATCATATAAATAAATTAGATTAAAAAGAGGTTTTGAATTAAAATACAACATTTTACACTATTCATTAAAAAAATGAACTTTATCAGAAAGGTACCAAAAATTTACACAAAGTAAATTTTGATGTCCCGATTCTAAAGAAGAGTTATATTTGGTCCAATAGAATTTATAAGATCGATCAAAACTATATTTAATGACGATTCTCCGTCAAAAGGTCATAAGTGGACCTTTCTTGAAAATTAGGGTATAAATGCCTAAAATTGAACTCTTTCCATATTTTAAGCCTTTATCTTTTATTGGGTAAATGTAAAAACATTTAAAAACATATATAATCATATTTTAGTTATTTATATCCATTCCCACCAGTACAACGGCTACTCGTTAACTAACATTTAAAATAAAATTATTTTATTACTTGTGTGCAACGTAAGTTTTCAAAGAAACTCATCGTTGCGTACCGAGTACGCTATCGAACGTAGAAACCCCTTTTAATTAAAATTAATATTTAATTCGTAAATATTAATAAATATGAAAATTATTTATTCTTTATTTACCTGGGATGTTACACTATCATTATTATATTATTTTAATTTTTGATTAATTTTTAGTTTTTTTATTAATATATGATATTAAATTCATGTACTTGGTATTTATTTTATATATATCTAAGAAAGTGTTTGTTGGTGTATCTAACTTATCTCTCTACCTATTCTAAAAGTTTATCTCATAGGTTAATGCCTCCCATATGTATTCTTGTTAAAGGTTTGATGCTAGTCTCCATATATCGGCCTAATGTATATGGGACTTGAGAATAATCATCACCCTTCCCTAATTTCTGACCTATGAGGGGAACACTTTGGGGATAAGGGGTCATTATTTCCATGATATTTTTTTATTGTTTTGGTAGGTGGTTGACCAACTTATAGAAAACATACCATAGTTAATAGATTATTATTATTAAGAAAGTTATTTAATAAGGGGATCATTATAATGTAAAACTAATCATATTATTTAGATAATTTTAAGGTGGTGAATCATATTTTATGATGGTTTAATAAATAATAAACAAACTATATGAATAAAATATATAATTTACATCATAGAGGTGGTAGTCCGCACAACACATATTAAACAC
Organism: Viscum album; assembly: GCA_963277665.1. Lineage (NCBI taxonomy): Eukaryota > Viridiplantae > Streptophyta > Magnoliopsida > Santalales > Viscaceae > Viscum > Viscum album. The sequence continues at coordinate 969,550,047 of OY728159.1, read as the reverse complement.
TTTCATTTCTTGAAGAATTAGATTAAAAGAAGCTGGATTATAATTTTTTCCTTTATATTCATTATTATATTACACATTTAATATTTATTCATCAATTACACCGTTAGTATCACTGAATATTGGTGGTGGTTAAAAGAATAATTCATCACTTTTGGGAGTCATTGGTCCAAAGAAACACACCATAAGCGTTTTTTTGTTTTTCTAAGTGTTTTGAATAGAATATTCAGTGGGGTTTCATTAATATAATAAAATTTTGTATAATAATGACACTAATATAATTATATTACTATGTATAGGGTATGTTTGGGAAAAAAAATATCATGAAAAAAAGATAATGATTAAGTAGTACACACATTAGATCCTTGAACTTTCTCTTGAAAGTCTCCTTAGAGATGACGCACTTTGGATAAATTATTATGTAAAAAGGCTTATGAAATTTATATAGGATTTTATTATGAGAATAATTTCATTTTTTATGAAAACATTAGAGGAATATGTGAGGTATAAAGTGGTGGAAGTGTTCATATTTTAAATAAATGGGAACTTTTGTGAACACCCATTATCTTTCTAAAATAAAATCACACTATTCAAGAGTCTAAGGATCCAAAAGTGATAAATAGTGTAGTAAGGGGGGTTTTATTTGGTTACTAAATACCATACCTATCATTTTGACACATATTTTAAACAATTTTTTAGTCATTAACCTTAGAGTTTCTATATTTTAATTTTATTTTACCTTGGTATCTTGTTTTTAACAAAGTAATATTTGTTTTAATAATAATAAAAAATACCCCTATAAAAAATATGGGTGTCATGAACCAAAATTTAAACCACATTTTATATAATTAAAATTATAAATAATATAAAATTAATTTTTTAATTATATCATTTTTAGTATATGAAAACTTTTTTGTAGAAAAATGTTGTTTTTTCCATGAAGTGATCGTAATATTCATTCATATTTATTACAAATTGATTGATTGATAATATATTTATATTTTTGATTAAAAGTTATAGAAAAATAATTTTATATAATATATTAATTTATTTAATTTGAAAATAATTAAAAAATATTAATAAAATTACTCTTTTTATATAAATTTTTTGTTATTATCAATGTCATTAACATTAATCTTAATAATCATACTTTTTTTCCCAAAAATGAAAATGACCTTATTACATTATATGATAATTCAAATCTAAAATAATAAATCCATTTTTATATATTTAATTTCTACAATTGATGAAAACTAATATTTAATATAATCTAATAAAAACAATTTTTAAAGAAATATATTACTTAAGTATTCAAAACATTACACATGTGTTTATTAAATTCAACATAGTAATTTTACATGACTTTTTTACCATATAAATATAAATATTTTTATATAGAAAACTTTTTCAAAACCTTTCAATTAATTATTACATTATGATAATTTTATAAAAGTGATGATATTATCCAAATAATTATTTTTCTACTATTAACATAAATATAAATTAGTTTATGAAACTCCCAAAAAATAAGCCTATGATAATTATATTATATGAATTTAAAAAATAAAGTTCATGTTTCAAAATTAATATTAAAAAATTAAAAAATTTAAAATTAAAATGAAATTTTTTAAATATATAAATAAAATATCATTTATCGAAAAACACATTTTTAAAAAATTAAGTGTTTTTTAAATTATTTTTTATAAGTTTTTAAATGATTTTAATATTTGTTTATTTATTGGAGGTTTTATTATTATTATTAAATTTTCTTCATAAAAAATATTTCACATCACTTTTTAGTTTGGTGTTGTTTGTAAAAGAAGGTATTGAAAATATATTTAAAAAACTCAGGTCGTTAGAGACACATTTCATATGTTTATACTGGTGATGATATTTCAACATAAAGCTTATAAATGAAAAGTTATGGTGTTCTATATCCTATAACTTGAATTAGTATTTGTTTTTAAAAAATGGAAATTACAGAATCAAATCCTAGAGTATTTCATTCTTTTAAATGAGATTATTTTTTATTGAGGTAGAAAATGTATTTTGGGGGTATTAAAGGGGGAAAGCGGTGAATTATGTTTATATATTTATTTTAATTGTGAAATACTCTCATCAGTTTTTGAGTATGAATGTATGAATATTTATTGGAACATATATATAGTTATTTCGAAAGAATGTTCTGAGAATAAATACTTGAAATTTGTTGTATGGGAGTGAATGTGAGTTAGTCTAATGGGAATATTTGATATTATTATTAGTTATTATTTCTTATATAATGTTTTTACAATTTTTATGATAATTATTGAATAATGAATCAATTTATAAGGGAGTTCAATGTATCCAAAGAGTTTTTTTTATAAATTGTGATATTTTTAATTGATAAATATGAAATTGATGTGGATGATTATATTTTTGTTTTATTTTATTTTCAAAATAGAAATTACTTCTAAACACAAATTAATGAATGTTTTTATGATGTGATGAGGGATATTTTTCTTTTTATATATATTTATATGTATATTGTAGTTAATGTTTTCTCTTTTGGAGATGTTTTCTATGACGGAAATAAAAAACCCATTTTAGTATAATCGAAACATCTTTAGGTTTCATGGTTCTTGAATTTTTTTTGAGATTAGAAAAATGTTTTCATGGGTTTTGATTTATATAGGATTTAGTGAAAATCCATTTTTCCATATGGGAAAAATTATTTTGTGGTTTTTGATATTTTTTCATAGTTGAACCAAAAAATTCATGTACTAATGGTGTGAACACCCATGGTTTGATTTTAGGATAATGAAAATAGGAAATGATAATTATTATTAGATAAATAAAAAATTACTGAAACCACGATGTCATGGTCAACCAATCATGGTCATGGTTGGATTTTGTAGATTTGATTATTATTGAAACTAATTTGAAGAATTTTTCATAATTTATTATAAATATTCAATTATAAAACAAAAAATTTATGGTATTTTCTTTGTGGTTGTGGTTTCAATGTTGTTTAAATATATTCGAAAAATTTAATGCAAAAACATATTGGTTTCACCAAACAGTATCATGGTTTTCCTAAAAACACAAAATTTATAATTTTTGGTAACTTTATTTTCTTAGTGACGCATAAGATCACCCAATATGATCTTCAACATTTATTTTTCAAAAAAGATAGTATAAGTATTTAATTGATTAAATGAATGAAATTAATTTGTGTGAGGTTTGAATATGATTTTTCATACTTGTATTTTAATTTTATACATAAAAATTAATAGTAATAGAATATGTTAGAGGTAGAGTATATGTGTTTTTTTAATTGTGTGGTCTATTATAGAGATATAATATTATACAACCAATAGATAGATTTAATGTAAGATATCTTCATAAAGTTATATTCTAAAGTAGAAAAACTCAAGATTAAATATTGAAGTCTCTCTTAAAGATAAAGTTTGATGTTATGTCTTGTTAAAATAGAGTTATAAGTTGTTTCTTATTTAATAAAATTTAGTGTATTTATCATTCATCAATAATTATTATAGGAATGTAAAATAAGATGTTTTTTATCATTGAAAGACATTTTTCAAATATTAGTTACAAATTCAGTGTGTGTATAATTGAATAAAATTTGTAACTATTCTGTAATAAATTCATACATACATATTTAATAAGTTATCTATTTAAAATTATCTAATAAATTGATTTTTATTATATGCGATCACACTACTTTAGTTAGAGTATTTATGATTATAATATGAGTTCAAGGATAAACCCTTCTCATCTGTATCCATGGAAATTACAGTGGATCATGTGATCACAAGTTTTATGGAACATTTAAAGGATATAACCATTCATATTGATGATGAATTATGTAATATTTTTATACTATGCAATATTTATTTGGAGTGCGTGGATTCTAAATTAAGAGATTAAAATCAAAACATATAATATTAATGTAAAAATAAAATAAAAAATTATGGTTTTAAATATTTTTAACCACCGTTATAGTTTGTTTGATTGAAAACATAAAAGAAGTTATAGAATAATATAATGTAGTAAAACATTTCATGAGGGGGTGGATTTTAGTTAAAAGGAACTATTAATTTTTATCCTCCACATGTATTAATTATATCGGAAATAGGAAATAAATATTTTTCCCACAAAAAATAAGAGTAAAAGAAATCCAAATAACCTGATCAATGTTTTATAATTATTGATGATATTAATAAAGAGATAATTAAATAAATTTACCAATATTTTAGAAATTTTTTTAGGAAACTATAAACATAGTGGAATTTAACAAAATACTGATAATTGTATTTACTATTAGACATATAAATTTTATCAATTATTTATAAACTCTGATAAAATTAATTCTAATGTTTTTATTCAATTTTTTTTGGGTAAATCGATAGTTCAAATAATCAACGAATTTAATATTTTAGGTGAAAAAATAGTATTTAATTTCCAAACTAAAATTCACCCCTTCTTGTTGTTTGTTATCATTCCTTACCTGATCTAATAGAATATGAATAACTAATTCACCCCTGGTGAATGCTTGTGGATCCTAATACTTATTGAAATTAAAGAATCCCCAAAATCACCTTGGCTGATAAATTAATTGAACTAAAGAGGTAATTAAACTATAAAATTGGACTTAATTAATAGCCCCAAATGGTAGTTAGATAAAATTAACTCATATATAAATCCTTTAGTGTCCATTACATAAGGACACAGACCAAATACAATTTGTCATTACCAATTCCCTCATGTTTTATTATTAATAATATAAATAAATCATAATTAATATTATAATGTCATCGTAATTTTATTTAATTAAATAACATTTATTTAATTAGATATTTTTTTTACAAAAATCTTTTTCATGATTCTGATATACATAAACATATGAATACATGAACCAATAACATTTATTCAAATAATATCAATTAGAATTATTGTTTATTAAAACTAAAAGGGACCTTCGTAACATATCATAACTAATAAAAATAAAAAGAGGTTATGAGTGATCCAATCCACCAAGGGTTTATTTTCAACGTTCCCTTTTCTATAATAATGAGATTAAGAAAAACACCTGGATAATGTGAACCCTATATAAATTATTGATATTTCTCAATTCTTAATATGAATAAAATTTATAAAATTAGATATTTAGTATCACACATGGAAGTTACCCAAATATGGGGGTAAATTAAGATATGTTGATTTTAAATGACCCTTCACAATAATCTTATTTCACTGTTATCTAGATCATTCTCCTCTCCCACACAATAAATTGTGGAAGCAATTAGAATCAAAGAGAAACACAAGTAATTTTACATGGTTCCTCCACACTATGATACATCTAAATAGCATACAACAAAAATGTGTTGATTTACCAAAATATAATAAGTAAAATTATTTATTAATATATATTCAAATTTTTATCACTAACCCTATTTGTTCATAAACCTAAAAAAGATAAAGAAAACAATTATCTTTTTAGTTTAAAAAGAATAAACTATTCTAACATGAAATAATTGTATCACAAACCAACTAGTAATGAGAATTACTCCATATATGATATATTAATTTAATAATACTTAATTAAAATAATGAATATATTTAAAATTCAAGTGATAATAAACCCTAAATATTTTTCTTCTACTTTTAGTAATTTCTAGAATTCCTGCCTCTTTATGCCCCATCAAAATCTGATCATTTCAACCTTTTTTATATAAATTTACCAAATATAATTAAAATAGAATCAAATTCATTCCCATAATAAAATATTATAGTTTTTTACTATTAGGGAAAAAATTATCTATAAACAACCTCAAATTTTGAGAAAAAAATCATTCTATTTGAAACTCTAAAAACTCTTTAAAAGATAAATTTTTTGAATACTATATTTTTTTGACTTAATAACTTTAGGTTATGATTTAAACCATAATATTTTAATTCAATTATCCTTTAAAATCACATCTATAAATTTTCATTTCAAATCATGTTTAATATACCTTCAATTTGCATATCACAGCGTAATCCATGCTCTATGATGCAAAATCCACATTCTAATAGAACACCTACCATCAGCGACCTATATGTTACAATTTATATTCTTTCTTCATTGAAAAACCTCTATAATTTTAGTATGACTTCATAAAAATATCCCCTTTTCATATAATTTTTTATATTATGTAGCTACATTTTTTTCTAACATTATTTCTTCACTATGAAATACTTTTTCAAACTTCATATCCATTTATACAATTGTCTCATCTTTTTTAATGTGTCCCAAAACATTATGGCATGATTCCTTTATACATATAATTATCTATAAATGTTTTACTCCCATTAAATTCATTTGTTACATGATCTCCCACTTTCAAAGAGAATGTGTCCATTATAATTCAAATAGAGAGTCATCAAAAAACAATTAGTTCTTTATATGGTGTGATTCCTTCATTCTTGATGCTGTAAACATTTTTTAATTGTGATTTCTATCAAACATGACAAACCATCACCAATCATCCTTTATATTTTTCAAAATTTTATCACATCAATCAATAATATCCTAATTATCCCTTTAGAAGGTTTCTATAATGATTTATCAACAATTGTTACCTAAAAATTCTTGATAGTATTTTTTCTAAAAACATTACATGTAATTATCTTATTTTGGTTATACAGTTAAAAATTTAGAACATAATTGATGGAAATGTTCTGAAAAAAAACATATGGATGGGAACATATGATCTTAGTTAATAAAATAAATTTGTTTTATTAGTTGTAAATACCCCAACCCTAGTATACTTGAGCCAATGGTTACTTTGTTACATTGGTATTAGATACAAGAAATCACATCCCGATGGAGTGAATAGTTTAGTAGTCTTGTATGCAATAAACAGACATGAATTCACATAAAAATTTAAGACATAAAATAAACAAAGTATTTTATTTAATAATTTAATTATTCCTTTTATCATATCCCCATATATCAATTAAAAGACACTTCAAGGTATCTTGGGAAAAATGAAACAAAAGAAATGGGTGATATTATATGCATGTTAAAGGTATCTCTATAGTGAAAGATAACATAAATAATTAGAAATAATAAACATGAAAATATAAATAATTGAAACTCCTTCCATTAAAACAATAACTTGAGCATAATATGGTTGGAATAAAGGATGAAAAAATAAATCTACAAAAATATTCACATGATTGTGACAATTATCCATAAAAATTCTAACAAATTGAATAATCACACGGACATAAATAACTAATCTTGTGTTCCGGTGATTCATAATGTCAGACATTATAAATATATTTTCATGACATTTTCACAAGATAGTATAAAACGTAAAAACCCATTTCATTTGGCCAAGTGATTTTTTTAGTGAGACATACTAATGCATTTATAGACTATGTATCTTAAATCCCCTCCCACAACGTAATAATTCCAATTCATTTCCCATATGAAATATTTGAATCATAACAAAATTAATCATTCATAATGAAAGACTAACATATGAAATGTTAATACTTACCCCAATTAATAAACATAGTCAAAAATCATCCAAAATATTTTGGTGAATGGTAATAAAATAGTACATACCAAGTAAAAATAAACATAAAAAACAAAATTAATAATTAGTATGCTACCATTACATCATATAACTATTGTATGATAATTATAATAAATTTTTTATGTCATTAATGAATTAAAATTGCAAAAACATGGTATTAAAAATAGTTTTGAGGAAAATAACTTTTTGACTTTATTTTTTATAAAACAAAATTTAATTAAATATTTTGAAAAAAAAATATTTATTTAAATTTTTCCTTATTATCTTACATTTAAATCGTATATGCAAACAAAACCACATTACTTTGTGAGGAGATAGTCTTTGGTACACACGAGCAAAATTATCTTATTTTAAAAGGAACAGAATGTTAGAAGGTGTATGTGATATTTTAATTTCACTATTATAATTATATTAAAAATATCACAAACACACACAAACATATATATATATATATATTAAATCCATCATTATATCCAATCATGAGCATTATTGATGGTAAAATATTTATATAGGTTCGTGAGGAGGTAGTTTCTCGTACACCTAATTAACGACTTCATTTCCCATTTGATGGAAGATGAAATTGATATAGGTGTTTAATATAACTTAAAAAAATATATGTAAATGGGTTTTACTGATTTTATAATATATAAAATTGTTTAGTATTATTTGAAGGATGTCCACGAAGAAATAAAATAGAAATACTCGTTTAATAACATTACCTCTTATTCATACAACTTATTTATGTTTATACCAAAATCATTGAAGGGTTGGATTTATGATCAAACCAAGGCCAATAAGATTTTGGTTGGGAACTATATAATGTATTTATTTTCAAGTAATTATTAAACTAAATGTATTTAGTTGTGTGAATAGGGGAAGAGAGTGGGTGGCCTTTTATATGTGGGGGAGAGGATGAACATAGTATTTTTTAAATGAAATAGTTATACCCTTGTTTTTTCTCATGAAAAATGCCTCCAAAATGGGTCATTGTTGAAATATTGTAGAGAAAAAGTCTACATGTTGATATAAAATAATAATTCAAAATATTTTAGATCATTTTTATTCCTTTTATTCTTAGTTTAAATGCTTATGAAAACAAGTTTTCACCTAAACTATGGTAATTATTTTTTAATATTTCCACAATTCATTATGAAAAAAATTAAGTTGAAAATATTATATAATATAAAATATGATTATTTAAAATATGTAATCCATTTTACCAAATTTAATTATTATAATTTGTTGAAATTAATTTAAAATTTAACCTGTAGACTTGTCGGAAAAAGGTTTTTTTTAAGAAACAATTCCAAATGATTAAAATGTTTTTATATTAGAATTAATCATGGAATTGAATTAATTTATATAAATTTATTCAATTATAATATAATTTAACTAATTTTACTTTCAAATTTTTTTATATTTAATTTAAATTTGTAAATAATTTAAACAAAAAGGTAAGTTTCAATAAAAAGTGGTATTTTTCCTTATTCCTAAAAAAACAATTTCATAAAACTATCAAGAATTCACCCAAATATAACCTTAACATGTATCTTTCTTATTATTCTTATTTTATTAAATAAATTTTCTAAAAGTAGTCAAAGTTATTTTTACATTATGTTAAACAAGATGAGACTATACCACCGTTTAGAAAAATATAATTTTTAGAAAACATTTCTTTATCTTTCAAAAGGTTTTTAGTTTATTTCTAATAAATATATTAAACTTTAATTTAATTTATAAAAATTTAAAAAATATATTTTTATATTTTATTTATTCTTATACAAACACATCAAAATAACTTTTATTTTATAATGATCATCCTTAAGTAATAATATTTTAATAGATTATCATGTTTCATTTAAACATAGTATCATGTGTATAATAATATATCGAAAATATTGAATTTTTTAAAAAAGAAATATAACATAAATTCATGGGGCGATAAATTTTTTTATAATATTGGTATTGTGTTTCATATACTTTACAAAATATGAACTTCCTTTTCTAAAATCATACAATGTTAAATTTTACCTCCACAAAAAAATTTCATCTTTGAGAATTATTATTGATCATTGTAATCCAGGGTTTGAAATTTTAAAATAACATTATTGGAAACCCATAGTATAAAAAGGGATAAAAAAATTTATCTTGATAATAGGGAAAGGGGAGTGTGAAGGTCAATTAGAATAAAAGATTACTCAGATTTTAAGTAAGACAATATTGGTAGGAAGTAATGATACATGCATTGGAAGAAAATGCAAAATTAATTATAAACCATTCATATAAATAATAATGATACTACCAATACACCATTTCCCCTATAAAGAATAATTATAATAAAGGATTGATGTATTTTATGAACATAAATATAGTAAAATTATATTAAAAACATTATTTGAGGAAAACAACATTTTCACTTTAAAAATATTTTTAAAATTAAATGTTCAAAAAATATTTTTAAAATATTTTTATTTAAAAATACCCTTTGAAAGTTAAAATGTATAATTTAATCCTTTAGGGTTAATGATAGAGGTAAATTCCATATATTTCATATAAGTAAAAAAAGTTTCATTTAAAACTATTGTAAAAAGGATAAAAAATGACTCATTCTGCAAATAAAAAGAAAATTCTATTCCACCAGTTTTTAAATTGTAAAACATTGGTAAATATCCTATAAATAAATAATTTCTATAATCGTATAAACATATTTGAAATTATTTTAAGAAAACATGTGTTTGTATGAAAAATGAATTTCAACCAAAGAGAGAAATACAGTTTGGTTTTCCTAAAAAATATCAATCATTTTTTGTAGCAATAATGGGAAAATGTTACAATAAATTGAAAATTTTCAATGAATATCCATATGATAAAAAATATTTTTAATTTAATTTTGAAATATCAAATAGTTCCCTATGGTATATCTAAATGTATAAAATACAGAATGATGACGAGATTGTGAAATAAACCCTTACCACTTTGATACCTTTTAAATCATAACCCTCATGAAATAAATAAATTCAAATGAAAAATTAAATACCATGAATATAAAGAGATACATGATATAAAATATTAAATGGTATATTAGTATACTATACAAGGGAAAAAGTGGTGAATATAGAATATGTCTCACAGATGTAAAAGTGAGATTAGAAACCCTTACCTCAAGTTTAACCTATTTTGTATGTATGAAAATCTTCTTTAAAATGCATATAGAATTATTGAAAATAAATTAAATAAATATTATCATATATCTTATACAATATATATTTTACTTATAGACTTTTATCAGCCATTTATTAATAATTCATTGTCAAAATCACTATTTCGGGTAGTAATTTCTTAGTTTTTCGTGTATGTTTTTGTTCAGTAATTTAATCCCCATTACATTTATCATAGTTAAATCATATAAATAATTTTAAATGATATAAATATCATATATATCCATATTATATTTATTTATATTATTATATTAGTTTTAGAAATATAAAATGGACTACATCATTCATGGAGATGGTAGGCCATACATACTCTTGAATGATGTTTTTGTTTTTAATGAAAGATAGAATGAAATAAAAGTAAATAATATATAATATTTTCCATATTAAATAATATTTTTTATATATAACACATATTAATTAAATTTATACTTGTTACCTTCCATGTAAATCATTTGTGAAAAATGAATCATTTCACTTCACAAGGCGGTAATCCTTCGTACACTTGAGTGATGTTATCATATTTTCAACTGAATGGAAATTAAAAATCATATATTTGATATTATAATTCCATAAGTTTTAATATGTTAAATATATATATATATATATATACACACAATAAATCCATAATTATTTTTAAGTGTTAGTGGTTTTGATGGAATGTGAGTTACCTTAGTTCGTGAGGTGGTAGTCTGCCAATCCCACGATCGACGATTTGGTTTCCCATCTGATAGAAGATGAAATGGATATATTTAACATCATAAAAATAATATATATATATGAAATATACTAATTTTATTATATAATCAAGATTTAACAATATTTTAATGAGGTGTAAGATGAAGAAAAAAACGTGTTTAAGAATGGTTCCTCTTCATCAGAAAACATCTTTAGGTTTTCACTAAAGGACTTCCATGGTTTGATTTAGGGTAAAAAAATGAACATAGGATCTTGTAAGTAAATTTGGGAATGTATTTGGGTTGGTATTGTATGATAAAAAATATCATTGGAAGTGTGAATATGGGGGGATAGGGAATGTTTTTTTAGTGGGGGAGAGGACATGGTTGGAATTTTTATAAGAAAAAGTGATGCCCACTTTTTTCTCAGATCAAAAGAATCAAACATGGGAAATTATCAAACCACATAAGAGATAAGATATATATATTTTCATAAATAATAATTGGAAACGTTTTAATTCAATTTTATATATTATCTTATTTTATTAATCCCCATGTAAACTCAATTTCAATTTTACCGCAATAATTGATTTTTAATATTTTCACTATTAAATTTGAACAAAAAATTAGTTTAAAATATTATATAATATAAATTATTCAAATTATAAATATGGAATTCATTTTTTCAAATTTAATTTACATTGTGGATAGAATTAAATATAAAAATAAACCAGTAGAAGTGTTGAAAAATATGGGGTCCTAAAGATAAATAATTAGAAGATTTAAAGGTATTTATATACATATTAAATATGAAATTGAATAAAGTTACCCATATTAGTAAATATTTAATATAATTAAAGTAATTATAGTTTTAAAAAATTTAAATTTAAATTTATTTTTTAAATAATTAAACAAAAAACGAAATTATTAATAAAAATCATTATTTTACTCTATTTATCAAAGTACTAATAATATTTTCATGAAATTATTGAAAATTCCCAAAAATATTATTTTTACATTTTTATTTAAAAAAATAATGAATTTTTCATATAAATTTTAGGAATGTTTTAAAATATAAATTTAAATTATGGGCTCAAGATGAGACTAACCCACCTTTTAGAAAAATAATATTTTTCAAAAAAAAAATTTATTTTTATATTGTTTCAATTTTATATTTAATATATGTTTAACAATTTAATTTATTTTATACTTGTGTAAAAATTATAATTTTCATAATTTAGTTATTCGTATTCATACCCTACGATTTAACAGTTAGGTTATAATTACTAAGTATAATTAAATATATTTTTATAGAGTATTAGGTTTCATTTAAACAAAATGTTTCATGCGTTATAATTTATCTAACAAATTGAATTTATTTGAAAGGATATATATTTTAAAGTTCAGGTGTGTTAACTTATTTTATAACATTATTTTTTTTTCATATAAGCTATCGAACATGATGTTTTTATTTTAAAATATCTGGGTGTTACATTATTAGAGAACCCAAACATTTTTTATTAAAAATAATCTCAAATAAATTATGATATTCATTAATATATAGTACCTCAAAAATAGGAAATAATTTGATAACCTAAATTAAAATAATATATACCATGAAAAAACAAGACAATACATGCATTCTACTTTAATCTAATAAATTTTGATACAAGTTAATCTATTTGTATATTCATAAAAGTGCTCATAATCTAACTAATATAAACATATTATGACAACCTATCATGATAATCATTAATTTAGGATAACATGGAAATACATATATTCTTTATTTTAGTTATCATTTTATATCTCACCTACTATGAAATAAACACAAATTAATGATAATTTATTAACAGTAATATACATTAAATGATATAAAATATCCTTGAGCCCACAAAAATTGATTGAGATTTTGGAATAAACACTAACAAATATCTTACATATACTAAAGTTTCCATTAAATCAAATGTCTAGGGAGATAGTTTGTGTTTAATTATTCAATTGAATAAGGGGTTTTGATAAATAACATCTTGAGTTAATCTCTTAATCTTCAGTATCAACAGAGTCAAGTCTGCATGCTCCAATTTCATAGGTGCATCCCCTAGATAACTAAGTCTGATAAAAAAATGAAAAGGGTTTAAAAAATATCATTAGTGTGGGTTTAACCTCATATAAAACACACCCATCGTGCTAATATATTACCAAAAATTAATCTTGGGGTATCCATATATTTTATATATCAAGCAATAAAATGTAAACCAATATAGTCAAAATAAAAAACAAGGACCTAACATGTTACATGAAAAATTATTTTATTAACCAAATAAAAATTAAAAAAAGATTATAATATATACCCAACCCACAACCCCAGAAACATGGGACAATAAGGCAGCCCAAAACAATCCTTAAGTGGAACCCCCAACTAATACCTCCAGGACACCACATCCGAATTAGTAACCCCAACCCCATCGAGAACTCATCCTACATGATAATGTTCCATCCAAACCATGTGAGAAAACATCATTATAACTATGAGAATATATTCTACTAATCCAATAGAGTCAGTGAATAATGTGTGAGTAGTAGTCCCAACATTATTTTCCTAAAACTGCCCATAAACATCATGTATATGAAACAAATTTTATCTACAATAAGTTTTATAAAACACCCCCCCATTACATTTTAAAACACTTCTTAATAGAACAATGAAATATATACAAATAAACTAATAATAAATCCCCACAAACACCACTTCGATCCATGGATGTTTAAAGTACAACTCACACACCCTGAGAAAAAGCCAAAATATGTGACATTCCTAAACAATGAGCACCAATCAAGATTGGGATTCTCCTACTCATGAAATGACTATATATACACAAACATAACTAAAATTCCTAGACCTAGGTTGTAGTATTCAAAAAATCATCATTTACCTAAAAAAAATTTCCCCACACATGAATGTGAGATTACTAACTCTTATCTAATCCATCAAACAAATCAAATCAAAAATAGAAATACAACAATTACAAAATATTTATCAACCACTAGTAACTCAATAAAACATACTTGAACACTTCTAATAATAATATAATTTCAAAGAAGAAAATAATTAAAATGGAAAATAATTTCCATAATGAACCACAAAAAATATAAATATAAATCATAAAATGTAACAAAAAACATTAAAACTAAATATTATATTTAAAAAAAATTCATTCCAAAAATGAACATTTTTAGAAAACCCCACACACCCAACAAATTACATCTTGATTTATTTCCAAGAAACAAGCACAAAAAATCATTGATTGTAACTTTCTATAATAAATCCTTAAAGAAATAATTTTAATCACAAAAACTATTTGATGAAAACATAACATTCAAGAAAAAATAATTTATCAAAACATTTATACAAGATAATCCCCCTTTGTCGAACACGAAATTTATTCAAACTACACAGTCGAACATAAGATTCATCATCACCATAGACTCATCAAACACCAAAACAAATTGCCAAATTATCTCATCCCTAAACCTCATATTCAACAAAACCCTAACCCAATTAAGGTTTACAATGATAGAAGACCAATAATGGAGAATATATGTTAATATATATTGTTAATTAACTAATATATCAACATCCATTTCACTAAGATCCATTCTAATGGAACCGCAAAAAATTAAGAGCACCATATTAAGGGAGAGAATGGAACCTGAACCAAATATATATTAGTAAAATCGGGGTTTATAAGGTTTTTGAAATTGATTTATGGTATGAATTCACTATGATGGAAACAATTTATTTATTCCATAAAACATTTTGTCCCCCAATCAATTTAACATCAGGACCCATCTCTATAGTCTTAGCAACTGTGCAATTTTTTGGTTAAAGGACCAAAATGACTCCAAATATTATGAATTATCCTAAGAAAACTACTATAAACAATTAATACTTCCAAAACCCTTTATCATTTATAAAAAACACCTCTTATAAATTTATAACAAATTAAATCTAAAATATTCCTTATATCTCAAAACATAGGCCTTAAAATTCTCCCTCCCTAAAAACAATATCCTTAAAAATGGGAAAAACTAATCATAAAATATCACCTAATAAATGGTTATGGAAACAATAAATATTATTTAGATTTCACCCTTGAAAATAAGGTGGACATAGGTTTCCCACAACCAAAATATTATGAATGAGAATTGAACATGAAATCCCATGATAAAGAATCATATTTT
Source organism: Viscum album (assembly GCA_963277665.1). NCBI lineage: Eukaryota > Viridiplantae > Streptophyta > Magnoliopsida > Santalales > Viscaceae > Viscum > Viscum album. Next base: position 969,534,324 of record OY728159.1, on the reverse strand, counting down.
TTGGGCAAAGAACGCTTAAATTTTATATATCTATCTCATTTGATTATACCAAAACAACCATAAATATCCTATACTATTAAAAAACGTACCATGGTAATTTTACCCACTTTACAAGTATCAAAACACATCAACCTTTACAAATACCACCCCCTAATGCCTGAACTAGTTGACATCACCCAAAGTGATGTACAACGAACAATACTAACCATTGTAACCAAAATAGATGCTTATAGTATAACTCTATAAAAAATCCCATTTAAATCTCATACTATTCAATTATTTCATTAATAAATGATGAACACCAATCTCCACTCGAACCAACAAGGATTCTTAAAAGCCATTCTCAAAAAAACTGTACACCTTGAGATTTTGAGATGTATTTTTTCTTAGATAATCACTATATCTATAGCTTATTTCACACAAAAAACAAAATAAAAATGATCCAAGATATATTATATATTAAAATTTAAATATTAATTAATTATATAATTTATTAAATTATGGTAATTAATTAAAAATCTGTACAAAATAGTATTAAGAACATTGAATGTTTTATAAGGGAATTTATCAATAAAATTAATTTTCATTTATATATAATTATTTTATTTCAATGATTAATTTAGAAATTTTTTAATTATAATTGGAAAATTTAACATTAATTTTGGATTAATAATTTTAATTTTATCTAAGGATGAGATTTGGTGATTTTTCAAAAATTAAATGATTTTTCAGAGAATTATGAAAACATACCAATTTTGTTAATACAATCAATTTTATGACATAATGGTTTTAAAAAAAATTATATACAAATATTGATTATAAAGTTATTTAAATAAATTAAGATATACTATTTTTAATTTATTAGACCCATTTTTAACATCTTAGAAACATGTGTATAATTGTACTCTAAATAATATTTTTATTCACTTTCATTAAATATTATTTTTCATCACTTATAAAACATAAATCTAACAAAAATTAATTTCATATTTTAGAACCATATTTTCAAATATAATAATAATTTCAAATTCATTTTATGTAATAAGAATATTATTTCTAGTATAAATGACAATTATCGAGATAATGTTAAACTATTATGTTGAAAAAATTATTGTATTAACACGGGAAAATTTGTATCAAATAAAATAAATTTATATCTTCTAAAAAATGATTTTAATATATTTTTTATCCTTTATATAAAAACAATTTCACTCATTAAATTGTAAGATCACACTGAATTTTATTAATAACACCAAGTGGTAATAAAAGACAATTTTTACTAAAAAATAATGTATATAATGATTTAATATAAAATATGATTTTAGATTATTTATAATTTGAATTAGATATAATAGAGATTAAATTTTGGTTATAAAATACATATTTTGTAAATGTTTTTCTATTTTAAATAAAATATATATTACGTTGTTACAAACTAGATTTCAAGGTAAAAACAAAAAAGGAAAAAATTTAAAAGCCTAATAGTAAATAACATAAAACAAGTTGATTTTTTTGGTAATTTATGTTTGGTTATTGTTTGACATTATCACACAAAAAATTATATTATTTTTATCTTTTAGAACCATTTAACCATGAATAGGTTTATTCCATTATTGAATAATTAGTTTTCACAAGTGTAATTTTCTTTTACTTATAAAAGGTAGCCAATTATTCCCTTTTAAATCTTTAATTTACCTTCAAAATATCTATAAAACCCAACCCAAATTTACTGTCCTAGAAGTTAATTGATATTTTTATGTCTCAAGGTCACTTGAAATTATCCCAAATCATTCAATTTCATGGTGTTCCATAAGATAATGTCCAAGGAATAGACAGAAGTATTACTTAATCCGTACATTTCCTTCTTAATTTATATATTCCAACCATACACTAAAAAATTTATATAGTGAACTCAATTTCATTATTTTACTAAAATATTATTATATTAATTATAAAAATAATATTTATTCCTTGATATCCACCTAAAAAACCAAATAATTATGACCATACATTGTGCGAACTACTGCCTCTATGAAGCTACATCTTTAGTTTTTAATTACCTCAAATATTCACTGGTTATATGGATTTAAATAAAGTATAATTGCTAGATATATAATATAATTATGATTATGATGATACAAAATTTAATTCACATTTATTCCCTCTTATTCTTTGAAAAATGGAAAATGAAAATTCTTTATTGGGTGGACTTTGAACTCCATGAAGTAAAGATTTTCATTTTTCATATATGTTTTCATTATTTATCAAAAGAACATAAAATCAGATTAATAACCCTAAAACATCTAAATAAAATCCTTATGTATATTTTATAATGATATTATGTCAAAATACAATATCTACAAACTATACTCACCCCTCGAAATGTGATATTCTCATGTCTGGGAAAATATAATCACCTATATAAAAAATACTATAAATATATATCATGAAATTATATAATAAAATAAATATTATTATTATTTTAGTTAAATAATAATAAACATATATTTAACGGTCATATAAAAGTTTTATTATTTATTTATATCACTATTAAAATATTAACATTGATCACAAAAGCTAACGAAATTAGTTGACACTGATTCAATATTCATACAACTTAACTAAAACATTATTGTATTGAGATTATATCATTATAAATAAATTTATTTTTCATATTATAGAAACATAAATTATCTAATAATAATGAAATTTTTTTAGGGAATATAGTACAACACTAGTATTGTCAAACTAGTTCAAAATGATCACGGTTACTCGCACTCGATATTGAAAATAGACAACGACTAACTAATATACATTTGGGAAAAAATTATAAATTAATTTTATAAATAGTTATAGATATTACTAAGTTTTTAACTGGGTTTTTAATAAATTTATTTTTTTTAAAAAATTGATTCAGAAACTTTAATTTGATGTCAGTAATTAAGGTAATGGTTTCTAGTCTCAAATTTCAATCCTTTGGTATATAAATCCCATTATACATTAAATTTTATTTGGAATGTTCTATATACTTCCCCTTTAAAATTTTGTATAATGATAATACCATTGTTCATGGTATTTAATATTTCATTTAAAACTTTATATTTCCAGGGTTTTTCATTAAAATGTTTATAATGTGGTATAGGTTTCATTAAATGAATTTCAAATACATCTAGTCGAAGTCATTCTTACCTGAATATACATTTCAATATTTCTTTTAACCTAAATTATTTTTATTTTTATTGGTATTTAATCCTATTATATATGGAAATTAATTCTCATAATAAATAAACTGCTCTTTGAGAAATTTCATTCTGAAATAATATTATAACACTTGTAATAATAAGTCACATTTTAATGATGAATCTTTTCTTCCATGTCCATATTTCCCTTTCTTTAAATGTTTTAAGGTATTCTTGGAAACTAAAATATGGATTAATTCATGTTATACTATTACTAATATTAACCCATTTTCAAATGAAAATTTTATATATGTACTTATGATATGGGTTTTCAATGAAGGTTTTTCAAAATATTAAAAGGACTTATGTATCATGAATATATTTATTATCATCCACTCTATGATTTCTCTATAAAACTATTATTATTTTTAAGAAAAAATTTTATTTCAAATTTATAAAAATTTAATTTCTCAAAATACCGCATAATTTTTCCTTCCGTAATCATTATTAAAATTAATTTTCCAATGAAACTAATGACTTAGTTTCTTAAAAATTATTTGTAGAAATAAGAAAATAAAATACTTTTTAAAATATTTTTTCACATGAAAAATATTCAATTTATATTGAATATTCATTCCCACGTTTCATGTTCTTATAGATTAAATTATTTTACCATTACTCTATGAATTTTATTTTAATATTATTTTCTAGTAAATAGGGTTATTTTCATCATGATTTTAAATGTAAAATTATACTATAATTATTGCCGTATTGATAATCTACCAGTTGATTATTTATCCAGGTCATGAAAAACGATCAACAATAAATATATATAAGGTAAATTATCCACCAATTACATTTTATTTTCTAATATTCTTTTCTGTATTAAAATACTTTTTCTTCTAATTCCTTTTTATTATCAATACCTCATTTTTTATTCCTTTTATTGTAGGGTGTTTACATAGATTCCATACATCCATTGATATAGGAAGTTATTTAATTAACTATATACCCTTTATCTATAAAATGTAAATAACATATTATTTTTTCTCTTTTTGTAATGGTATTTAAAAATAAGTATAATGAATATCGTTAGGTACTCATTTATTTGCCATGGGTTTATCTTGTTGTGATTATTTATGGAATTATAAATGACTTACTTATGTGAATACATTTAAAAGGTATATGAAGAAAAATATATTCAATGGGTTATCTATGATGTGATTAATCAAATCCATTTTTTAACTGGTTCTTTATGATATTATGAGTGACAAATTTCTAGTGGAACTCAAATGTATCGATGATGACTGGTGGGATCCCTTGTCACCCTCCAATTCATTGGATATGGATTTGTTTCTCATAACATAATGATATATGGGAATACCTAGATTTTTTTCACAACATAAATGGTGAACATATATAGATTTGTTGACAATTTTTTCTAATACATATGGTTGTTCCATAGTACTATGATTAATTTTATTTTAGGATATGGAATATTTTACTATTATGGAACAATTTTATAATTATTATTTTGAATATGTTATGCTCTCATGAATCAAATTTATTGAATCATGTTTCTAAAATTTAATGATTCAATTATTATGTTATTCCATGGTGTATTTACTCATGTTATATGATCTATGATTTGGTTTTTGTTGTTTTATTATGTATTTTAATTATACCTATATTCATATCTTATTCTCAGTTATTATATTTTATTGTTATTTATTTTTTACCCTTACTAAGAATTAGAGATGAACAAATTCTTATGTTTTTACATTAAAAGGTTTTTAAGATTATACAATTATAAAATGTATAGAAGAATATATTTTATGGAGAATTAGTTGGATATGTTTTTGATTTTTTATAGATTAAGTAGTTTCTTATATAAAGGAATAAAATTTCCATTAGTTAATAATGACTTTGGGATTTTTAGTAAAATTTTGTTTCATAATTACCTAAAACTAAAAACCTAAAAAGTATCCTAAATGTATTATATTAAAATATTTTCTGTAATTAAACTAATTAAGATGGTTTCATATATGTATATTCATATTTAGAGAATTTATTTAAAGAATTAAAATTAGCAATTTGCTATGTGAATACAGGTTTTGGGATACTATAGTTTGCATCTAAATAGGGTTTATAATACTTTATAGATTAGGATATAATTCAATGATAATTTATGGAATTATATGTTACGTTTGATCATAATTTCAATGTTAAAGATAACAATTTATGTTATTTTAGGTTATATTGAATATTTTATTGATCCGGATAAGATAACTTTAGTGAACCTCGGGGAAAAATTTTTAATATAGGATAATATCCTAATTTTTTTAAAGGTAGATATTGAATGATTTTACTATAAATTACAACCATATATTGATACTATCATGTGTATGTAGCTGTGGAATATATTCACCTAGGGGTATAACCCTGAAAAAGGCTAGTTGAGTTTCAACTCAATATTAACTTGAGTGTATGGTTAGTGGACCTATAATCACATACATGGAAAGAAAATACTACGGTATATGATTTGGGTGATTATATACTATTTACCAACTATTAAAAAGGATTATAGGATGATTCTAGTGTTACACGGTTGATATGAAAGTACCATAGGTTGAAATGAAGGTGTCATTAGAGAAGACATCTTAGAATTGATATTTTTTATTGATATGATCATTTACTGTAATTTGATTAGACAATATCATAATCAATTTGAATTCAATATTTTGTTGTAAATAAGATCATGAAATTTAATTATTGAATGATATACCTCTATAAAATCTTAAGAATTTCTATATAGGAATATTTGGATGAAATTGAAAAGAATTTTGCTATATGCCTTTTGTGATGAAAATTATATGATACCTAGTATTCTATAAGATAGAAATGTTATTATCCCTAATAAGATATATATTAGGCCATGATTATATTTTGATATCAGAAGTTATTTTTATTAATAGGTTATATTTAAAATATCTAGTATGAAATCTATTTGAGAGGAGGAGAGTAAAACACCATTAAATTTCTTAAAAAAATCTATTAAATAAAAATTCTATTTATTACTTGTTTCTCATACAACATCAGAAAAATGATCACTAGTACATTAGAAAATGAAATTATACAAATAATATAATAAATAATTGATAAATAGATAGTAATAACTTTGAAATTCATACAAAATATGACTAAGAAAACTTCAAAAGGGAATTATTCAATAAAAGCAGTTTTCCTTCATATAGTTTATTTTTATTTAATTTTTTTTTATTTTTATAGTTTTTTGTAACATCCCATGTATCTAATGAATAATATATATTTTTATTTCTGTCTATTTATGAATTAGATAGTGTTTTAGAGGGTTAAAATGAGAATAAATCCAATCTTAAGCATGGAATACACTAATATTTTTACAAGATTGTTTTACTACCTTTTGATGGAAAACTATTTTTAAATCAAACTGTTCAAAATTTTATAATCCCTATATGTCAAAATAAACATATCATTTATGATTGGGACATTGAAATTTACATTGGATAACTTTTTGGTATTTTTCTGACAATGTTCATTTTTTTTATGAATATTGAAAAATACTTCATATTACATCAAAAATACATTTTCATCTAATTTAATTATATGGATAGATTATCTTATTAATTGGTCTTAAAGTTTAATTATAATATATTTTTACCATTTAATCCAATGGTGGTCATTAGGATTAATTTCACTTTGTAATTGAGCATAAACTAATGCCAAACTTTTCATAGATATTGTTTCAAAAAACCCCGCTATTTGTTTTGACAACATGAATTATTTTTAAATTATTTATTGGAATTTATGTGTTTGTAACTTGGTAAAATGGATTACATATTTGGAATCATAAGGTCCAAATTATTTAATCAAGAATCTTTTGTTTTTGGACATTATGAATAGTATCGATGTTAATTGTCTTTAATTATCTTGATTAATGAGTAATCAGGTAGTTAAGGATAATAAAATAATATCATAATAATAAAAAATGACACAAAAATGTGTCCTAATGGTACTGGTTGTCTCATTTCCAACCATGGGATTCCTTGTGCCAATCTTGGGGACCCCATCGAATCACTTTTGTGGGAAAGTGACTTTTTATCTTTTTATTTTTTTTAAAGAAAGTAAATATAACAAAGAATGTATCACCTGAGTAAAACATTTTTAATATTGTCTAAATAGATTATATTATGGAATATAAATATTAATTGGAAATATAAAAAGATTTCCTACATCATAGTACTTTTTTCATAATTTTTAGACATTAAATAAATTAAATTATTTATGACGTCATGATGATGCAACGATTACCTCATTAATAAAGGATTTAAATAAAATAAAACGATAATGTTAAAACTATAACTTACACTTGTCAAAGACCTATTGGATGAGTATATTTCAAACCCTTATAGCCTTATCCTCATAATACATCAATCTGGGACCTTTAAAATCTCAAAATCATTTGAAAATAAAGTAACATTTTGTAACTTTCCAAAAGTGCCCCTCCTCTCCTCTTATAAAAGGCCCCCACCTCTACCACCTTACCCACACTTCCAAAGCCTTTGGCTCTGCCAACCCCTACTAATTTTGTCTATACACATCCCTATAGTACTCCTTGAAGCCTCACTTTGGTCAGAAGTCTTCCCAAGGAATCCTTTGAGCTCAATTCAAAAAGAGTCACTCGTTTCTAAGGTAATGTCTTCACTTGTGTTCTTTTGTTTTATTTTTCTTCTCCAACCCCTAAACACTTTTTATTCATTTATTTTGTAACAACACCAGTATCTTCCATATACTAGGATGTTCTTATAGTAAGGATTCGATCTACACTTACACACACCTACATCTAATGTTTAAAGAACATACTGTTTTTGTGGATGGTGAATTTCTACCTCACAAAATGATGATTGTTCAATATTATTTTTACACCTTAAAATTTGACCATTAAGATGACACTATATTTATATATTATATATAATATGTTTATGTTTTACTTAAGCTTCTGTATTTTTCTTTTATGGCATACCTTTATGGTTACCATTATGGGTAAACGCGATATCTTCATTTTTGGAAGTGCGGACTACCGCCCCCTCAAAGTGATTTGATTCGTTAATACCATATGTGGGAAGTATAAAGGATTTAATTAATGATATTATACTGGAATAATAATATACTATTATATCATTATTATTCCATTCCATAAAATACAAAATATAAATGAAAGTAGCGTTCATGTGTACGTACGGCTTACCATCTCCATGGACGGTGCATTTCATTTATTATCTCTAAACGTTATGTAATATTATTAATTCATGTATATACTAGATATATATGATATATATAATATCTACATCATGAGTATAACTCTGTATATAATGGATACATGAACAACTTGTAATTATAAAGAGTTTATTTTTTACTCAAGTACTAATGATCGTTAAAACGACCGTTATTAACTTAAATGATTACATAATGTTCATAACATGGTAATAAGTGATATAAAAGGACTAATGAACTTGAAATAGGTTCTTAATCATGTATAAATTAACTCATGTTTATTATTCAGTACATTAAAGAACGATCGAGTGAGGTCGGACCCGAGGTAAGGGAACTTCTTAACCCAATTTCTGTTCTTTGGGTTAATCTCTTACTTTCAAATTATATCATGATATTATTATGTCCTATATTGTATTTAAACTTTCTTTATGTGTACATATAGTTAATACACATAATAGATCTTTTTTTATTTAAATATTATGTTTGTATGGGACTTCGTCTCAATCTCCATTCATTGAGGTATATATTTTTTTTATACACAACCTTTTTTTATATGTTGTATAAACCCCTTTGACTTTTACATTTATCCAAAAGGAATATTCTTATACGAAACGCTTTAATAAACGAAAAAAGGGAATGTTTTTGTCATACGTATGAGGCGACAACTACTTCTCTGTTGTCGTGACCATTATTTTAGTTTCGGCTTCCTCTACAAGCCATACCTTTTTTTAAAAATAAAAATAAATACCATGTTTTACTATTATTTTATTTTGGTATTGAAAATGGTATTCATAATGTTTTTATATCAATGTGTTGTATTGATATCTTGTGATTGAAAAGTGGAAATGTTATGTTTCCTTTATGCATGTTTTATTTGATACGATTATGTTATGGTTCTTGGGCATTGTTATGAAGACGGGTGGTTCCGCGATAAACTAAGGGCAGGTGAGCCTGATATAGATCTCCAATGCATTGGGTAATGCGAAGGAGTTAAACGTTAATGTTTCTCCGAAGTGATTTAGGGAATATACTATGATGGGTATTCCAAACGTTACCAAGAGTGTTACTCCCTACGTAAGAATGTTATGAATGCCTCAAGTTACCTTTATGTCTTATGATTTCTATGATTTATTCATGATTTGATGAGGTATGTTAAAGTGGTTATGTTTTATGAGTAAAGTATGATTTTATTGATTCTTATGTATACATTTACTCATGTTTCCTTTCCATATTTTTATATCCCTTACTGATCTTTTTATGCTCATCCCAAGTTTTTGAAATGTTTTTCATAAGTCAGGGTAAAGGTACAAGATATGATGATAGTGTCAAGGAAGTGTCAAGAAAGAATCCATGTTTTATTTTAAATATGTTTCCATTGATGGGGAAAAAATGAATACTATCTTTTATTGTAACCACTTTGTTTAGATTTGTGATTTAATGCATGGTTTATGATCTAATTCTCTAAAAAATTAAACCTGAAAAGATCATCAAGGTGTATTCTTGGAATAACTCAAGATTAAGTAAGGTTTAAGGCTGGGGCCTTATAGTTGGTATCAGAGGTCGGTTTAGAAAACTTTAGGAGTTAGAATTTTATTAAATGATTATCCAAAAATAATTTTTTTGTGGTATTATTGAAATGATATAGCATTTGAAGATTACCATGTTGCATCATCTAAGACATGTTTGTTCATAATGGTTTTCCGTAAAGGAAACAAGGAAGCAGTGCTAGGAAGGCATACAGAAGGAAATGACCTTCCGAATCAAGATCCTGAGATGGTCAGAATTGGAACTGAACAGTTTTTTGCAGTAATGGTGCAATTGACTCAAGGGATAAATGGTGGTGGTATCCATGCACGAGATCAGCCAGATCAACCGCAGAGGAACATGTCAGTGGTGGAACATTTCATGAGGCAACATCCCCCATCATTCAGAGGATCAACTGACCTTGTGATAGTAGAAGGGTGGATTAAAGCACTGGAGAGGATTTTTGATGTCATGGGGTGTTCAAAAAATCAAAAGGTTAGTCTTGAAATTCCCGGTTTGGAGGGTGAAGCAGATCAGTGGTGGTCGATGGTTAAAAATATCAGGGACGCTGATAAGATTGATGCTCTCGACTGGGATGAATTCAAAGGTATGTTTATTGAGAAGTATTTTCCTAAGGCTGTTCGACTTGGATGGAACAAAAATTCCTGGAATTTTGGCAAGAGGAAGACTTAGTGGCTGCTTATGAAAAAAGGTTCACCTGATTGGCAAGGTATGCTCCAAATTTTATCCGAGACCATGATAGTAAAATCGATCATTTTTACTCATTATTAAGGCCAGAATATCCAAAGGCATTGGCTTCTAGTGAGTTCAAAAGTTATGAAAAGCTTGTTAGTTGTGCTGAGAAGGTGGAAATGGAGTTTGCCGACGATCAAGTGTTCTATAACAACCAGCAGAAGAAGAGACCGAGGTGGCAGGAGAAAGGAAAGAATTCTTCAAAAAGGTCTGACGGTAAGAAAACTATTTTTCCAATTTGTGATAAATGTGGTAAAAGGCATGCTGGGGAATGTCTTATGAATTCTAGAAAGTTCTACCGATGCGGTAAGATGGGACATAAGGCTCGTGATTGCACTGAAAAAGATCAAGGTGATGGTAAGAACAAATTTGATTTATAGTTAGTGAAATTTTTTAAGTATAATGAGATGGGTCACTATTCAAATGAGTGTCCAACAAAGAGATCGAGTGATGGGAAGCAGTTAGACTACAAGCATAAAAGGGTGGTGAAATCCTTTGAAACTACTCCAGCAGATGTCGGGCCGTCAAATGAGGTTGTATCAGGTACTTTGTTTGTTTTTTCATATTATTCCAGTGTATTGTTTGATTCAAGGTCTACACATTATTTCATCTCTGAAACCTTTTCTAGTAAAATGGGAATACCATCTCAACAAATGAATCCTGAACATTTGGTAAAAACACCTGGGGGAAATGTTGAGGCAAAAAGAATTTATAATAATCTTCCTATCATTATCTATGGAAAGAACCTACTTGCAAACCATATTGTTTTACCTCTAGTAGAGTTTGATGTTATCCTGGGTATGGATTGGCTCTCTATTTACTATGCTAAGATTGACTGTAGATCTAAAGAAGTTTCTTTTTAGAAAGACTTTCAATTTGTGTAAAAGAATGAACCCTTACTGGTGATAACATATCAAGAGGCTGAGAAACTTGTAAAAGATAGAAATGAATGCTACCTTTCACACATCGTTGAAAATAAAGGAACTGTTTAGATTAATGATGTGTCAGTGGTAAATGAGTATCCTGATGTTTTTCCTGATAAGTTTCCTGGAATAATACCTGATTGGGAAGTTGAATTTACTGTTGACTTAGTTCCTGATGCTAAACCAATTTCAAAACCCCCTTATCGAATGGCTCAAACTGGACTTTTAGAGTTGAAGGAGAAATTGTAAGATTTATTAGAGAAAGGTTTCATTCAACCCAGCAAATCACCATGGGGTGCTCCTGTTTTATTTTTTAAAAAGAAATATGGTTCTATGAGACATTTCATTGATTATAGAACCTTGAATTACATCACTGTTAAGACCAAATATCTATTGCCTCATATCGATGATTTGTTTGATCAGCTCCAGGGAGCTTTGTTTTTTTTCAAAGATTGACTTGAGATCGGGGTACCATCAGTTGAAGGTAAAGGAAGAATATGTTCTGAAGACCGCGTTTCATACAAGATATGGCCATTATGAATTTGTAGTAATGCCTTTTGGGCAAACCAATGCACCTGCTGTATTCATTGACTTAATGAGTAGAATTTTCAATGAGTTCTTGGATAAGTTTGTGGTGGTTTTCATTGACGATATTTTTGTGTTTTCTAAAAGTAAAGAGGATCATGAAAGACATTTAAGGGTTATTTTGGAAACCATAAAAGAAAAGAAATTGTATGGGAAATTCAGCAAGTGTGAGTTTTGGTTGCAACAAATTTCTTTCCTTGGTCACATTGTTTCTAACGATGGGATAACTGTGGATCCTGCAAAAACAAGAGTTGTTGAAGAATGGCCAAGAACCGCAAATGTAACTGAGATTCGTATTTTTCTTGGTTTGGCAGGTTACTACTGAAGGTTTGTTGAAATTTTTTCCCAGTTATCTTGTCCAATGACTAAGCTAACTCAAAAGGGTGTTAAGTTTATCTAGACAAAAGAATGTGATGATTGTTTTCATGAACTGAAAAGAAGATTGGTGAATGCTCCACTTTTGGCACTACCTTCCAGGAATGGGGAGTTTGTTATCTACAGTGATTCTTACTTGAAAGGACTTGGTTGTGTCCTAATACAGAATGATCAGGTAATTTCTTATTCTTTACAACAGTTGAAAACTCATGAGGTAAATTACCCTACACCTGATTTGGAATTAGCTGCTGTTGTTTTCGCTTTAAAAATTTATTGGAATCATTTGTATGGAGTAAAGTGTGAAATATATACTGATAAAAAATGTTTAAAGTATATATTCACTCAGAAAGAATTAAACATGAGACAGAGGATATGGCTAGAATTAATCAAGGATTATGATTATACAATTAATTACCATCCAGGAAAAGAAAATAAAGTCGCTGATGCTTTGAGTCGAAAAAGTAATGCTTCATTAGAAATGTTGCGTTTGGAATGTGATCCCTTGGATAAGGATTTGATGAACTTTGGAATAGAAGTTATTGGTGAAGGATTTCCTTCTGTTTTGTTTCAGGTATCAGTGAAATCATCTCTATCAGATAGAATTAAGAAAGCACAAAATTAAGACAGCGAGTTGCAGAAAAAGGTAGAGTCCGTTCAGAAGGGTAAGATGCCTGAATTCAATATTGATAATGATTTTGTTTTGAGATTTGGGAAGAGATTGTGTGTGCCTTGTGATTCAAAGTTGAAGAGAGAGTTGTTATGTAAAGCTCATAGTTCTCCGTTTTTAGTTCATCCTGGCAGTACTAAGATGTACAGAGATCTGCAGGTGTATTACTGGTGGGATGGAATAAAAAGATATATTGCTGATTTTACTGTGAAGTGTTTGACTTGTCAATCGGTAAAAGCAGAGTGGCAGTTACCGAAAGGGATGCTTCAGCCTTTACCGGTACCAGAGTGGAAATGGGAGAATATATCCATGGACTTCATTGTGGGATTGCCGAAGACACCTCGAGGTAATAATGCAATCTGGTTTATTGTTGATCGCTTGACTAAATCTTCTCATTTCCTTGTTATACGAGATACTTTTTCCCTAGATCAACTTTCCCGTTTGTATCTTAAATAGATAGTCAGGTTACATGGAGTTCCTCTCTCCATTGTATCTGATCGTGATCCCAGGTTTACTTCTAACTTTTGGAAAGGCCTTCAGAAGTCGTTGGGTACTGAATTAAATATTAGTACAGCTTTTCATCCTCAATCAGATGGGCAGTCAAAATGAAAAATTCAGACATTTGAAGATATTCTATGTGCTTGTTCGATGGATTATCAGGGAATTTGGGACAGACATCCTTCTTTGGTTGAGTTTTCATATAATAACAGTTTTCATTCCAGTACACAGATGGAACCATTTGAGGCGTTATATGGGAAGCGGTGTCGAACTCCAGGTTTTTGGGATGAAGTGGGTGAAAGGAAGCTGATAGGACCGTAATTGGTAGAAGAGATGGTAGAAAAAGTTCAGTTCATTCAGAAACACATGAGAACAGCTCAGAGTAGACAGAAAATTTATGCGGACAACAGGGGGAAGGATCTCTTTTTTGAGGTAGGTGATCATGTTTTTCTCAAAGTATCACCATGGAAAAGTGTGATGCGATATGGTAAGAAAGGATACCTGAGTCCAAGGTTCATTGGACCATATGAAATTCTGGAGAGAGTTGGATATGTTGCTTACCGAGTGGCTTTACCTCTGAGTTTATCTTAGGTACACAATGTTTTTCATATTTCAATGTTAAGGAAGTACATGCCAGATCCAACTCATGTTTTGAGTCCAGAGGTAGTTTAGTTGGAAGAGAACCTATCTTATGAGGAACAACCGGTCCAGATTCTTGACCACAGGGAGAAAGTGTTACGGAATAAGGTGATTTATCAGGTAATTGTATTGTGGAAAAACCACATGATTGAAGAGACAACATGGGAATCTGAAAATGCAATGAGGGCTAAATACCCCAACTTATTCGATAAGTAAATAAATTGTGGGGACACAATTTTCTAAAGGGGGGAAGGAAGTAACATCCCAAGTAAGTAATGAATAATAGATATTTTTACCTATGTCTATTTATGAATTAGATAGTGTTTTAGAGGCTTAAAATGAGAATAAATCCAATCTTAAGCATGGAATACACTAATATTTTTAAAAGATTGTTTTACTACCATTTGATGGAAACCCATTTTTAAATCAAACTTTGGACAGTTTTATAAGCCCTATTTTTTAAAATAAACATATACTTTAGGATTGGGACATTGAAATTTACATTGGATAATTTTTTGGTACTTGTCTGACAATGTTTATTTTTTTTATGAATATTGAAAAATACTGCATTTTACATCAAAACTGCTTTTTCATCTAATTTAATTATATGGTTAGATTATCTTTATAATTGGTCTTAAAGTTTAATTAAAATATATTTTTACCATTTAATCCAATGGTGGTCATTAGGATTAATTTCACTTTGGAATTGGGCATAAACTAATGCCAAACTTTTCATAGATATTGTTTCAAAAAAACCCTCTATTTGTTTTGACAACGAGAATTATTTTTAAATTAATTATTGAAATTTATGTGTTTGGAAATTGGTAAAATTGATTACATATTTTGAATCAAAAGTTCCAAATTATTTAATCAAGACACTTTTGTTTTTGGACATTATGAATAGTAACGACAGTAATTATCTTTAATTATCTTGATTAATGAGTAATCGGGTAGTTAAGGATCATAAAATAATATCATAATAATATAAAATGACACCAAAATGTGTCCTAATGATACTGGGTGTCTCATGGACGACCATGGGATGCCTTGTTCCAATCTTGGGGACCCCATGGAATCACTTTTGTGGGAAAGTGATTTTTTATCTTTTTATTTAATTAAAGTAAATATAACAAGGAATGTATCACCTAAGTAAAACAATTTTAATTTTGTCTACATAGATGATATTATGGACTATAAATATTCATTTAAAGCTAAAAATATTTCCTAAATCATAGTATTTTTTTCATAATTTTTAGACATTAAATAAATTAAATTATTTATGACATCATGATGATGCAACGATTACCTCATTATTAAAAGATTTAAAATGAAAAGATAATGTTAAAACTATAACATACACTTGTAAAATACCTATTGGATGAGTATATTTAGAACCCTTATCGCCTTCTCCTCATAATACAAAAATGTGGGACCTTTAAAATCCGAAACGCATTTGAAAATAATGTAACATTTTTTAACCTTCCAAAAGTTCCCCTCCTCTCCTCTTATAAAAGGCCCCCACCTCTACCACCTTACCCACACTTCCAAAGCCTTTGGCTCGGCCAAAACCTGGTCCTTTTGTCTATCCACATCCCTCTATTACTCCTTGAAGCATCACTTTGGGCATAAGACTTCCCAAGGAATCCTTTGAGCTCAAATTTAAAAGAGTTACCCCTTTTTAAGGTAATGTCTTCACTTGTGTTCTTTTGTTTTATTTTTCTTCTCCAACCCCTAAACTTTTTTTATTAATTTCTTTTGTAACAACACCAGTATCTTCCATATACTAGGATGTTGTTATAAGAAGTATTCATGATACAGTTACACACACCTACATCTAATGGTTAAAGAACATACTGTTTCCGTGGATGGTGAATTTCTGCCTCACAAAACGATGATTGTTCAACTTTCTTTTAACAATATCAAAGGTGGCCATTAAGATGACACTATATTTATATATGATATATATTATGTTTCTTTTTTACTTAAACTTATGTATTTTTCATTTATGGAATACCTTTATGGTTACCATTATGGGTAAACGCGATATCTTTATTTTAGGAAGTGCGGACTACCGCCCCCTCAAAGTGATTTGATTCGTTAATACCATATGTGGGACTTATAAAGGATTTTATTAATGATATTATATATTATATTATACTGGAATTAAAATATACTATTATATAATTATGATTCCATTCCATAAAATACGAAACAGAAATAAAAATAGCGTTCATGCGTACATACGGCTTACCGTCTCCATGAACGGTGCATTTCATTTCTTACCTCTAAACGTTATGTAATATTATAAATGCATGAATATACTGGATATATATGATATATATGATATCTACATCATGATTATAACTTTGGATATAGTGGATACATGAAAAACTTGTAATTATAAAGAGTTTATTTTTGACTCAAGTACCAATAATCGTTAAAAAAACCGTTATTTACTTAAATGATTACATAATTTTAATAACATTGTAATAACTGATATAAAAGGAATAATGAACTTGAAAAAGGTTCTTAATAAAGTATAAATTAACTCAAGTTTATTATTCAGGACATTAAAGAAATATCGAGTTAGGTCGGACCCAAGGTAAGGGAACTTCTTAACCCAATTTCTGTTCTTCGGGTTAATCTCCTACTTTCAAATTATGTCATGATATTATTATGTCCTATCTTGTATTTATACTTTCTTTATGTGTACATATAGTGAATACATATAATAGATCTTTTTTTATTTAAAAATTATGTTTGTATGGGACTTCATCTCAATCTCTTTTCATTGAGGCATATTTTGTTTTATACACAACCTTCTTTTATATGGTGTATAAACCCCTTAGACTTTTACATTTATCCAAAAGGAATCTTTTTATATGAAGCGTTTTACTAAATAAAAAAAGGGAATGTTTTTGTCGTACGTATGAGGCGACAACAACTTCTCCACGGCCGTGACCATTATTTGAGTTTCGGCTTCCTCTACAAGCTATACCTTTTTTAAAAGAAAAAAATACCATGTTTTACTTTTCTTTTATTTTGGTATTGAAAATTCTTTTCATAATGTTTTTATATCAATGTGTTGTATTGATATCTTGTGATTGAAAAGTGGAAATGTTATGTTTCCTTTATGCATGTTTTATGTGATACGATTATGATATGGTTCTT
This sequence comes from Viscum album, assembly GCA_963277665.1. Taxonomy (NCBI): domain Eukaryota; kingdom Viridiplantae; phylum Streptophyta; class Magnoliopsida; order Santalales; family Viscaceae; genus Viscum; species Viscum album. The sequence goes on along the minus strand of OY728159.1, from coordinate 969,516,697 downwards.
GGGCATTGTTTTGAAGACGGGTGGTTCCGTGATAAACTAATGGCGGGTGAGCCCGATATATCTCTCCAATGCATTGGGTAACACGAAGGAGTTAAACGTTAAGTTTTCTCCGAAGAGATTTAGGGAATATACTATGATGGGTATTCCAAACGAAACCAATAGGGTTACTCCCTACGTAAGAATGTTATGAATGCCTCAAGTTACCTTTATATCTTATGATTTCTATGATTTATTAATGATTTGATGAGGTATATTAAAGTGATTTTGTTTTATGAGTAAAGAATGATTTCATTGATTATTATGTATACATGTACTCATGTTTCCTTTCCATATTTTTATATCCCTTACTGAGATTTTTATGCTCATCCCACGTTTTTTAAATGTTTTTCACAGGTTAGGGGAAAGGTACATGATATGATGATAATGTCAAGGAAGTGTCAAGAAAGAATCCATGTTTTATTTTAAATATGTTTTCGTCGATAGGAAAAAAATGAATACTATCTTTTATTGGAACCACTTTGTTTAAATGTGTGATATAATGCATGTTTTATGATCTAATTCTCCAAAACTCTAAACCTGAAAAGATCCTCAAGGTGTATTCTTGGAATAACTCAAGATTAAGTAAGGTTTAAAGCTGGGGCCTTAGAGTTTTAAACTAAAAAAATTAACACCATTTTTGTATTATGAATTTAAATATTAGGATACGGTGAGTTTTTGATATTTTTATAAAAAAAAATTGATTTTTAGGTGAATAATGAAAAATTACAGATTTTTTAATACCTTCACTTTTATGAATTAAACATTTTTGAAAACATTTAATTTAAAAAATATTTATTTATAAATCAAAATAACTAAATTAAAAATATTATGTTGAAATTTATAAAACTAATGTTAAACATTTTGTAAACTTATGTAATGTTTTAACCTAAAAATAATTTTTATTCACCTCAATTAAAAATCAGTTTTCATCAGTTATAAAAATTAATTATAAGAAAATATATTTTATATATTATATCATTAATTTCATGTTATTTAATAATTATAATTTCATTTTTAGGCATAAAAATTTGATTACTGGTAGTAAATTTAATAACTATGATAATTTTAAATCTATTATTTTTAATTAATTGCTATATTGAAATTGGTCAATTTTTATCTAATAAAATAAATTAATATATTATAAAAAATTACTAATATATAATTTCTAAACCTATAATTAAATATATTAACCGTAATTAAATTGGTAATTAATGTTATATTTGATTAAGAATGTAATAACCTCGACCCAAGCATCCCGGAGCCAGTGCCCAAATTTATAACATTGGCATATATACAATATTCAAATCCCAAGGACAAAAACAATTAGATGTTTTTGAAATACAAATTACATTAATTCTACCCATTACTTTGGGATGATAAAATAAATCATAATACATAACAAAACATAACAAAATACATCATTGAAAACTCATTCAATGATCTCTTCCTCCTAACATAGGTAAATGAAACATAATATGGGTGAGATCAAATTCTCATTAAGGGTTAAGTGCAATGAATGATATCATTAGTCAATAAGAAAAAACAACTTGTATATGTTGATAACTAAACACAAATTAGATTTAAATAACTTGTCTATCATGGTGAGATAAGGAAGAATCAATATACCAAGTTAAATAGATGAAACATATTATATTTAATCACTAAAAAGAGATTGAAATTCATCAATATATAATTTTAAAGTGAAAATATAATGTATAATTATAATAAATTAATTATCTATTAATATAGTTCTTAATTATTTAACATCATCTCTGAGTCTATATCATCAATACCTTTCACAAGAAAATTTAAAACTATAGGTAGAACCCCATTAAATTTGGCCAACTATTTTATCTCATGACACTGATTGATGAATCGAGGGGCTATATAATGTTTTGGATCTACCTTCCACTGAAATTTAAAATAATTCCACATATATAGAATAATATATTTAATTAATAATCAAAACACCTTATCATCAAATATCCATATTGAGTAAAATATACATATTATTCAATATATCACCAATTTATCAAATAATATTCAATGTAATCATAATATGTAAAAATGGTATATTTTTTATGAAATAATCAAATAACTATTGAAAATATGTTTATATCTATTTAAAATGTAATTTCTAATGAAAAATTATCACATGAAAGTGATTTTGTCAGGAGAAAATAAATAATCCAAAAAAGTGTAGTTGTTCAATAACTTTTACCACTTAGTAATTTTTGAGTTAAATAAACTTGGAAGAAATAATAACAATTAATACATGAAAGACAATTAATATCAAATTATTTCTAATACTAAATGTCAAGGGTTAGTATATACACCATTTAAAATATAATTGGTTCATAATAATATATAAGTCTCAATGGGATGTAAATTGAGATGAAATCCCATACCTTAAGATCCATTTTGCATGACCACCATTTAACCTCTTGTATAATGGTTTTAATAATATTATTAAATTATTAAAAAAACACTGTAAAATTTATAATATCATATATGATCCTTTCTAACATTTTATCACCCATTTTTTAATAATATATTATTATCTTTATTGTTTTGTTTTTATAATTTCGGGGTTCTTCGAGTATGTTTTTACTTATAATTTTTTCTTCCTCATAATCAGATAATGATTTTACCATAGCCAAAATTTAAACAAATATTTAAATATAATATATATTTAGTATATATGTATTTTTAGTAAACTATACAATTTTGTGATATGAAATGAAATACACTGTTTATGGAGATGGTAGGTCACACATATGCATGAATGCTGATTGCAATTTATTTTCATATTGAAAGAAAAAAATTTAAATTTTGTACATATATTAGCATTATAGTATCATTTTTATTCCATTTAAATCACATATTTTTTTTTTAAAACCACACATAATAAACACAATGAAATGTGTGAACGAATCACATTACGCCGCGAAGTAGTAGTCTGTCGTACACACAAACAATGTTATCTTATTCCCAAAAAATAGAAAGCATAAAGGTATTTGTTATATGATAATTAAATAATCATGAAGAAATCATATAAATCATATATATAATATATAAATATTATCTCCATCATTATTACCATCCTTGAAATGGTGTAATGGAAAAACAAACAACATTGGTTCGCATGTTAATAGTCCGTCGTACACATGAATAATGATTTCATAACCCTTTGGATTGATGTGTGTGAATTTTAATTTCATAAACTTAAAATAAAGATACCTCATTTTATTTTATATACCGAGGTTATTATATAGAAATTATTTAAAAATAATTAAAGGGGTTTAAGGAAGAAATAAAACAAAAAAGTTTCCTTATGAATGTTACCTCTTCTTCAAGTATCATCCGTAGGTTTGTGCTAAAACCATATAAGGATTTATTTTGAAAACAATAAGGAATATATTATTATGTTACTTATTTTTTGAGTGATTTATTTAGTTTTTTTATGATCCAAATGGATTGATAGGTATTAATAATGGGGTAGTGTGATTTCCCTTTTATAGTTTGGGAGAAGTGACATTCTTGTAAATAATAATCTTTTTTCACTTTTTTGAGGTATCACTTAGATAATGTGGATCTAAAATTTAATAATAAGTCTAGATAAGGTTTATTTTGTTGATAAAAACCACCATAACATAAAAATTAGTGCATTTTTATAATGTTGTTCCCTAACTTCAAAGTTTCCTTACTTTTACTATATTTTTCTCTATTATGGTAACTAATTTTATAACCTTGTTGATTTATTTATTAAGACTAAGTTAAAGTGATAATTATTAGATAAGATATAAATTATGATTATAAATTTTATATATAATTTATAAAATAAAAATATCATGTGTTATGAAAATTAATTATAGAAGAAATCCAAATAACATGCAAAAACACTACTTTAACACGAAGCACATTTATTATGTTTTTACTATTCATGGGTCAATTTTCTAATTATAAAAGATAAATTGATAAATTCATCGAAATTAGTTGATATTTATTAAAATTTAAAAAATACTTGGAAGAGGAAAATATTTTTTGAAATTTAAAACATTTAGTAAAATATCATTTATTATAAAATAACAGTAATGTAAATTTTAACTTAATTTATTTAATTTTAATTTTAAAAATATCAAGATAATGATAAATTTTGAATATATTTTGTTAGAACCTTTGTTAAATGATATATTCATACAAAAAATTAATTTAATACAATAATTCATTGAATTTACCTCCCCTTGTATATTTTAATTATCGTATATTTTAGTTAATTATTAACTAAATAATTACTGCATTGACATTTCTTTAGCATTTTAAGTAACTAATTATTATATAAAAATTAATATAAAATACTTATAATCACAAAAAATCACATATATTTTAAATAAAATGTATAACTAGACCCATGTGGGGGTTTCCCCATCCCAAATCATTAAAAAATTTAAAGGGAAAAAGGTTCATTTTGTGTTTTTCATTACCTAACTTATTATATTGGTCACTTTAATGAAATATTATCCCAATGAATCATTGAAATATATAAAATTGTGTTAAGGGTCTATATATTTCATATATAATGGCTGTTGGAATATATTCTAGGTCATTTTACAAATTATATTCTATGTTTAACCACTAGGTAAACTCATTTTTACATTATTCACTGTAATAAATTTTAACCACATTCACTAATAAATTTGGTAATAAATTAAGTTGAAATTATTATACATCATAAATTATTCTAAATACTAATATTGAATCCATTTTTTCAATTTGAATTCATAAAATTTGTTAAAGTTAATTTAATCATAATCCCAAACATGTGACTAGAAAGCATGTTTTATATCTAAATACATACAATGTTTTAATATAAACATTAAACAAAAAAATTGTCAAATGTCATAAATTGTATTAAATGATGTAAAATTGATCTAATTATACTTTATAAACAAATAAAATATAATTTAACATTTTAAATTGTTTAAATGAAAATTTGAAATGAAAATGTCAGTTTTCAATTAAAATTCAATATTTCATCTTTATTCAATGAAAAATAAAACTTCTTAGAAAAATATAAAAAATATATGATATGATAATTTCAAAAAATTTAATTTCACAATGAAATTCATTTTTTCAAATTAAATTTATAAAAATATAAAAAATAGTGTCAATATAACCATTCCATTTAATTGCTGCAAAAATGCCTTTAAGAAAATATAATTTTTTGTACGTAAAATTGGATTTGTATTTATCATATGTCTATAAAATCCATTGACTGAATGTAAAAACATTTTATTTAATATATAATACAAAATTTTATTAATATCAACCACTAATATTTAGTTAATATAATTTATTAGGATAAAATTTATTTGGGGTATAAAAATAGTTTTTATAAAAACATTTCCCTAATATTCCATTAGTTTTTATATTCATTTAAAATCAATTGGTAACAAATGAATTAAAATATATTTTTAGAATTTAGTTAATCCTACCCATAACTACTTATTTGATGAATATGAGATGATATTCATTTTTAATATTAATTTTAATAGTATTTGTTAAACCCTTGTCTAGCGTGTAACACAAGTTATCGATGGAATTCGTTGTTCTATGTAATGCAAGAAAACTCAATATTGCATGCATTTAATGATATTGAATAGATTAAATATATTTAAAATTTTAAACATTTCATAATATCTCATGATATTGTATTCCCTCGTATTCAAGGTTTTTTGTTTCATATATACTATCAAGTACAATGTATTGATCTTAAAATTTTGAGGTGTACCATTATATACACCTTAATTAAATTGTATCATCAAAATTTCATGTTGATATAAAAATATAGGGTTTTATATTTGACAATGATGTAGCCTCAGGATGACTTTAGTTATGTTTTAGTGTTACTAGCGTGTGAATGATTCCAACGATGATGGTGTTAATCGACCGCAGTGGTGATGATGATGGCATGTTCCATGTGTGGCTTTGTATCATATAATGTGCAAGGATTGTGGTGTGATTCTGTTTGAATTATAAATTTTGAATATGGTTTTTGGGTTATTTTCAATTTCTTATGTGGATTCTATGACGGTTTGAATTCTATATGTGTAAATATTTAATGGTTCTCACTTCTCTATAAAAGTAGATATTAAAAAAATACTTATAGGGTTTTATATTTGAAATTGTATTTTTTAAATCTACATAAGAATTTTTTAATAAAATATTATATCGATAAGATAGAATACAAAGTACAAAGGTCATATTGAATAATACATAACAGGTATTCCATGTATGAGAACATTGATGGTGATGGATGAAAATCAAAAATAATTATATAGAGTGATTGAGTTCATTGACCGCAAGAAGGAAAGTGATCAACGGAATGTTACGGGCCTCAAATCCATAAATCCTGGATAATCTAAATGACTATCATATTTATTTTATATGAATGAAATTTGATTATTTTTTTAATGATTATTTTCCTTGAGGTGACAAATTTTTTTACTGTCAATGGATATATAGAAATATAATTACTTAATGATTATTTATTTAATATTTACAATCTTCTACTTTCGTTATGCCTTGAACTATTATTACTTCATCTCTTGGAATGGTGTGAATTATATAGTTATGTAATACATTAGTCCCTAAAAACTTATCCAATGATCAACTTAAACCATTTAATAAATGGTTAACCTTGTGTACCTTCCGAAATTTCAGGATCCAAAACATTATATTGTCACTATATTTGAAAAAGGAACTTCTCATTAATTCAAAAGTCATTAATTATCACTAAATATTCACATAAAAACATGTGAATACCTTCATCATGTATTATACCGTAACATGATAATAACATGAATAACCATAAAAATTACTAAAAACAAGAAAGCCTCTTTTTTTCTAATATCAAATGTAGGTTATTTTTTATATTCCATAAATTCAAAAATGATGTAGACTCAAAAAATGAGAGCATAAACAAATTTATAAAAATCATTAATTAGTTCCAAGGTAGTTAGTAATATCGAATTTAATTTATCCCTATCAATAATCTCTTAATTCAATAATAATTATCTCAACACTAGGAACATATTAAGGGTTGTATTTCCCTCAATCTTAAGTTTTCCAAGATGTTTAACTTTTCACTGAATCATTTTTATTTGTAATTGTCATCATAAAACATGTACTTTAAAATCCATAATGAAATAGTAATATAGTAAAATATTTTTATATATCATGACTCTCACAGCCTATACATCATTGATAAAATACTAAAATAAAATAATTACTGAATAAAAACACATAGACATTAATCATTCATTTTCATTTGTGGTAATAACATAAGCTTGGCCATGATCTACTAGCTTCTGTTGAGGTGTATTACTTGTATTATTGTGGATGTTGTTTTCATAATTCCTCATATCTCTATAGTTTAATCATTTCACATTAAAAAAATATTCATTCCCTTGAAATAAAAATCATGGTGGCCTTTCTATCTACACTTATCTTAACTTCCAATATTTTTATGAAAGTTCAGGGTGCAATACTATAAAACCATAGTTTTATAGGGCTAGGAATTACCTTTATCAGTGCTAGAAAAGAATTTAATAAATGCGTGAGGTTAAAATACCTAGTAATTTATTAATGCAGAAAAATAATTGTTTAAAGAGGTCCTTTATCTGTGGTAAACAAAGTGATGATAAATAGGACCTTTATCAACTCTTTAATTTAACACCTCAATAAGAACCATTTATTAGTGATTTTTGAGAGCTGATAAAATATACCTTTATAAGAGATTCTATGAGTGAAGATAAATTAGACCAATTTTTTTTCTTTTAAAATTGTTAATAATTGTGGCCTTTATTTATTCTTTTAAAATCATGGATTAAAGAACCACACTACAATGTGATGTTACAAAACACTAGCACTAGAAACACCCCAAATATCGAAAAAAACAAGTACCAATACATTAAATAAATGATAAGTTGTTTACAAAAAAACACAAGAAAATATAAATGTATTACATTCATTCCAATAATTTATTCAAACAATTAAATAAATATAATCTTTTACATACCGTAAAAATCATTAATGTTCCTTTATCACTTAATAATGACCTGACTCATGCTATTGTTGAAAAAACCACCCCTGATAGAGTAAAATTACACACCTGTTTAAGAAAACAATTCATATGTTAGTAGTAATAAAATAAAATAAATTAATAGAATGTGTTAATTTTACTAAAATTGATATTAATTTTAAATAAAAAGATGCACATGGAGTCACACTGATCACATTTTTCATAATATTATTGTGTGACTAATTCAAAAACATCTCAAATGAATTGTGGATAATTTTCCTTATGTACCAAATTAATATGATTGTTTTTTCTCATTTTTTAGTATATAAATTATCTTTTTTTCTAAAATTTTATTTTAAACTAGAAACATACAGTTTTGACTCATTATGATTACATCATGTTTTGGATTGATGTAAAACAGATTCTTACATGTCACAAATTACTTATGAATCATTTTCCTAAATTATTTTGAAAATTCATGTGCGTTGGATTGGTTTTCAGTGATTGATATTTTTTGAAATAAAATATTGATTTTAAACTGATAATGGATAGTTTCAGTCTTACTCGGAATATAGTGTATCAGATTGACATGAGACTGAATCATACACCTAAAAAATGACTTATGGATCTTTTTTTAAAGTATGAAAACAAAATAAATGTGTTTTATCAGTTTTGAGTCGGCAAGTTTTCCATTTTACCAAAATTGATGACAATTTTAAATAAAAAGAGGCACTCTAAGTCCTATCGGTCACACCATGTGTCTGATTGAGATGATGATGATTCCTACACATCCCAAATTACTTATGAATAATTTTTCTTAATTATAAAAAAAATAAGTGTTTTGTTTTTTTGTTTTATGTATATCACTTGTTGTTTTTACTAAAATGTCATTTTAAAATTGAAATCTGCACTTTAACTCATACCGATCCCATTGTCTATCGAATTATGATGTGGCTGATTCATACACATAGATAATTACTTATAGATAATTTTCTTAATGTATTTAGACAATTTGAATGGGTGTACATGATTTTTAGTATTTTAGTTTCCCTTTTTACTAAAATTGATATTAATTTTAAATTAAAACACACACTTGGAGTCATATCGGCCACACTGTGAGTCAGATTGAGGTGAGGATAATTTATTCACCTCTCAAATCACATATCGATCATTTTCATAATGTATGAATACAATATGAATTCGTTTTTTTAGTTTTGTGTAGGTTAGTTTGTTTCTTTACTAAAATTGAGGTTAATTTTAAATAAAGGCACACTTAGAGTCAAACCGGTCACACTGTCTGTCATATTGAGGTGTAGATAATTTCTACACATTCCAAATATATTATGTACTTTTACATAATGTATCAAAAAATTATGAATGTGTATTCTCAGATTTAAGTACGCCACTAGTCTTTTTTACCAAAAATTAAATTTAAACATGAAACACACACTTTGACTCATATGGGTCACATTGTGTATCAGTTTAATTTGAGATCAATTCATACACATCCCGAATTATTTATGAATCAATGTAGTAAATTATCATGAAAATACATGTGAATTTTTATTTTTTTCAGTGAGTGGAACTTTTTGAAGTAAAATGTTGATTTTAAACTGATAATAGACACATTGAGTAAATTCTCTTTTTTACAAAAAAAATAAGGTCAATTTTAAACAAAATGATGTAATTAAAGTCATATTGGTCATGTCTTGTGTCGAATTGAGGTGAAATGTATTCCTACACATCCTAAAGTATCAAAAAACAGCATGAGAAACATGAAACTACCAACACATCAATAGAAATTTAAAAAAAACACATAAAATAAAAACAATCAATATGTACAAGAAAACAATTTTTATGAGTAATACTAAAAATAAATAAATAAAACATAAATATGAAATAATAAATTAATTATATGTAAAATGATTTTATGGTGTAAATATCAAGACTAACTCCATGATTGAACAATGGAGGGAACTTTAAGGTAAGTAATAAATGTAAATACTGTAGGGGTGAATGGTTTTTGGTGACAATAATTCATTGGATGTTTCGGTACAGAAAGGGATGAATGATAGATAGAGAACACCAACATAAAAAAACATTCCACCTATATAAGAAAATAATTATTATTTGAGTAATACTAAAATAAATAAATAAATCAGAATATGAAACAATAAATTAATTATATGGAAAATGATTATATTGTAAAAACATCAACATTACCTCTATAATTAACTATTGGCATTAGTTTTTCTCTTCATAAAAAGATAGTGGAGAGAATTTGAAAAAGCGTGATAAATGAAACCCTTTATTGTAAAGATGGTTTTGAAGGAGAAGGAGTATAAATGTAAGATATAGCACCCCAACTCAAAAAAAAGAATCCACATGTCTATGAAAATAATTATTATGTGAGTAATACTAAAAATAAGTAAATAAAATAGAAATATTAAACCATAAATTAATTATATGAACAATTATTTTACTATGTGAAAATTAATATTACCTCTATCATTAAGTGGAGGCTGCATCATTTCTCTTTTTGTAGAGGTAGAGGAGATAACTTGAATGAATGTGATAAATGAAACACTTCAGGGGTGAAATGTTTTGAGGGAGAAGAAATATTTAGATGTTTTAGTATAGAATGGGTTGAAAGATGGACAGATCACCCCATCTCAAACAAAATAATCTGCCAATTTAAGAAAAAAATTATTATGTGATTAATACTAAAATGAAATAAATTACACATAAATATGAAATAACAAATTAGTTCTATTGAAAATGATTTTACTGTGAAAATATAAATATTATCGTTGTTATTGAGTAGAAGTAGTGATAATTATCATCTTGAAAAGGTAGTAGAGAGAACCTAAAAGAATCTTATAAATGAAAGACTAGGGGTGAAATTTTTTTGAGGGAGAATAAGCATGTATTTTGGATAGGTCACCCCAATTTAAAAAAAATAATCCACTAATAGAAGAAAACAAATATTATGTGAGTAATACTAAAAATAAATAAATCAAACATAAATATGAAACAATACATAAATTCTATATACAATGATTTTACTGTTCAAAAAACAAGATTCCATCTATAATTGAGAAGAGATAGTGTTGTTACTCTTCCTAAAAAGGCAATGGATAGAACATAAAAGAAAGTAATAAATGTAACACTGTATGGGTGAAAAGTTTTTAAGGGAGAAGATGTTTGTGAATGTTTTGTTATAAAATGGAATGACAGATGGATAAATCACCCCAACTTAAAAAAACCAAATGTATAAGAAAAAACTTATTATGTGAGTAATACTAAAAATATTTAAATTAAACATAAATATGAAACAATATATTAATACTATTAAAAATTATTTTTCTGGGTAGACATCAAGATTAAATCTATGATTGAGTAGAGACATCAACATTTAATTTCTTACAAAGGAATGACACATAGAAGGAAATCAACTAAAATAAATAAACTCTTCATTGAATAATGGAAATTAAATCAAAGTTTAATTATATAATTTTTCATTAAAATAAAGAATGTATATTATAACATATATCCAAATGTTTTTCTTTGGTCTATATATAATCAAATAAAAAACTAAAGATTCTCTCTGCAATTCATTATATTTTGGAAGACTATATAGATGTCTAGAAACCACGAGACAATTAATGATATTGATCTATATTTGGATCCATTAATAAATGGATCCAAAAAAAAGGATTGGTTGTGTACCACTCAAAATTTTAATAAAAAATATAATGATTATCTCTACACTTCACTACTAAGAGTTAACTACTAATTCATATAGCATCTGACCTGAACTTCATGTCTTGAATCCCTATGATGTTATCATTGCACACACACTCTCCACTAAATCTATCATATCACCATTCATAAAAAAAAAATTTCTTCTCTTACTCACAATTTTATTCATTTTTTAGAAAGTGGTATTATTTTTCCTTCATAAGATTTTTTAATTCTCATGTTCCTTATTCAATCATATGTGTTTACCATAAAACCTCTACCCATTTAATTTTCTTATACTAGAAATTTTTCTCTCTTTTTCAGGAATATAATTAATTTGTTTCTATTTATGTCTGGGATGAGAGCATCATTGGGAATCTGGGCATGATGTTTAGGTCAGATTCCATGCTATGAGTTTTTTAACTAATAGTAGTGAAGTGCACAGATAATACTTAGTTTTGTCAATTGATTTGTGGGTGATACACAACTAATCATTATTTTGGATTCATTGATCAATTAATCCAAATAGACATAAATATTATTCCAACTCTTCTGGACTAATTTTTTTTGAACAAAAATAACATAAACAAAGATAGAGTATTTTAAAAGGGTTATCTGCATGCTCTCTTACAAACATGATTAACTATTTAACTCCATCTTCATATTTATCGGTTAGAAGATTATCATGAATTCATATTCTGTTCATATAAATCTTATTATGTTAATAAAATATTAGTTTTATACAAAATATAAATAAATACACATAATTTATTCATTTTAAAAATTGAGAGTTATAGAAAATTATATTAATCGAATCTCAATATTTAATTTTTTCAAATAATTTATCTATGTTCAATAAAATGGGTTATTGAATTTATGAAAAGAATTAATCCACATCAAAGCTTTCTTACATACCCTAAAAATGACAATATAATATAGGAAATTAAGGAGTAATAAGAAACTCAAATATGATAATAATAATATAATCTCATTCAATCAACTAGAAGATATAAAAATGTATTATAAAAATTGATGTTGCAACCTAAGGAATTATTACATTTAAAATTAATGGTATATAAATATCATAAAACATCTCAAGACTCTTGGGATGTCATATCACCACATAGACCCATCCCAAGGAAAATCAAGGTACTCTAACTGGATGTGAAATTATTATTCACTAATGGAATGCATGAAAATGAATTACATCAAACAAACATATCTTTTTCTCATTCTTTAATAAAAGAATAATTATTGTAAATTTAAAAAGGTTATGTATGAATTGAAATAAGAACTATGATATTTCTATTGAAGGTTAGATAAATTATTAAAGAAACATTAATTTAAAAATGAGGAATTGATCGTAATCATTACATAAACAATATTTTTTGGATAGATTGAATGTTTTTATCAATGGGGATGAAATAATATTTAGAGGTTCTAGAGATGAACAATGATTATAATTCTCTACATTATCAATGACCAATATTTAAATGTTTATGTTTAACGAGTTGACATTTTTCTTTCATTTCTAAGTGACTCATGGAATTCATGGGAAATGTATTTCCCAATCCATGTATGGGAGGGAAGTGTTTTAATGATTTCAAAAACAAGATTTAAAACCCATGTTTACACCCATTATAAGTTGAAGAAAATTTTCAAATGATGTTTGCGGGATTGTAATCATTATCAAAGAGTGTGGGAGATTCGTTATATGCCACTTTTTTATAGTAAAAAGGGTTGAAATACTATTTTTATTCAAGTCATATAGCTATGAATCAATGTGATTCCATGGAAATACACTTGTAATTAGGCAAATAAATACTCAAAAGGGGGAAAATTCTTGAAAATCAACATTTCTCAGAATTAGGTCATAATGTATTATATTGGTATATAAGTCTTTAAAAAGGAGTATAACTATAACTGGGTAATCTCAAAAGGATATTTGATTGACAATTATTGACAGAGGGGGAGTAGGATGTTGATGAAAAATTATAAAAGTAGTTAGAAAATAGTACAAACAATCAAGGTATAATATTTCATGTATTAATATTAAAATGATTTATAAATAATGTTGGATTAACCTAGTGATGGAAAAAAATAAAATATATTTTTTGAAGATTAGAGGCATAGGAAGTTGGATTATTGAGAAATGTTACAACACATTTAATAATAGATACAACTTCCAAAAAAAAACAAGGCAACCATATTTAGAATAACCAAGGTAGCCCATGATAGTATCGAAGGATCATTATCGACCACCCTTGAGCTGACACCACGAACTAGGGAATTAAAAAAATAAAATGAGAATGATTTGACCCATAAAATAAATACAACTAGTAGAAAGAAAATTTAAATAAAAACTTCCATGATGCATCCATACATTGGATTACAACACCAACCTAGATAAGTAGAAAAAAAAATATAAGAAGTAGTATAATAAAAAATAAATCCCTTGAACAACCATTAACTCCCCACACATAAAATCCCCAGTTTCAGTTTATAAAATATCACATGTATGGAATAAATTGATAATATAAAGAATGAAAAATATGTATGATGACTATGGGAGATCAATTTGGGAAATGTAAACAAACTTAAAAAACAACAAAAATCCATGTGACTCTATATGTCACTATCGCGTCCCAAAACTATAAACACTCCATGAGAGATCAAGAGTTGAATAAAAATTGGAAACAAAGAAAATCAGAAGACCTACTTAAATAGTTTAAAATCATCGGACAAATAATAATTACATCATTGGAGAAAAAATCAAAAAGGAAACAAAAAATACAAGAAAAGAAATTCGGAAGGACTATATCCCTTGGTTGAATAAAATATTAGACCATCTTTAAAAACCCTAAATATAATCGATCTGCATTTTTCGACTGTGATGTTTGAGCAACTGGATATAGTCAAGTGGTGTGATTCGAGCTTTGATTTGGCAAGGAGGAGCACTGGTAGTCTGTGGTTTTTATGGAAAGCATCTAATATCTTCACAGATTCACAAATCATTTGGTTTTTTAATTAGATTGTGATACCTTTATCAGAGTTTATCAAAAAACACTAATAAATTTAGGTCTTTATCAGTGCTAAAAAAGTGCTGATAAAACCGATATTTTTCAGCACTATACTTGTAGCATTGATCATTTTTCATTTTATCAGCACTTTTTTTAACACTGATAAAGATTGTTTTTATAAATGATTATTAAATAAGTGCTATTAAAGGATTAACAATTGTTATTATAAATAAATAAATTATAAATATTCATATATACATAATAAATATTTATACATAAAAATACAGTAAATATATTCCTTCTTAAATATATTTCTTATAATTTTATAATTATTTATTAATAATTATATAAACATTTTTAGGAAAGAATATATATATCATTATATATATATATCTATATAATATATATATATATAATTATATATATATATATATCTAATAAATATATTTTAATATAAATATAGTAAATATATTCATTATTTATGTAAATTTATTATAAATTTAATAATTATTTAAATATAGATATTTATTTATTTATAATAATATAAATACTTTAAACAATTATTTATTTATTTATAATTATAAATATATAATTTTATAAATATATTAAATGTACATTTATATATATATATATATTTATAAATTTTTATTAAAAATATTTTTTTAACATTATTAATGAATATCTAATTTTAAGTGCATGTATAAATGTTAATAATGAGTCAAATTGAATTAATTCATAATTAGAACAATTTAATAATATTGAAATGAAGGATATTTTTTTTGTCTGTGCATTGTATAAAAAAAATTCAATAATTACGTTTATATAAAATCATTATAACTTAGATTTGATCAATGTAAAATTGTAAAATAAAACCACATTGAATTATATGTCGAATAATATGAAATTAATCAATATTTTTAATACATATTAATTTTTAATTATAAACCATTATTCAATAAATATATGACTATTTAATATAAATCACATAAATACTTTGAAATGTATAAATCATATTTATATACATTTATATATATCTATTTATTTAATATAAAAAATTTAATAACCTTATTTATCATTATTATCAAATTAATAAAATGTTTAACATTTAATATAATATTATTTATTTATTTATTTTTACCAATAATTATTTAATTAATAAAATTTGTAATATTTTTTGAATAAAATAATTTTTTTTTATTTAGTTTTTTCAATTTATTTATACGGTCTATTATCAGTACTATAAACACTGATAAAATAAATATTTATCAGTGTTGAAGATAAAACACTGATAATGGGTACCCTATATATGTGCTGAAAATAAAACAATGATAAATGTTACCTATTATCAGTGCTAAAAAAGCACTGATAAAGGATACCCTTTATTAGTAATAAAAAATTGATAAATGTTACCTTTAACAGCGCTAAAAAAAGTGCTGACATGAGGATAAATTCATCAACACTTTCCATGGGGTTGATAAATATTTCATTTATTATCGTTTTTTATGATAATAAATATTGGTGCAATTAAAGGATAGTTTTCTAGTAGTCAGGTTTCATTCAACAATTTTCACTTGTGGGAAAATAAAACTTTCCATATTTCACTTTGTCTATGTTATTCATAGTTTTCAACTTCTTCTCGTGATTTTCTCCATATTCATAATAATTAGTTAAATATTTAATGGTTTTATTAGTACATGATATTATATTCTCATATGATGAAAATTTTTTGGATACTAGTTCCCTTCGAATGATTGGATTAATCCCATAGAATAAATTATCATTCGTACTCTTTAGATCATGTTCATTAGTGAGGTTCCCATTTCTTCTTCTAGGAACAATTTCTATGTTAATACATACACTAGATTTAATCATGTCATTAGGAAAAAAATGTATAATCCCAAAATTAGTGATGAAATTATCATAAATTAAAAATTTTATGTTTATCTAATCTCATAATCATAAAATGGTTTATTAGAAATGTTCTTTTATACTTATCCTCAAAGACTATGATATGGCTATGTTCCCTACTCTATGTTTTCCTAATCCTAATTCCCATGAATTCTACCAAACAATCTTTCATTCCAACTATAATGGCCCTGTGTTGAACAACTAGGATTTTATGCCTTAATTTATTATATTAGAATAGGTAAATGATTCAAATCCCAAATGACCAAATAATTTGTTAGTTTTGGAAAAAAATATTTTATACATGGTACCCATTAAATTTTGAAAATAAAATAAAACCCAATACATAAAAAAAGATAATAAACTAAATCCTTTAAAACCCATTCAAATATCTCTTCTTTAAAACATGATAGTAGAAAAAAATATGGGTGATATCTAATGATCAATAAGTGTTTAGTACTGAAAAAGATGTTATGAATCAACAATCGCAATCAATATGGATTGGTGGATAACTGAAGACACATTCCATTTATAGAACTTGACTAGCATGGTGAAATAAGTAAAAATCAATATAGAAAGGTAAATGGGGGTGAATCATCTCTCTCGCGGTGCTCCCCTACCCTCTCGCATCCAGGGATTCCCTTTGGCATCATCCTAGAGGGGTGAGTCTTGTACACTTCTCCAGTGTTGCCTCCCCCATACTTATTCTTTCTCTTCATTCTTAATCTGATTTTATTCCTTGTTTGATCTCGTGATTCATTTTCCATTCCACGACTTCTCAATTTTGGGTCGGCTTCACTTCCTCCTCCCTATTCATGCCTTCCTCGATTGCTGGTTTTCACTTCTCCCATCTATAGGTCATCTGGATATTACTTAGTTATGAATTTTATGCCTAAAGTGGTGGTCCTCATATATTGTTGGTCTAGATCCAACAACGGTGGATTCATTAGATTTTGGTTTCGATACACAAAGTCCAAAGTGGAATTATATCATCTTCCTTACATCAATGGTGACCTGTTGGTTGGAGGATTTGGGGAGTCACTTTCAAAGGCGTGACATGTTTGATGCTTCTATGTTTTGTTTGTCTATTAGATGGTTCACATTACTAGGTCTTTTCATAGTGTGATCAGTGTGATTCACTTCTCAGATGCATATGTGTTCCTAAAATGGTTTTATTTTATGTGTTTCTATTTTATTTTGTCATATTGTTTGTGTTATCTTCCCTTGGTTTTCCATGTTGTTTCTCCCCTACAAATGGAAGTTTGGATAATTTTTTGGTTCTATGGGTAGTGGATGTTCTAACAAAGATGGAATAAGTGATGGAATACGATTATGAGTTTTATGTGTGGTGTTAGACAGTGACTTGGGGATACATTTTTTGTGTTGACATGAAGGTAGTGTGTTGGTGTTTTGATGGCGAACTAGTGACTGTGGTGAATTGTGGATCCTTGAATTATATGGATTTGAATTTTTAAAACATTTAGGCTGTTTTTGGATTTTAGTTTGGGTGGTATTTGAAGGAACTATTTTAGGAATAGATTTTATTTTGATTTATTATGTGAAAGAAACCAACACACTAAATGGTTCATCTCCAGAAAAGAATCGGAGTTAGAAGAATTCACCAGAGCATTTCTATTAGGATTTATATGTTTGAGACAATAAGGCTCCTCCCTTGGTATCAGGCCTTTGCAACCCTACATTGGACAGCTATCTGAGCATTCATGCAATGGTGGAGGCTTGAAATCATGATATAGTCCTTGGGAAGGGGAAGTTCATGTTGTAATGATTCAAATTAACCTATTTTATGGTATTATTTTGATGCATTATTTAGTACTTTTGGTTTCTTACATTTTTTCTCAAAAGAGTTTTCATAATAAAAAATTATGTTTCATTCAATATGGTAAGGTAAATAATTGTGAAACATGCCATTTAATCAATAAAATGAGAATAAAATTCACCCATAGATAATTTAAAAGAAAAAATCTCATGGATAATAAAAATAACAGAATTATAAATTATGATAGAGATTAATTATTGAAAATAATGTCTATATAACATGAAAATCGTACCATTAAGACATTTCACAAGATTATTTAAAACTACATGTAGAAACCCATTTAATTTGACCAACTGATTTGTCTCATGAGTTATGTCGATGCATTGGGGGACTATATAATGTTTGGGTGCCACACATCACTTCTACTCCAACACATTAATCATATATATAATAATTTAAATAATTTATAAATAATGTTTCTTATAAAAAAATATCCATATTGAGTGAAATATTCAAATTTATTAATATTTTCCTTGTTAATCAAATAAAAATAAAATTAAACAGTATATGTTGATATGGTATAAATTTTAGGAAATAATTATATCCATCATGAAAATATGTGTATTTTAATGTGAATTTTAATGCCAAATTAAAATGATCATGTGAAAGTGATTGTTTGAAGTTAAAGTTAACAATCATAAGAGAAAGTCAGATTTTTCAATAGCGTTTACAACATTGTAATTTTCAATTCAAATACCCATGGATGATATAATTCAATGCAAAACTAAAAATTTCATAAATAATGAATTATTCATGATAATACAAGTAATGGGGAAGTTTATACACCATATAAAATTTAATAAGGGCATAATAAAAATATGGCTCAATAGAATCTAAATTAGGACAGAATGCCTTACCTTACTCTACATTTTGGTTTAACTAAAATTAACCTAATTTATAGTTGTTATAATCATGATATTAAATTATACCATAACCGTATTAATAATTCTAAAATCATATATATTTCTTTTATAACTCACTATCACACATTTTTAAATAATATTTCATTATTTTCATCGTTCCAGGTGTTGATTGTTGTGTTTTTGTGTATGTTCGGACTTGTTAGTATTCATTATTATTTACTTGATCATGATTTCATAATATCTAAAATTTTAATCTTGATTTATATATCATATATACATATTATTTATGTATTTATAGTAATCAATAATATTTGGTAATAGGAAATATCATACACCATTCCTTGAGATGATTGGTTGTACGTGCGCGAGAACAAATTTTCAATTTTCTTATCATATTGAAAAGAGTTAAGTAAATGATATATTTATATATTATCATTTTATTATAACTATTATTTCATATATATAACATATTTTTATCAAACCCATACTTAATACATTCCATGAAAACTATAAACAGATCACATCACTTCGCAAGGCGATAGTCCACCGTAGACATGAACAATGTTATCATATTCCAAAAAATAGAATAAAATAAGGTATGTGTTATATAATAATTCCAAAAAAATCATAAATATTATATATCATATATAAATTTTATTTTATTTTTATTATAAACTTTGAAAGGAAGTAATGGAAAAATGAACGACATCGGTTAGCGAGGCGGTAGTGCGCCGTACTCACGAATGATATTTCCACAACCTTTTTGAGGGAATTATTTTTATTTTTAGTTATTAACATACACAAAAAAATAATATAATTATATAAAATATACTAATGTTATTATAAAATTCTGATATCAAATGGATTTATGGGGTTTTTGGATGAAATAAAACAGAAAAATTCATTGATGAATGTTACCTCTTCTTCAAGTGTCCTCCTTAAGAATGCATTAAAACCTTATAAGGTTATTATTATGACTAATATAAAGCTACATATATTAGTGGAGTCATTTTTGAGATTGGTTTGGATAGGTTTTTGATGATTCAAATGGCTTGAGAGGTGTAAAGAAGGGGGGAGAGTGAGTGCGCTTTTATAATCAATGACGAGTGGGATTCTTGAAAATAATCAAATGTATTCACTATTGGGAGGACCCCCTTACATCATGTTGCTAAAATATTGTATAATAATTAAGTTTTGGGTTTATGTTTTTGATAAAAATCTCCACCACACAAAAATAGCTGCATTTTTATAATGTTGTTCCTTAACTTCTATGTTTCCCTACTTTAACTAATTTTATAACATATGTAATTTATTATTTAAAACAAAACAAATGTGAGAGATATTATATAATTTATAACCTAATAATGTAATTATTATATAAACTATATAAAATACAAATCTCATGTGTGTTGAAAATTAAATTTAAAAGAAGAAAAAGTAATGTAGAAAACGCTACTTTAACCTAAACCATGCTAAAAGAGTTTTTAATATTTGGGGATTAATATGTTTATTATAAAAGATTAATTGGTTCATGAATGGATCATATTTTATATTTTTAAAAATTTAAAAATCACTTTGAATAATATAGTATTTTTAGTAATTTTAAATCATTTAATGAAATAAAATTTATTATAAAATAACATTAATATCAATTTTCACATTTTTTATTTTGATTGAATTTAAAAATATCTAGACCACAATTTAATTTAAATATACTAAATTAAAAACTATATATCATGATAGATAATTATAAAAAATGAATTTAAGTTAATAAATTATTCAATTTACCTCACTTTTAATAATTTTAATAGAATTTATTTTAGTTAATTATTAACCAAATATTTACCATGTTTGTGTTCCATAAGAATTTAATGTAAATAATTAATCTCAATAATTTAAATATAAATTATTATTATAAAAAAATTATATTCAAAATAATATTTATAATCAAAACATTTGGGTTTTCCCCTATCCCAAAGGCTTATAAATATTAAAGAAAAAGAATGTTACTTTTATGTATTTTCCCCTACATAACTTATTATATAGATCATATTCAAGGAATAATATCCCAATAACTCAAAAAAAGTTATTATAATGTGGTAAAATGTGTCCTAAAAATTGTTTTTGACAAGTTGATAAGTTATTTTACATCTTATATTCTTATTTTATGTACATTGTATTCTCATTTTTACCTTATTCAATGTAATTAATTTTAACAGTTTTTCCTTATCATGTTGATAAAAATTAATTTAACAATATTATAAATTAAAAATTCTCTTATTCCAAATATTTAATCTATTTTTACAAATTCAATTCACATAACTGGTAAAAATTAATTTAATATTTATCTCAAAGATGTGATGTGAAAGTGTTTTTTAAGTGAAATGGTTTAAATGATTAAATTGTATTATATCAAAATTCAAAAGGAAAAAAGGGTTCAAATGACTTAAATATTATTAAATAATATAAAATTGACCTAATTATACTTCAAAACCAATTATAATATAATTTAAACTTATAAATTATTTAAATGAAAGGCATATTTTCAATTAAAATTCAGTATTTTTAATTATTCATTAAAAAACGAAACTTCTATGAAAAATAACAAAAAATGACTCTATGATATTTTTGAAATTATGATTTATAAAATGGAGTTTATTTTTTTCAAATAAAATTCATAAAAAGTTTCAAAATTTAGTTTTAAAACAAGTGTGCCAATAAAAGGCTCAAAAATTCCCTATAGGAAAATACATATTTTTATATTAAAAACTGGATTTGTGCTTATCTTATTCTTATCAAATCCACTAGAAGAATCTAAAAACATTTTATTGAATATATAATACATTAATTTTAATAATATAATCCAACGATATTTATTAATATTGAATGCTTTTGGTGCATTAAAATATACTTTAATATAAGTATTTCCTTTATATTAAATTGTTTTTTATATTAATTTATAATCAATTAGAAACCAATTAATTAAAACATATTTTCATAAGTTAGTTAATCTTATTCTTTACTGTCAATTTATAATCTATGTGATAATTTTTATTTAAAAATATTGTATTAATAGAATCATTTGAAACTCATTCTTGTGTGCAACACAAGATATCGTATAAAGTTATTATCACATGTAACACACGCTTACTCAGTATGTCGTGTATTGGAAGATATAGAATAGATATAATTTTTTTAAAATATTTTATATATCACTAATACTTATGGTTATAAATTCCCTAATATTCTTAGTGTTGTGTTCTATACATGATATCAAATTCAATGTCCTTATTTTAGAATTGTTGGGTGCTATAAAGAACACTTAACGGTATAAACATTATTATTTTTCTACAGAATAGTTTTTTTGTATATAATGTTTTTATATAAAAAAAATCATATCATTTTTACAATTTTTATATTATTATATTTATATTAAATTTAGGATATGAACACTCAAATTTGGTATTATGTATTGTTATATATTTTTAATGAAACGTATATTAGATAATAAATAACTAGTTACCAAGGTAAAACCCAAACTAGTAAAATGTAAAAAACTAATGGTAAATGAACTCAAAAATGTTTAAAAAATATTAGAATATTTATTTTTATATATTTATTAATATAATCTCACCCCACACTCAATTATATCTCCATTTTGGGAAAATTTAACCTTTAATAATGATATTCTATTATTTAAAAATAATGGGTATTCACAGAAGTTTCCTTTCCTTCACTTATTAATGGGGATAACATATTCCCATTAAATGATCTAATTTACCATTTAATTATCCTTTAATACCTAACCAATTTTTCTCTCCAAAAATTTCATTTAATTTAAAAAAATCACATGGTATCAAAAAGTTATCACATGTTCTTCTAATATAGTGAGTTTATCAAGATAATGTTCAAGGTCTTGACATAACTCTTTACCCTTTCATCTTAATATTTCCCTTTTGAAAATACCAAAATAATATTAATATAATGACCTATGTATCATTGTTATAATTAATCATTATTATATTAATGTAACTACACTTATTTATTCATTCTTATCCCCTTATAAAAATAAATGGATATCTATCGTTTGTTTTTCCCACTATTACCTCCATTGAGTGAAAAATTTCTTCTTTCACCACTACATATATACAATAGTTATAAGGAAGGTATTAAAGAAAAAAGTTTTATATATAATATAATTATGATTATTAAGAGTTAAATTCTAATCTACCATCATTCCCTCTTATTCTTCAAGAAATGACAATGTTAACTTAGTGTTGTGAGGAATTCCACCTCCATGAAGTAATGTTTTTCATTTTTCATATTGTTTTTAATTATTTAACCAAAAAACTAAAAACAATATTCAAAAAATTAAAAATTTATATCAAATATCTTTATTATTTCTTTATAATGATATTAATTAAAAAAAACTATTTATTCTCCATACTCACCAATAGAATTATGGAATGTTCATGTTTGGGTGGGTCTAACCACCTACTTGAAATATGTAGTAAAACTATAGAATGAAATAATTTGGACAATTTAATACTAATATTATTATATGTTAATAATGAAATATTTATTTTTTAATTTTTTGGAATGGTTATATTAAGTGTTTCACTTATTATTTAAAAACCATCATTGTTTTATAAAATCACCAAAATAATTCGACACTGATTCTATTTTCACAAAACATGAGTAAAATAGTAATGTAATGGGATAAGATATATTTAATTTAATATAAATTATCCTTTATAGAAAATTAAATTATTTATTAATCATGAAATTTTTTATAATAATAATGAATAACATTACTATTTTCGAACTAGTAACAAATGATCAAGATAACTCACACTCAATATTGAAAATAGATAATAAATAACTAATATAAATGATGAATAATTATAAGTTTTTTCTATAAAATTATATTTACATGAAAAATGTTATTACATAAGTTCTTAATCTAGTTATTTTCTATACAATATATTTGAGTACTTGAAGTGTACGTCCAAAATTATGGTAAGGGCTTCGTGTCTAAATTTTCAATACCTTGAGAAATACTAACTATTATACACCATGATTTCAATTAAATGGTGTATATTATAAACCATTACTATTTTGAATCATAATATCCTCATTAATCTGGTTATTTATTTTCCCATTTGAATGAATATCCTTGAATGAGTTTTCACTTAAATGTTTCAAATGTTATAATGGTTTTATTGACTCAATTTATGATACATTAGGTTATAGTCATTCTCACACAAATTTAATATTCATGATTTACTTTATCAAAAAAATTCCAATATTTTACGTTTTAATTACTTTATTTTTCATGAGAAATTAATTCTTATCATCAATAAACACCAATTTGGTAAAAATAATTCTAAAATAAATGTATAATGTTAGAAAAACTCTCATTCCTACCGATTAATTAGTTTCTCCATGTATTAAATTTTCAACCCAATGTTGTGTTATATAATTCTGGTCTCTTAAATATGTATTTAATTGTGTGAACCATTCACTTCTTATTACCACCTTTAAATTGAAAATTTAATTCCTCTATTTAGACACTAAGTTTTCAATAATGTTGATTCAGAATATTAAAAGAATTTATGTGTCATGGATATATTTACTATCTTTCACCCCATGTTTTCTCATTAAAGCATTTTTATATTTTTCAAGACTCCATTATTAAATATTTCATAAAAAGGTAATTTTTTAAAATATCTCAATAGATTTATTTTCAAACATTCTTGAAAATGGATTTTAAAAAGAAATAGATAAAATTTTATTGTAGACCTTCATTATAAAAAAGAAAAAGAAATTTATTTTTAAAATGGATTTAGATGAACTAATTTCACATTATTTTGAATATTATATCCCATTTTTCATAATTTTATAAATTAGATTATTTTAAAAGTATTCTATAATTTTTCTTAAAATGGGGTTTCATAGAAAAAGCATGTTTTCATCATGTTTTCGAACATAAAATTCCACTACTCTAGTAACATCTTTTATTTTTTGAACCCTTCCTTTTTTATTTCATAGGCAATGAGGGACACTGATAATTTTATTAGTAGTATTGAAGGATTGAGGGAGGGTTTATTTAATGTTTTTGTAATTATTGATTTTTTTGAGTTTAAATCATATTTTAAAATTTTTATAATGTTTAATTTATTACACTTGGTTTGAAAATATTACATGTTATTGAATTATATTTTTTATTATTTATTTTTCATGTAAAATACATGTATATATATTATGTTATTTTTAAACGCTAATTTTTTTTCTATAATATATATTTATATATGCACAAATATATATATACTTATATATTACATTTTTATATATATTTTGATTTTATATAGAATATATTGATTTAAAACGTTATTATATATATATATGTATAGGAATATAGAAATATGAACTTGTAGATATATATATATATATTATAACTTTATGAATATATATATACAAATATTATAATGATTATATATATATATATTATTATATATATATATATATATTTATATATATACACACATATATAAATATATTGTTATGTTTTTTGAAAAGAAAAAAATTTATTATAAAATTGAATATAATATAATAAAATTAAATAAACCTATTGATTGGGGGAGAGTGCTGCTATTAAATTTTAAAAATATAATGTAGAATTGAAAAAAATGAGATGGGTAGTTAATTAAATAATAATAAAATCATGTGATTAGTGAAGGATTCTGTAAAATGAAAAATATTATATAAATGTAAACTGTAAAATATATGAAATAAATAGGAAAATTTATAAGAGGTTGAAGTGAGTGTAATGATAAGATAACTAGTTTTAAATATAAATTTAATGTAAAAAATAAAAAAAATTAATTAACCACCTAGTGGAATATCCTAGTAGTTACAACATTGAGAGGTCATACATGAGGTCTCTAGGATGAGTCTCCTTGCATACCTACAGGAACAATAGTTCACTTTGTTTCATTGTAATCCCTTTTCTTGAACTTTTTTAATTAATTATAGGGTAATGGGTGTGTATTCTGTCTTTGGTTTATAGTGTAAAATATCCCATGCATGTTGTCTTTAATATTCTTAAAAAACATGGATTGTTTTTTTATTTTTTACTAGGACTAAACTATTTAAATAAGTTGGAAAGGGTAGGTGAGACACATTTATGTTGGAAAGTAAATTTATTATAAAATATATTATGATTTAAATGGGGATAATTTGACACTCTTCATGGGTATAGCTTAGGCGACCCCTTCAACTTTCTACATTATATTAATTTTTTGGATCCATCCTTCAATTATGTATTATTGTTTATTAAATGAAATGATGATGTTTAATGAACACATAGTTTTTTTAATGATCTATTTTAGAATGATATCTATGATTCCTAGTTATACTATACACACCTAGTGTGGCTAAAATTCCTCTTCTTTTATTCCCTTGTGTAATGAAATTTTTGGTCTCTACTGTGAGGTGGTGGATCTGAATTCTCAGTTTATATTATGTATAAGTGTGAATTTATCATATTTTCTTTTATCTAGGTTATATAGATGGATCTAGCTAAAAATAAAATAATAATTTGGAAATATGATTGAAATAGAAGATTAAATCATACACAGTGGATAAATATTTTTTCCTTCCATAATATTTAAGTGAATGTACTTGATTATTATTATTATCATTATTCTAGGAATAAAAATTACATATATTATTATTAGTTTTAAGGACCTATAATTATCATAGGTAAAAAAATTATTATCACATGAAATATTTTTTTTTTAATCAATAATTTTGAAGGAAAAAATTTAACACATACCATTGAATAATATTACATATCTAGAAATTAATGAACTTAAATATATGTGTTATCTCATGTTGAGGTATTATAATTATTATTTCAAAAATTAAAATAAATGTATTTACATGGAACACTTGGTTCATTTTAATAATTATATTTATAATAATAATAACTAGAAGTCACATGTTGTTTTTTATTTTATATTTTCTACAAGTAATTCACATGCTATATATTAAAGTGTTAATAACTTATAAATATGTAAATTATTGGAGAGATAGAAATAAATAATTACACACCACATTGTAAATAATATTTTATAATATCAAAATGATATAATATTTCAGTGTCAAACTAATTAATAACATATGATGAAGTTTATTTTACAATTATGGATATTATAAAATTGATATAGGAAATTTTAACTTGTTTAAATTAGTACATATTTATTGATGATGAGATTAAATAATTGTTGGGTTATGATCTAATGAGATTTCATGATTTCATAACACCACCAATATTTTATTTAAGAGATAGTGGGTTATCCATTTAGATATATTTTTTCATTTTTTTATCATAGTTTTTATTTTTCAAATAGATATCAATTTAAATTAAAATGAAAATAAAATTAATGGAAGAGGCCTGGAAAGATGGTTTCTCTTCATCTTAAAATTAATGTATGAAAGAATATTTTTAATTAGAATTTGAAAAGGTACTCTATTTCCATATATGAATCTTATATGGGAAAAATATTCAAAATATATTGATTAAATCAAGATCGAAATTAAATATTTTTAGGTTAACTATGTATTGATTAGTGTTTAGTGGGATTATTCATGATTTTGGGAGGCTTTAATTCCTTGATTCTAGAGTCACAATTGCCTTTAAATTTTTTATATGAAATAATATATTTAATATGAATTTATACTCTATGAATTTAGAACCTTATTGTGATTTTATGATAACCATATTTAGATGGAATAGTGTGATAAGAAATGGGTTATATGCCTGAGGATAGATTGATGACACAAAGTTTCATTTATGGTGATGATAATTTCATGAACTTATGGATGTGATAATACTGACATGATATCTTGGATGTGATCCTCTATGAAATTTTGTGGGATACCAGGGTAGTTAGGATAAATTTAGAGTGGGTATTTATCATTGATTCATACTTTTAGAAAGACATTTACTTGATGTTAAATGGATAATTTTCATTTATAAGACTAGTTTCTAACTATGGGTATAGTTATATGCAAGAAAATGCGATTTAATGTTTTAAGTGGTTGTTTAGGAATAGTCATTGAGTACCCAAAAATGTATGAAATAATAAACCCACTAATCAAATAATGAGGTTGGTTCTTGATTCTTACTTATGATGATGTCATACTTGATAATAAATGAAAACAATAAATAGTTCCATTTACACATGGGATGGAAGTTGAAAATATTAATCATAAATTTAAAATGGAATAATATTAATTAATTAATAATGATTTAATTAATATTGAACTCAATTTTTGTATTCTTATTTGATATATTTACCTTAGTGGTTATAGTTGGGTGTCCTCTAAGATGATATAAGTAGATGATTCTAGGGCTAGGTTATTACCCTTAGTGTGGTTGTGATTATATCTATTCTATGTATTTTTAATTTCATATATACCCCACCCATGTCACAAGAGAAACCAATAGCCATAGGTTCAAGGGATATTTCCCAAACACCCAATCAGTGAGGATATAGATGGCAGACTATCCCCTATCTTACTCTCTCCCTTTATCTATAGTAATAAACATAAGTATGCATGATTGCCTATACATGTGTATTGTGGGTTGTGGTGGATGGATGTTTTTATAGATAAATGTATTCTAGATGTTGTATCTGATGGATTTTTATAATAATGTTATATATGGTCTATGACAGATTATGGTATAATATATAATATACACATGGTGTAGGATTTTGGAAATAATCATGGTTACTATATTGAGGATTTGAATGTTATTATGTGTTGCATGAGTTGAATGAAATGATATATATTCCATGTTTTTTTTTGGGTAGGATTATTTATAGAAGAGATGATAGCACCAGACATGTTAGTTTGGGGCATGAGAGTGGAAACCAAATGGGGAAGTGGTAATGGGGTACCCATTTATCGATATATGTTCTAAATTTTTTGTCATTATTTTGTGTCTTATTTATTGAGTAACCCATAGATAGTTTTTGAAAAGAATAATATATACGAATAAGTGATGATTTAGTTTACATTTTTTTCATTGGGATTTAGTATTATTCTTTCATATTTTACAAGAGAGGTTTCAAGGGGGATCCTACTCAATATACGTGGTTTTTTGACCTTATGTATATATAAACATGTTTTTCATGTTAGCCGGATATATTTAGTGACTAAGCTAGGTATTACTAATTTGAGTAGTTGTTCAGGATCTATTAGATATTTGGGGTCATTTCTGATGATACATCCCGTTTGTGTTTTTATTTTAGTTATATTCAGTTATTTATGGAGTCACATCATGTATTGTGATTTCTTCTTTCTTTAGTATAAATATTTTTTCTTATTTTAATATTATATTTTTCTTAAAAAATCATTACGAGGGAAATTTATCTCATGTCTGTGATTATATACCATTAGAACTTTTCCCCAATACATGGATTTTGGAAGTGGGATTCATGCGTTATTATCATTCTTTATCCATTTATAGCCTAAGTGGGGAACCATTGGTGGAAGGGGTCATGACATAGTGGTATCATATGAGATGGTTAAGAGATATGATGGATTTTTGAGTTATCCGCTAGTGAGGATGCTGGGTAGGTAGGGAAAATAAATTATCATGATACCTATTTTAAGGAAATCATCAGCCCTTCTTTTTATCATGTATTGGATAGGGATTTTATTGGGTTGTTTCAAGTGAAATTTATAATTTTTTAGCTTTTTTAGGTTGTGCATGGTTGGTGGATGATTTTCTAAAATGATGTACACCCCTAGTGAAAATTATACAACCCTAAAAATTGACATTTTGTATAGTTAGCACACAATTTGAAAAAATATGTTCACACATTGGAGAAACATTGCACCCCAATGTTGGGGAGAATGGTTATAGTACATGGTTTCTCTAAATTCGAATGCCTCTCTAGGTGGATTGAAATAGGTTTGATTATGTTTAATATCCTCTGGAAAGTGGATATCCTTTCTAATTTTTTTTTATAAACCCTTCGTCATTATATTTTTTTGGATTATCATTTATTGGATGGATCTAAACTCTATTTTATTGAATATTGATTCTAGGTTTGATTTATTGATCTATTTCACCTTCTTTCTTCATTGGGGGATCCCATATGAGTGAGGATTCTGGATAATTGATTGATGGTAGGTGGTTCTATTTGATATTTTCTATATAAATTAAAACCTTTATTTACTTGATTTGTTTAAAATATACTTCCATTGATTTACGGAAACCCAATTTGATATGATTTGGAATTGGAATTTAAAATGGCATGGATTTTGGGAACCCCCCCCCCCCAATATCACTGGAATTGGAATTTGTGGCATTTTTTGAAATTGATGGAGTTGATGAAATGATTTGATATTTTTGGGGAATAATGGATAAAGTTGAAATGATGAAAAACTATGATTGATGAGTCCTATTAAACCTTCGCATGAGATATGTGTGTACACATACACAGTTGTGATTGTTGATGTGAGAAGTGTGAGGATCCTATTTCTAGAAACTAAAATACTCCATGGAAGATTACTATGGTTTTTTTGTGATTATTTTGAATATATATTCCATTCATTATAAAATTATTTTATTTATAAAAAATTATTTTAAAAATTGATTTAATATATAAGGATTATTTATTCCATGTTTGAATTGTTTTCCATCCTTTTAAAAGAAACGTATTTTTGTTTTAAATAAAAAGTGTTATATTATGCAATTCCATTTTTTATTTAAATTGAATTAATGATTTAGTTTATTAGTATTACATCTAATATGAAACACTTAGTGGGACCCTAAATGGATTTATAGATCACATACAACTTTTTCCTTTGGGGGTTTTTATATTTTTTTATTCTTGCTCTGAGTAGAGGGAATGAACCACTTGGTGATGGTGGATGTTCTTGATTATTTGGACATTTATTGATGATTACATTGGGAAATTTTAGTTTATATTTCATGTTATTATTATTATTAATATGTAATGATTTTGGTTTTAAAGAAACTATTTTGTTGCTGGTACATTATCCTTTTATAGTGATGAGAATACTAACTTGTTTATTTTTTCTTCCACTATATTGTTGAAAATTCATTCCTAATTTTATCTTGTATGATTCCAGGTTCTATTCACTAGCCCAAGAGGATTAGGAATTCTGTTGGGGATATGTCAGAGTCAAATAGGATATCTAAGTAACACGGTGTCGTGGGCGGTTTATGATAATGTGGTATCAATGTTATATGTTAATCATATTTCCATGATGTCAGTATGAAGTTTAGGGTGTCTTGTTGGGACATAGGATGTAGTTACAACTATGTTACTTTCTATCTGGAATTGTAACAAGACTTAAGTCACCATGAATGGGTTTTAATGGAATCTTGATGAATAATTATATATATTTTTATTCTATTACCTAAATTTTTTTCGATAGGTTGAAATCAAAATCTCGATATCTAAACTAACGAGATTTATTTCCCTATTAATCTTTCTTTAGTTGTTGATCTATGCAATAATTTGATATCTTCAATATTTTTTATTGATTTTGTGAATCATCATAAATATATAAATACGTGTGAATTAGGATCCATGAGTGAAGATGATGGTGATTCATAACAATAAGTTCCTCCCAGAGTCCAAAATCTTATAGATATCATTGTGTGGTGTGTCTGTACTCTGAGACATACACCTACACTAGTTCTCGATCAGGCTCTAGTTGTATAAACTTAGAGGGATGAATCATAGAATCATGCCTAGAAGTAACTTCAACAGAATCCACCATTGTTTTGTGGCTCTAATGATCCTCATGAGGATGAGGATCACATAAGGAAGATAGATTATCTATTTGATTTCTAGTAAATTTCTGATTCAGTTAAGGTGGAATTCACCACGTTCAATAGAGAGTGGCTTAGCAGGAGATGGTTGTATTATATGGTTATAGTGAAGAAGAAAGCGGGATTAGAGATGAAGGAATTTAGGGTTGTTTTGAATGATATGTTATATCCAGAGTCTATGGAAATTTATAATGCTATGGAGTCTTTCATACTTGAACCATATGATAGGATTGTGACAAAGTATGCAAACATCTCTATCAATCTTATGGATTTTTCACCTAATATTTTATCAATTGATATGATTATGAATCGATAAATCGAGATGGGTTTTCAACCCGATATTCATTCACATGTCTTATGGATGAAGCTCCCCTCCTACAATGACATTATCTGTAAGGAATTGGTGGTTGAGTTTGACCTAGTTGGTAGTTTAGGGTCGATATAAATTCCTTTATCTTTATGTGGATGTTATATGTGTTATATTAAAGGAAATTCGAAGCATGATGATTCTCATAGAATATCTCAATAGCAGGGTTCATCCAAACCAACGGGTGTTCCTAGAAGTGTCCACTTTACTTTCTTCTCGTGTGGAAAGCCTCGGCATTCGAAAGAAATTTTTACCAAGCCTCCTAGGATACATAGCTTTTGTAGATGCTCAAGTCACTTTTAGAAAAAAAATTTATCATCCATAAACCATGTAGTGGAATGAGATCATCCACACCTAAAATTACTATAGTTCAATATATTCTTCATGAACTAAGGGGTTCCATACATAAGCATCAATACTTCTTCACATAGTTTAAGGGTTTCTAGAGGAAGAAGATATAAGTCCAGTGAATGTGAGATGTACCATCACTATATCTTCATTTCTAGTGACTTCATTATTATATACTGGTGAATATCATTAATTTATATCAAATCTTATTTTAAACCAAATAAATAATTCTATGGATCTTTTATCAAATGTGATGGATATTAATTCAACCCCTAAAATGATGTTAGAGAAGAGTCTTTATTGTCTATCTTGTGTTTTCCCTTTATTTTAGATTGATCATACATGTAATTTTCTAACTCTGAACTTGAAACCTATTGATGTCATTTTTTGGGATGGATTGGATTATTTTTAATAAGTCCTTAATTAACTACTATCTTTCATGGTTCTCCTTTATGGAACCTGATGGGGTCTGTCATATATTTTATAGAGAATATGACCCAATTAAGAGTATATCCAAAAATATTTATCTAGAGTTGGAGAAAGCAATATCAGTGTTTGATTTTGATCTTGATCTAGAATTTTTGTGTGATGTTCTACCTTTAGTTTTCATCATGTTTTCCAACTTTTTTCATTTTGATTTCTCTTGTTTTCAACTAGTAAAAGATGTATAGTTTTATATTGATTTAGGTATTTGTAATCAACCTGTATCTAGTAATTTATTACATATATGACTAGTAGAAATGAAAGAGTTGACCACTTATTTAGATAATCTTTTATAGAATGGAATCATATGCTTGAGTGTGTAACCTTTTGTGTTGCATGATCTATTTTCTATGAATGATGATGTGTCACTTTTCGGTCTTGTTTAATACAAATGACTCAACTTATTTATGGTAATGAATAAGTATATTTTCCATGTATTGAGGATTTTTTGACCAGTTGAAAGGGGATAAATGGTTTTTAAAGATTGATCTTCGATCTAATTATCACTAGTTGAGAATAAAAGAATATATCATTAGTAAAATCACATTCCAAAAAATGTATAACCATTGTGATTTTCTTATCATGACATTTAGTATAACCAATTCTCTTATAGTCATTATGTATTTGATGAACATTATCTTCCATGAGTATCTTGGTAATTTCTGGGTGATATTTATGGGGGACATCCTAGTTTACTCTCATAATGAGGTGGATTATGAAAACCATCAAAGAGTAGTTCTAGAGTGGTACGAAATTACTAAATCTATACCAATCTAGAAAAATTATATTTACGGACTCACAAAGTGAATTTATATTTACACATGGTCTCGTAACATGGTATCTTAGTTGATCCTGAGAAAGCGAAAGCTATTATGACATTGGAGCAACTGTAAATTTTTTTCGATATTCGGAGTATACTAGGTCTATCAGGGTACTATAATTTGTTTGTAAAGGATTTCTTTAATTTATATTCTCTGATTACTACCCTCATTCAGAGGGGGTTAATTTTTCTTTGTATTATAAATGAAAAAGTTATTTTTTTGAGCTGAAATATATTTTGACTTCTACATCAATGTTGATGCATCTAGATATAGGGATGTTCTATGTGGTATTTTTGGATACATCAGGTTTAGTTTTGGCTATGTTCTTATTCATGGTGATCACATGGTAGCCTATGGTTCTCAAAAGATTTGTCCATAGGAGAATAATTATCTAACCCATGACCTTAAACTCACAACCATGATGCATGAATAGAAAATTTGGTATCATTATCTTTTCATAGAATGGATTACCATGTATTCTAACTACAAGATCTTGATTTTTTTCTTCTCCCAAAATTTTTTTAATAATCTTTAGAGGTATTTGTTGGAGTATTTATAGTCATTTTATTTTAATATTACCTATAACCTGAGGAAGGGGAATCTCATTATCGATGCATTGAGATGAAATATTTTATCCTAGGCTATGAAAGAGTCATCAGATGAGTGGAACATTAAAGAAAATTTTTCATAGTTTCATATGGGAGTTCAGCAAATAGGGGCCAAGGTTTTATTTTCTAGTATTCGGTTGAATTCCTCTCTTCTCAAGATGATTCTTCATGAGCACCAGCTTGATTATGATTTTCAGGGAATGATGAACTCTCTTTATATAGGGGAGACCATTTGTGAGTGGTCATTCTCCATAGAGGGTATTATATGTTTCTAGAACTAGTTAGTTGTACCCTATCTAATGATAGAATCTATGATAGGGTATTTTTTATTATTCCCAACAGGCCATGAACTTAAGAACTACAAATATGTTTTATGATATATGATAATGATTCTGGTGGCCAGGTATGAGACAAGACATTGGTTAATTGGTTTTGAACTACTATACTTTCTAATAATTCAAGGTTGAGCACTAGAGACCTTTGGTTTTCTTCAGACGCATCTATTGCCAACATGGAAGTGGGATAATATTACTATGTAATTTCTTCTTCGATATACATGTACCCATATAATTAAGAATGCAATATGGGTGTTGATAAATAGGCCGACAAAATGAGATCACTTTATACACATTCCTGATACAACGAACCTAGAGGAGATTTTAAATCTATTTATGAATGATATTTTTTATTATCAAAGAGTTCCATACATTATAGTCTCTGATAGATATCTATGTTTTACCTCCCTTTTTGGTATGGAATTCTGGAGGAGGTGGGATCTTCGATTAATTTGTGTACGGCATACCATCCATATATGGGTGAATATACAGAGAGGGATATAAAAATTCTTGAGGACCTTATTTGTGCCTTTATCCTCAATTTTTTTTGATATAATTATGAAAATTTGGGGCTTTTGTATCTTATTATAATAATTGATACCAGTCAGTAATTCACATGGCCCATTTTGATGCCTTGTATAGATGGCCTTGAAAATATCTATTATATTGGCCAGAGATTGGTAAAAATTCCTATGTTGGATTGATTTTTTTCTAAGAGATGACATAAAATATTTAATTTATTCATTATATAATGTTGATGGTGTAGATCCAATAAAAATTGTATATTGATCATTATTGTAGAACATTGGGGCTTTCTATTGATGATCAGGTGTTCATGGAAGTTATATATTGGTTGGGTTATCAATGACATGGGAAGGAAGGTGAATTTTATCCACATCTTATGGGACCATTCAATGATTTTAGTATTTTGGGGAAAGTGTATTACCATTTTCAATCATACCATAGTTGAAATCAATATATAATGTGTTCTGTTTATCGTAAATTCAGAAGTTTCTTTCTAACACATATCTTTTCTTGAGTTGGGAGGATCTTGATGTTGGGCCCAATTTATCAGTGACTGAACAACTAGTCAAGATTTTTGATTCTAGGACAATGGTACTTTGAGATAGGATGATACCTTTAGTCCCTGTGCTGTATAATCATGGTTGTAATTCACATGAAACTTGTGAGAATGAGGCACTGATGAGTGAGTAGTGACAACATCTCTTCGATATAGAAGTTTTTGATATGCTTATTAGGGGTAGAATTTGTTTTACTAGGGAGGTTGAAATGTCATGTTACTTGTTTTATGGAACTCTTAGATCCTTATTTTGATCATTTATTTGTTGGGTATTGTCTCAGGTTACTTTGGAAAAAAATTGTAATTTTTTTGAGGATTTTGGGTCGTGCGTGGTTTGTGTAGCGATTTACCAAATCATATGCACCCAAGTAAATACTATAAAACCTAGACTATTGAGGCTTTTCATAGTTCCTCCATGGCTTCAAAAACCATGCACCCACATATGAGAAACCATGATCCCTACTGTATGGGCACACTATTAGGGAATACAGTTTATCTAGTCATGTAACCCTCTCTAGGAAAGTATACAAAAATTATTAATTTATTTAGAATTTTTATTTTAAACTCATATATCACCTAGATAAACCCATGGTTAACCCCCAATAAACTTAAATCAAATTACTTGTCCTAGGAGGATCTCAATAATATTTTTTTGTCTCATAAAGCCCCTTATCTTGGGAGATGTAAGTATGGTTTATAATGTTTAATCTTCTCAAGTAACTTGTTATCCTATCCAAATTTTTTCTTTAGATATCTCCTTCTATCCTTCTTAAATATTGATGTATCATCATGTTTTTATACATATAAACACATTACAACTAAATATTGAACATATGTTTGATTTCATAATCTATGATGCATTTTTTATTCAATGGCGAATCTAGTGAGAGTGTTATTTCTTGATCATTAATTAAATGTAGGTTGTTCCACTAGATATTTTACATATAAATAAGACCATAATTTGATTAGTTTATTTGAAATGGATTTTAATTGATTTTTGAATAAAAATATGATTCAGAATTAGAATTTGAAATGAAATGGTTTGGGGAAAACACCCAATTTCAGTGGAGTTGTAATTTGGGGCATATTATAAAATTGATGGATTTTATGAAATCATTTTAGAATTTTTTTAAAATAATTGAGTATATTGAAATGATGAAAACATGATATTTTTATTTAATTTTAAATTAAATAAAAAATTAAAAACCCATGTTCTGGTTTTGAAATTTAATTTCATATTGAAAAAATTTGGTAATTGAGTTGTAAATGATAATTGATTTTAAATGAGATGTTTCTCCTGTTATTTACTTATTGAATGAGCACATGTAATCATGGGTATTTAGTGTGTTATTTGGGATAAGCATGATAGGATCTTGATCCCTTCTCATTGTATTGACGATGAAAACATAAAAAACCTAGTTCGACATGATTATACCTAATGAGATTTTGATGAGTCCTATTTATCCTATTCTTGAGAGACATCTGTATACTTTATTAGTTATGATCACGGATATGAGAATTGTGAGGATCCTAAATCCAAAAACTAACAAACATTAGGTAATATGACCATGAATATTGTTTTTATAATATATTCCATTTATTTTAGAACTTATTTATTCATGAAAAATGATTTATATAAATTTATTTATAAAAAAATATTTTTTTAGAAATGTTTGAACTGTTTTTCATCCTTTGAGAAGAAGATTTTTTTTCAAATATTCTGGAGATATAATATAAAGTTACCTATTTTATTTGAAATTGAAAATATGATTTGGGTTATTGTTATAGAATATATTATAAACCTCTTTGTGAGACCCTATTGGGATTTTTAACTCCCCCCACAACATAGACATTGGGAATTTATGGTTGTCATTATGTATGGTTTGAGAAAAAGAAAATCATCACTTGGAGGTTGTGAATTTTCTTGGTCATCTGGGCCTGGAGTGATATTTACATTGCAGTTTGTGAGTTTATTAATCTTATTTCAGGGAACATTGATGATGTACTACTTTGAGTTTTGTTAAATCTATTTGGTTTCTAGTACTGTCTCCTTCTTGATTGGTGAGAATAATGGAATTTATCTTTTATCATCCATTATTTGTGGCCAATTCATTCACTATTTTACCATGTATGATTCTAGGTGTAAGTCTCCAACTCATGGGGATAATAAATTACCATTAAACTATGGTATATTAAGATTATTTATCAATGTACAAGGGTATATGGGATAGTCTATCATAGAAATAATACCAGATGTGCTTAACACATGCTATAAACAAGGTTGATTGTCCATGAAAAAATATTTATGGTGCTCCTATTATCTAACAAAAGGACTTCCATGATTACTAGAAATGACAAGAAACTTGATGTTATTTCTTAGTAAGCATCCTTATAAAGGGTCATGCATCATACTTGTATGTTTATGTGCTTAAACTGAATAGAAAATGGGGAATATGATAAAAATTAAATTATTGATTAACCTAAAAACTAAATATATATCCCAAGATATGAGTCTCAAAATTTTTTATTTCAGAGCAGGGGATTCTGTTCAATATCCCCATCAGTATGATGTACTAGTAAATATCTACAAAGTAGAAGACGATAATGTAAATTATTGGGTGAGGACACTCAGAGATTTATAGCACCAAATAGTACAGATGATTGATAGTACCATTTCAGGTTATGGGAAAGAGATTTGATTAATGGAGGTGGAGGTATCATTTAGTTTGAATCATTATCTAGGAGAAAATTGGGTTTCATTGAACATGAAGATATTGGATAGGGATTATCAACAATAGTAGTTCTTGATCTTCTAGTTTTGTGAGTGTTTATCTATTCTTTGATAGATTTTTATATATTAGTTTCAGTTTGAGTATAATTCATCAAATTTGGCGGTGTCCTGTTATCTCTTGATGTCTTCCCTTCAAATAATTTTTTGTTTTTCCTCTTGATATTTTTAGAGGCCATTTAATTACCTTAAGAGTATAAAACCATTCAATTGTTATCCCCTTGAAGTGAATGGATTATATTTTCATCATTATTTAATTTCAATA
The DNA here is from genome assembly GCA_963277665.1 of Viscum album. Lineage (NCBI taxonomy): Eukaryota > Viridiplantae > Streptophyta > Magnoliopsida > Santalales > Viscaceae > Viscum > Viscum album. The sequence goes on along the minus strand of OY728159.1, from coordinate 969,477,230 downwards.
AATTCAGAATGAGTGTAGAGTGACCTTATCATTCACTTGATTGAAACAACCAATTAAATCCTTGATCAATGCTTGTTTAACCACATCAACTATTAGTTTCCATCCTATACCAAATTTATCACATAGATGGAATGTTATTACTCTTCCCTAATTCCGAATCTTGTTCTAGAGGATGGGTTTCTAATTTCGATCTTCTTGGGATTGGTAGAGATAATTTAGTCTAGGAGTAGCAGTTTCCATTTATTTTTTCATTTTATCATACCATTCAATCAGTACCTTATCTGGTCAGGGGAAGTGGTTTCAATTTAGTCATATTCAATCTATCACACTTCTCTTGCACCCAAATAGTTTGGATTTAGTCTGAGAGAAAAGATATATGAATATTATCCTCATTTCCAATACACTTTTTTGGTCCATATATTATGATCCCTAGTTAGGTAGAATTGGATATTGAAGTTTTTTTTCATTATCCTCTTATTAATATTAGATTACATTCACTATAATGATAAATTATGTAACTGTAAAATGCCATTTTCACTTTTATATATGTTGATTATCTGTTCGTTAATTTACTTTCTTCAATTCTAGAAATATTTGTCTCATTATGGTATTGTGTGTTATGTATTTAAACATGTGATGAAAATGGGCACTTCACTTATCATGGCATGTTATTTTTCAAGATTCATTTTAATACCATGTAAGTGAGTCAGGGTCGCCTAGTGAAGAAAATATCATAGTGTGGTAGATGGTTTCCCTTTATTTTTATTTCTGTATAAACTCTATTCCTTTTAATGTAAGTTTTATCATTGGTTGAGGTATATTATTTGGTATTAAATTAAACCACTTATATGTAATTATTTTCACCCATGGATAATGGTGAATGGAATTAGTGAATTTCTTACAGTAATTTCATGAGCATATTCATGGTAAAGGGAATGGTATAACTATGTTATCTTAATAAAAATAATTTAATTAAGGAATTTAACTTGTCTATAAAAGTTTGTTTTGATAGAAAAATATGTACATATGGAATGTTATAAATCATGATTGGAATTTTTTAAATTTCTATGCATTAACAGTTTATTTAACAAAAAACATGTTAAATTATTTTTTAAATTACTATTATAGGTGGATTTATTAAATTATATAATGGATGATAAATTAAAATAGGTCAATATAGTGATAGTTTGTATTGTTTAAATTAATAATGATATGTTGTTTTTTTGAAATTTTATTATTTAATATATTGTATGTGTAAAATTTATCCATATTATCTGATAATATGTGTAGTAATATTGAGTGAAAATAACTTTAAAAATTATATTTTTGGTAATATGATTTCATAAATATGAAAGAATATTTATTTAATTAATTTTGTTTATTTTAAAGTCTATTTTTTGCCAAAATATTTGTGGTTATTTTACAAATAGATTATTGATTATAACATGATATTGATAAGGGTTTTAAAGTGTTTCCATTAAAGGATTTCCAAACTGATATATTTTTAAATGCATGCATTATATCATTTAATATGAATGTTTATGTTTTTATCTCTTTAACCTGTATCGAAAATTATTGTATCTATCATGTATACTATTGTTAGTAAATTTTTTGTGTTAATGTTAACCTATGTGATGTGTTTTATTACGTGTAAAGAATGAACAGTAATATGTAAATATTATATAATAAATTTATATTATGATGAAATATTATTAAATAATGTAATATAGTTCAATTATCATGATATAAGAAATTCTAGCATTATACATGAGGATAAAACATGTAAAATCTATATTTGATAGAATGCAAAGGTGAAATTTTTGAAGAGATTTAAATAATTATGTTTTTCCTAAATGAATTTCATTTCTTTTTGTTTAAATTAATGTGATTAATTTGTTTCTAAAAGGTTATATGATCTTTTTTATATACCGGTTGAGATATTCTAAATTAATTTGAGTTTTTTATTTGGGGGACCAGCCAAATCATGAATTGAGCTTCACAATGTTAGAGTTGGAAGAATTAAATGATTCATTTTTAGATGTTAAATGTGGAATAAAATGTGTAATAGAGGTTTGGGGTGTCTCTTAAGGGTTCATGACCTAAATTTGGTGTTTTGGAATTGATATCTAGGTTGCATAGATAGTGCATTGTTAGTACTAATCATGTGGGTCAACCATGTGTAATATTTAATAAAGGGATGATATTTGTTTAAACCATGCATAGTGGAACAGAAAACAATGTGACATAGTATAGGATAATAGATTAATCAAAAACATTTAGTAAATCTTTTTTATAATCATGAGGTTAAACCTAAGGGGTTGGGTTTCATGGGAAGTGAAGCCCACCTGGTTTGTGCATGGTAGGTGATCCATATAGAATAACCATATGGAATATAGGTTCTTGGAATCCGGAACCACATTTTTTCTTGATTGAATGAGCTAACAATGAACATCTTAAAAATCTTGTAAATTACTATTTTCCCCCTTCAACCATAAATGATTTTCACCCCATTTCTTCCCCATCCGTGCCCAACAGTGTTCCAAAATTCTCCTCCTCCTCCTCCACTTCCCATGTATGGGTTTTCATCATTATTGGTTTGAATAGAATATCATCTAATACGTTGGAATCCATGATGTAACTCAATGAATCCTCGTATCCCCTTCCCAAATTGTCCTCACCCATAAAAATGTTATCATTTTTAGCCCAGATTCCCTATTTTTAGGGTGTTTGTAAATTTCATGTAATTTTCATCATTTATGATTATATAAAATCTTTTTATTATTTGAGTAAAGAATCCTATGCCTAAGGTTAGTGGTATAGTACTTTTCCTTCAATTCATAATCATTTATAAAATGTTTTTTTAAGTTTTAGATGTTGAACATTCAACAGGTTTCCCATAAAATGTGTAATTCCTCAAATTAAATGTCTAGATCAGGGAAATGATCTTCTATAGACCCCTTGAAATGCTTGTTTGATTTAGACCTAAACATAGGACACCACATCAAATGTTCCATATTATTTACCATTTTTGTCAATTGTTTTTAATTTTACAAAACACCACTTTGGTGTTATTGGGATGAATCATAAATTAATAATGGAATAAACTATAATAATTAATCTGATTAAATTATAGTAGGGAATTTATACGTCCATTTCCTATTTAAAATATTGAAGGATTCCTTTGGATAAAATTTTCATTGAATAAAAATCTTTGACTCCTATTAATGAATTTATTTTACCATTACATGGAGTCCCTGAACATTTTTAGAGAATTATGACATCAGTTTTAACCACCCATTAGAGTGTGATATAATAAATTTTCCATATGATTATGTTTTCCCTATGTAACTAAAATAATGCCTAATGTTTGTTATCTTATCACTTATTGATTAAATTATTAAAGGATTGTTTGAATTATAAATTCACATGGACAAGTTTTCATGGCCTATATTTAATTAATAAATGTAATATTTCTTCTTAATATGTATTCATTAAGTAATAGTTGGATTTTGATCTGAAATACCATGGATTCTATTACAAGGAATTTTTAATTGGGTGAAATATGAATGAATATGTGTTGTTGTACAAGATACTCCTAATCAATTTTCGGAAAAATTTGTCTTCGAATTCTACATTATTTATTGAGAAAATTAAACCTGGAATTTATTATTAATGACTAACATCATTGGATAAAGAAATTTCTTATTATTTATTTAAATCATTAGACATAGTGTTTCTTATTATTGATTTAAATCATTAGGCATGGAATTCCTTATTATGGATTAAAATCATAGGACATTGCATTCCACATTATTTATTAAAATCATTAGACATAGTGTTACACATTATTTATTGAAATATTCATACATGGATTTCAACACTAATCTGCCAAAACATATTGTACACAGTGCTTCTTATATTTATCTATTGAACTTTGGACCATTATTACCCCCGGTATGATTCTTAGGATGATAGCCTTATTTAAATATGAATCCATGTATATTATAATAACACATGGATGCCTTGGTTTCACACAATGGGTCCTATGTTTTTTATCTAAAATGTATATTGATCAGATACATTCCAACTTATTCAAAAACATATACGGTCATCTAGGTTTCCCAAAAGGAACATGATCTCCACATTGTTATTTATAAAACACTACTCTACTACCTTACTTATTATACTTTAACAATGTTTTATTTTATATTTAGAGACTATATTTTCATTATATTTCATTGGCAGAGGCCTAATGGGTTATATTCATACCAAGTTCAAGATACCATTTGGTAACTAGAGAGTTCTTTTAGTTGTAGTTTAGGACCCAATATTGTGAATATTTATTGTTACTCTTTTTGGATGAGGAAATGACATGGAGATATGGGTAGATCATGTACTCTAGATGTTTACATGGGTTGGGTATTTTTTATTTAATAATTTGTCAATCAAATTCTATTTTTTGTACTACCTATTATGTATTGGCTTCTTGTATTATGACTCAACTTGTTCTTGCATGGTAGGTTTTATTAGCATTGGTGAGGTTATCTATTTATTATTATTTGTCAGTTATTATTATCATCCCTCAAAATTCATTTATTTATGAATACAAAAAATTTAGTACTAATCCATAGTGTTTAATATCCCATTGTACCTCTATTAGACTTGTAAAACTAGTTGAAAACATATGGTGTATTGGGAGGTGCACTTGAGGTCTTTTCGCTAACTGGTCTGGTTAATTTTTATAGAGTGAACTAAGTCAGGATGTGAGAAAGTGGTGCTATATATTTTTCATTATTTTTCTTTTATAATTCAATTTTGGGATTGAAAAAAGGAGACTAAGTTTGTCTAATAACTTTTTAGATATCTATTTTATGAAAATATAAAACCCACACATGTGGAAAGGATCATGTTTCCATCGATGGGATGATTGTTCATGTTTTATATTGTTAAAGATGATTATTATTTCACTAGTAATGATATAATTATTTCCATTGTTTATTGATTTATGTATTTATTATATTTACCTCTTGTGATTCTATGGAATGAGTTGAGGTGTTTTCCTACATCATTTTAGGTATATAAGATTCACATTACATTATCATGATTACCATTATACCATGCTCTATGTTCTCCTTCTTACCTACCTATATTCTCTGCCTATGTGATTGATTTATATATCATGGTTATGGTATATAATAGGTTAAAAAAGATTCTAGATCAACCTAAATATTTTTTTTCAATTTATCTTGATGGTGGAATTCTATTTAACTAGTCTAAAATTCATTAAATAAAAAAATGGTTTTAAAATATTAAATGAACTAACTTGGATAGGGACACAAAATTTCATGTAACATGGTTTATTTAATAAATTCATGCTCTTATATATATATTTCAGTTAAATGGTGTGTTAATTGAAACATATAAATGATTTTACCTCTATAACCTGAGAATGATAGATTGTATAACTAGATCTTTATGGTTGACTTAGACCATGTAGGCCAGTCTTGTCATTTCATGATTATGGAATAAACATGACTCAACATGAGTAGGTTGATAATAACATTTTATGACTATTTGATGAACCCACTAGCAGTGTTATGAAATTTTAAATAATTTAACTGTTAAGGGTTACACTTAAATGGGATGCTAATTATAATTTATAGGGCATTGGATCCCTAAATTGGGAAGGAACTCCCATATAACTGATCCTAGATTAACAAGAAAGACCCGCATATATATCCTTTAATTATTTTTTTTGTGTTTTGTGATTAACCCTGTGGGGTTATTCTTAAGTTATGTGGAATGGTAATTTAAGGGTTCAATAACCACTTATACTATATTTCTATAAAGGTATGGTGGAATCTGACTTGAATGTTCCCTATTAATTGAAAAAAATAAAATTTATCTTTTTTTTGATATTTATTGTTATGTCGTGTCATTTAATAAAAATTAAAATTACAACCTAAAGAGTGTTTTACCCTTTAAATTAGAATTTAAATTTTAATCAACCAAGTACATTTTTCAGAATATTCGACAAACATATTTTCTAAAATGAAGTTATGAGATAATTTTCCAATAATGTTTTATAACATTGTACAAATAATGTTTTATTTACAATATGTAAAATGTTTTATTCAATTACTACAACTATAAATTTCATATATCTTAGAGCCTATATAATTTGGATAATAGATGTGACATTGTGTAATGGATTAAATAAAACGATTTTGTGGTGCTGATCATGAATAACCCTTAAATAGGGGTTAGATATAATGGTTCCTTTAGAGATGTCCTAATCATGATTGTTTGTATTTACCATATGTTTCGGTTGGATTCTTTTCTCTTGTTTCATGAACCTATAGGTTAGGTGTTAGAGACTACTGGCATTTTAGGCAGGACAATAGTTTAAAATTGATTCATTATGTTTGAATGAGGGGTTATCCCATTGTGGTAGTGCCATTGGAAATAATATATTGGTAGCTTTCTTATTCAATTCCCTAGGAATGATATGTTCCATTATTTGACTATTTTAGTTGGGTACGACTCATAGTTCTCAAAACAAAATCCCCAAGTTAAGAGGTAGTTTTTTTGGTAAATTGTACCTCATGGAAGAATTACAATATACATATACCTATTCAGTGGCATATCTTTATCCATTTTGTTCTGGCATTGTGATCCCAAATAAAAAACCAACCTATGAGGATTATCATAGATAATTAGGGCCTAGTTTGTTATTTCTTAGTAGATGTTGTCATTATGCCTATGTTGATCAGTTTTTGACCTGTGTGGGTAGATGATATTTTTAACTTCTTCCATTTTTACCTCTTATAGATGGGGTTTATAGGTTCATTAGATTACATGTAATAGAGGCAAAAAAGTAGGGCATCATTATTATTTGAAAGACTTTAGGGATAGGTTGATTGAACTAGTGTCCTTGTCAATTATTTTTAATTTTAGGGTAAGGTGGGATACTTAGGATCCCTTTGTTTTGACTCATACACTAGAGGGACAATTGTGGATGGTTTTGTAAATAAAAACTAGAAGGAGGAGTTGAAATGGGTTTATATATTCCATTAGATATGGATATCATGGTTTTATGCTTGTTTTCATATCAATACATGGAAGGTTATTGGGTTTTTAGATATAGGCATGGTGGTTCTGTTGGTTTTCTAGAAAATAACCTAGTGTTCTTGGGCATCAAGAATAACATCGATGGGTAGGACTATATGGGTGCCTAATCCAATTAACTACTAGATATCTTATTGATTATTTAATTTTTTGTATGACATCGTGAGGTGGGAAATAATTTGATAAAACATGGAATAGGTAGGTGCTCAATTTTGAAGGGGAGTTCCCAGGGAGATCCTACCGTGTATGAAACTGGCCTATCATGAAGCATAATTAGCTTGGACTTGTTGGTGAATGACTCATAGGAGCATGATTTGGGTCTAAAATTAGTTTTACAGGATAGAACCCCCTGTTTATGGAATAATTATCTCATTCTATTCAATGTGGCCACTTGTTGTTATGGGACATCGAAGAGTGGCTAGGTGCGGTCTAAGGATTGAAGGTTTTGACTCTGTCATTTTCCAGCATTGAGGACTAGATCATTGGGTAAATTTAATAGAGATTCCTATGATAAGGAATAATTTAGAAATAATTTGGGTTCACTGATGTGGTCGTCTGTTGGGGGGATCACGACATAAATTATAGAGAGATGTGTTTTCATGGGTTGTTTAAGGTATGTGTAACTTGGTTGATGGGATCATAGCATAATGATAGAGATACATTTCCGTTGATGAAATTTTGGTGTGCTTCCAGTTTATAGATGATCAATCCTCATATAATGACAGTTTTTGGAGCACAATGAGAGATTTTCTGAAATTCTTCAATCTATCTCAATATGTTTTGTGGTTTGATTGAGGGATTCCTTGGTAGTCAGGAATGAGGATAAGTTTAAGGTATTCCAGATGGTGGGGATTACACCATTGAATGATTGTGGGTGGTGACCCTTGTTGTGTTTGAAACATGATGAATTCTAGAAGAACTATTATCAAGAAGTGGGAATGAGGGAACAAAGATGGTTATGTTGGTACTTGGGAAATAGTAGGTTCCTAGCCACACCAGCTATTAGTCTAGGGACAAATGGTGAATAAGATATGGTAATTCAAATATCTGATTCGATGGTATGATGACATGGATACTATTATGGTGGGGATTTTGATGTTGGTCACTAGTGGGTGACCCTCATTTCATTAGGGTCGTGGGACCTTGAGACTTATGTTGTGATGGTCATTTTTTTCACTCTTACGCTATTGGATAAATTGAACATTATATTGCTGGATTTCTTGGTGAATTCTATATATAGGTTAAAATAATGATTTGGGGAATTAATATTGTCAGTGTTAGGCTCAGTATGTCTTGTGATGAACCAATGTTTTAGATCGAGTATGTGATAGTGATGGTATTGTCGCACACCGATTGTTTTTTACAAGGAATGGTTCATTCAGGAGACGTCACCAAAATTTGGGTATGAGCTTCTGTGAGCGTGCACAGAGCCATCTCAATTCAACATGGGATAATGGATTTTGGAAGTGAGTTTTATACCCATATGAGGTGTTCCAACATGATTATACTCAAATGGTTAGATGTGTTTAGTGAGTAACCATAACTAGTGCTCCGTTGGACAAGATGGGTGAAGTCTAAAGGATGGATAGAGATTTTCAAGGAACATATAGCATGAACAGAATAGAATGGTTGTTTGGAATTAAAATATTTTAATCAGTTCAAGGACTGAGAGTATTTTCCTTTTGTGTTCTTGGGTTAATTAATATTATAACTATATCATGAGGGTCTCTATAACATCGAGGATGTGTTTCAATAGGAAATTGTTGTGGTGGGAGTACCAGGGCATGGAATTGGTCATTGAAAAATAGAACTTATGTTCGGGAGAATGATAGTAAAATTGATAAAATAGATAAAATAATGATTATTTATCAAGTTATACATACCTAGGTAAGCACCGCCTTAGTGTTTTTAGTCTTTATGATCTTTGGATTCAGTTTTATTGGATTATGTGTCATATTATTAAAGTTATGTTATAAAGTGATCTGGGTATTTAAAAATGAAATATAGTTGTTTAATTAGAAAATTCACAACCCAAGTAGGTTAGGTTATGTTTATGAATTCCTATTGAGGAATATTGGGTATGATAACTTATAAATTGTGGAGGTAGTAAGATCACATGTTTTGAACAATGTGATAAATTCTAAAGGATTTTGTGTTGTCCATTTAGTGGATGGGACAAATATTGATCCAAGATTATAACTATAATTTTAAGAGTCTGAAAAATTAAAAGTGTTTTTGGAAGTGATAAGAGGATCATGAGGTCGAATAGAGGTATTGGGAGTGTCCTGGTGGTTGGAGACTAAATGGGAAGTTTTTTATAACATAGCTTGAGAAAAAAGTTGGCACACAGTTAGTAATAACCATTAGGGTCAATCATGCATCTTATTTTACAAAGGGAGTTGGTTTTTTATACCATGTGATGGGGTCCAAAAAAATATGAAACTTGGTGTAGGTTCATAGAGTTATCAAACATTCTGTATCATGGTTTGTCTAATAATACAGGGTAGGGGTTCTTAGCTAGTGATGGTTGAACGGTTGGTGGTGCGTAGTTGGTAAACTGTGTGAGGCAACCATGCAGCATGTGGGTTCTTGGATAGTCACACTACATGGTTGGGGCATGGTTTTCCTAACTATTCTGTCTAACCATGAATCTTTTAAGAAGGGTTAAAATGATAGTTTTACCCCTCTAATATTTCACCCCATTTCTTCCTCATTCACACCCAACAGATCTCCCACAACTTCCTCCTCCTCCTCATCTTCCCTCAGGTTGTTATTATTCATTCATAGTCTAAATAGAATATCATTAGATGCACTGGAGGAATAAGGGAAAGTCTTCAACTCATCTTATCCATTTCTATATTTTCTTCACCTAAATAAATGTTATCATTGTGAGAGATCATATGCCCTATTTTCAAGAAGGTTGCAAGTTTATTTTTATTTCACTCATTTTGGTACAGATCAATGCTTGATATAGGATCATTAATGCTTTATATACATAAGGTAAGTTTTTCATGACTTTACTCTCAAAGTATTATCATTTTTATTATCTTTATCATTGTGCCACATGCCTAACTTTCTAATAATTACTCCTAAAATGTGGAAAACCTCAAATTAAATGTCTAGATAATCAAATTGATGTTTTTTAGACCCCTTATCATAGTTTGAGGATTGTGACCTCAACCTGGGATACCCTATTGGGCATGTCCTATTATTTACCTTTGTTGTCTATTATTTTTAATTTAACCAAACACCACATAGGTGTGTTTGGGTCTACTATTAAAAGAAAATAAATGAATTTATTGGATTATAATAGATAATTCTACTTACTTTTCCCTTGTTAAATTATAAAGTATTTATTTGGATAAAATTTAGATTGAATGAAAATTTGGTACTCCAGTAATTGAATTGCTTCCACCTTGACTATGAGTCCCTTGAAGTTATCATAGGTTTATAACCATAGTTTGATCCACATATTAGAGTGTGTGATAATAAACATTTCATATGATCATGTTTTCCAACATAACCAAACACCCTAGAATGATGTGTTAGATTATCCCTTATTATTGAAATGATTAAAGGATTGTTTGAATTATAAATTAGAATGGATGATTTATCATGGACTATGTTTAATTATTAGATGTAATGTGCCTACATAATATCTACTTCTTGAGCTATACATGGATTCTTATAAATAAATCCATGTACAGGTTCACAAGGCATGTTGAGTTGGGTGAAATATTAATAATTTATTGATGTTGGACATGAATATTATAACCATTTGATGAAAACTTTTCAATTTTACTTACTTATTTTTTATTAATAACACTAGATGTGTAATTCCTTATTATTGATTAAAATTATTGGACATGGCATTTCTTATTATTGATTTAAATCATTTGACATAGTGTTCTTTATTATTTATTGAAATCATTAGAAATGGAATTCATTATTTTTTATTAAAATCATTGGACATGGTTTTATACATTTTATATTGAAATCATTTTACATGGTGTTACTATTTATTTATTAATATCATTGTACATGGAATTCCAATCTTATTTATCAAAAATTGATGTTCATCGTGCTTCTTATATTTATCTGTTGAACTTTGGGACACAACACATCTTTGGATAGATGCTTGGTATGACACCATTATTTAATTTTCAAATATCATATGATTATCATTGTGCTTGGTTGCCTTGGATATAAACTATGGGTCCCAAGTCTATTCATTTAAAATGTAAAATTCACATATACCTTTCTATATAAGCCATATTTGGAATGGTAGGTCAGTTGAATCACGAGGAACCTGAGCTTGAATTTGATATTTATACAAAATGTATTTATTTACTTAAATATTATACCTCCATACTTTTACATTTTACATGCACATATTGGATTTTCATTAGACACAATTGTCTGTGGGATATTGACATTTTCTCACACCAAGTTTGAGCCACCATTTGGTTCCCGAATAGAACTCTTGGTTATATATAAAGACCCCATATTGTTCCTCCTTGCTCTTACTCATTATTGACTAGGAATTTACATGGAGGTAGGGGCTGAGAATGTACTCACATGACCTAAAATAGTTGGGTAATTTGTGTATTTATTTCCTTATATGCCTAGTCATATTGTATGTAGTATTATTCCATGTGACTTCTTATATTACAGTTTAGTTCATTCATGCATGGTTTGTTTTATTGGAATTGGATGAGTTATCTATTTATTATTACTAGTCAGTTATTATTATCTCATATTTCTATTAATTTATTTATTATTTATCTATTCTTAGAACCAGTATAGAGGGTATTATCTCTCCATTGTACCACTTTTAGAACCTTTCTACTAGTCTTTAATAACTGACATATTGGGAGGGGTTCATGATGCATTATTTTATACAGATATAGTTACTATTTATATATTTAACTGGGATGGGATATGGAAAATGTGTTTACTCATGTAGTTCTTGAATTGATTTAATGATTATTTGATTGAAATTCATTTAGTTTCAGGTTTTATAGGACTATCTTGGAGGCCCTTTTTGTGATCTGTGTGACATAAATTGAGAATGAAATTTGAGGATGCATTATTAGTATCTAGGGTTATTCAATGATTGTTTATTTTGGATGATTTAGTCATTAGATGAAATTTATTTATGAGACTCTCTATATCTCCCATTTCTTCATACTTTATTAACAATGTAGTCTTTATTTGAGTTGTATTTCTCTTGATATATTTTTTGAGTTTGATGGATGATGTTTTGTGCTTATATTATTTATTCCTCTATTGTGTTAGTAATGTTCCTAATTTTATGTGACCCATAAGAGTTATTTAATGGGTTATTTAATTTATTAGCCCCACATTTCTCCCATTTTTCGGTTTTTTGATTCATGAGAATAAAATTTTATTTGTGAGGTATTTGATGTAATGTTATAGATTTTATAATCCCTTCCATTTTCATTTCTAAGGTGGAGAGGGAGTACACTAGTATTTTTCTTTTAGCATTAGTGTATTTTTTGAGGCTTGGTTTAATATTTGATATCTCGAAATTTTTTACGTCTAAATCTGATTTTCAAAATTTCTTCATGTAGAATGAACTACAGATAGAGCTAATATTCTCCACATTTTATTAATCATTTCAATTATTTTAATCCTTTCAAATTAACAATTTGAGCATATATGGATTAATTTTGGATTTATGATTTGTTTTGAGAAAAATTATGAAGAAATCATAATTCGGGATTTTTTGCCGATTTTTACATAAACGGTATTTTTTTCATTTATTTAAAAAATATTTTCCAAATTGAGATATTCATTTTTCAGAATACTTGTTTTAGTTACTTCATATTTTTTGCTGGACAAGGGGCTGATTTAAGACTCTATATGCCATAAGAAACCAATGAATTTTAGGAATTTTCTCAATGAATAGTGTGGAACCTTCCACTATAATAGAATATCATCGTGCCTTAGACATATTAAAATGAGGATATTCCACTTGTTATATAATTAGGACACATAGGTGCATCTATAAAAGTAATTATATATATTTTTGAAGTCATTAAGGTTTCTATTGGATGTTATACGTTTGAAAAAATAATTCTAAAACTTTCTTCCAAAAAATGTTATAGTAAATTAAAAATTTAAAACACCTATATATGGTGACCAAAATGAGCTGAAATTTTGGGAAAAAAACAAGAATGAAAATGGGGATGAACATTCATGAAGGGTACCTCATGTGAATCGTCGATGTAATGAGTCAAAAATGCATCAACTATTAGAGGACAGATTATGCCTATAAACAGTGAGGACCTCCTGCCTCCCAAATTATTCCATTCTATACCCACACCATCCAGGGAACTAAGTAGTGGAGGGAAATTTACATTTAGGAATTATATTTCTTCATTATATTTTTATTTTTATTTTCATTTACATGTAACATAATCATTTTTTATTAATGTGTTTCCCATTTCTTCTTACATATTTATTTGTCTTGAACTATAATTATCTTTCTATCTCTTCCCTCTTTTCATCATGATATATTCTCACATTTCAATGGAAATTTACTAACCCAAGTTTTTCAATAGGTGTGGCTTTATAGTGATCTTTATTATTTCTATTTAGTTAAAAATTCTTTAAATCTATTTGTGGTGGATGAAGTAATATTTCATGAGTGCGGTGGTCATCCACCACAACACTATTTATAAATTCATTTCTCCTCATTGATTCATCATTTCCTTCCCTTATCTTAAAAAAACCCTTCATATGGTGAAGTTGGGGTTTCCATAAGGGATGAAGCGAAATACACTGGAGTCGGGTCTCTTAGGAATAACATTTTCAGTCAAGGTGCTGTCTTATTTGACTAATACATGAGGTATGGTTTGGGGTGAAAAAGGCATGCTAAAATCACACACTCAATAAATAAAAAAAATGTCATTTCTTATTGATGTTTTATAAAATGAACTATAATATTTTATTTGAACCACGAATAAATAAAGATATATCATGGGATGTCGAACCCTAGGACCAAAACCTTTCTTCCATAATTTCATTAAATCGGTATACAAATCTTCATTTTTATTTAATGTTTTCATTTCATTATTTTAATTGCATGTTTCTTCAAAACCAAAACCATTGATTTTAATAAATAATAAGAAAAAATAGAGCAATATTATATGAACTAGATTTAGTGATTGAATCAAATATGATGCTCCTTATGTTAGATGACCCTGGTCAACCTCTATGCTACATAAAGAAATAAAATTGATTTTTCCATGCCATACAGCATTCTTCCGTCAAGACATTCATTGTTTCTATAGAGCTAAATATTTATTTTTATCACCTTTTCTAAATTCATATTTTTTTCATTAAGAAATATAAAAAACCCCCCTTTTCCATGATGTATTCAAATTCAAATTATTATACACGGAAAAATTACACACAGTTGTAGGAAGAAGAAACAGACTACATTGATGAGGCCATCTAATGAAGGGATGTTTCTCTAATGATAAGGTTCAAATAGAAGGAAAGAGTAGTAGAAACATGGATCACACTTGAATATTTGATGGTCATGGATGATGGAATCCAAACTGACATTAAAAGATTCATGTCTAAGAGGGAAGTGTCGCTGGACTTCTTGAATTTCACTAAATACATCCATAAAGTTAAATCCATGCTCTAGGTGGAAGAGCTCGACTACCTACCTCAATATAGTGATAATAAACTCTAAGAGTCACTTTACATCAAGTAATATATTCAAGGAAAACCAACTTAGGGTCATGATACATTCATGAACTCCAACTCATTTGATTTTATTGAAACTAATTTGTGTATAACTCCAAATTGTATTGAATTTTCTGAATCAACCAAATTGTGTGACACCATGGAGGAAGATTATGAAAATTAATATGCACCTATTAAGGAACATTTATAGATACCTAGATACGTTGAAGATTTAATAGAGTACATGAAGTGAAAGATAACATTTCATAATTAGTAATGAAGGAAGAGGTGGCTCAATATTTTATCCTAACCCACCATGAAAGTTATACCACATTGAGAATGGGACAGATCTGGTGTACTCTATTCATGGAGTCTTCCACAAAAAACACAGATTTGGATGCATGGAAAATCCAAATGTGGTGGCTAAAGTCCATGAAAATCCACCCACCACCAGACTTTGGATAATATTTGGTACTAGCCACTGGAGGTAGTAAAAATTTAAGGCCCACTTGGGGGATAATAAGAAGATTTATCTTTACATTCTTTTTAGATATCAATTTCATTTTTATGTAGTATTTCATGAATCCCAGTCCTCCTATAATTTATCATAAATTAAATTATACTTGTGATTAATTGAGTACTTTTAGATTATAGGATCATGATGGAAGAAGGAAACCCCAAAAAATGGGGGAAGCAGATAAAAGAATTATTTCAAAAGGGAGATCAATTTTATTTTTTAGCTTTTAAATTCCTTGAATTTTTTGTTCAAAAATATGTTTTGAGATTTTATGATAAGAATTTCATTCCCACACTTGAATAATTTCTTTACTTGATTTATTTTGGAGACATGAGTTTCTTATAAATCCTATGATTCCATGTTTTAGATTTCAATGTTAATGAGATAAAATGAGTAAAATGTAAAATTGAATGTTTAAAGTGAATAAAGGATATTGAAATGATGACTCTTGAATTGAGGTAATTTATTGATTCATGCAAATGAAACCTCTCTAATATTTTTCATGCTTTTTTATTTATAAAATTCATTTGAATATTTTTTTTATTATTAATCATTCCTTGAGTGGTTGTACAATATCATATGTCTCATTCATGAGATGATTTATATGCTATGTACATCCAATTTATTCTTGAGAAAATTTCTTGACCAATCTTGGGACATGTAATTTACCAGAACATGTATTTGAACATGTCAAATCTATGACTATGCAAAACAATATTTTAATTTATAGAGGAATATTTTGAAAATATCATTATCGTTAAAGACCACATTTACATAAATACTTCTTTTAGCCCATAGAGACCATAAATGAACTTTTATAGGGATGATCCATGTTTCAAGACATTTATATCCATTACTACCCTACTATTTTTATTTTCATGATATTTTATTAATGACATGTGGGGGTGACGTGAATCATGGTGGAAGGGATGTTATACATTTCAAAGAAAAAGTGTGGGGGTGACATTGTTGGAATGGTAAAAGCTTGAGGAATCATTCATTGTACTTCATTTTCCCCTCTTGAATTCAAATAATCACAAAAAATGAAAAAAATGTAAAAAACCCAAATAAATGAGAAAAATGAGTTGTGATTTTGGAAATCCAGACCAATTATCTTTTGATCGACGTGGTTGGGTGATGGATCTGAGGTTTGATCTAATAATAACTCTCTAATATATATATATATTAGAAAAAAATTAATATGGTGAACAAATCATTCATTACGGTTACTTGATCATGACCTTACATTGAGTTTTGAAGGATATAAGTGATGCAATATTGAATAGAAGATCTTCATAACACTTTTACTTTTGATATGATATATTTTTCTTAAGAGATTATCCTCCTCTTTAAGCCTTAATTTTTAATGAACCAAATAAAACCAACCATAAGCCTCAATGTAATTTGAACATTTATTGTAAGTCATCATGACTTTATCTACCTTTTTCCTTTACAATGTAGAGAAAGTAGATATTTTATGAGATTATAGATAAAGAGCATGGTATGATGATATGAGGATAAATCTAATTGTTTTTTAAAATAATATATGAGAGGAAATATTCAAAGGGGGAGGTAAATCATGATTTTTTATTTATAGTTATGATGAATTAAGGAGCTTGAAATAATGAAATGGGATGCTCCATCATTCTTCAAAGGAGAAAAAGTAAAATGAATGATCAAATAATTTCATTCATAAATGGGAAACAAAATTGATATTTTATTTGAATTTTTTGGAATTATGATTTCACATTGAAAATTGTTTGATTTTATTACTTTGAAATTTGAATATTGGTAACACTGGTGTCATCTGCATTCCATGATGAGATTTTATGCCTAAGGTAAAGCATGGTTTATGTGTGGGGGAATTTATAAAGCTAATATTTTCTATATTTTTGTATGAATTTAAATTCTTTTAATCCTAAAAAATTATCAATTTGAGTTTATATGAATCAATTTTCAATTTATGATGTGTTTTGAGAAAAATTGTGAAAATTTATTAATTTCAGATTTTTTACAGATTTTTACATTAAGGGTATTTTGGTCATATCATGAAAAATATAATTCCAAATTGAGATATAATTATTTTCCAAACCTTATTTAATTTACCTCAGTTTTTCTTCTAGGCCATGGGATGATTCGAACATCTATATGCCTTAAAAATCACTATATTTGAGGAATTTCCTGGATAAACAACATTGACCCCACCACTATAATGAAATCCCATCTCAACCTACACACCTTAAAGGCGATTCTAGCTTTAATAGAACTAGATCACAAATGCACATATTTAAAATTAATTTTTTGATGTTTTGAATTCATTAATGTTTTTATTGGAATATATTATTTTGATTAAAGATTTATGTAACTTTAATTCATAAAAAGTAACATTCAATTAAAAATTCATAACTCTTAAATTCAGTGGCAAAATTTCTGAATCATTTAGGGGAGACATGAAATAAAATGTGTAAAAACGTTCATTAAGGGTGCGATGCATGGGCCGTCAATTTAATGGGTCAAAAAATATGACATATTTTGGAGGATAGATTATTCCTATAAATGGAGAGGAGCTCCAACCTCTCAAAACATTCTATTCTATCCCCACACCATTCGGGGAACCATGGAGAAAAGGCCATTGTCCACTTTGGAATTTTATTTCTTTATTATATTTTTATTTTGGTTTTCATTTACATGTAACACATTCATTTTTTATTAAACATTTTCCCATTTATTTTTCAATCTTTTGTTGTCTTACAACTCTAATTATCTTTATCTCTCTTACCTCTTTCCATCATGATCTCTTATCACTATTCAACGTAATGTGACTAACCTGATTTTTTGTTATAGTGGTGGTTTCATGATATTCTTTATTAGTGATATTTAATTCAAAATGTTTCAAATATATTTTTGGTGGAGGCATGAATATTACATGGGTGTGGAGGTCATCCACCATAGTACTACTTCCAAATCCATTTATTTTCCTTAATTCATCATTTTTACACTCTTCTATTAAGAAAACCCTTCAGATAGTGGAGTTGGTGTCTCCATAATGGATGAAATTTCATATAGTGGAACAAGGTCTCTTAGGAATAGAATTCTCGGTCGACGTTCTCTCTTATGTGACTATTGGTGGAGGTTTGGTTTGGTGTGTTGTAGACATGATAAAATCACACACTGAATAAATCAAAGAAAATAAATTCATCAATGTGGTTTCATAAAATGAATTATCAAATTCCATTTCAATGAAAAATAAATATTGAATGAAAATAGGATGTCTAACCCTAGGGATAATACATTTCTTCCATAATTTCATTTTTTTTCATCTACATCTATATTTATATTTTATGTTTATAATTAATTATTTTAATTTCACATTTTTCCAATACAAAACCATTGATTTTAAAAATAATTAAAAAATTAGTAAGATTATCTAAAATTGATTCATTGCTTGAGTAAACTATGATAGTCCTCAAGTGATATGACCCTGGTCAAAAATTGTACCATTTCTGGGGAGATAAATAGTTATTTTCATCACATTTTTCTAAATTCACATTTTTTTAATTCCTTGAAAGAAATCATAAAATTAATATTTCCATGATGTATTTGAATTCAAACTATCATACATGGAACAATTACACACAGGTGAATGAAGAATAAATATACTACACTAAGGAGGCCCTCCAATGATGGGCTAATAATATAACGATAAGGTTCATGTATATGGAATGAGAAATAGAAACATAGATATCACTTGAATATTTGATGGTCATGGACAATGATCTCCAAAATGACATTCAAAGATTCAAGGCTAAGAAGGAAGTGATGCTGGTCTTCCCAGATTTCATTTAAGACATCCATGATATTAAATCCAAACATGAGGTGGAGGAGCCTGACTACCTACCTCAATCCAGTGATAATAAACTCTAAGCAGCACATTCCATCAAAGAAAAGATTCAATATGAACCAGCTTAGGGCGATGAAGAATTAATGAACTCTAACTCATTTTATTTTATTGAAACTAATTTGAGTATAACTATCAATTGTTTTGAATTTTCATATTTAACCAACTTGTGTGAAACTCATGAGTAAGATGATGAAAAAGATGATTCACCTATTGAGGAACATTTAGAGCTCCCTAGAGACAGTGCAAATTTACTAGAGGGAGAACAAGAAGAGAAAGATAACTTTTCACTGGTAGCAATGGAGGAGGAGGAGGCTCCATACATCATCCTACCCCTACCATGTAATTTTTACCACATTGCGAAGGGTATAGATCTATCATACACTATCGAGGGAGTCCTCTTAAATAAGAACATAGATGTGGATGCTAAGAAAATTCACATGAGGTGGTTCAGGTCTATGAAAATCCACCCACTATCAAACATTGGATAATAGATGGTATTTCCCACTTGGGGTAGTAAAAATTCATGGCCCACCTATGGGGATCACGCCGAGATTTAGCTTTACGTGATTTTTAGATTTCAATTTTATTTTTTAAGAATTAGTTTAGACAAAATCCTTGTCCTCCTATCGTTTTTGGGAATAAATGAAATGATCCTTGTGATGAAATTATTTATTTATTTTATAGGGTCATGATGGAAGAATGAAAACCAAAAATTGTTGGAATGGGACTAAAGATTTATTTCCCATGGGATATAAATTTTAATTTTAAACTCCTTAAATATTTATTCCAAAATATGTTTTGAGCTTTTTATAAGAATTTCATGCCCACACATGAATTATTTCTTTACTTGACTTATTTAGAAGACACGAGTTTCTTAAAAATCCTGTGATTCCATGTTTTAGATTTCAATGTTAATGACATTTAATGAGTAAAAATGAAAAATTGAATGTTTAATGTGAAGCATGGATATGTAAATGATGACTCATGATTTTCGGGAATTGATTGATAAATGCATTCAAAATTTATATACCATTTTTTTAATTTCTGAAATTCATATGGAATTTATTTTTATTATTAATCATACTTGAGTGAATTTCCAATATCATATGTCTCATTACTAATTTGATTTACACACTATGTACTTACTATTTATTCGTGATCATATTTCTTGATCAATCTTGGGATACTTCACTGAGAAAAACATGTATTTAAACATGTCGAAGATACGACTATGAAAAAAATATTTAAAATAATTAATTCAAAATTTGAAAAGTTCTTATCCTTGAATACCACCATTAAATCAATAATTATATTAAACCATAGAGAACATGAATTACCTTTATAGGTATAATCAATGTTCAACCCATTTTTAGCCATTCCTAACCTACTTTTGGTATTTGTGTGATATTTTAAAGATAAAGTGTCAGGGTGAAGGGAATCATGGTGGAAGGGATGTTACACATGGTAAAGAATAAGTGTTGGGCTTCAATTGTGGGAATTGGAAAATTTAGTGGAATCATTCATTGTATTTCATTATTTTCCCATCTTGAATTAAAAAAATAATTTAAAAACTGAAATAAATATAAAAATTGGTTGTAATTTTGGAAAAAATCACCATTTTATAGAATGATGATATTATGATCGTATGTGGTTAGGTGATGGATTCGAGGATTGATCAAGTAAAAAATTTCTAAAAAAAAATATTTTATTGAAAAAAATAAAGATCGCGCATAAATCATTCATTATGTTTACTTCATCATGACCTTAATTTGTGTTTTGGGGAAAGTATGTGTTTCTATATTAAAGAGGAGAACTTCATAAAATGTTTACATTTGATATCATGCACTATACTTATAATATTACACTACTCCATGATACAAAATATTTAATGCATCAAATCTTACCAATATTAAGCCTCAGAGTCATATGAACATTTATTGAATGTCCTCGTGAATTTATGTGCCTTTTGACATTGCCATGTGAAGAAATTAGTTTTTTAAATGATGATGGAAAAATAGCATGTTTGGATGATATGAACATAACTCTACTTGATATTTATCATGAGAGATAACATGAATGATTAAATGGTGAGGTAAATCATTATTTGTTATGATTAATAATAATAAATTAAGGAGCTTGAATGAATGAGAGGATAAGTTTCATCATTATTGAAAGGTGAAAATTATACTGTATGATTCGATTTTTTTTAAATGGAAATTAAATTGATATTCTATATGGATTTTTGAAAATTTTATATAATATTTAATTTTTTTTTGATTTTATTACTTTGGAATTTGAATATTGGTAACATTATTATCCTCTGAATTCTATGTTGAGATTTTATGCTTTAGGGAAAGTAGGGTTTATGTGTCCGGGAACTGATAGAGATAAAATTTTCTAAATTTTTGTATACATTCCAATTGTTTTAATCCTACCAAATTATAAATTTGAGATTATATGGATCATTTTCTGGATTAATGATGGGTTTCGAGAAAAATAGTGAAAATTTCATAATTTTGGATTTTTATAGATTTTTACGTCAATGGTGTTTTGGCCGTTTCATTAATAATATAATTACAAAATTACGATATTGTTTTTTTAGAATCCTTATTGTATTTTATTTAACTTTGTCTTCTAAAAAAAGGGTTGATTCGAACATCTAGATTGAATTAAAAAACATTAAAGTTGAGGAATGTTCTCGAAAGACACCGTGGACCTTACCAATATAACAGAGCTCCATCTTGGCCTCTACACCATTAATTGACATGTTTCTACATCTAATAGAACGAAAACATAAAGGCACACATTTAAAATTATTTTTATAGAGTTTTGAAGTCATTAAGTTTGTCATTGGATATTATACTTTTGAAGGAAGCTTCCTCGAACAGTCATAAAAAACGTAAAAGTCATTAAAAATGCATAACTTTTAAATAAAATGGCCAAATAAGATGAAAGTTTGAAAGGAGACATGACAGAATATTGGGAAAAAAATTTTTGAAGTGGAATATGAATGAATCACATATTATTGTGTACAAAAACTCAACAACTTTTTAAGGATATATCCTGCATATAAAAGGAGATGAGCTCCTACCTCTCAAATCATTCTGTTCTATCCCCACATCATCTGGGTCACTAAAGAGAGGAGGCCAGTGGATATTTTTGAATTTTATTTCATTATTTTATTTTCATTTTTTCCTTTTACATGTAACACATTCATTTTTTATTAATGATTTTCCTATTTCTTCATCCATATTTATTTTTCTTGAAACTATAAATATCTTTCTCTCTCTTCCCACTTTCCATCGTGATCTCTTCCCACAATGTAATTTCAAGGAAATAACCCAATTCTTGACCCTAGGGGAGGTTTCATGGTGTTATTTATTATTGATATGTAATTTAAAATGTTTTAAATTTATTTGTTGTGGAGGCAAGAATATTGAACAGGTGCAGCGATTATCCACTATAGAACTATTTCCAAATCCATTTATTTTCCTTGATTATTCATTTTCCATCCATTATCTTAGGAAAAAAATTTATAAGGTGAAGTTGGGTATTCCATAAAGGATAAAACAACATACACTGGATCGATGTCTTTTAGGAATGGAATTCTCGGTTGAGGTTCCCTCTTATTAGACTATAGGAGGTGGTGTTGTTTGGCATGTCATAATCATGTTAAAATGAAACACTCAATAAATCAAAGAAAAGTAATTCATTAATGAGGTTTCATAAAATAAATTATCAAATTGTATTTTAATAATAAATCATGAATGAATTAACCTATGATGTCCAACCATAGGACCAATTCATTTCTTCCATATTTTCATTCTGGATGCATCTATTTCTGTATTTATATTTAATGGCTGCATTTCATTATTTTATGTTTCTATTTTTTCAAAGCCAAAACCATTGTTTTCAATAAAATATAGAAAAAAAGAGTTATAATATTTGAACAAGATTCGATGATTGAATCAACTCTGATTCTCCTCAAATGAGACGACTCAGGTTAGCCTCTATGTTGCACGATGAAATTAAATTAGTGTTGACATACCCTACGATAGGCATGCTTCAATTACACATGGTTTTAAAATATTACACATTAATTAAGTATATATTTTTTATTATTTATTTGTTAAATATTATACATATATATATATATATTGTGTTATTTTAAAATTATTAAAATAATTGTCTTCAGAAATATATATACGCACACACACACACATGTGTGTGTATACACATATATTAAATTATTATATATATTATATAGAAATAAAATTTAATTATATATATGTAAAAAAACTCTTAAATATATGTTGGTAGATATATATTTGTGTGTGTTTGTATTGTGGGGAGACGGGCGTAGGGTTGAGTCCCTGAGCCATTTTCTTTATAGCATGTGTGTAATAATAGGCCAACCATTTGAGATAAATATAAAAGTATGTGATTAAAGATAGAATTTATAAAATGTAAAATATTAGATAAAACAAAATTATAATAAAGGAAATAAAGGGAAAGAGTGATTGGAGAGTGAAATGAGAGTAATGTTAATTGGGTGGATTTTCTATAAAAATTTAATGAGAATATAAATAACATAAGGAAGTAAATGTTGTTGGTAGTCTGTGTGTCCTGTATTTGATTTTTTTTCTGGAAAAAATCCCATGTTTTTTTGTTTACGACTATTAAAGAAATTGAATATACTTAGTATTTTTTAATAATATTATATTACATATGTAATTTTAAAAAGGTGGTTGTGAAACATGAATAATGGAAAGTAAAATTAATATAAATAGGATAAAAAACTAGAAATAATCATTATATAAAGAGAATATGAAATCACATGAAGTGGATAAATATTTTTCCATAAATAATTTGTTTGTTCAAGAAGTGGATTATTATTTTCATTTTTATTTGATGAGTAACTTTTTTTATGACCTGGAATTAGCAGAGAAAGAAATACTTATCACATACAATATTATTATTTTTTCAATAATAAATTTCAAAGGAAATTGTTAACACGTGGTGTTGAATATTATTTACTATCTATAAATTAATGACGTGAAATTAAATTGTTATCACATGTTATGGTATTATAATTATGATTTAAAAAGTTGTGACAAAAGTATTTACACTAAAGAATTGATTCATTTTATGAATTAATTTTAATAATCCTAGGAAATGAAAATAAATTTTTTTTTGTTTAATTTATATTTTCTAGAATTAATTCACTTTATCTAGCTTAAATTTTAATGCTCTTATTAATATCTGAAATATCTCAAGAGTGTGAAATAAATAATTTCATGCCACAATGTAAATATTATTTGATAATATCAAAATGTTAGCATATTTTATTGTTAAACTACATAATATTTTATCAAGACAATTATCTAAAAATAATTGATATTATAAAATTGAAATAGGAAATTATATATTGTTTAGATAGTTTAATATTTTATGATGTAGAGATTGAATAATGTTCTTGTTGTGATAACATGAGATTTCATGATTTCTTGACATTTCCATTATCTTATTGATTAGATAGGGTGTTATCCACTGGAAAATATTTTATTATTATTGTCTATCATAGTTTAAATTATTTAAAATAATAATAATATAAATTAGGACTATAATATAATAAATGGAAGGGATCAGAGTAGTTGTTTACTACTCATCATGGAATTGATTCAGGGATGCAAACCCTTATTGACTCTTGGATAACGATTAGTTATTTCCATTTTGGATTCCTATTTCATAAAACAAAGAGATAATAAATAGTTTAATTCTAGATAAAATTAAAATGGTTGTATAATAAATATATATTGATTGTTACTCAGTGATGAAGGGTTTCCATGCACTCTCTCAAAAATTTATAAATAAGTGAAACAAATGGGTTGACCTTAGTCAATCTCTTGAGGAGATATTACAGTCAATCACACACAACTTCTAATTCACCAATTTTTTATATTTTTTATGAAATAAACTAAAAAAATGTAGATTGGAGAAATTAAACTGATTTATTGAAATTGAAAATTAAAATGTAGTGGAAATAGAATTAATGCCAACAGAAGGATGTCAGACAGAAAGGAGATCCTCCCAAGAGACTATCTAGAGTAATCTTCATCATCTCATTATTAGCATCAAATATACATAATGAACACGGTTCATCGTATTCATGAAAATAATCTTATACCTATGTTTGTGAATATACGATGCACTCAATGATCACTGAGAGACTTCACATCAACCACCTCGATCGAGTGAGAAAATTGTATAAGAGAAATCTAATACTTGGGTGGATAATGAAGACACCAAGGTACAAAAAATAATAATACCCTACTCAAAATAAATCTAATAAAATAAGAAACATAAAAAATTAATTTTCAATAAATTGGTTTCAACACCGGATTGATCCAAATATAACTTTCTCGGGTTAGTTACTCATGATCTGAGTATAAGAGATCATGGTGGAGAAAATATTGATGCAAAAACTGTAAATTAATGTGATAATGAGATAAAGAAAAATATTAAAATATAAAAAAAATTAGAATACTATTAGAAAATAAATTAAAATAAAAAAATAGAAAAATTTCAAAAATTTCATTACCCATGTTGCCACCCCATTAGAATGAAAAAGGGACACTCTTCTATAGGGAGAGGGGGTGAACTATTTGATCCAAAAAAATCCTTTAAATGATTCCCCTTGTTAGATCGAATAAATAGTAGAATTTGGGAAATGATATTTATTTATAGTTTTCCATAAACATTATCTGATTCTACCTTAAAATCTTTAGCTTTATTTACGATGTAATGTTTTAGTTATGACTAATTCAATCCTAAATATTAATTCGGGTCAGGTGAATCATAATATTCAAATAATTCACTTTTCCATGCATTAATGTCCATAAGGATGGTAGAATTAGGTGGGTCCAAAATAATTATATTTTTCTTAAATATTCACTCTTCCTCAGGGTAGAATTTGATCTCATTTGGTTTTATAATGTTATGACATATGGGGCCCAAAATAAAATTATCGAGATACATACACATTTTTTGAGGCCTAAATTGTGATATAAATTTGGGCCTTCAAATGGTAAATTGAACTTTGGGTCCATAAACATTAAATAAATAAAATAAAACGTATTAATCAATAAAAGATTAATTTCTCAATTTTAATTAGTTAATAAATATTTATGGACAAAATATTGAATAAAAATAAAACTATTACAATCCAAAATAGGCCATTTTTTCTAATAAGCTAGAAAATGCTTCAAAAATATAAAATGTGAAAATTAACCTTAAAATAACTCATTGGTGGGACTAAAAACACTAAAATTAAGAATAAAATAATATAAAATATTTTATCTATCAATTCCCCCACACTTCAACACTACACACCTTGGTAATTATCTTATACCAAGGTCAAAACAAATTTCTAAAATCATAAATGACAACAAAACTCAATTATCATATCAAGGAATATAACATGCCTTCTACATGCATAAAAATTTCCTAACATATCACAAATATTGGAATCCCCTATATTTTATTTTATTCATCTAATTCATGTTTTACCAGCCCCCTTAGAATAATATTTTCAGCTTCACTCAAGGATATTTTATATAGAGTTTCTCTCATTCTCAAGAACATTTTTAATCTCTAATGGATTACTATACTCCTAGTATATCCACTAAATAGAGTTTAAAATGATTTAATCATGAAGTTTTTTTCATGGGTTGTTTTAAAGATGAGGTTTGGCATGTTTTAAATATAAAAAAATTAGAGTAAGAATTAGGAGGGTTGAGCTCTAAATTGAAGTAACTGCATAAAAATAGTTTTTATCAAGAATGGCATTCTGCATAATCAGCTAAAAAATGATAAACCTCAAAATGCATCTTTCTTTGGAAAGTTCATGCTTTTAATTTTCATTTTTAATTATAATTTCACCCCACTTTTCCAAAATTTGTAGCATTGATTCAACTTGAATATATATCTACATTTCTCTTCAGAATTTTTTTTTGAAAATAGAGGCATATTTGGATCTTCAAAAATTGAGGAACACTCGAACCATATTTTTAATGATTTTTTGTTCCACCCATTATCATTCCATCATGAAATTTTTCCAACCAAATCAAAAATAGATACAAAAACATGTTTCTCATTTTAGTTCAAACAATTTCTACAGGAAAACAAAATACTACTAATCTTCTCCCTCCCCCACACTTGAGTACAATAACATTCAGGAATTAAAATTCTAGTCCAAGTTAGAAAGGGATAAATGGATTTTAATGTGGATTCCTAATATGGTATTTCATGGATACTAGGAGAATAAAAATGGTCAGAAGGAAAGGTAGGACACAAATAGAGTTCAATGTAGAAATGAGCTTTCAATGTGATTACTCAATTATACATAATGCATTTAAGGAACTCTAACAGCTTTGAAAAAGAAAAAACAAAACGTTATGGATCAAAAATCATATCTAAATACTCTCAATATAATATTGAATGAAATAGTATTTCATATGTGTTTATGAGCCTCTTGGGTTTGGAAATATTTTCAATTTGGATTATACTAGTTCATAAAAGTTTCACAATAAATCAAACTTCTTCAAATGAAAATATTGAAAATCAAGAAAAAAAATAAATTTAGAAATAATTTAAATAACAAAATATCCAAACCAATAAATGTACAAAAAACACTAATATGGTTTATATTTTACCAAGGTATTCAATTCAGATCAAGAATCTTGAAAACACCCAAAAATTAAAAAGAAAACAAAGGAAAATATAAAAAATAAATACAAAATAAAATTAATTCACTTAAAAAATTCGTAAAAGTGGGTTCACATCTATACCCCACAATTAATACATTTAATACCCTATTTTCATTTCAAAAAATATTAAAAAAATGATACATAAATAATCCATGTTGGGATGTAAATAAAATATTGAAAAGGAAAGACACAACCAGACTTACTTTTCAATGGAATCTTTGAGTTATGCTTCTTGCTGCTAACCCTAATTAAATCTACATAAAAAATGAAAAGGCTTATGGAAAATAATTAGAAGTAATGATAAACAGGATAAAAAGGTATTTTTCTTGGTTTGACCCATATGAGGGTGCATATTTTTTACTTCACTTAGTTATGTAGTAGAAGTGGATTATCCCCAATTAGATTGTGGAAGTAGTTTCTTTCAGATAAGCCACAACATGTGACTTCTTCCATGTCCTTGTGTAAACACTAATTTTGGAGAACCCCAAAGAATATAAGAAAATTCTCAATACCCAATGAAGATGAAATATATAATTTGTGGTCTCAAGTGGGTGGGATAACAAAATAGGGGTGTTCCTTGTGAACTTCGGTGGCCTCCTCCTCCATATGATATGAATGGTGTTGTAGTGGATGTTATCTTAAAAAACTCTTTTCTATCTCTGTTTATTCGATCAACATCACTTTGGTGTTTTATTCTTTAAAATAAAATGCCTTGTTCTTTTTTTATGTGTCAAAAATTTCTGGAAAATTGATGTTATAAAATAATTTATCTTGAGTAGGATTAAAATCTAGGAGAATTAATAAAGAGATATTCTCTTTCATGTAAGAATTATTTTTAAATTAAAATCTTTGGGAAAGACCATTGAAAAATAAATCCCAGAAGGTTCATCTTCATCAGCATCTTTTAATTAAAGGGAGAGTTATATGGTTACTTTTGTTCAAAATCTAGGATGGGAATATCATGTTTCATGTTATCTTCAACAATGTGATTCTAGTATTCTTCCAATACTTTTTGATCTCCCATAACTGCATATTTTTTAATTTTTACTTCTCGGACCTCCTCTAGAAATAGTTGGATGAAGGATGTTGTTTTGAATTCCATTAGTATCTCTTTCTCACTCGCCTCAGGTAGATTGACATAAAAATGATTAGTGATATTCATCCATCCACTCATTCTAGTTCTAGTTCTAGTTCAGGTTTCGTCTCGGGTTTCCATTGACATTCATGTACATATTCAAATATCTACACTATTTGGCACTCTATGATTTTAATTTTATCCCTAATAA
Organism: Viscum album; assembly: GCA_963277665.1. Classification (NCBI taxonomy): domain Eukaryota; kingdom Viridiplantae; phylum Streptophyta; class Magnoliopsida; order Santalales; family Viscaceae; genus Viscum; species Viscum album. The sequence goes on along the minus strand of OY728159.1, from coordinate 969,447,908 downwards.
TTTTAAAATGAGCTTCAGGATCATTTTAAATCACTTCCTTCAACTTTTATTGGTTAGTCCTTGAATAAGAATTTGAATTGAATGATATCATGAATAAATATATTTTTTTAGTTTTTGAAACTTATGATTTTTTTGTGTTTTAAGAAAAAGAAGGGAAATTTATTTACAAAACGTGAATAAAAATATGGAGTAAATTCCACATTTGTCCCATGAAATTGATCTAATTTGATGATATTTTTCAGTGCACATTCTCAAAAAAAATTACAACTAAGTTTAGTACAAGAGCTGACTAAGGTTGATCTATTGATGAGCTGCTGCAGTCAATAACTCACTACTTGTAATTCACCATTTTATTTTTTATATTTTATTATTTATAAAATAAAATAAATAAATGAATATTTGAGAATTTAAAATGAATTACTAAGATTAAATGTGAAAATGCATCGGAAATATAGTGAATGTAGATAAGATGATGTTAGGCAGAAATAAAATCCTATCAAGAGATTATATAGAGTGAAAATTCATCATATATTTGTTATTAATTAATATAATTAATGAAAATTCTTCATTGGATGAATGATCATCAAATTATTCATATGGTTTTTAATATACGATACACTCAATAACCACTGAGAGACCTCACATCCACCTCATCGATCAAGGGAGATTCTTGTAGAAGAGAAAGATAAGCCTATAGTGAATGTGGAGACACAATGTCACCACTCTCTCAAAAAAACCACCCCCTTTTCCTAACACTAAAAAAATAATAAATATAAAACATGAATTTAAAATGACTTGTGTTGAACATTGGATTGATCCCCCAGGAACATCGATATTTTAGTTACTCAAGATCATGTGTACAAGAGATCACAGTGGAAAAAAAATTGAGGTGGAAACAAAAAATGATAAATATGTAAAATAATGAGATAAAAAAGGATAACATATAATATGGATGAAGAATACTATTAAAAAATAAATGAAACTAAAAAACAATAGAAAAATTCTAACAAAGGCTACCCCTATGTTGATAATGATTTTGAATGATGAAAGGACACTCTATTTTTGGGTGAGGGGGTGAAATATTGGCTCCACAAATATCCTATAAAGCCTTCTATATGGTAAACCGAATGACTAGAAAATTTTTAAAAAAAAAATTATTAATGTTTTTCATACACTTTATCCTTATCTACCTTAAAATTTTATCTTTATTGGGCACATGATTTAGGATTATTACCTTTTCAATCATAAGAATTAATTCTATGAAAGTGAATCATCATATTCACATTATCCAATTTCCCATGCATTAATGACCATGAGTATGACTGAATCATGTGGGTAAAAAGTTAAATAAATTGTTCCTATTGATTTTGTATTCATATAAATTAAATTTTAGCTCATTTTCTTTGGCCCTTTATATTATATGGGCCCAAAACAATTCACCAGATATGTCTATAGTTTTTGAGGTTTGAATTGTAGGATGGATTTGAGTCTTCAAATGGTTGATAGTGATTTGGGTAAAAAAGAATGAAATTATTCCCATATAACATATTAACCTATTATATAATAACATATCAATTTGGATTGGTGAAGAAAAATTTATGGAAAAAATACCAAATAAAAATAATATAGTTAAAATAAAAAATAGGCCATTTTTCCAATGAATCAAAAAAATGATTAAAAAATATAAAATGTGATAATTTAACTTAAAATAACACATTAATGAGATTAAAAACACTCAAATTAATAATAAAATAATTGAAAACAGTTTCTTTATTAATTCCCCCACACATAAAGATTTCACTCCCGGGAAATCATCTTATACCAAGGTCAAACCAAACATCTGAAAGCATAAATGACAATATAACTCAATTTTTATATCAAGGAAAATATCATGCCTCCTACATGGAGAAAAATATCATAAAACCAATTAAATAATTACAATCCATTCAATTTTAGGTTAATCATTACATGAATGTCATACCTATCTCCCTAAAAAAATATTTTACTCTTCACTCAATGATATTTTTATGTGGAGTTTTTATCATATTCAAGAAACTATTTGATCTCTATGGGATTTTTATCTTGAAATTATAACCACTTAATATAGTAACAATGTGTCAATAAAGAAAACTTTTTTTATTAGTTTTTTTGAGGCTGAGGTTTGATAGGTTTTAAATGTAAAAACATAAGAGGTAGAATGAGGAGGGTTAACTTATAAAGTGAATTAAATGAATGAAAATAGTTTTACTCAGGAATGTTATGATTTTCAATGAGCTCAAAAATGATTCACTTATAAACACATATTGATTTTTTAAACTAAAACATTGAATTTTTAGAAATAAAGATAATATTATCTGTATTATCCAAAATTTGTAGCATTGTTCCATATTGAATGTAGATTTGTATTTCTCTTCAGAATTATACATTTTGGGGAAAGACATGCTTCTTTTTATCTTCAAAAAATTGGTGAATAACTACCCCATTTCATTAGTGAAATTCTGGGCCACCCATCATTATTTCCATCATTAAATATTTTACACCAAGGAATTAATAAATATGGAAACAACTTTCTCATTTTAGCTCAAATAATTTATCCATGAATGAAAAATACATCGTATCTTCTTCATCCACAACACTTGTGTTCAACAATAATTATGCATTACAATTATAGTGTAGAATGTAAATGGATAAATTTACTAGAATTTGGAAGTATAAAAATGTATTTAATGTCTACTAGGCACTTTATAATGGTTATAAGGAAAGTTAGGGAACAAATAGGGTTTAATGAAAAAAATTATTTCAATGTGATTCCAAAATCATACTTTACATATTTAATGAACTATAAAATCTTTTAAAAATAGAAAATAAATATGTTTTGGAACATAAATCATGTCTCATGAGTCTCAATAAATATATAAACAAAATAATATTTCTAATAGGTTTATAAACCTCTCCTGTTGGGAAATATTTTAAATTTTGAAATTATTAGTGCACATGATATTCCTAATCAGTTAAACATCCTCAAATGAAATAATAGGGAATCATGAAAAAAATCCCCTCAAAAATAATTTAAATACTCAAATATTAAAATAAAGAGATGTTAAACAACACTATAATTGTATAAATTTTCGAAAAGTATTCAATTTAGAACAAGAATTTAAAAAACACACCATGAAATGAAAAATAAAACGTGAAAAATTCAGAAAGAATACAAGAAAAATAAAATACAATCCAACAAAAAGATACTAAAAATATGCTGGAATACATCCCCTACACTTATTCAATTTTATACCCTGTTTTAAGATTAAACAGTTCTAATAAAAGTTTACATAAATAATTTATATTGCGTAGATAATAAAATAAAGAAATGGAAACCCACAAACAGACATATTTTTCAATGGAAACCTTGAGTTATATTTCTAGCTGCTACCAATTCTATAAATACAAGAAATAAATGTCATGATATAAAGATAATAAATAAAAGTAAATATTAAGGGGATTTAAAATGGGTAATTATTGTTTTGAACCCCCAAGCTTGTTCTAGGTTTTTACTACCAACAATCAAACAATTGTAGTAGATTATCCTTAATTAGATGGTGGAGGTGGATTCATTGAGATGAACCACCACATGTGAATTTTTCTAGTGTCCATGAGTAAAAAATGATTTTGGGGAACCCCAAATAATATTAGAAAATTCACAACACCAATGAATGAAGAATGATATAAACTATGGAGTAGATTAGGTGGGAAAATAATATATGGGTGCTACCTATGAACATCGATGGCGTACTCCTCTATATGATATGAGAGTTATTTCAAAGAAGGTAGTTGTACCAAATTATTTTATATCTCTTCTTCTTCAATAAACACCACTTCGGTGGTCTCTTACTTTACAAATAAGGCCTGTTTCATTTCTAATGTGTTAGGAATTTCAAAAAAATAGAGGTCAAGAACCAATTAATCTTGAATAAAATTTAAATAGGAATAATTAATAGATAAATATTCCATTTCAAGAAGACCAATATAGAAATTTAAATCTTCTAAAAATATCATTGTAAACTCTATCTCAGTAGGTGCATCTTCATCATAATACTCTAAAGAAAGAGTGGGGTAGGTTGGTGCATATTTTTCATTATCAATGATATGAATATCAAGTTTCATGTTATCATCAAAAATGTGATTCCATAATTATTCCAAAAGTTGTTGATATCCCATGAATTAATATTCCTGAATGTGTACTTTCAATACCACCTCTGTCAATGGTTTAGTGAAATATTATGTTATTATTTCCTTTTATAAATCTTTCTCACTCCCTATAAGTTCTTTAATATAAAAATTGACCAGTGATGTTTCTTCCTCCACTCATTCCAATTCTATTTCTGGTTTAGTTTTCGGCCCAAGTTTATATTTAAATTTATATAAATATGAAAATATCTACTATATTTCACTATCAAGGATTTTAATTTTATCACTAGCACTCAAAGAATTAAATAAAATATCGATGTAAACTTCTTCATGGACATGAGATTGGTCAGTCCAGGCATAATTATTTGTATTTATAGACATCCTGAAAAAAAATATTTTTTTATATTTTGAAATTTTGTATTTTTTAAATGAAATTAAGGGATATTATATACAATAATGTGAATAAAAATAGTAAATGAAAACCAATTTTCTCCGCCGAAATGTCCCCAATTAGTTGAATAATTTTAGTGTGGGCACTCAAAAATATTTAAAACTATGTGCAGAAAAAGATAAAACCTATGTCGATCTCTTGAGGAGCTGTTGAAGTTAATCACTAACTAATTATAAATAAAAATTTTGTTTTTATATTTTCATTATTTATGAAATAAATATATTTTAATGGGGAGTTTAAATTTGAAAATTCATTTCTAATACTAAACATGAAAATGAAATTAAAACAGAATGAATGCAGACAAAATGATGTTATACAGAATAGATATCCTCCCATGAGATTATCTAGAGTGAAAAATCATCATATATTTATTAGATTAAAATATAATTAATGAAAAAGATCCATCATATAAATTAATATCCAATTATACAAATGGTTGTTAAAATATTATGCACTCAATGATCACTGAATGGCTACACATACACCTCCTCGATCGACATCAAATATTGTAGAAGATAATGATAAGCATCAGGTGGAAAGTGGAGACACAAAAGTACATTTCTCAATAATATTTCCCTCATACTAACTACAATAATATAAGAAATATAAAACATGAATGTACAATGAATTCGGTTCAATAATGTATTGATCCCCTGGGAAGTAACTCGGGTTAGTTATTCATGGTAAAGAGTATAAGAGATCACAGTGTATAAGAAATTGATGTGGAAACACTAAAGATATTTATATGAGAGAATGATATGAATAAAAATACTAAAATATACTAATAATTTAGAATAATATGAAAAAATAAATTAAACAACAAAACTATAGAAAATGGACAACAAAAACTACCCCCAAGTTTCACAACCCTATTGAATGAAGAAGGGATACTCTTTTATAGTGAGAGGGGGAAAAATATTGGTTCTAAAAAACACCACCAATAGTTTCTATGTGGTAGACCTAATAAATTGAATATTTTGTGAAATTTTCCTTATTAAATTTTTTTCATCCACCCTATATTCTTTTACCCAAAAATATCAAGATTTATTAGCCTCGTGATGTAGGAGTTATGGATAATTCAAGCTAAAAAATTAATTCTATGAAAGTGAATCTTCATATTCCAATTATCTACTTTCCCATTCATTAATGACCATATGAATAGACAAATTGGGTGGGCCTAGTTAAATAAATTATTACTCCATAGTTCATATTCCTCTAGGTATAATTTAATCATATTTTGTTTGGGCCTTTATGAGATATGGGATGAAAAAATATAATTCTCTGGATCTATGATTTATTTTTGAGGCATGAATTGTGAGCTAGATTTGAAACTTCAAATGGTGGATTTAGATTTGGGTAAAAAATAAATTTATAAATCCCATCAAAAATATTATTCTATAAAAGAATAATTTATATATTTTTATTTTTTTTGAAATATTTATTTTCAAATTATTTATTGAAAATAAAATAGTTCAAATCCAAAATAGTTCTTTTTCCAAATTAAGATAAAAATTAATTAAAAAATGTAAAATATGACTATTACCCTTTGAATAACACATTGATTGGATTAATATCACTGAAATTCAATATAGAATAATTGAAAATATTTTTTCTATATCTAGGTGAGCCTATTCCTTATTATTTGTGGCTTTAATTCAATGATTTTATAGTTGTAATTTCCTATAAATATTGTGTTTGAAATAATAAATTTAACATGTATTTATTATCTATGGATTTAGAGTCTTGATGTTATTGATTGGGAACCTTATGTTGTTGTAATAGTTTGATGGGAAATGGACTAGAGGCCCAAGGATGGATTGACATAATGAGATACCAATTACCATAGAAATGATGACATGTGGTTCCATATGTGAAGTTAATAGTAAGAGATATTAGATGTGAAATTATTCACAATTTTGAGGGATACTAGGTTTATTGGTATGAGTTAAATGTGGGGTTTTTTGAGTTAGTGCTCTCAAACCATCCTCTTTGTACTTTATGGTAACTTATATTCGTGGTTTCGAATATTAATACACAAGTCATTATATAATGATTTTTTTTTCTGTGTGACATAGTATGTGATTATGTCCTTAGAGTATTTGTCACACTATAAGGTCATAGTAGTTCCACACTATAATGATAAACTAAAATTTTGACGACACTATACTTGAATATATGTTTTATAGATTGATGATATAATTTGAGGGACAAAAATGATATAGGCTCCCCTGAGTAGAGACTCATAGGACTTTGAGGAACCTTTTAAGGGTGTACACCCCTGGTAATATCTATTAGGATATTTTGATAACAAGACCATCCAATAATAAATAAATAGTTGTATGTTTCATTGGATGCTCCTGTCTATGGACATGTTTATTGGTCCTTAAACATTAAAATAATTATTAATGAGTATTATGAGTAGTGTACATTGAAGTATTGATGAAAGCCATGATGATATATGTACTAATAGAGGTAGGATATTTCGTGTGCATCACAAGTAATATTTCATTAATGAATAATGCAAGAAAATATTTATCCCTCATATTTTAACATAATTTTATATCTGAGTCCCTTTGATGGAAATGATATAGCCTAAATAAATTGATGTACATGGTGTTATATATGATATTTTTATTTCTGGAATGTCAAATATAGATACATCGATCACATTGGAGCATGGAACTGGTATATAATCTTCTTGATTCGAGATATCATCATAAAGGGATTATATTAAATAGTAATCATCCGTATAAGGTATCATGTCATTGCAACATTATCTTCTTTCTCTATGGGTTCCTTAGTGTGTTTTTAGACACTACACTTATGAATTAGTATTTTTTCCTAATACCCCTAAGAAAGAGTCCGATAAGGTCACATAGTAAGTGTATCCTGAATCATAGTTAAATAATATATTCTTATTTAACAAGTTAAATAAATATTATTCCTAGGCATGGTATAATAATTATTCTTGTATGGTTGATCAAATATATTCTTCATCACTTATTCAAGAGAATATACTATGAGTGGAATATTTAAAAAATCTTTTTATTATTTATTAGTGAATAATATAGTGATATTTATTTAATAAATTAAGAGTCATTATTCAATGTTCGATAACTATGAGGGAATGGAAGGATGGGGATTTAGGTTTGGTCATAAATAATAAATAATTTACATTATTTAATTAATTAATATTAAATATAATTTTAAAGTTACATGAATTTTGATAAACAATAATATCCATATTATTATTTGACATGGGTTTTCACAAGGAATAAATAAATAATGAAGGGAACATGTGATATTATTTTATTTTTACCCTAGAAATATATAAAACCATTTATATTATTTTCTTAATGATCCAATTCATTTTATTTGTTCTACAAAATAGATTCATAGAATCTCCTCAAGCCTAGAGAAATCCTTTCTCCAAGAATTCTCCCATGAATGGACCAAAATCTTGCTCCGCCAGATCATGGATAACATTTTGGAAGAGGATCTTATAAAGATCAAAGGTAGAAGACACAATCATAAGGATCTTCTCTACCGGCACCAAGATATTCCTTTGGCAATGTCTGCAGATTCGTTGAACATGTTTGGGTCACTGATATAGGGAATATACAATAGATTCGTATAATTAAGTTATGGTACAATTCATATATATATCATGATTCATCAATGAATAATGAATTCCAAAATGTTTAATTACTTTGTTAATTAAATTATTTATAAATAATATGTGATGATCTTTTCTCTTATTCTTGTGTTATTACTCTTCTCTTATTTTATTTATCCAATTTGATAGATCATGGTGTTTATCATTATATAGATATTGAATTTATCATAAATCATGAAAAAATATGTTGGGAACTATGCATTGCTCCTTTCCACTATGCATAGAACCTATATGTGGTATTAGATTGTTCACATAATTCTTTATAATTATTTAAAGATTATTGGGGATTTACACATTTTAATATAGTTTTCCTATTCATGTTTAATATATTTTTAATTAAAAATGTGAGATATTCTACTTCCTCATTAATTTATTATAGATATAATCATATCAATTGATTAAATTAATGAAATGAAATTGAATATCTCATCTAGAGGTGGCAAGGATTCAGGCCAAATAACACTGGAGTACAGGTCGTTTAATTAAAATTACTTGACATATACTTTTGGTCAAAGCATCAAGAATTAATTCATAAAATTTGACATGATTATACATAATGTATTAAATTCTTTATAACATATGTTTCCCTAGTAAGGGTGGAACACAGTTAAATAGAGTACATGTTGTGTAGCCCACATACACGACATTTATTCTCGTTGATTCAAAGATAGGTCATATATTACGATAAAATACTACCAGATTGGTGAACATGTAACTCGGAATGAACACGCCATGTAATCCATTTTACTTGACATGTACTCCATTTTCCGAGGCACAGTTTAGACACTGATTCCCTAGACCTGTGTCTCAGATCAACAGTGAGAAAAATACTCATCGTGTAGTGTAATGTATATGCCACGTAAATAAACTAAATAACACGTATTTAAAATTTATTTACTGTATTATTTAATCCTTGATACATATTCTATAATGTGGTAATTAAGATGATAGGACACTATATGTGATGAGTTTTAATATATATATATATATGTATATATTATTAATATATGGGTAATTCTCAAATCTACATATCTTGTAAGAGTTATATTGCAGTTGTTACTCTATATACATTTAATCATTACACGTGACTAAAAAATAATGTAATTCTTGTAATTTTACTTGTCCTGAATGTATGTTATAATTCATGAATGCCATAAGTTACAAAATTCAAATAATATTTGAGTATAATATATTTTTGGTAGATTTTGACCGATATTCACCATGTTTCCTCAAAAGAAAATTTATGTAACAGGTTAATTTTAATTTTTTTCTGATTTTATTTAAAATTATAATGGATGAGAATCTCAAAAAAAATTATATAAGAATTAAGATAAATGAATTGATTAATTAATGATAATTATTAATTGATTTGAGTGTGATTTATCTTTAATAAGACTGATTTGGAATTTAATGCTAGATTTATTAAAAGAAAAATTTATTTGATGCATGTGGATGGTCATGAGTTAGAGTAGACCTTTTTATTTTATTGGTTTCATTTCATTTATTATTAAATTAAATTTTTGGCCTATGTGCCGTCTCTCTTATTATTATGTAGGGCTTGTGTTCCCATGATTTCTTTTATGTAAACCATATTTCTCCTCACATGCGTGTGAGAAAATAGAATATGTAAAGTATATATATCCCAATCTAGTGGAGGTGTTTCATGTTTTGTGGTGAGGTGAAATCAATCCATGGTGATACATAGGTATTAAGGTGGAAAGATGTAACAGAAACCTAAATCAGTTCAAGTTGTTTTTCCCCTAGGTCAACAGTAAGTTTATCAACTGCTAGGTAAAATATCTGTTAATATAGGCTAATGACCATTCTGATTTATTATTTTATTTCTATCATGTCTCATGGTTATTTCATTATTGATTTTTTTTGTGATCACAAAGTCTAATGAAATTAATGAGCATGAAATATTGATCTAAAATTAATTTTCTTCTAGTAAAAAATATATAGAACGTGGTTAATCACTTATGAAAATTAAATAAATATTAATAGGCATTCAGTAATGATAATAATAGGAAATTTACATATAAAAGGATAAAATCCCTCAATTATATATATTAAGAGGATATAGCCTTCCACTACATCTATTAAAATAAAACCATAGTTCAATGTACATGACCATCCAAACATGGGAAGATTTCAATTATTGGGGGATTCTAACTTGATGTTTTTGGTTGACATAAATTATTTCACATTAAGGGTTGACAGCCAAAGGAGGACATGGTGTATCTGAGAGGCAAAGGTTGAGGAAATATTAATTTGTCATTTTAGGATAGGGGTTTCCACTCACTAGATTAAGGAATTGTGAGTTAATGCAGTTGGAATTTTTAATTCCTACCTAAAACCATTCAAGTTGCTTGACCAACTAATGTTCCGGTAATGAGATAGGGAATGTGGATTCTTGTAACTAAAAAATCCTCAAAACAAGATATTACAAAGCTAATGGTTGGGGATATTGGGTTTAGATAAAATAGTTGGAGACTAAAAAATATAATATTTATTTATTTTTATAAATTATATTAGAGAATGTATTAAAAATATACTCATCATATTTGTAGAAAATTCAATAAAATGAAATCAAACATATCATTGCGATCCATACTTGAGAAGGAAATCCTTCTCATTAGAAAACATTTTCAATGACTGGAAAATGAACCGACGTGTTATCTTTCATCATGAAATGGAATTATATGTGTTTGAAGAGCCTTTTCCCGTTGTGCCTAATAATGAGTCATGTGATGAAGATCTATCTCTCTGTGAGATACATCAAAATGATGCTACTGGTGTACAATGATTCATTTTATTATCAATGTACAATGAGCTTTTGAATCAACATGAGGATTTGGATGCATAAATAATGATGCCCAACCATTTGGATATCTATCAAAAGAAGGTGAGACAAGAGAGGTATGTGATATCCAATTATTTGTTTACAACTAAGCATGGAGAGATTGAACCATCTGGGCCTCAGGTAGTCAATCTTATCAGCTAAATTTAACACTTGGATGTCTTAGGGATTAAATTCTAAAATGATTTTTGAATAGATATCATACATTCAACAATGCATAATAACTTCACTAGATTTATTGTTAAATATAAAATAATCAATAATGATAAGTGTATTTTGAAGCACATTACACAGATTTTTAATGTGGATAAGGGAAAAGTGCATGATAAACTGTAGTCCTTATGTTGAATATAAAATGTATGAAAATAAAAAAGGGATCCAAGACTTATAAACAATACAAATCTCTCGAGCACCATCTATTCCAGAAGAAGAAGATCCTGAGGCATGGCATGAAAAAGGAGGTAGTATGTTTTTCATGTGTAAATTCATGCTAATGGAATAGGAACTGCACCCTAAAGAAAGGGGAAACTGATGGTTCATTCTCTATCAATTGAAATATTTCAATATAATCATATTTGATATTAGATGCATCTTATGGGACTAACCTTTGTATTCAACTAAATGAACCAAGTAGATTCCGAAATATTTCTAGAGGGGAGGAGGATGTGAGACTCCCTATCAGTTCAAGGATGGTTTTTCTGGCCATTGGTGACTACCACCTTTCATTGCCAACATGAATTATATTGGTTTTGAAGGAATTTTATTATGTACCTATAGTTATATATAACATTGATTCTATATCATGCCTAGATAAAGATTAGCTTATTTTTATATTTGGAAATAAAAGTGGTTTCTTTTACAATGACAATATATTTTATGTAATGAAACATTTAAATAATCCTAATTATGTATTAAATTTTGAAAAAAAAAATGTTTTTTAAATTCATAACTAATCATGCTCACAGCACTCATATATAACCCAACATTGGAATCACAATATCAGTCATGTAAATGAGAATCATTTCACAATTTTCAGTCAAGATGGTTATTTAGACTCTTCTATGCTAAAACCAATTAATAGATGTAATTATTATTTATAATGAAAAATTACTAAACAAACATTTGGTGGATTAGTGATAGGGACATAGAGCTTCTAGAATTGGTACACACTGATGTGTGTGGACCATTTTCTTTAGAATCTAGAGTTCTATATTCTTACATAATGCAGTATAAATATATTTCATTTAAGAAATTACTAGAATTCAATAATGGTGAAGAGAATGATGTTTGTTAGAAGATAAATAAGCTTAGGTCTGATTGAAAAAATAATATATTAACCAAGATTTCATTGACATTCTATGGTAGTTTTGGATTATATCTCAACACACACCACCTTATATACTATAGTGTAATGGTGTTAGTTAAAGGAGTAGTCATACCATGTTAGACATGGTAAGGTTGATTATGAGTCATGAAAATCTTCCATGATCCTTTTGGGGATATGCATTAAAAACAAAAGCATACACATCCAACCATGTTTTAAATAAAGAGGAAAATGGAATTATCTTTGAGTTATGTAGTGGAAAAAATCCCTTTTTGTTGCATAAATGTGTATAGGGTGAGAAATTTTTTTAAGGGCATTATAAAAAAACTAGAACCCAGATACATAAAGAGTATCTTCTATGTTATCCCAATGAAACCAAGGGATACTAACAATAAAACCCCTCATACAATAAATTGGTTGTCTCTAGACAAGGTGACTTTCTGGAGAGGGAGAAAATCATAAAATAGGATACTGGGAAGAATATTAACTTTGATGATATTGATGCTTAAGATACAGAATAGTTAGAGATGTAAAAGGTTCCATAGGTACCCATTATAGAAGTAGTTCTCGAAACACAAGTACTATATAAGAGCGTAATAGAGTTAAGAGAACTAGAGCAATATGGTGTTCCAGTCACCAAGTTTGGATACCCATTATTAGTTGAAAATTATAAACCACTATCATAAAAGGAGGTATTAGAGAGATCAAAAGCTTCAAGGTGGAAATAATCCATGAATTCTAAAATGGATTCCATGTATCAGAGCTATGTTTGTGTTTTGGTCAATGTGTCAGTTGATGCAAATCCCATTGGTTGAAAATCAATATTCAAGAGGAAAATGAGTCTGGATGGTAAATTCAATACCTATAATGTATTCATAGTGGATAAAGTGATTAAATAGTGTCATGGAATTGGATAAAATGAAACCATTTCACTATTTACCATGTTAAAATCCCTTATAATTATACTTGATGGAGGATCTTACCATGGCTATGAGATTTGGAAGATGGATGTCAAAATGGGATTCCATAATGTGAACCATCATGAAGATGTATATATTGGAAAAATAAAATGTTTTGTCAATCTATGTGATTTAAAAGATTTTTAAAGTTTCATAAATCCATTTATAGATTGAACCAATCATCCTGGTCATGGAACATTCAATTTGATAAATCCATAAATGAATTTAGATTCATTAAGAATGAATGCAAAAAAGCGTGTTTACAAGGGGTTTAGTAGAAATGTGGTGATTATCCTAGTAGTATATGTTGATGGAATATTACTTACTAGAAATGACATACCATAAATATAGTTAATAAGGATTTGTTATAAAAATTTTCTCTCCATGAGACTTAGGTGAAGCAGCCTATAGTTTAGGGATCAAGATCATTCATGATATATCTAATAAACCTATTAGACTAAGTCAATGTGCATATGTTGAGAAGATAGTTAATATATTTATTATGGGACAATCCAAGAGGGTCTGGTTCTAATGAAACATGGTATACATCATTCTATGAAAATTCATCCTCAGACACAACAAGGGAATACCATAATGATTAATATCCTCTATGATTACATGATATGATTAGTAATTTATTAAACATTATGTACCACACATGATTTTTCATTTTCATTGAGTGTGGTAGGATGATATCAAGAGGATCTAGGGGAACAACATTGTACAAAATTTATAGATATCCTTATGTGTCTGAGAAGAACGAAGGATTTTTTCTTGCTGTATGGAGGGGGTGAGGAGTTGGTCATCATGGGTTATACTGATGCTAGTTTTCAAACATATGAGAATGATATGAAGTTAAAATTAGGATGTGATTTTTCTCAACATAGGTATTGTGAGCGAGAATAGTACAACGAAATATTTTTTCATAGATTCTACAGTAGAGACTGAGTATATAGAAACTTATGATGCATCCAAAGAAACTGTTTGGATTAAAAAATTGTCCAGGATCTTGATGTGTTACCTTGTAGTAAAGACCCTATCACGTTTTATTATGATAATTCAATAGTGGTGGATCTTTCAAAAGAGACATGGTAACACCAACAAAAAAAGAACATACATAAAAATTATCACATCATGAGATATTTATATCATAGGGGTGAAGTTAAAGTATGACGAGTACCCAAATAATATAACATGGAAGAACCCTTTTGTAAAGAAATATCATAGAATAAGAATGAGTATCTTATGAGATCAAGTGGACTAAAGGTTGTTAGTAGTTGACTCTAGTTCAAGTGCAAGTATATTAGATTCGGTTCCCTAGAACCAACTTCTTTGTACTTTATGATAACTTTTATTCATAGTTATTAATATTAATAAACTAATTATCACATCATGATTTTTCTTTTATGTGACATAGTATGTTTTAATGTGTAATGAGTGATTATTTAACTAAATGTACAGAGATGTTCCCCTCAATGATAAGAACCCGCGAGTGCTACATCACTATTATTGAATATATATTCTATATATGGATGATATAATTTGAGGGACACAAATTTTAAATGCTATCACGGGTGGAGACTCATAGAACATTGAGGAAATTTTTCATGGTCTATACCCTTGGTAAAATCCAGTATGATATTATGAGAAAAATATTCACCAGTAGGAAAGATATATTATATATGGAATTGGTTGTTACTATTTGATAACATATGTATTAGTCCTTAAACATTAATATTATTATTAATGATTATTATGAGTAATATACTTTGATGTATTTTTGAAAATCGTGGAGAAAGTTGTTTTCGGAAAGGTAGGATACGTAGGGTGCATCACGGGTAAAAGTTCATTAATGAATAATGATAGAGAAATGATTTTTCACTTTTTTTAATGAAAAATGATATCCCAGTACCTTGATAAAAATGATATATCCAAAATAAATAAATATTCAATATTTTTATAGGAAATTTATATTTTTAGAAATTCAAAGAAAGATACATCAATCACATATGATAATGGAACTGGCCTGAATCCTACTTGATATGAGATATCATGATAAAGGGTTTATATCACAGAGTAAGAATTTGTATGAGGTATCTTTTCATTGTGGAATTAACATAATTCTTTATGGATTTCAGGTCATTTTTCTAGATGATAACCATTGAATTTATGTAGATTCTCTTAATGCCACTGATAAAGTGGTCTATAGGGTCACACACTATGTGTATCAAAAATATCAGTTAAATAATTTATTATTATTTAAGAAGTTTAATAAATATTATTTCCAAGCGTGGTTTAATAATTATGAATGTATTCTTGACCACAAATATTCTTTTAGTAGTTATTCAAGGGAATATAATGTCAGTGGAATATTTAATAAATAAATATTTTATATTTACTTAATATAATATTTTTTTTTATTTATCAACAAATAACGAAATGATATTTATTTATCACATAAATAATCAATATTCAAGGCCCAATAAATATAGTGGAATGGAAGACCGACATTTTAGTTCTGGTGATAAATAATAAAGATTAAATATTTTTTAATTAAATAATATTTAATATAATTTGCAAGTGAAGCGCACTTCAAGAAACTATAATATTAATATTATAATTTGACATTATGTTTTACGGGGATTAATTATATAATGATAGGAAATTTTGCTATTATTTTATTTTAACCTAATAAATATATGAACCCATTGATATTATTTTCTCATGGAGGGAGTTCATTTTTTTGGTTGTGGACAACTAACATGGAGAGTCCACTCAAGACAAGAGATCTCCATTCTCCAAGAATGATCTGAAAAATGGAGATAAATCTTCCACCATCAAATCAAGGAGAACTATTTTGATGCGGTTCTTATAGAGATAAATGGCAGATGATGCAATTGTATGGATCTTCCATGCATGATAGCACCCAAATATTCCTTTCGCAATGTCTGAAGATTTGTAGAACATGTGTGGATCACCTCTAGAGGGAATATACACTTGAGCCTTACAAAGAAATGATGGTGCAGTATATATCTATCAAAAAATTCATCAATGATGAAATGATTCAAGGAAATGAAATTCATTGATTAATTAAATATATTATAAATAATATGTGATGATCCTTTCTCTGGTTAGGGATTTATTACTCTTTTATGATTTCATGGATCAAATTCCACAGACCGATGTGTTTATCATCATGTTGATCTCCGATTGATCTTCATTCTGAAAAAAAAACCATGTAGGGAACCACCAATCACACACATAACATTCAAAGGAACCTACAACAATCTAATCGATTCATACTCATATCCTGAAATTACATGATGTACAATTCATTATTTTCATTTATTCCTCCAATGGCCCAAATTCCTTCATTTATTATTGATTTTTTGATAATCCACCTTTCAAGGGGTGAGGTGGATCCCTTACAAGGCCTGTAGGCATAAGTATTACATAGCTTGTAGGCCTTAGGGTAATACATTGCCCGTAGGCTTTAAAATTACATAAATCCCAGACTAACTACTTAGAACTGGTCCTCCCTAGCATGTTTATCGTAAAATAAGCTCTCCACCTTCGCATGGCTGTTGGGCTAGGCTCTCACATGCATGCAGAGTCTTGTCCCGGTGGTAGGTGTCATACCCTTTCATTCTTACAATCTGTTTAGCTTCTACTATAGTGAAATCTCCTTGCACCTCCTCCTTCTGAAGCTTGTTCCTTATAGGTTGTCTCATTTTCATATGCACTTAAGGTGTCATGAAGGCCTTGAGGTGGCCCAAAATCCTTACTGACCCAAATCCCTGGGTGGCTCGAACGCCTTAAAGGACTCGGGGACCAAATCGGTGGCTCGAAGGTCCAAATGGGGGAATATTCCCAACTACTACAGATCCAAACAGTGCCTGCTAGAGTTCCCGCTATAGTACCTATGATAGTTGTACACAGTTCCTGCTACAGTACCTGCTACAGTGTTGTAATAGTGCTGCTACAGTTCCTTCTACAGTTCCGGCTACAATGCCAGCTGCAGTACTGCTACAGTACTGCTACATGACCTGGAAATTAGCCTCCGCCTGGATTTGATCCCAGGTCACTCGGATGCACATAAGGAGTCCTCAACAATTGGGCTGAGGCTCATGTGCATTTTCATTTATATGCTCTCTTTCCAACAACAAAACACAGTTTGATGCTATTAACTATGATTGCATATATTAAGTGGTAGCATGGTCTAAATAATAATGTTATTAAATATTAATGAAATGATAAATTAATTAATTATAGAGCTCTGTTTTCTCTTTTTTCTTAGTTATTATTATGAACTACATTAGAATAAAAGAAAAGAGAAAATAGGTTCCTATACACTTGAATTAAAAGCTTAAAATGTTAAACATGTATTTAAAATGGAAAAATATTAACTAAATTTTAATGAATTAATTAATTATGAACTTGATGGTTGTTTACTTATTTGATATATTTACCATAGATTGTGAAGCCAGGTGTCCTATAAGATCATAATGGTAGGTGATTATAATACTTGGTAATTTTTCATAGTGTGGTTGTGATCTATATCAATTTTGTATGTTTGTTTATTTTCTACACACCCCACTAATGAGAAACGATAATCTAAAAACCCAAGGTTCTAGGGGTGTTTTACCCAACATACTGGTTGGTGAGGATACTGATGGTAGACAACCCCTTCTCCCATTCTCTTCCTTAATATATAGTATTATGAAAGGGTATGCACAAGGGTTAATTCCCATACATTTTTGTTATATGATATGATGGGCTGAGCATGTTATAAATGTATATATTTTTGATTTAGTATTTGAAGGATTACTACATGTGTGTTATGTACAAGTTGTGATAGATTAAGGTATAAAATATAATACTAAGGATGTAGTGGATTCTCGAAATAAACCTTTTTAATATATTGAGGATGGTGATGTGATGATGCATTGTATGAGGTACATGCAATGATATGGTTTCCTATGTGATTTTAGTCTAGAATATTTATGGAAGAGAATATGGCTTGGGACATGAAATTGTGGAACAAAAGAGTGAAAAACCAGTTGGGAAGAGGTACTGGGTACCCATTTCTCTCTGTATATATGATCTATGTATTTTGGTTATACTTCTCAATATTATTTGGTTACTGGGACATGATGTGGATCAGAAATGAATAGTATACCTATTTAAGTGACAAGTTAGATTAATTTATTTATTCTATGTGATTTAGTATTTTTCTTTCACATTATTCATGATATCTTATAGGGAGGAGCTTAATGTGTATGCATGATATTCTGAAATTCTATATATATAAACTATTTCATAGGTTTTAATTCTTTGGTTGGTGATCAAATTGGGTATTACTTATATGAGGTGTTGTTTAGGAGTTGTTGGACATTCATGGTCACTACAAAGGATTTATCCCATTTTATTCAATTCAGTAGTATATAGTTACTTATAAAACCACATCATGTATTGGGATTTACTTTTTATTTATTATGATTCAGAGTGGTTTTGTGGTTTTTGTCTTCTTATCTCTTACTTTTCAATCTTTATGAGGGTAACTACTCACACATGTGTGATTATGTATCCTCTATGCTAGTCCCAAACACATGGCCTATTATATGTGGGATTTGGGTGTCATTATCTATATTTCCCATTTCTAGTATAATAGGGGTACCTATGGAGGGAGATGGTAATGAAAATTATTCTAAAATTATTCTTCATCTACTGGATTATTCCTTACATATGTTTTAAAAAACGAGAAATATTAAATATCTATATGATAAATGATCCATAACTTTCATTCTCTTTATTAATCAACTTCAGTGTATAACCATAATTCTTTTCTAATTAATTTTATTTATGAATTCCATATTATTTTATTAATTTGATTGAAGGATATTCACTAATATTTCATTCATCAACTGATTTTGGAAATTACTGGTTTTATCATTTACCCCTATCTATATGGCTTCATTACCTTATAGTTTATTATGTTGATTAAAGGGTGTTTACCAAAAAATTTATTGAATATATTTTGATAACCATTTACATTCCATGGGTTATTTATGTTGTGATTAAAAAATATCCTTTTATTCCCATGGGTTCTTTGTGATATGAGTAATTATTGATATTAAGTGGAACTCATGTGTATTTATAATGAAAGGCAGGTCCTATATATGCCTCTAATGCATTGGTTATGTAATTATATGACATGAGATAATGATGCATGGAAATATATTGATTTTTTCACAACACAAAGGATGGTAATACATGTATTTATTCACAATATTTCCTTATTATTATGGTTATGACACATTTATATGATTCCTTCTGTTTTAAGAAACGTAAAACACTTTGTTATGCCACAAATTTATGCTTCTTCCTATAACTATGTTTTTCTCTCATGACTCATGTTTATTGTCTCATTCTCCCACACTATCTTTATTCATTTCTTATGTTATTCCATTCTATATACCACGACACTTGTTATATGATCTAAGATATTTTTGGTATGATTTTCATATTTATCTTGATTATACCCATATCCTCATCTTATGTTCACGTATGATATTTAATTATTATATATTATGTTTAACCTTATTGAGAATATATACTCACCCCTTTATTACATTACCATTTATCTAGGTAATGAAGATAAGATAAGAATGAAATTTATAAAAGAGTGTCTTTTGTATAATATTAGTGTGGGATATTGGATATTTTTTATAGATTATATAATAGTTTATATATTGGGAAAATGTACACTGGTTCTAAAAGACATAGGTTTTATAAGTTAATGATTTATCCAAAATCTATAAGACACAAAAACTAAAAGTTCTTTGAAATGTATTGTAATATAATATTTTCTTTAATACATAAAATTGAGGTCGTCTTGTTTGTGGGGTTTTATAGCTGGTGTCAAAAAATGTATGTAATGAGTGTATTATATTACTAGATTAGGGAGTAAGGGTCTGGGATACTAAAAACCCCCCAAAGAATTACTCATGTCCATGATTCATAAAATTTACATGTCGAATCATCAATAGCTAAATATAATCAATCAATATCCTTACAAAATCTATATACTCTAGAGCTTAACTACTAAAATCCAACAAAAATAGTATTCAGAATTTATCAAAGAACACATATCAATAGAATATAAATTTATTCACTTTAATTTACTGGCCATCTATATGAAACATATGATATAACATGGCCCCCACACCAAGTAAAACATTATCCAATCCCAATTTATTTTAATATAGGTCTAAATTGTATCTTTTTATCATCTAGAGAACATAATCATTCAAATAATTTAGTATTTCCATGGCCATGTCGATATGAGTATAGTCCAACCTCCACACTTAAATAAGATACAATTACATCCTTTTTGTCTAGCCTTGTATTCTCTATAATTACCTGGTACAATGTCAAACCTTTTTTATCATTAACCAACACATCCCACATCACACATGTCCATGCAACATTAATTTTATAAAAATTCACACTTCTTTTATCCATGATTCTAACCACCCACCATGAATGGAAAATCATATACTAGACATCCTCTTACATTGGGGAAAGAATATTCAGTTGGTAACCAAAATGATTCATCAAGTATAATGGTTTAACCCCTACCCTGAGATCTCCCTACCATTTAGAGAGACCCGCTCTAGAAACCAATTCAAATCCAAACACTGTCTATGCATCAATGTATATTTAAGGTTCAATGAATCAACAACGATCAATGAAAAATCTAATCAGAATACATTACTATTTACAATGCATGGTATGATGGATAAAATACTATACATAAGTGATAACTATATAAAATATCCCTCTTGATGATACTTTTTTATACCAATATATCCCAGCTAGTTACATCTCAAAACCAACACACAACTTAAACCCCTTATGGTTCTAATATAATATTCATTTCATTATGAACTAACATTACCAAAATACCTAGATAATGATAATTACATTAAATATCATGTAGTGTAATCTATATTCTGCACTTCCTTATATCATTTTCTGAGAAATGTCACCTTGTTTTATTTTCATCATGATTGAGATTTCATCACTATTGAACCATCCTCCATTGAAACTGATAAACTTGTTACCCAATCCTTCCTCTGGAATCCATAAACATTAAAACGTTTTGTTCCATTATTTAACAATTGTACCAAAAATCCCTAAATATAACCCCAAAACCCCAAGGTATATGTTTTTTATTGAGTTTCATCACCTGGTGTGATGTGACATAGTCCAAGACACTAAATATCACTCCCCATATCCTACTATTAACCCCATGACATCCAATAATTCCAAACTCACAATATCTAAGAGAACATATAAATTCCTTGATATACGTACTAGTTAATTTTTTCCTGTTGACATCCCAAATCATTCATTATACACCCCACATCCTAAGCATAATTTACAAAAATAAGCATTTCAGGTTTGTTTCAAAAACCGCTAAATTGTTTTTCAGTGGTTTTGAAAACCCACCACTAAATCTTGTGTTGGAAATCATATAGTTTCAATTTTCTTAAACCACTACAGAATGACTTAGTTTTAGTTTTTTAAAATCAGGAGAAGAATTTTGTAGCTGTTTAAACAACCCCTAAATTGTTTCCCAACAATTGTTTTGTTTTTTCCTAATTATTATTAACATAATTATTATTTATTACTTATTTATTTATTTTTTAAGTATTATTTATCATATTTTTCATATCCACATGTCATGTCATGAATGCATGCATATGCCATGGAGAAACTAAACATATATATGTGTTTGGTGGGAGTTGAACCCTGTCATGAACCGAATCTGGTCGGCAGCAAACCGGCACCAAACCCGGCTCATGGTAAGGCCTGAAGGGCGTTCCCTATCCCCACGGGCTGGCACAAGTGTCCGGGTATCATTTATTTAGATTTGGGAACGATTTACCCGAGTATGAAAGCATAAAACATTAAAAACAATCCATAATATAAATCTGAAATTTTCATGCTAAACAATTCTTAACAGAACCAGATCTGAATACATATGTTTAAATACAATACAAGTGGTCCAAATACAAATAATTACAATAGGAATACATACCCATGGACTCCACAAGACAAGGGGGTCATCAACCGCAAGCCTTATCCATAACTCCTCCCCAACGATGGGGACTAACACCCTCAACCGCCATCACCCTTAGTCTTTCCTTTACCTGAATCAAACATAAACAAGTCTACTTACACCTAAGGGGTGTAAGTAGTGTGTGATCCTAAGCCCATTAGGATACTACCCAATGATTCCAAGGATCATGCAATACAATGTGATAAAGCAAGCAGTTTTAATAGGCAAGGAAAAGTAGTGTTAAAATTCCAAGAAATGTAACTTTCATTTGAAAAAAGTATTCAATCCAAAATTTTCAGAATGGTCACACATTTAAATATAAATGTAGCTAATTTAATTTACGGCCAAACACACCATAAGACATGGGTAAATACTAAAAATATAATGAGCAACAATATTGGGAACACCCCTAGGCACAGGGTTGACTTGGGCCCTATGTACCTCGTACCTCTGTGTAAAGTAACCATAGAAAAATCCATTATCATGCACGAGCCACTAGTAGGGAACATACCCATAACCTAGTGGTCCCCAATAATCATCCAAATAGTTTATTTAGAGTTTTCATTATCCAAATGCTAAGTAAAACAGGGACAAAACCCATCTGGTCCATTAGCCATACTAGTACAAATCCGCCCCACCTAGGTACCCGGGATTTCACTTTTGTGCCTAATGAATTTCAGCATGCAACATAAACCAATTTTCATATAAAACATCATTGATGTTCAAACAAAAACAATACAGTATCAATCACATTTCATACCACTTAATACACGCAACAGAACACATAGTTTTTTAATAAAACAACCTCTCAAAATCTCACATTATTTTGCAAAAAAAATTCTTTGAAATATCCACTTTTCACACTATGTGAACACTTTTAATTCAGAAAAGAAAAATTGAATTTCAATACCCTTTAATTAAATCAAAAATTCAGTTATGGGGTAGCCCCATGTGAACCAAGAAGTTACATCCTCTAAAAACCCCCATTTTCAGACAAACACGGCACTTTAAGCCCATTTGCTTCCCAAACACCATCTAAAAAAACTCTCTCAGCAACAATAAAAAACAATAAACATTAAAAAAATGATATCCAGTACTAATAAAATTCAATAAATTCAATTATTTAATTATAGTACAACCCCAAATGAACCAATAAAAGATTTGTATGTAAACCCCCCAATTTCACCAAAAATTGGCACTTAAAATTCATTTTCTTTATAAATGCCACTAAAACCATTTTTTGAAGAAACATTAAAATTAAATAAACATGAAAATAAAAAAAAAACAGCAAGCTATGTCACAAAAATTTCATGCACAATGGAATCACCTAACAAAAGAGTCAAGAACCGCAAATCCTAGTGCGGAACTTCAACCGCACGACCACCGCACCACAAGGGAGTGATATCAAACCAAAAACAAGAGGATTGAAGCAATAAAATTAAAATTAAACCCTAGGTAGGAATCCCTATCTTCTGGAAATTTGGGGATTCAAGAAAAAAGGGATAAATCTCAAGGAAAAGGAGAGAACTTAGAAGGATAGTCACTTACTTGAGAAATCTGGACGTTTTTAGCAACCAGAGCGGTTCTACCCTAATTCTCGATAGATGAGTTCTCCAAAGAGGGCGAAACGAAGCTGGGGGTTCGGATGGGTACAGTGGGAGAATTTTAGAGGTGTAATCAATGAAAAATAATAAAAAACGAATATTTTATGAAAGAAGTACAAAACAATTTTAAAACTGGAAATGGGCTTTCGGGTTGGCCCAATACCTAATTTGATCACCAAAATCCAAGCTGCTAATGAAATTTTAAGGTGGCCAAAATTATTTGGTGGATTTAATAGTTAAAATAAGGTCAATTTTTAATTTGAATGTCTGAAAAGGTTAAAAAAAGAAGGAGTTATTAAAGAAACAAAATTTACTTCCAAAACTGGAAATGGGCTCTCGGGTTGCCCCAAATTTTGGAAACCCACCATTTCTATAAAAAATGCATGGAAAACCCCCAAAAACAAAGCAAGTATGTAAATTATATGAAAAATACCTTTACAATATGTCATGTATGTGACAATTCTCACCACCATGAAGGACTTTCCAACCCGGAAAGTCAACATGAATCTTGATTGGAAAACAAGAATGGGTACTCTTCCTCGACCCATGACTTTCGCTCCCATGTCTCATGTGTATCATTTCAATGCTGGCATAGAACCCGGACTATAGTAATAGACTTCCCACGAATTACCTTCTCTTGGGAGTCCACTATTTTCACTGGCCTCTCAACAACAGACAAGTCAGGCGCTATCTTCAGTTCTTCCCAACTCAACACATGGGACGGATCCGGGTTGTATTTCTTCGACTGAGAGACGTGGAAGACATCATGGATGGAAGTCAACTGAGGAGGCAATTCTAAACTGTATGCTACCTTGCCAATATTCTCGACGATCTCAAATGGCCCAACATACCACGGTGTCAGCTTCCCTTTCTTTCCCAATCGACGATGGCCCAGACAAGGGGCCAATTTCATGAATACCCTATCACCCACAGAAAAATCTAGGTCTCGACGCCTCCAGTCAGCATATGATTTATGACGACTCTGAGATATCAATAAACGTTGCTTGTTTAACTTTACCTTCTCAGATGTCTCCTACACCATACTTGGCCCCTGTAGTGAGGTCTCACCTACCTCATCCCAACACATGGGAGACCGACAAGGCCAACCATAGAGCACCTCAAAAGGAGTCATTCGAATCGAGGATTGGTATCTATTATTATAAGAAAACTCAACCAATACCAAATGGGTATCCTAGGAACCTCCAAAGTCTAGGACACATGCATGAATCATGTCCTCCAAAATCTGATTCGCTCCCTCTGTCTGACCATCCGTCTGAGGATGGTATGCTGTGATCATCTTAATCTAGGACCCCAAGGCCTTCTGAATGCCATCCCAAAATCGAGATGTTAAATGAGGGTCTCTATCTAAGACAACATCTGATGGAACACCATGGAGTCTCACCACCTCCTGAAGATACAAATGGCCCAACTCATCCAGTTTAGAAGTATCTCTGATCAGAATGAAGTGGGATGATTTGGTCATACGATCAATCACCACCCAAATGGAATTCTTACCCCGAGGTGTACGAGGTAATACAACAATGAAGTCCATGGAAACCTCATCCCACTTCCAGGAAGGAATGGGTAGTGGTTGGAGCAAATCGGAGGGCCTTTGGTGCTCTACTTTCACGTGCTAGCATGTGTAGCATATCGACACAAAGTCGGCTATGTCTCGTCTCATACCAGGCCACCAAAACTGCCAACAGACATCATAATAAATCATAGTGGCACCCAGATGGACATCCCAATGAGACTGGTGTCTATCCTGCATCACCACCTTCTACAGAGATAATGACACTACAGAACGGACCGTAAATCACAAGATGCCCTCGAGAGACGATGACCAATTAGAGGATGTCTCCTCACCATGAAGGAACTGCATTGACTGCTGACAAAGATCATCACTGGGATATTCCCACTGAATCAACTCCAACAGAGAAGGAGTCAACTGGAAGCTCGCCAAGAATTCCCCTCCAATGTGATCCCTCATCTCAACATGCATTTGAGAAAAGAGCCCCATAAATGCCCACTCATTAATGGAATTCCTCAAAGATTGCACTGGAAACCTTCTGATCAAGGCGTCAGCCACTACATTTCCTTTGCCTAGGGTATAGACAATGTCAAAATCAAATCCCTACAAGTACTCGATCCTGCGACGCTCCCTCAAGTTGAGGTTCTTCTGTGAGAAGATATAAGCCAATATTTTGGGATCATAGTATACCACAAACTTCTCCCCGAAGAGGTAGTGACGCCATGTCTTCAAAGCATGCATCACCACTACCAACTCCAAGTCATGGGTCAGGTAGTTATTTTCATGTGGTCGATGTTGGCGAGAGCCATGCGCAACCACATGATCATCCTGCATCAGCACGCACCCAAGACCCATACCTGAAGTATCACAATAGACCACATATCCCTTTCCAGCCTCTGGAAAAATCATCACTGGGGAAATAGTAAATCACCTCTTCATCTCCTCAAATGATGCCTGACATTTTGGACCCCATACAAACTTCACCCCTTTCCGGGTGAGGGCAGTCATCCGTGAAGCAAGCCCAAAGATATCTCGAATGAATCGCCTGTAATAACCATCCAAGCCAAGAAAACTCCTGATCTCGAAAAAATTATTTGTTTGCTCCCACGACATGACCGCACTAATTTTCTCAGGGTCCACTGAAACTCCGTGCTCTGAGATCACATTCCCTAGAAATCTCAACTCCCTGATTTAGAAAGTTCACTTTGACAACTTTCCATAGAGGCGGTGATCCCATAATGTACCCAAAACGATCCTCAAGTGATGTTCATGTTCCTCCTCAGAGCTAGAGTATACCAGAATGTCATCCATGAACACCACAACAAAGGAGTCGAGATACTGATGAAACACCCTGTTCATGAGGGCCATAAAGACCACTAAAGCATTGGTCAATCCGAAGGGCGTGACCAAATACTCAAAGTGACTGTACCTTCTTCGAAAGGTTGTATTTGGGATATTTAACTTTTTTAACCAAAGTTGATGATACCCCGAACGCATGACTATCTTTGAGGACCACCTTTCCCCCTTCAACTGATTGAACAAATCATCTATTCTGGGCAAAGAGTATTTATTCTTAATTGTTACCTCATTCAGCTTCTGGTAGTCAATGCACAACCGGAGGGATCCATCAGCCTTTTTCGTAAACAACACAGGAGCGGCCCAAGGAGAGATGCTCAGGCGAATGAATCCTTCAGATTCTAAGTCGTCCAACTGTATCTTTAATTCCCTCCGCTCGGTGGGGTCCATTCAATAAGATGGAAGAGATATCATCTGTGTTCCCGGTGCCAGATCGTTCGAAAACTCCATATCCCGCTCCGGGGGAAAACCTGAAAAATCATCTGGGAATACCTCCAGAAACTCATTCACTACATGAGGTAATGAACCATCAGGGGAATGAACATCCTCTAGAACGAGAAAATATATCTGGAAGATAACACTTACCAACTCTGGGGGTGGAGGCCCCGCGCGACCTGACCGAGGATCCCATTCTCCACGAAAAACATGAAGACTCCCATCAGGTGCCGTGAAACTCACACACCGTCTGTAGCAATCAATGTGTTCCTGGAAGTGTACTAGCCAATACATGACAAGTATTATGTCAAACAATTCCATATCTTGAACCAGGAGGTCCCACTCCATATCAACCCCTGACATGGAATGCGCACACGAGGGGCACCTAAGGCCCTGCTCCTTCTTCTTTCCCAGCGGTGTCACCAACTCCATCGTGAAAGACATCAACTCAGTTGGAAAATTCAGCATGTCCACAACATGGGCAGAAATGAATGAAACAGAGGCACCAGTATCAGAAATAGAAGTAGCTATAGAATATGTGATCAAAATGGCACCTCAAACTATCAATGGTCCCGCCTCTGATCCTGCTGGAGCCTGATCCACCGCATGGAGATGTCCGGTCTCTTCTTGAAGACGACCGCTAGTCTATGGTTGTGCCTTGAACTGGCTCTTCCCAGAAGATGACCCAGACCTACCACCACAGTTTCCAAATCGAGATACCCCAGTCCTCGATGGTTCAGATTGTGCTGGCACTCGTCTTGAAGCCACTGACCCACTACTGATAATGAACCATAGATACCAGCCCTACCTTTCCTATCAATCTCCACCATGCACACCTGATCAATGACCTCAGCATAGGTCCTCAGCTTAGACAAGAACACCTGGGAGTATATCTCTGGTCACAAGCCGTTATCAAACCTCTGGGCCTTCTCTTTCTCATTAGAGACAATTTCTGGAGCATACCGAACCAACTCAGTGAAGCGGTTGGCATACTCCATCACATATAGATTCCCCTGAACGAGTTCCATGATCTCTCTGGACCGAGCATAATCCAACACCTCAGGGAAGTACTGTTCATTGAAGACAGCCTTGAAATATCTCATGCGCATCTGCTCATTCTTCGCAGCCTGAAGCACTGACTCTCACCATTTACGGCTAGGACCCTCCAACAGAAAGGAGGCACACTTCACCCTGAGCTCCTCAGGTGTTTCCAAGAACTCAATCATACACTCGATCTTCTCGAGCCATTCTTATGCTTCTTGGGGTTCTGAGCTACCTCGGAAGGTTGGAGGCTTATTTTTCAAGAACTCCTGGGCCTTTTCCTTTCTAGGACTAGTCTTATCCTCTCTAACAGGAGCTGGAACTGATGCCTGTCCATATCCTAGAGCATGGATAGCCCATACCACGGCCTCGACTAGCCTCTAATCAATTGGTGTGGGAGAACTCTCTTCGGCTTCCTCCCGTGGGTGCGTGAGAGCATTCTAGGGAGGCATGTTGCTCCAAAATGAAACAGGCACAAAACAATAATCAATACCACAATTGTGAAAATTTTAATCAAATAAATGAAATATAAATAATCTAAACACATTCCAATAATAAAAGAAACAACTACTCCACATCCGCGTGATGTCCACATGTGGTCTGCAACCCACACGTCTCACCTAGAAGTGAAGTCAATCTATAAATTCCAACATCCCCTAGTGACTCAAGGTCTTCCATGAGAGGTGCAGGCCAGACACCCTACTCAAAACCAAAACCCTGATCCCCTATAGTCCTAGCTCTTATCTATCCTGACTCATCCCAAAAAAGCAATATATCCCAAAAACATTAACCTGCTTTGATACCATTTTGTCACAAACCGAATCCGGTCGCCAGCAAACCGGCACCAAACCCAGCTCATGGCAAGTCCTGAAGGGCATTCACTATCCCCACGGGCTGGCACAAGTTCCCGAGTATCATTAATTTAGATTTGAGAACGATATACCTGAGTATGAAAGCATAAAACATTAAAAACTATCCATGATATAAATCTGAAATTTTCATGCTAAACAATTCTTAACAAAACCAGATCTGAATAAATATGTTTATATACACTACAAGTGGTCCAAATACAAATAATTACAATAGGAAGACATCCCCATGGACTCCACAAGAGAAGGGGGTTATCACCCACAAGCCTTCTCCACAACTCCGCCCCAGCAATGGGGACTAACACCCTGAACCGCCATCACCCTTAGCCATTCCTTTACCTGAATCAAACATAACCAAGTCTACTTACACCCAAGGGGTGTAAGTAGGGTGTGATTCTAATACCATTATGATACCCCCAATGATTCAAAAGATCAGGCAATACAATGTGATAAAGCAAGCAGTTTTAATAGGCAAGGAAAAGCAGTGTTAAAATTCAAATAAATGTAACTTTCATTTGAAAACATTTTTCAATCCAAAATTTTCAGAATGTTCACATATTTAAATATAAATTTAGATACTTTAATTTACTTCCAAACACACCCTAAAACATTGGTAAATACTACAAATCCAATGAGCAACAACATTAGGAACACCCCTAGGAACTAGGTTGTCTTGGGCCCTATGTACCTCGTACCTCGGTGTAAAGTAACCATAGAAAAATCCATTCTCATGCTCGAGACACTAGTAGGGAACATACCCAAAACCTATTGGTCCCTAATAATCATCCACATAGTTTAGTTAGATTTGTCGTTATCCAAATGCTTAGTGAAACAGGGACAAAACCCATCCGGTCCACTAGCCGTACTAGTACAAATTTGCCCCACCTAGGTACCCAGGCTTCCCTTTTGTGCTCCATCAATTTCAGCATGCAACATAAATCAATTTTCATAAAAAACATCATTACAGTTCAAACACAAACAATACAATATCTATCACATTTTATACCACTTAAAACACGCAACAAAACACTTAGATTTTTAATAAAACAACCTCTCAAAATCTCACATTATTTTGCACAAAAAATTCTTTGAAATATCCACTTTGAACACTATGTGAACACTTTAAGTCACAAAAACACAATGGCAGTTCAATACCCTTTAATGAAACCAAAAATTCAGTTATGGGGTAGCCCTATGTGAACCAAGAAGTTACATCCTTTAAAAACCCATTTTTCACACAAACACGGCACTTTATGCCCATTTGCTTCCCAAACATCATCTAAACAAACTCTCGCAGAAATAATCAAAAACAATAAACATTATAAACATGATTTACAATCCTAATATAATTCAATAATATAAATTATGTAATTATAGGACAACCCCAAATGAACAAATAAAAGATTTTTATGTAAAACCCCCAATTTCACAAAATATTTGAACTAAAAATTCATTTTCTTTATAAATTCCACTAAAACCTATTTTTTGCAGAAAAATTAAAATGAAATAAACATGAAATTACCAAAAACACAGCATGCTAAGTCACAAAAATTTCATTCACAATGGAATCACCTACCAAAACAGTCAAGAACCGCAAATCCTAGTGCGGAACATCAACCGCACGACCACCGCACCACAAGGGAGTGATATCAACCCTAAAAACAGAGGATTGAAGCAAGAAACTCAAAATGAAACCCTAGGTACTAATCCCTATCTTTGGGAAATTTGGATATTCAAGAAAAAAAGGATAAATCTCAAGTAAAATGAGAGAACATAGAAGGATAGCCACTTACTTGAGAAATATGGACGTTTTTAGCAACCACATAAGTTCTGACCTAATTCTCGATAGATGCGATCTCCAAAGATGGGAAAACGAATCTGGGGGTGTGGCGAGGTACAGTGGTAGAATTTAAGAGTTGGAATCACCAAAAAAGTATAAAAAATAATATTTTATGAAAGAATTACAAAACAATTTTAAAACTAGAAATGGGATTTCGGGTTGGCCAAATACTTAATTTGATCACCCAATTCCAAGATGCTAATGAATTTTTAAGGGGACTAATGTTCTTTGGTGGATTTAATAGTTAAAATAAGGTCATTTTGGAATTTAAATGGGTGAAAAAGGTTAAAAAACTAAGGAGTTATTAAAGAAACAAAATTTACCTTCAAAATTGGAAATGGGCTCTCGGGTTGGCCCAAATTTTTGAAACCCACCATTTCCTTCAAAAATTCATGGAAAACCCCCAAAACAATCAAGGATGTAAATTATATGAAAAATTCTTTTAAAATATGTCATGTATGCAGAAAACCCCCCTACCTCTTAATTATTATGAAAAAAAATTTCCACACCCAAAAGATCTTAATATGGTAATTAAATAGAATTTCATTAACCTATTTGCATATAGATAAAAAACATATAATAACAAATAATAATAATAATAAGTAATAAAAACAAAAAATCAAAACAAATTAAAAGTTTAATACGAACTAAATAAATAATGATTAATAATTAATAATTAATTATTAACTATTGGAAATCTAATTATTAATAAATAACTGAAAACTTATTAATAGATAAATAATATTTTAATAAATCAAAAATTATAAAATAACAATAAATAAAAAACTAATTGATTAAAAATAAATGATGAATAAATAAATATAAAAATAATTAATAACTAATAAATATATAATATATAATACCTGAATTATAAAAGTATATAAAAATTAAATAAATAATTTATAATTTATAATTTATATTTTATAAATAATTTATAATAAATATTAAAAAAAATTAAAAAAAATTAACATTAATTTAAAAATAAATAATAACTTAATTTATAATGAATAGTAATTGAATAAATAAATAATATATAATAAATTTTAATGAACTTATAATAAATAAACATTAATAAATCATTATTAATAATTAATTAATAAGTAATAAATAAATAATTGATAATGAATAAATTATAAATTGTAAATATTAATTTAAAATATATAACAAATATTAATAAATAATGAATAATTTATAAAAAATGAGAAAATAATAAATAATAAATAATAAATAATAAATAATAAATTGATATAAATATCTTCAAATGTATATAAATATAACGAAATTTATATTAATATATATAGAAGATATTTATGTTACATAAATATATATATACCAATTCATACGTTTATATAATAGTATATTAATATAAATATATATATATATACATAAGTATATATATACATTCCCATATAAGATATGAAAATATATAAACATAAACACATATAAATAATTACAAATGTAGTTAAATATAGTTAAATAGTTTTAAATACATATAAATATCCATTCATTGATACAATTATATTTAAATTTAAAAAAACTATTGATATACATATATATATTTTGTAAATAAATAAATATATAAATGTATAGAAATACATATATATATATAATCACAATAAGAGGGGGAACCACAATAATTGAAACACCATCAAATAAATAAGAATGAAAATTCATGAAATTAAATCATAAATATCCTTGGAATAATATGAATACACGCCTAAACGAAGATGAAATATCATCGAGCATTCAAAAATAATGGAATTTCAATAAAAAATAAATCATTTTTGGAGGGCATCTAGTCCTTTTGACCTTGAAAATAGTTATCAGGGTCCTGTCAATAAACATGGTGTATAAACCATAATAATCTTGAATTTGATATATGGTAGAGCTATAACAGACATCAAGATCATAAAGTATGGTCGTTTGAAGTTCAAGATTGATTTTTAACTTCTCTTAAAACTAAAATATTATTTATTTTACTAATTATTACCAAATTATTTTCTAAAATCATTGTAGATAATTTCACAAGTTTCAATCTGGCTAGTTTTGGGGTTATAAAAGACACCCATATCAGAAGCTATATTTATTTGGTTCTTAAACCCAATTGTCAACTTATCCACAGATTATTTTATATTTTAAAAAATTACTAAATAATAATTATGACTAACTAATAACTAACACATTATAATTAATTAGGATTGATAATAATAAGTCTTAATTAATTATAAATAATAAATGATAATTATTAGTAACAAATAGAAATTATATATTTAATATTTAATATTTTTTTAATTAATTTAGTGGTTATTTTTTTAAAAACACTACTTTGACGCAATGATTTTTTAAAACCAGTCTAAAAAATAAAATAATTTTTCCAAAAAAAATTATGATTTAGCTACATTTTGACAAGAATGACTGAAAAAATGAAGTAAATATTTTAAAAAAAACATTAAGAAACATTTTTAAAAACCGCAGAAAAAATACTATTGTGAAATTCAATTTTTCCTCTAGTAACACTGACATAGAAATATAATCACATAAACAACCTAATTAATCATAAATGGTTTCACTAAATATTTATAAAGCCTCTTAATCATGATCTGTATATCATAGATATTTTCATAATGAAAAAAACCATACATTAGTGCATGATTTATGATAACGAAGACAAATCTAAGTATTTTCATAATAACTCATACTCTGAAAGACACAATGACTAAAATATTAGTGGAAATATCTCTATTATCCCATCTTGTTCTAACTAATATGTTTCATGTATTCCTTATGCAATTCTAGACCCTAATGACCTCTTACATGCTATCATTATTTGGGTACACAAGAATAAAAAAACACAGCACTTAAACATCTTATCAATAAGTGGAATCTCCTAACACTAGATAAACATCATACCTTGATAATAATCTTCATATTATATTGATCATGACTCAAATGCTAACCCATATTGTTCAAAAATAATTGAGATCACTATTTCAAGATTATTTTTGTGGTCATTTTATCCAAATTTTATCTTACGGTATTGTAAAGGAAGATCTTGTATCTTATCTAGTGAAAGAGTGTCAAAGAATAGTTTTAAAAAATAACTATTTTCAATGAAATGGCACATAATTCTATCAATTTAATTTACCTTCTTATAATTTCTTCATATTTAGTAATGTAGTATAATGAACCTACAACTTATCATGAAACAAAAAAAAATTTATTATATTTATTTGAACATTATATTTGGAGAATACAAATGGGAATATTAATTGAAAATATTAAAATGGGATAAGAATATATAAAAGATATCTAAAATATGGAAACATGGATATGCTAAGTTCGATCCACTAGAATAACTGCACTCACAAACAATATAATAATAAAAAAGGATAATATTATTAAGGAAATATACATCACGAAATTGAAAAAATAAAATTGATGGAAAATATAAGTGAATGTAGACTAAATTAAATATGATATATTTATAGTAAGTGGGAACCTATATGATAGTTACAAATATGACTATTGGAATAGTAATTTGACCATTAGAGTGGTAACATGACAATTAGAAAAGTAATATAATTGTTAGGAATTGTAAAATGACCATTAGAATATTATCCTCACTTATGGAAGTGTAATATAATATTTAGGTATCCTATAATATTAGAATATGAAATATTTATATCCTGATATAAGTAAATCAATTTTTTAAAAATTAAAAAAAATTATTCATATTTTTGTAAAATATTTATGTGGTATACTCATTTTTATAACAAATATAATTTTTCAAAATTATTTTTATTATAATAAAAAGGGTCTATAAATTAATATTATTTTTCATTATGCTGATAATAAAATTTTTTGAGACTATAAGTAGTTTTATCGAGGGATGGGAATTTTATCAAAATATTAAAATTAGTATTTTTAAAATAAATTATGATTTTATTTCTAAATTTTCATTGAAATTTATAAAATTTATTCAATAAAATTGATCTCATTTTAAAAAACTACAAATAGAAAAAAAAATTGGTTGTATTTTTTTCTATTATTTTATTATAGTTAAAATTTTGGTGAATATTGAAATATAGTAAAATATGGTATTTAGAATTATCTACCAAATTCATTAATTTTTTATTCATTAATGATGTAATCAACCACTTTTTTGAACTCACATGAATAATTTACTTTATATAGTCATAATAATAAATATTATTATTAGTCATGATCAAAAATAGTAATCTCATTAATATAATATTAAAAAATACCCCTCTCATCCCCATATAAAGACCACATTTCATCACACCTTATACTAACAACATATAATCCTTAGAGATATAAAAATTTATGAGAAATTTCCTTATCATGTTTCTCCCCCACATCTTAGCATTTTTGGTATCATCAAAAGAACAATCCAATGTGACTTCATTGGAATCCCAAAAAAAATCTAAAGGATAAGGTAATACCCTCAAATGAGTATTTTATTTATTTTCTTTACTTCCTCTTCATTCTTCAAACCAATTAAATTAAACATGACATAATAAATCCAATATCAAATACTTACTAATATAATATTTTTTTAATAAAATATATATCATATATAATTTTTTATTCTCTTCTTATCCTAAAAATGAAAATGTCATCCGTATTATGGCGGTTCAACAACTCCATGGATGATGAGATTTATTTTTCAATTAAGACCTCCATGAATGGTTTACATTCATATATAATTTTTACATATTAATTAAATATGTATATTATATATTATTTCACATTCTGAATAAATATATGACCATAATATTAAATAAAAATAAACTAGTCTTTGATGGTCAGTAAAACCATACAAAAATAACCATATAATATTAACATTTCTAATAAATGGATCATCCTTATTTTAACATGTATCAATCAAAAACACTCACATGTGGCCATAAAATATAGGTTACAAGTCCTCAATATTTTCCCCATGTATTCTAGATGCTACTGACTAGAAACATGTGTATGATATATATAAAGGAGAGACTATACCACCTGGTATGAAGTGTCACAATAGTAGAAATAAACCATATAAACAAAAGAAATCAGATTATATATATAGTATATAATATTCAATAATATCTAACACAATAATATAATAAATAATAATGGAATAATTTAATGATGTTATGGAATGTAACTAAATATCATGCTTGAGGTAACTTAAGAAAAAGACTAGTAGACTCCAATAATAACTCAAAACACCTCGGTTCCAAACCCCATGTCAGTCCCACCTCCGTACTCTAGCTGATCCAGCAATCAAACAATCAAAAACATAGTCCTATATCCTTTTCCAAACCCAAATCCATGTAATCTTCTCAAGTACTAAACGAAAACTCAAATAGTGACTGAGTATTAATCAGTATGTCAACACCACACTGTTTAAACAAACTAGTATGAAAATAAGTGAATAAAATAAGGTGATAAACTAGGGTATTAATTAATTAAATAATTAAATAAATACCACATCTACCTGCCTAATAACTATTCTAGAATATCTTTATTCATTTATCATGACCATGCCAACCACAAACATATAACAAGAGTAAAATAAGATACTTTGATGTCCAACCAATATATCTCTGAGCATGTTTCACAATAATTAAAACCATAACCATAAACATGTAATAATACAAATAGACTACTTCAAGTCCCTATAAGTATTACAACATCTCGATCAAATTCAAATAATAATTTCAGAATGGGTCTATGCCAATCCCACTCAATATAATCAATACAAAAGATATGTGGGCTTGTCCTAGTGTCAAGAACAATATATAATCATTTCAACATCAAGTTCAAATCCCTATAATCCTTGCATCATGGGGATAGGTCAAGCCTACTCAATATAATCATTACAACATTTAGGTCAAATCGATATAATAATTACAAAATATATCACAAGGAATTTCATAATATCATGGATATCACAATTTCACAGCATAAGCCTCAGTGGTTAATTATGTAAATTACCTTTTGTATTTCAATTAACTATATCACTTACATCACAATAGATCAATAGAAAAATCAATATGTAGTGATTCATAATGTAGAGATTCTATACCAATAAATTACATAAGGATTTATGTCTTGCTAAACAGACTTTAAGCCATTATCCTATTAAAATGTATTCAAGGTTTGATCTCCCAATAGGTAGCCATAAGCCAGGTCAGAATCCCCTTGAAACCAAATAACAATAATGAATAATCCCATTAATTTTTTAATTAATTTATGGGAACTTTTCATTGGATCAATAAAAATATTTTATATACTTGAAAATTTATCAAACCATAGGTTATGATTTAGACCCTCTACCAAAACCGGTGAAAAACGCAATGCTTCAAATGGAAAACGTACATGATAAAGAAGGTGAAAATGTTCTCAAAGAGGATCGTAGATCAAAACTAATTTGGTTCAAAACCAACAATAAACACAATCAAGGGTTTACACTGCAACATATGGAGAACCATGGGAGAGAAGGGGAAAAAACTGACAAAAGCCACTTACTATGAATTTCTCACTCAAATAGGACTTCTGTAAAGGTGGTCGGTGATTTAAAAATTCATGGGAGATTCCCTAGGGTTGAGAGGAGAAATGACACGACCCGCCTCCCTTAGCCAGGAACCTTGTCATCTGACCCCATGGGTCTCCTGTAAAACCTTGGTTGCCTTCCCAACACACCATAGGTTATTACTCACTAGGGTCGCTTATCAGACTAATGACTGTCCCCACAAGCCAACACATGTTCTTTTTAGTGTGTTTTGTCCTCACTCACACACACCCTGGATAACTTCGCAGAAGGTCACCCATCCTGATTACTACTCTAGGGAAAGCATGCTTAACTATGGAGTTCTAATCAGGTAGGCTTTTGAAAATAAAGTTGCACCTTGTTGACATGGGTTGTAACATTTAGCCTTTTAAGTCTCACTTTTTCAGGGGTGTTACATTATCCAACCCTTTAAAGCACAACACCCTCGTTGTGGACCCCAAGCCTCAATCCCAAGTAGTGACTATGCACTTCCGGCTGGGTATTGGCTCTGATATCATTTGTCACAACCCGCCTCCCTGGGCACCATAAGCTATTACTCAATAGGATCGCTTATCAGACAAATGAATATCCCCACAGGCCAACACATGTTCTTTTTAGAGTGTTTTGTCCTTACTCACACACACATTGGGTAACTTCACATAAAATCATCCATCATGATTACTACTCCAGGCCAAGCATGCTTAACTATTGAGTTATAATTGGGTAGGCTCTCGAAAAGAAAGGTGAACCTTGTTGACTTGGGGAG
Organism: Viscum album; assembly: GCA_963277665.1. Lineage (NCBI taxonomy): Eukaryota > Viridiplantae > Streptophyta > Magnoliopsida > Santalales > Viscaceae > Viscum > Viscum album. Next base: position 969,409,322 of record OY728159.1, on the reverse strand, counting down.
TAACATTTAGCATTTTAAGTCTCACTTTTTCAAGGGTGTTACATTATCCACCCCTTTAAAGCACAACACCATCATTGTGGACCCCTAGCCTCAATCCCAGGTAGTTCCTAGGCACTCTTGGCTGGGTATTGGCTCTGATACCATTTGTCACGACCCACCTCCATGTGCTATGAACCTTGTCATCTGACCCCATGGGTCTCCTGTAATACCTTGGTTGTCTTCCCAGCACACCGTAGGCTATTACTCACTAGGGTCGCTTATTAGACTAATGACAGTCCCCACATGCCGACACATGTTCTTTTTAGTGTGTTTTTTCTTCACTCACACACACCCTAGGTAACATCCAAAAAGGACACCCATCATGATTACAACTCCATGCCAAGCATGCTTAACTGTAGAGTTTTAATCAGGTAGGCTCCCGAAAATAAAGGTACACCTTGTTGACATGGGTAATAACATTTAGCCTTTTAAGTCTCACTTTTTTAGGGGTGTTACAAGAAATATATATGTGATATGAAATAAAAAAACCACAAAACATATAGTAAAAAAATATCATGGAATTAAAATATGTGTAATTTAGGTTCATGCCGTGTAATTTGTTTAGAGGGATACACTGAAAACCCAATAACATTAGATTATTAGGAATTCTGATAAATTATTATATGATGTGTTATATAATTGTATGACCTGTAATTTTTTCATGTCATGAATTATTTTATGACCTAGAATAAATCATTACATTTTTTGGGAAACAATTACAAGGTACATATTGCTGTTAAATGATGTATAATTTCTCTAAAGATAGTTTTTCAACATAAATTCCATATACAAATTTGAACCCCCATTAAGGAAACTAAACATTCCAAGAACCAATTAGTAACACTTGAACCATTTATACATAGACTCCATCAATTAAAATAAACATTCATCCCTACACATTAATTCATTTTCTCCAATAAAGGCTCTTCGTCTTTGAACAAGACTCATCCAGGAAGGTTCAAATGAAAAACTCTAGGATAGACATACTTATAAAAAGAATATATCTTAGATGTTAAAAAAGAATATTTTGGATCATTTAAATTATTTTACATAAATGGATACAATTTTATTTCAATTCTGGAGTATTATTCATATTTTATAATGACTTCAACAATTATCCAAAAGTGATTTATCCTTCAAACCATGAAAAAATACCCAATTAAAAGATTTATTAAACTTCATGTCTCATTAGAATGGTTATAAATAAATATAACAAATTAATAAATAAAACATATATAGAAATGGTTCCAAATTAATTAATTAATTAATCTAATTTTATTTTCCATGATGCTAATTGTATGTGAATTGTGATTCATGAACATAAGAAAAATGATCTCACTAAACCACCCTTTTTCTTTATGATATGGCTTTCTCTCTCTCTCTCTCTATTACGATATTAAATGGTTATAAATTCTACATATATATCTTTTAAATATATCCCTAGAATATTCTCCCTTCCTTGATGGGGAAATACATTCCTTAAATTTATTTCACAAATGCATTATGATTATTTCTTATGAGTATTTGTTATGATTGATTCCCTTTTGTGGCACACATAAGCATGCACATGCAATCGTGGGTGAACCCATATACCACAACAATGCATTGGGTGATGTTTGTTTTCTCATTATACAATATGTGTGGGATTAGGTAGTGAACCTATCACATGATGGGAATCTGTCCATTATGTGACATTTTTGTAGTGTTTATCTTGGAATTATGATTATGTCATTTTTTATCTTGTTTCAACATTCTTTTAAATAAATTATTTTATAGCTCTGTGATCTTTATGTCATGATTCCATATGATTATTCATGATTATTATTTATTTATTATATTTTATTTATGCCTCTTGATTGATATGTTATGATTATCCATCAAATTTATTCCCTTACTGGGATTTATAGCTCACCCCTTAATTTTATGTATTCCCTAGGTCATTCTTTGTTATTTTAGGATCTCAAAGAATTTAGAAACTAATTATGGATAATAAATTAAATAATTCAAATATATGTTTCATGTTCTTGTTTTATATACCTAGTCTTCCAAATACACGAGGCCTTCTGATCCTTTGGTACTATTTTATTGATAATTTTGTTAAAAACCATCTAATGTTATGTGTAGAAGGAATGTGTTTCAATATTTGGTATCAGATTAAGTACTAGTTATTTTTTGGGATTGTGACTAGAATACTATAGTTTGAACTCTAGGGATATGTAAATGTGTCTAATAATACATTAAAATTTTGATGAAGTATTGAGCGAGTGGTTTCTAAGAAATTGCATCCATGTCTGTATACTACAAGTGTATGTGGATTTGGGATAGTTGTGCTTTAAAGTAATAACCCCAAAATGAAATCATTGGGTATTATCTTGATCATCACATTGTGCATGAAACAAATTCCTTTCTATACACTAGTTTTGACACTCTCGATAGATATGATTTGGAAAACTTAAAAATCCATTATTAAAAATTACTATGTACTTAAAGAGATTGTTAGGTTAGAAAAAATAATTGATAAATTTTACATGGATAACCTTGATTAAAAACTAGAGGCTCATTAGATAGGATTTAAGTGTCATTTATAAGTTTTTATTTCTATTTTTTCCTATTTATATAATTTTTTGTCTAAGTACTCTCATCTATTTTTTAGTTAATAATGATAAAGAGGAAGAACTGTACTAAAAACCACCATGATAAGCAATGTGAAAATTTCGAAAATTATATTCCAAACATAATGGGAGAGGTATCTAGGAACTTCAAGTATATACTAGATCAGCAAAATCATTATGAAAATAATAATTTGAATAATTTTTAAGACCGTCTATCTCCTAAGAAATAGAGAATGTTGTGGAAGATTCATTTATGTGAAAAAAAGAGTCATTCCTTTAGTGGATCTTATAATCCCCTCATCTTGTAACAATGTATTAACTCTATTAAAAAGATATTATTCCTCCTCTAATGATGAGAACAATGGAAATTTGTGCTAGTTATCTTTCTTCTGGAAGAAGAAGATGATCATTTGTGGAAACTAATCAAGAACAAGAATTATAAGGATGATATAAATTCCATTTAATGGGAGGGACTCAATAAATTATTTTTCAGTAATTATTTCCAAAAAATATCATTCTTAAATTGGAAAAAGAGTTTCCCAGACTGAAGAAATAGGATGATGATTCTATTGAGGCATATGAGGAAAACATCAAAAGGATTCCATGATATTCCTTGGGATTTTTTATCATCCTCAAATGTAAGGTGGAAAACTTATTTTGTGGGCTAAAATTGAGTCTACAAAAATCCTTAGTTGTTAATGACTTGGAAAGATATGAAGAGTTTATTTGTTGTTATCTTAATTCCGAGTTGAATACGGAAGACCATTAGTGGTATATTTTACCTAGATATAAAAATAATAATATAGGGTTTTAATTATGGGGATAAATGGATAAATATCATGGAGTAATAAAAAAAACAACCCCCATGTCAAATTTGTGGGAAAAAGAATCTGGAAAATAGAATGAAGGGAACTAGAAGATGTTTCAAGTGTATAAAAGAGGTGAATCAGGCTAAAAACTATATGAAATTTAGTTTTCTTTGTAGTGCAACTAGATTAGAAATACAATAATGTAATCCATATAATATGTGTCATGTCTTCAGTAATATTTAATGAATCCATTCAATCATGATCTACATCTCACAAATATTTTCATAATGAAACAAACCATACTTCAAAACCTTATTAATGATAACAAAGACACATCTTTTAATTAAATTTACATTTCATTAAATCTGTGAAATAAAAAAGAACTTTTTTTGGTAAATATATTAACAATACAATATATATTTCCAATAGAATTGTTTTCCCTTTTTATATATGTCATTCTAGATCCCAAAAACCACTTACATGCTATCATTCCTTGGGGACATAATAATGCAACAACATGCCTATTAACCATATTTTCGAGTAGAGGTATCACCTAGAACTAGAAAACAAATCTTACCCTTTTATTCATTCTAAAATTTTAATGATAATGACTAACATGATAATTGATCGCACCGCAATTCACTATTCATTTTCACCCTTTACAATAGTAAATTAAAATGATTTTGTATTGTAAATTAAAATTATTGTATAAAATTTAACTCCATGTAATAATCTATTATTTTTGAGTTAATACTAGTTAAAAAGGGTAATTTCACATGTTTGTATAATTTCTTTATAGGTGGAGGTGATTTGGAGGGCCCATGATGAAGTGGAAGAAAAATGGGCCAAAATTGAATGGGATCCATGACCTTCTATCCACTATTATAAATTTATTAAATTATCTGTTCATCCAAATGGGTTGAGAGTTTGTTAGACAGTCTAAAATTCAATGGGCTACAACTTTTATTTAGACATCCAAGACCAATTAGACCATTAATATTCCAAACTGACCTGATCTTCCCATCACACCAAATCTGCATGAAGTCAATAGTGGTATGTTGTGATCTATCCATATCTTGAGTTGTAGGTGTAAAAATGAAGACAAACATTCAGTGGTGATATTTATGAGGTGGGGCTATAACTTTTTAATTTTTTTATAAATTATGATAAGGCCATATGGAGATTGATAATAATGTTCAAATTTGTTTATGTAAATCACTGTACCCTAAACCACCTTCCACTTTCGCTATAAAATGGAACCTTGGTGTTCTCTTTTTCATGTTAGAACCAGATGAAAAGATCTTCCATTTTGGAGTCCCAAGGGATAAAACTCCTCATATTAGAGGTTTTGGAGGCCCCTATCATCATAGGGGGATCAAGAATGAAGGAGTTACACCCAAGCATCCCCCTCCTTCTAATGATGAGCAATGTGGTGGGTGATCATTTTGAGAGAGATACATAATTGAAAAGGGAGTTTTGGATCCTAATTCGCAACTTTTTTGGTGTATATTATTGTTATTAATTAATATTTTATATACATATTAATTTTTTTGATGCATTTAATTGAATAAATTTTTATTTAATAATTGATCAGTGTGCAATTTTAAGTGTACGACTTCTGTTGTTCCTATTGAACAACATAAGACTCATCTACATTCCCATTAATTTGATATTTCAGTGTAACATGAAAAAACATAATCCATCATTAGGGGCTGGAACATGACTATATGATTTGTATGTCATGTTTTAGTCCTATTAGAATTTTTTTAGGGGTTGTGGGTACCTAAGATCTGGGTTAACCCTTAATCAAAGGATTACACGAAAAACCTAATAATAAATTAAGAACAACGAAAATTTCAAGTGGGTTATTAACATAGATATGATCACATACTTATCTTATATTTTCAAAATCTACTTCTTTATCTACTATAAAACACTTTTAATTAATTTTGTTTCATATAACCATTTTCAAAATCACCCCCTTTTGTAATTTTTATTAATAACACATACCTGAAACTGATCAATGCTTCTTGAAGGAAAACCGAGGGTCTTCCTTATTCAAGAAATCAAACATAAAATCATAATCAATTTAACATGTCACAATAACATGTTTACATTTTTACACCATTTCGAGGGAAAAATACGGTTTTAGTGTATGTTTTTGATAAGTTTTTTTATAAATTTTTTGAATATATATTTGTTTTATCTTAAACCTTTGTGTATATTTTTGTGTTCTAAATTTATTTCTTAAGTAGGTTCTATTAATGATGCATTCTACTTCAGTATACTTTCCACCTTTCAATATCAAAACAGAGAGGATCCCACTCCAATAACATCAAGATGCTCTAGACAACCCTTTGATGTAGGACACACCATAACTCGAGACTTTTCTAAACCCATATTCCTCTGGAACCATATTAGAATATGAAATTAATGAGTATAAAATGGTTTAAAACAATCAAAAACTAAAATAACTAACCTCACCTTATGTTGATATCCAAGAACATATATTAAATTACATGGAGAGGTCCCTAATATTGAACTTATATGTAGTTTAATTCATTTATTACCAAGATTCCATGAACTTATAGGAAAATATTCACATAATCAATTAAATGAATTTCATACTATGTGTTCAAATGTAAAACCATCTAATCTAGATGAAGACTAAGTAATTCTTAGATAATTACCATTTTTTAGATGACACTATAAAAGATTAGTTATATTATGTTAATTCACCAATAAGAGGTTAGGGAGGCATGAAACACATTTTTATTCAAAAATACTTCCCATCCTTTAGAACTGAACTAATAAGGAAAGAAATATGTGGGATAAGACAATCAATAGGAGTAAAATTCATGAATATTGGGAGATATTTAAGAGGTAATGTTCATGTTGTCTACGTCATAAAATACATTATCCAACATTTAATTAAGTATATTTTTTAAGTTTTAATTCATATTGATAAAAATGTGATTGATGCTGCTGCGTGTGGTGCACTAGTTGAAAACCCCCCTATTATTCCAAGAACCATGATTGAGAACATGGTACAGAACACTCAATAATTAGGTTCAAGATCCATTGTTCCCATTAAAGGTGTTCATGAGGTGAAAAGTACTGAATTTGAGAAGAAGGTGGACCCAAAGTTCAAAGATGTATGTTCCCTTCTTTGATAATATTCTCTTTCCAAAGGAAAATCCCAATATCCTCCTCCCATCCATTATAGTATTTGTTCATATGATAACCACTAATCTGACCAATTCTACCAATTGAGAGAAACTTTGGATAGTTGTGCAGAAATCCTTTTAAGAAGTCCATTTAACCAACACATAGGAAAGAACCATACTATCCATCTAACCTTGGGTGGAATGAAAACCAATCCTATAGGCAAGGGGATATTCAAACTAACCTCAACAACCATGGAACCAATCTGGGAAGAGTAGTCAACCACCACCACCTAGAAATACCCAACCACCACAATGGCCTTTCCAACCACCCTTACCAAAACAGGATCCAAGCTAAGAATATATGATGAAAAAATGGTTTCCAATAATATCTGTTTCCAAAAAACCATCCATGCAGCCATACAAGGCCTAAAACCCCAATTAGGACAACTCACTAACTCTGAGGGGGAAATTAAAAATCATAGGTCGGGTAAAATACCCTCTCAAATTTTAGTTTACCCTAGGGATAAAAGATATTTTAGTGCTTCCACCCTTAGGAGTGGAACTCGTCTTAAAATAAAAATAACCCCTCCAATAGAGTCATCCCCTCATAAGGAAACAACCATCTGAACCCCTATAAATAGACCATATTGGGTAAAAAAATGTCCAAAGAGAAGCCTTTACCAAGGAAAGAGTGTTTCTATTGATGATTCTCCTATCATAACCATTCCTCTACCATTTACACAAAGGGACACCTAACTTAGGAAGAAAAATGAAATATATCTTGATAAAGACATATTGTAATCTTTCAAAAAAGTAAAGGTTAACATTCCATTAATTGATATCATCAAGAAAATTCCATGATATGACAAGTTTTTAAAGTAATTATGTACAAAATAATGGCGAATTCAAGGTGATTAGAAGCTGATCTTGGGGAGAAACATCTTCGCATTGACTGAGCCATCACTTCTAACCAAATGCAATGATCCATGAATATTAACGATTACGTGAACCATAGGGGAGTATTCATTTTTCATTGATATGGTTGATTTGGGTGATTCTATAAATATGATACCTTACTCAATTTACTCTTTATTGTAGGTTAGATAATGGAATCCCATAGGAATTGTTGTTCAACTAGAAAATTGGAGTACTTCACACCCATCTGGCATGTTGGAGTATGTTCTTGTGAGGGTAAAATGTTTATTATTTATAGTTGTTTTTATGTGATAAAAATGGATGATGATAGTATTAATGGAAATTACCTCAATTATATAGGGGATAAATTTCTTGAAAACCACCGAAACTATAATTAATATCCTTTAGGATACGTTATCTATGTATTTTGGTGGAGACATTTTCCTCTTCAACATCCTTGATTCCATGAAGCACCCCTTAGAATAACATTAATATTTCTCTGTTAACTCTATAGATGTACTCCCATCCCATAAAAACACTTCATTTCATTCCACTGATCTTGTTTATATTTTTTCTTAATTGATTGAATTGAATAGAAGTTAATCATGCATTAAATGTTGTATTATTTTAGAAAAATGTCAGGAATGTTTATTATATGATGATTTCCTGAACACCAGGGATCACAACACCATCAATGATAATTTTATTCTTGTAAAAGATCATTCCTCATCCGAGGATGATTACACTAAATAGTTAAATGATACTAGTGACATCTCACATTCACACACACTCCCGTAAATCCAAAATTTCACTGAATTGGAACTAAAACCACTTCCTTATGATTTAAAAATATTCATATATAGATATTGGAAATAATTTTCCTATAATAATTGTTAGTTCACTCCCACCTGAGAATGAATTGTGACTTCTTGAACTCTTGAGGGAGTACAAAAAAGATTTAGGATGGGCACTTTCTATGATATATGAAATCATCCCATCAATTTTACACACATCATATATTGTTAAATGATGTGTCTAAACCACCTAGGCAATGAAAATATCAACTAAACCCAAACATCTTATATGTTTTTAGAAATAAGGTAACAAAATTATTTGTTTCTAGAATAATTTACCCCATCTCTAACAATCAATGGTTCTGTCTAGTCCAAGTAGTTCCTAAAACATTGGTCTAATAATAATAAATAAAACTAAAACAATTATTTGGTTATATATTTTGTGAAGAATAGTTGGAATGTCTGTATAGATTATCTCTTATTAAACCAACACACGTGGAAGGACCACTTCCCATTTCCATTCATTAACCAAATGCAAGAGAGGCCAGTTGGGAAGTCCCATAAAAATTTACTTGATGGGTATTCAAGATAATCTCATATCCGTATTTACCCTTAGGATTAGAAGAATACATCCTTCACATACCCTTTGGAACATTTTCAAATAGGAGGATTCCATTTGGTCTGTGAAATTCTCCAAATACTTTCCAGTGATGCATGCTTATTATATTTTTGATTATATAAAGAGTTTCATGGAAGTATTCATGTATGATATCATTGTTTATGTATCTTCTTTTGATGAATGTTTGAGTATTATTAGTTCAGTCATACGTCACTATATGGAAAATAATTATGAGAAATTCTATTTTATGGTGCGACATGGTGTATTTTTGGGAAATTTCATTTCTGGGGATGGTATCCATGTAGAAAAATCAAAAGTGGATTCCATTTCGCCCCAACCATTATACAAAAATGTAAAGAAGGTGAGGTATTTCCTAGGTCAGGATGGATTTTTCAATCTTTTCATTCATGAATTTAGTAAAATTGCATTCCCCTATCCCGATTACTACAAAATAAAAATATATTTGTTTTTGATAAAGAATATAATGAAGTTATTGATAAGTTAAAATGGGGTCTCACATCAACCTCGATATTACATCAACCTCTGTGGGATTTACCATTTTAGATAATGTTTGATTCCTTTAACTTTGTAGTTGGGTATGACTTATCATAATGGATCGATCGAGATCCATATATCATTGTCTACACTACACATACACTGGTCCCTTCCCAAGAAAACTAAACCAAAATTGAAAAATAATTTATATCTATTGTGTTTTCCTTGTATAAATTTAGGTTATACCATTAGGAGTCCAAAGTCATTGTGTCCTCAGACCATGTGGCACTCTGGTATCATCTTAAAAAACATAAATCCAAACCACATCTCATTTACAAGATGTTCCTCCATTAATAAATCTCTTTAGAAATTAGGGATAAAAAGGGAGTAGAGATGGAGTTGGTTGACCATATCAATAGGATCCACCCATACTCATACATTGACGCATCCCCTTATATTCACATAAATAATAGGTATCTAGAGGACCAATTTTACCATGTGAAAGTTTCAATTCCATGGTATGCTGAAATTTTAAATTATTTAGTAACATCTTTAATTCCAACAAATTTCAACAAAAAACCATGCATACTATCTAAAATATGAGTCTTTTCATACATTTAGTGTGACCCCTACTTATGGCACACATGTAGTGATCAAGTCCTCATGCGTTATATTCCTGATAATATGTTTTAGTCTTTCGTTAGGTTCCATGACACTTTTCTTCTGTGGGCCACATTTGTCCCTTATAGACTACTCACACGATAAATGATTCTAAGATAGTTATAGAATTATTGAGAACCTTAATATTTCGTATGTTTGGATTACCAAGGTTCATCATTGGTGACCAGGGTTCTCATTTATACAATAGAAAAATTAAATCTCTTTTTTGTTGGTATCTGGTTGAGCATCAAGTGTATACTACTTATCACCCACAAACCAATGGTCAAGTTTTGGTGTCGAAAAGAGAGGTTAAACAAATTCTTGAAAAAATGGTTCATCGTAATAAAAAATATTATATTTTTAAACTCGATAATTAATTATGGTCTTACCATATTTTTTTTCCAAACTCCCATTGGTATGTCACCTTATCAGCTAGTTTTTTGGATAGATTTTTCCCCTTCGGGTTGAGATAGGGAATCTGGATTACTGGGATATCAAACAATTAAATTCTAATCTTTCTAGTATAGGTGCTCAAAGGAAGAAGAAGATTCATGAGTTAGAGGAAATGCGTAGAGATTCATATAAGAACTCCCAAATTAATAATGAGAAAACCAAGGCTTCCCACGACTGTCTGATCCTACATCATCAGTTCCACATTGGGAATAAAGTCATGCTCTACAATTAAAGGCTAAAGTTGAATCCATGTAAGCCTTTTTCCAACATGTTTTTATCATAATCAATTACCAATGTCTCTCTATTTTTTGTATTAATGTTCAATATAAAGAAACCTATAATACTTTCACTACCAATGGGAAGCGGCTGAAGCACTTCCAAAAAACCATTCTGGATTCCCCGATAAAGGAACTCCAACTTCATAAAGAAGTCTGTTAATGGTACTCATGAGGTTTTATCCTTCCTTCCCACATTATATTCTATTATAGTGAGGACACTGCATAATTTATGTATGGGGGTATCGGAAAATTCCTAGGTTAGTAAAATAATTTCAAAATATTTCTTCTTCCTTTGTAGCTTACTAAATAGTATTATTTCATTCCAACCTTTCCCTCCATCTTACTTTTGTGCTAGAATATAACTTTTTTAATCCCACATTATCATGGGAAGATTATATCTGTTTAGTAATTTGAGGTATTGAAAATTCATGAGGGAATTTTTGTATTTCGTGTTGTTTTAGCATTTAAAAAATATTCTGATGAAATAGAATTTCAGCAAGAATTCTATACTATAGAGTGAAATTCTCTTGAATTTTTTTTTTGTCGATGAAATAAATTTTTGTATCATTGTAAAAACATTTGATAAGAATAGTCCCCTTTGTGTGAATATTTTAATAGAAATTTTTTTCACTTAATCTCTCCAAACGTCTTTACACAAATCCATAAAGTGGGAAAAATTCATACTTAATGGAAGGTAAAAATATTTTAGGTTAAATTTTCTAAACCTTCAAAAATGATTATTCGGTATTTTAATTCCTTATCTAATCTATTATAGTACCATACTAGATTGACCTATGCATGTGTTCCTGTTATCCAAAAATTGTATTCCCTAAAAAACCCAAAAAATAAAATAAAATAAAGACAAATAAAAATTGAAGGGAGTGATGAAATATACAACATATGATGATATCTTGGTCAGAAGCTTATGGATTTACTTTTGGAATGCTTAAGTGAGTAGGTTTTGATATTCGATTTCAATGGATGTAGGGATGGTTTGGTGAAATTGATCATTTAAGTAGACAACTTTTAAATAACTTATATTTACTTGAATGAAATTTTAAAGAATAACATGAAATCATTTTCAAACATACACATGCAGAATTAGAGACAAAATTATATTTTGAATTATTTTCTTTGATTGGTATCATTAATCTAATGGAACTTAATTCTAATATAATTTTGGAGATGTCTTTTTTTCTATGCTAACAAAGAATAACTCCTCACTGTAATTTTTTATTGGACCACATTTATATCAGGAATTAAATTTTCATTGAATGTTAAATATTTATGATGTTTGAAATATCTACATGTAATTTTTTTGGGAAATATGAATTTTACCAGGAGTTATGATTTTTAGGTGTGGGGGTTTGATCACACGGCGATTCACTATTCATTTTCACCCTTTACACCACAAAATTAAACTCATTAAGTATTATAAATTAAAATAATTATTAAAAACTTCACGCCATGTATGAATCAATTATTTTGTGTTAATCACTTTTAAAAAGGGTAAATACACTTGTTGGTATAATTTCATTTTTTGGTGGAAGTGATTTGGATGGCCCAAGATGACATGGATAAAAAATCAGTCAAATTTTTATGGGATCCTTGAACACATGTCCACTTTTACGAATGTTAAAAAATATCAGCGCATCCAAATGGGATGAGAGTCTGGGATTTGATAAAAAAAAATCCAATCTCTTATGAAGACATCAAAGCCCAATTTGACCATTAAAAGGACCAACCTACCTGATCTGTCCAGCACACTGAATATAAATGAAGTCAAAAGTGGTCTGTTGTGATATTTCCATTTCATGAGTTGTAGGTGTATAAATGAAGCAAAAAATTAGGTGGAGATAGTCGGGAGGTGGGTCTATATCTTTATAATTTTCACTATAGTGCGATAAGTCCTTTTGAGGTAAAAAACCATGTTCCAAATGGTTTTATGAAATCTGGGTGCCCAAATCTACATTACAATTTGCATATAAATTGGAACCTTATGCTTCTAATTTTCAAGCTCAAACCAAAAGACATTTTATTCCATTTTAGAGTCCCTGATTATCCCTATTTACATTAGAGAAGTTATAGAGTCCCTAATCCTCATATGGGGTCATAAATGAAGAAGGGGTTTAGCCCGAGTGTCCTCCTCATCTCGATGTCAATCTAAGAAGTGGCCGATCATTACAAGGGAGTTATAAATTTTATGAGGGAGTTCCAGAACATAATTCACTACTAGTTTGGTATATATTTTTGTTTTAAATTGTTCTTAAATATGATTATAACAATTTTTTTATGAATTTAATTGGAACACAATTTATTTCATAATCGATCTGTGTGTAATTTTAAGTGTTCGACTTCTGTTATTCTGATTGGACAACATAAGACTCATATTCATTCCCAAACATTTGAGAATTTTTTGTTCCATGACAAAACATAATTCATTCATAGGAAATTGAACTTGACTATATGATTATTATATCATGTTTTAGTCCCATTTTCCATCATTTTTGTGTTTATGGGTCCCCAAGATATTGGTTAACCTGTAATCAAAGGTTTGCATCCGAAAATTAATAATAAATTAAGAAAAATTAACTTTTAAATTAGTATAATAAATTAGAAATGATAACATTATTATCATATATTTTCAAAATCTACTTATTTCTCAACTATTAATCCTTTTAAACTAATTTAGTTTCTTAAAACTATTTTCAAAATCACCCCCTTGAGTACATTTTTTAAAAAATGAAAACTCTACACATATCAACGCTCTGTGAGAGAAAACCTAGTGTCTTCCATATACAATAAATCAACCATTAAATCATAATCAATTATTTTTGTCATGAAACAATGTTCATTAACCCATGCTATTGAAACGTAATCAATATCACTATCTAATGACCAATTTTTAAGACATTTTATACATTTTTTTCTTATTTTATAATAAATGAAAAACACATAATTCTGTCTTGTAAAATATTATATATACGTATAATGTAATGACCCATAATTTTATAAATTGAATTTCCCTTCTTATAATTGTTTCATGTTTAGTAATTCTGTATAAGGCACCAACAACACATGATGAAGCCAAAAAAAATTATTATGTTAATTTGAATATTAAATTTAATGAATTAAAAAGTACATAATATTTTGAAATATTAAAATGGTATAAAAATTGAAAATAAGATAACTAAAATGTGAACATTTGGATCTTCTCAATTCAACTGAATAACTATACTCACAAACAACAATATAATAATGAATGATAATATTAATAATTCAATATTCCTCTTGAAATTAGAAATATAACCATAAGAAAAAATATATTTAAATGAATTATAAGTGGAATATAATATATTTATAGGTGTTAGGAACCCATATTACCATTACAAATTTGACTGTTTGAATGGTAATCTGACAATTGGAATAGTAACATAAATGTTGGAATAGTAATGTAACCAATTAGAATAGTAACATGACTATTAGATTAGTATACACAATTATATAATTGTGAAATAATATTTAGGTATTCTATAAAATTATAATATTACAAATTTATATCATGATATAATTAAATAAATTTTTAAAAATTTATAAAATAAGTGTTCATATTTTGGTACAACATATATGTTTAATATTGATTTTTTAAAAAAATATAATGGTTTAATAGAAATTTTTTTATTATAAAATTTCTTTATAAATTAATATTAAGGTTAACCGTGATTATAATATAATTTTAGGATACCATAAGTAATTTTCCAAAGGGTTGGGAAAATTCTCGTAATATTGAAATCGATATTTTAAAAATATAAGGATTTTATTTACAAAATAATTTTCTAAAATATAGAAAATTATTTTAATATAATTGATTTAATATTTGGAATCTACATCTCAATAAATGGTTAGGTTTTATTTTTAGTATTATTCTAAAATAGTTTAGTTTTTGGGGAATAGTGAAATACGGTAAAATAAACTATTTAACATTATATACTAAATACATGAATTTTTAGGCCATGGACAATATAAGAACCCACTATATCGAAATAACATACATAGTTTAATATTAATTGTCAAAATAATCAATATTATTTTTATACATGATACAAAATAATAAAATGATTAATCTAATACTCTAAACAACCCTATCATCCCCATATAAATACCAGCTTTCACCACCCTTTATCCTCACAACTTATAAAACATGGAGATTTCCATATTATTGATCAATTTTATTCCCATTCCTCCCCCACACATCTTAAAACTAATGGAATCATCAAAATACCAACCCAAGGTGATATAATTTTAATCCTAAGAGGATAAATCCAAAGGAGAAGGTAATACCCTCAATAGAGTCTTTTATTTATTTACATTCCTTCTTCATCATTCCCCAAAACAATCCCTTGGAACATTAAAAAATCACTCTAATATCAAATATAAAATTTTATTTTATTATGTCAATATAATATCTAACATCTATCATCTTCTCTTATCCACTTATCCTACTAATGAAAACATCATTCGTATTATGTTGGTTCACCTGCCCCATCGATGGTGAGTTTTCATTTCCCATTACCACCTTCTAAAAAGATTTAAATTCAATTACAATGGTTTAAAATATCCTAATTATATATATTTTATATTCTTTTTACATTCTAAAAAAAATATATGCCAATAATATTAAATAAAATTAAACAATTTCATGATGGTCGTTAAACTAAAAAAATCAACCATATAATATTTTCATTTTTAAGAAATGAATTTTCCATATGTAAAAAAAGGATATTTGGGACAACTTTATTTTTTTTATAAAAATGAATAAAGTTTCATTTCATTATAGATGTTGTAGTATTATTTGGGAAGAACATCATTAATTATGTACATGTGATCCAAACTTGAAATCATGAAACAAGCACCCATAGAAAAGTTTAATTTAACCTTTTATCTCATTAAAATAGTTATAACTGAATATAATAAATTAATTAATCTAATATATATGGAAAATGATCTAAATAATGAAATTAATGAATCAAATTTGATTATACTGGTTGTTATGTGAAAGTGCATCATGATTCTTGAATAAATGACAATGGATCACTCCAAACCACAATTTTTTTTGGGTTATAACCTCTCAATCTCTCATTGATGTTATGTAATTCTTATATGATATATATATATATATATATATTTCTTATAAACATATAGAGCTTATTATTCCTTCCTTTATGGGGAAATACATACCTTATGTGTATTTTTCAAATACCTTATTATTATGCCTTATGATTATTCGTTATGATTGATTTTATTTCATGGGACACATAAGCAAATATATGCTATAATGGGTTAACCCATATAAAACTCCAATTCATTTGGTAATGTTATTTTTCTCATAATATAGTAGGTATGGGATATGGAGTTCACCTAATCTATAATTGGACTCTTTCCAATTTGGGATGTAGTCTCGGTGGTTTTCCTTGACTTATACTTATGTCATGTTTTTTTGTTGCGGCCAAATTCATATAAAGTGATGATTTTATAAATACATGATACTTATGTTGCACTTCCATATGATTGTTCATGTGACATACTTGTTTATTATATCATGTTATTCCTCATGATTTATATGTTATGCTTCTCCATCATGTTTGTTCCCTTATTAAGATTTGTAGCTCAACCCTTTCTTTTATGTATTCCTTAGCTTATGCTATTAAATTATAGTATATCAAAGGGAATAAAAAGAAAATTATATATATAAAAATAAGGATTTTTTATTTTAGTTTAAAATTGTTGTTTTATATACCTATTCTTCTAAAGAAAATAGGTCTTATGATCCTTTTGTTTTATTTGAAAGATATTTTATCTGAAAGTCATTTAAAAATATGTGTCGAAGGCCTGTGTCACATTAGTTGTTATTAGAGGAAGGCCTAGTAATTTTAAATATTTGGACTAGAGTAATATAAAGTGAACTCTAAAGAAAAGTCTATTTGCAGGAGAATATCCAATTTTTTTGGGGATGTATAGAGTGAGGGTTTTTCAAGAAATTACATCCATGTCTAGATAATACAATTATACGCGGTTCAAAAATAGTTGCAACTTTGCGTAATAACCCCAAAAATGAATATTGGCTATTAAATAGATCATCACATGGTGCATGAAAATTTTTCCTTGCTTCCCACCTGGTTTGAAATTATTGGTGGATATGCTTTTAGAAGTTCAAACAATATTTATGAATTATTATGAAGGGCTTAAATATATTGTTAGTTAATAGAAATTAACCAAAAATATTACCATGGATGACCTATATTAAAACCTAGGGACTCAGATGTTTGGATTTATGGGTATTTTATAAATTATTCCTTATGTATTAATTTCCCCCTTTATATGTTATATTTATTTTGATTATTTTCATCCCTTTTTTATTTAATAGAGGAAAATAGGAGGAACTATACAAACAACCAATGTGATAGGTAATGTGAAAATTTCATTAATGATATTCCTACACTTATTGGAGAAGTATTTGGGATCTTCTTGGAATCACTATATCTACTGATACATTCCATGAATAATAACATGAATAATATGGAACACCCTCATTCTCCAAATAATTTTAAGTTGTGGTCTTGTTCATTATATATAAAAGGCCTCATAAATTTAGTGTATCTTCTAATCCATTCATTGTAGAACAATTTATCAACTATATAGAGAAGATATGTTTATCCTCCAATGATTTGAATAAAAGAAATTCCTTCTAGATATCTTTTGTCTCTAAATAGAAGACGATTAGTGGTTGACCCTAATCAAGTACCTGAATTCCAAGGAGAATATTGATTCCGTGGAATTGGAAGGATTCATTAAATTATTTTTCAATAAATATTTCCCATAAACGGTCCATTTTAAAATGGGTAGGGTGTTCCATGGATTAATGTAAAAGTATGATGTGTATATCATAGGGTACAAGGAAAACATTACAAGGATTTCATAATCTTCATGAAGCATTTTCATTCTTTGTGAAAGTAAGGTTCCCCACTTATTTAGTGGGATAAAAATGAGTTCACAAAAATATTTATAAATTAAATATTTTTATTAATTTAAAGAGATGGTTTATTGTTCCCTTGAGGATAAGATGAATGTTGGATAATTTAATTGGCCTTGTGGGTATGGAAATAAACATATAACACGAGATTTTCTTTTAGAGGATCAATGGATAAATGTTATGGAGGAAAGAAAATACAACATCCCATGTGTAAAAATTTTGGGAATACTCTTCTCAAAAACTATCTAAATGGAACATGGAGATGATTCAACTATTGAAAATTGGGGAATAATTCTAACAAACCATCATGAAATTTAATGATTCTAATAGTGAAATCAGATTATATTTACAATCATTCCAACCATAAAATCAAGCATCCATGTTTGACTAAAATTTCATGAAGCCCTACAATAATTATCAGAATCTCATAGAATATTTCTTCATTAAAAATACCGTACCTTAGTGCATGTTTTTTTGATAACCAAGACACATCTAAGTATTTCCATACCAACTCCCACTATCACCGGTAGTTGGAGTTTTTCTTAGTGGTAAGCACCCTGTAATCCTATATGAAAAATGGGGGTTAAAAACCCATTGGCACATGTACTGTAGCAGTACTGCAGTGTACTATAGCAATAATAACACTATAGAAATAGGGTTACTGTAGTAGTGTAATGTCACTACAGTGGAAGCGGGTACAGTGGGGTATTGTAGCAAGCAGGTACTGTAGCAGTACTATTTATAGAATGGGCCTTGGGCGAAAAAATTGGGCCTACGGTCCATGTAATGGGCTAAATTCCCATTAGGCCTTTGAGCTATGTAATGGGTCTCCCTCTACCCAATTAAAGAGGTCTTTGGATTGATATAATAATAAATGGGGCTTTGGCCCCAACCTTTAAAAAACTCTCATTATCATCGATATAAAAACTATCGTCTTATGGGAAATATCTTCATTATCCCATCTTATTCCAATAAAATAATTTAATATGTTCTTATATGTCATTCTAGACCCTAATAACCTCTTACACACTACCATTCCTTAGGAACACCAGAGTCCAAAAAAAATTGTTTCCCATCTTGC
Organism: Viscum album; assembly: GCA_963277665.1. NCBI lineage: Eukaryota > Viridiplantae > Streptophyta > Magnoliopsida > Santalales > Viscaceae > Viscum > Viscum album. The sequence goes on along the minus strand of OY728159.1, from coordinate 969,390,370 downwards.
CAACAAGAGGAATCTCTTATTAGTAGAACAATATCTTTCCTTGAAAATCATTCTCATATTATAAAGATCACGACTCATATTATAACCCATGTTGTTTAACCATAATTGGGAACATTATTTCAATAGCATTTTTAAAACTATTTTACACAATTTTGTTCTTATCTTATAGTAAAATAAAATCATTTATCATCTATAGTAATTGAGTATCAACAAAAAAATTAATAAAATATCTATGGCCAATTTAACAAACAAGTATTTTATCAATGAAATTTCCCTTTTTATAATTCTGTCAAATTTAGTAATGTAGTGAAATCACATACAAAAAATGATGAAACCAACAAAAATTATCATATTAATTTATACATTAAATTTAAAGAATAAATATGCCCATAAGAATTCAAATGTTTACAATGGGATAAAAATTGAAAATAAGATAACTACAATATAAAAATATGTATATACTCTATGCACTTGAATAATTAAACTCACAAAAATGATGAGATATTGATAGAGAATGTTAGTAAATAAATATTCATTTTGAAATTGAAAATATAACATTTAGATAAAATATAAGTCAATAAATAACGAATTAAATATGAGATATTTATAGAAATAGGGAAACCATATGGCTATTAAAAATATAATCATTGGAATAGTAATATGATCATTGGAATAATAACATGACCATTAGAATAGTAATATAACCATTAGAAATAGTAACCTAACCATTATAATTGTATCCCCACTTCTGGATGCATAAAATAAAGTTTAGTTATCCTATAAAATAAGAATATGAAAGATTTATGTCTTGATACAGGTAAATAAATGTTTTAAAATTTATAAAACAAGTGTTCGTAATTTTTTAAAACTTATATGTTTTATATTTTATTTTATAACAAATATTATTTTTTTTAAATATTTAGTAAAGTAAAATGGGTTTATAAACTATTATTATCCAGAATTATAATGATAATATAATATCATGAAACCACATGTAAAATTTTAAAGGGTTATAAAATTTATAATAATATTAAAGTAGATACTTTTCAAATAAATGAAGATTATATTTACAAATTAAATTTCTGAAATTTATAAAATTATTTTAAAAAATTGATCTCAATTTTTGAATATACGCATTAAAAAATTATTAGTATTAATTTTTTGGAATTATTATATAATTGTTTTTTTTTTGAATTATGAAATATAGTAAAAATGATATTTAACATTATATGCTAAATAAAGAAATTTTTGGGTCATGGATGATATGGAAACAAAATTTCTTGAACACACATGCATAATTTACTTTATATAGTCACATGAATCAATACTATTTAAATTCTTGAAAAAAAATAATAAATAGATTAATATATTATTTAAAAAAAACCCTCTCCTCCCCTTATACAAACCGTCATTCACTGCCCCTTATAATCACAATTTATAATCCATAGATATTTCCAAATTTTTGACCATTTCCATTCCCAAATATATTCCCCACATATTATCACAACGGGTACCATCAAAATACAAATCCAATGAGACTTAATTGGAATCCAAAGAGGATACGTCCAAAAGGGAAGGTAATACCCTCAAATGAGACTTATATTTATTTACTTTCCTTCATCCTCATTATAAAAAACCCATTTATAGTTCAATATTTAATCTAGTATCAAATATATACTGTATGTGTATCCTTTTAATGGAATATTTTTCATCTAACATCTTCTATTCTCCTCTTATTCTAATACCAAAAACATCATCTTTATTATCTTGCTTCACCACCTACATGGATGTTGAGTTTTTGTTAATCATTACAACCATCAAGGGATGATTAAATTCACTTATAATTATTTTAAATTAACTAAATATGAATTTATTTATTTTTTCACATTCTTGTAGAAATACATGTCTATAATATTAAATAATATAAAACTAGACCTTGATGGTCGTTACAAACATCAAAATAAACTAACCTTATAATATAAATATTTTTACTAAATGGATTATCCATATGTAGAAACAAAAATGTATATTTGGAATCATTTTAATTATTGTAAGTACATGAAAACAATCCCATTGAACTTTTGGAGTTGAATTCTTATTTGAAAAGATATTCAATATTTATCAACAATTGATCTGACCTTGAAACACAGAAAAAAACTCCCAAATAATATTTATAAAAATTTATATCTCATTAAATTGATTATAAAGGATTTCAATAAAATAATAATTAAAATATTGATGAAAAATGATCCAAATTATTTAATTAATGAATCTAATTTAATTATATATGATGTTTTGTGCAAGTACATCTTGATTCAAGAATATAAGATAAGGGATCTTTTTGAATCACCACTTTTATTAGGGTTATGACATATATCTCTCACTTTGATGTTATTAAATGAATCAAATTTTTTTATATATTTATATTACATATACACTAATATTATTCTCTATTATTTTATGGGGTAACTAATTCATTACATTTATTTCTAAAATTATATATGATTATGCCTTATGATCATTCCTTATAATTGATTCCCTTTTGTTGAAAACATCATCATGTACATGAAAAGATTGGTGAACCATTATATCACTCAAATTCGTTGGGTAATGTTATTTTTCTCATGATACTCTATGTATGGGATTTTGGAGTGAACCTAATCCATGACTATACTATGTCCACTATGTGATATTGTTTTGGTGTTTATCATTTACTTATTCTCTTTTCATGTTATATGTTGCTGGAACATTACTATAAATCCATGATTTTATGACTCAATTATCTTTATATTTTGATTACATATGATTTTCCATGAACCTTAATTCATTATGATATTATGTTATTCCTCTTGATTGTTATGTCAGGATTATCCATCATGTTTATTCTCATACATGGCTCTATTAATAACCCCATTCATTTACGTATTACCTAGGTTATTTAATTTATTTTTTGGAGATCAAAGGGAAATAAGAGCTCAATTTGGAGATTAAAATAATGAAATATTATTATAGTTTCATGTTGTTGTTCTATGTATCTATTATTCAAAATATTATGGTCATTTTTATCAATTAGTTGTATTTAATGAATATTTATGGTACAAATCATATAATAATAGGTGTAAAATAAATTTTTCACTGTAGATGGTATAATAGTAAGGTCTATTTTTTGGGTTTAGGACTAGAATAATTTAGTGTGAAATATAGGGATATGTCTATGTGTAACAGAATATCCTAATCTTTTTATGAAATATAGAGTGAGTTGTTTCCAAAAAATTGAATTAATTTTTGGATACAAAAAGTTAATGTGGATCATTAATTGTTGTACCAAGGTGGTAATATCCATGAAAATGTGAAAATTGTGTAAAAATTTGATCATCACTTAGTTCATGAAAAAGAGGTCTTGTTGCACACCTTTTTTGACACTCCCTGTGGATATTCTTTTTAGAACAGAAAAAAAATAATTATAAAATATTATGGACTAAAATAGACAATTAAGATAGAAAAATTAATTGGAATTTTTTTATGAATAAGAAAGAATAAAACCTTGAGACCCATATGTAATTATATTTTGGTCATTTATATATTATTCCTTCTATATGAAAATTTACCCTTTAAATATTATTAATATTTTGAGTATTCTCACCCAATTTTATATTTTATGGTCCTAAATATGAGAAACATGTATCAATAACAAATGTGGTATGAAATTTGATTACAGTACTAATGAAAATTTTAACCTTATTGGAGCTATAACTGGGAACTTCATTGAGGTAATAGCTCATATGAATCATAGTATAAATAATAAGTTAAATAATGTGGAACACCCTCCTTCTTATAAGAAAGAAAAAAAATGAGAACTACTTTATATGAAAAAGGACTCATACATTTAGTGAATCATGTAACAACCTCATCATGGAAAAATGTATTGCCTATATTGAGAAGATATTCCTTTTCCTCTAATTATTTGAACAAGAGAAAGTTGCAATGGCTATCTATCAGCTTGAAGAAGAATTTGATCACTGGTGTTAACAGGTAAAGAGTAATAATTAAAAGGTGGATAATTATTCAATGTAATAGTAAGGATTCAAGAAATCATTTTTCAATAATTATTTTACCCAATATATACATCCTAAAATAGATAAGGAGTTACTTCAATTAAAGAAAGAGGATGATGAGTCTATCGAGGCATATGAGGAAAACATCACAAGGATTCCTTGATATTCCTCTACATTTTTCATTAGCACCAAAAGTAGGGTAGAAAACGTATTTAATGTGTTGAATATGAGTATAAAAAATCATTTCAGAATTTTTTTGTAAGGATTTTTTATGTTGTTCGATTAAGTACATGATAAAGATTAGAGACTCTCCTTGGTCTCATGGTGCTAGAGATAAAAATCATAATATGAAGTTTTATATATGAGGATAAATGGATAAATATCATGGATGAAAGAATAACCAACTCCCCACGTGTAAAATTCATGGGAATAAGTATACCATAAACATTTTAAAGGGAACATGGAGATTCTTCAAGTGTGGAAAAAATATGCATCATAAAAAAAACTATCACAAAATTCAATTTTTCTTACAGTTACACCAACTTATAAAGAAAGTCACTTCAACCACCAAATTAAAAATACAAGTTTTTATAAAACTTCAAAAATCCCTTAAATCTTGATCCAGATCCCATAGAGTCTTTATTAATGGCACAAACCATACCTATGTGCATGATTTCTCATTACATATACATATATAATTATTCCCATAAAAACTCATACCCTCACAGAAAAAAGTAAAAACTTATTAGGTGAAATATATTTTCAATTCCATATATTTCTATCTAAGGTGATTCCTATCTTTTTATATATCATTACATACCCCAATAACCTCTTAAAATCTATCATTACATGGTTATACCAAAATCTAACAATATATATTTCAACAATATTATTGATTATATGAACATTGTAACAGAAGAAAAATATTTTACCCAAATAATCATCCTCATATTCAAATTACAACGACTCATATGCTAACCCATGTTGTTCAAACATAATTTCAATCACCATATAAAGACAATTTTTCAGGATATTTTACCCCATTTTTTTCTTATGGTATAAGAAAAGAAAATTACAAATATTTTATAGTAAATGAGTATGAAATAATTTTTTTAAAAAAAATTCTATAACCAATGTAATGACCCATAATTTTATCAATGGAATTATCATTATCATAATTCTGTCATATTTAGTAATATTGAATGAATCTCATGAAACAAATGATGAAATATTTTTTTATTATATTAATTTTAAAATTATAATTAGAGAATTAAAATGGACATATAAATTGAAATTATTACAATGGGACAAAAATGTAAAATAAGATAACTAAAATATAGAAATTTAGATAAGCTCGACCCATAAGAATAATTTCTTTCACAAAAAAGACTTTAATAATTGAAGAGAATATTTTTAATCCAATATTTATATTGAAATTTAAAATATAAACTTTAGTAAAATTTTAAGAGAATGAATAACGAATGAAATATGATTTTTAATAGGACATGGGAACCCATGTGATGGTTACAAATCTGACCATTTCCATAGTAACAGGACTATTAGAATAGTTACATGACTGTTGGAATAGTAATATGACCATTAGGAATAGTAACCTAACTATTAGAATAGTATCCTCAATTATATAAGTGTAAAATAATATTTAGGTATCCTAAAAATGGTAATATGATATATTTATATCATTATACCCGTAAATAAATGTTTTAAAATTTATAAAATAACTGTTCATATATTTGTTAAACATATATGTTTTATACTAATTTTTATAAAAAAATATAATGGTATAAAAATATTATTATAAAAAAATGGGTATATAAATTATTTTTATGTTTTATTATGATGATCATATAATTTTATGAGACCATAAGTAATTTTTCATAGGGTGATAAAATTTATTATAGTATGAAAATAATTTTTTTTAATAGAAATGAGGATTTTATATATAAATTAAAATTCCAGAATTTTTAAATTTTTGTTAATATATTTGGTTTCAAATTTTGAGTCTAAAATGTGAAAACTGTTTAGTAGGGATTTGTTGTATTATTTTAAAATAGATTAATTTTTTTTTGAATAGTGACAGATGATGAAATATGATATTTAACATTAGATGCTTAAAACATGAATTTTTGAATCATGGATGATATAAGCACCCAGTAGTTCAAACTCACACACATAATTTATTGTATATAGTCTCAATAATCAGTACTATTTTCAGTCTTGTTCTAGAATAATAAATCGATGAATATAATATACAAACACACACCTCTACTCCCCTTATAAATACTACCATTCACCACAACTTCTCCTCAATTCTTCTAAGCCTCGTACACTTCAAAAGTCATGAAAAATTACATTATCAGGTATCCTGCATTTCTTATCTCTTATATTCTCATCAAAAGACCAATCTAAGATGGTTTAACTAGATGCCGAAGAGGAGACATATAAAGGAAAAGGTAATACCCTCAACTGATTATTTTATTAACATACTTTCTCTCATAATTTTGAATAATAATTCCATTAAACAAGGAATAATAACTACAACAAAAAATATATGTTTTATTTTTATTATGTTAATGAAATATCTTTCATATATCATATTCTATTCTCCTCTTAATCTAATAAAAAAAGCATCATCCATATTATGTCAGTTCACCACATCTGTGGATGATGAGTTATCATTTCCCATTACCACACAATGGATGGTTAAATTAACTTATAATTGTAAAAAAATATATTTTAATATGCATATTATATATTTTTGTACATTTTATAAGAAGTATATGTTTATAATATTAAATAAAATGAAAGTAGTGAGCGGCGGTGGGTAAAAAAATCAAAATAAACTAACCTTATAATATTAACATTTTTAGTAAATGGATCATCCATATGTAGAAGCAGAATAGAATATTTTGGACAATTTCAATTATTTTTTGTACATGAAAGCAATTTCATTTCAATTTTGGAGCTTTTTCTCCAATTTTACAAGATCATCAATAATTATTGGCTAGTGATATGAACTTGAAACCAAGAATTAAACAGCCTCGAAAAAGTATAATAAAACCTTATATCTCATTAAAATGGTTATAATTGAATAAAATAACATAATAAAATGAATATATATAGATAAGGTTATGAATTAAATAATAAATGAATCTAGTTTTATTATATATGATGTTAAGTACAAGTGCATCGTGATTTTGGAATATAAGACAAGGGATCTCCTGGAACCACCCATTTTGTTGGGATAACTCAGACTCTCCACATCAACAACTGTGGGGGTAAGGCTAGCCAACTGATGAGTGATTTGCTGCACTCTCCTCCAAGTAAGTCCATCCTATGATACAAAGGCTCCCTTCTCACCGGTGAATGTAAATCTGCTCCCATCCATGTAGACACATCACACTTTTCACCTAATACGGTAAATCTGAGCATAGATGATAGATAATAAGTCTATATCCAAGATTATGTCGTAAGGCCTCGATGCCACTACTATGAGATCCTAGCTGAATCTCTCACCTCCTAGAGTAATCTCGAACTGCCAACACCAGTGCATAATCATCGAATCTTCTTCCATGGGAATCTCTATCTATAAAGAACAAGCCAACAGCTCCGTCAGAATCTCCAAGATCCGAACGAGGTCAGTGGAAATAAAAGAATGACAAGCACATGTGTCTATAAGTGATACGACTAAGGTGGAGTAGACACAGATCATACCTCGTGTCACCTCCGGAGCACCGTGATCATAAGGCTCAACTGCTTGGAGATGAGCTCTCCCCTTTCCACCAACTCTCTGCACTCAAGGTGGACCACCCGGTTGACGTAACAGTAACACCTCGAATCGTCGCCCCCTGCTAGCTGCACGGCTAGCCCCTCTACCATGTCAGCCTTCTCCCTGTGGACCTCCTTGGTCGAACCTCTATTTCTGCCTAGGTGATCTTTCGACCATCTTTTGATCATCCGTACGGAAGGTCGGAAATTCATGATCCATGTGACCCTGCCCGCTGCATGTGGAAGACTGTCTGCACCTGGCATGTCTAGCTCTGCCTCAGGCTCCCCACAAAACTGACTCTAAGTCATGCTGGCATCCAACTGTAGGTATGGTCCTCTTGGACCTCTATGAAGTCTTTCTATTTCCAGCTGTAGAAGTCTTCGCTAAGTGACGATTTTAGTGGGTCTTGCTACTGGTGACTAATCTGCAAGGAAAATCTCCACCAATAGGGATCATTCTAACACCCCCCTACTTCGGGATGCTGAGTGAGACCATCGAAACCCTAATCTCCCACTTGATTCCCTGCTCGAAGGTCCGACCCATGAAGAATGGGTCCTGCATCATATTAGTGGAGTAGCATGAGAGGTCTTTGAACCTTGCTGAGTACTGAGCTACAGTCATGATACCCTATTACAAATGAAGTAGCTCCTGAAAGTGCACTGCACGAAGTGTCACTGGAACAAACTCTGTCCGAAACGGGCTCTCAAAGTATACCGAGAGAAGCATCACCTCATCATGAATCTGGTGCATCAAGCTCCTCCATCTGCCTACTACTGCCTGTAGATGGCTGGCAGCAAGAATCAACATGAGATCGGCTAGTGTCCCTACCAGTCAGAAAACTATCACCACGGGCTCTTGTCAATCCTCAGCTACCTACGGTTCCATCTCTTCCTGAACCTGGGTTGCCTCTGGCACTAGAACTCATGCAACGCAATCAAGCGGCGTACATCATTTTCTATTGGGGCTGGTGGCATTAGTTGCCTGATGGTTAATGGTACCGCTGGTGCCTTCGCTGGTGCCTCTACTGGAAGAGGGACCTACAGCAAGGCCTCATCGCTCGGTGGGCTATCAGTGCATACAACTCTCGGAACTCTAGCTGGTTGTCTGCACGGTGGCATCCTGAAAAGAAACAGGTGTGCTATGGTTAAAAATTTATACCTGTTGAGCTGACCTGGTGAGATGACCTTAAGAAAACCATGGAAAACATGCACTCAATCATTTTTTACATGCAATGAGTCAGAAATCAGATGTTAGGGTCCTGGTGTATGGATACGTCAACCACCGCACCAACACGGGACTCCCTGAACTAAAAACCGTACTCACTACACTTAACACTATTGCTTCACAGAAAAGATCAGATTCATAAGTTATGTGGTAGAACTAACTCCTCTGATACCAATTTTTAATGACCCATCCCCCAGGGCCCATGCCATGACTACCCCAAGCCCGTCATCCATAGGCTAGGGGTTAGAGACTATCACCAAAGGCGTATTCCCTAAAATTGGGAAGGCATTGACTTTATAACCTGTAATAAAACGCAACCAATCACAAATCAAGATACTATCTCAAGAAAAATATATAACCAAAAGAGAGTTCTGAATGTAAAGGGGCCATAAATACAATCCTTTTAGTAAACGTACAAGTACAAATGAAATATAAAACAACTAAAGAAATTGAAAAAGGCTGCTATTAGGTTGTCCTCCAGGTTTCTACCTAAAGGGTAGGTACAGATTACCTCCTCATCACACCAAATATTTCCATCTCCTTTGTGTATTGACACACCATATGATCCACCTCTAGCTACCATTCAGTCCTGGTTCTCTCAACCTCAGTCAGCTCTGTCTGTCGTCTGCATCCAACATAATAAGGTGCGAGTATAGCTCGTGCAGGGGTGAGTATAACGATACACAGTAAAGAAACCGAGACCCTAATGTTCTCAAAAAAATCCACCAATGATAAACCAAAAAGTATGAAATCAACAGATAACACTTCTTAGGTATATGCCCATACATATACCTATGTTTTTAAGAAATCCATTTCAATCATGAGGAAAACACAGAAGTATTGACTCAGCTCAAACCATGATTTTATTCTAGGGGTAGTATCAAGTAACATCCCCAGTCACATCAAAAAAATATTGGATGCTGGAGAACTCCTCCTCTATTGAGTATAGTGGGCCTGCCTCAACACCATGTGTGCTTCCCACTAATGTTGGACTACTGAGGGACTTCTCCTGTCGAGTACTGTGGATCTGCCATGTCACTACGCGTGATCCCCACCATGGGTATGCCATGACACCAAGTGCAATTCCCCTCGTAGCCTATGGAGGTACTCATCCTGTTGAGTACCATTGGTCTACTACGACACCAAGGCACTCACCACTGTGGGTCTGCCATGACACCAAGGTGCTTCCCACTGGGCTAGGCGAGTCACTCCGAGTCAAAATGGTCAGAAGTCATCAGGTCTCAGCCAGCTACTAGGTCTCCACACTATGCTTTCTCATCTCCGCAAGGATCCACTCCACATGCTACTGGTCGATACTCTAACTATCACAAATCTCACGAATAAGTATCTCAAAGGTCCTCCAGGTCATAGGAGTCTCAACGTAACAGATGGCGCATCAATCGGACGCCCGGTCTGTGAGTTATTATCCTTTTAGTCCCGGGGGACCGATTGGATTTGTGCTCGATCCAACCTGACCATTTCCCTCATCTTAATCCAAAACATAGTGGGTGTCACTCAAAGAGACCGTCTCACTCCAAGATTTCATACACCGCTGACAGTTCGTCAAACGGTCGACTGGTGCCAATGTTATGGCCAAAAGAGAAAAATGGGCCATACTAGCCCCGGTATGGGCTAACCCGGTCAGACCGACCCGGCCCGACCAAGCATGGGTCATCCCAGTTCCAGTCGACCCGACCCGAACCACTGGGTTAGGCCCAGCCCGTGATGTGGCCTGGTTCGCTGGGAGGTCCAGTAGGCTGCGAGGGGCCGCGGAGCCCGCGGGTGCTGCGGGAAGGCTCGACTGCGTGGGTGCCGCGAGGACGCAGGGCCGGTTCAGCCAAGGCACAGTAGGGTTTCAGGGCCAGTTTGGCCGAGGCGCTGGGTCGGTTCGGCTAGGGTTCCTCGAGGGGCGTGCGCCAGTTCAGCCGGGGCGACACGAGGGGCGCGGGCCAAATCATCCGGGGCGCCGCGAGGGGCGGGGGCCAGTTTAGCCAAGGCGCCATGAGGCATGAAGAAGGCATGTCCCAGAGTAGTGGCGAGTCTTGGAGCGACAACGTGGTTTGATGGCTCGGTACGATGGCGGTTCAGTGGTATCACGGAGCGGCGGCGCAGAGCGGTGGAGGCCGCGGGTGCCGCGGGGTGACGCGGTGAGGTCACGGGTGATGGCGTGTCGCATGCCAAGGAGGCCGCGGGTGGCGGTGGCCATGGGTGGCAGAGCACTTTTTCCTTTTTCACCATCCTCCATTTCGAAGAACACACCAAATAAGAATGAAAGAGTATTCGGGCCTTGTTAGATTGGCATGAAATCTCTGCGTTTAGAGTGGTAGCAAGTGGATCACAAAGAATGAAGCAATGAACATCAACCACGATCTTCCGCAATTTAATTATTCCTAATCCTGCACAAGGTAAGAAGGGATTACATGGAAAGTGATAAACAAATAGTATTAAACCAATAACTCATTCTCTTGATGATGTTGGCACAAGGAGGTAGTACGGTCATCGATTCACCATGGATGAGAATGTCCCACATCGGAAGAAGTCCCGAGGAAGAATCTCGAAGTTGAGGTCAGCATTCTTCATTGGCGTTCTTCATTGGAAGAACACGTTCATTGTTTAGAGAAGTAGTTCTTCATTGGAGAGCTTTTCTCCCAAGGATCGACCAAAAAGAAAAATGGCCAGCTGATGTGTTTCCCCCAACATCAATTATTGGCACCAAATCAAATTATCTTAATTAAATACCTAAGTTGGCATATTTAATTATGGTGGAATGGCATAATTAATGTAGAGGAATTCAAGAGGCTCTTCCACATTAATGAAGGAGTTGAGAGGTTTTCCTCTTCCCCCATATATAGGGGTCGGGTGGTCCCCACCCCCAAATTCAAATTGGGAGGTTTGGAGATCTTAGTTGGTCCCCACCATAATAAAACAAGGGGAGGTTTAGTTCTGGTGGATCACACCCCTGAACATCCCCATGGTGGGTGGTTAAAATAAAATAAAATAAATAATTTTTTTATTTTATTTTATTAATTTCCACGAAAAACCAAAAAAAAATTAATTTTCACCCTTTACCATCTGCCATCGAGGTGAAAGTCTCCCTAAGAAAATACCGGTGCTAAGAGTTCAACAGTGCCCTCATATTTCAATTCTGAGCACTGGTTCAAAAGTTAGAAAAACATGCTCTTATGTTTTCTCAATGTATTTGAAAAAAACTTTAGAAATTGGTTCTTGTCACTTCGTGCCTTAGAATCACACCCCATCAATTTTCACAAACTCTTAAAATTCCCATTTAATTAAAAAATTATAGGGAAATTCCCGGTCTTTACATTTTTACCCATGGGTAATAACCCCGAAAGGATTTCATTGGGTATTAAATTAATCATCACCTAGTGCTAAAAATTTAACTTCACTACACACCTAGTTTGAAACTCTTTGTGGATATGATTTGGAAATTCACAAAATTCATTATAAACTATTATGAACATATTAAATCAATTGTTAGGTTAGAAAAAATAATTATAAAAATTTCCATTGATAAACTATATTAAAACCTAGAGACTAATATGTTAGGATGTATGGGTCAATTATATGTAATTACATATTTACTAATATTTTTCATTTTTACATAAATTTTAGTTTGAGTAATCTCCTACATTTATTTAGTTAGTGGTGGGAAATATGAGGCACAATACTAACAATGAATGTGATAGGACATATGATGATTTCCCTAATGATAGTCCTAATTTTATGGGAATGGTAGTTGGGAACTTAGTGGAAGTATTGGCTCATCTAAATCATGTAATGAATTATAACAATAATAATGTGGAAAGCCCTCCTTCTCATAAGAAATATAAGGTTGTGGTTGAGCCCTTTATGTGAAAAATTGCTTATAACATTAGTAGATATTTATTTCCCTTATTCATGGAACAATTTAATAACTCTATGAAGAACATATTATTTGATTCCCAATAATAATAATAAGTGATATCCATGAATGTTATTTATTATATTGAAGGAGAAGCCAATAAATTGTGGACACTGATCAAGAAAATTAATTCCATGTTAGAAATTGATTCCATAGAATGAAAATTAATTAAGAAAACATTATTTAATGATTATTTCCCCCAAACTATCTAGATTAAAATGGGCATGTAGTTCATCCAGCAGAAGCAAAAGGATGATGAGACTATCAGGGAATACAAGGAAAGTTTCAAAGGGCTTTCACGATATACCTCAAGCTTTTTGATCATCACTGAATGAAATGTGGACCACTTATTTTGGGGGTTTAATCCATTTCTATAAAAAATATTTATATATTCAAGGATTTTAATGCAATTAAGTGTTTTTTTGTTTCTTCATCAATGATAATAAAAATATTAGATACACATAGTGGTATCATGGTCCTGTAGTTAAAAAACAAAAGATGTGGTTTTCTTTAAGAGTGTCAATGGATAAATATCACAAAGGAAAGAAAACACAAAATCCTAGATGTAATATTTTAGGGAAGAAGAACCACAAAAACTATTTGATAGGAACATATAGATTCTTCATGTGTCCAAAATAGGGGAATAATTATTGAAAAACACCATGAAATAAATTTCTTCCTATAGTTCCATGAGTTCAAATATACAATCATGTCAACCAACCAATCAAGCATCCTTATTTCACTAAAATATCATGAATCTATTTAATCATGATCTACATATCAAGGTTATATTCTTAAGGAAAAAAACCATACCTTAGTTCATGATTTCTGATAACCAAGACACATCATATAATTCCCATGAAAAAACCTACTCTAACTGACACAAAGACTAACTTTTTAGGAGAAATATCCTTATAATCCAATATAGTTCAAAACATGGTTTTTTCCATCATTCCATAAATTTTTATAGAATGTAATAGCCTCTTATATTCTATTATTATATGGTACACTAGAACCCAAAAATGTGGATCTTAACAATCTTTTCTACTAGAATAATCTACTCACACTAGAATGATATATTAATATGATAATCATCCTAAACTTCTATTGATCATGAATCACATGCCAATGCATATTGTACATACATAATTGAGTTCACTATTTGAAGAAAGAGTTTTAGGCTAATTTGTTCCATTTTCTACTTATAGTTTTGATAAATAAAATTAATTATCTTCTCTAGTAAAATCGTATTGAAGAAATTTTTTTAAAATTTTCTTTGGATATTGTAACAGCCAAAAATATTTTTAATATAAATTTACTTATTATAATTTTGTAATATTTAGTAATGTAAAATAAAAAACATGAAGAAAATGATGAAACAAAATTCATTTTGTTATATTAATTTGAACATTATATTCAGTGAATGAAAAGGTCCATAAAAATTGAAAACATAAAAATGGAAAAAATAAAAAAAAACTAAAACTAAAATATGAAAAATACAATATGGCTGCTAAGAAAAATAAATACACTAAAAAACACTATAATAATGAAGGAGAATATTAGTAATACAATATTCATCTTGAAATTTAAAATTTAAACATGAGAGAAAATAGATGTGAATGGAAAATGAATGAAATATGATATATTTATATGAATTTCTAACATGTATGATAACTAAAAATATGATATTTGGAATTGTAATATGATCATTAGAATAGTAACAAGACCAATGGTATAGTAATCAAAATTTTAGGAATAGTAACCAAGCCATTAGAATAGTATCCTCACTTATCAAAGTGTAAAATAATAATTAGTTATCCAATAAAATGATAATTTTGCATATTTATATCATCAAACATGTAAATAAATTGTTAAATATTTATAAAATAAGTGTTCATATTTTTATAAAACATATATGTTTTATACTCATTTTTATAACAATTATATGGGATTAAAATAATGTATATTTTCATAAAATGACATTATAAATTATTATTATGCTTTATTATGATGATAATTGTAACACCCGAGCTTTCACGATATGCCTCTCTTTTAATAATGCAATAGCTTGCATTTTACGCATGTTTGAGTTCTAACACACCGCGACTAATCAAAATTTCCATTATGAATAGTAATAACAACTTTTTGAAATTTTATATATTTTATATTTCAAAATGGACTTCATTTTTGGATTCGGAATGTCGAAATTAGCCTATGTTGAATTTTTTGTAATTTTCTGAGAACTTCCAAATTTTTATGAATAGTGAAAAATACTTAAAACAACTTTTTTAATCAAAATAATTTATAGTGATAAGTTATACTATTGAGTGGTTTTAAAGTATAATTAGAATATATTTTTACCATTTTATCCAATGGTGTTCATTAGAATTAATTTCACTTTGAAATTGGACATAAACAATTGTCAATCTTTTGATATATATTGTTTCTAAAAAACATGCTATTTGTTGTGACAGCTGGAATTAATTATAAAATTAATTAATGCAACTTATATGTTTGGAATTTCATAAAATAGACATCATTTTTGAATTCGGAATATCAATTATAGCTTAGGGTGAAATTTTGGCATTGTTCTGAAAAACTTCAATTTTTGATGAATAGTGAAACCACTAAGTGATAGTTAAAAAACAGATTTTTCGTTTAAATGAAACATTTCCACTTTTGTGATTTGATTTTAAAAAATCCGACATACATGGTTTTCATTAGGAAGTAAAATGTGGTTCAATGGGATTAAAATAATTTTTTGGTGAATAGTAACTTTTAAGTTTAATTAATCGCGATTAAAGGTAATTAGTGAAATTTAAGGTAAAAATAGTATTATAAAAATATGGAATGACTTTTACACTTGTCCAACCACTATTTGATGTGTCATGGCAGACCAAGAAAATCCTTTGGTCAACTTGGGGACCCCATGGAGCCACTTTTGTAAGAAAAGGACATAAATAACTTTTTATTTAATGTTATAATAAAATGTTCACAAACAAGATTTGTTTTACTAAAACAATTTTTAAATGGGGTTATACAAGTCATATTTTTGACTATAAATATTCATTAGAAAGATAAAAATATTTCCTAAATTATAATATTTTTTTATAAATTTTAGACATTATATATATTAAATAATTTATGACACCATGATGATGCAGCGATTACCTCATTAATTAACGATTTAAATAAAATGAATGGATAATGTAAAATATAAGGCTTAAACTTGTCAAAAACCTATTGGGTGAGGATATTTCGAACCCTTATCACCTTATACTCTAATTATATAAATGTGGGACCTTTATAATCTGAAAATCATTGTATAATAAAGTAACATTTCGTTACATTCCCAGAGTGCCCCTCCTCTCCACTTATAAAAGGCCTCCACCTCTAACACCTTATTCACACTTTCAAGACATTTGGATCGGCCAACCTCTGCCCGAATACTCTCCCAACTTCCCTCCCTTACTCCTAGAAGCCTCACTTTGGGCATAATTCTTCCCAAGGAAGCTTTTGGCTCAAATCAAAAGAGTTACCCGATTTTAAGGTAATGCCTTCTCTAATATTATTTTATTTTATTTTTCTTCTCCAACCCCCTAAACTCTTTTTATTCTTTTCATTTCTAACAACACCAGTATCCTCAATATAATAGGATGTTTTTATAAGAAGGATTCGAGTTACACTTACACACACCTACATCTAATGGTTAAATAACATATTGTTTCTGTGGATGGCGAATTTCTGCCTCACGAAACGATGATTGTTCAACACTCATATAACACCTTAAAAGGTGGCCATTAAGATGTAACTATATTTATATATGATATATAATATTTTTATGTTTTACTTAAGCTTCTGTATTATTCATTTATGGCATACCTTTATGATTTCCATTATGGGTAAACACGATATTTTCATTTTAGGAAGTGCGGACTACCGCCCCCTCAAAGTGATTTGAATCGTTAATACCATATGTGGGATGTATAAAGGATGGAGTAAATGTTATTATACACTATATTATACTGGAATTATATTATTCCTTTATATCATTATGATTTCATTCCATTAAATACGAAATAGAAATGAACGTAGCGTTCATGCGTACGTACGACTTACCGTCTCCATGAACGGTGCATTTCATTTCTTACCTCTAAACGTTATGGAATATTATAAATGTATGTATATACTGGATATATATGAGATATATGTTATATATATCATGAATATAATTCTGGATATAATGTATATTTCACCACATGAACAACTTGTAATTATAAGAATTTTATTTTTGACTCAAGTACCAAAGATCGACAAAATGACCGTTATTAACTTAAATAATTAAATAATGTTCATAACATGGTAATAAGTGATATTAAAGGAATAATAAACTTGAAAAGGTTCTTAAGAAACTATAAACTAACTCTATTTTATTATTCAGGAGATTAAATAATGATCGAGTCAAGTCGGACACGAGGTAAGGGAACTTCTTAACCCAATTTCCATTCTTTGGGTTAATCTTCTACATTCAAATTACGTCATGATATTGTTATGTCCTATCTTGTAGTTGTACTTTATTTATGTGTAATTATAGTTAATACACATAGTAGATCTATTTTATTTAAAAAATGATCTTTGTAAGGGACTTCGTCTCAATCTCCTTTCATTGAGGCATATTTGGTTTTATACACAACATTCTTTTATACAGTGTATAAACCCCTTTGACTTTTACATTTATTCAAAAGGAATATTTTTATACAAAGCATTTACTAAACGACAAAAGGGAATGTTTTTGTCGTATGTATGCGGCGGCAACGACTTCTCCACTTCCGTGACCATTATTTGAGTTTCGGATACCTCTACAAGCCATACCTTTTTTTTAAAGAAAAATAAATACCATGTTTTACCTTTCTTTTATTTTGGTATTGAAAATGGTTTTGAAAGTGTTTTTATTATATCAATGTGTTGTATTGATATCTTGTGATTGAAATGTGGAAATTTTATGTTTCCTTTATGCATGTTTTATGTGATACGATTATGTTATGGTTTATGATATGTATAAACCTATTCATATGAGGAATGCATTGGACTTAATAAGTGACGGGTGGAGCCCACTACAGCTCCTCGATGCATCGGCAGGTCTCATGAGACAAACTAGTGTCTTGGCACGAGGCTTTGACAAAATCTTATTTGTGGTCTTGGCATGAGGCCTTGGCCATGTGGTTATGTTAGTCTGGCATTATGCATTCCATCATTATGAAAGTGGTAATTAATATTGCATGTGATTATTCGACCAGTAGAATATCCATGTGAAGAAGTAAATGGCATTATCTCATTTTACTTTTTCCATATTATGTTGAAGTTCAAGTTCAAAAGGCTTTTGTTTTAGTTATACATTGCCTTAAATGTTTATGTTTAGTGATGAAATCTTCCGCTATATTTTTATCCTTACTGAGCATCTGAGCTCACCCCTTTCAATGTTTTAATATTTTCCAGGATGTGAAGAAGTATTTTATGAATGACCTACAGGGACAGTCAGAAGAGGATATGAGTGTGGACTATGAAGACTTTGTTATTAGTTTTTCACTTTATGATGTAATGTAACATTTATGAATGTATCTAGTGTTTCCAAGGCTACTAAACTAATCGGTCTTTCAAGACATGATCTTTTGTGATCATGCCAATGTTACGAAGTAATGCACCGACTCCGGGTAACTGGGGTTGGGGCGTTACAGTTGGTATCAGAGGCAGTTTAGTACTAACCTTGGAAGCTAGATTTAGATATACTCTGATTAGAGCACATAGCCCGAAGATAGAATTTAAGGACTAGTATATAAGAACTTCCTAGAATTTTGGTATTATAGAGATTTTGTGAGTTTTCCGAGCAATACATCCCTGTCTGGATACGAGCAGGTAGAGGCGGCTCTGGCACAGATGTACCTAGGGGTAAAACCCAAAAACACTGCTTTGAGCTAGACTCAAACGGGAACTGTTGCACGACAACGGGCCTTGCTGCACTCTTGGTTATGACACTCCCAGGGGATATGCTTGGGATAATTCTCATTTTCATTACAAACCACTATGAAGGGTTATGAGTATATACTTCTTCAAAGAAAACTTTTTTTATGATTATGGATTATATCCATAAATAGTTCAATTTATGTTAAGTATTTTACAAGTATGTAATTATGTATTTTGATTCATAAATTAATCTAGTTTATACCATTATTTAGAAATGGCGCCTAGTGGAAGGAATGGAAACCGTATCAATGAACGCACTCCAGGTAGGGATTGCCCTCCTGCTCAAGATAATTATTGTGGAGTTGGAGATACAACTGGTGCTGATCAACTTATTACCATACTGGGACAACTCACTCAAGTTATGAATAATAACCTTACTCGTATGGAGCACCCTGATCCGCAACGTGGAGGATCAATGTTAGACCGCTTCATGAGGCAACAACCGCCAACATTTAATGGGGGTAAAAATCCATTAGAAGCTGAGCAATGGATAAAATCCGTAGAGAAAATATTCCACGCCTTGGGAAGTAGCGAAAGGGAGAAGGTTATCATGGCAGTTTACCGCCTGACTGGAGATGCTGATCAATGGTGGTCATTGATTCAAAACACAAAGGAAGATGAAGAAGTATCAAGTATGGAATGGAGAGAGTTCAAAGATCATTTCTTAGAAAAATACTTTCCACATGACCATCGAGCAGATATGGAAAGGCAATTTCTGAGTCTGAGACAAAAGGAGGATGAGAATGTCGCAAAGTATGAGGCTAACTTTACCATGTTAGCGAGGCATGAAGAAGTTTATATACGTAACCCATGAAGTAAGATTGATCATTTCTTTGATGGGTTAAAACCATTTATTTGTCGAGCATTAGTCTCACAAACCTTCTCGTCGTATGAAGATATTGTCTCATGTCCTATCAAGACAGAAAAGGAACTCTCTAAAACTTATGACAATAAAGTAAAGCAAGAGAATAAGAGAACGGTGGGACAAGAGACAGATAAGGGGAAAAAGGGAAAGAAGGATTTTCCATTATGTGATAATTGTGGGAAGAATCACCCTGGTACTTGCCTAAAAGGAATGGGAGTTTGTTATAAATGTGGAGAAAAAGGTCACCAGGCGCGTGATTGCAAGGGAAAGAAAGAGGCTATCAATGTTGAATGCTACAATTGTAGAGAAATGGGGCATTATGCAAATGAATGTCCTAAGCGTCAGGGAAACATACCTCAGAAAAGGCCAAGGGATCAAGGCCAATCTTATGATGTGACTACAGTTGAAGAGGAATAATTAATGTATTGGTGCTTTTGGACTCATGGATTATATTCTGGTTATTAGAATAATGTGATATATATAAGGATTGTACTGCATTACTTGTTGATTTTATTAAGGTTTTAATATGATGAAGGTAATAATATTTTTAGTATGTGACAATAAGAGAAACTTTACTTTGATTGGGGAATCTGATGTTACAATTGATTTTGGAATTTAGAGACCTTTTAGAAAAAGTCTGGACAAAGGTATTTTGGATAACTATATAGGTTGGAATGGATGAAGTTGAAACTTTGATAGTATTGTTTAAGGTTAAAACATTTATGAAGATTATTTATGGAATATTATAATACTATAGTTTTAGGAAAAGGACAACCTGCAGGGTGGGGCATAACCCGTCGCGTCGGACAAAGCTGCAGGAATCAAACCCACAACCATAGTGCGAAAGGCCTTTATTACCTACCACTAGCCTATAAGAAGTCCCTGGTTATTACAAAATAGTTTTACTAATCTAAATTGTATGAGTTAATATTTGGAACCTTATATAATTAGGATAAATAGAATATTTTTGAGTTCTATTACCTTTTAGAGTGAAAGATGGGTTTGTGGTAAAAAAATTATGAATGAAAGTCTACATGACAAGTATGTATATTCCCTTACGTTCTTAGTAAATCTCCTAAATAAACACCTCAACATTATCAATGTTAACTTAAAACAAAAACGTTGTCAGTTAACTTTTCCAACTGGGGATTCAATGATCGTTTAACCAATCACATGTTTGTGATTTTCTTTTGGTTAACTTTCTCCTAATCCAGTTTTATACAACTCTCCATCAGACCTTGATGGTTTTTTTTTCTTCCATATCCATATATTCATAGAATCCTAGTATGGGCTATCTCGGTGACCTTTGTACTTATCATTCTTTCTTTTAAAGTTATATTTTTATTAACCTTATTTCCGATGTGGTTTTTCCACAAAGGTATTTTCTATTTTAAACCTTTTATTTTCAAAGAAAAATTTCAAATTGCGAGGACGCAATTTATTGAAGGAGGAAAGAATATAACACCCCTAGCTTTCACGATACGCCTCTCTTTCAATAATGCAATAGCTTGCATTTTATGCAAGTTCGAGTTCTAACACACCGCGACTAATCAAAATAGCCATTATGAATAGTAATACCCACTTTTTGAAATTATATATATTTTATATTTCAAAATGGACTTCATTTTTGGATTTAGAATGTCGAAATTAGCCTATGTTGAATTTTTTGTAATTTTCTGAGAACTTCCAAATTTTTATGAATAGTGAAAAATACTTAAAACAATTTTTTTAATCAAAATAATTTATAGTGATAAGTTATACTATTGAGTGGTTTTAATGTATAATTAGAATATATTTTTACCATTTTATCCAATGGTGTTCATTAGAATTAATTTCACTTGATATTGGACATAAACAATTGTCAATCTTTTTATATATATTGTTTCTAAAAAAACACGCTATTTGTTGTGACAGCGGGAATTAATTATAAAATTAATTAATGCAACTTATATTTTTGGAATTTCATAAAATATAAATCATTTTTTAATTCAGAATATCAATTATAGCTTAGGGTGAAATTTTGGCATTGTTCTGAAAAACTTCAATTTTTGATTAATAGTGAAACCACTAAGTGGTAGTTAAAAAACTGATTTTTCGTTTAAATGAAACATTACCACTTCTGTGATTTGATTTTCAAAAATCCGACATACATGGTTGTCATTAAGAAGAAAAATGTGGTTCAATGGGATTAAAATAATTTTTTGGTGAATAGTAACTTTTAAGTTTAATTAATCACGATTAAAGGTAATTAGTGAAATTTAAGGTAAAAATAGTATTATAAAAATAACGAATGACATTTACACTTGTCCAACCACTATTGGATGTTTCATGGCCGACCAAGACAATCCATGGGTCAACTTGGGGACCCCATGGAGCCACATTGGTAGGAAAAGGACATAAATAACTTTTTATTTAATGTTAAAATAAAAAGGTCACAAACAAGAGTTGTTTTACTAAAACAATTTTTAAATGGGGTTCTAGAAGTCATATTTTTGACTATAAATATTCATTAGAAAGATAAAAAGATTTACTACATTATTATATTTCTTTTATAATATTTATACATTAAATATATTAAATTATTTATGACACCATGATGATGCAGCGATTACCTCATTAATTAACGATTTAAATAAAATGAAAGGATAATGTAAAATCTAAGGCTTACAGTTGTCAAAAACCTATTAGGTGAGGCTATTTAGAACCCTTATCACATTATCCTCGAATTATATAAATGTGGGACCTTTAGAATCCGAAAATCATTGTATAATAAAGTAACATTTCATTACTTTCCAAGAGTGCCCCTCCTCTCCACTTATAAAAGTCCCCCACCTCTAACACCTTATTCACACATTCAAGCCATTTGGCTCAGCCAGACTCTTCCCAAATACTCTCCCAACTTCCCTCCCTTACTCCTAGAAGCCTCACTTTGGGAATAATGCTTCCCAAGGAAGCCTTTGGCTCAAATCAAAAGAGTTACCCGATTTTAAGGTAATGTCTTCTCTTGTGTTATTTTATTTTATTTTTCTTCTTCAACCCCCTAAACTCTTTTTATTATTTTATTTTGTAACAACACCAGTATCCTAAATATATTAGGATGTTGTTATAAGAAGTATTAGAGCTAAACTTACACACACCTACATCTAATGGTTTAAGAACATACTATTTCTGTGGATAGCGAATTCCTGCCTCACGAAACGATGATTGTTCAACACTCATATAACACCTTCAAAGGTGGAAATTAAGATGTCCCTATATTTATATATGATATATAATATGTTTATGTTTTAGTTAATCTTATGTATTTTTTATTTATGGCATACCTTTATGATTTCCATTATGGGTAAATGTGATATCTTCATTTTAGGAAGTGCGGACTACCGCCCCCTCAAAGTGATTTGAATCGTTAATACCATATGTGGGATGTATAAAGGATGGAGTAAATGGTATTATACACTATATTATACTGGAATTATATTATACCTTTATATCATTATGATTTCATTCCATTAAATACGAAATAGAAATGAAAGTAGCGTTCATGCGTACGTACGGCTTACCGTCTCCATGAACGGTGCATTTCATTTCTTACCTCTAAACGTTATGGAATATTATAAATGTATGTATATACTGGATATATATGAGATATATGATATCTATATCATGAATATAATTCTGGATATAATGGATATTTCACCACATGAACAACTGGTAATTATAAGAAGTTTATTTTTGACTCAAGTACCAAAGATCGACAAAACGACCGTTATTAACTTAAATAATTACATAATGTTCATAACATGGTAATAAGTGATATTAAAGGAATAAGAAACTTGAAAAGGTTCTTAAGAAACTATAAATTAACTCTAGTTTATTATTCAGGAGATTAAAGAATGATCGAGTCAATTCGGACACGAGGTAAGGGAACTTCTTAACCAAATTTCCATTCTTTGGGTTAATCTCCTACTTTCAAATTACGTCATGATATTGTTATGTCCTATCTTGTAGTTGTACTTTATTTATGTGTAATTATATTGAATACACATAATAGATCTATTTTATTTAAAAAATGATCTTTGTAAGGGACTTCGTCTCAATCTCCTTTCATTGAGGCATATTTTGTTTTATACACAACTTTCTTTTATACGGTGTATAAACCCCTTTGACTTTTATGTTTATTCAAAAGGAATATTTTTATACAAAGTATTTACTAAACGACAAAAGGGATTGTTTTTGTCGTACGTATGTGGCGACAACGACTTCTTCGCCTCCGTGACCATTATTTGAGTTTCGGCTTCCTCTACAAGCCATACCTTTTTTTTAAGAAAAATAAATACCATGTTTTACCTTTCTTTTATTTTGGTATTGAAAATGGTTTTGAAAGTGTTTTTATTGTATCAATCTGTTGTATTGATATCTTGTGATTGAAATGTGGAAATGTTATGTTTCCTTTATGCATGTTTTATGTGATACGATTATGTTATGGTTTATGATATGTTTAAACCTATTCATATGAGGAATGCATTGGACTTAATAAGTGACGGGTGGAGCCCGCTATAGCTCCTCGATGCATCGGCAGGTCTCATGAGACAAACTAGTGTCTTGGCACATGGCCTTGACAAAATCTTATTTTTGGTCTTGGAACGAGGCCTTGGCCATGTGGTTATGTTAGTCTGGCATTATGCATTCCATCATTATGAAAGTGGTAATTAATATTGCATGTGATTATTCGACCAGTAGAATATCCATGTGAAGAAGTAAATGGCATTATCTCATTTTACTTTTTCCATATTATGTTGAAGTTCAAGTTCAAAAGGCTTTTGTTTTAGTTATACATTGCCTTAAATGTTTATGTTTATTGATGAAAGCTTCCGCTATATTGTTATCCTTACTGAGCATCTGATTTCACCCCTTTCAATGTTTTAATATTTTCCAGGATGTGAAGAAGTATTTTATGAATGACCTGCAGGGATATTCAGAAGAGGATATGAGTGTGGACTATGAATACTTTGTTATTAGTTTTTCACTTTATGATGTAATGTAACATTTATGAATGTATCTAGTGTCCAAGGCTACTAAACTAATCGGTCTTTCGAGACTTGATCTTTTGTGATCATGCCAATGTTACGAAGTAATGCACCGACTCCGGGTAACTGGGGTCGGGGCGTTACAATAATATTATTCTATGAGACCATAACTAAATTTTCAAATGGTAGTGAAGGTTATAATAATATTAAAATAGGTATTTTTCAAGTAAATGAGGATTTTATTTTCGAGTTTAATTTATCAGTTTTATAAAATTATTTTAGTAAAATGTATTTTATTTTTAGAATATATACATCATAAAATTCATAGGGTGAATTTATTGGTATTATTCTGAAATAGTTTAATTTTTAGTAAATAGTGAAATATGGTAAAATATGGTATTTTACATTATATGCTATATACAATAATTTTTTAGTAAAGGATGATATAAGAACACACTAGTTTAGACTAACATCCATAATTTACCATATATAGTCTTAATAATCAATAATATTATTAGTGTTGAGCCAAAATAACATAAAAATGAAAATAATATTAAAAAAAACCCCTCTCCACCCATCATAAATACTAAACTTCACCCCTATTATTCTTACAACTTCTATGCATTGTATATTTTTAAATTTAGGATCAATTCCATTCTTAAGTATCTCTCCCTGGTCTTAGAACAATTAATCTTATGATCAGAAAAATCTAAGGTGACTTAAGTGGAATCCCAAGAGGATACATCCATAGTATAAGTAATATCCTCAACCAAGTCATTTTTATTAACTTTATTTCATTCTAATTCTCCAAAAAATACATTAAACATTCAATAATAACTACAATACCCTATATATGATGGAATTTTATTTTTTTTAGATGAATATTATTCATCTATCATCTTCTATTATACTTTTTTTCAAATAAAAAAAACATCATCCACATTATTCCGGTACACCGCATCTATGGATGATGAGTTCTTATCTCCCATTACAAAATTCATGGAAGGTTAAAAATAACATAAAATTTTATAACATAACCTAAATATATATATTATATATTTTTTCACATTTTGGAATAAATATATTAACATTATAATAAATAAAATTTTACTAGTTCATGATGGTCAATAAACACATCAAAATAAACCAACTATATAATATTAATATTTGTACAAAATGTATCATAAATATACCAAAAAATGATATCTTATCCCATTTAAATTATTTTATGTCCATCTGTACAATTTCATTTCACCTTGGTAGCATTATTCCTATTTGAAAATAACATCAATAATTATCCACATGTAATATGATAGTTAAACAGTTAAACGAACCCCTCCATAAAATCTAAATTATTGTATAAATATAATTAAAATATTTATAAATTAGAAAAATAAAATAATTATTCAAATATATATGGAAAGGGTTATGATTTATTTAATTAATCAATCTAATTTTATTATCCAAGATTTTTTGTTTGATTGCATCATGATTATAGAACATAAGATAAGGGATATCTCTAGACAACTATATTCCATTGGATTGTTACCTCTCTCTGTATCTCTCTGATGTTATGAAATTATAATAAAATATTTATATATTTATCCAACATATATACAATTCATATTCCTCATTCCCTGATGGGGTAATATGTACCTTATGTTTATTTCTCGAATCACTTATGATTATGCCTTATGATTATTTCTTATGATTGATTTAATTTTCTTCACACATAGGCATATACAAGTTAAGATAGGTGTACCTATATAGTTCTCCAATGCATTGGAAATTTTTTCTCAGATACAATATGTATGGGATTAGGGATTAAACATAATCCATGATGGGACTCTTTCCACCATGTGAAGTTGTGTTGGTGGTCATCCTTGAATTATTCTATGTCATGTTTTAGGATACAAAAAAAATCTTATGAATCTATGATTTTTTGAATTAATGATCATTATGTAGTTCTTGCATATGATTATTTATGAGATTTAGTTCTTTATAATATAATTTTATAACTCTTGTTTGATATTTTATTCATTACCATCATGTTTACTCATTTACTATGCTTTATAGCTCACTCCTTTATTTTATGTATTCACCTATGTTATCCTATGATTTTAAGGAGAAAAAAGAGAATTAGGAGATAATTATGGATACTAAAATAAATAATTTTTATATTATTTTCATGTTTTTGTTTTATATACCATGTCTTCCAAGGACACTAGGCCTTCAGATCTTTTGGTTATATTTAATTAATATTTTTGTAAAAAATAATGTAATAATATGTGTAAATGCAATAGGTATCTACAGTATATTAAAGGAATAACAAGTTAATTTTTAGGATTAGGACTATAATACATTATTGTGAGATATGTAGATATGTTTATGTATATGGGAATATCTTAATATTATTATGAAGTACAGAGTATGTGGTTTCTAAGAAATTGAATCAATGTCGAGATACTAATAGTGGATGTGGCTCTGGAATAGTTTTATCTAGGGGAAATAAGATCTAAAAGGGAATATTTGTATTAACTCGATCTTCCCCTGGTAAATGGAAAATTAGCCTTACTGCACACCTGATTTTATACTCTCAGTATATTTGAATCAGAAACCTCAAATAATCATTATGAACTATTATGAAGGGCATAAATATATTGTTATTATAGATAACATAATTGGAAAATTTACCATGGATAACCTAGATTGAAAACAAGAGGCTCATAATTTAAATTCACATGTCATTTATATGATATTCTATCAATTTTCATATTTTCAATTTTTACATAATTTATAGTTTGATTATTCTCATCAATTTTATAGTTAATGGAGGTAAAGAGGAGGAAGTGTACAAAAAATCAACATGATTGGTAATGTGATTATTTCCTTAATGAGATTATTAAACATATGGTATTTGAAGCTGGGGAATTAATGGATGTATTGGGTTAGATCTCTCAAGATACGAACAATATCATGAATAATGAAGAACACCCTCATTCTCCCAAGAAAAAGAATTTTGTGGGTGGGAAATTTTTGTCAAAAAGTTATCTTACCTTTTGTGGAACACCTAGTCCCCTCATTGTGGAATAATGAATTAAATATATTGATAAGAAATTCTTGTTATTCCAATGATCATAATAAGTGGAATTCAAGTATGATATCCATCATTTGAATGGAGATGTCGATCAGTGTTAGATACAAATCATGTGCATGATGTCTAAGTAAGATATTAATTCCATTGAATATGAAGTATTCAAAAAAATATTTTTCAATAATTATTTTCCCAAAACCCACCGTCCTAAAAAAGTTAGGGAGCTCATCATAATATAGAAAGTGGATGATTATTATATCTGAGTGTATATGAAAATATTCAAAGATATTTCACAATATGCCTTTGGTTTTTTCTTCGTAACTAAACATAAGATGGAGAACATATTTATTATGTTCAATCTATGTCTAAAAAATATTTAGCGCCTCAAGAAATTGATATCTATGAGGCATCATTTTGTTGTGACCTCAATGCCAATATATATATTGGATACTCTCAGTGGTCTCATGGTCCTAATATAAGAAGAATAATATGTGGTTTTCTTTATGAGGATCAATGTATGAATATAGTGGTGGAAATAAAACTCAAAATCCAATGAGTTAACTTTTTTGTAGAATCATCCAGAAAACTACTTGTAGGGAATAACGAGATGCATCAAGTATGGAAAACATTGTCATCCGAATATTCAATGTTGATAAGATATGAAGAAAACCAATAATTAAATGGAAGAAAAGAAGGTACATATCAAAACTCATCCTAGAGTACTATGTTTCACCATTAAGGAACATGTGTAGTATGTAAACCAATACCCAAACATAAGGGTTGTTGAAAACAGTAAATGGAAACAACCACTATTTCTTAAAGATCGAGTAAATGCATATACTATCACAACTAATAAAGTGGATCCTAAAATTGATGTGGTGAGAAGTACAGTGTTTATTCATTCATGAATAGATAACATAGTTTTTTTATTCTTGTTCTACTTATTTTTTCATATCATCAAATTTAAAATTCCCCCGTTGATAAATCCTCCCAAGAAAATTTATATGGACTGAAATTTCCATGAAATATTTTCTCACATCCTCTAGTGGAGTTTGATGATATATTTGTCATGGATTGGATTCCCTTATATAAATAAAGAATCAAATATTGGTAGAGGGATTTTACACTTCGTATCCTATAGGTGGAAATTCAGATGAAGCTAAAATATATATGAAAATAGAAATACTCAGAGTTCCAAATCAATAAAGAATTATTTGTAGGATTTGGGTAACGACTATTTGTACCATCCAATCATGAAATAAAGTAGAATTTGGTGAATGGTTCACATATCTCGACCTTCTCCATCCATATAGAGATCAGAAAAATGTATCAAGAACTACGAGAGTAATATTGGTGGAAAAATATAAAGAAAAAGGTTGTAGAATATACATCAATATTCCAGGGATGCTAGAAAGTGATGGTCATGAGGAAAAAATATGAATCAGATGATAAAACCATTACCCATACCTAAATAGAGATTATAAAAACCATCAAATTTTTCATTGGCCTTCTTAAGACATCAATAGTTAATAATGTTATATAGTTTATGGTGGAACATCTTACAAAGACAGATAAGTTCTTTGAAATTCGAGATGACTTATCTCTCAGTCAAATTGCTAGGATATACATCAGTGAAAGTGTATGGTTGTATATAATACCATTATCCCATGTATCTAATCAGGATCCAAGATTTATATCCTTGTTTGGGAAAATTCTGAAACATGCTATAAACACCGAGTTGGACATCATTATATCTTTTCAACCCTAAAATGATGGAAATATTAGTAGAATATTTAAAAAATTATGTAATGTCAAGATCATACTCGATGTATTTCAAAGGATAATGGGATTAACATCTTCCTCTTGTTGAGTTCTCATTAAATAATAGTTTCTAATCATGAATCAAAATAGATCCATATGAAGCCATTTATCGAATGAAATATAAAACACCAATGTGTTGGGATGATGTTAGTGAATGCAATATTCTGGGACATGAGATGGTTGATGAAATGAAAGAAACAGTCAGCACCATCCAACAATGCATCAGAGATAGTCAATGTCCATAAAAGAGCTATGTTTTCTACCATCACTAAGACATGGAATTTGAGGTAGTTCCTATAGTGTTCCTCTAAATATCTTCATGGAAGAGATTCACAAGTCTTTGGAAGAATATAAGGTTAATTCCTAGGTATATCTACCCCTTTGAGATTCTTGATCACATCAGAGTTTCAGCCTATTGACTACCCATCTCACAAACCGTATCTCGAGTAAATGATATATTCCATGTATCCCACGTAATGAATTAAATACCCAATCCCTCACATTTATTTAATTATGATGTGATAAAAATCTAAAATGATCTCTCATTTGAGTAGAAACTGATGACAATATTGGATTGTAGAGATAAAGTACTATAAAACAAGATAACTCACCTAATCAAAATTCTATAGAGAATCCATAACTATAAGGTAACATGGAAACTAGAATGAAGTAGTTATTAACTCACATATTTTAACCCAATAATGTAAAATTAAACATCATGGGTGAAATTACTTAATGGGTTTAGAATGTAATACCCATAATTTTATAAATGGAATTTACCTTCAAATATTTGTTTCATATTTATTAATGTCGTATATAGAACATGAAACACAGAATGAAACCCATAAAATTTTATTAAATTTATTTAAAAATTAAATTTATGGAATAAATATGTCCATAATAATTGAAAATATAAAAATACAACAAAAAATAAGATAACAATAATATGAAAATTTTGATATGCTCGATCCACTAGAAGAGAGGCACTAAAAAACACACTATACGTGAAAAAAATGTTATTAATGAAATATTAATCTTGACATTGAAAATATAAACGTCAATGAATATATATGTTAATGAAATATTAATGATATATGAGATATTTTTAGGAAGTGTGAACCCATATGACCATTCTAAATCTAATCATGGGAATAGTAATCGAACCATAGGAATAGTAACATGACCATTGTAATAGAAATTTTACCATTGTGAATAGTTACCTTACAATTATAATGGTATCATAACATATGGATGTGTAATATTATATTCATGTTCCTATAAAATAATAAAATTCATATTTTCATCATTATACATGTAAATAGTTTTTTAATTATAAAATAATGGTTTATACTTTTGTAAAACATATATATATTATTAAAATTTTATAAAAAATGAAAATATTGAAAAGATAGTTTATATTCATTAAATGGGTTTATAAATTAATATTCTGTTGCATTTTTATGATAATATAATTTTACGAGACAATAATTAATTTTTCAATTGGCCATAAAATCAGATATAATATAAAAATTGATATTTTTCAAATAAATTAGTGTTTTTTAATATTAAAATCCTTATATTTAGATAATTATTTTCATTAAATGGATTCTTTTTCTGTAAAATAAATTTTAGACTATTATTTCGATGACAACTATGGTATTTTTATAAAATAGTTTAATTTTCTATTGAATAGTAAAAACACTAATACACAATATTTATCATTATAAGTGAAATTCATGAATTTTGCTGCAAGGAATGATGTATGTGAAGGTTATTGGTGATAAGAAAGAACCTATGGTGGGAATAAAATTTAAATTTATTTTAATTTAGAGTATTCCAAAACCTCGAGAGAGGATATTTCACATTAAATTTATAATTAATTTATTTGTTATTTGATGAAATATTTACATTGTATTAGGGTCCTTTATTTGATGAAGTTATGGAAATTCCTAAAAAACTATTCGATTAACTTTGCTATGATAAGTGAATTCAATTGTAGAATCCCTATAGCGATTATCCTAACACGATCCTTTGATCGTAGAGAAATACTAATTGATTTCATGGTGCTAGTGTGCAGAATCAACTATCATGCATTGTTCGTCATGTTCAATACAAGATAATTTGAGCATGAAGAATTTATTCCCATTCATAATAGGATGAGAAGAGTTATTTGTGATATATTGATAATGATAGAGAGATAGATAGAATTATTTTTTGAACAATGATTATCTGTTCTCAATTATTGATTAATTCTACACAATAGAAATAACAATCAATTTATAGAGATAGGGTTTAGGTAAAAAATTTACTTAATTACATACCAAACCTTAAATAATATTATAATATTTATTAAACCTCATTACACATGATATTTTATTTATTATTATTATTATTATTATTATTATTATTTTATGGTGCACATTATTACTTGTGTAATAAAAAATATTATTTTACTGGCATGTAAATTAATATTTATCAACAGTTACAGTCTTGGTATTATCAAACTCCATGGCATTTATTGAATACATGAATAAAAATTTCATTCAAAAAAATATTTTTAGCTACAAACCATTGAATAAATATTTATCAAAATAAATAATATATATTTTATACAAAATACTGTGAATAAATATTGATTTAATTTATGAGATCAAAAAAACATGAATAAAATTATTTCCTCAACATTGAAAATAAAATTTATTAGATTAATTAAATTAAAATATAATTTAATGAAGATTAATTGAAACACGTAGTGTCTGAGCCCCTAGGATTCATTATCATTTTCATTTGGTAGGTACACTTAATGTCCTAGATTAATGACTAGTAATAAGTCAAGTCACCCACGAGAATTAACATAAGGTCGCAATGTCGACAACCATATACAAATTCTCATTGTGAAATACAATACATTTTTATAAATACCACATAAAATATGTTCCACACACTATATCAAATATATCATTTTAATTTTGGTTTTTTTCAATGGTTTCATAAGCTTCCCCTAAAAAAATTGAATATTTTTATCAATATTTTTCAAAAACCACCACTAAATATTTTTAATTTCTAAAAAACGGTCACATGGATTCCACGAATCATCATCCAATCCCCACAAATAAGATCCATTTATGCTACCCCATCCCTGATCCCACACTACTTCCACTTCCCACTCAACTCCACGTCACTGCCTAATTCCCCTTGTCATCACCTCATCCCCCCTTACGGATGAGACCCCTCTCCCCCAAACCCTTTACGATGCCCCCTCTTCTCCAAACCCTCACTGCCATCCCTTTTCCATTGTAGTTGTAACATCCATACCCTAATCATCTTGTTGATTCTATAATTCTACATGAACTCATGCGCTCCTCCCTATATGCAAGAGGGTGATGACTACCCATTAGGGTCTCAAGTCGAACTATGGGGAGACTACACCCTTAGTACCTTGTCATAGGATCGGTAATAAATAAAAATAATATAAATAATCATAGTATATAGGCAAGAAGTGTAAATATATCTTACATTTCATGTAATAAAGTGGCTTCCAAAGTGTAATGAATACCCACTTTAATAAATAGTTGATAAATAAAATATAAAAAGATTGTCCTCTGTAGTCCATCGTAGTATGCTACTAGCTTTGTATTCCACTACTCATCCATCCTTTATGGGGTCCTTTCCCTTTGCTGAATCCCTCATGAGATCTATAATCGCATTGAAATAGCCAAGTAGGGTGTGATTACAAGACTCGGTATGACCCCACTGATGTATCCTTAACCAGATGAGATTAACAATAAAAGTTTGTTCCATAATAAAATAAATGTGTAATCATCATAGTAAAACACAATCAAAAACTAAGAGGTCATGGACTATCCATGATACCATAAGCCCCAACCGTACCATATTAATCTCTATGCCTGCTAAGTGATCATTGTTTTAGAAGAATCAAGGATTATCCATGGGGTTAATGAATCATGTTACTCAGTTTCATGTGATCATGCAACTCGAAATCAATTCCCATCAAGAAGGTTATCTTCTCAGTATATTATAGGGACCGAGAGATAATAAATATCCCTTATTCACTGAGTAATATAATAGGGATTGAAAGATAATAAAATATCCTTAGTCATCGAGGTAAATACATTGGATAGAGAGATAATCAACATCCCATAGTTATCAAAAAACATTCTAGGTGTCGATAGCTAATTAGAATCCCTTCTTCATCGTGGCATGTACTAGGGATCAAGATCTAATTAGAATCCATTAGCCATTTATTTCATCAAAATTCATCCTAGAGGAATCATCATTTCCCTTCCCTATGCATCTGTCCTTCGTCATATTTATCACAAATCATGCACACTCCCACTCCAAGAGATATCATGTTACGATGGTCCACCTATTTTGGGATCTAGGAATAATAACATAAGGAATACATAGTATGATATGATACCAGAGTAATCATTAAATATCATATTATATAAAGTAGCACACATAATACATGTGATCAACATCAAATATGAATAACAGGCTACAAAGTACACATGGAATTAAGTGTAAAATAAGGGTTCCATGGTTACACAAACACTCCCACATGCGATCATAATCAAGCATGGTAATAAAATATATGTCTACACATAATATTAATAATAGTAACATGAATAAATGAGCCAAAAAGATAATGATCTTCAAACCTTGAAAGTATTTTATGTAAAAGGTGGGGGTAAACCAGTAAAGAACACCTCTTTGCAATAATATTTTAGAAACATCGACACTCAAGGTTCGTCAATGTTTCTTAGACCCAAAAACATCAATTTTATTTAGAAATAAAATAAAATATCACATGTGAATATTCTTTCTCTCTCTGAGACAATTTCCTAATAATCATTAAAATTCCATGTGTGATTATATTTTCTCTCTCCTATATAATTTTTGAAATATCAATTAGGTCAAAGCACCTGTACACTATATTATAATTTTATAAATAACATTCGATATTTAATTATATATTATCATATCAAATTAATTTTTTATAATTTAATTCAAATTATACTTGATAAATTTATTTTTATAATTTAATACAAAGCATTATTTAACAATTATCATTTGATAATTTATTGAAAATTATCATTTTATATTTAGGATTGATAATTATATCTGATAATTAGTTATCCACTGAAAAATATTTTATATTAATATCTTATAAATTATCGTATGACAATTTTGTATTATTAATCATCAATTATAATTTAATAATTTGTATTAATTATCATTTATAAAATAGTTCAATTATTCTTTATCAAATCATGGTAATTATTTTCTTCCAAAATCGATAATGTGTCCTCTGGGAAGTCATGCAATTACACCTTGAAAATTATATTATAATAAAAATAACCTTAAAATTTAAATTGATTATCAATAGGCTAATATATATTAATATATATATATATATATATATCTTTGTGTGTGTGTGTTTTTTTTTGTTTTTTTAAATAATTATGCATATGTAATTTGTTTACTAGTTATTTCATTATAAAAAATATATTTTACAATGGATAATATTAATAATTTATCCATAACCATACATAGTGATTGTAAATATGTTTATATATATATATATATATATTGATAAAATTCCAAATAATTTCGTTTTGAATATCCATTTAAAATTTTCAGTCCTAAAATTTAGGATTATTATGTTTTTTTATTTTTTATTACTTTATCTTTTAAAAGCCGTAATAGAGAATAAAATAAACAAATAAATATGTAAAAATGAGGGGGTAACCTTTTATTCCCTATTCAAAGGAGCTGCGGTTGCCACCAAATTGTGGAAACACCCACAGAGGAACGATCAACTGCTTGAGGAAGGTGTCTTAGGATTATTGGTGGAATTAAATTTAGGATAAACCAAATATTTAATGGTGTTTAAATGTGATTATGGTTTTTTTAAAACTAAAAAAAATCTTGTATTAATCTGTTAATCCCCGAACCAATCAATGTTGTGTCTTTAAATTCATGCTCAGAAGTTGTTGTCGTCATTTTTTTTCAAAACAAGTGAAGAAATGATGATTTGAAAATACCCCATATGTGTTAATTGTGGTGTGGTGTGGAAAGGGGGAGGATGTTGGAAAATTTCCTTTTATTAATTAAAGTAATAATTTTAAATATTTAATTGATTTTCTAAATTACTAGATTTTTATGGGAGAACTAAAAAAACCTGTTGAAAAAAAATTTATACCGTTCCGAAGATAATCCCACATTACATATTCAACAATGATATCAGTTTACTCATTAGAAAAACCATTTGTGAGATATTAAATAATTTTTTACAATATAATAAAAAAATGAATCATTAAATAAATAATTCTCACGAGTGAGGTGTCTTAACGAATGACTCTTATAACATTCAAAACCCTCATAAAGTAAATGTTATATCCCAAACCCAAATATTGTCATGGATTTCACTAAAAACACATTGTTTTGGAGTTATCCAATTATTTTGAATAAATTTTTAATGCTTAATATAATATATTTAATATTATTTTTCCTTCACTAAGACATTAAGGTACTTTTAATCTCATACTGAATAGTATTTGACTCCGAAAATATTTGGTTGATTATCCCATGGTGTTAACTATAATGTTACCCTTACTCAAATGATTTAACACATTTATTATGTTATTTTCATTGATAAATCATTTTTTCACATAAAAAATCATAATTTTTCAACATTAAAGCATTTAATATATTTTTAAAATTCATGATATTATAGTTTCCCTACCACAGCTCGACCCCCTTGTCGTCCCAATGTCCCCCTCACAGTCAGTCCACCCTCTCACTTAATCCCTCACCACCACTCGTTGTACCCTAAACCATCATCGCCCTACCATTACCCAATTCCCCTTACCACCACATTATCTCCACATATATCTTTCGTCACCCTGGTTCTATCCCAAATACTCATTTTTCCCTCTCCCACCTCACTACCCCACCTCCCACTTTCCTCATTTTCACCACTCTAGATTAATCCCTCACGAAAACTCTATGTTTCCTTACAATATCTGCTTAGGATTCCCTCCCTGATCCCATAATTCTTCCTCAGAGCCACTAATCCCCAATCCCTCAAGCAATTTTAGTTTACTCCCCTACCCCTCTCTTCCCCTATTTGAGTACTCTCCACAAATCCCTTTCATATTTCTTACTTTCAGCCCAGTCACATAGCCCACATTGTAGAGGCTTCGATTCCAATACCTCACTATGAAGGTTCGCCACTGAGCACTCATCGTCAAGGCACCTATCCCTCACTTTCTCTCGCAATCCCTCACCCATGACCTCATGGTCTCTCGTGCTTCCATTTTTCCCTCTTAATCCCCAATTCCCTATCGGTGCACTAGTTATTCATCCCCCTTTTTATGGTTATTGATTTATTTGATAGAATTTTAATGTTATACAACCACATTGATTATACATTTTCAATTAATTTAAAATACTTCTATACATTCCATAATACTAGGATGGATTATATAAATTTTAATTAAAATATAAGAAAAAATATGTTTTTGAAAAACCAAATGAGATTAAATACCAAAATTATTTTTATATTTCTTATTTAAAATAAATTATTATTTTTTAAATGACATAATATTTCTTATTAATTTTAATTTTTTTAACAAAGTTTATGAAATTTGTGATATATGGCGAAAACCTATATCACATTACCAAGAAACACACCTCAATATTCAATGAGTTTAGGGGAGTTTTTATATATTTCATTTCTAATCAATATATTTATTAAAAAATATGGTTTCCATGCCCTAAATATAAATTTAAAAGATGGTTGAAGAGGAATAAGGCTTATAAACATTTGATATTGAAGTTATAACCTACTCAATTTTTTTGGATTTGGCTTTAAGAATAAAACAATATATAATGTTTGAGCAGTGATTTCAGTCAACAGAATGAGCTCCCAAATTTATTGATAATGGGATATGAAATTAAAATCCATATAAAAATTATTTTTTCATTTCGTGGATACAATATCAACATTAAAACATATTATAACAACTAATCGAGTGTGATAAAATTATTAATATGAAAAATTATATTCTAGGACTATAGGATAGCCAGATCAAGATCATATCATACACATTGACCATCCTATTTATGTCGTGGAGACTAATGTAATATTGAACATAACTGAGAACATAAATGTATCTCATGATTTAGTTTATGATGGAAAACCTGAGTTTTATGGTGGATGTTTGAAATATTAAAAACTTTCTCTTCTTCTAATGTTTTTCCAAATCAAAGACCAAAACATAATTTAAACAAGCCAATGTCCATGATATTGGACATATTTAATGAAACATTTTCATACGTTATGATACCTAAGTATTTTTTTTATATGATAAATTTTGTCACTATGTTTAGTCTAAATTATAAAAATATACAAGTTTATCCTAATGATTGTATGCCTTATTTTCTATATGATTCATGTTGATAGGATTTAAAAAAAACATCTTCTATCTTGTAGTGAATGGGTAATTTTGGAAGTCTAAATCAATATATTACTATGAAGAATAATAAAAATAACACACACAAAAAATGTTTTTCACTAATTACCTTCAAAACCAAGATTCAAAAGATTATTCATGTCATCAAAAACTGCTTAACACTTGTAGTGTAATTCTATAGATAATAACAATGATGGATTAATAAAACATCCAAGAGATTCAGAATCTTGGAATAAAGTTGTATCATTAAATCCATATTTATTATATGATCCTAGGAATGTGTCATTTTGATTAGTTGATAATGAATTCAACCCATTAGGGAGTTTGATTACAAGTTATAGAATTTATTTTGTTGTTTTGATCCCTTATAATCAATGTTGTTGGATGGTTATACAACAAACATATTTTGTCAATTAAATGATTATTCCTAGAAAAAATATCTGTAAAAGATATTTATGTATACATGCATCCTCTAATTTATGAATTATAGGAGTTATAGATAAATGGTGTTAAGATATGTGATGAATCCTACAGAATTATGTTCAAGATACACACTACACTAATGTAGACCAATAATGACTTCCCTAAACTTGGTAACATAAATGGATGGAACACATACACAGGTTTACCTTCTCATACTTTCAACATTAATTTTGAGCCTGAAAAATACCTTATAGTACAAAATGTTTCTTATGTCAACACTGATTTCTCGATGTATCTAATAGATTATAGTTGAAGGAGTCAAAATTCAATAGGTCAATTAATTATAAATGACCTCTAACGTTGACGAGGGGCTTATAAATATTCTCACATATTGTAAATATTGAAACATTATTTGGGAAGTTGTATCATTTGAATGATTTTGAGAAATGAGTTTGAAGTGAATCATCAATTAAAATCGAAACACAACACTATAAGGAAAACATTATAACCTTTAAACTTCTATATTTGGAATTTAATTTGTCACGACATAATATTTAAGGTATGCATATTGATAAGAATATTTCAGGAAATGTGATATTCACATTACTAAATGATAATTAATAATAAATGGACCATATCAATACTCAAAAAGAATTATAAATAATGAATATAAATGATGCCTTATGTCTTGATGAGAGCATAAAGTATTCTCTGGAAATTGTTTCACATAAAAATGGGGATAAATATATATTCCATCAAATTTTAAAACACGTGAAAGTAGATAATGGGTATTCAAGTAATATATCAAGTGGTGTCAACTTAAATTATAACAGGTTACATGGATTGAAATGTCATCACTAACATATTCATTTTACAAAAGTTACTACCCTTGGTATTGCATACATTGTTACCTAAAAAAGATAATATAATTGTATACCAATTTTCCTCATTCTTTACACAACTATGTAAGAAAAATCTACAACTAGTTGATATTGAAAACCTTTAGGATAGTGTTTTACAAACACTTTGTTCGGTGGATATGATATTTCCTCTATCATTTTGTCATTTTCATGATGCATTTAATTTTAGATTTAGTCGAGGAAACTAAATTAAGTGGAATTTACATTATCAATGGATATCTCTAATTAAGT
Source organism: Viscum album (assembly GCA_963277665.1). Lineage (NCBI taxonomy): Eukaryota > Viridiplantae > Streptophyta > Magnoliopsida > Santalales > Viscaceae > Viscum > Viscum album. The sequence goes on along the minus strand of OY728159.1, from coordinate 969,350,479 downwards.
GTTACTTTATTCGTATATTTTCATTCTAACTAAATTATTCCAGGAACTTTATTAAATATGTTGTATTTTATATAGTTTATTTCACATATACGTTAGTCATTTGAAATCATAAATTAAAACTAAAACTCAACATGAAGGCTATATTTATACAGGATATTTAGTAGAGGAGTGTCTTAGATTTTTTCTAGATAATTGGATTATATCACGACACGATTCAATATAGGTAGAAAAATTGATGAAATATCGAGTCAATTTAAACTACATGGTAAATCAAAAATATTTCCTTCTATTCCCCCATCAGTTAAGAGGATATCAAATATTAAATTAAAATAAATGGAATTAGTACATGCACATAGATATAAAAAAATGAATAGTGAAATTGTAGATCCATTTACTAAAGAAAATGGGAATAAAGATTCAAATTAGAAGTCGAACATGAAATGAGAAATATATGAAAAAATATATGAAGAAGGATTCATGTATAATGGTTTTTCATATCATATAAGATCATTAATATTGAAATCAATAAGGATTTTTGGTTGAGGAATATATTTTGTAAATATAATAACGTATATTACTTTTCACAGATCATGAATATTGATATTATAGATGAGTTTTTATAAGATTGTATGTTTCTAGGTTGAGGTCCTCTAAAACATGGTAGAAATTTATATACTTATAATGTGAATGGATTCAATTTTCATACAATCGGTTAGGAAGAGGGTTTAAAAACATATAATAGTGGTGTATTAACATTTATTGATTAGGATACTATGTAATGTTGAGTAATATTATTGAATTAAACTATTATGGTCATTTTATCATTTTTCATTCAAATTCATGTGGGATGATATTACCAAGAGTATTAAAATACATTCCTTGTAATTTATATCTATAAACTTATCTCACTTGATGGATATCAGTGGCTGTGAATTACATGGTTTATATATCTTCTCATAATATAAGAATATACTATATTATGTGAATATTCCACTGATGAATAGTGGGGTGTAGTTGTTAACATAATACAAAAAGAGTTATATTATATATTTAATGCAGTGGATGATTTGACCTCTAACATTGAATTCCAAATATAGTAGGAAAGTGACTTATTTTTCTATCATGATATTAAGAATATTATTCATGAATGGGTGGATGAAGTATTTGATGTTATAATGAAGTAGGATAATTATATGACTGATGTAAAAAGTGATTATTTATACAACCATCCATTAAATTATCAACTACCTATGTTATATGTTGTTCATTTATAATATTATGGATCTTCTATCATATTTAAATTTATTTGTATAAATTATTTTTTTTAAACAAATTAATTACTATATTTTTTATAGGAAGTCATTCATTATCATTCCGATGTATATTAATTTTTTAAATACAATGAATTTGTTATCATTTATAAAAAACACTTTCTACATGAGTATTTTTAAATATTATCTTTCATGTTATTTTTACTTAGTTTAGATGATTGGAAATCTAAGGAAGAAGATTTTTACTAGGCTCATTCAACTCATAGTGGACATTTCCTTGACCACAAAAATAGATAATGATCCATAAATATCTCTCCCTATAGCATCTGTGACACCATAAATATACCCCCATTAGAATTTACCACACCCTGCATCTCCCACCCATTAGTGTATGAAGCACCCTCCTTTCCCACCCCTTCAGCATCTAGGACATTTTATTCTGATTCATTAGGTTCAGCAAGTACTGACTCTATAGTGAGATAATAACCATTCACTCATATTTCGTTATGATTATTTTGGAGGGTGACAGACATAGGAAAAATTTTAATTTTAATAATATTAATACATTTTTATACTAATAAATGTTTTTTCATAAAATATGAAAAAATGATACTGTTGAGAAAAAATATTAACAGTCTAGATTTCTGAAATCTGAACCGATTGAAGATAGTTATCCCCTTAGATTTTCATAGGGTCCCCACAGATCATGTCATGGGATTATTTGGCCATATTATAGGCCATTTGTGGTTGAGATAATTTCCCTCCTAATTACATATTTTTATTAGAGGCATATGCCTCAATTTTGTAAGAATAACATATAAGATTCAACAATAAAGGCAACATTAAGACATTGTAGATCAATAAAATTCCATTATTCGATTAAATAATTATATCTTAAAAAAGAATATCATTGAAAATATGATGTTTTCCCTCTACCATTGCTGATATTAATACACAAAATTGGATGTTAAAATTTTTCTTTATGAAATGGAAATATTTAAAAGAGACTATGGAATGAATTCAACGATACATTGTTTACCACTCAATAATAGTTTGATTAGGTACCTGAAGGGGTACCTAGAGATAATTGGAATGTATTTATTGATATCCAACTCCATTATAATCACATGGTATTGAAAAATATACTATTATAATAATCTCATTTTACATATATACATTCATATGAAAAGAAGATGAAATTTCATACATTACTATAAAATTATATGTTATTTATTTCAGGATGTTTCAATAAAAAATGCTTCATATAGATATAAAAAAACTCTCTTACACATTCTATTGAAAGAGTTGTTCAAGAAATAGTTTTAATATTGAAATATTTTAAGTCATTTACATATTTATAAGATAACATTATATTTTTTATAATTTAAATTTTTAATTTTTTGTAATGTAGTCAATGAATTTAGGGAATAATGTTCCTAGATAAAACTTTGGTTAGATATTTATATGAAATATGATGAGATTTGTGTGAATGATCCTGCCAAAGAAGCATATGTATGAATTATTATTTTCTCATGAAATATTTTATTATTTGTAAATTTATTAATATGAATTTATTTAAATATGATTGGTAAATGATTTATATATAAAAGTAAATAAATTTATGGGATTCCAATCTTGTGTAGTCATTATCAATCTCCCAATATGATCCAATTGATTATGTCCTTGGGAAGAATCATTATGGCCATGTGTGCAGGATGGGTTCAAGGCCATTAACATCTGGGGTTGTTGGAATGTTATTTGGGATTGAAGTATAATTTACTTATGGTTGTAGTTACTCCCTAAAAAGATATTTTCATATATATTATATTGTAATTAAAATCAAACTTTATCAAAATTGGGGCGAAATCTAGTAGCAGGAGGCTCATATACAAAAAATAGGATTCAAAGGTCATTTCTATATAAAAATCATTAGGTGAATTATATTATAAGATGAATGGATATTTCCACATTATTATTTCATATATGGAAGGTTTGAGTGAGAAGGTAAATCACTAAACTTATTAATCATTCTATACAAAATCTTTTGATGTTATTAAGTTTAAATTTTCATCACTATTAAATTTTGAACAAAAGATTTATACAAGTGCTAGTAGCAGGGAGTGGAGAAAGTAATAGAGATTGTGCCAATCTTTCTTCTTTTGGTAGTGACGAAATTCGAAATTGGATTCAGTGGTGCTGATATGTAATTATCTCATAATATACTAAAAAATGATATGGTGATTGAGAAACCATAATATGGTCTGAGGTATCAGATATTTCTATTTCTATTACATTACATGAAATCTATATTCTTGGATGATTTTATATGTTTTATTTTGATGAATAACTTATAATCATTATTCTTAGGATATTTTGAGTTATTTTTTAATTGATTCCAAGTAATGTCTTCCAAATTATTTTGATGAACTATTTAACTTTATTAAATGATTTGTAATAGTTAGTATGTGGGGCTTATTATTATTGAGATAAAAGAATGGATTTCAGTAGGCTAATTTCAGGAGGGAGTGTTAGTTTGGTCAATATAATGGGCATTTTATACGTAAGTCAAGGGTGTATAAGTTTTGGGATATATCAATTATTTTTTATGTTATCATTTTTATTATTATTGTTTTGGGGGTGTTGGTTGGTTCCCAGAATAAATGTGAAGTTATGTTATCATTTAGATATCAATATAAGAATGTTAATATGGATTAGTTCATTATTTCCTTATTATTTGTAATCTTTATTATGATAATATTATTATAGTAATTAATTTTATGTAATTTCTGGATTTATGTTGTGATGGATGTTGTTTGGTAATAATGTGGTAACAGTTTAAAATGATGCATGACAACAATGTAAAATAGGCACACAATGGATATACAGAGGAGGTAATGTTGTGAAAGGATTGGTGGGTTCTATATATATATTTGGTTAATGTTGAGGTATATATTGATGATGAAATATTTTTAAATGTGGATATATATAAGCATAGGTGATGTTGAAATAAGATGAACTTATTGTTTGTTGATTTTAAAGGAACTTATTTTTTATTGGTTTTAGTGGAAGATTTTGGTTTCATGATAATGTCTTTAAATAATTTTTATTTGATTTTGATTTGAGATAGTTATAATCCATTGATTATATATTTTGTTGTTAAACTTATAATTATTGAACATTTCTTATATTTAGATTTATCTTTATTTGATTTGAGTTTCAATATTTTGTTTCTAGAGATTTAGTTTCTATAGCTATCATTTTTCTTTAGAATTTATATATACTAGTAGTTTAAAACACAAATATATATTGTAAAAAATTAAAATTAGTTTTAACTATGTTTATATATAGTAAAAAAAAATTAGCATAGGCTTAGAGGATCACTAAGATTAAACAGTCATGAAATACATAGATGTTTTGAGAGGAAAACCCACCACTAGAAAAAAGAACCAATGAAAAATAATTCACAAAAAATCCGCCAAATCCACTAATAAATTAGTAAAATTTATTCCTGTTGGATTTCGACACCAACATTAGTAGTGGTTTTTAAAAACAATCATGTAATGGTTTGAAAATGGTTTAAACTGACATCCATATAAAAAATAATCACCACTACTCCCTTTCATTGTTGAAGTGACATCTACATCATCAACCCATACTCTTGAAAATTCTTTCATTGAAAATAATAAATAAACATCATTACATCATGTCAATAGAGTTTAATGTGAAATTTATATTTAAATAAAAGGGTAAAGATATCAATATATATAAATATGTAAGGAATAAATCCTTCCTTGACATATCCATTAATAACATGTCATTAGTGACACACCCAACATACCATATTACCCACCATTATATGACATTATGGTTTTTTTAGTTAATATAAGTGTGTGAGTATGACATAAATTAATAATAATATTAAATTTTAATGACTAGTACACACGCTCTTAGATAGGAATATCTGATGACAACAAAACATGTTGAAATTCCAATCAGTATGTTTATTCTCATAATCAACTATCTTGGAGATTACCAAGTGTGAAATTAATAATAATAATCCTCATACACTTATGAGTATTCAAACATGAAAATCCATATACTATGTTCCCAACAATAGTACATTATTTGACCATGGAACTATTTTTAACAATATCATTATTGAATCGTAAGGCATTCATCAACGTGGGGTACAAATATGGTCTTATCAATGTTAGTTATACTCTAGGAAATTGTCACATAAATGTTATATAGAAGAAAAATTAATATATAATAAGAAATTTATATTAATATTCACTCTTGAATATTCATGTAATCTAAAGAACAATGTAGTTAGTTCTAGGTCCCCATCACTAATAAAATCCATTATTTATTGTAGTCAACTACGATGAAGTAGTTAGTATACACATTAAAAACATTATTATTCATAATATGGATCCAACTCCTAGTACTACAACATTTACATGACTTGGGTTGGTAAATACATATGTGTATGTGGTAGATTTGTTTACTACAACATTTCTATCTTGAGAAAATCCCTTAAGCAGTGATATAAAAATGTAACTCATTATTGTTTCCATGATTGAATCTCATCATTATTATTAAATACATAGAAAAGTCTTATCATAACATGGTAAATCACTTTATTTTGGTATAACCCAAAATTAGAAAAGGTCATTAATAAAACATGTTCTTAAAATACGTCAGAAACTACAACATACATGAATATAGTTGATTTTGAAACCACTAGCTATAATATGTTTTTCTTGAATATTAAATTATAATTTTCTCAAATAATACATAAAAGTGATCCATGTATAAAAATATGTTCAATACCCCTGAAAACTAATATACTCACTTCTACAGACTACATGAACTCAACCAGTTTTACATTCCCATGATGTGTTAGATAGTTCTAACTGCAAGTCTAAACAATTATGTCGAATATTTCTAATATTCCCTTATTTTTCATTATACTGCATTAATATAATATGACAATAGATATCGTGGAACATTATATGAATTTATATCACTTACCTTTTCATATTCTTTTAATTTTTATAATATATTCCAATTCCCATGCTTGTTATATCTGATGGATTATATTTCAACAAAAATTCAGTTTTGAATTAATTCAAATTGTATTTTTCAATACCATGTTAATATATGAATTATGATAAGATTTAGAATACTCATATAAAAATTATGTAGATATTATTACCTCTAAATTAGTTTCTACTTTAATTTATAGTTGGAGAAACTCCATTTCGTAGACTTCACCAAATGGTATGACATGAAATTTTTTCCATTTGTTATAAATATATCTATATTGAAAACTTAAACTACTCCCACTATATAGGTTTTAAATCAGACCACTAATATATTTTTAAACCAATATTCTACAATCCCTATATATCATTTATTCATAAATTAACTTATGTAATATTCATATCGTATTGGAATTTGTTGAGGTCATCAAACTTTTTAAGTCACGCATTTTATAAAAATACAATAGGGTCCCCTTTTGGTAATATCGTATAGAAATATACCATAAGGTTACACCTATGTGAGTAATCCCTAAAAATCAATAGTCTAATATTCTAATTATAGAAATAATCTTTGAAAATTTATAATTAAAATTGATTTTATTCATGATTTTTTATGTATAGGATATTAATAGATTAGAACATTCCATAATCAATCATGATTTATTAATACCATCGTGTTCCATCCATATCTATATTCTCTTGAATACTCATGAACAATATCAAGTTTTAGTAACCTCCAAAATAAATATTTCCTAAATATTGATACATGGGATCCATCAAATGAATATATACATACATTTCAACCATATCTTATTACCATTTACTACTATGTTATATGAATCCTATTTTTCTGAATTAAAAATACATGTATCACCCATTGTAGTGAACATAACCACCTCTTTGGTTATAATTTCCAACATAGTATGCATCTTTGCAAAAATCAACCCAGTAATCTTAGTAGAGTCTTGTTTTGCTATTATAACTTATGTACATCTAGATCCTTAACATTTTCTATGTTAATTATGATCTAAATATCATAAAATAGATAGGATTCCATTTATAGAATAATATTCAGTCCGGACTAGACATTAATATCCTTAGTGATTATAGGATTATTAAATTATATAAACATCAATGTTTTGATATTTTTTATCTAATATTATATTTTATCAAAGTATTTCTATAAAATATTTGTTGTTGGGTACTAAAATATTTTTATTAGACCGTAATTGATATAATATCCACTAGAAAATATAGTTGGAATATGGTTAGTTGTTTAACTTTCATTTGAAAAATATTTCATAAAATAAATTGTTGAATATTTTCAATATATAAGATACTGATCATTGATATTCCTTTTACTTCCATCATTATTGTGATGTATACAAGGAAGTGTAAGATATGCATAAAAATCAATCCACATAAATGATCAATGATTACATGGATAATATGTTCTTATAAAATCAAACTATTAGATTCCTAGATCATTACCAATAGAAATTATTTAAATCATTAAATATTTCTAAAATTTATTATAAGAATCTCATGAAGTATATGATGTTACCTTTAGACTTCGAATGGATCTTCTGTCCATATTGAACCTACTATAAAAGGTTCTGTGACTTACTTTTTTAAAGGTATCATTATATAAAACATGGGGAATAGTTTTTTGTACATAAATTTTACTAGCTCAATTGAGACTAAAAAATTTTAATATGTATAAAATGGTCAATCTTTTTTAGTGTTATTTGAAAAATAATTATCTTTTCAAAATCAGTTAAGAGTCTTATATTTTTTAATCATCATTTATTGAAATAGATATTGGGAAATCAAGAGTTATTTAATTGATAGTTTTGTATTAATTTACCATAACAACATTTATTCTAAAATGAAAAAATATCTCATTATCTTGGGTCACACACTAATATAAATTTTTTTCTTCAAATTATTGCAAACTAAAATAAATCAATTTGAAAATGAAAAATACTGATCTCTCCTTGGATGATATTAGAATCAACCATTCATAATTCCATTTGATTAACTATAGAACCATTTTATTCTTACTAATTTCCTTCATTTGAATACATTAATGTTATAATAATATTGTGTTTAACACATAAGTGGTGAATATAAACATGATGAATATAACTTAAGTTGATTAAACTAATTTCTTCTTCGATTAATTGCAATTTCTTTTAGAGAGCCCATTATTTCTACATAAGAAAAAAATATCCTCCTGTCCATTCTTATACCTTTGAATAATTTGTTTTCTTTAAGGATTATAAAAAATATCTTTTGGATTTAAACTATTCAATGGATATTCAGCCTTCTATTTTAAACGTTTCACAATAATGGGTGGAGAAACCAGTTTCAATCAGTCATTTTCCACTTGGTGAAGTATGGACAAATTTTTCTTGAGTCACATAACTATTTTTTTTATTATAGGACTATAAAATTAATAATAATAATGGTGGTAAGGATAATAAGACAAGATTAATTGATAATTACTTATCCAAGATGATATTTAATTTCTTAACTAGTCAATATACCCCATAGATTTTAAAGCATGATCAGTAGCGAGGTTACATTCTTCAAGATTTCATAGATATAGCTCATTGGAAATCTTATTTATTTCACCCCTTTTTTTATCTTTATCAAGGGAAATGATAAGAGATATTATAGCATAATCAGTCATGTATTTATGTCCTATCATAAACTCTCTAGAAATAGTTGACAATATGTTATAATAGACATAGAAAGCACCCTCTACATATCTCTAGAAGACATCCTTATGAACTTCACTAACTTACTACGGTAGAAGAGAAGGAATAGTGGATTATAACATATAATTTTTTTTGATAATAATACATCACAAAAAATATTTCTCCATATCCAAAAAAAATATTTGTACAAAAATACACTTATTTAAGGAATGATACCACCATTTTATTCTATCCATTTTCTACAAGAATTAAAAAAAAATTATTAATAATTTTCTTGATTAAAATATTTTGATAAATAATATAAATTAAATTTTAATTATATCTTCCACTATTTTATTTAGTCTTATAATCCCTCACTATAGACCCCATAATGTTATGTTTCCAACACATTCAAGTCTCAAGGATCTATATAACCCTTAATATAACCCTAATAAAGGTTGGTCAAGATACATGATTGTATTTTGGTAGGAAAATATTTCCGACCATGGGATTACAACACCCTAATATATTGAGTTGATTCCTCAATTTAAAAATGCTGATGTGGATTCCCACAAAACATGCCTCCAAATTTATCCATGTATAGTAATGGATACTCCTCTTGATGTAAAATGGTTATGTAAACCCAAAAAATTCATAATAACCCCCTTATAAAAGTATTTTTACTAACAGGGGTTGGTAAAACACATAGTTGAATTATGTTTCATTCATAATCAAATAATGGAAGGCCAAGTCTAAGAGAATATTTACGTAAGGAATCTTATTTAGTTGTGCATAAATATTATATTGTTTAATCCTTTACATTCCTTTAAAAAATTAATTAAATATTACTTAATTAATTAACCATGTTAGATAAAATATCTATGTATAATCCATTTACATAAATTTCATATTTCCATATAAATTCATTTATTTATGTCATAATAATATAGTATACATTAAATAAATAATGAATAACATGGAAATAAATAAAGAACTAAGTGACCTAATCATGATCTTATCTAAGGGTTGATTTATAGAGTTGATAAAAAATAAACCTTTGACCACTGGGAATGACTTCATTCCTAGTCTTATGCATGAGTTTTAGAATTACACCTATCCACCTCAGTATCACCTTAAAATTCATCATATTGGTTTCTTCTTGAATAAACTCTATGTGCCTTGAGATACTCTATTCATTACAAGTATTTATTACTCACACATAGGTGAGGGGAACCAAAGGATTATTTTAAGTTGATTATATAAATAGACATCGACTCACCTACCCTACAAAATGATTGAGAGATCAGCGCCTCATAGTCCATCTATTTAACATAATAATTAATAATTAAAAACAAATGCAAGAAATTAGATTAAATAAAGTCTAACACATTCATATATCTTTTTCAAGATAATTATCAGTCAAACATGCAATGAATATGAAAAAATAACTACCTAAAATTCATTTATGATTCATTCATTATTATTAAGATAAATTTTACTGTATTAATTAGATAATCAATTAGTTAATTAATTCCCTCTTCAGCTAAATGACCATCTATATTTATTTGGAGATACCCATCTTGCTGGAATTTATGAAAAATAAATAATAAAACCAATTATTTATTTCAATTACAAAAAATTAATTGATAATTAAATATTATTTAAATCCATTACTCCATTTTCGATCAATTGAATTTTCAATCAACAAAAAAAGATTTTAAGGTTCCTAATTTTTTTTAAGGTAATTTAATTAAGTCATTTACTGGTATACTATAGAGACTGTAGTTATGAATTACATACGTTGTGTCTCAGTTTTCATATACATGAGTTACATGCATGGGACTTCAGACTGTAAATTGGTTAGACTACACAATGTGTATAATCCAGCTACACATCATGTATCACTCTTACCATGTGTCTTCAGAACCCTCTGAAGAACTTAGTGTATTTGCCGCATATGACTACATGATGCATGCAAACCATATACACACTGTGTATCGATTACGTTCTATGTCTGCATAACTCACTTATGAACTAGGAGTTTATTCTGGATGTGTTATATAATGAACAAAATGGTTTGTAAAATCCAAATAGATGTTGTCTACGAAATTTTTTCTATAGGATTTAGGCCACACATGTTTTGACAATATTTATGACCACACAAGATTCAATAATTTCACCACTGAACCATGTATACTACAAGACGTATATGCCTACAACACATCATGTAACTTGAGAACCTATCTTCCAAACTTTTGTTGTATACACATAGAGTGAAATAAATGAAGTGCATGTAGATATTTTCTGTAGGGACTGGTATACTATGAAATGTCCAAATCAAACATAATTTTGTATATGATATGTACTCTAGCTATACACTAGGAAACCCAGTATCATCAGAATATTGTTTTATCACTTTTTAATATAATATCCACTTGTTCTTTATCAGTTCTTATACCTTCAATAGAACAAATCACTATATAAAATAATTAATTTTTGAATAACAAGTTTAGATAAATTATATTAAAAAATAAAAAATAAAAAATAAAATCATACCAATATTTTGAATAGATCAAAAATAAAATAAATCATTATATATTTGAAATGTTATCCCTCCGGTACCACTTGATAGTTCTAAGTATAATAGAATCTCATTTGGTGGGAGTGAAATTAATTTTATTAATTTACAGTATCCTAAAATCCTGAGGGGATGTTCAACATTAATTTATAATTTATTTATTTATTATTAGAAGAAAATATTTCCTTATCTCCGGAACCTTTCTTTGATGACATTTTCAATATTCTGAAAGATCATTTGGATTACCATCGTTGAGCTATAAAGACTCAAGTGTAGAATCCCTAGAGTGATTATCCACACATACTAATTTGATCTTTGAGCAATACCAATTGATTTATGGGTTCTATTGAGGTGATTCAATTTCCATATGTTTTTCAGCTTGATCACTCCAGGAACCTTTGAAATTGAAGGAGTTATTCTCATTCTTGATAGGATGAGAGGATGCAAACAGGGGAGAGAGGGAGGGGGAGGTCTATATGAATCTATATTCCCTATTTTCGATTAACTATACACAATAGACATTATCATCTATTTTTAGTACTAGGGATAAGGTTACAATACAATTTTATTTCTTATCATCCACTAAATAATATTATAATATTTATTGAACACCATAGCACATAATAATTTTTGTATTATTTTTATTTCATGGTGTGTGCTAACTTGCGCAAAAAAAATATTATTTTTCTGTCTTGTGAATTAATATATATCATCAGACATAGTCTTGGTTTGTTTTAACTCCGTATAATTTATTGAATAATTGAATGAAAATTTATTACGTAAATAAATATTTTTTTCCACAAAACAATGAATAAAAAACCATTAAAAATTCCATAAAATAAATTAATCTATTTTATTCACAATCTGACGAATAAATATTTATTTAATTTTTGTGATCAACAAAACATGAATAAAATTATTTACCAGCCTTTTGAATTTTAGTTATTCAATTAATTAAATTTAAATATAATTCAATCGAGATAAATTAAAACAATTAGTGTGTGACCCTCTAGGATTTTTTCTCATTGGGATTAGGCAAGTATGCCTATTTTAAAAGATTACTATATAGAAATAGTTCAAGAAACCCAAGAGAAATAACCTAATCTCACAAAATTGACAACCAAATACAAATGCTTACTATTTAATATAATTTCTTTGTCTCAATATCTCATCAAACAAGTTTTATATAAACATCATCAACCTATATAATTGATACATATTTTTTTGAATATCTAATATAAATGTTGTTACACCATATATATATATATATATATTAATGAGAAATTTATATTTCAATAAAAGGGATGAGATATAATCTTCCATAAAAACAGAAGTAACAAATCCTTCCTAAAATTAGCCTTTAACAACATGTCACTCATATTACACTAAACATACCCTACTTCCCATAAACAAATTGTGTGATAGTTTTTATCAGTAAATCTAACTGACAGATTCATGAAATGAATTAATGATAATTTTTATGTCCAAGGACCATTACACCCACACATAGATTGGAATATCCAACGACACCAAAAAAAATGCCAAATTTCTATTGGTCTATCTATTCTCATAATCTCCCATCTTTGATATTAACATGTGTGAACTTCAACAGATGAATCCTCATCCATTTATGAGTATTAAAACTTTATAATCTATATATAATATTTCCTATCACAGTATGTTATACAAAAAATAAAGATATTTGTAAGAATATAATCATGTAATTTCAATGGTTTCAATATAGTGGGGATTTTTTAGGGCATTTTCAATGTGACACACACTCTAGGGTATTATCAGGTTATGTTTTTTGTAGAAGAACAATAAATATGTGATAAGATATTAATATTTGTATTAAATCCTTTGTATATTCATGTAATATAGTGTACAAGGTTATTGGTTATTAGGAACCAACTCTAATAGTAAACACCCACTAGTTTGAATTGACATGCATTATTTATTTTATATAGTCACAAGAATCAATACTATTGATATTCATGAGCCAAAATAATAAACTAATGAATAAAATATTCCAAATTAAACATTTATTACCATTATAAATAAGATCTCTCACCCCCAATTCTCTTCAAAACTTATAAGACTTGTATGATTCAAAATTCTACCCAACACCCTTTTCAAGAATCTCCCATAGGTCCTAGTATTGTTGAAATCATCAAAGAAAATCTATGGTTCGTTATGTGAAATCACGAGATGCTACATGAAAAGGAAAATGTAATACCATCAGTTGAGTATTTTTTTCTTCCCCATCATCCACCAAAAAATAGGTTACAACATGGAATAATAACTAAAGTATCAAATATATGTTTTAATGTTTTATTTTTATGGTAATATCTTTCATTCGTCATATTCTCATATCCTCTCATTATAAGAAAGAAATCATTCTCAATATTATCTTAATTTTGCTCCACCATATAATATGAGTTTTTTCCATCTTATTACCTCTTCTATTTAAAGTTTTAATTCAATTAATTTTATAAAATAACTAAATTATTATATTATATATATTTTAACATCTTGGAAGAAATATACAGTGGTACTAGTATATAAAACCCAACTAGTTTGTGATGTTTGGTAAAATAATCAACATAAAATGATTATATAATATTATAATTTTTACTAAATTGATCATACATATATTATAACAATAATAGGGATTTTTGACAATTCCAATTTCTATAAGTACAAGAATACATTTTCAACTCACTTATGGGGTTATTGAACTATTTAAAAATAACTTCAATAATAATCTTTTTCTGAGATGACTTTGAAACCCTAAAAAAAACTCCCTCCTAAAAGAGAAATTACACATTTTAAATCATTAAAATGTTAATAATGGAATATAAATATGGATAATAAATGAAATATATATAATAGGTTATTAATTAAGTAATTAATGAATATAATTTGATTATCTAGGGCGTTAAGTTCATGTAAAGTGTGATTCTAGAACATATTGTAAGGGATCTCACAAAACCATCATTTTTTATTGAATTATGACCCTTCTATCATTAAATTAACATATCCATACATTTGATGTAATAATATTATTTAAAAAAATCATATATATATATATCTCTCTTACAGATATACAATTTTGTTCTACCCTCATTAACATGGTAATATATGCATTAAATTTATTTCTCAAATGTCAATTAAGTATGCCCTATGGCTATTCCTTATGATTGATTCCCTTTTATGGAAAACCTAAGAATATACATGTTGTTATTGTTTTTCCTAGATAATGTTTCAATGAATTGGGTAATATTTCTAGTTTGTGAGGTTGTATGTATGGGATTTGGGAGTGAACCCAATCCACGACCAGACTGTATCCACCACGTGATGTCCTCTAGATATTTAGCCTTGACATACGCATATGTCATTATTTATGTTGCAACCAAATTACTATAATTTCACAATCTTAGGATTCTATGTTCTTTATATTGTGATTACATAATATTATTCATGAGTATTTGTTCTTTATGATATCATCACATTTTTTATTGATATGTTTTACTTATCTATAATGTATATTCTCTCAGTAATATTTATAGCTCACGCCATTATTTTATGATTTCCATGGGTCATCTGATATAGATTTATGCACATAAGGGAATTTAGGTTCTCCTTATAACAATTAAAATAATGATGTTTTTTTAGTTTCATGTTTTTGTTTTATGTACCTAGTCCTCAAAATAAACTAGTCCACTCAATCCTCTGGTTATATTAAATGGGTATTTAGGTTATTAATTATATAATAATATGTGTTGATGTAATATACAAGATTTCATGAGGTAATTTATTATTTAAAATTCTAGTTTAAATGATTTAATGTTGGATTATTAAATGTTTCCCATTCCCATGAAAGGTTTTGGGGGTGTTTTTGGGGTTCGAGACATGAAAGGGAGGTAAAAATGACCATTTAGTTCATATTTCAGGGTTGACACATAGTAAGGTGAAATTGTTCACCAAAATGTACTTTATAGGAGAAGGTTTTCACGGTTAAATAAAACAGTGCAAGGGGGAATGTGAAACCATGGAGACATGGATAGAGGCCTTCCGCACAGTTAGTGTATGGTTTGGCAAACCATGAGAAATCCCAAGGTAACCATGTGACATCACCCCTATTTGGTAGTTGATGGAGCTTGGTTGCAACATATATTGGAAAACCGTGCAGAAAAAAAATGTGTCCCCTTAAATGTGATAAATTGCCATTTTCCCCTTTGGATTTTAAGTACCACACCCAATTTTCTTCACATTTCTTCCCCTAGTCCTAGTGATGAAAAAAACCACTAAATTCATTACAATGGTCTATATGAATCATTTATAGGCCATTTGGAGTGTCATTCATAGTTGATCAAATATATAGGTAATTATAACACTTCTCTTCCATCTCTCTTTGGGATCAGTTCTGGTGGTTTTTTTCTTCTTCTGAATCCCTAAATATTTTTTTTCAAGTGGATCATAGGTTTTGGCACAATAGGTACTAGAATATAGATCTTAAGTCAATGTTAAGGTATATTTGCTCTAAAGATTCTATACAGGTGTTCCATAAGTTATATCTCATAGTTTTATTATTGGTTTGTGCATGTGTGGGTGTGATATTGATTCCCTATTTATTAATATGTGATGAATTTAAAAAAAAAATGGTAAAATAGTTGGATAAATGATCATTTAGAAAACCTCATGTTCCCCATGGGATGGATCGACATTAATTAGACCATTTAGGTCCAACCATGGGTTATGTCAACATTCCCAGACATAGAATATCATAATGGTAAGACTAATGTTTATTTCTGTTGAAATAGAGGCCATGATAAATATGTTGACATGTTATTTAAAATTATAAGAAGGAATCAAATATAGTTGTGTCCAATCATTGGAAATGGTATAAGGAAATGTCTAAAAAATGTAAAAAAATGTTAAATGGGATAATTTGAATCTCTCAAATTATATATGAAGTTGTAATTGAATTTCATAAATGAGCTACTTCTTGAGAGTTGATGAATTATGTGAAATCTGATAATGTATGGAGATCGTTGAATTATATACATGGGTAAAGGAATGAAAATGGAAATAGGAAAAATGGTCTATGCTATGTGAATGGTTAATGTGATAATTGGTTAAGGATTTATAATGTTTCATGAGTTGAATGAAATGTGAATTATGATCATTTTTTGTTTGGATTGGCTAAGACTTGTGATATGATATATATGGAAAATGTATAATTAAGCATGTGCACATGGATTTTTTTATGGTATAATGGATTGAGGCTCCTCACATGGACTAGTTTAGACTGAGGATATAAAACCCAACATGAGAATACATAGGTTAGGGAGAATTATTGAGTCTCTAGACTCCTTATGGATGCATGTAATGAGACTTCCTGGACTAAGGCTCCAAGGTATGTGTGTTGTTATTGTTTATGAAATGTGTATCCACAATGAGATAAGGAACAATAATTACTTCTCCAATGCATATTAATTGAATTTATTTGGCTGTTGTATAAATGATGAAAATTCATAACCCCAGGAACAAGTCATCAAATATATTTAGTGATTAAAATGTTTTAAGTGAGTATTTATAACTCTTGGCACTTGATTTTTATTTAGATTCTCATTTATTTAATATTTTCATGAACTATATATTTAGATTGGTTATATTTTAGACACTATTGGTGGTGACCTACTATTTGTTTCTCACAACCTTCTTGGTATTCCATTGGGTACTAGAGGATATTTCATGGTTATAGGTAAGGAAAAGGGAAAGGGCCCTATGCTAGGGATTTTAGTTGGGCATGGGATGTTCATGGATGAGAATCTAGACATGGACTCAGGGCCCTCATTGGGGATTCTAATATTTGTTATTATTTTGGGTTTTCTTCAATTTTTAAGTGTTATCTTGACATGAAATATTAATAATTTAGTTTTGTTTTGTAATTTTTTTGGAAAATGGATGGTATTACAAGTTTTAATTTTATTAGTTATTGTTTCCATTATATATCATTTATATCTTAAATGGATTACTTTGATAAAGAGGGTATAGTCTCCTAGTGAGTCCTTTTTTACCCTCATTGATATTTGGAAGCCTATGGTATATGGGGAGGTGCACCTGGGGTAATATATTGACCAGAACTGATGCACCAGTGTAGTGGCTTCCCAGTTTGTGACATTATAATGTGCTATCATAGGAGTTATTTTCATTAATATTATAATTTTGGGGTGGTATATGGGATGTTAAGATGTGTCAGGTCGTTTCAATGAGATAGTGGTTGAGAGTATCTAATCCATGTATGAGGGGGAAAAAGTTCCTAGGGTAGGATTGTTGTTATTGGTGTGCGTTGTTATGGTTGACTGATATTTTTCCATGGGGTGATGCACCTTTTGTGTGATGTGAAGGTTTTATGATATTTATCTCATGGATATAATAGAATGATGATGTAAATTCATGCATCATTATAGTCACCTAGTGATATATGTGACATGCATCATTGTAGGCACACATGGGAAGGGTGTGTGGGACACAAAGTGTTGGATTCATTTTATATTATTAAAATTTGAAGAAAATGTTGTCTAATAAAGATATTGAAAATGAATTATTTGAAATAATTCTAAAGAATTGAAAAAATTATTATGGTTAATTAAGGGTTTTAAAAGAGTTAAAATAATTTTTTTACAATTTTTGAAATGGGAAATGGTCCAAGGATGAAATATTTACACTATGAGGGTAAAAATATTTTTAAAAGGGTTTTTAATGAAGGAAATCTAACTATGGGAATAGGATTACCCCTTATAGACCATAACCCATGGTAAGGATGGTTGAGGGTAGTTTTCTAAGGGTAATTATATCCTTTGGTATTATTTTTGTAAAATGAGGGTTTTATGGTTAGTAGAGAGCCTAATTTTATGTAAATTATGGAGGCTGCATTATTTTGTGCTCTAAGACTCACTCTTGGAATTCTAGGAAGATGGTACCATAATAGCATGTTCTAATTGGGAGAAAAGAAGACATTGATAATAATACTCCTCTATAAGTGGGGTAGCATATTCTGATAGTTCAGGGTAATAGGATATAAGATATGTGTCATGATAAGTTTTCTTATTTTATCCAAATTATGTACAGAGATATAGGGAGGGTCGTTACAAGTATGTTTGATTTTACTTGAGTGTTTCAGTTACAAAAGCCTCCAAAATTTTATATAGAGGGTGGAAATGAGGCAACAAAAATCTGGATAGAGTACATCACGATGATTTTTGATAACTTTGAGACCCCTCCTGATAAAATAGTCATGTTGGATTCTGACATTCTATGGGGTTAGATAAATCATTTTTGTGATTTTTTGTACCAGACTCTGGAGGTAGATGGTATGTTTTGAAAATACTTCCATGATATTTTCTAGAGCCTTTCAATCTTAAGATATTAAGGCATGAGAAGGATGTAATGTTTATGTGGTTAACCCATGGGTTTATGTTAATGATAGAGTATGATGGACACGTCACTAATTTGCAATGATTCATACCTACATTGTTAGGTGACGAGGAAACTATGTTGAGTTGTTTCCAGGATGGACTTATATATGATATCAAGTCAAAAGTAAATATCTTCCCTTCAAAGAGGGTTTCCAAAGTAGTAAATTGGGCCCATATTTTAGAAGGGAACTTCATAAGGACTTATAGAGGTCGGAATACTATTCCAGTTGGGTGAACAAGTGGTGTGTCTATTGATGGAAGGAAGCACTACATCGAGAGTTTACACCAGGGTAGTGGTGGATAGAGTTGTCCCAAATGGGAGCCATGCTCAAAGGGTTGTGAACAAATGTTCTTATATTAGTGTGGAAGTTCAGGGAACATGCACATATAGTGTCACCAACCACCAGTTGAATTCCAAGCATGTGGTAGGTTGGGGTATGTGTAGATGTTCAGTAGAAAACCAAGACAAATCTATACAAATAGAAGATAAAAATTGATGAAGAATGTAGGCTAGGGGTCAATTACCCCACATCATGCAGGTAATAGGAGATTGATTGGTCATATCAAAAGAGGTGGTTGACAAGGTACTTCAGGGTGAGAGATTCCATATCATAAGGGTAGTGGGGTGCCAAAAATTCATATCTGGTCTTATGTCAATGGGGTAGCTCATCTTCATCCAGTTCTGTCTACCCTTAGTGGTGGTAAGGCTGCACCATTGACTGTTCGATATATGATTCTTCTAGCTTTCAGGCTTTCTAAGGATTTTTTTGATACTGGTTTGTTGCATTATATTATATCTTCTATGTTTGTGAGTGTTTAAATACTAGTGGTGGAAGTTGTGTGTGTGGGTTCAGGTCTACTGAAACACCATTAGGCATGCATGTAAAAAACATATGGAAGTATATGGGGTGTGCACTCGAGGTTATTGGGTAGCATTTTCTTTATGATTTGTTTGTGATAGAGATGATAGGTTTTGATATGGTTTATGCAATGGAATATTTAGTGTTTTACCAATAACATTTTCACTGTTACCATCTTAGGGTAGCGTTCATTTCTCTTGAGGGAGACACATATGTCCACTATGGTTAATTGGATGTCTGGGCTTGCCGTAGATGACCATTCTTTCAGCAGCTGGGTGAAATCATAGTGTAACATCTTAGGTAAATAAGGAATATGACATTTTCATATGTATTAATATTTTTTAATTAAATATTAATTTTATTTTAAATGGAATGTAATTTTTGATGGCATACCTGAGACACAAGAATGAGTTTCTCTGAAATATTATGTTGCACACAATTATGAGTCATACTGAAAAACAATAATATAATACTATTGTTTTAAATGGTAGTTAATTCCAATCCATTTTACTAGAGGGAATGAACATATCTAACTATATTATGAATAGACATGTTTGTTAAATGTATTTATAATAATCCAATAAAATTTATAGGCTTAAAATGAGAATGAATCCAATTTGAAGCATAAACACTCTAATATTTTTAAAAGACATTTTTACAACATTTTGATGGAGAACCATTTTAAAATATTGTTTTATTCATTTTAATATGTTTTATTTGAAAATATTAACTTCTTCTTTATAAAGGATACATCAAAATTTATTTTGGGTATTTTTTTTTCTGATAAAGTTCATTTTTAATGAATAGTTAAAATACTGCATTTTAAGTCAAAAATTTCTTTTCATCTAATTTTTTTATATAGATAGATTCTATTTTTAATTGGTTATAAAGTATAATTATATTATTGTTTTATTATTAAATCCAATTTCAGTCATTGGAAGTGATTTTACTTTTTAATGGGACATAAAAACATGTCAATCTTTGGTTGTTTTTACTTCATTAAAACACGCTTTTGGTTATGACAATGAGAATTAATATTAAATTAATTTCAGAAATTTCTATTATTTTAATTTATAAAAAATGGATTCTATATTTGGTATCAGGAGGTCCAATTGTGTAAATATGTTCCTTTTTATTTTTAGTCATTCTAAATAGTAACTTCAGCAAATATTTTATTTACCATGGTTAAATGGTAAATCTAGTACATAATGGTAAAAAATAATATTATAATAATATAAAACTACCATAACACATGTCATAACCCTATTTGATGAGATATTTACGATAATGGGAATCATTGGGTCTATTTTAGGACCTCATGGACCCACTTGTGTGTGTAAATGATATTTAATTACATTTAATTTAAAGTAATGAAAAATGTAACATTAACATGTTTCTTTTAGTAAAACAATTTTTATATGGGGATATATAAGTGGTATAATATAATATAAATATATATTATAAATATAAAAATATTTCATACATCATGGTATTTTATTTATAATTTCTAAACATCATATATATACATATATTGATGACACAATGATAATGTAGTGATTACCTTCTTAATGAATGATTCAAATAAATGAGATTATAAATATTAAAATAAATTTATTTTTAAACTTTTTATGACATAAAATTTTTTTAGGGATGATTATAAATTTTAATTATTTATTAATGATGTTTTTTTTGAAACAATCAAGTTTTTATACTTTTTTAAAAAGTCATCATATAAATTGTATGAAAATTGACATAAATGAGTTTTAAAAAAATACTATTTTATTAAATGATATAATTGCCCTAAGAATATAAGATTCCCTTAAATAACATATATAAGGTGGAAAAAGTCATTATTGAACCGATTGAGGTTCTATTGGCATTTTATAGTAACTATATGAACAATATAGTATAAATACACAAGAAGACATAGTAAGAGTTAAATTAGTTAAATATTGGATAAAGCTAAACGATAAGGTTAAATTTGTGACCTAGACATTTAAAAAACCAATTTTCTGAGAGGTTTTCAACCCAAAGAATCCTATATTTTTAATAAATTTATTTTAGACCATTTGAAACCTAAAATCATTTTATAATAAAATAATATTTCAATACCTTCCAAACGTACCCCTCCTCCCTCTTATACAAAGGCATCACCTATAACTCTTAATCACACCTCTCAATCCCCTTGGACCCTCCATACATTGCCCAAAAATATTTAAACATCCATCTATTCTCAAAGAATCTTTTCCCTTTGAATAATTCAATTCAAGAAAGCCTTTTAACATAAATCAAAACGAGTTACCCAATTTGAGGTAATGTCTTCTCTCAAGAATCTTTCATTTATTTTCATTCTTCGACCTCATAAAATAACTTTATACCATTATTTTTTAACAACACAATAATATTAAATATACTAGTATTTTTTGTGATAATTATTCAAACTAAACTTCCAAACACTTCAATTTAATGGATACAAACATATTATTTCTATGAACAGCGAACTACTACCTCACGAAATGATGAATGTATGATTTTTCCATACCACCTCTCATGGTGGAAATTGTGAGGGAAAAATGTTTATATATGATATATATTAAATTTATATTGTCTATATTCTTCTGTATTTTCCATTTTTAGAATACCTTTATGGTTTCCATATTGGGTAAATATGATAATTTTATTTGAGGAAGTGCAAACTACCACCCCTCAAAGTGATATGACTCATTCATGCCATACATGGAATGAATAAAGGATAGATTAATTGAACATATACATGATATTATACTTTAATAATAATATACCTTTTTATATTTAATTTTTCTTTCCTTTAAATATGAAAAATAAATGAAAGTTGTCTTCCTGCGTACGTATGACTTACTATCTCCTTGAATGGTGCATTTCACTTATTATCTCCAAATGTTATATACTATTATAAATACATATATATAATAGATATATATTATATTTAAATAATTAATATAATTATAGAGATATTAGTATTTTACCACATGGATAATTTGTAATTTTAACAAGTTCACTTTTGACTCAAGTATCAAATATCGACAAAATGGCCGATTTAAACTTATATAATTTCATAATGTTTATAACATAGTAATAAGTGATATAAATATAATATTAAACTTTTAATAGGGTTTTAAGCAAGTAGAAATTAACATAAGTTTATTGTTCATGAAGAACAAGTAACAAACGTGACGATTTAGGCTCAATGTAAGGGGATTCATCTTAATCTCATTTCATTGAGTGATATTTTAATTTATACATGACTTGCTTTTATACGGTTTATAAACCCCATTGAATTTTAATTTCCTTAAAATGGAATGTTTTTTATACATATCATTTTACTAAATGACAAAGGGAAAGTTTTTCTATATACATGGTGACAACGACCTTTCCGCCACCAAAAAAAATATTTGATATTTGGATTCCTTAACAAGATGTAATGTTTTTAAAAGGAAAATAAATACCACATACATTTTTTATGTATTTTGGTATTTAAAATGTATTTTGGAATGGATTTATTATGATAATATATTTAAATGATATGTTTTTATTATAATGTCAAAATTTTATCTTTTCTTTAAGCTTGTTTTATGTGTTAGGATTATGTTATGGTTCTTGGGTATTATTTACATATAATATTTGTTCTAGGATAAAATGAGGGAGGGTGACCATGAGATAGCTCTCCAATGCATTTGGTAACATGACAGAGGTAAACGTTGAGGTTTCTCCAAAAATAATTTGGTAATATACTATGATGGGTATTCCATACGTAACTCCCTATGTAGGTGTGAAATTTACAATGTAAGTATTTTATGGATGCAAAAATTTTGGTTTATGATTTCCAAATTATATGGTTTATTCATAAATATTACTATTTCATGATGTATTTTAAAGAGATTATGTTTTATTATAGAAAAAATGATTTTATTGATTTGTATGTATTGATGAACTAATGTTTTATATCCTTATTTTATACCCTTATAGAGCTTTTTATGCTCATTCCTAGTTTTTTAAAAGTTTTTCATAGGGTATATGAAAGGTTAAAATAAAGGATGAATTTAGTAAGATTTATTTCAATAAATAAATTCTTGTTTATTTTAGCAATTTTATTTTTGTGTAAAATTTGGATAAGTTAGAAGTGTCTACTTTGTAATATTTCAGATTTAATGTAATAGTTATGGCCTAATACCCTGGAAATCCAATCCCAAAAAGATCATCAATGTGAATTCTTGATTTAACTCAATATTATGTAACGTTTTATATTTAGGTCCTTATAGTTGGTATCAATGGTCGGTTTAAAAAAATTTGGAGTCAGGGTACTGTTAAATTAATATCCATAAATTATTTTTACTTCATGGTAAGATTTAAATGATATATAATTTGAATATTATCATGTTAATTTGCCTATGATATTTCTGTTTTTAGAATGGGTTTTTAAGAGAAAACTGGAAAATAGTGATGAGAATACTTCATGAAGAAAACAACCATTTAAATCAGCAACCTTATTTGGTCGGAATCAAAACTGAACATTTTTTTGTAGTGATGGAATAGTTGACTCAGGCTATAAATGGTTGTATAATCCATGCATGAGATTAGCCAGATCAACTATAGAGGAACATATCAGTAGTGAAGCATTTCATGAGGCAACATCCCCCATCATTTAGAGGATCGTCTGACCTTGTGCTAGCTAATGGGTGGGTTAATGAACTGGAAAAGATTTTCGATGTCATGGGGTGTTCAAAACATCAAAAGGTTAATCTTACAATTTAACATTTTGAATGTGATCCTGATTAGTATTTGTCGATGGTTAAACATATCATGTATAATGAGGGGATTTATGCCCTTGTTTGAGATGAATTTAAAGGTATGTATCATGAAAAATATTTTCCTAAGTCAATTCAACATAGGATGAAAAAAAATTCTTCTAATTGAGGTAGGATGATGACTTAGTAGAAAATTACTAAGAAACATTCACTCGACTATAAAGGTATGATCCAAATTTATACGACATCTTGATAGTAAAACCAATCATTTTTACTTTGGATTAAATCCAATGCATCAAATAGAATTAGCCTCTCTTGAGTTTAAAAGTTATGAAAAACTTGTTTGGTGTGTGGATTAGTGGAAATGAAGTTGTTTCATGATCAGGTATTCTAAAAAACAATAGAATAAGATGTCATTGATGAAAAAGATTGGGAATAACTCTTTAAAAAAGTCAGATGGTAAGAAAATTATATTTTTGGTTTGTTAAACTTGGGGTAAAAAGAACACCATAGAATGCCTTTTGAATTCTGGTAAGTGTTACTTATATTTTAAAATGGGGCATATGGATCATAATTTCACTAAAAAAGATCAGGGTAATGGTATGAGAATATATGATTTACAGTCAGTATAATTTTTTAAGTTTAATGAAATGGGTCATTATGAAAATGAGTGTCCAGCAAAGAACTCAAATGAGGTAAATTAGTTGGACTACAAGAAGAAATGGTTGGTGAAATCCTTTGAAACTACTTCATACGATGTTGGTCCTTCAAATGAAGTAGTATCATGTACATTATTTGTTTATTAAGATTATACAAATGTGTTGTTTGATTCATGGTATAGATATTCTTTAATTTATGAAAAATTTTCTTGTAAATTTGGAATTCTGTATCAAGATATGAATCCTAAACTTGAGGTAAAAAAACCTGTAGGACATGTTGAGACAAATGGAAATATAAGAACCTTATTGTCCTTTTATGTAGAAATAATCAACCTGAAAACCTTATTGTTTTTTCCTATACTAGATTTTTATTTTTTGTTGGTTATGGATTGGATTTCTATTTATCATACTAAGATTGACTTTATAGAAAAAGAGGTTTTTTTACAAAGAATTTCAATCTATATGTAATAATAAACCATTACATTTTATAACATATCTGGAAGTAGAGAAACTAGTAAAAGATGGAAATGAATGTTACCTTTAACATATTGTTGAAAACAGAGGAACTGTTCAGATTAATGATGTGCTAGTGGTAAATGAGTAACAAGATGTTTTTCCTGATGAATTGACTTGTTTAATACCTAATTTAGAAGTTTAATTTACAGTTTACATAGTTCCTGATGTGAAGTAAATTTGAAAACCCCCTATTGAATATCTCAAATTGAAATTTTTTAGCTAAATAATAAATTACATGATTTATTATAAAAAAGTTTTATACAACCTAGCACATCAACATTGGGGTTCTCCTACCTTGTTTGTTAAAAAGAAAAATGGTTCATTGAAATATCTCATTGGTTATAGAGAATTTAATAATATCATTGTTAATAACAAGTACCCTTTTCCTCATATTGATGATTTTTTTGATTAGTTCCAGAGAGCTCAACATTATTTTAATATTTACATGAGGTTAGTGTACCATCAGTTGAAAGTAAATGAAGTAGACATTCTAATGATGGTGTTTCAGGAAATATATGTCCATTATGAATTTTTAGTTATGCCTTTTTGGTTAACCAATAAACCTTCTGTATTCAGGATTCTTATGAAAAAAATTTCTGTGATTTCTAGGATAAGTGTGTGGTTCTATTTATTAATGATATTTTTGTATTTGTTTAAATGTAAAGAGGAGCATGAAACTCATTTAAGGGTTTTCATGCAAACCATTAAAGAAAATAAACATTATGGTAAATTCAAGATCTGTGGGAATTGGTTATAAAAAAATTCATTCATTTTCCACATTATTTCTAAATATGGTGTAATAGTTGATCCCGTTAAAACAAAAGTTCTTAAAGAATGGACAAGACCCAAAAAATATGACTGAGATTTGTAGTTTTCATCTTTTAGTAGTTTATTACAAGATGTTTTAGAAAATATTTCATGGTTATCTAGCCCACTAACTAAGTTAACTTGAAAAGGTGTTAATTTTATTTGGTCAAAATAATGTGATGATTGTTTTGAAGAATTGAGAAGAAGATTGGTGAATGCTCAAGTTTTAGAACTACCTTCTAGAAATGGTGAGTTTGTAATCTAAAATGATACTTTGTTGAAAGGACTTGGTTGCATCCTAATGAATAATGATTAGGTAATTTCTAATTCTTCATGTCAATTGAATCTCATGAGTTCAATTACCCTACACATGATTTAGAATTAGCTACTAATTTTTTGCATTAAAAATCTGGAGGCAACATCTGTATGGAGTAATGTGTGCAATATATACTGATAAAAAAAGATTGAAGTATATATTCACTCAAAAATAATTAAACATGAGACACGGGAGATTACTAGAATTAATCAAGGATTATGAATGCATGATCGATTACCATCCAGGAAAGGGAAATAAGGTGTATAGAGCTTTGATTCAAAAGATAAATTCTACATTGACCACATTATGTTTGGAAAAAGATCCTTTGGTTTTTGATTTGATGAATTCCGGATTGGAAGTTTATAATACAAGGAATTCCTCTATTTTGTTTCAAGTGGTATTGGAATCATCACTATCAGACAGAATTAAGAAATCACATAAAGAAGACAGTGAGTTGCAGAGAATGATATATTTGGTTCAAATGGGCAAGTTACCTAAATTTAACATTGATAAAGACTTTGTTTTTGGGGATTGGAAATAGATTATGTGCATATTTTGATTCTTAGTTGAAGAAAGAGTTATTATTTGAAACTCATATTTCCCTGTTTTTAGTTCATCCTAGAATTAATAAAATGCACAGAGATGTTTGGGAGTATTAAATGTGGGATGGAATGAAAAGAGATATTGCTGAATTTACCATGATATGATTGATTTTTCAATTGGTTAAAGCAGATAGGCAGTTACTAAAAGGGATGCTTCATCCATTTCCAATGCTAGAGTGGAAATGGGAAAATGTATCCATGGATTTTATAGTGTGATTAACATTGATTTTTCAAGGTAACAATGAAATTTGGGTTATTATTAATCGATTGACTAAATCTTATAATTTTTTTACTAGTCAATATAATATGTCTCTAGATCAAATTTCTCCATTGTAAATTTGTGTGATAGTCATGTTACATAGAGTTACCCTCTCTATTGACTCTAATCCTGATACCAGATTCATGTTTATATTTTGGAAAGAACTTCATAATTTTTTGGGTATTGAATTAAATTTTAGTAAAAGTTTTCATTCGTAATTAGAGGGTTAGTCAGAATGAACAATTCAGACTTTGAAAGATATTCTATTTGCTTGTTCAATGAATTACCGGGGATTTTGGGACCAACATCTTCATTTAGTTTACTTTTCTTATAATAACAATTTTCATTTTAGTATACAGATGGTACCATTTAAAGAATTATTTAAAAATTAGTTTCGAACTCTTTCTTTTTAGTATGTATGAGGTGAAAGGAAGTAGATGGGACTATAATTGGTAAAAGAGATAGCAGAAAAAGTTCAGTGGATTCATAAGCAGATGAGAATAGCTTAGAGCAGGCAGAA
Source organism: Viscum album (assembly GCA_963277665.1). NCBI lineage: Eukaryota > Viridiplantae > Streptophyta > Magnoliopsida > Santalales > Viscaceae > Viscum > Viscum album. The sequence continues at coordinate 969,322,076 of OY728159.1, read as the reverse complement.
ATGTTATGCGGGTTACCAGAGGAAGGATTTTTTCTATGTAGGTGGTCATGTCTTTCTTAATGATTCTCCATGGAAAAGTGTGATGCATTATGGTAAAAAGGGAAATCTGAGTCTATGGTTCATTGAAACCTATGAAATCCTAGAAAAAGCTAGATTAGTTGCCTAAAAAGTGGAATTACCTCTAATTTTATCCTAGGATCACAATATTTTTCATGTCCCAGTGTTGAGAAAGTTTATACCGGATCCATCTCATGTTTCGAGTCCATAGGTAGTTCAGTTGAAAGAGAATCTTGGTTATGTGAAACAACCAGTCCAGATTCTTGACTAAAGAGAGATGTGTCACAGAATAAAGAAATTCATTAGGTAAATGTTTTGTGTAAAACCATATAGTTGAAGAGGATACATGGGAATCTGAAAATACTATGAGGGATAAATACCCCCACTTATTTGATAAGTGAATAGAATTATGGGGACACAATTTTGAAAAGGGGGGAATGATGTAACATACATGTAAATAATGAAATTGACATTTTCATATTTATTAATATTTTTTAATTAAATATTAATTTTACATTAATGGGGATTCTATTTTAGATGGCGTACCTGTCAACCAACAATGTGTTTTTCGAAATCTTATGTTTCACACAATGCTAAGTCATACTAAATAAAAATAATAATATAAACTTATTATTTTAAATGGTAGTTAATTCCTAGAAGTTGTACTAGTGGAAATAAAAATAACTAACTATATTATGATTAAACATGTTTGTTAAATGGTTTTACATTTATCGAATAATATTTAGAATCTAAAAATGAGAATAAATCAAATTTTAAGCATAAATACTCTATTATTTTTAAAAGGCAGTTTTACTGCCTTTTAAAGGAAAAACATTTTTAAATCTTGTGTTTTCACTTTATATGTTCTATTTCACAAAATAAACTTCTTATTTAGAATGATGACATCAAAATTTATATTGGTTAATTTTTTGGTATTTTTCTGATAAAGTTAATATTTTAATAAATAATGAAAAATACTATATTTTACGTCAAAAATTATATTTTCATCTAATTGATTAATATGGTTAGATTATATGTATAATAGGTTACAATGTGTAATTATATTTTTATTATATCATTTAATCCAATTTTGGTCATTGGATTTGATTTGAATTTTTAATTAGACATAAACACATGTTAATCTTTTGGTAGTTTTTACTTCTAGAAAACACGCTTTTGGTTTTTATAAGGCCCTAGCCTTAAACCTTACTTAATATTGAATTAAATGAATAATTAACATTGAGGATCTTTTCAGGTTTAGAGTTTTAGTGAATTAGGACATAACTATTACATCTCAACAGATTACAAAGTAGACACTTCTACTAAGTTTCCATAAAATAAAAACTCTTAAAAAGAAACATGTCTAATTCCATGTTTTAGATAGCATGAATTTTCCTTGATCCCATCCTTGACCCTACTCCACATTAAGTCCTGTGAAAAACATTTCAAAAACTTGGGATGAGCATAAAAAGCTCAGTAAGTGATATAAAAGAACGAAATAAAAACATTAGTCCATGTATGAAATCATACTTTACTCATAAAACATAAGCATTTTGACATACCTCATCAAATCATGAATAAATCATAGAAATCATAAGACATAAAGGTAACTTGAGGCATTTATAACATTCTTAGGTAGGGATTAACCCTCATGGTTACAATTGGAATACCCATCACAGTATATTCCCTAAATCTATTCGGAGAAAACTTAACATTTAACTCCTTCGCATTACCCAATGAATTGGAGAGCTATATCGGGCTCACATGCCCTTAGTTTATCACAGAACCACCCATCATCATAAAAATGCTCAAGAACCATAACATAACTATATCACATAAAACATGCATAGAGGAAACATAACATTTCAACATTTCAATCACAAGATATCAATACAACACATTGATATAATAAAAACATTATGAAGACAATTTTCAATACCAAAATAAAAGAAAAGTAATACATGGTATTTATTTTTTCACTTTAAAAAAAGTGAGGTTATGGCTTGTAGAGGAAGTCGAAACTAAAATAATGTACACGGCGACGGAGAAGTCATTGTCACTGCTTACGTACGAAAAAAAACATTCCTTTTGTCGTTCAGTAAAATGCTTCGTATAAAACAAATCCTTTTGAATAAGCATAATAGTAAAAGGGGTTTATACACCGTATAAATAAATGTTGTGTATAAAACAAAATATTCCTCAATGAATGGAGCTTGAGACGAAGTCCCTTACCTCGTGTCCGACGTGACTCGATTGCTCTTTAATCTCTTGAATAATAAACTAGAGTTAATTTCTACTTTCTTAAGAACCTTTTTCAAGTTCATTATTCCTTTTATATAACTTATTACTATGTCATGAACAATATGTAATTATTTAAGTTAATAACGGTCGTTTTAACAATCATTGGTACTTGAGTCAAAAATAAACTCTTTATAATTACAATTTGTTCATGTATCCATTATATCCAGTGTTATATTCATTATGTAGATATCCTATATATCATATATATCCATTATATACATGCATTTATAATATTACATAATATTTAGAGGTATGAAATGAAAAGCACCGTTCATGGAGACGGTAAGCCGTATGTACGCATGAACGCTACATTCATTTCTATTTCATATTTTATGGAATGGAATCATAATGAAATAAAGGTATATTATAATTCCATTATAATTTAATATATAATATAATTAAATCGAACCTTTATACGTCCCATATATGGCATTAACGAATCAAATCATTTTGAGGGGGCGGTAGTCCGCACTTCCTAAAATGAAGATATCGCATATACCCATAATGGAAGCCATAAAGGTATTCCATAAATGAAAAATAAAGAAGCTTAAGGAAAACATAAACATATTATATATCTTATATAAATATAGTGTCATCTTAATGGGCATCTTTGAAGGTGTTAGAAGAATATTGAACAATCATCGTTTCGTGAGGCAGAAATTCACCATCCACGGAAACAGTATGCTCTTTAAGCATTATATGAAGTTGTGTGAAAGTGTAGCTCTAATACTTCTCATAACAACATCCTAGTATATTTAAGATATTGGTTCTGTTACAAAAGAAAGTAATAAAAAGTGTTTAGGGGGTTGGAGAAGCAAAATAATACATAAGAACACAAGAGAAGACACTACCATTAAAACGGGTAACTCTTTTCGATTTTAGCTCAAAGGCTTCATTAGAAAGACTTATTACCAAAGTGAGGATTCTAAGAGTAAGAGAAGGATGTGGAGAGACAAAATGGGCAGGGGTTGGCCGAGCCAAAGGCTTGAGAGGTTTGGGTAAGGTGGTAGAGGTGGGGGCCTTTTATAAGAGGAGAGGAGAGGCACTCTTGGAAAGTTATAAAAGGTAACTTTATTATAAAATGCTTTTTGGATTTTAAAGTTCCCAAAATTATATATTTCTAGGAAAAGGTGATAAGAGTTCTAAATCCACCCATAAAATAGGTTTTTGACAAGTGCAGGTCTTAGATTTTACATTATCTTTTCATTTTATTTAAATCGTTAAATAATGAGGTAATCGCTGCATCATCATGGTGTCATTAATAATTTAATTTATTTAATGTCTAAAAATTATAAAAAAATTATCATGATGTATGAAACTTTTTATATTTATAATGAATATTTATAGTAAAAATTATGACTTCTATAACCCCATTTAAAAATTGTTTTAGTAAAACAACACATGTTTGTGACATTTTTATTTTAGCATTAAATAAAAAGTTATTAATGTCATTTTCCTACCAAAGAGGATCCATGGGGTCCCCAAGTTGACCCATGGATTGTATTGGTAGGACATGACACATCCAATAAGGGTAGGACATGTGTCAAGTCCATTTCATATTATTAAAACATTATTTTTACCGTAAATTACACTAATTACCTCTAATCGCGATTAAAAACTTAAAAGTTACTATTCACCAAAAAATTATTTTAATCACATTGAACCAAATTTTACATCATAATGACAACCATGAATGTAGTATTTTTTAAATTCAAAACACAGAGGTGGAAAAATTTTATTTAAACGAAAAATCAGTTTTTTTAAGTCCCACTTAGTGGATTAACTATTCATCAAAAATTGAAGTTTTTCAGAAAAATACCAAAACATCACCCTAAGATATATTTGATATTCTGAATTCAAAAATGATATAAATTTTAAAAAATTCAAAACATATAAGTTACATTAATTAATTTAATAATTAATTTCCGTTGTCAGAACAAAGAGCGTGTTTTTATGAAACAATATATATCAAAATATTGACACTAGTTTAAGTCCAATTTCAAAGTGAAATTAATTCCAATGACCACTATTGGATTAAATGGTAAAAATATATTCTAATTTAACTTTAAAACCAATTCAAAAGATAATCTAATCATATAAATAAATTATATTAAAAAAAGGTTTTGAATTAAAATACAACATTTTTCACTATTCATTAAAAAAATGAACTTTATCGGAAAAATACCAAAAATTTACACAATGTAAATTTTGATATCCCGATGAGAAAGAAGAATTTTATTTGGTCCAAAATAATATATAAGAGTGACCAAAACTATATTTAAAGAGGGTTCTCCATCAAAAGGCGATAAGTGGACCTTTAGTGAAAATTATAGTATATATGCCTAAAATTGAATTATTTTCATATTTTAAGCCTTTATCATTTATTGGATAAATAAAAAACATTTAACAAACATATATAATCATATTTTATTTATTTCTATTCATTCCCGCCAATACAACAGCTACGTGTTAACTACCATTTAAAATAATATTATTTTATTACTAGTGTGCAACGTAAGATTTCAAAGAAACTCTTTGTTGCGTATATGGTACACTATCGAACATAGCAACCCCTTTAAAGTAAAATTAATATTTAATTCGTAAATATTAATAAGTATGAAAATGTATTATTCTTTATTTACTTGGGATGTTATATCCTTCCTTCCTTTTGGGAATTGCGTCCTTGCAATTTTATTCACTTATCAAAATAAGTGGGGGTATTTATCCCTCATAGCATTTTTATATTCCCACATTGCCTCTTCAACCATATGGTTTTTCCACAAAAAATTTACCTGATGAATTACTTTATTCCGCAACACTTTCTCTCTATGGTCAAGAATCGGGACTAGTTGTTCTTCATAAGATAGATTCTCTTCCAACTGAACTACCTCTGGGCTCAAAACATGAGATAGATCTGGCATATACTTTCTCAACATCGAAACATGAAAAACATTGTGTACCTGAGATAAAATCGGAGGTAAACCCACTCGGTAAGAAACCGATCCAACTTTTTCCAGAATTTTATATGGTCCAATGAACCATGGACTCAGCTTTCCTTTCTTACCAAATCGCATCACACTTTCCACGGTGAAACTTTGAGAAAAACATGATCACCTACCTCGAAAGATTGATCCTTCCTATGGTTATCTGCATAACTCTTCTACCTGCTCTGAGCTGTTCTCATGTGTTTCTGAATCAACTGAAATTTTTATGCCATCTCTTCTACCAATTCTGGTCCAATCAGCTTCCTTTCACCCACTTCATCCCAAAAAGATGGAGTTTGACACCGCTTCCCATATAATGCCTCAAACGGTGCCATATGTATACTGGAATGAAAAGTGTTATTATATGAAAATTCAACCAAAGAAATATGTTGGTCCCAACTTCCCAGATAATCCACCGAACAAGCACGTAGCATATCCTCCAAAGTCTGAATTGTTCGTTCTAACTTCCCATCTGATTGAGGATGAAAAGATATAGTAAATTTTAATTCAGTACCCAACGACTTCTGAAGGCCTTTCCAAAAGTTATAGGTAAACCTGGGATCACGATCAGATACAATGGATAGGGGGACTCCATGCAACCTGACTATCTCTTTACGATACAATTGAGAAAGCTGATATAGAGAGAAAGTATCTCGAATAGGAAGGAAATGAGAAGATTTAGTCAAGCGATCAACAATAACCCAGATTTCATTATTACATCGAGATGTCTTCGGTAATCCCACAACAAAGTCCGTGGATATATTTTCCCATTTCCACTCTGGCACTGGTAAAGGCAGAAGCATCCCTTTCGGTAACTGTCGCTCTACTTTAACCTGCTGACAAGTCAAACACTTCATAGTAAAATCAGCAATATATTTTTTCAATCCATCCCACCAGTAATACACCTGCAGATCTCTGTACATCTTAGTACTTCCAGGATGTACTAAAAACGGAGAACTATGAGATTCAGATAACAACTCTCTCTTCAAATGTGAATCACAAGGCACACACAATCTCTTCCCAAATATCAAAACACAATCATTATCAATGTTGAATTCAGGTAACTTACCCTTCTGAACCAGCTCTACCTTTTTCTACAACTCACTCTCTTGCTTCTGTGCTTGCTTGATTCTGTCTGATAGAGAAGATTTCACTGATACCTGAAACAAAACAAAAGCACATACTTCACCAAAAACTTTTATGCCAAAGTTCATGAAATCATTAACAAAAGGATCATGTTTCAAATACAACATTGTTAATGAAGCATTAATTTTTCGAATCAAAGCATCAGCCACTTTATTTTCTTTTCTCGGATGGTAATGAATTGTAAAATCATAATCCTTGATTAATTCTAGTCATCTCCTCTGTTTAATGTTCAATTATTTCTGACTGAATATATACTTTAAACTTTTGTGATCGGTATATATTTCACACTTTACTCCATACAAATGATGCCTCAAAATTTTTAAAGCGAAAACAACAGCAGCTAATTTCAAATCATGTGTAGGGTAATTTACCTAATAAGTTTTCAACTGACGTGAAGCATATGCAATTACCTGATCATTCTGCATAAGGACACAGCTAAGTCCCTTCAACGAAGCATCACATTATATAACAAACTCACCATTCCTGGAAGGAAGTGCCAAAACTGTAGCATTTATCAATCTTCTTTTCAACTCCTGAAAACAATCATCGCATTCTTTTGTGCAGATAAACTTAACACCCTTCTGAGTTAGCTTAGTCATTGGACTAGATAACCGTGAAAAATATTCAACAAACCTTCGGTAGTGAACTGCCAAACCAAGAAAACTACGGATCTCGATTACATTTGTGGGTCATTTCCATTCTTCAATAACTTTTGTTTTTACAGGATCCACAGTTATTCCATCTTTAGAAACAATATGACCAAGGAAAGAAATTTGTTGCAACCAAAACTCACACTTGCTAAATTTCCCATGAAATTTCTTTTCTTTTAAGGTTTGAAAAATAGCCCTTAAATGTCTTTCATGCTCCTCTTTACTTTTAGAAAACACCAAAATATCGTCAATTAAAACAACCAAAAACTTATCCAATAACTCATGGAAAATTCTATTCATAAGTTCCATGAATACAGCAGGTGCATTGGTTAGCCCAAAAGGAATTACTACAAATTCATAATGGCCATATATTGTATGAAATGCGATCTTCGGAATATCTTCTTCCATTACCTTCAACTGATGCTACCTCGATCTCAGGTCAATCTTTGAAAAAAAAAACTGAGCTCCCTAGAGCTGATCAAATAAATCATCGATATGAGGCAATGGATATTTGTTCTTAACATTGATGTTATTCAAGGCTCAATAATCAATGCCAAGTCTCATTGAACCATCTTTATTTTTAACAAATAAAATAGGATCACCCCATGGTGATGTGCTAGGTTGAATGAATCCTTTCTCTAATAATTCTTGTAATTGCTCCTTCAACTCTAAAAGTTTAGTTTGAGCCATTTGATAAGGGGGTTTTGAAATTAGCTTAGCATCAGGAACTAAGTCAACAGTAAATTCAACTTCCTGATCTAGTATTATTCTAGAAAACTCATCAGGAAAAACATCAGGATACTCATTTACCACTGGCACATCATTAATCTGAACAGTTCCCTTGTTTTCAATGATATGTGCAAGGTAACCTTCATTTCAATCTTTTACAAGTTTCTCGGCCTCTTGATATGTTATCAACAGTAAGGGTTCATTCTTGTACAAAAACTGAAAGACTTTCTTAAAAGAAACTTCTTTAGCTCTATAGTCAATCTTAGCATGGTAAATAGAGAGCCAATCCATACCGAGGATAACATCAAACTCGACTAGAGGTAAAACAATAAGGTTTGCAAGTAGGTTCTTTCCACAGATAAGGATAAGAATATTCTTATAAATTCTTTTTGCCTCAACATTTCCCCCAGGTGTTTTTACCACAAGTTTAGGAGTCATTTCTTGAGATGGTATTCCCATTTTACTAGAAATGTTTTTAGAGATGAAAGAATGTGTAGACCCCGAATCAAACAACACAGTGGAATAATCTGAAAAACAAACAAAGTACCTGATACAACTTCATTTGATGGCCTGACATCTGCTGAAGTAGTTGCAAAGGATTTCACCACCCCTTTCAGCTTGTATTATAACTGCTTCCTATCACTCAAGCTCTTTTTCGGACACTCGTTTGCATAGTGACCCATCTCATTGCACTTAAAACATTTCACTAACTGTAAATCAAATTTGGACATACCATCACCTTGAACTTTTTCATTGTAATCACGAGCCTTATGTCCCATATTACCAAATCATTAGCCCTTTCCATAATTCAGAAGACATTCCTTAGCATGCCTTTTATCACATTTATTACAAATTGAAAACTTAGTTTTCTTACCATCGGACCTTTTTGAAGAATTATTTCTTTTCTCCTACCACCTCGGCCTCTTCTTCTACTGGTTGTTATAGAACACTTGATCATCGGAAAACTCCATTTCCACCTTCTCAGCATATCAAACAAGCTTTTTATAACTTTTGAACTCACGAGAAGATAAAGACCTTTTATATTTTTACTTTAATCCTGAGTAAAAATGATTGATTTTACTATCAAGGTCTCAGATAAAATTTGGAGCATACCTTGGCAATCGATTGAACCTTTCTTCATAGGCAGCCACTGAGTCTTCCTCTTGCCTCAATTCCAGGAATCTGTTTTCCATCCTAAGTCGAATATACTAAGGAAAATACTTCTCAATAAACATACCTTTGAATTCATCCTAGTCGAGAGCATAAATCTCATCAGTGTCCCTGATATTTTTAACCATCGACCACCACTGATCTGCTTCACCCTCCAAACGGTAGATAGCAAGAGTAACCTTTTGATTGTCTGAACACCCCATGACATCGAAAATCTTCTCCAGTTATTTAATCCACCCATCAGCTTGAAAAAGGTCAGATGATCCTCTGAATGATGGGGGATGTTACCTCATGAAATGATCCACCACTGACATGTTCTTCCACGGTTGATCTGGCTGATCTCGTGCATGGATACCGCCACCATTTATCGCTTGATTCAACTGCACCATTACTGCAACAGAATTTTCAGTTCTAGTTCCAACCATCTCAGGAAGCTGATTCGGAAGGTTTTTTCCTTCTGTATGCCTTCCTAGCACTGCTTCCCTATTTCCTCTTCAGAAAACCACTCTGAACAAACTTTTCCTAGATGAAGTAACATGGTAATCTTCAAATGCTATATCATTTCAATTTGACCATAAAAAAATATTTTTGGATAATCATTTAATAGAATTCTAATTCCTAAAGTTATCTAAACTGACCTCTGATACCAACTATAAGGCCCTCGCCATAAACCTTACTTAATATTGAATTAAATGAATAATTCACATTGAGGATCTTTTTAGGTTTAGAGTTTTGGAGAATTAGGACATAACTATTACATCTCAAAAGATTACAAAGTAGAAACTTCTACTAAGTTTCCATAAAATAAAAACTATTAATTTTAAATAGCATGACTTTTCCTTGAACCCATCCTTGACCCTATTCCACATTAAGTCCTATGAAAAACATTTCAAATACTTGGGATGAGCATAAAAAGCTTTGTAAGGGATATAAAAGTACAAAATGAAAACATTAGTCCATGTATGAAATCATACTTTACTCATAAAACATATGAATTTTAACATACCTCATCAAATCATGAATAAATCATAGAAATCATAAGACATAAAGGTAACATGAGGCATTCATAACATTCTTATATAGGGAGTAACCCCCATGGTGACGTTTGGAATACCCATCACAGTATATTCCCTAAATCTCTTCGGAGAAACCTTAACGTTTAACTCCTTCACATTACCCAATGAATTGGAGAGCTATATCGGGCTCACCTGCCCTTAGTTTATCACGGAACCACCTGTCTTCATAACAATGCCCAAGAACCATAACATAATCGAATCATGTAAAACATGCATAAAGAAACATAACATTTCCACATTTCAATCACAATATATCAATACAACACATTGATATAATAAAAAATTATAAAAACCATTTTCAATACCAAAATAAAATTAAAGTAAAATATGGTATTTATTTTTTCATTTTAAAAAAAAAGTTAGGTTATGTCTTGTAGTGGAAGCCGAAACTCAAATAATGGTCACGGCGGCGGAGAAGTCGTTATCGCCGCATATGTACGACAAAAAACATTCCTTTTATCATTTAGTAAAACACTTCGTATAAAAAAATCCTTTTTAATAAGCATAAAATTCAAAGGGGTTTATACACTGTATAAAATAAAGTTGTGTATTAAACAAAATATGCCTCAATGAATGGACATTGAGACGAAGTCCCTTACCTCTTGTCCGACGTGACTTGATTGCTCTTTAATCTCTTAAATAATAAACTAGAGTTAATTTATACTTTCTTAAGAACCTTTTTCAAGTTCATTATTTCTTTTATATCACTTATTACCATGTCATGAACACTATGTAATTATTTAAGTTAATAACGATCGTTTTAATGATCATTGGTACTTGAGTCAAAAATAAACTCTTTATAATTACAAGATGTTCATGTATCCATTATATCCAGAGTAATATTCATTATGTGTATATCATATATATCATATATATCCAGTATATAAATGCATTTATAATATTACATAACATTTAGAGGTAAGAAATGAAATGCACCGTTCATGGAGACAGTAAGTCATACGTACGCATGAACGCTACTTTCATTTCTATTTTGTATTTTATGGAATGGAATCATAATGAAATAAAGGTATATTATAATTCCAGTATAATTTCATATATAATATCATTAACACCATCCTTTATACGTCCCACATATGGCATTAACGAATCAAATCACTTTGAGGGGGCGGTAGTCCACACTTCCTAAAATAAAGATATCACGTATACCCATAATGGAATCCATAAAGGTATGTTATAAATGAAAAATACAGAATCTTAAAGAAAAATAAACATATTATATATCATATATAAATATAGTTTCATCTTAATGGCCTTCTTTGAAGTTGTTAGAAGAATATTTAACAATCATCGTTTCGTGAGGTAGAAATTCGCCATCCATGGAAACAATATGCTCTTTAACCATTATATAAAGGTGTGTGTAAGTGTAGCTCTAATACTTCTAATAAAAACATCCTAGTATATTTTAGATACTGTTGTTGTTACAAAATAAAGGAATAAAAATAGTTTAGTGGGTTGGGGAAGCAAAATAAAACATAAGAACACAGGAGAAGACACTACCTTTAAAACGGGTAACTCTTTTTAATTTGAGATCAAAGGCTTCCTTGAAAAGAATTATTCCCAATGTTAGGCTTCTAGGAGTAATATATGTATGTGGAGAGACAAAATGGTGAGGTTATGGCCGACACAAAGGCATGATAGGTGTGGGTAAGGTGGTAGAGGTGGGGGCCTTTTATAAGAGGAGAGGAGGGGCACTCTTGGAAAGTTATAAAAGGTTACTTTATTATAAAATGCTTTTCGGATTTTAAAGGACCAAAAATTATATATTTAGAGGATAAGGTGATAAGAGTTTTAAATCCACCCATCCGATATGTTTTTGACAAGTGTAGGTCTTAGATTTTACATTGTCTATTCATTTTATTTAAATCGTCAAATAATGTGGTAATTGCTGCATCATCATGGTGTCATAAATGATTTAATTTATATAATGTCTAAAAATTATAGAAAAAATATCATGATGTAGGAAATTATTTTAGATTTCTAATGAATATTTATAGTCAAAATTATGACTTGTATAACCCCATTTAAAAATCATTTTAGTAAAACAACACATGTTTGGGACATTTTTATTTTAACATTAAATAAAAAGTTATTAATGTCATTTTCCTACCAAAGTGGCTCCATGGGGTCCCCAAGTTTAACCATGGATTTTATTGGTCATCCATGACACATCCAATAAGGGTAGGACATGTGTGAAGGTCATTTCATATTATTAAAACATTATTTTTACCATAATTACACTAATTACCTCTAATCGCGGTTAAAAACTTAAAAGTTACTATTCACCAAAAAATTACTTTAATCCCATTGAACCACATTTTTTTACCTAATGACAACAATGAATGTCAGATTTTTGAAATTCAAAACACAGAGGTGGTAAAATTTTATTTAAATCAAAAATCAGTTTTTTTATGTACCACTTAGTGGATTTACTATTCATCAAAAATTGAAGTTTTTCAGAAAAATACCAAGACTTCATCCTAAGATATATTTGATCTCCCGAATTAAAAAATGATGTCTATATTAAGAAATTAAAAAAATATAAGTTACATTAATTAAATTAATAATTAATTCCCACTATCAGAACAAATAGCGTGTTTTTATGAAATAATATAAATCAAAAGATTGACACTAGTTTAAGTCCAATTTCAAAGTGAAATTAATTACAATGAACACTATTGGATTAAATGGTAAAAATATATTCTAATTTCACTTTAAAACCAATTCAAAAGATAATCTAATCATATAAATATATTATATTAAAAAGTGGTTTCGAATTAAAATACAACATTTTTCACTATTCATTAAAAAAATGAACTTTATCGGAAATATACCAAAAATTTACACAAAGTAAATTTTGATGTCCCGATTCTAAAGAAAAATTTTATTTGGTCCAAAAGAATGAATAAGAGTGACCAAAATTATATTTAAAGAGGGTTTTCCATCAAAAGGCGATAAGTGGACCTTTAGTGAAAATTAGAGTATATATGCCTAAAATTGAATTCTTTTCATATTTTAAACCTTTATCCTTTATTGGATAAATGTAAAAACATTTAACAAACATATATAATCATATTTTAGTTATTTCTATTCATTCCCCCCAATACAACGGCTACGTGTTAACTACCATTTAAAATAATATTATTTTATTACTAGTGTGCAACGTAAGATTTCAAAGAAACTCATTGTTGCGTATCGAGTACGATATCGAACATAGTAACCCCTCTAAAGTAAAATTAATATTTAATTCATAAATATTAATAAGTATGAAAATTTATTATTCTTTATTTACCTGGGATGTTACAATTTTAATAATGAAATTTAATTTTAAAATAATTTCTGGAATTTATATGTATTTAATTTGGAGAAATGGATTCCATATTTGGAATAAGTAGGTCCAATTGTTTAAATATGTGCCTTTTATTTTTAGAGAGTATGAATAGTAATTTCAGGAAATATTTTATTTTCCATGCTTAAAGGGTAAATCTGGTAAAGAAAAGTAAAAAAATAATATTATAATAATATTAAACTACCCTAACACATGTTCTAAGCCTATTGGATGAGATATTTCTGACTATGGTTATAATTGGGCCGATTTTAGGACCCCATGGAGAATCTTGTGTTTAAAAATGACATTTAATTACTTTTAATTCAATGTAAATAAAAATGTAACATAAATATGTATCTTTTAGTAAAATATTTTTATATGGGTTTATGTAAGAGATATCTTCGATTATAAATAGTCATTGAAAATCAAAAAATATTTCATAAAACATGGTATTTTATTTATAATTTTAGACATAAAGTAAATAAATATATTTATGACACAATGATGATGTAGTGATTACATTATTAATGAATTATTTAAATAAATAAGGTTATAAAAAACAAAATAAATTTATTTTGAAACTCTTTATGCCATCCACAAATTTTAGGGATGATTAAAACTTGTTATATTTGAATTAATGAGGTTTTTTTAAATAATAATGTTGTTATGTATTTTTAAAAAGTCATGATATGAATATGTAATAGACATAAAAATATAAGATTCATCCAAATGACTTATATAAGGTTTAACATGTAAGTAATTAACCACTTGATGTTCTACTGTTATTTTATAGTAACTATATTATGTATATAGTAACAATAAACAAGAAGACATTGTAAGAGCTAAATTAGTTAACTAAGGGTTAAAGCTATAAAATAAGGTTAAATTTGTGGCCTATATTTGTATAAAACATATTGGATTGGTGTTTTTTGACCCCAAATAAAATTCTATTTGACATAATTGTCTTGGGGACCATTTGAAACTGAAAATAAATTTATAATTAAAAAATATTTCAATACCTTCAAAAAGTTCCCCTCCTCCATTTTATAAAAGGGCATCACCTATTACCTTTAATCACACCTCTCAAGCCCCTTGTCTCATACAAAAACTTCTCAAATAAGATCCCAACTTCCTTCTCTTCTCCTATAATCCTTAAACTAGGAAAAAGTAAATTGAAGAAACGCTTTTAGCTTAAATCCAAGAAGTTACACGATTTGAGGTAATGTATTCTCTAAAGATTATTTCATTTATTTTCCTTCTACAACCCCATAAACTCTCTATATTACATTATTTTATAAAACAATATCTACAATATATTAGGTCATTTTTATGAGAATTATTCTTACTACACTTTTTTGCACCTCCATCTAATGGATATGAACATACGATTTCTATGTACTGCGAACTACTGCCTCGTGAAATGATGATTGTTTGATTTCACCCTACCACCTCACATGGTGGACATTATTATGTAAATGTATTTATATGTGATATATATTATATTATATTGTCTCTATTATTCTTTATTTTTCACTTATAGCATATATTTATGGTTTCCCAAGTGGGTAAAAAAGATAATTTCATTTGAGGATGTGCGGACTACCACCCACTGAATGTGATATGACTCATTCATGCCATAAATAGAACGTATAATGTATGGCTTTACTGAACATATATATATATATGATATTATACTGTAATTATTATATAATTATGTATCAATTAGTTTTCATCCCTTTAAATATGAAAAATAAATGAAATTTGCTTTCATGCGTACATAAAACTTACCATGTCCGTGAACAATGTTTTTCATTTCTTATCTCCAAATTTTATGTAATATAATAAATACATATATATAATTGATATATATGATATTGAAATCATGGATATCATTATAGATATAATTTTCTTTTCATCACACGTACTATTTTTAATAATAATATGTTAACTTTTTTAATCATGTAAGAAATATCAACAAAATGACTGATTTTAACATAAATAATTATGTAATGTTAATAACATATTAATAAGATATATAAAAGGAATAATAAAATTTGAAAAGTTTATGTAGGAAGTAAAATTTATCTTATGTTTATTATTCAGGAATAACAAGGAACATACATGATGATTCAGACTCACAGTAAGGGACTTCATCTCAATCTTCTTTCTTGGAGCCATATTTTGATTTATACACTAGTTGCTTTTATATGGTATATATACCCATTTTACTTTTAATTTCATTCATTGTGAATCTTTTTTCTACGTATCATTTTACTAAATGACAAAGTGAATGTTTCTTTTTAACGAATGTGATGATAATGACCTTTTTCCGCTGCAAGCATTATTAGATATTCAGCATCCTTAATAAGCCGTAATGTTTTTAAAAGGAAAATAAATACCATATAACCTTTTTATGTATTTTGATATTGAAAATTCTTTTGATAATGGATTGATTATGTTGATATATTTAAATGATATATTTTGGTTAGAATGTAGAAATTTTATCTTAAGTTTATATTCTTGTTTTATCTGTTATGATTAAGTTATGGTTCTTGGGAATTATTTAAGTATATGGGTGGTTCTGTGATATACCGAGGGAAGGTGAGCCTGAGATATCTCTCTAATTCATTGGGTAATATGATGAATGCAACCATTTATGTTCCTCAAAAAATATTTGGGGAATATAATGTGACGGGTATTCCAAACGTAACTCACTATATAGTTGTAAAATTTATAATGTAAGTATGGTTTATATGCCATAAGTTACCTTTATGATGTATTATTTATATTTTTTATTCATAAATATAATGATTTCATGAGTTATGTTAAAGAGATTATATATTATGATTGAAAATTATGATTTTTTTTATTTTTATGTATTCATGGATTAATATTTTTATTCCTTATTTTATAACCCTTACTCAGATTTGTATGCCCATCCCAAGTTTTTGAAATATTTTTCACATGGTATAAGGAATGGAAAGAGAAAATAAGAATTCAGGAAGATTTAAATAAATAAAAGAAATCTTTTTTATTTAGGGAGTTTTATTTTTGTGAAAAATTTAGATAGATTAGAAGTGTCTACATTGTAATATTTGAGATGTAATGTAATATTTATGGCCTAATTCTCTAAAACTCTAAACCTAAAAAGATCATCAATGTGAATTCATGATTTAGCTGAAGATTAAGTAATGTTTTAATGATTAGTATTATACATAGGCCAAGTGGCCTGTATTATTTTTAATGACGGGGGAGTATTGAATTTTATCCTTCCTCAGGTGTTGGATCAGGTTTAGGATGGGTTTCGTTGGGACATCTCAGGGTTGACACCATAGAGAGAGGTTGAGTTCATCATAGAGTTACTACTGTGAGAAAAACCAGTTTCAATTCTTCCATATAGAGTGGCTCTATAAAAACTCTACAAACTTAAAACACAGACAGAGGAATTGGATAATAGGGGTTTTATTTTTCATATTACGTAACCATGGGGATCGCCAATGATTTTTTTCTAAAAAGGAGGATGGTATTTTGATATTATGTGTTGATTATAGGTAGATAAATGAGATGAATGTTAAGAAATGATACCCTATTATTCAAATTGATGATATTTTTTCACCATCTGAGAGTTTATTAAGTTTTATAAAATATTTATCTGAGGCCAGGGTATCACAAATTAGGCGTGATACATTCGAATGTACCAAAAAATTTCATTCGAAATAGGTATGGGATGTATGATTTTGTTATGATGTCATTCAGGTTGCCCAATGTGCCAGCAGTGTTTATGTCCTTGAAGAATGGAGTCTACAATTTTTACCACGATCAATTTTTTATTTCCATTTTGATGAAATATTGGTGTATTCCAAGACTCGTGATAATTATTTCAAATATCATGGCATCATCTAAAGTACACTAATAGATCATTAACTATACACCAAGCTATCAAAAAGTCATTTCTAGATCGATATAGTTTATTTATTGGGTCACATAATCCTAATTAAAGGTGTGGTAGTGGACCTAGGGAAAGGAAATGTAGTTTTTCCTTGAAATCAGCCCATGAATGTCCGTAAAGTTTTTATTTTCCTATGTTTGGATGGCTATTATCATTAGTTCAATAAATACTTTTTCCAGGTTGGTAGCACCATTTTTAGTCCTGACCAATAACGGTGTCACGTTCGAATTGTATGGGGAAATTTGAAAATTCATTCCCTAAATTAATGAATTGGTTGACTACCAAACTGATTTAGATCTTACCCGAGCTAGTTAAGGGGTATACCACATTTTTTGATGCATATGGGGTTATAATTGGGGAAATGTTGATACAGGATGGTCTGGTTGTGGTGTATGGTAGATGAAAGTTGTGGCCTCATGAAATAAATTACCCTACCCATTACATTGATTTGGTCATGGTGTTTTATGCCTTAAAATGTTTTTTCTCACTACTTGTTGATATTTTGTTGGTCATTGTGGTTCATTCCATAAAATATTGGTGGCACTACTTTATGGGAGAGAGGATTATAGAATACACAGATCATAAAAGTGACATGTAAATCTCTTAGTGTGATCTGAATATTCATTAGTAAAGATGGGTTTAGAATATGCACCCTTTTATTGTTTAGCTGGTTTACACACTAGGGAAGAGAAACAATGCTACATATGCATTGATTCAGAAGAAAAAAATCAGGTGGTTCAATAATCTAGTTCTGAGTTGATAATGATGGCATTGTTTACTGAGATTTATTTGTTGGTAAAATATGGGCATGGGTAGATTAACATTTTCTCCTTAGTAGTTGAGTCCAAAAATTTGGAACTAAATTATTAATGGGAATTATGAGGATATAGTATTTTAGAATTTTTGAAATAGTTTTATAGTTGGGTAGTCACCTTCCAATTAGATTGTTGGAGATGATGTGATCATTTATGTTCATGGTTGTGTGGTTGTGCCAACATTATTGTGAGAAGAGTTGATTTGTGAGTTTCATGCATCAATGTGGGTAGTGCATCCTTATTTCACTAATATTTATTGGGATATTAATTGGTTGTATTGGATCTCAAGGATTAATAAGGTGCTTATAGGTTTCCATGCCTAATGCCTTACCTACTAGCAGGTTAAAGCTAAGCATCAATGGCCAAGTGGTTTGTTGCAGCCATTGCCAATTCTAGAATGAAAAATGGGTTGAAATGATGATGGATTTTGTGGTAGGTTTGCCAAATATGTTTTGGAAGAATGATTTGATTTTGGTAGTTGTGGAATAGTTTATAATGGTGGATCACTTCCTACCAATTTGATAGACCCGAACCGTTGATCAGATAAGTGATTTGTGCCATACCCCGAGATTTTGTGAATTTATATATTTATTTTAACTTTTACATTATTTAATTAATTTATTCTTTATGATATTTTTCAATTTATGTGACAATTAATATATATAGTTTATTCATTATATAAAAATACAAAATTTTGATTCTTTTATATTCAACACCAAGTTAATCTTTCACTACACAAAACACCAACTTGGATTGTGTTACAAGTAACAAAGAGTTTTTTAGAAACAAAACTTTACTATCATAATTATTTAAATGTGATAGTTATAAATTAACCATTAAAAATAGTAATATAAATAGTAATAATTATTTTTTAATCTTTTTTATATAAATTAAACATATTTATGATTAAATGTACATTTTTTGGAACACTATTTATATGTTGAGAAATATTATTTTCTCAAAGGAACTTCTTTTTATGTTGATCTATAAAAAATAATAGAATTATTTTTTATACAATTTTATAAATATAATTTCATAAAATAAACATAATTTTTGAATTTTTAATGTTAACTTTAACTTAGGGTGATTTTTTAATATTTTTTTAGAAGATTCATTTTTCATTGAATTGTGAAAAATACTATATTATAATAAAAAACAAATGTTTTCATTTAATGAAATATTTTGCATGAAATTGATTTTTAATGTTAAAATATATTAATTATAAATAATTATATTCAATTTAGGTCATTATAATCATTGTTATATTGATATTATATATAAAAAGGCTTATTGAACTTTTGAACGTTCTTTTGCCCACCATATGGCCAAGTCTGAAGCATCAGCATTATATATAATTTTCCCTCTTCTATGAAGAGAATATTGAAAAGAATACATAAATGGTTTTTTTCAGGATGGTATTTAGAGTATAATTGGATAAAATTAATTATTTTGATTTTATGAATAATATATTTAGTAAAATTTTATTTACTACTGTTAAGGGATGAATGGATAATTAAAGGTAATAATAGTATTATAATATTATCAAATTTCCCTAAAACATGTCATAATGTCATTTTATATACGTGGTTCTTCTAAACCATCATTATGATGTAATTATATCCTTTTTAAAGAACTTGGGTAATATTAATATTTTTATTATATTTTATTTATTGATAAATTAAAAATGACATACTCATATAATTAATAAATCTAACATATTTAATATAGGGTTTTACAGAATATAATATTTTACTCTAAATGGTCATTTGAAAGATAAATTTTTCATATAAATCATGATAATTTATTTATAATTTTTAGTTACAACATAATTATCTTAAAATATTACACAATGATAATTCACTAATTGGTTAAAAAATAAAAGTTTCAAATAACTGATATGAAAATTATTAAAATAAATATAATTAGAATTAATTAAGGTGATCCACAAATTTTATAGGTGAAAATGAAATTTTAGTAGTGTATTTAATGGGTTGGCCTAAAATTATCTTTATGGATGTATTTTATTTAAATATAATGTTGTGAATAGTGTCAAATTTGACACTAATGATGTTTTATAAAAAAATATTTTATTATTTTAAAAATAGATAATAAAAATATTAAATAAATAAAAAATTTATTATTATAAGGTCGAAATTTTCAAAAAGATTCATTAGTGGAATTTATTTTTCTATATAAGTTATAATTTATAATCGCATTATATTTAAACTATTGTCACCACAATTAAAATTAAAATAGACTAATTAATGGTAAATCAAAATGATAGAGTTTAAAATAAAAAAACTTGTCCAAAAAATTATTATATGAATACTATAATACCCCTATCACCATAATATTTAATTTTAGTTATTTAATGTACACTATTATTGGAAAATAAAATAGATATTTTTTAAATTCAAGGATAGTTACAGTGTATCTCTCTCTTATATTTAATGAATTTTTGGTGTCCAAATAGGGAATAATTTAATATATGAATTAATATAAATAAATATTTTGATAATAATGAAATTAATTTCATTATATAAATTTTTTCTATTTTTTAAAATTATATAATTACCTTACATGTTTCTTTAATTTTTAAACCATTATTTATTAAATTAACAGGAAAATAAAATAATTGACATTAATAATGTAAATTTTGATATATCTTGAATGAAATAAATTGTATAATGATATTAATAGACCTATAAGATATATTAGATACGTATGAAATCATTTCATTCGAATACCCCTTTGTCTTAAGGTATTTAAAACTAAATTAATTGAATAGTATAAAATGTGAGGATAATGATATTTCACTAAATTTATATATTATCAAATTATTTAAAAATCACAAAAAATTATAAATATTCAAAAGGGAGATATTATAAGGTATAAAATGTCACAAGAAATTAATTTATATCTCATTGGGATGTTTTATCTCTAGAGTAGCCAAATTGTATTTTAATATTTTGGGGATATCCAAAAGAACCCTCACTTAAATTTTATTAGGGAATGACCCACCTCACATACTAAAACCACATTGAGCAATAAATTTCAACCATAACCAGACAAAATCCAATTTGAAAATTACTAGTAACATTCTAGTGGTTATTATATTCTCAAAATACCATCTCCAGTGTCCCTAAGAGGTGATCTAAAGGGATATCGTCGAAGAAGATGTAATCTCCATACCGACTCTTTCAAAATTGTTTCTTCTTATAATTTCACTTTATGTGTTGATTCCATAATAAAGTAATCAATATATTATAAATTATATTCTTAAATTTTAGTATCATTGGTGAAAAACTATATTCCACCTTTTATTCAACCAATGAAAAATTAATGTACCACTTGTGCGTACATACGACTTATCATCTCTACACCGTGGTATATTCTATTGACATCACAAATTTCTTTGTATGCGTTTAATGAAAGATATAATGGATGTAAATAGAAAATAGGGAATGATACTTATTCTTTTCAAATATTATACCATATAATTCCTCTCTATTTTACCTTTAAGATAATGATATCATCACTCGTGCATAAGTATGGCCTACTATCTCCATAGTTCAATGAGATTAATCTTCCACACTATCCCCTTTGAGAATGATTAAAATAAATATATATAATGAATAAATATAAAATATATGATATAATAATTATATTAAATAATATATATATACATATATTACCTTTACCTTTTTCCATTCATTAAGATAATATAACGGAAATAATGTTCAGGTGTACGTGTCGCTTACCGTCTCCATGAATGGTTTATTCCAATTCATATGTATTTCTTTTAAATATATTTATATAAAAAATATATTTTATATATAAATCACATGTATCATTATTGAATTAATTAAACCATGATCTTATTGACAGGATAAATAATTACAAGTCAAAACATGTATGATAAACAACGCAGTTATTACCCAAAACATTACATTAAGATGGAATTATTAATAAATGGGTAATATAATGTCATAAATGAATCATATATGATATCATTGAAATTATTATTATTCTATTATAAGTTAATAATATTTTTAAACCACTATACGTTCTTTTCGAACACAAATGGAGGGAATCTTTCTTAAGGTTGGGGTTTTAGTCTCGCCCTGTATTCTGTAAGACACGCACCACATACACTACGTGTTTCTTCTACGTGGTTTTTAAACTACTGATTAATACATTTTATGCATATTAAGAATAATATTATGGTATTTTTATATCCATATAATTTATTTTTTTCATGGGTTATATGATTTTATTTATTATAAATTTGTAAGTGTTAATTTCACAATATCAATTTTTCCGAGATTGTTTATATATCCATATTTATTATATTATATTTATCAACCATGTTCGTGTTTATTAAAAAAAATTCTAAAATATTGTTCCTATTATTATAATTTTTTTAATGTTATTTTTATCCAATTATGGATATTTATTAAACTTTTTTAATGGAATCATTTTTCATTTTTTCTGTAAGGTTCTTTATGACATCTCTGACAAAAGATATGAGTAAAATATTGTTTAAATTATACAACATGAAAATATTTTCATGATTTCATGAAGCCAAATTTTTTTGATGATTCCCTTATAATATTAAAATGTTATTTTCAAAGAAAAAATTTTCTTTTAAACATTCTTTGAATTTCAAGAAAATACAAGGTTTTTAAAGCAGAAAGGATATTTTCTTCAAGAATTGTTTTCAACACATCCCTCAAATTTATTTTCCATCTAAGATAACACTGTTTTACGTAACTTATATTTTACTGGGTATTTTCAAAAAAAAATTATATTCTTGTTATTTCTCTTAATGGTTATGTTTATTATGTATTGGTATTCATGAAGCCCATATCCTTTCCATGGTTATGTTATTATTGCATGAGGTTTTTGAAACCCATTTCATTCAGTGGGTTCTAATTTGAAAAAAAATATTGATGTTGTCATGGAAAACATATTTATTATTTCATTACGAGATGTGTGAGACATATATCTCTCTAGAATACATTGTGTAATGATTTACATCTCATGATATAGGCCTAACGTAGCCATTATTAAAATATGGTCTTTGGTTCGATCCTTGACTACCAAGATGGTTATGAGAGTGAACCATTACTATCAAGATGGTTATGAGAGTGAAAAATGACTACCAAGATGGTATTCTAAGTGAACCAATACTACTAATATGGCCTTGGTAGTGGTTACTTAAATATTATAGAAATAATTTTATATTTTTATATGTATACCACCAATTTCATGTCTTATTATTATGCTATGATTTCATGGAGTATGTTTATTACTACCTTTTGATTTTTGGTATTATGAAATTCCAATATGTTTGATGTGATTCAGGTTTATGATCATTTATGCACATGGTATGATCTTCTGTTTTCATGATCAGGTTCTAATACCCATATTATCATGATTATGTTTATATGTCTACCTTGTTTACACTTACTGAGCATATAAGCACACCCATTTTCTAATGTTTTATTTTCCCCAGTTTATAATGAATGGTTTTGTAAAGGGTACTTAAGGGGAAGACTTTTATGGGATATGTTGAAGATATTTCAAAAATAAATTATGAATGTCTTCCATTTTTCTTGAGGTGATAAACTAATATATTATTTTCCCCTTCTTTTTCAATAATTTATTAATTATTATGAAAAAGTGATGAAATATCAAGGTACATAGAGCTTGGGTCATTAAAATTTGTATGTTTGGGAAATAATATGGTTGCATCGGGTACCGAAGAATAAATTTTTGTATAATGATATGTGCTTCAAATCGTGCTCTTGGTAGAGATTTCTAATGTTTCTTAGTACCTAGGTGGTTTTTAGCGCAACAATCCACCTACAAATGGATGGAAAGTTGGATCATACAATCAAGTACAAGAAGAAATTTTGAGATCTTGTTTCCAAGATTTTAGTGAATCATGTAAGAAACACTTAGTGTCTGTTTATTTTGCCTATAAAAATAGTAGATAGCATATGACTCCGATGGAATTGTTTGAGGCACTCTATGGTAGATCACAAAGATTTCGGTTGTGTTGAATGGAGGATGGGGAATCAGAATTGGAAGCTCTGAGTATCATTTAAGAGACTTTAGAGTAGATCCATTTGATACCAAAACACATGTATATAGATTAGAGTAAAAAAATGTAATATGAGGATCATGTTCATCAACCTCTTGATTTCAAGGTGGGTGATCATGTGTTTCATTATGTGTCTCCAAGGTTGGGTCACCAAAGTATTTATAAATACAGTAAGTTAGTAACCATGTATGTTGGGTCGTTTGAGATTGTGGAGGGGATCAGATTGGTCACATAACTATTGTGTCTTCCAATTATATTTAGTGGCATGAATGATGTTTTCATGTGTCATCGATTTAGTATTATCACCCTGGCCTATCTCATGTGATTTATATTGAGGATGTTGAGATTGATTCTAATTAATCCTTTGAGAGGAATCTAGTTCATAAAGTGGATCCAAGTGAAAAAGGCTTCTGGGAAAATAACATGCCTTTGGTTTGAATTTTTTAAAAACATAGCAATGTTCAAGAAGAAACATGGCAGAGGGAGTCAGATTTGTAGGGCCAGTGGCCCAATCTCATTTCATTGGAACCTTATGTATACATAGATGTGTGGATTGAGGAAAATACATTATAAGGTGCGGAGGTTGTAAGATCCAATATTTCTTCAGGTATTTCATTGTTTAAAATTGTGGATTAAATTATTTAAATATGGTCAACAAAGTTTTTCCGAAGATAGTGTATGGTATAAAGGGTGTCCTGGGGGTTTGAGACCCAAAAGAGAGGAAAAAATGTCTATCTAGTACATTTTGAACAGTTTTCACTTAGTCAGGGGAAATTGATCCCCAAAACTATTCCATCCAAGCGGAGGAATTCACATTTAATAAAAAACAAACAAAATGGAATCCAACCATGCAGACATGGATAGGGAAACTCTACACATTTGGTGCATCTTTTTTCACACTATGTGGAATTCTCGGGTAACTTTGACACTTAACTCCTCTTAGAAAAAGGTAGGCACATCGTTGGTGCATCGTTTAGAAATCTGTGTAACCCATTAAAAATTTATAATTTACCATTTATCCCTTGGTATATTAATTTCTTCAATAATTTTTCTTCCCATTTATTCACTGACCATCCCTAGTGAAAACCAAAGGTCCCAAATCTCTCTAATGGTTGATATAATTAATTTATAGGATTTTTTGGATTATTGTTGGTTGCAGATCAATGCTTCATGAAATTTTAGTTCTTCAAATTCTATTGTTTTATGGATTATGGATTCTGGTTTCATACTTTTTATTATAACTCCCTAAAACATTCATTTTCAGTGAATCGTAGTCTGGTTAATCAAAGGGCGATTGAATCCATAGCTAAGATAATGGTTAATCAATTATTCATATATGGATTTGATGTTGGTTTTCAAAAAATTATATCCCTTTTTTTCAATTATTTATTGCATGTGTGATTATTATATAACTTTCCTCTCTTTATTCATTTTATATTTTTAGAAATATTTGTTAAAATGGTTGGCTAAATGATGATTTAGACCCCTCATGTTCCCTATGGGATGCATCAAGATTGATTAAACTATTTTGGGCCACCCATGGGGTGTGCCAATTTTTTAAAACATGGAACATTGTAAAGTTGAGGCTAATGTTCATTATTTTTGAAATAGATGCCATGTTAAATGTGTTTACACATAAGTTAAAATTATAAAAAGGCACTAAAGATAGTTGATTCTAGTCATTGGCAATATAAAAAGTGATTGTTGGGGAAAAAGTGATTAAGGGTTAAATTGGATAAACTGAATGTGTAAAATGACTTATGCGGTTGTAATTGAATTAGCTAAATAGTATAATTCATTTGAATTAATGAATTATGTGAAATAGGATAGTGTATTGAAAATTAAGAATAAGATAAATGGGTTATGTTTTGAAAAGTGAAATGGGATAAATGGTACATGCTATATTAATTGATCATGTTCTAATGTATTTAGTCTTGATAATATTACATGTGTTTAATGAAATTATAATTTTGACCATTTTGTGTTTTCAATGGTATATTTGTCCCCATTTTCTATAATATAATTATTTATAGAATACTCGCATTCCTTATCCTCTTTACTCATGAAATGTTTAAAAAAAATTAGATAATTTTACTAATTTTTCATATACATACCACAAGTAATGAATGTAAATTCATCAATGAATGTAATGAAGTTATTATCTCAATTAGTTGAATATTTTATCATAGAAAATAGATATCATAATGGTTAAGTTCTAAGAGGTATTTTGAACAAAAGTAAACTTTATTATTCATTAAGTTTGTAATCTTTCCATTCTGAAGATTTGTGGAACACAAATCACTTCATCTTGAAATATTAGGAGTTCCATGGAAAATGTCACTCTTAGATAACTTTCCCATGTTTCTATAAAAAACATGTCACATAATTTTATGCCATAAACGATTTTCACTTATCATACTCAAGTAAAGTGTTTTTTTTATATCACTAACAAGGAACATATTTAATTTATTATGTTGGCCTTTTGTGAATATCATTCTATATTCCTCCCATTCCAAAAAACCCCATATTTTCTAAAAATACTATTCTTCCTTCATCAGAATGTTGTAAAAAACCTAATATGTTGTGTTTGATCCCTTAAATAAACAATAATTTCATAGATTTTAACTATTATTATTTAATGATGGATAATCCAACACCTTTGATTATGAGGGATTCATCATTTCAAAATTTAATCATTACTTATCTAAAGTCATTCACATTATTCAACAATTTTATGTATCCTACCATTTAATAAGAATATAAACTATCCAAGATCAAAGGTTATTCTACTTTTTTAGCTTTAGGAATTGTTTCTACAATAATAAATTTTTACTTACCTTTAACATTCATCACATCTGGCTTCTGAGAATTATTAAATGAAATTTTTTTCCCTATAGAAAAACAAGACATCTTTTGTATGATTATAGGTTATATATATATGTATATTTCAAATATAGTTTACAAAGGATGGAACCTATTCTTAACTTTATTAAAAAGCATCCCTATATTTTCAAAACACCCTTCTCAGGATTATTCTATTGTGAGGATTGAATCCCCCTCAATATTTTCCTTATTTAATTCATGGAATAATTGTATTATTGTTGATTAAACCAACACATATTAACTATATTCTTGATTACACTATAATACGAGTAGTATTCATAGAATGAATATTTTCCTTTATAACTTCCATAATGTCTGGAGTTGTGAGAACGTTTCTCAACAAACTTCTTATGATTCTCAATACAGATTTTTTGACCTCCAACCTTCCTGTTATCAACCATAATTTTTGTTAATATTGGTCTTATTTTTATCTATATTAAAATTAGATGTTGTATTATTTTTTGGGACTAATAATCTTTTGGAACTTATTACTTCTCCACTTTTTTGGATTTATCAACATACATAATTTTCATATATTTCTTCTTCTTAGAAATGGTTTCAACTTTATTCTCAACTATTCAAGGTAAAATGTGTTCCTTCCTAGGTATTACATTTCTATATCTTTCACCAAAATAATATATAGAAGTATTTAAACTTTTAACTCTCCATTCATCTTAATAATTTTTTTACATGATATGTTCCAGTTCTTCTACTCTTTTACTTTATCTTTACATGAATATGTTCATTCGTATTCTTTTCATTATAAATTTATTTATTTAAATCATAAAATTTTATTACCAACATAAATTTCTCATCAGGAAAACATTCTTGTTTGTTTTTTAATGATTTTTTATTTTTAAAATTATTTCTTTCTTTCTCAATTATTCTGATCATCCCCAGATATTATTTCAACAATTCTTTCAGATGAAAATATAATAGAGTTTCTTCTTATTAAAAAATAATTCTACTAAAATCATTATTGTTAACTTTTTAAATAAATTTATTTTCACCATTATTCTCTGTATAATTTTTAGATTAAGATTCACTATCTTATCCATCATCATATTTATATAAACAATTATACTTTTGGATTTTGAGAAATATTTATCTTTCCCTTTAGAATAATATTTTTCCTTATCACATTCTTTCTTCCACAATCTTGTCATTCTTCTTTTGTCTTTATAATTATCCTATTATTTGTATCATTGAGTAAAATTAGCTGAAATGTTACCAACAACTCTATAGTAAAAAAAACTTCAAGGGATGATTAATTTTTAATTTACATGTACCTATTTTCACATTTATATAAACCAAAAAGAAATAATCATAAATATTTTTACATAAATCATTTTCAGAAACAAAATATCTAGCTTTTCTTCCAAGAATCTTCTTGGGAATATTTTTCTTAGTAGTATTGAATGAAATATTATGATCCAATTTTTTTCCCTCCAAAATTTCTCCCTTATCATTTCATAAGTAATGAGAGTAATATGAATATAATTTTCAGATAATGCTTATAAATCTCTATATTCCAATGGGAAAGTTTTTCATCAAACTTTTTTTGAATAATTCTAATGATCATTTCAAAAATAATATATTATTAAATCTTTTCACCAAGATGTCTAAGAGTGCTAAAAATTTCATTCACCCTCGTAATGAAGTCACTAATGGATTAATACTTTCACATATTGAGATATTCATACCATAATCTCTAGATTTGTATATTTTACTTATTTACTTTTCTATTTACTTCTATAATTTTATTTAGCTTATCCTAGATACCATTGGTAGTGGAAACACCCTTATGTCTTATAAATTCCCTTTAAGAAAGTGATGAGTGTAAATAATTATCAACTCTTCTATTATTTTTAAGATTATTTTTGTCAACAGATGTAAGAGTAAATATTTCATCAATGGGATGAAATCCATTTGTTACTATTTTTTATAAAATCAGGCCCAAAATATATAAGATAACGAAATATTATATCTTTCCCGGTATGATAGTTCTAACCATCGAAGACCAAAATACCATTACTATTCACATAATTTATATTTCCCATCATAAATTCTCTTTCAAAAACATTATAAATGAGTAAACAAAGGGAAACATTTCTCAGATACCAATTAATATTTCCTATCCGGAATCATTGTATCATTGAGAGTGAGAGGGGATGAATTAGTAATTTTTATTTCTTTTATGTAACTTTCCTATAGAATAAAAAGTCATCTCCTATTAAATATTTACCAATTTTTTGAAAACAAAACCATCACGCCACCATAAAAATAAAATAATTTACAAGGTTAACTACTCAAAAATAGTATTTATGTCCTTGTTTTGGTTTGGAAATAATCCAATACCACAAAATCCACTAGAAAAAGAAAATTATGTGGATCCCACATGTAAGAAATTCCCTTAAACTAGTGTACAACTATTTTAAATAAAATAGTCCAAGTGATTCAAGTATCACGAAATTATATAATAAAACTTTGAGTAAAAATTTAGGAATCTTTCAACAATGTATTCAAAACTTGTTACTATGCTTCTTTGTCCACTTTCAAAAATATCATCTTCAAAATAATTCTTTACTTCCCTACATAATTAAAATTAAGAAATTATCTGAGCTTTATAATGAGACATAGTCTGATTCAGTAGTCTAATTGGTCAGTCCGGAAATATTACTCAGCCATAGTTATATTAAAACAATTTTGAAGTACTTTTGTCTGAGTCCTAAAATATTTTTTCAATTTCTCAGTCTAATCCTGAAACTATGAATACAACCTTTCACCTTCATCAATCTATAAAACTATTTTAGGAAATAACAACCTAGAAATATTTTCTCCCTAAAAACTTTCAATACACTACCTTCTCTCTTCTCCCATAACCAATGAATGTGTCATAAAGTACAACATGCTCTCCTCCTTTTATAGGATGACCAAAAATTGTTTAGGTGGGAATCTAAAAGGTTTAACCACAGAACCAATTTTCCTAAAACATAAATTTCCATTATATTTCTGAAATATTTATGAATTAATTAGTGCTTTTAATCACTTATTGATTATTCTCAAACATTCTCAAATATTCCCACATCATTTGGTAACTTTATAAATACTTACCATTCATTAGACTGATTCTGATTGTCATTATTATTTATTCATTACAGTGTAGTAATATGTACAATAATTAATTATTCATTAAATTTATCTTCACCAATTTAAATATTTGAAAATAAAATGACTTATCATTATTATTCTTAGTACCAATTGAAAATAAACTACTCATCATGGTGCTTTATACACACTAATAGATATAAAACATTCAAACTATTCTGCAGTAAACATTGTTGGCACCATTTTAGACACAAGTTTATTTATTTTTCCATAAACATAGTTGTAAAGTCTAAAAATTCTTGAAATTTTTTTGGAAACGTTTTTGTATCATCTTCAAACACCCTTGATAATAATT
This sequence comes from Viscum album, assembly GCA_963277665.1. Classification (NCBI taxonomy): domain Eukaryota; kingdom Viridiplantae; phylum Streptophyta; class Magnoliopsida; order Santalales; family Viscaceae; genus Viscum; species Viscum album. The sequence goes on along the minus strand of OY728159.1, from coordinate 969,291,398 downwards.
TTCAACATTTCTGATCCACATAAAAACAATTCCCCCAATTATTCATTCTTATAGACCGGTGATCCTATGTTTGATGAAGCCCATATTCATATGACTCTTACCAGTTTCTACACCTGATTGATCAGTTGCTAATTATTTATGATGGATCAGTTTCACCTCTCGTATGATGTTTAGGTGCCACATATTGTCTGATTACTCTTGAAAATGTTTAATAACATACCTAATATCTTCTTTTCATCATGACCCAAATGAAAAAAAAATACAATTCATCTTGATTAAAGTAATTGACTATATTATTGACTGTTATTTGTTCCCATTTTCATTGATCCTAATATCATCTACATTATAAAATTCTTCAAAAATACTTTTTCCCGCTAATTACCTTTTGAAATCATCATTTTATCTGTGTATTAGTGTTATGATTACTCTGATGATTGGTGAAACATTGTGTCTGATGAAACAGTTTCAGCCACAACTTATGTAATTGATAAAATATTTCTCAAAAAAAATTATCTTGTTAGTTGTTATTCAGACTAAACCCCAAAATCTTCATCTTATCATAGTCGGAAAAAAAATTATAGCCTTACAACAATTACGTGTCTTGTGTTCTCACATGAATTAAATGATACCAAAAAACATTGGCTTCATTTTCATTCTTAATCCACAATATCATGATTTTATCATGAATTCCTGAAGACATTTAGAAAATTTAAGATCATTAAATAATCATCATACTTATTGTTTAAGGTATTATAACATCTTCCACTCACTTCTTTCTTTCCAATCAACCCTCACATTGATTGGAAATCCTTTCCCTCATCCTTATTTCATATGGCTGACATCAAAACATTCCAAGACAACTAAAAAATTTTTAGAATACAAAAAGGAAAGAATCATGAAATTTTCAATAGATTCATTTATACATTGATACACATTCTTCGTTATGATCGAATTCATTATTCTGAAACCAATATGTGTTTGATGAACTCTTTCTCCCAGAAAAGGTCTTCACAATCCATCAGAATTCTTTAATCATTTTGCATCTGATATTATAATTGAGACAATGAGTCTGATTTCCAATAAGTTACAATGGGAAATGATTTAATTTATTTGAAAAAAAAATCCAATGGTTTTCAATACAAGATTCATCCATGTTCTAAATATATCTTCTTATCTAATCTGTTCTAATCGTATAAATGCATAAACAAGTATTTACCAAATTAATTATAAAAATAATAACATAATATATCTTTATTTATAACCAATAAATAAATATTTATCTGATTTGGGATAATGATTTCATGATTAATTATTTAATACAAATTCTTAAAAATTCAAACTTTTAATGAAATATAAATTATGAGGATTCATAGTTAATGATATATATATATATACACTACAGATATATCACAACCTATGACTTGGAAATAATTCAATATGTGATATTGTGATGGTGGAATATGAGAAAAATATATACTTTTGTATACTATATCAATTATAGAAATATACTAAAATCCATTGAAATAATATTTTTATGAAATGTGATATCATTTAATTCCATTTTGTTTCTTCCAATAAATCCATCATGTGTTCGTTTTAACATAATTTTATGGTGTTATTAAAAATTATAATGCATCAAAATAATATTTTAAACATTAAACGTTAAAGGTTTTTTTGTAATGAGTGATATGATTCTACAAAATCTATATCATTGAAAGTTTTTTTTGAAATTATTGAGGTATTTTCACTATCCTTAGAATATTTTTGGATGATTATATATGGATGATCAAACTGAGAAGATTAAGGTATAAAATAAGCACAACAATTTTTTGATTTAAGATAATACATTTTCCCACGTATAAAATCTATATTCTCTCATTCAACATTATCCTAAATTAATGATATACTATGAGGTTTTGTTAGATTCAAACTGAGTGTTTGGTGATTTATAAGACTATTTTATATCTATTTTGATAGAAGTTAATTTATTGTTTTTTAGATATATTCATCAAGTAACTGTTAACCATGAAGTCTCAACATAACAGAATATAGTTATATTGCGATATATTATCTAATTCTCCATATTTATTTCAGGGTATTTTGATCAATATAATTGTAAATAATTTTAATAAATAACATAATATTTATTAGAAAATTTATTTTAGAATTAATTTAACAATCATTTAAATGTTAGAAATGATTTTTTTATTTAGGAATTTTTTCATATAGAAATTTTTTCAAATTGGTATTCTATTTAATTTTATATGTAATAAGGTTGAACTCAACCATATAAGGATTAGTGATTAAATAATTTTTTTTTAATTATGAAGTATAACAAAAAATGGGAATAAGGGACATATCTCCTTAGGTGGCTGGTTTGTTTATATATGATTGATAAATAAAAATATTTATGGATGTGATAATCATGATATTATATATAAATGGGATAATATTTTAAAATTCCACATATAAATATTGTGTAAAATGTAAAGACCATATATGTGAGTATTATGACATCCTAATGTCTATAGGTATGGTAGTAGGGAACTAGAGGAAAAGATATCGGCTCTAGCATGTGAGGGAATAGTTTTCTATGATATAAATATCCCATTATGATTACCATATGTTCTAAATAAATCATGATGGTCTATTCATGGGAAGTTATGTTGTTTCTATGAAAAATTATCAATTTCTAAGATATCCTTACTACTATTTTCATGTGAAAACTATAGCATAGAAAATAATATAAAATGTTGATATTAGTTCCTATAAAAATATATATCATCAATGGTAATTCTTCCACTGAGTAATACATGAATTTACTATTTAATAATATTGAGATATACTGTTAAAGAATTATTATCGCATTTTTTGATAGATTAATATAGATAACAGTGATATAATAAATGAATTGGTTACTTTATTATTTTTAAATATGATATAATTAAATTATTAATCATAATACTTTAAATATAAATATTATCGAGTAGTATTAAATTTAAGTCTTTTTGAAGAACTCTAGAATCATAAGAAGATGAATCATGGCCATAACTATGATAAAAACTATTTACATTCCAATATTAATGTTAATTAAAACTTCAAACAAACAAAATTATTAAGAGGAGAATCAATGACTAGATGTGGGAAAATTTATATCTATACACACATGAAGGGGATATGGAATCATTTGGAAGACCAGGTATTTTATAATGAAAACAATTAAAAGATGTTGGAAAAAATTTGGATGTTTCTTAATGAATGTGTTGTTAAAGGATGAAAGTTATGTTACTAGATATTTGGAGTGGAATAAGTAAACTAATTAAGAAGATAAATGTGATTCTAGAAAGAATCTATAATGTCACATGTTATTTATTAAAAAGGTTAATGGTTATAGAAACCTCAATCTAGTTCATGCCCACCATGGACAAACTGGGAACCCCACACCTGAATCATGCCTCCTCCCACACCTCAGTGAACTAACAAGAAGAATGGGTCATCATATATATGTGGATAAAAAATACCATCTAGAACAGATAACTATGAAATATAATAGGTTTAGTATCAACAATCAATCATCACAATAAGAACTATATAAATTTGGACATCACAACTACATACAAGTAACAGGAAAATAATAACAATAAGATATAACAAAATAATATATTATACATTTCATACGAGTCTCATGAGTCATAACATGATCTATCATGGTAATATCATATGAAATAGGTCTAAAATATAAACCAAAGTTTAGATAGAAAAAAATTAGTCAAATTTCCAAGACTAGTCCCATCGTCAAATTACATAAAAAATTAATATCCCATATAAAGATTACTAAATTTTTATTTACCTTATTTGGGCCATGAGATATGATTAATTATTATTTCTTATGTAACCTAAATAGGGTGTGAGTAGAACTAAGTAGTCACCCACCCATGGTGTCCCATTAAATTCTAGTAAATAAACGATCATGATCGATATGGAAGGAAAAATAAATTGAAAATAACAAATTAATACCCAACAAACCTATAGAATGAAAGGTTTAAAAAAATATTTTTCCTTACCAGCTTCATCCAACATTGAAAATGTGGGGATATACCCATGTACTAAACCAAACTCAAGGTTGAATGATGTATCACTCATTGTATCATAAATTTTGTCTTTGATATATCACTATCACATATACATGGTGAGGTGTGAATCGCCATTACTAACCAAGTGAATGGTCCATCAATTATCCAATACTATGGTTAATTGAGGAATTCCCTAGTATATGAGGGAAAAATGTAAAAATACAATATTCCCCCAACAATAGACTCTAGATTAGTGGTGCACCACTGAGTCCTCTCAAACTTAGGAATAATATACCACTGATAACACTCTCAAGGTGAATTACATATCACTGATTCAATTCTCAATGTTGTTGGGAAACCATCTATAGAATATTTGGGTGGGAAATTTAACACTTGTACAATCTCAAGGTGGATATTTCACCTCCAAGACATCTTCCAAATGTGAATGAAATACCATTGATATCAATGTAAATTTTGTATGATTCTGTAACAATAACCAACTCTTGGTAGAGGGTACCATGAATTCTTCAATTCCATGGTGATCTATGGATCACCGACTCACTCAGGTGGACAACACACCACCAAAAAATCAAAATAATAAACAATTTATCATTTTAATTAATCACATAACATTTAAAATACTTTAAAACATAAAGCAGGTCATCACCTTAAGCCGCTATAAAATAATCCATGGGACAAATATCTATTGTAATAATCAATCCCATGTCTAGAGTCATTGTTTCATATTCTAACTAACATTCAAGATTATCATATTTGACCATATTTTAAATTTAAAACTCCTAATATACCTCACATGGGTCAAACATGTTTACTTGTTTACGTAGTCTGTGAAAAGATTAACCTAAATGGATTTTTATGGAATGCACAAAAATAGGAACTTCCACTATTCTATTTAATGCATGTCATGTAAGTAAACTCCAATGATAATGAAAGGGGTAACATACCAATGAATAAAAATAACTTACTCTTTAGAGACAAAATGATTCATACCCAATCTGTTAATATCAATGAACCTAAAAAATCTTGAAAATTAGATACATCTATCAATTTTAGGAGAAACTACAAGTGAATATAAGATCTATCACAAGTAGAAGGTTAGACTCACCTATTTCACTCCCTTACGATAGATGAAACTCCAATGTAATCCAGAATGAGTAAATATTATCTTTAATATGTGAATAATGAAAAGAGAGAGAGATAGAGAGAGAGAGATAAAGGATATGGGTGTGTTGATACCCTAGGTAAAAATGGGGTGGAATACACATTTTAAAATATTTTAAACCAAATTATTTAATTAAATTAAAATTTAAAAAAAAACAAGATTGGTCCCACTAAAACTGTCATAGGACGCCACTAAAACCCTAATGCCCCACCAGTGTTCTACTATATGCACAACATGCACTCCAAGGCAATGTATGTATCCACTATCTCACCCACTAAAACTCATGTAGACTCTGACTATTATTCATGTGGGGAGTCTACTACTTTATAGATTCTATAACCAATTTATTTCCCCAGTACAGGATATGAGGCCTCAAGTTACACATCTAACATCTAAACTTGGAAAAAATACATAATGCTTAATAGGATTTAGATTAAATTAAGTTTATGTACATAAGTATGGTGCCGTAAAATAACTACCATATATTTTATCATCCTCAAGATGAAATGATGAGCGTCACTGCTCCTCACTAGAAAAAACTTTTGGCTACTACACATATAGATAAAACACTTATTCTTAAGTATCCAACTAGATATTCTCATGATTCAACTACATTCATACATGTGAAACTAGATTCCCTACGAATGTATTCTCAATCCAATCCACTATCTTAATTGATAATTACTCAAATGATGAATCGACATCCATCTAAAACTCATTTATTTTATAAATTATTTAAATTTAATTGTATATATTTTTTAATCAATGATATTGAGGCGTTATATTTATGGATTTATGTGTGATATATGTAGAAACTACTGTAGTACATATTCACATAAAAGGAACTAGACATGAGACAATGTAGATGGTTGGATCTTCACAAGGACTAACATTATTCAATTCATTGCCACCATCAAAATTTAAATTAATTAATTGAGGCATTTACTATTAAAGACCCTAGAGTTTTTAAAATTATGATTATTAAAGGAGATCCACTAATCATGACTTTTGTGATGTTGGATATGGAAGTCATAAGGGAAGGGACAACATAAATTCTATGCCAAATGATTTCTCATCCATAATTATTGGGGAAAACCATTAAAGTGATAAGGCATGATCCTCTATCACTAAAGAAGATAAAAGTTTTGAAAATTAGGAAACATTCTGATTTCTATGTTGATCAAGGAGAAGTAATGAGGTTCAGTGCAAGGCTATGTATGACATCTACTCTAGAGTTAATAAAAGAGATGATGTATGTATCTTACATCTCTACATTCTCTATAAATATTATATGCACTAAAATATATAGATATATATAAGATCACAACTAGTGGATTAATATTAATAGAGTGGTTGTTGATTATATTTCAAAATTTTATGTATGTTTTTAACTGAAGTCCAATTGAAAACATCCAAAATGTGTATTTAACAACTACCCATATCAATATTGAATTGCTATAAAACCCCTGTATAATTATTCGATTAACATAATATGATAATTTTATCACTATATGAGATGATTTCTCACTCAATCATCTATCTCATCTACTTATTCAATAATTTTAGAGACATCATGGTGTAATACTATGAGTTACATCGAATCATGATCACTGATATAGTTATTAGTTATCAAGGACCCTTCAAAAGTCTACAAATACATAAGAAAACCTAATCACAACTTATGATCCACAAATTATGGGAATTATAAGAATACTTTACAAGTATTGGAGGAAATGTTAAGGGATAACTCACTTTATTTTCAATGGATTTCATGCCAAAATCTTACATTTTTTGAATTCTCTTACAACAACAGTTTCATATCGAGTAATTCAATAAATCCTTGCAAAGAACTATATGAAAAAAATGTATTGATATCCAACATGTTGGAATAATTCTGGAGAAGGAATAATATTATGACCAAACATTATAATTTAGACTATAAAAAATATACATGTGATCTAGAAACATATCAAGGATATATAGAGTTGAAAAAATTATATGCTAATAATCAATGGAAGGAACTAGAATTTCAATTATGTTATCTTGAATTCATCCAAACATCACCATTAAAATGGTTCATGATATTTTTAATAATGGGTAAATAGATTCCATGATATATTATATCATTTAAGATTCTATAACATGTTGGAGTAGTTTCAAAATAGTTAATACTACCTCAAAATCCTTGTCAAATCCCCGATGTCTTCCAAATGTCATTATTAAGAGAGTATATATCAAACCTAAAACATATACTAGACATAAATTTTTTAGAATTGGAACCTGACCTATATAAAAATTTATAAATGATATAAATATAGATAAAACTTAACAAGTATTGTGAATAATACAACATGAATCATAAAATAATCTTGAACAAATTATAATTTTAATAAAGAAAAATGGGATACTAAATAAGTGGTTAATTAAAAAATATCCCTATTTATTTTATGTGTAGACACAAATTTCAAGGGTGAAATGATTAGGGGGGGATTTCACAACTCAAAAATTATTTATATCATTATAATATCCTCTGATTTATAATGATAGTTTTGTTTTGTTTTATAATATAATAAAATTAAAATACTATTTAATTTTATAGGATAATAAAAAATAATGAAATAATTTTTTCTATAAAATCCATTAATATTATAAAGAGACATGTAGGATGTATTATGATGAAATGGTATGAGTGGGGGTGAATTTACATTAAAAATAATACACTAAATAGTGATTTAAATTAAAAATTTAAACAAGTAACAAAAAATATTATGTATAGTGGAAATTAAAATATATATATAAATATATAATAAACTAAGAAATATTAATTCATCATATTAGTTTATAACTTTTATTGATCGAGTAAGTGAAATTGAATAAATATAATTGTATCACAATTATATTAATTAAGTGAACTGAATATAAGAATAAGATAATAAAATAAATTAACAACTTAAAATGTGATCACAATAATTTAAATATGACTTATCTAATATAATTTTGACGTAATTTATGTGAGAATCGTATCATGATTATAATATATGATGTATAAAATTTATGTGATATGAGTATCAATGATAAAAATGTAATTTGGAAATAAATAATTTTGAAAAATATAGATTTGATAAAGGAGTTTTAAAATAGCTCAATGTGAACCTCATCATCCCCCCCCCCCCCCGTGATTTGATAGGTTTTTACATTTATACCTTATTTTTAGAAAAGATAAAAAACCAATTACACATACGATTTATGGCCGAATAATAAAGAACCCATGCTTCATCACTTTTACAGTTTTGATCACCCATTCCACACTTCATGGTTTTGAGCACCCTTTGTAGAAGATGTTGTGATATGCTATATATTTTCTTAGCACAAATTCATTTCAAATATTATCCCTTATATATTAATAAGGATAAACCAATTTGGGAGGAGGGGAAAATATGTAATTATAGAAGAGAGCCTAAGATAATGAGAATTGAAAATTTCTTTTTAGAACACAATGTAATTGATTATAATTTTTTATCAACACATAAATTTATTTAACATTTATTGGATATTTAGAAATTTAAATGACATTGTGGATCTTTTAATCCCCTAAGGAATCCAATTTATAGCATCCAATAAAACTAGGTATCATCTGGAATTCAAGCGAGTCCTTAAGCACCATAAATGGGAGAATATATCTTGTAGGATCCACCAAATAGTGATATATTGAAATGAAGTTTGAATTAAACTAGGTATCATGTTCAATTCCACTAGGTAGCTAATTTACATACTTGGGTTTTACATCTTCTATAATAATTCCATCAACTATATTGTGTCCTTCTAGAAGAATTGGTGGCACCTAATTTTTCTCCTAAGTGCAAAGTGCCTATCTAATGGACAATCACTAAAATTCTTGCAAGAAACATTCTCATATCCACTTGTAACCATCTATTTTATTCCAAACACATTCTAACTAGTGCTTCTTACAAATTCATAAAATTTAATTTGGTCTTTTAAGCTTCATTCCATGCATGTATTTTATCTAAGATATTTCATCCATGAAATTATGAAATCCATTAAAAATTTAATATATCATCAATGCCCCTTAATTTTCTTCAATCGATACATCATTATGAACATCAAATCCATTTATATTTCATCAGCTGGTCAATAAAGATCAACAGATGAAAACTAATTAATGTAACTAAAACAAACTAAATAGAAATTATTAGAACTATAATCGAATGTTAGTGATTTTTTAAAAATAATTTGAGATAGAGGTATAACAATATTATAATTTTTTATGATATTTTATAATTAATATAAAAATATATATCAATTAACATTCAAGAATGAAACATAGATAAATGAATATGATATTAAATAAATTCATGAAAAATCAATTCCATATTGAATTGAACAATATAAAACTCCTACCTTATGTAACAATTAAATAATATATAATGTAAACAATTTTATCCCAATTCTCCATTTTCACATGATATTAAATAAATGATAAATATCCCCTATTTTGATTTAAAAAAAATTAAAGAGTGTTAAATTATAAATATGAAATATATACTAATATAATTTAATAAAAGGTAATACCATAGAATCAACTAATGATAACTACCCATTATTTATTAATAAAAAATCAAGATCATTATGATATAAATAAATAATGGATATTATGTAGAGATATAAATTGAATATTAATTAACACATCATCTAAATTATAATGATATTTTGGGAATGATATAGATTATAAGGTCAATTCAAACAAAGATAACCAATCTTCCTTTAAAAATAATTTCAAAAATATAAAATATTAAGAATGCATTATAAGATTTCAGAGAGAAATATAATAGTGAATCTCAGTAGTGTAAAATATTTTGATAGAGTGAAAAAAGAAATTTTGATAAATGAGGAAGAGAAAAATCAATTCAAAAAAGAAAATAGAAAACTAAATATATTCCTTTTAGCTCCCATTGTCCCCCATAATTGATACATAAGAAATAATAACCATGGGAGATGGATGATTTTAGAATAAAATCATTAAATAATTATAAGAGTGGGAATTAACATTAATGAAATTGATAAACCTATACCCATGTAGATCACACTATAACTTCATCAGTGAGAAACAAGGTAACGGTGAATTTTAAAAGAGTAAAATGTCCAACATTAGATGATTTTTAATTTTTGAAAACAATAAAAAGTGTAACAAACCAGGTTCCCTATACATTGGATAATTTTATAAATAAAATTACACATCACTATGAAAGAATGAGTGGCTATTAAAAAAATTAGTAAATTCAAGAGTAAATAATATAATTATATAACAATGATCTCAATATTAAATATAAATCCAAAATCATTGAAATCTATTGAGATTGTTTTTATAAAAACAATAAATTTAAATGATAATAAAAAGATATTAAATACATTCAAGAAAAAAATATTTTCAAAATGATTCAAGAGGTAAATTATAATAACAAAAGAAACCCACCTTCCAACTAAATATAAAAATAATTCTTTTATTTTAAAAAGATGATATCCCCCTAAGTAAACCATTTAAAAATAGGATATATGAAATATTTTTTTAATAAACCTCAAGAGAGTAATATTTTAAATCATTTCATAAGGAAAGACATTATAGAAAATGAAATGAAATTAAATAAAATTTAATGAATGATATTAAAAATAATTCATATGCTCTTTTCTCATAGAAAACATTATAATATTATTCATAAAATGTTAAAATTAATTGATTGAATTATAGAATATATAAAAATTAATAAAAAGGTTTAATAAATAAAATCATTATTATATTAATCTCATATATGAAAAAAAATCAATATTTATTAACTAACTATAAAACTAAAAGAAAATGAATGATAATTAATATTTATTGATCATTCTCAAAATTTATTATAGATTATTGATAAAATTGATGGGAATACACAATATGACATGTTACTTAGGTCTAGTAAAATAGTCCTGTAAAATCTAAAATGTGAGTGAATTTTGGTACCCATTTAATTTTGGGCCTAGATATGTTATCTAATAAACATTTTAAATCCAAAAAATTCTTGGATCCACAAATGTCACGAAATATGTGTTTAAGAACCCAATACATTTTGGTTCAATATTTTCTACTATATGTTTTTAAATAAGTATGGATAATTTTGGGTATACTATATCTAGAATTTTTTCAATAACCGTCATAAATAATATGTCCAAATTTATTATAATAATTGAAAAAATTAATCTCGGTTTCATCCTTTTATTAAAGATAGTTTTGAGAAAAAAAATTAATTTTAAAAAATTAATTATAAAGTAATTATAACAGAATTTTGAGATCCAAAAATAAAATCATGATATTGGTCATTATGGATGAATTGAGAAAGTTAATTTGTAAGATAATTGGTTTTAGATTTTATGTTCTAAAAATTTGTTGGTTGATATAATTTAGAATCGAAAACATATTTTTAGTTAGAAATGACATCATTATCATTAAAAAGTCAATAATTTCTATTAACAATTTATTTGTAAATTTTTAAAAGCTATATTTATTTACAATTGAGTTGATTGAAATATTCAATAAAAGAATCATATTATAATTTACTAGGAGTTAATGATAATGAGTAATAACAAGAAAATGAGGAAGAGGTAGAGTTAGATGATGATGGAGAATTAACCTCACCATTTACATTGAGATGAGCAATGGGGGCTTTGGTGCCTTTGGTGCCTAATGAAGCTAAGGAAGTGGAGTCAATAGGGTCCTCACTCGTAGTCCATGTTAAAAAATTTATATATTTCTTACATTATTTCTTGTTTTCAGCTAGTTTTTATATATAGGTAAAACCATCTAGATTTGGCCTTTTTGTTGCTTTCATAGGATGTAACTTCATCTTCTCTATATTTATTTTCTTATTTATCATGGTAGAAGGACTTATTTTTTCCTTTTTAATTTTTTCAAATTTTTAGAAAATTGGTCAAATTAATCTTCACTTTTATATGAATCCTAATCAATAATAGATTAAAAATAAATTGTATTTTTACTTACCTTCCTTTGATTATTTATATTCCTGACCAGGTTTCCATTTTATTGTTATTTGATATGTCTTAAGAGATTTTTTGACCTCCTTGATCACCATTTTCTTTAGGAATTTATCTTATTGGATCATCATAATATTAGGTTCCTATGAAGTTGAAAAAACCCAACGTATTATCCTCATTAATGTTTATGTATACAAATTATTCCCCATTTAAATGTTTACAATTGATAATGATAGTAAAACATGTAAAAATATCAGTAAAATATCCATTATTATTTATACTAATGCTTTCAAATTTTCTTATAACCATTTCAAAACTAGTATATTTAACATTATCCATTCCTTCATGAGTTAATTCTATAATTTTATAATTTTCATGAGTGGTTTTACAATTAAAAATATCATTAACTCATTGTAATTGAAATGAAAATATAAGTAATTCATAGATTAGTTATTATGTTCACCAGATTTTATGTCATCAACTGTTCATTTTTCCTCTAATTATTTAGAATGTGTAAATACATGTATAAGAATTTTCAAAACAAGATATCTTGTACAACCCAGAAATGTGGATAGATTAGTTTTCAAAGATCTATAGTCTAAACCATTAAAAAAGTTTCAAAACCCATATAGTATCCTTCGAGATCAGCATGGGTGTTTTGAATATATTCTATATAAAAATATCAATTATTGAAATAGACAATGATATTGAAAACTAAACTGGTTTTTCAAAATTAATTTTTTTTTATAAAAAATAAAAAGTCATCATTTCATACCAAATGCAAGTCAGTGTATGAGGAAATATAAAAATGGGGAATTAATTTCATTTAAAAAAAATAAAATAAAGAGAGATAATAATAAAAATAATGTAGATGTGTTGGGGTCAATAATATTATAAGATATAAATATATACTAAACATTTATATCATAATTAATAAAATTAGGTGATAACATGTATTTATTGATTAATTGAATATGAATAATGTTATGTGTATAAAAATTTGATTAATTAAGTTAATTGACTATAAATTATACTTAATAAAATAAATTGATAACTTCAAATTTGATAGTGAAAATTTGGAAACAATTTGGAAAATATAATTTAAATGTAATTTAATAACAAATAATATTGATATTTGAACATATTTTTTATTGAAATTATAAAATATGAATATCAAATATTAAAATGAAATAATGAAATAAATTTATTAGAGTGTTATTTGATATAAGAGTTCAACAATATCTTAATGTGAGCCCCTACGTATCCCCCCTTAGATTGAGAGGTTTGTTTATTTTCTCATTTATTTTAATATAGATTATGAACCAATTGTGTCATTTATTTTTTGAAGAAGTATCAATAAAAAATATCCCTTTCTTTTCTAGTTGGGAGAACATGTCCTTCACTTTGTACTTGAGAGAACTCTATATAGGAGTGGTGGTGAGAAGAGAGATATTTTCATTACGCAAATTAATTAAATATATACAGCGTTATTTCATATAATGGATAATAAAATTTGAGAGGATAGATAGAGAGGTAATGGTAGATGAGATCCCATGATAATGAGAATTTAAAATGTCTATTTGGATGTTGATTTGAGATTTATGAGAATTTTCATTATTCTGTCGATTGATTTGATCATTGATCTACATTCCAAAAAAGTATGATTTTGTTTGATATTTTAATAAAATAATAACACCAATTAATATTCTCTAATAAGACTATTAATGTTATGGAATTCCATATATTCATTTAGAACCATCAATGAGAGATTTATTCTAGCGAGTTTGATGATATAATGAAAATTTTACATGTTCTTCAAACATCATTATGTAACATGTCTAATTATATCCTGTAGTGGTTGTTCTACCTAGGGGTTCAATGATTTAAAAACTCTCTCAATAGAGATACAGTATGATCCATTGACATACCAGTGTGTTTTTTAGACGAATTGGGGGAACAAATTTTTTTCTTCTAGATGGTTGGTGGTCTTTGTAGGCAAAATCTACTACTTTCTTCTAGAAACCTACTAGTTGGTGCGGCCTACTAATTCCCAATATCAAATTTTTACCTTAAATATAATTTTAATTTATTTATTTTTTCCGAAATATTTATTTCATAAATTAATCAAATACCTTAAGAATTTAATATATCTTCAATTCTTCCTCGTTTTGTTCAATTGATACTTTAATGTGAACATTTACACCACTTAGATTTCTTCAACTGATCCATAAAGATAAAATTCAGGAAATTGGTAATAGTAACTAAATCTGAATACATTGAAAGTATTAGAACCATTATTGAGTGTGGGTGATCACTAAAACATCATGAGAGATAGAGAGGTAAAATAATATAAACACCATAGAATAATTCACACACAACGGTAAACTGTAAAGGCTCTAATTCGCCCATAAAGAGTTATCATATCTTAAAGGCTGTCTATAGAAAGAGAAGTGTTAGGAATAGAAAAAACATTATAATAGAAAGTGTGTAAAATTAATAAGTTAAGAAGTGAATAATAATTTTTGATAATAGAGGAGTATGTCACTACTGCAAATAATGGCATTTGCGACGGGGCATTTGCGTCGGGATCCCGTCGCTAATAGGCTTTTGCGACGGGGGTCCGTCGTAAATAGCCCGTTGCGGAAAACGGCATCGCAACAACAATTATTTGCGACGGGCCCGTTGCTAAAAGTATTAGTTGCGATGTCGATCCTTCCCGTCGCAAATATTAGTCCGTATATTTGTAAAAACTTTTTAAAATAGTAATTGCATCGGGCACGTCGCAATTACTATTTAAAAAAATTAAAATATTAATAAATTATTTTAATTAATATAATAATAATACTATTTGCGACGGGTATAGTATCACGTCATAAATACTACAAAAAATAAAAAAAAATTATTAATAAATTATTTTAATTAATATAATAATAATCCAATTATAATTCAAAAATAAAAAAAATATTAATAAATGATTTTAATTAATATAATAATAGAATTATAATTCACAAATAAAAATAATAAATTATTAATAAATTATTTTAATTAATATAGTAATAATAGAATTATAATTCAAAAATAAAAAATTATAAAATATTAATAAATGATTTTAATTAATATAATAATAGAATTATTATTCACAAATAAAAATAATAAATTATTAATAAATTATTTTAATTAATATAATAATAATAGAATTATAATTCAAAAATAAAAAATAATAAAATATTAATAAATGATTTTAATTAATATAATAATATTAGAATTATAATTCATAAATAAAAAAAATATTATTATGTTATTTTAATTAATATAAAAATAATAGAATTATTTTACATTCATTTATTAAAATAATTCAAATATTACAAAAAAATATAATTAAATTTTAATATTTTAATATTTTAATATATATATATATAATTTAATATTATAAAATATAAATAAAATTATTATTCATATTAATATTGTTATTTCAAAATATAATATTATTAATATTTTATAATGAGACAGAAACTACGAATAGAAAAAAAATTCATATTTTGATTTAACAAACTTTATACCATAAAAACAAACTCTAATCTGAAGGAGGGGGAGGGGGGAGGGGGGAGGGGGGATCTGCAGATGCGGGTGGAGGAAACTCCATCCCTAAAGCCTGAGTGAGTCGGCACATGTACTCCATCTGCTCCTGCTGCTGCTGCTGCCACCGACTAATCTGCTCCTCGTACAGTTTCTGCTGGCGTCGACGCTCCTTCTCATGCTGCTGCTGCTGCTGACGCATCTACTCCTGCTCCTGTCAGAGACTCTCTATCAGTACAGTCTGAGATCGCAAATGATTCTCATACTGTGTAGCAGAAGAAGATGCACGAGCTCCTCTCGAGCAGGACACCGACATCGCAGCACTTCCATAACAATCTATGGGAGTCATTCGAGAGCTGATACCAACTACCCGGCCCTTCTCGAAGGCATACTGGGTTGCCTGCATCCATGCCGCCTCATCAAACTGACGGCCAGTGGTCTGATCTGATGACTCGGCCTGACTCTCAAGCCGGGTCTGTGACTCTGCGGCCTCATATGACTCTTATAGTTGCAATTTTAAATTAAAATTGGGAATATATTATATGCAGTTAATTTTTAAACTTGAAAACAAATAATATTGACCATGATGTGACGTTGACGATCACCTCTGAGCTCCCCAGTAGCAGGATCACTATACATCCTCTGGTATACGTCTTACTCCATAATATCGGGGTGTTCGACAGCCTATAAGAATAAAAAATAAGCTGTTAATATTTATAGTTATATAAAATGTTTATAAATAATGTACATACCAGATGCTGTCTATGAGTACTGAAAGTACGACTCCCAGCTCGATGAGTCACCTCTTGTCTCCCCTGATTCTGCCTCCCCACCGATGATCTCCTCTGAAAGGCATCACTCAACCAGTGCGCACATAATCCATCCCGTACGTGGGATGAAATGTACTCTGGTCGGTATGCTCTACATGACTTTTCAAAATATGACACTCCTGCTTTCATCGTGGCAGCATTTCTTAAATTGTGCAAAAACTGACGAAAACGATCACGCATGGCCACCTCCCATGCCTCGTGGATGGCGTCACGCATGGTATCCTCGATCAGATATCATAAACCCTACAAATAAATCAAAATATCAAGTTAGAAATGAAATAATTTTCAAAATAAAAATTATTTATTTACGTACGTACAAACCAATGGCCGAACATGGTCTGCTGCACATCAATGGGAAACTGCTCCCATGTGGTCCAAGGCTGAGAGAAATAGTTGCGCAAAATAGTGATGCCCTATCTGACTGCTATATGTGAAAAACTGTAAAAATAATAAACATTTATTATGTGAATAGATTAATGAAATCTTAGTCAAATCCACAGGTTATCACACCTCCGTGTGCGTGGATCAAACCCAAGACGTGGACATCACTCGGGGATGGGGTCAGGAATCATCAATCATGAAAGACCACTCCCCCTCCGCATACTCCCTGAAGCGCCTGTAGGTTGAGGTTCATCTGCCAACAACTCATCTGCATCGAAAGGCAGTTCAGCATCCGCCAACTCACAAAATGTGTCGTCGTCCATCTAAAACAGAAAATGTTAATGATGTTAGCAAATAATTGATAATTACTATTATATATACATATATATTAGTTATGATTGTATGTAACTACCATGGAATTCTATCAGTGTTCATCTTCATCATCATCTTCATATATGTCAATGTCATCTTCATATTCCTCCTCAACATCATCGATATCCATTCGAGTTCCAGTTGCTTCATCTCTTACCATTTCAAATTCATATGTGACATCATTAACATCATCGTCATCACCGACTCTTAAATGTGGGGTGTCATCATCGATACTCATGTCTCTTTGTAAAAAAGATGTATTTTGAGTACTCTCTTGAAAAACTTCAATTCTCTGCACATCAGTGAAAGCACATTCACTTTGACTAAACTTATTGTCTCGAATATCGATTTTTATTATACTCCAACAATCAGTCAAGTCCCTTGATGTAGCACAGTACTTTGCGTAATAAACTTGATGTGCCTATTGAGCCAATAAGAATGGTTCATTTACCGCGAGAACACTTTTACATTTAATATCGATGATTCCATGATCGGATGAACACGCACGCCTCTCTCTGTATCCAACCACCGACATTTGAACATGGTTATGTAATGTTGTCCAAGATAACAGAGTTCAATGATTTCATCAAGTATGCCATAAAAGTCAAATTTATTTTCTCGATGATGAGATCCTCTCAAGCTAACTCCACTGTTCAATGTTTTTTTGATTCCCCATATGCATGTGTGTGAAATCGAAATCCATTCACCACATATGCATTATAAGTTTTAACAAGTTTGGAAGGTGGGTTACTCAATATACACAGTCGTTTGTCAATTTTATCAGCATGTCGAGACTCCAGAAAATTTGTGAAATAATTATCAATATAGTAAACTATACATTGAATGAGTTGCTAAAAGATAAAGAATTTATGTTACCAGTTTTTGAAACCACTGAGAGAAATTTTTCTGTCGGCGTTCTTCGAGAGCAGCTGCTGTAATTTGTGGAATTTGTTTCTTGATATGATTATCATACAACCTATAAAAAACAATGTTATTTATTGTAACATAAATGATAGAATAAGTGATATAAACACTTACAGTACAACTGATTTCATCTCTTCACAGTTGAGCAGAACATACGTATGATCTCTGTGATGTTCATCATCTGAAAGCCAGCGTTCATAAACTCCACCAAAACCAAGCTCTGGCTAGTTGAAAACAGATAATTGATAGTCAATTTCATCAATATTCCTCTTGTTCCATCCCATTAGTTTGTGTTTTGAAGGATACTCAGATTCAAAATAATGGGAGCAAAAAAAAGATATTTCCTCTTGCAAATAAGCATCTGCAATAGATCCTTCAACAGATGCTTTGTTACGTACTTTTATTTTAAATTTTTGCATGCATATTTCAAATGGGTACATCCATCAAAACTGTACTGGACCTCCACATTTGGCTTCATATAGAAAATGTAACATCAAATTTTCCATTGAGTCAAAGAAAGACGGCAGAAATATTTTTTCCAGTTTACATATAATTACAACAACATCTTCTTCAAGTTTTCATAGAGCATCATAATCTGTTGTAGCCACACAAATGTCCCGAAAAAAATGATACATGTCTGTTATGGAATCCCAAATCACAGAATTCAACAGACCTCTTAATCTAATGGGTAGAAGTCGTTCCATTATAACATGACAATAATGACTTTTTAATCCAGTAATATGACCATTCTTTACACATCTACCCAAATTGGAAGCACAGCCATCTAGATGTCTCAAATCTGCAATCCACTGACAAAATAATAAACGGTTTTCTTTAGATAGTGTATAAGCTGGTTTTGGTTTCAGTAACCTTCTTGTTCGGACATTCTCAAACAGTTCCAGTTCTGGACGCCTGCAAATTTGGGCAAGATCTAAACGTGCATTTAAATTGTTTTTTCTCTTTCCTTGCGTATCCAAAACTGTATGAAACAAATTATAAAAATAGTTCTTCTCAATATGCATGACATCCAACATGTGGCGGACCAACAAATCAGACCAATATGGAAAATCCCAAAATATGCTACGTTTAATCCAATTGTGTTCTTTCCCAAAACCAGAAATTTTCTGTTGGTTTATTGTGGGACCAAAAGTGATGGGAGGTAATGAAAATACAACTGATTTTAACTCCGAACCTGATAGCATTTTTGGAGGTCCATCCCTTTCAACTGTTCCTTTTCTGAAATGAGATCTGTTTCTGTGAAAAGGATGATCAGCTGGAAGAAATCTGCGATGACAGTCAAAATAACAAGGTTTCTTTCCATGAATGAGCATAAATGCTTTGTTCTCTCCCATACAGTAAGGACATGATTTCTGACCATGTGTACTCCAGCCAGATAACATCCCATAAGCCGGGAAGTCAATAATTGACCACATCAATGCTGCTCTGAGTATGAAATTTTGTTTCGTAGAAACATCATATGTACTGACACCAGTACTCCACAATAAACTTAATTCATCAATCAATGGTTTTAAATAAACATCAATATTCTTCTTCAGATGGCCTGGAATTAGTAAAGTCAAAAATATATATGGCTTCTTCATCAACATCCATGTAGGTAAATTGTACGGAGTTAAAAAAATAGGCCAACTTGAATATTGACTACCATAAGATCTGAATGGACAGAAACCATCAGTGGAAAGGCCCAGTCGAACATTTCTAGCTTCTAAAGCAAATGATGGATGCACTCTATCAAAATTTTTCCATGAATCACCATCAGCTGGATGATTCAATCTTTTATCGGTTGAAATATTCGCTTTATGCCATGACATCATTGTTGTTGTATTCTTAGACATGAATAAATGCTGAAGTCTGGATGTAAGCAGAAAATATCTCAACAGTTTTACAGGAATCAAACCAGACTTCCCATGTTGCCCTTCTTTATATCTCAGTTGCCCACATGTGGGACAACTATCCAACGACTCATTTTCCCCAGAATATAAAATGCAGTCATTTGAACATGCATGAATCTTCTGATAAGTAAATCCCAAATTTCGAACCAGCCTCTTACTCTCATAGTAATTTGCAGGCAAAACATTTCCTTCGGGTAATAGTGTTTTAAGCAAAGAAAATATCTGGTCAAAACAGGTGTTTGACATTACGTTATCTGATTTGATAGCCATAAATTTCGCAACTGCTTCTAATTTGCTCATCTTGCAGCGATGATATAATGCATCCCCAGCAGACCACAACAACTCATAAAATTCAGATGGTGCCAACTCAGGATTTGAAGGTATATCAGTCGGAGTTTCTGTATGTTGAACAGATGAACCTACAACATCATGTACTAAATCTTGAAACCGGGATGGATCCAGAATCAAGTTGGTATCACCAACTCTAGAACTGTGTTCACCGTGTTGATACCAAAAAACATAATCTGGTTGAAAACCAAAACGCAAGAGATATCCCCCCACTTTGTCAAACGTGTCAAACATTCTCAATGCACATTTTCTACAAGGGTATTTTATTTTTCCTTCTGAAACAAATTCTGGATTTGATGCCGCAAATGATAAAAAAGTCTCCACACCCTCTATATATACTGGATTTAAACCAGAACCGTTTGGATTTCTACGTTGATTTATCCATATGCGGTCATCTAATAATGACTTTTGACGACCTCATTGTTCAATATTTTTCTATAAAATATAAAAGAATTACTGGTTTTGAATAATTTGTTAGAAAAAACACTCAAGCAAGGATAATTATAGAGTTTACATCAAAGACGACCGAAGAAAACTTTTTATTGAGATAGACCTTAAAATTGACCCTTTAAGAATTGAATATGTTGAGAATAAAGAAAAACCTGTTACAAATATTGATAATTTTAATATTATATAAATTGTTTATTATTTTAATAATACTAATATTATTTTTTCATAAATATTAAATATATAATAATAACATTATTACATTATTAGTATATTTTATTATTAATATTAAAATAATATAATTTTCTATATTATATACAATTCTCCTTTCATCTATGTGTTTAACATTCTGTCTCCACATGTAATATTTGCATTCACTTTCACTCTCCATTGGTGATTAGGTTGATAATTTTGAAAAAGAATGCAAATATTACATGTGGAGACAGAAAACACACAGATGAAAGGATAATTGTATATAATATAGAAAATTATATTATTTTAATATTAATAATAAAATATACTAATAATGTAATAATGTTATTATTCCTAATTATTGGTAATTATTCCTAATTATTGGTAATTATTCCTAATTATTGGTAATTATTTCTAATTATTGGTAAATATTGGTAATTATTGGTAAATATTGGTAAATATTGGTAAATATTGGTAATTATTGGTAATTATTGGTAATTATTACTAATTATTGGTAATTATTAGTAATTATTACTAATTATTCCTAATTATTGGTAATTATTCCCAATTAATGGTAATTATTCCTAATTATTGGTAATTATTGGTAATTATTGGTAATTATTGTTAATTATTGATAATTATTACTAATTATTGGTAATTATTGGTAATTATTGGTAATTATTTGTAATTATTGGTAATTGTTTCTAATTATTGTTAATTATTAATAATTATTACTAATTATTACTAATTATTGGTAATTACTGGTAATTATTAGTAATTATTACTAATTATAGGTAATTATTACTAATTATTGGTAATTATTAATAATTACTGGTAATTATTGGTAATTATTGGTAATTATTACCAATTATTAGTAATTATTGGTAATTATTGGTAATTATTACGAATTAATGGTAATTATTGGTAATTAATTCTAATTAATGGTAATTATTGGTAATTATTTCTAATTATTACTAATTATTGGTAATTATTACTAATTATTGGTAATTATTACTAATTATTAGTAATTATTGGTAATTATTGGTAATTATTACTTATTATTACAAATTATTACTAATTATTACGAATTATTCCTAATTATTGGTAATTTTCCCTAATTATTAAGAATTTTTACTAATTATTGGTAATTTTTACTAATTATTGGTAATTATTACTAATTAATGGTAATTATTGGTAATTATTGGTAATTATTGGTAATTATTGGTAATTATTACTAATATTTAGAAATTATTACTAATTATTACTAATTATTACTAATTATTACTAATTATTACTAATTATTACTAATTATTCCTAATTATTGGTAATTATTCCTAATTATTACGAATTATTACTAATTATTGGTAATTATTAGTAATTATTGGTAATTATTACTAATTATTGGTAATTATTGGTAATTATTGGTAATTATTACTAATTAATGGTAATTATTGGTAATTATTTCTAATTAATGGTAATTATTGGTAATTATTTCTAATTATTTCTAATTATTAGTAATTATTACTAATTAGTTATAATTATTGGTAATTATTACTAATTATTGGTAATTATTGGTAATTATTACTAATTATTACTTATTATTACTAATTATTCCTAATTATTACTAATTATTACTAATTATTATTAATTATTGGTAATTATTACTAATTATTGGTAATTATTACTAATTATTGGTAATTATTACTAATTATTGATAATTATTACTAATTATTACTAATTATTACTAATTATTGGTAATTATTGGTAATTATTTGTAATTATTACTAATTATTACTAATTATTACTAATTATTGGTAATTATTACTAATTATTACTAATTATTGGTAATTATTATTAATTATTACTAATTATTGGTAATTATTGGTAATTATTTCTAATTATTACTAATTAATGGTAATTATTACCAATTATTACTAATTATTGGTAATTAGTGATAATTATTACTAATTATTACTAATTATTGGTAATTATTGGTAATTATTACTAATTATGGATAATTATTGGTAATTATTACTAATTATTGGTAATTATTTGTAATTATTACTAATTATTGGTAATTATTACGAATTATTGCTAATTAATGGTAATTATTACTAATTATTGGTAATTATTGGTAATTATTACTAATTATTCCTAATTATTTGTAATTATTACTAATTATTACTAATTATTATTAATTATTGGTAATTATTACTAATTATTGGAAATTATTACTAATTATTCGTAATTATTGATAATTATTGGTAATTATTACTAATTATTGGTAATCATTACGAATTATTGCTAATTATTGGTAATTATTGGTAATTATTTGTAATTATTCCTAATTATTGGTAATTATTACTAATTATTGGTAATTATTCCTAATTATTGGTAATTATTCCTAATTATTGGTAATTATTCCTAATTATTGGTAATTATTCTTATTTAGTGGTAATTATTCCTAATTATTGGTAAATATTGACAATTATTTGCAATTATTGGTAATATTGGTAATTATTGGAAAAAATATTGACAAATATTGACAAATATTGGCAATTATTGAATAATGGGAATTATTAGTAATTATTGCTAATTATTAGTAATTATTAAAAATTATTGGTAATTATTATAAATTATTACTAATTAATGTTAATTATTTCTAATTATTATTAATTAATTCAAATTAATTTTAATTTTTCATAATTACTGCTAATTAATTGTAATTACAGCTAACTATTTTAAATTAATTAGTGTTTAATTGTTTCTAATTACTGTTAATTATTAATACTTATTCATAATTATTTCTAATTAGAAATCGGGAAAAAAATTCTAAAAATTTAAACTAAATAAATATAATAAATAAAATAAATATTAAATTAAAATTCAGATAAAAACCTTAAACATCATGTCAATGTCAAGCCGCTGTAATTGTAGAACACCACCAACTGAATCCTCGAAGTCGGAAAAAAAATTTTACAACTGAAAGTCGTAAAAGATTCAGAATGGAAAAATTAGAACGGTTGAGAGTTGAGAGTGTGAAAATTGTAATGGTTGGCAGTATTTATAGGTTAGATTAATTGTGACAGGCTTTTTTGCGACGGAAAACCTGTCGCAAATAACGATATTTGGGACGGGACCCGTCGTAAATAACCCTGGCCGCATTTAATTATGGGCGGCATTAAAATGGTTATTTGTGACGGGGCCCGTCGCAAATAACCCATGCCGCCGGGGTATTTGCAACGGGACTGCAGTCCCGTCGCAAATAGTCTTTAACCGCCGCCGTTTATTTGCGACGGGGATAGAACCCCGTCGCAAATAACCCTGACCGCATTAAATCATGGGCGGCATTAAAAACGGTTATTTGTGACGGGACCCGTCGCAAATAACCCCTGCCGCCTGGGTATTTGTGACGGGACTGCAGTCCCGTCGCAAATAGTCTTTAACCGCTGCCGGTTATTTGCGACGGGGATAGAACCCCGTCGCAAATAAACTTCGCGCCAAACTATTTGCGACGGGAATAGTTGCCCGTCGCAAATACTCCTTTGCGAAAGGTATTTTCGACGGGAATAATTCCCGTCGCAAATACCCCATCGCTATTAACCATTTTTTCCGTAGTGTGTATATGTTGTAAATATAAATGTGACCATTAGAATCTGACTATTATATAACCATTACTTGAATGTTGCCATGTGCCCAATATATGATCACTGGAATAATGAAAATACCTAATAAAAAAGTAAAATAACATTTTGAAAATAATTTAAAAACTATAATATTTTATAGTTATATTTTATATACATTATTATACGTCCATATACACTTTAAGAATCAAAATATATGATATTATAAAATTTAATTCTTTTTAATGTGAATAAATAATTTTTACACTTTACAAATAGTATTTTGTATCAAATATATATATATATATATATATATATATATATATATAATTAAAATTCGTATTTATCTTATTTTGGAATTTAATTTAATAAAATAAAAATTATATTTGAAATAGTCATGTTGAAATAAGATTTGGATGTATTATAGATAATTTTTAATGTAATTTATTTTTATATAAATTGAAAAAAAACTGTTTTCTGTTATTAGAATATTTTATAACTTAATAAAAAAGTAATAATAATTTTATTAGATATTTTATTTTTTTAATGACCACAAATAAGTTTGACTAATTATTATATTATTTTATAAGTATTAAAATCATATTTGAAATATAAAATGAAATTCAAAATACATAAAATAACTTATTTCATATTAAAAAAATCTTAATGAATAAAGGATCCTTTTAATGGTAAAATTAACATATTGAATATGAATTCTGTTATTAAATTGTAATATATAAAAAATAATTTTATTATTTTTGTAAACAAATATCTAAAACCATGGATGGCCGATGAAAAATGTGTTTTCCGAAACCTATATTTCAAAAGGATATTTTTAAAAAATCATAAAAAATTCTCCATTTGTTTTATAAATTCCCTCCTCTCCAAAACATCCATTCACTCCAACGCTCATTATCATGTCCCTCCAACACTTATTATCCCATTATGTCTTTGGGATAACCCCACTACTCTTAATGATTTGACCCTCTATGATTTGGAAGTGACACATAACATAAGGGGTTCTCCTACTCATTCATTTTTTTCATTCAAGTAATTACTCAATAGAAAATATATTAATTTTTAACTTATTATGTGTTCATGTATTTATAATCAGTCTATTAATAGCTAAATTATGTCATATTATATAGATACTTCCACTCCCTCTCAATAATTTCAATCCATAATCTATTTTTTATACTCATTATGCTCTCGAAATGAATCATTGATTTTCAATTACATTAATTTTTGTTCAAAATACCCAACCATATATTCATTCAAGGGTATTCATATATATATAAATATATTATAATTAATTTATTAGGGATTTACATGTCTAAATCCCATATTCCTTACTCAGTGGCTAATAACGATGAAACGTTAATGTCTGCATACTCTTAAGAGCTAAATAATTTTATATAGACCTCATTCATTACACTACCCTACCTATAGGTGAAATTATTTTTTATGATATATGATCTAAATATAACATATAAAATTAATCATATGAAGGTTTCACCTTGATAGCACTCCAATGTATTGGGCAATGAATTAATCTCTAGATGTAATATGTTTGTGAAAAATTGGAAGTATGCCTTGATTGTTTTTCATAATTCCTTTGTAAATAACATTGGTAATATTTTTTATGAAACCACATTGATGAGACTCGGTGATAAGATAATTAATGTATCATTTTCATGTTTCTGATGCATTTCAATGTTTTCTGTTGATTATATATGATCATGCTCTTATGAATTGACTCTTGATTTATCCATGATGATCACTTACATTCCATTTCCATTGTTTATCCCCTTACTATGCAATATGATCATCATTTTCATTTGATACGTGTTATGAGGCAATAATATATTGTAAGTTGTCCAAAGATGGAATCAAAAAATATTATTTCAAGAATATAAAATAAAATTTTTGTATTTTATGTGATATATGTACCTCATTTATTTTATACATAGTTTTTACGAAAATAATCATAAAAAGATAATGAGGAATTATGATGACCTCTAAGTCATATGTATGTTTAATTGTGAGGTGTTTTTATATTTTTTGGAGTTTCTAGAGGCTTATTAGAGTTGGAGGAGAAAAATTTATTGTTTATGGGGAGACATGTCAGACTCACAGCTTTGTATCATGATTAGTAGTAACCATGTTTTAACCATGACAGATAAATTTGATAGTTCTAGTGGTGATTTGAAAAATTATAGCATAGCTTTTTAACCATGGCAGTTATTTGGAAAACAATGATTTTTTTTGGTTTTAGTTGATAGGCTCTCAAACATCTTGCAAACAGTTTGATAATCAATGAAACTATTCTTAGGATACCATGTAAGGTGGTTATCAAGAGACAATGTCCATTTTATGGTCAGTTCAATGTTTCTCTAACATTTCGTCTTAACCATGAAACTTAATATGGTATTCTAAAATTGTCATATCACCTTGATTATATTGTCCAATTTTAACTTTAATCTTCTTTTATTCCCTCATTATGTCAAACCATCCCCTCCATGGAACTCTATTGGACTCTCTACATGTTTCATGAGAGATTATCAATCTATTTGGTTGGATATCTTCAAGTTATGTTTAGTTATCCTCTCCATTTATTTTATTATCACTATATATCCTTGATATATTTTTTCTCATGACACATCCAACTAAAGATAATATAATGAAGGATGAGAGATTATGACCCCCCCCCCCATATCCCACCGCCAGTAGGCCTCGGGTTGGTGACTTTCCATGAGGGTATGAAAATCTCATAAATGGGACGTATTAACCTCTATAAGAAAACAAGATCCTATGATATGATGAATAAAATTCAAGAAACTTCTTGATATTATATCAATAATCCCAAAATAATCATACAATTCATGTGTAATTAAAACAAATACATATAAATGTCTCTAATAGTAAACCCCAAAGAGGAAAACCAAAGCATGGAAACAAAAACTGTCTAACAATAAAAGCTAGTAACGACTAGATCAATTAACATAATCCCCTTGTAAAAATGAAAATATTATATATCTGTAGGGTGATCAAATAGGTATACATAGCTGGACAACTAATGTCTCACATGAACATGTTAAAGAAGCATACTAATGCACCCGCGAAAAGACTGTAGAACCAAACAGCATGAAAACATTTCAATTGACTAAGATCATCCTCACTATGGATGGCTCACCAAATATTGTATCATTTTATATTAACATAATATGAATCATGTCGATAAAGGGTACCCCACACCAATTTTCCAATAATTATCCTCTCTCACACACCAACACCATATGTCTCGGCACTTTTATATATTATATATAACATCTAAAACCACCATATAATAGGGTCAAAATAACATCACGCCCACAGACAATAGGACCACCACCCCATAGCACCATCATATCATATATCACCTAAAGACACATGGGCCATAATATCACATCTGTGACCATATTAGTTGGCGTATCCTAAACATGATGGAAATAAACCTCATCCTCTCAACCTATAATGAATGAAACCCACCATAAAATTTACATAACATTGTAACATATAATCTCTCAAGAATACACCTAGTCTATCACCTAGTGCACTAACAA